>BSBN01000628.1:4800000-6164875 GCA_027924645.1 Cunninghamia lanceolata | reverse complement strand
GCAAAGTTGGTTTTGGAACCTAATTCTTTGGTCTCAATACAAACAATGTTACAGAAATGGAAGGCATGATCCTTGGTCTCAAAATGGGATAAATAACCAACTCTCAAAACATTATTATTGAAGGGTCCGTTCTAAGTTGGTTATCATGATTTTGAAAAATCAAGAAGTTAGGCAATGGATGCTCTATAGTCTTCTTTTAGAAGCAGTTGCTCTTCTCGATAAATTTGTAAATGTTAGGATTAACGACATTTACCAAGAAGGAAATCAGTTGGTTGATTAGGTAGCTAATTTAAGTATCCAAAGAGAAAATTATGATCTTCAAATCATGGGAAGTGATTTGAGTAACTTTCTACATTTTTATGAATTCGAACGGTTTGTTAAAAGGGATATGAATTAAGTATCGAGGATTTTATCCTTATCTTCAAAAATCAAGATATGTTGTACATGATGACAGGTTTACCACCTTTCCTACTCAGTTTTTGTGGGCCTTGGGTTGGGTTATGGAGAAACCTTAGCTTCACTACTAGATTCACTAATCTTTGGAGGCTAACAGATGTCTGTGGTTACCTCATGAGCAAAGTTTATGGCTTTTCTAAACACCCTATCATTTTGGGAAGTTTTCTTGTTTTGTTTTGGAATAGGGAGTTTGGTTGGCATTCTAAAGAGGTGTCCTTATCTCTTTCTTGGAGTGATAAAGTTTATATCATAGATGGAGTTGTCTCTCCATATGGATAGTCGTCTTTCCTTTTTCCTTGTTGGTTATTGCATGACTTAAATTGCCGAGTTTCTAGTGGTTTTCTTCCTTATCAATTCGAGGCTATCTTTTTGGATAAGGCTTTGCTTCTTTGCTGGCATTTGGGTGTTTTGGAGGATGGTAGTTGCTTCTGGCTCTTCTAATCATTATGATTTTTCCTTTTCCTCTCTTCCACATTGTCAGTTTGGGGAATTATTTCTATTTCTGATTAAGTCTTTGGATGGTGCCCTTCAAAAGGCAACATTATATATTTTTGGAGTGCTTAAAGTTTAGAAGTTTAGAGTTTCACCTTTGTGAACTCACTCCATGTTCGCAATTGAAATTCCTTTGACTCTTTCCTAGTGTCTCCAACATGGATTTGGTGTAACTTTTAGAGACTTCTAGCTGATAGATAAGTGGAATCTCCACCCCAAAAGTATTCAGAAAGGAAAACTAAAACCTCATTCAATTCAAATCAATGAGATGATCATTAGGATGAGTACACTTTGGATCATGGTTAAGACCGCTCAACCGACGAAGGTAAATTAGAGAACGACTGCAAAATAGACCCAAAAACTTCACAATCACATACTAGATCAAAGTAAAATTAACAATAAAAGAGGCTTGACCATCACACACCCAACAGAGGAGGCAAGTTATGTATCCAAACATTTGATATTATCATCTATACAAAAACATAACTAAATATAATAGATCACGAAGCACAAAATATGATTGGTACCAATGTACACAAATATTCAATATACTCCAATATAGAAGAATGCACTTAAGGCGAGTCAACATGTAATGCATTACTTCTTAAGGGGGAATCACTCCAAAACCTTGGCCATGAGATCCCAAATGCAATCCAATGTGTTTCCATGATTCTCTATAAGACTAGATGCATCATTATATATCCTCCTAACTAATAATCTTATAGCAACACCTTTACACATGTGATACACATTAGATTGATTAATAAACATATATGACTTCTTTCAAAATGATACATGTATGTGACATATTACAAACATTTAGGCTAATCCTATCTAAACATGAGTTATGTGCGACACAAGTCAACTAATCCATAATCCATTTATACATCATAATATCATATGCCTAAGTGCATTATATGCCACCCCTTGACAAGTTTCATCCTCGACTTGAATAAGAATCTAAATATGACGACTTTCTAAGAATTGATCACAATTGGCACAAAATACAATCATCCAAATGAAAAATTCAATGTTGTTGACCTATAAGATGGATCTACACTTTCTCTATACTACTCCAATTCGTTGTATTATCATAACTATTTATCCAATCATGATGTGCATATCTATGCTTGTTGCCTCTTTGATTGTAAGTGTGCCCATAGTAGTTCTTTCTAGGTTTCCATGTATATCCAAAATTGTTGCTTCACTGATGATTTATAATATTATATATCATGTCTCCATGATGGTATGGATGAGGATATATTTCAACCTTTAAAGCTCTAGTTTCGTCTTCAACTTTTGACTCTTCTTCCTTATCTTCCACCTTTATTTTTGGCTCTTCAATAAGTGAAGGATTTGACGCTTCAAAAATATTAAG
The DNA here is from genome assembly GCA_027924645.1 of Cunninghamia lanceolata. Lineage (NCBI taxonomy): Eukaryota > Viridiplantae > Streptophyta > Pinopsida > Cupressales > Cupressaceae > Cunninghamia > Cunninghamia lanceolata. The sequence goes on along the minus strand of BSBN01000628.1, from coordinate 6,162,549 downwards.
GTATTATCCAAGTCATCCTTTTGTTCCTCTCATCCTTGCTTACTTGAAGGGTTCAAATTTTCTTTGCTAGTACCCAAGTCTTCATGCACACCTTCTAATTCTTTCTTGTCCATTTATTTACACTCTTTTGTAGATTATTTATTTTCTTCAAATTATTGATCCTATAGCTCACATAAACTTGCTCATATTAATTTTGAATGGGTCAACATACCTTATATATCATGCAATGTTAATTTATTCCTTTTGTAGCAAAGCTTCATTAATTTTGTTTTACATTGAGATTAATATCCACACTATTGATAGGTATAGATTCTAGTATAAAAATATGGATATCAATTATATTCATCCATGGTAGCCTACATTCCTAAATTCTCTAGAACCTCCATATCTAAATTGAAACTCATGGTACTAATCCTAGTTTTCGTTATCCTAGGAAAATTCTCAGGCTCTTTAGAATCATCAAGTCTATACCGAAAATGCCAACACCATTTCCAAGACTTTTCTAGGAAGGACCTAACAATTTCAGGGCATTTCTTGGTAAAATTTGACTATTTTGTTTTTTGATCAAGTCTTTGGATGGTGTTGTCAAAAGGTAACATTATCTGTTTTTGGAGTGTTTAAAGAGTTTCACCTTTGCGAATTCACTCTATGTTCACAATTGACATTCCTTTGACTCTTGCCTAATGTCTCCAACATGAATTTGGTACAATTTTTAGAAACTTCTAACTGATAGGATTTGTGACATTTTTTTAGCTTTCTTGTATCTCCATTCACCTGTTTGAAACCTTTTTAATATTTTATTAAAAATTTATTTAAAAAAACAAAATAAAATTACCATTACTAATGAGAATAAATCAGCCCTAGAATATTTAAAGATGACAAAAAAAAACAGAGCTACTATAAGGGTCCATTCTAAGTTGGTTATCATGAGTTTGAAAAATCAAGAAGTTAGGCAATGGATTCTCTTTAGTCTTCTTTTAGAAGCAGTTGCTCTTCTTGATAAATTTTTAAATGTTAGGATTAACCACATTTAGCAAGAAGGAAATAAGTTGGCAGATTAGGTAGCTAATTTAAGTATCCAAAGAGAATATCATGATCTTGGAATCATGGAAAATGATTTGGGTAACTTTCTACTTTTTTATGAACTCCAACAGTTCGTTAAAAAAGATTTGAATTAAGTATTGAGGATTTTATCCTTATCTTCAAAACTCAAAATATGTTGTACATGATGACAGGTTTACCACCTTTCCTAGTCACTCTTTGCGGGCCTTTGTGGTTGGGTTATGGAGAAACCTTAGCTTCACTACTAGATTCTCGGATCTTTGGACGCTAGCAGACGTCTATGGTTATCTCATGAGCAAAGTTTTATGGCTTTTCTAAACCCCCGTATCATTTTGGGAAGTTATTTTTGTTTTGGAATAGGAGTTTGGTTGATCTTATAAAGAGGTGTCCCTATCTCTTCTTGGAGTGATTATATCATATGGATTTTTCTTTCCATATGGATAGTCATCTTTCCTTTGTTCCCTTGCTAGTTATGCCATGACTTTTGTTGAGTTTCTAGTGGTTTCTTGCTAGAACAAGTAGTGGATTTTTCCTTATCAATTGGAGGCTATCTTTTTGGATAAGGCTTTGTTTCTTTACTGGCATTTGGGGTGTTTTGGAGGATGATAGTTACTTATGGCTCTTCTAATGGGTTATGTTTTTTTGAGGATGATAGTTACTTCTGGCTCTTCTAATCGGTTATGTTCTTTCCTTTTCCTCTCTTCCACATTGTCAGCTTGGGGAATTATTTCTATTTCTGATTTGGAGTTTCACCTTTGTGAATTCACTCCATGTTCATAATTGACATTCCTTTGACTCTTGCCTAGTGTCTCCAATATGAACTTGGTACTAGCCGATAAGATTTGTGACCTTTTTAGCGTTCTTGTATCTCTATTCACCCGTGTGAAACCTTTTCTAATAGTTTTTTAAAACTTTATTAAAAAATGCAAAATAAAATTACCGTTATTAATTAGAATAAATCAACCATAAAATATTTAAAGATGACAAAAACAAAACGCAGCTACTATGGATCTCATATAAAATTTCATTTAAATCTTACCTCCGCAATGTCAAATACTTTGCCCTGTTTGAATTAATGCACGGTTATTTGACTTCCCCATATCGATGTTTTAGAAGAGAAAAAGAGGACAACGTATATCAAATTAAACTAGGGTAAACCAGGGCGAAAAGACGTGGCCAAAATTATTAAATGATGAGAGGCGTGATTGGGCAAGAAGGAAACATTGCATAAGTTGGGATGCGAGTCTGAGATTGGAATATTTTGAAGTAAATAGTGGTGGCGTCGCATTTAATACACAAAGGGTGGACGGTGGGAGATACAATATTCGTTGGAGGGAGATGATGGATCCGGACACCATAAATAAAGGGCGGCAAAGACACACATCCCATACTATCTGGTGTTGCAGCAGCTGAAATCCAGCTTAATGGAGGCCCTGAGGCTGAGTAGATTGTGTGTTTTGGTTCTAGTTTTTGTTCAGGCAGGCGCTGCAGCAAATGATAAATGCCCTGAGGATGCCGACGGAACGCGGTGCCCCTTGTCTGCCTGTGCCGGCGGCCATGCACTGCCCCGCTGCGCGTTTGGGTTCGCTTCCACCGTGACGGGAGGCGCGGGGGGGCAGTCTTACGTGGTGACGAGCTCTCTGGACTCCCCGCAGTCCCCGCAGCCGGGAAGTCTCCGATACGGCCTTGGCAAGGGAAACGTGTGGATCACCTTCTCGCGGAGCATGAAGATCCTTCTCAAGGACAGGCTGTGGCTTCCAAGCTCCACCACCATCGACGGTCGAGGCTTCAGAGTGACCATTGGCGGCGCCCAGCTCGCCGTGCAACGCGCCTCCAATGTCATTCTCCACAACCTGCAGATCGATGCCCCCGCAGATAAGAGCGAGAACAGCATTTATGTGGACGGGGAGTCCACCCTCATCTGGTTGGATCACCTCACACTTGTGGATCCCAGTCGCATGACAGGCATTGGCAAGATCATCTCTGTCGGCAACGCCAGCACGGACGTCACCATTTCCAACTCGCTCCTCGCAAACACAAACTTCAGCGTCCTGCTGGGCAGCTCCGACGAGGAGCGGCAGGACAAAAGCATGCGCGTCACGGTGTACAGAAATTGGTTCAAGGATTCCAGCCAACGCATGCCTCATTGCAGATGGGGATATTGCCATGTTGTCAACAACCTCTACACCAACTGGGGTTACTACGCCATTGGCGCCCGCGCTTATGCCACCGTCAAGAGCGAAGCCAATGTGTTTGAGGCGGGGCAAAAGAAAGAGGTAACCCCCTGGTATCCCAGTGTAGCTAAAACATTAGACCAGACTCCCCACATCGACTCCACCAGAGATCTGCTCCTCAATGGGGCTACTTTCCATCAGTTTCTCAAAACATCAGCGGCATCTGCTTCTCCCCCTCACAAATTAAACCTCCCTCCCGTCTTAGCAGCTCAGACAGTTTCTTCCCTGCTGCGACGCTGCGCAGGAGCACTCGATCCCTCCCAAGCCCGTGCGTGTCTTGCTCCCTGAATTCCTTCTTTCTTCAGGCTAACTAAGCCTGACATGGCATAGCATTGCATTGTAACCATTTTCGATAACTTAATTTTCTTCATTGCAACCATTTTCAATAACTATCACTTCTGTTTCTGTGACTCCCTTATAAACCTACTACAGATTTCTCCACTGTGTTATGTGAACCTCGTTTTTATTTATTGTTAATCTTTTACTTTATTATTAAACTCAAAGTGTTTGCAAATAAACAAATAAAATTAATTATTCTTCTCAAATATAAAGATATAAGAATGACTTACTTTTATTTATAGCTAATCTTTCAATTTTTATTATTAAGCCTAAAGTGTTTACAAATAAACAAATAAAACTAATAAATTCTTTTCAAATATAAACATACACGAATATAAGGCTAAGAAAAATTGGTAAATAATATTTTATTAAGGGATGTTTTCATGCACATTAATTTTCTTAAGCTTGAATTCACTGAAACTTAATAAACCGAATTGTGATTACAATTACCATATTATTACATGTGTAAAGTGTTTTTAAATAAACAAATAAAACTCATAAATTCTCTTTAAACATAAAAATACACGAATATAAGATTAAGAAAATTGGTAACTAATATTTTATTAAGGGATGTTTTGATGCACATTAAATCTCTTAAGCTTGAATTCATTAAGAATTAATAAACTAAATTGTGATTACAACTATGGATATTACAATTTTGCAAATAAACAAATAAAACTAATAAACATTCTCTTTAAATATAAACATACACTAATGTAAGATTAATAAAAAATATTTTATTAAGGGATGTTTTGATGCACATTAATTCTCTTAAGCTTGAATTCATTAAGATTTAATGAATTGAATTGTAATTTAGAATTATGGTTAGATTGAGGGTTATGATTAAAATTTCGGTTTGGGTTAGAATTATGGTTATGCTTAAAATTAGAGTTATGATTACACTTAGGGTTTAGATGACGATTAGAATTAGCGCTGTACTTAAAATTAGATTTAGAATAAGGTTTTAATCTAATTATGGTTATGGTTATGTTTATAAATATCCTTATGTTTTATGTTTTTTCATGTACCAAATTATGGTTAGGGTTAGGCTTAGGCTTATAAGTAAGATTAAATATAGGGTTAGAATTAAGTTAGGGTTATGAGTAGGATTGCAATTAGGGTTTAAATCAGGGTTAAAGTTAGCATATCTATCTTTTGAAAAATAAATTGTATGTCTTTGTACATTTTTTTACTTTTTTCTAAACTTCATCAAAAATTAAAAATCGTCACAAATAATAAAGGATTCATTTATTAAATTATAAAACCGATATTAGAGTTATTTTAATCATATTTAACAATTAATATTATTATTTGGTAATTTTTCTTAGAAAGCTTCCATATTCATGCCAAATGTAAATGGTGGCATTAGTATCTGGTTTAGTGAACCATAATTGAATGTTTTATTATTAGTAAATTTCTAAGTAGTTGTGGATTATGCAATTTTGAAATTAATTTCTTTTTGAGACTACCGTAAAATTTTGTAGATGCACAAATCAACAAATACAAATAAAATCAGCAAACTATAGTAACACAAAATTTACATGGAGAATAAATATTCATTTGTATAAATAGCATTAGAAATATACAAGATACTTCACTCTTGTCACAAAACATTTAATACACCTGATAAAATATGAAAACAGTGCATGCACTACTCTACTTTGTTCTACTCTTCACTATATCCTTTGTTTAGTTTTCTCTACCATACTTTGTTTTCCCTACTTTGTTTGTTCCTCTCTACTTTTCTATGTCTTTTCTTCTCTCCTTTGTTTTCTCTTCTCTTCTCTGCTATACTCTGCTTTGCTCTATTTTCTTTTCTCTGCTCTGCTCTATTTTCTTTGCTCTCCTCACACAATGTTAATTTATTCACTTTGTACCAAATCTTCATTAATTTTGTTTTACATTGAGACTAATATACAACCTATTCATAGGTATAGGTTATAGTATAAAAATCTGGATATCAATTTTATTCATCCATGCTTACTTACATTCCTAAATTCTCTAGAACCTCCATATCTAAACGGAAACTCATGGTACTCATCCTATTTTTCGTTCTCCTAGTAAACTTATTAGGCTATATAGAATCATAAATTCTATACCAAAAATGTCAACACCATTTCTAGGACGTTTCTAGGAAGGACCTAACAATTTGAGGCCATTTTTTTGAGAAACTTTGACTAAGTCTACTGATTTATTTTTTAAAGAATTAATGTAACTAAAAGTCATAAGTAATAAATGTAAGAAATTTTGAATCATGTAGTGTTCTATTAGTTTTTTGTTTATTTTAATGTTGACTATGCACATAACATTGATATTATGAATATTTCTATGTATAAATTTTTACATTTTATGCATAGATGTTCTCACTACAAATGGTACCCAGGGGCAGAAAAAAATATGCACACAAGTTTCTCCATTTGTATCTAAATCCACACACATTTATTCGTAACTTAGAGAGAAACCTTTATATCTTAAAAAAAAAAATTCTCACCATATAAATGTAGTTCCATGGTGTACTTGGCTTGACCATATAATAGCTTAGCCAAGTTAATGTCGATGAGAATATACCTGTATCTAGGATTTGGACACAATCACTTCGTACTTCTAAGTGCATCAATAAACCTACAATGTTTAAACTTCCTCGATTGATAAAAAAAAAACACTAGGGATTTTTTCCTCTTGAAAGGATAGAGATTCCTCAAACTTCCTTTTTTTCCTCTCCTTGATAGTTATGTTCTTTCCACTCTTTCTCCTTTAATACTTCTCCTATTTGTTTCCCTATTTAGCTAAGGAAAGATTTTTCTTAGTTGTAGCAATTGCAATACATTGTATTCCTACATGCATCAAAGTTAAAATAAAAACTAGTGTTTCAAAAAAACATTCTTTCAATGGATCTCTCCATATAGAAAGAAATCTTTTATTTGTTCCGTTGTTGGTTATGCCATGACTTTTGTTGAGTTTCTAGTGGTTTCTTGCTAGAACAATGCTAGGTCCCAAACTTGGGGCATCACTTTTTCCATTGGGGATGGACAAAAGGTTTTCACATTACCTCTATTCGAAGATTTTTCCTCGAAAAAAGGTCCCTGTGTTCCAAGATTCAGAGAAATCACCTTCGAACAACGGTTTACCTGCGTTCAAAGAAAATCTTAGAACGAAGGTATTTTTTTATCAATCACGAAATATTAAGTTTGAATATTTTCTTGGAATGAAGGTAATAGTATGTTTTTTAAAATAATATATAATGCTAGAAACACCTTTTGCTTATCAATTTCAATGGATAGAGTGCAAGGAAAAGCATAGTGCATCCGAAGGTGACTGTGTAACCGTTGACCATCAATGGAGAGAATCACAGAAGACCGAGTATAATAGGGAGTTCCAACACCTTGCCACTTATCATCTGTCGAAGGTGTCCATGTCCGTCTGCATTAGAACTGACACTGTTGCATTTTTTACCAGGTATTCTTCATTTACCCCTATTAAATTTTGAGTAATGTTTATTTTCAAAAATTGTAATATGGAAATTCTTTTTTTAATCAAAATTATTAAAACCTTTCTTTGAATGCACAATCCCTAAACATGACTTTCAAAACATAAAATATCAAATTGAAACCCTGTTACATGTTAATTTCAAAACCCCAATACCTGATTTTGAAACCCTAACAATTTATTTTCAAACCCATTATGTGAAATTTGAAACCGTAATGTACCCATCAAATTGAAACTATAAAATGTGAAAAAATGAAGCAGGCTAAACATCAATTTTGGAACCCTAATTTTATTTATATTTGAAACACTAAATTTTGGAACCCTAAAATGTTTATTTTGAACCCTAAAATGTTTATATGGAACCCTAATATTCTTAGAACTTGCTAATTATATATGCACATAGATGATGAGATTTTTTACTGGAGGGTTTAGATTCACATATGCTTTCATGACCCTTTACCTCTTATAACATAATCCTCGAATCTCTGGTCCTTATGATTATTTTAGATTCACTTATGTTTAGGTACATGGTTTGATCTGTTAGTGCTAAACTTTTTCTTATATTACTTATTCTAAGTAATATATTTAGCGCATGGCTTTCATCCATTTTAGGTGCAAGGTGTCGACTTCGAGAGCTATTTCAAACTCTCCAAGCTGTGAGTCGACACTCATTCAATAATTGGTGAGTAGAGTGTTGAAGTTGACTCAACCTCCTCGCTCCTCAACACCTATATGCACTTGTCTTTTCAACTAATCAAACTGCTCAGATTTTGATACTTGCATTCGGCTTACGAATTTTGGATTCTCATATGGTATCAGAGTAGGTTTGAGTTTGTTTTCTAGTTCTTTTCTAAGCTAAAATCCTTGTTGATGTGTGCAGGTCCATTTAGTAGATCGTCGGTTCGAATGTGTGAATGGTGAATCTCTCCTTGCTTGATCATTTCTTGTGGAAGGCTCTTGAGGGTTTTCAGAAGGCCTTATTTTGCATTGAGGAGTGCTGGTATGAGTAGAAGCGGCACCCTCAATTGAAGGATGCAGATAGCCTGGTCAAAGACCATGGCCTTGTTTTGATAAGACCACGAACCTTAGTCAAAGGCCACAGGCCGTATTGAAATACTACAAGGCTCTTGAAATCTACAGGACTACATCAAATCTACGTCTGTGGCTTCCAAGCTCCACCACCATCAACGGTCTAGGCTTCAGAGTGACCATTGGCTCGCCATGCAACGCGCCTCCAATGTCATTCTCCACAACTCGTAAAGCGAGAACATTTATGTGGACGAGGAGTCCACCCTCATCTGGTTGGATCATCTCACACTTGTGGATCCCAGTCGCATGACAGGCATTGGCAAGATCATCTCTGTCGGGAACGCCAGTACGGATGTCACCATTTTTAACTCGCTCCTCACAAACACAAACTTCAGCGTTCTGCTGGGCAGCTCCGATGAGGAGCGGCAGGACAAAAGTATGCGCGTCACGATGTACAGAAATTGGTTCAAGGATTCAAGCCAACGCATGCCTCATTGCAGAAGGGGAGATTGCCATGTTGTCAACAACCTCTACACCAACTGGGGTTACTATGCCATTGGTGCCCGCGCTTATGCCACCGTTAAGAGTGAAGCCAATGTGTTTGAGGTGGGGCAAAAGAAAGAGGTAACCCCCTGGTATCCCAGTGTAGCTAAAACATTAGAACAGACTCCCCACATCGACTCCACCAGAGATCTGCTCCTCAATGGGGCTACTTTCCATCCGTTTCTCAAAACATCAGCGGCATCTGCTTTTACCCCTCACAAATTAAACCTCCCTCCCATCTTGCCAGTTCAGACAGTTTCTTCCCTGCTGCGACGCTCCGCAGGAGCACTCGATCCCTCCCAAGCCCGTGCATGTCTTGCTCCCTGAATTCCTTCTTTCTTCAAGCTAACTAAGCCTGACATGGCATAGCATTGCATTGTAACCATTTTCGATAACTTAATTTTCTTCATTGCAACCATTTTCAATAACTATCACTTCTATTTCTATGACTCCCTTATAAACGTACTACACATTTCTCCAGTGTGTTATGTGAACCTCATTTTTATTTATTGTTAATCTTTTACTTTATTATTAAACTCAAAGTGTTTGCAAATAAAATCAGCAAACTAGAGTAACACAAAATTTATAGGGAGAAACTCCAGCAACAAAGAGCATGAAATAAATATTCATTTGTAAAAATAGCATTAGAATTATACAAGATACTTCACCCTTCTCATGAAAAATTTAATACACCTGAAAAAATATGAAAATAGTACATGCACGACTCTACTTTGTTATACTCTTCACTATATGCTTTGCTCTATTTTGCTCTACTCTATTTTGCTCTATTTTCTCTGCTTTGCTCTAGACTCCGCTTTGTTTAGTTTTCTCTACTATACTTTGTTTTCCCTACTTTGTTTGTTCCGCTCTACTTTTCTATGTCTTTTCTTCTCTCCTTTGTTTTCTCTTCTCTACTCTACACTGCTTTGCTCTATTTTCTTTACTTTGCTATGCTTTATTTTCTTTGCTCTCCTCACACAATGTTAATTTATTCACTTTGTACCAAAGCTTCATGAATTGCGTTCCATATTGAGACTAATATACAACCTATTCATAGGTATAGATTATAGTATAAAAATATGGATATCAATTTTATTCATCCATGCTAACTTACATTCCTAAATTCTCTAGAACCTCCATATCCAAATGGAAACTTATGGTACTCGTCCTATTTTTCGTTCTCCTAGGAAACTTATTAGGCTATATAGAATCATAAATTCTATACCAAAAATGTCCACCATTTCTAGGACGTTTCTAGGAAGGACCAAACAATTTGAGGCCATTTTTTTGAGAAACTTTGACTACGTCTACTGATTTATTTTTTAAAGAATTAATATAACTAAAAATCATAAGTAATAAATGTAAGAAATTTTGAATCATTTAGTGTTCTATTAGTTTTTTGTTTATTTTAATGTTGACTATGCACATAACGTTGATATTATGAATATTTCTATGTATAAATTTTAAAATTTTATGCATAGATGTTCTCACTAGAAATGGTACCCAGGGGTACAAAAAATATGCTCACAAGTTTCTCCATTTGTATCTAAATCCACACACATTTATTCGTAACTTAGAGAGAAACCTTTATATCTTAAAAAATATATAATTTCTCACCATATAAATGTAGTTCCATGGTGTACTTGGCTTGACCATATACTATCTTAGCCAAGTTGATGTCGATGAGAATATACCTGTATCTAGGATTTGGACACAATCACTTCGTACTTCTAAGTGCATCAATAAACCTACAATGTTTAAGCTTCCTTGATTGGTAAAAAAAAACACTAGGGATTTTTTCCTCTTCCAAGGATAGAGATTCCTCAAACTTCCTTTTTTTCCTCTCCTTGATAGTTATGTTCTTTCCACTCTTTCTCCTTTAATACTTCTCCTATTTGTTTCCCTATTTAGCTAAGGAAAGATTTTCCTTAGTTGTAGCAATTGCAATACATTGTATTCCTACATGCATCAAAGTTAAAATAAAAACTAGTGTTTCAAAAAAACATTCTTTCAATGGATCTCTCCATATGGAATGAAATCTTTCATTTGTTCCATTGCTGGTTATGCCATGACTTTTGTTGAGTTTCTAGTGGTTTCTTGCTAGAACAATGCTCGGTCCCAAACTTGGGGCATCACTTTTTCCATCGGGGATGGACAAAAGGTTTTCACATTACCTCAATTCGAAGATTTTTCCTCGAAAAAAGGTCCCTGTGTTCCAAGATTCAGAGAAATCACCTTCGAACAACAGTTTAGCTGCATTCAAAGAAAATCTTTGAAAGAAGGTATTTTTTATCAATCACTAAATATTAAGTTTGAATATTTCCTTGGAGTGAAGGTAATAGTTTGTTTTTTAAAATAATATATAATGCTAGAAACACCTTTTGCTTATCAATGTCAATGGACAGAGTGCAAGGAAAAGCATAGTGCATCCGAAGGTGACTGTGTAACCGTTGACCATCAATGGAGAGAATCACAGAAGACCGAGTATAATAGGGAGTTCCAACACCTTGCCACTTATCATCTGTCGAAGGTGTCCATGTCCGTCTGCATTAGAACTGACACTGTTGCATTTTTTACTAGGTATTCTTCATTTACCCCTATTAAATTTTGAGTATTTACTTCCATGTTTATTTTCAAAAATTGTAATATGGAAATTTATTTTTTTTAATCAAAATTTCTAAACCCTTTCCTTGAATGCACAATCCCTAAACATGACTTTCAAAACATAAAATATCAAATTGAAACCCTGTTACATGTTAATTTCAAAACCCCAGTACCTGATTTTGAAACCCTAAAAATTTATTTTCAAACCCATTATGTGAAATTTGAAACCGTAATGTACGCATCAAATTGAAACCATAAAATGTGAAAAAATGAAACAGGCTAAACATTGATTTTGGAACCCTAATTTCATTTATATTTGAAACACTAAATTTTGGAACCCTAAAATGTTTATTTCGAACCCTAAAATGCTTATATGGAACCCTAATATTCTTAGAACTTGCTAATTATATATGCACATAGATGATGAGATTTTTTATTGGAGGGTTTAGATTCACATATGCTTTCATGACCCTTTACCTCTTATAACATAATCCTCGGATCTCTGGTCCTTATGATTATTTTAGATTCACTTATGTTTAGGTACATGGTTTGATCTGTTAGTGCTAAACGTTTTCTTATATTACTTATTCTAAGTAATATATTTAGCACATGGCTTTAATCCATTTTGGTGCAAGGTGTCGACTTCGAGAGCTATTTCAAACTCTACAAGCTATGTGTTGACACTCATTCGACAATTGGTGAGTAGAGTGTTGAAGTCGACTCAACCTCCTCACTCCTCAACACCTATATGTACTTGTCTTTTCAACTAATCAAACTGCTCAGATTTTGATACTTGCATTCGGCTTACGAATTTTGGATTCTCATATGGTATCAGAGTAGGTTTGAGTTTGTTTTCTGGTTCTTTTCTGAGGCAAAACCCTTGTTGATGTGTGCAGGCCCATTTAGTAGATCATCGGTTCGAATGTGTGAACGGTGAATCTCTCCTTGCTTGATCATTTTTTGTGGAAGGCTCTCGAGGGTTTTCAGAAGGCCTTATTTTGCATTGAGGAGTGCTGGTATGAGTAGAAGTGGCACCCCCAATGGAAGGATGCAGACAACCTGCTCAAAGACCATGGCCTTGTTTTGATAAGGCCAAGAACCTTAGTCAAAGGCCACAGGCCGTATTGAAATACTGCAAGGCTCTTGAAATCTGCAGGACTACATCAAATCTACGTCTGTGGCATATTTGCATTGTGGGGTTTCGATGGCATTGTGGGGTTTGGAGGGCATCGCTACCCCTTGTCGGCGTTGGAGACATTGTATGTGTCGACAACAATACTACTGCTGGAGAGCTTGAAGGTGATAAGAGATCAAGTCCCAGCCAACACCGACAAGATTACCAAATAGGGGCCAAGAGCATCAAAACACCCAGCAAAAAGGGTGAGTCAAACCCCGTGACAGCAAGGGCTCCCAACAGTAAACATTGACATCCCTGGAAATCGCTGAAATTCCACGCAGTATCATTCTGTTTGGAAGGAGGGTTCTCTTTTGAAGGAGGAGTTGCACAGTGATAGACTTCAGATTTGGTCTCAAACCAGAGCCAGAATAACTAAGTGTCCATGCCCCTACATCTACAAAGGCCCCGCAACCCTATCCTGGTTTGCAAATTTGCACAGGCCCATGACTTGTTTAACAGAGGCCTCTCGTGGTCGTCCAGGCCCCCATTACAATCTGTCACCCTTGCCTATTTTGAGCATTCCCATTTCTGGCTGCCATCTCCCCTTTTCCCCTATTTTTTTAGTTTCTCTATCATTTTGATAAGCATTTTGCCCTAAATTTGCCCTATTCTTTTATTTTGTAAAAGCATTTAAAAACTATGTTATTTTTGTATTAGGATAGGCATTTTATTTGTCTCAAAACACCACTATGCAAATAAAATATAAAACGAGGAGGGGCAAGTTTAAACTAGGGGTAAAATTGCCTTAAGAGATTATGAGAGATGAATTTTTTTTCCATAGTTAAAAATTTGTAAGAGAGGACTCAATTTTTTCTTTTGCAATGAATTTGGCAAAGGGGTTTTTCTTTTTCATTTTACAATAACTTGTAAAGAGAAGGCAGGGGGGTTGTAATTTTATGTTTTCTTGTCTTTTATTGAGGTTTGCAAGACATAACTTGATCTATGTCTTCTTAATCCACCTCAAGAAAATAAACTTGTAAGAACTCACTAGCAAATAAGTTTGTAAATTCACTCACATAAAGTGCCACAAAACTGAATGTGTGTTCCATATGGAGGGAATTTGGGAAAATTGTACTTACACTAAATTATAAAGTGTAATGGGGGTTGTGCCAATCACAACAATGGATCCTCGTGATTCTCACCTCATTCGTGCGTGCCTTGATGCACACCCTTTTTCAGATTCTTGTACATTATTTTGGACCTATACATCTTGGTCTACATTCCTTGCACACTTCTGATTTTAGTTGGTCTGCTTATTTCTCTTAGCATTAAGGGGGGACTATGATGTGTTAATGCTTCTTTCAATGAAGTAGTGGAGGAATCTTCTATTTTGAATCTCTTAAATCCTTCATTCTAATCTCTCACATGGGGTATTATTTTAGTGGATCATTTTCATATTCTAGTACTCCTAATCACAGTACTATATGTATTTTGACTTCACGGAGTTTGATTGACTTTGTTTACATCACTGAGTAGCGTTCGAATGTTCACTCATGTAGTATTTTGTATCTCTTATCTCGATATGCATTTATTGAAGATTCGTTGATTCTAGCAGACACTAGTTCAAAATTGGTAGAATTTACAACTTCTATATGCTTCAGGAGTTCTTCTTCACAATGTTCCTATCATGAAGCGACATTTTTTAGAAGGTCTTAAATGCATCTTTTTTCTCTCTTTTTGGAGGACAGTTTTTCCCACTGGGTTTTCTGTCTTACTCCATTTTTTGAGAGATTGCTTTGTACATGGGTACCTCACCAGGCTAGTAGCCAGGACCCATTTCTATTTATTGTACATGGGTACCTCACTAGGACTTGTATCTCGGACCCATCTCTTCTTCTACCCACCTAAGTTATGCTTAAGGGGGAGTGTTAGTGCTAAACTTTATCTTATATTACTTATTCTAAGTAATATATTTAGCACATGGCTTTAAGCAACATTAGGTATGATGTGTTGACTTGGAGAGTTGTTTCAAACTCTCCAAGCTATGTTTCGACACTTGGTGAGTGGAGTGTTGAAGTTGACTCCTAAGTCAACTCAACATCCTCACTCCCCAACACCTATATGTACTTGTCTTTTCAACTATTCAAACCACTCAGATTTTGATACTTACATTCGTCTTATAAATTTTGGATTCTCATGTGATCTATCTTCTTACAATATTGTCTTAAATAAATTCCCAATTTGAATAATCTAGGTTCTTAGATCATTGTCTTATTTTAATACATTGTATGCAATCTAGCTATTTTGACCATATTTATATATAATCCATTACATAGTATCCTTAAATTATGGTTATAGTTTTATGATTTATCATTATTATATCTAGCTACATTGTCCACATTATGTCTGTGATCTCATCTTTTAGAAATTTAACATGCATATCATTGATCTTAAACATGTATATACTTTCAGCGCACATTTCTATCTCATGTGTTATGATCGTTGATCTCACATTGTTAATATATTGTCTAACATTGCTCTTTGATCAAACATTTATTCAAATTAATTTTACATCAGGATCTTACATTACTATATTCTTATGTCCTAAATTATCTCACTTGAATGGATGAATCATATATATTTTGTCCTATGATCTCACACTATTACATCTTATATAGATTATGATCTCATCTTTCGATATCTACTTTATAGAGTATGTACATGCTATATTGCATTATCATAAATTGAGATTTTTAATTGTTATTGTGATATATTCATTCCTTGATAAAGCCAAGATATAATAGCAATATTTATAAAAAAGAATGCATAAAATTTTGCACATATAATAATAATGCACTTGCAGTTCAATGTTTGCATAATATAAATTATTTATAATGTTATACCTAACCAAGTGATGCTTTATGTACATCAAGTACCAAAGACTAGGGGTTATTGACATACATGTAAAAAGAATTGTTTGATATGATAACACAATTAGGATTCCTTACAACATTAATAGCTTTGAGTGTAGTTGATATGCAACAGTCTAATATGCATTATTTAATGCACTCTGAAGACCTAACAAATTCAAGGAATTGTAAAGAATAATTGAAACATAATTAAAATCCCCATATTGCCACTGTGTACCTGAAACATCATTTTAAAAAACAAAAGCTTGGGATTCTCCTCCTCATCTAATTTTTCTACAACATCTTTGGGAGATGGCTCATAGCCTCATTGTATGGAAAATCTAGCGTGAAACGAATAATAGGGTGTTTAATTCTAAGAAAATATCTTCAAAACCTCTATGGCATGAAATTAAGCATATCTATAACTCTTTGTATAAGAGTAAATTGAAAAGGAAGAATAGAGAAGCTAGTCCAACTAAACTTACTATTCTCAAAAACTAGCCTAATATATCATCAAGTTTTGATCAAGCAAAACCAAAAAAAGGGAGAAAATTTAGGAAAATCCAAACTGGCCCTCACTACCTGAAGGATGGATAAAAATTAATTTTCATGGAGAGTCAAAAAATAACTTGGGTACATTTGGCAGTGGCGCTATTCTTAGAAATCATAAAGGCAAAGTTGGTTTTGGAACCTAATTCTTTGGTCTCAATACAAACAATGTTACAGAAATGGAAGGCATGATCCTTGGTCTCAAAATGGGATAAATAACCAACTCTCAAAACATTATTATTGAAGGGTCCGTTCTAAGTTGGTTATCATGATTTTGAAAAATCAAGAAGTTAGGCAATGGATGCTCTATAGTCTTCTTTTAGAAGCAGTTGCTCTTCTCGATAAATTTGTAAATGTTAGGATTAACGACATTTACCAAGAAGGAAATCAGTTGGTTGATTAGGTAGCTAATTTAAGTATCCAAAGAGAAAATTATGATCTTCAAATCATGGGAAGTGATTTGAGTAACTTTCTACATTTTTATGAATTCGAACGGTTTGTTAAAAGGGATATGAATTAAGTATCGAGGATTTTATCCTTATCTTCAAAAATCAAGATATGTTGTACATGATGACAGGTTTACCACCTTTCCTACTCAGTTTTTGTGGGCCTTTGTGGTTGGGTTATGGAGAAACCTTAGCTTCACTACTAGATTCACTAATCTTTGGAGGCTAACAGATGTCTGTGGTTACCTCATGAGCAAAGTTTATGGCTTTTCTAAACACCCTATCATTTTGGGAAGTTTTCTTGTTTTGTTTTGGAATAGGAGTTTGGTTGGCATTCTAAAGAGGTGTCCTTATCTCTTCTTGGAGTGATAAAGTTTATATCATAGATGGAGTTGTTCTCTCCATATGGATAGTCGTCTTTCCTTTTTCCCTTGTTGGTTATTGCATGACTTAAATTGCCGAGTTTCTAGTGGTTTCTTCCTTATCAATTCGAGGCTATCTTTTTGGATAAGGCTTTGCTTCTTTGCTGGCATTTGGGTGTTTTGGAGGATGGTAGTTGCTTCTGGCTCTTCTAATCATTATGATTTTTCCTTTTCCTCTCTTCCACATTGTCAGTTTGGGGAATTATTTCTATTTCTGATTAAGTCTTTGGATGGTGCCTTCAAAAGGCAACATTATATATTTTTGGAGTGCTTAAAGTTTAGAAGTTTAGAGTTTCACCTTTGTGAACTCACTCCATGTTCGCAATTGAAATTCCTTTGACTCTTTCCTAGTGTCTCCAACATGGATTTGGTGTAACTTTTAGAGACTTCTAGCTGATAGATAAGTGGAATCTCCACCCCAAAAGTATTCAGAAAGGAAAACTAAAACCTCATTCAATTCAAATCAATGAGATGATCATTAGGATGAGTACACTTTGGATCATGGTTAAGACCGCTCAACCGACGAAGGTAAATTAGAGAACGACTGCAAAATAGACCCAAAAACTTCACAATCACATACTAGATCAAAGTAAAATTAACAATAAAAGAGGCTTGACCATCACACACCCAACAGAGGAGGCAAGTTATGTATCCAAACATTTGATATTATCATCTATACAAAAACATAACTAAATATAATAGATCACGAAGCACAAAATATGATTGGTACCAATGTACACAAATATTCAATATACTCCAATATAGAAGAATGCACTTAAGGCGAGTCAACATGTAATGCATTACTTCTTAAGGGGGAATCACTCCAAAACCTTGGCCATGAGATCCCAAATGCAATCCAATGTGTTTCCATGATTCTCTATAAGACTAGATGCATCATTATATATCCTCCTAACTAATAATCTTATAGCAACACCTTTACACATGTGATACACATTAGATTGATTAATAAACATATATGACTTCTTTCAAAATGATACATGTATGTGACATATTACAAACATTTAGGCTAATCCTATCTAAACATGAGTTATGTGCGACACAAGTCAACTAATCCATAATCCATTTATACATCATAATATCATATGCCTAAGTGCATTATATGCCACCCCTTGACAAGTTTCATCCTCGACTTGAATAAGAATCTAAATATGACGACTTTCTAAGAATTGATCACAATTGGCACAAAATACAATCATCCAAATGAAAAATTCAATGTTGTTGACCTATAAGATGGATCTACACTTTCTCTATACTACTCCAATTCGTTGTATTATCATAACTATTTATCCAATCATGATGTGCATATCTATGCTTGTTGCCTCTTTGATTGTAAGTGTGCCCATAGTAGTTCTTTCTAGGTTTCCATGTATATCCAAAATTGTTGCTTCACTGATGATTTATAATATTATATATCATGTCTCCATGATGGTATGGATGAGGATATATTTCAACCTTTAAAGCTCTAGTTTCGTCTTCAACTTTTGACTCTTCTTCCTTATCTTCCACCTTTATTTTTGGCTCTTCAATAAGTGAAGGATTTGACGCTTCAAAAATATTAAGGTATTATCCAAGTCATCCTTTTGTTCCTCTCATCCTTGCTTACTTGAAGGGTTCAAATTTTCTTTGCTAGTACCCAAGTCTTCATGCACACCTTCTAATTCTTCCTTGTCCATTTATTTACACTCTTTTGTAGATTATTTATTTTCTTCAAATTATTGATCCTATAGCTCACATAAACTTGCTCATATTAATTTTGAATGGGTCAACATACCTTATATATCATGCAATGTTAATTTATTCCTTTTGTAGCAAAGCTTCATTAATTTTGTTTTACATTGAGATTAATATCCACACTATTGATAGGTATAGATTCTAGTATAAAAATATGGATATCAATTATATTCATCCATGGTAGCCTACATTCCTAAATTCTCTAGAACCTCCATATCTAAATTGAAACTCATGGTACTAATCCTAGTTTTCGTTATCCTAGGAAAATTCTCAGGCTCTTTAGAATCATCAAGTCTATACCGAAAATGCCAACACCATTTCCAAGACTTTTCTAGGAAGGACCTAACAATTTCAGGGCATTTCTTGGTAAAATTTGACTATTTTGTTTTTTGATCAAGTCTTTGGATGGTGTTGTCAAAAGGTAACATTATCTGTTTTTGGAGTGTTTAAAGAGTTTCACCTTTGCGAATTCACTCTATGTTCACAATTGACATTCCTTTGACTCTTGCCTAATGTCTCCAACATGAATTTGGTACAATTTTTAGAAACTTCTAACTGATAGGATTTGTGACATTTTTTTAGCTTTCTTGTATCTCCATTCACCTGTTTGAAACCTTTTTAATATTTTATTAAAAATTTATTTAAAAAAACAAAATAAAATTACCATTACTAATGAGAATAAATCAGCCCTAGAATATTTAAAGATGACAAAAAAAAACAGAGCTACTATAAGGGTCCATTCTAAGTTGGTTATCATGAGTTTGAAAAATCAAGAAGTTAGGCAATGGATTCTCTTTAGTCTTCTTTTAGAAGCAGTTGCTCTTCTTGATAAATTTTTAAATGTTAGGATTAACCACATTTAGCAAGAAGGAAATAAGTTGGCAGATTAGGTAGCTAATTTAAGTATCCAAAGAGAATATCATGATCTTGGAATCATGGAAAATGATTTGGGTAACTTTCTACTTTTTTATGAACTCCAACAGTTCGTTAAAAAAGATTTGAATTAAGTATTGAGGATTTTATCCTTATCTTCAAAACTCAAAATATGTTGTACATGATGACAGGTTTACCACCTTTCCTAGTCACTCTTTGCGGGCCTTTGTGGTTGGGTTATGGAGAAACCTTAGCTTCACTACTAGATTCTCGGATCTTTGGACGCTAGCAGACGTCTATGGTTATCTCATGAGCAAAGTTTTATGGCTTTTCTAAACCCCCGTATCATTTTGGGAAGTTATTTTTGTTTTGGAATAGGAGTTTGGTTGATCTTATAAAGAGGTGTCCCTATCTCTTCTTGGAGTGATTATATCATATGGATTTTTCTTTCCATATGGATAGTCATCTTTCCTTTGTTCCCTTGCTAGTTATGCCATGACTTTTGTTGAGTTTCTAGTGGTTTCTTGCTAGAACAAGTAGTGGATTTTTCCTTATCAATTGGAGGCTATCTTTTTGGATAAGGCTTTGTTTCTTTACTGGCATTTGGGGTGTTTTGGAGGATGATAGTTACTTATGGCTCTTCTAATGGGTTATGTTTTTTTGAGGATGATAGTTACTTCTGGCTCTTCTAATCGGTTATGTTCTTTCCTTTTCCTCTCTTCCACATTGTCAGCTTGGGGAATTATTTCTATTTCTGATTTGGAGTTTCACCTTTGTGAATTCACTCCATGTTCATAATTGACATTCCTTTGACTCTTGCCTAGTGTCTCCAATATGAACTTGGTACTAGCCGATAAGATTTGTGACCTTTTTAGCGTTCTTGTATCTCTATTCACCCGTGTGAAACCTTTTCTAATAGTTTTTTAAAACTTTATTAAAAAATGCAAAATAAAATTACCGTTATTAATTAGAATAAATCAACCATAAAATATTTAAAGATGACAAAAACAAAACGCAGCTACTATGGATCTCATATAAAATTTCATTTAAATCTTACCTCCGCAATGTCAAATACTTTGCCCTGTTTGAATTAATGCACGGTTATTTGACTTCCCCATATCGATGTTTTAGAAGAGAAAAAGAGGACAACGTATATCAAATTAAACTAGGGTAAACCAGGGCGAAAAGACGTGGCCAAAATTATTAAATGATGAGAGGCGTGATTGGGCAAGAAGGAAACATTGCATAAGTTGGGATGCGAGTCTGAGATTGGAATATTTTGAAGTAAATAGTGGTGGCGTCGCATTTAATACACAAAGGGTGGACGCTGGGAGATACAATATTCGTTGGAGGGAGATGATGGATCCGGACACCATAAATAAAGGGCGGCAAAGACACACATCCCATACTATCTGGTGTTGCAGCAGCTGAAATCCAGCTTAATGGAGGCCCTGAGGCTGAGTAGATTGTGTGTTTTGGTTCTAGTTTTTGTTCAGGCAGGCGCTGCAGCAAATGATAAATGCCCTGAGGATGCAGACGGAACGCGGTGCCCCTTGTCTGCCTGTGCCGGCGGCCATGCACTGCCCCGCTGCGCGTTTGGGTTCGCTTCCACCGTGACGGGAGGCGCGGGGGGGCAGTCTTACGTGGTGACGAGCTCTCTGGACTCCCCGCAGTCCCCGCAGCCGGGAAGTCTCCGATACGGCCTTGGCAAGGGAAACGTGTGGATCACCTTCTCGCGGAGCATGAAGATCCTTCTCAAGGACAGGCTGTGGCTTCCAAGCTCCACCACCATCGACGGTCGAGGCTTCAGAGTGACCATTGGCGGCGCCCAGCTCGCCGTGCAACGCGCCTCCAATGTCATTCTCCACAACCTGCAGATCGATGCCCCCGCAGATAAGAGCGAGAACAGCATTTATGTGGACGGGGAGTCCACCCTCATCTGGTTGGATCACCTCACACTTGTGGATCCCAGTCGCATGACAGGCATTGGCAAGATCATCTCTGTCGGCAACGCCAGCACGGACGTCACCATTTCCAACTCGCTCCTCGCAAACACAAACTTCAGCGTCCTGCTGGGCAGCTCCGACGAGGAGCGGCAGGACAAAAGCATGCGCGTCACGGTGTACAGAAATTGGTTCAAGGATTCCAGCCAACGCATGCCTCATTGCAGATGGGGATATTGCCATGTTGTCAACAACCTCTACACCAACTGGGGTTACTACGCCATTGGCGCCCGCGCTTATGCCACCGTCAAGAGCGAAGCCAATGTGTTTGAGGCGGGGCAAAAGAAAGAGGTAACCCCCTGGTATCCCAGTGTAGCTAAAACATTAGACCAGACTCCCCACATCGACTCCACCAGAGATCTGCTCCTCAATGGGGCTACTTTCCATCAGTTTCTCAAAACATCAGCGGCATCTGCTTCTCCCCCTCACAAATTAAACCTCCCTCCCGTCTTAGCAGCTCAGACAGTTTCTTCCCTGCTGCGACGCTGCGCAGGAGCACTCGATCCCTCCCAAGCCCGTGCGTGTCTTGCTCCCTGAATTCCTTCTTTCTTCAGGCTAACTAAGCCTGACATGGCATAGCATTGCATTGTAACCATTTTCGATAACTTAATTTTCTTCATTGCAACCATTTTCAATAACTATCACTTCTGTTTCTGTGACTCCCTTATAAACCTACTACAGATTTCTCCACTGTGTTATGTGAACCTCGTTTTTATTTATTGTTAATCTTTTACTTTATTATTAAACTCAAAGTGTTTGCAAATAAACAAATAAAATTAATTATTCTTCTCAAATATAAAGATATAAGAATGACTTACTTTTATTTATAGCTAATCTTTCAATTTTTATTATTAAGCCTAAAGTGTTTACAAATAAACAAATAAAACTAATAAATTCTTTTCAAATATAAACATACACGAATATAAGGCTAAGAAAAATTGGTAAATAATATTTTATTAAGGGATGTTTTCATGCACATTAATTTTCTTAAGCTTGAATTCACTGAAACTTAATAAACCGAATTGTGATTACAATTACCATATTATTACATGTGTAAAGTGTTTTTAAATAAACAAATAAAACTCATAAATTCTCTTTAAACATAAAAATACACGAATATAAGATTAAGAAAATTGGTAACTAATATTTTATTAAGGGATGTTTTGATGCACATTAAATCTCTTAAGCTTGAATTCATTAAGAATTAATAAACTAAATTGTGATTACAACTATGGATATTACAATTTTGCAAATAAACAAATAAAACTAATAAACATTCTCTTTAAATATAAACATACACTAATGTAAGATTAATAAAAAATATTTTATTAAGGGATGTTTTGATGCACATTAATTCTCTTAAGCTTGAATTCATTAAGATTTAATGAATTGAATTGTAATTTAGAATTATGGTTAGATTGAGGGTTATGATTAAAATTTCGGTTTGGGTTAGAATTATGGTTATGCTTAAAATTAGAGTTATGATTACACTTAGGGTTTAGATGACGATTAGAATTAGCGCTGTACTTAAAATTAGATTTAGAATAAGGTTTTAATCTAATTATGGTTATGGTTATGTTTATAAATATCCTTATGTTTTATGTTTTTTCATGTACCAAATTATGGTTAGGGTTAGGCTTAGGCTTATAAGTAAGATTAAATATAGGGTTAGAATTAAGTTAGGGTTATGAGTAGGATTGCAATTAGGGTTTAAATCAGGGTTAAAGTTAGCATATCTATCTTTTGAAAAATAAATTGTATGTCTTTGTACATTTTTTTACTTTTTTCTAAACTTCATCAAAAATTAAAAATCGTCACAAATAATAAAGGATTCATTTATTAAATTATAAAACCGATATTAGAGTTATTTTAATCATATTTAACAATTAATATTATTATTTGGTAATTTTTCTTAGAAAGCTTCCATATTCATGCCAAATGTAAATGGTGGCATTAGTATCTGGTTTAGTGAACCATAATTGAATGTTTTATTATTAGTAAATTTCTAAGTAGTTGTGGATTATGCAATTTTGAAATTAATTTCTTTTTGAGACTACCGTAAAATTTTGTAGATGCACAAATCAACAAATACAAATAAAATCAGCAAACTATAGTAACACAAAATTTACATGGAGAATAAATATTCATTTGTATAAATAGCATTAGAAATATACAAGATACTTCACTCTTGTCACAAAACATTTAATACACCTGATAAAATATGAAAACAGTGCATGCACTACTCTACTTTGTTCTACTCTTCACTATATCCTTTGTTTAGTTTTCTCTACCATACTTTGTTTTCCCTACTTTGTTTGTTCCTCTCTACTTTTCTATGTCTTTTCTTCTCTCCTTTGTTTTCTCTTCTCTTCTCTGCTATACTCTGCTTTGCTCTATTTTCTTTTCTCTGCTCTGCTCTATTTTCTTTGCTCTCCTCACACAATGTTAATTTATTCACTTTGTACCAAATCTTCATTAATTTTGTTTTACATTGAGACTAATATACAACCTATTCATAGGTATAGGTTATAGTATAAAAATCTGGATATCAATTTTATTCATCCATGCTTACTTACATTCCTAAATTCTCTAGAACCTCCATATCTAAACGGAAACTCATGGTACTCATCCTATTTTTCGTTCTCCTAGTAAACTTATTAGGCTATATAGAATCATAAATTCTATACCAAAAATGTCAACACCATTTCTAGGACGTTTCTAGGAAGGACCTAACAATTTGAGGCCATTTTTTTGAGAAACTTTGACTAAGTCTACTGATTTATTTTTTAAAGAATTAATGTAACTAAAAGTCATAAGTAATAAATGTAAGAAATTTTGAATCATGTAGTGTTCTATTAGTTTTTTGTTTATTTTAATGTTGACTATGCACATAACATTGATATTATGAATATTTCTATGTATAAATTTTTACATTTTATGCATAGATGTTCTCACTACAAATGGTACCCAGGGGCAGAAAAAAATATGCACACAAGTTTCTCCATTTGTATCTAAATCCACACACATTTATTCGTAACTTAGAGAGAAACCTTTATATCTTAAAAAAAAAAATTCTCACCATATAAATGTAGTTCCATGGTGTACTTGGCTTGACCATATAATAGCTTAGCCAAGTTAATGTCGATGAGAATATACCTGTATCTAGGATTTGGACACAATCACTTCGTACTTCTAAGTGCATCAATAAACCTACAATGTTTAAACTTCCTCGATTGATAAAAAAAAAACACTAGGGATTTTTTCCTCTTGAAAGGATAGAGATTCCTCAAACTTCCTTTTTTTCCTCTCCTTGATAGTTATGTTCTTTCCACTCTTTCTCCTTTAATACTTCTCCTATTTGTTTCCCTATTTAGCTAAGGAAAGATTTTTCTTAGTTGTAGCAATTGCAATACATTGTATTCCTACATGCATCAAAGTTAAAATAAAAACTAGTGTTTCAAAAAAACATTCTTTCAATGGATCTCTCCATATAGAAAGAAATCTTTTATTTGTTCCGTTGTTGGTTATGCCATGACTTTTGTTGAGTTTCTAGTGGTTTCTTGCTAGAACAATGCTAGGTCCCAAACTTGGGGCATCACTTTTTCCATTGGGGATGGACAAAAGGTTTTCACATTACCTCTATTCGAAGATTTTTCCTCGAAAAAAGGTCCCTGTGTTCCAAGATTCAGAGAAATCACCTTCGAACAACGGTTTACCTGCGTTCAAAGAAAATCTTAGAACGAAGGTATTTTTTTATCAATCACGAAATATTAAGTTTGAATATTTTCTTGGAATGAAGGTAATAGTATGTTTTTTAAAATAATATATAATGCTAGAAACACCTTTTGCTTATCAATTTCAATGGATAGAGTGCAAGGAAAAGCATAGTGCATCCGAAGGTGACTGTGTAACCGTTGACCATCAATGGAGAGAATCACAGAAGACCGAGTATAATAGGGAGTTCCAACACCTTGCCACTTATCATCTGTCGAAGGTGTCCATGTCCGTCTGCATTAGAACTGACACTGTTGCATTTTTTACCAGGTATTCTTCATTTACCCCTATTAAATTTTGAGTAATGTTTATTTTCAAAAATTGTAATATGGAAATTCTTTTTTTAATCAAAATTATTAAAACCTTTCTTTGAATGCACAATCCCTAAACATGACTTTCAAAACATAAAATATCAAATTGAAACCCTGTTACATGTTAATTTCAAAACCCCAATACCTGATTTTGAAACCCTAACAATTTATTTTCAAACCCATTATGTGAAATTTGAAACCGTAATGTACCCATCAAATTGAAACTATAAAATGTGAAAAAATGAAGCAGGCTAAACATCAATTTTGGAACCCTAATTTTATTTATATTTGAAACACTAAATTTTGGAACCCTAAAATGTTTATTTTGAACCCTAAAATGTTTATATGGAACCCTAATATTCTTAGAACTTGCTAATTATATATGCACATAGATGATGAGATTTTTTACTGGAGGGTTTAGATTCACATATGCTTTCATGACCCTTTACCTCTTATAACATAATCCTCGAATCTCTGGTCCTTATGATTATTTTAGATTCACTTATGTTTAGGTACATGGTTTGATCTGTTAGTGCTAAACTTTTTCTTATATTACTTATTCTAAGTAATATATTTAGCGCATGGCTTTCATCCATTTTAGGTGCAAGGTGTCGACTTCGAGAGCTATTTCAAACTCTCCAAGCTGTGAGTCGACACTCATTCAATAATTGGTGAGTAGAGTGTTGAAGTTGACTCAACCTCCTCGCTCCTCAACACCTATATGCACTTGTCTTTTCAACTAATCAAACTGCTCAGATTTTGATACTTGCATTCGGCTTACGAATTTTGGATTCTCATATGGTATCAGAGTAGGTTTGAGTTTGTTTTCTAGTTCTTTTCTAAGCTAAAATCCTTGTTGATGTGTGCAGGTCCATTTAGTAGATCGTCGGTTCGAATGTGTGAATGGTGAATCTCTCCTTGCTTGATCATTTCTTGTGGAAGGCTCTTGAGGGTTTTTAGAAGGCCTTATTTTGCATTGAGGAGTGCTGGTATGAGTAGAAGCGGCACCCTCAATTGAAGGATGCAGATAGCCTGGTCAAAGACCATGGCCTTGTTTTGATAAGACCACGAACCTTAGTCAAAGGCCACAGGCCGTATTGAAATACTACAAGGCTCTTGAAATCTACAGGACTACATCAAATCTACGTCTGTGGCTTCCAAGCTCCACCACCATCAACGGTCTAGGCTTCAGAGTGACCATTGGCTCGCCATGCAACGCGCCTCCAATGTCATTCTCCACAACTCGTAAAGCGAGAACATTTATGTGGACGAGGAGTCCACCCTCATCTGGTTGGATCATCTCACACTTGTGGATCCCAGTCGCATGACAGGCATTGGCAAGATCATCTCTGTCGGGAACGCCAGTACGGATGTCACCATTTTTAACTCGCTCCTCACAAACACAAACTTCAGCGTTCTGCTGGGCAGCTCCGATGAGGAGCGGCAGGACAAAAGTATGCGCGTCACGATGTACAGAAATTGGTTCAAGGATTCAAGCCAACGCATGCCTCATTGCAGAAGGGGAGATTGCCATGTTGTCAACAACCTCTACACCAACTGGGGTTACTATGCCATTGGTGCCCGCGCTTATGCCACCGTTAAGAGTGAAGCCAATGTGTTTGAGGTGGGGCAAAAGAAAGAGGTAACCCCCTGGTATCCCAGTGTAGCTAAAACATTAGAACAGACTCCCCACATCGACTCCACCAGAGATCTGCTCCTCAATGGGGCTACTTTCCATCCGTTTCTCAAAACATCAGCGGCATCTGCTTTTACCCCTCACAAATTAAACCTCCCTCCCATCTTGCCAGTTCAGACAGTTTCTTCCCTGCTGCGACGCTCCGCAGGAGCACTCGATCCCTCCCAAGCCCGTGCATGTCTTGCTCCCTGAATTCCTTCTTTCTTCAAGCTAACTAAGCCTGACATGGCATAGCATTGCATTGTAACCATTTTCGATAACTTAATTTTCTTCATTGCAACCATTTTCAATAACTATCACTTCTATTTCTATGACTCCCTTATAAACGTACTACACATTTCTCCAGTGTGTTATGTGAACCTCATTTTTATTTATTGTTAATCTTTTACTTTATTATTAAACTCAAAGTGTTTGCAAATAAAATCAGCAAACTAGAGTAACACAAAATTTATAGGGAGAAACTCCAGCAACAAAGAGCATGAAATAAATATTCATTTGTAAAAATAGCATTAGAATTATACAAGATACTTCACCCTTCTCATGAAAAATTTAATACACCTGAAAAAATATGAAAATAGTACATGCACGACTCTACTTTGTTATACTCTTCACTATATGCTTTGCTCTATTTTGCTCTACTCTATTTTGCTCTATTTTCTCTGCTTTGCTCTAGACTCCGCTTTGTTTAGTTTTCTCTACTATACTTTGTTTTCCCTACTTTGTTTGTTCCGCTCTACTTTTCTATGTCTTTTCTTCTCTCCTTTGTTTTCTCTTCTCTACTCTACACTGCTTTGCTCTATTTTCTTTACTTTGCTATGCTTTATTTTCTTTGCTCTCCTCACACAATGTTAATTTATTCACTTTGTACCAAAGCTTCATGAATTGCGTTCCATATTGAGACTAATATACAACCTATTCATAGGTATAGATTATAGTATAAAAATATGGATATCAATTTTATTCATCCATGCTAACTTACATTCCTAAATTCTCTAGAACCTCCATATCCAAATGGAAACTTATGGTACTCGTCCTATTTTTCGTTCTCCTAGGAAACTTATTAGGCTATATAGAATCATAAATTCTATACCAAAAATGTCCACCATTTCTAGGACGTTTCTAGGAAGGACCAAACAATTTGAGGCCATTTTTTTGAGAAACTTTGACTACGTCTACTGATTTATTTTTTAAAGAATTAATATAACTAAAAATCATAAGTAATAAATGTAAGAAATTTTGAATCATTTAGTGTTCTATTAGTTTTTTGTTTATTTTAATGTTGACTATGCACATAACGTTGATATTATGAATATTTCTATGTATAAATTTTAAAATTTTATGCATAGATGTTCTCACTAGAAATGGTACCCAGGGGTACAAAAAATATGCTCACAAGTTTCTCCATTTGTATCTAAATCCACACACATTTATTCGTAACTTAGAGAGAAACCTTTATATCTTAAAAAATATATAATTTCTCACCATATAAATGTAGTTCCATGGTGTACTTGGCTTGACCATATACTATCTTAGCCAAGTTGATGTCGATGAGAATATACCTGTATCTAGGATTTGGACACAATCACTTCGTACTTCTAAGTGCATCAATAAACCTACAATGTTTAAGCTTCCTTGATTGGTAAAAAAAAACACTAGGGATTTTTTCCTCTTCCAAGGATAGAGATTCCTCAAACTTCCTTTTTTTCCTCTCCTTGATAGTTATGTTCTTTCCACTCTTTCTCCTTTAATACTTCTCCTATTTGTTTCCCTATTTAGCTAAGGAAAGATTTTCCTTAGTTGTAGCAATTGCAATACATTGTATTCCTACATGCATCAAAGTTAAAATAAAAACTAGTGTTTCAAAAAAACATTCTTTCAATGGATCTCTCCATATGGAATGAAATCTTTCATTTGTTCCATTGCTGGTTATGCCATGACTTTTGTTGAGTTTCTAGTGGTTTCTTGCTAGAACAATGCTCGGTCCCAAACTTGGGGCATCACTTTTTCCATCGGGGATGGACAAAAGGTTTTCACATTACCTCAATTCGAAGATTTTTCCTTGAAAAAAGGTCCCTGTGTTCCAAGATTCAGAGAAATCACCTTCGAACAACAGTTTAGCTGCATTCAAAGAAAATCTTTGAAAGAAGGTATTTTTTATCAATCACTAAATATTAAGTTTGAATATTTCCTTGGAGTGAAGGTAATAGTTTGTTTTTTGTAATAATATATAATGCTAGAAACACCTTTTGCTTATCAATGTCAATGGACAGAGTGCAAGGAAAAGCATAGTGCATCCGAAGGTGACTGTGTAACCGTTGACCATCAATGGAGAGAATCACAGAAGACCGAGTATAATAGGGAGTTCCAACACCTTGCCACTTATCATCTGTCGAAGGTGTCCATGTCCGTCTGCATTAGAACTGACACTGTTGCATTTTTTACTAGGTATTCTTCATTTACCCCTATTAAATTTTGAGTATTTACTTCCATGTTTATTTTCAAAAATTGTAATATGGAAATTTATTTTTTTTAATCAAAATTTCTAAACCCTTTCCTTGAATGCACAATCCCTAAACATGACTTTCAAAACATAAAATATCAAATTGAAACCCTGTTACATGTTAATTTCAAAACCCCAGTACCTGATTTTGAAACCCTAAAAATTTATTTTCAAACCCATTATGTGAAATTTGAAACCGTAATGTACGCATCAAATTGAAACCATAAAATGTGAAAAAATGAAACAGGCTAAACATTGATTTTGGAACCCTAATTTCATTTATATTTGAAACACTAAATTTTGGAACCCTAAAATGTTTATTTCGAACCCTAAAATGCTTATATGGAACCCTAATATTCTTAGAACTTGCTAATTATATATGCACATAGATGATGAGATTTTTTATTGGAGGGTTTATATTCACATATGCTTTCATGACCCTTTACCTCTTATAACATAATCCTCGGATCTCTGGTCCTTATGATTATTTTAGATTCACTTATGTTTAGGTACATGGTTTGATCTGTTAGTGCTAAACGTTTTCTTATATTACTTATTCTAAGTAATATATTTAGCACATGGCTTTAATCCATTTTGGTGCAAGGTGTCGACTTCGAGAGCTATTTCAAACTCTACAAGCTATGTGTTGACACTCATTCGACAATTGGTGAGTAGAGTGTTGAAGTCGACTCAACCTCCTCACTCCTCAACACCTATATGTACTTGTCTTTTCAACTAATCAAACTGCTCAGATTTTGATACTTGCATTCGGCTTACGAATTTTGGATTCTCATATGGTATCAGAGTAGGTTTGAGTTTGTTTTCTGGTTCTTTTCTGAGGCAAAACCCTTGTTGATGTGTGCAGGCCCATTTAGTAGATCATCGGTTCGAATGTGTGAACGGTGAATCTCTCCTTGCTTGATCATTTTTTGTGGAAGGCTCTCGAGGGTTTTCAGAAGGCCTTATTTTGCATTGAGGAGTGCTGGTATGAGTAGAAGTGGCACCCCCAATGGAAGGATGCAGACAACCTGCTCAAAGACCATGGCCTTGTTTTGATAAGGCCAAGAACCTTAGTCAAAGGCCACAGGCCGTATTGAAATACTGCAAGGCTCTTGAAATCTGCAGGACTACATCAAATCTACGTCTGTGGCATATTTGCATTGTGGGGTTTCGATGGCATTGTGGGGTTTGGAGGGCATCGCTACCCCTTGTCGGCGTTGGAGACATTGTATGTGTCGACAACAATACTACTGCTGGAGAGCTTGAAGGTGATAAGAGATCAAGTCCCAGCCAACACCGACAAGATTACCAAATAGGGGCCAAGAGCATCAAAACACCCAGCAAAAAGGGTGAGTCAAACCCCGTGACAGCAAGGGCTCCCAACAGTAAACATTGACATCCCTGGAAATCGCTGAAATTCCACGCAGTATCATTCTTTTTGGAAGGAGGGTTCTCTTTTGAAGGAGGAGTTGCACAGTGATAGACTTCAGATTTGGTCTCAAACCAGAGCCAGAATAACTAAGTGTCCATGCCCCTACATCTACAAAGGCCCCGCAACCCTATCCTGGTTTGCAAATTTGCACATGCCCATGACTTGTTTAACAGAGGCCTCTCGTGGTCGTCCAGGCCCCCATTACAATCTGTCACCCTTGCCTATTTTGAGCATTCCCATTTCTGGCTGCCATCTCCCCTTTTCCCCTATTTTTTTAGTTTCTCTATCATTTTGATAAGCATTTTGCCCTAAATTTGCCCTATTCTTTTATTTTGTAAAAGCATTTAAAAACTATGTTATTTTTGTATTAGGATAGGCATTTTATTTGTCTCAAAACACCACTATGCAAATAAAATATAAAACGAGGAGGGGCAAGTTTAAACTAGGGGTAAAATTGCCTTAAGAGATTATGAGAGATGAATTTTTTTTCCATAGTTAAAAATTTGTAAGAGAGGACTCAATTTTTTCTTTTGCAATGAATTTGGCAAAGGGGTTTTTCTTTTTCATTTTACAATAACTTGTAAAGAGAAGGCAGGGGGGTTGTAATTTTATGTTTTCTTGTCTTTTATTGAGGTTTGCAAGACATAACTTGATCTATGTCTTCTTAATCCACCTCAAGAAAATAAACTTGTAAGAACTCACTAGCAAATAAGTTTGTAAATTCACTCACATAAAGTGCCACAAAACTAAATGTGTGTTCCATATGGAGGGAATTTGGGAAAATTGTACTTACACTAAATTATAAAGTGTAATGGGGGTTGTGCCAATCACAACAATGGATCCTCGTGATTCTCACCTCATTCGTGCGTGCCTTGATGCACACCCTTTTTCAGATTCTTGTACATTATTTTGGACCTATACATCTTGGTCTACATTCCTTGCACACTTCTGATTTTAGTTGGTCTGCTTATTTCTCTTAGCATTAAGGGGGGACTATGATGTGTTAATGCTTCTTTCAATGAAGTAGTGGAGGAATCTTCTATTTTGAATCTCTTAAATCCTTCATTCTAATCTCTCACATGGGGTATTATTTTAGTGGATCATTTTCATATTCTAGTACTCCTAATCACAGTACTATATGTATTTTGACTTCACGGAGTTTGATTGACTTTGTTTACATCACTGAGTAGCGTTCGAATGTTCACTCATGTAGTATTTTGTATCTCTTATCTCGATATGCATTTATTGAAGATTCGTTGATTCTAGCAGACACTAGTTCAAAATTGGTAGAATTTACAACTTCTATATGCTTCAGGAGTTCTTCTTCACAATGTTCCTATCATGAAGCGACATTTTTTAGAAGGTCTTAAATGCATCTTTTTTCTCTCTTTTTGGAGGACAGTTTTTCCCACTGGGTTTTCTGTCTTACTCCATTTTTTGAGAGATTGCTTTGTACATGGGTACCTCACCAGGCTAGTAGCCAGGACCCATTTCTATTTATTGTACATGGGTACCTCACTAGGACTTGTATCTCGGACCCATCTCTTCTTCTACCCACCTAAGTTATGCTTAAGGGGGAGTGTTAGTGCTAAACTTTATCTTATATTACTTATTCTAAGTAATATATTTAGCACATGGCTTTAAGCAACATTAGGTATGATGTGTTGACTTGGAGAGTTGTTTCAAACTCTCCAAGCTATGTTTCGACACTTGGTGAGTGGAGTGTTGAAGTTGACTCCTAAGTCAACTCAACATCCTCACTCCCCAACACCTATATGTACTTGTCTTTTCAACTATTCAAACCACTCAGATTTTGATACTTACATTCGTCTTATAAATTTTGGATTCTCATGTGATCTATCTTCTTACAATATTGTCTTAAATAAATTCCCAATTTGAATAATCTAGGTTCTTAGATCATTGTCTTATTTTAATACATTGTATGCAATCTAGCTATTTTGACCATATTTATATATAATCCATTACATAGTATCCTTAAATTATGGTTATAGTTTTATGATTTATCATTATTATATCTAGCTACATTGTCCACATTATGTCTGTGATCTCATCTTTTAGAAATTTAACATGCATATCATTGATCTTAAACATGTATATACTTTCAGCGCACATTTCTATCTCATGTGTTATGATCGTTGATCTCACATTGTTAATATATTGTCTAACATTGCTCTTTGATCAAACATTTATTCAAATTAATTTTACATCAGGATCTTACATTACTATATTCTTATGTCCTAAATTATCTCACTTGAATGGATGAATCATATATATTTTGTCCTATGATCTCACACTATTACATCTTATATAGATTATGATCTCATCTTTCGATATCTACTTTATAGAGTATGTACATGCTATATTGCATTATCATAAATTGAGATTTTTAATTGTTATTGTGATATATTCATTCCTTGATAAAGCCAAGATATAATAGCAATATTTATAAAAAAGAATGCATAAAATTTTGCACATATAATAATAATGCACTTGCAGTTCAATGTTTGCATAATATAAATTATTTATAATGTTATACCTAACCAAGTGATGCTTTATGTACATCAAGTACCAAAGACTAGGGGTTATTGACATACATGTAAAAAGAATTGTTTGATATGATAACACAATTAGGATTCCTTACAACATTAATAGCTTTGAGTGTAGTTGATATGCAACAGTCTAATATGCATTATTTAATGCACTCTGAAGACCTAACAAATTCAAGGAATTGTAAAGAATAATTGAAACATAATTAAAATCCCCATATTGCCACTGTGTACCTGAAACATCATTTTAAAAAACAAAAGCTTGGGATTCTCCTCCTCATCTAATTTTTCTACAACATCTTTGGGAGATGGCTCATAGCCTCATTGTATGGAAAATCTAGCGTGAAACGAATAATAGGGTGTTTAATTCTAAGAAAATATCTTCAAAACCTCTATGGCATGAAATTAAGCATATCTATAACTCTTTGTATAAGAGTAAATTGAAAAGGAAGAATAGAGAAGCTAGTCCAACTAAACTTACTATTCTCAAAAACTAGCCTAATATATCATCAAGTTTTGATCAAGCAAAACCAAAAAAAGGGAGAAAATTTAGGAAAATCCAAACTGGCCCTCACTACCTGAAGGATGGATAAAAATTAATTTTCATGGAGAGTCAAAAAATAACTTGGGTACATTTGGCAGTGGCGCTATTCTTAGAAATCATAAAGGCAAAGTTGGTTTTGGAACCTAATTCTTTGGTCTCAATACAAACAATGTTACAGAAATGGAAGGCATGATCCTTGGTCTCAAAATGGGATAAATAACCAACTCTCAAAACATTATTATTGAAGGGTCCGTTCTAAGTTGGTTATCATGATTTTGAAAAATCAAGAAGTTAGGCAATGGATGCTCTATAGTCTTCTTTTAGAAGCAGTTGCTCTTCTCGATAAATTTGTAAATGTTAGGATTAACGACATTTACCAAGAAGGAAATCAGTTGGTTGATTAGGTAGCTAATTTAAGTATCCAAAGAGAAAATTATGATCTTCAAATCATGGGAAGTGATTTGAGTAACTTTCTACATTTTTATGAATTCGAACGGTTTGTTAAAAGGGATATGAATTAAGTATCGAGGATTTTATCCTTATCTTCAAAAATCAAGATATGTTGTACATGATGACAGGTTTACCACCTTTCCTACTCAGTTTTTGTGGGCCTTTGTGGTTGGGTTATGGAGAAACCTTAGCTTCACTACTAGATTCACTAATCTTTGGAGGCTAACAGATGTCTGTGGTTACCTCATGAGCAAAGTTTATGGCTTTTCTAAACACCCTATCATTTTGGGAAGTTTTCTTGTTTTGTTTTGGAATAGGAGTTTGGTTGGCATTCTAAAGAGGTGTCCTTATCTCTTCTTGGAGTGATAAAGTTTATATCATAGATGGAGTTGTTCTCTCCATATGGATAGTCATCTTTCCTTTTTCCCTTGTTGGTTATTGCATGACTTAAATTGCCGAGTTTCTAGTGGTTTCTTCCTTATCAATTCGAGGCTATCTTTTTGGATAAGGCTTTGCTTCTTTGCTGGCATTTGGGTGTTTTGGAGGATGGTAGTTGCTTCTGGCTCTTCTAATCATTATGATTTTTCCTTTTCCTCTCTTCCACATTGTCAGTTTGGGGAATTATTTCTATTTCTGATTAAGTCTTTGGATGGTGCC
Organism: Cunninghamia lanceolata; assembly: GCA_027924645.1. Classification (NCBI taxonomy): domain Eukaryota; kingdom Viridiplantae; phylum Streptophyta; class Pinopsida; order Cupressales; family Cupressaceae; genus Cunninghamia; species Cunninghamia lanceolata. Next base: position 6,127,250 of record BSBN01000628.1, on the reverse strand, counting down.
TTCAAAAGGCAACATTATATATTTTTGGAGTGCTTAAAGTTTAGAAGTTTAGAGTTTCACCTTTGTGAACTCACTCCATGTTCGCAATTGAAATTCCTTTGACTCTTTCCTAGTGTCTCCAACATGGATTTGGTGTAACTTTTAGAGACTTCTAGCTGATAGATAAGTGGAATCTCCACCCCAAAAGTATTCAGAAAGGAAAACTAAAACCTCATTCAATTCAAATCAATGAGATGATCATTAGGATGAGTACACTTTGGATCATGGTTAAGACCGCTCAACCGACGAAGGTAAATTAGAGAACGACTGCAAAATAGACCCAAAAACTTCACAATCACATACTAGATCAAAGTAAAATTAACAATAAAAGAGGCTTGACCATCACACACCCAACAGAGGAGGCAAGTTATGTATCCAAACATTTGATATTATCATCTATACAAAAACATAACTAAATATAATAGATCACGAAGCACAAAATATGATTGGTACCAATGTACACAAATATTCAATATACTCCAATATAGAAGAATGCACTTAAGGCGAGTCAACATGTAATGCATTACTTCTTAAGGGGGAATCACTCCAAAACCTTGGCCATGAGATCCCAAATGCAATCCAATGTGTTTCCATGATTCTCTATAAGACTAGATGCATCATTATATATCCTCCTAACTAATAATCTTATAGCAACACCTTTACACATGTGATACACATTAGATTGATTAATAAACATATATGACTTCTTTCAAAATGATACATGTATGTGACATATTACAAACATTTAGGCTAATCCTATCTAAACATGAGTTATGTGCGACACAAGTCAACTAATCCATAATCCATTTATACATCATAATATCATATGCCTAAGTGCATTATATGCCACCCCTTGACAAGTTTCATCCTCGACTTGAATAAGAATCTAAATATGACGACTTTCTAAGAATTGATCACAATTGGCACAAAATACAATCATCCAAATGAAAAATTCAATGTTGTTGACCTATAAGATGGATCTACACTTTCTCTATACTACTCCAATTCGTTGTATTATCATAACTATTTATCCAATCATGATGTGCATATCTATGCTTGTTGCCTCTTTGATTGTAAGTGTGCCCATAGTAGTTCTTTCTAGGTTTCCATGTATATCCAAAATTGTTGCTTCACTGATGATTTATAATATTATATATCATGTCTCCATGATGGTATGGATGAGGATATATTTCAACCTTTAAAGCTCTAGTTTCGTCTTCAACTTTTGACTCTTCTTCCTTATCTTCCACCTTTATTTTTGGCTCTTCAATAAGTGAAGGATTTGACGCTTCAAAAATATTAAGGTATTATCCAAGTCATCCTTTTGTTCCTCTCATCCTTGCTTACTTGAAGGGTTCAAATTTTCTTTGCTAGTACCCAAGTCTTCATGCACACCTTCTAATTCTTCCTTGTCCATTTATTTACACTCTTTTGTAGATTATTTATTTTCTTCAAATTATTGATCCTATAGCTCACATAAACTTGCTCATATTAATTTTGAATGGGTCAACATACCTTATATATCATGCAATGTTAATTTATTCCTTTTGTAGCAAAGCTTCATTAATTTTGTTTTACATTGAGATTAATATCCACACTATTGATAGGTATAGATTCTAGTATAAAAATATGGATATCAATTATATTCATCCATGGTAGCCTACATTCCTAAATTCTCTAGAACCTCCATATCTAAATTGAAACTCATGGTACTAATCCTAGTTTTCGTTATCCTAGGAAAATTCTCAGGCTCTTTAGAATCATCAAGTCTATACCGAAAATGCCAACACCATTTCCAAGACTTTTCTAGGAAGGACCTAACAATTTCAGGGCATTTCTTGGTAAAATTTGACTATTTTGTTTTTTGATCAAGTCTTTGGATGGTGTTGTCAAAAGGTAACATTATCTGTTTTTGGAGTGTTTAAAGAGTTTCACCTTTGCGAATTCACTCTATGTTCACAATTGACATTCCTTTGACTCTTGCCTAATGTCTCCAACATGAATTTGGTACAATTTTTAGAAACTTCTAACTGATAGGATTTGTGACATTTTTTTAGCTTTCTTGTATCTCCATTCACCTGTTTGAAACCTTTTTAATATTTTATTAAAAATTTATTTAAAAAAACAAAATAAAATTACCATTACTAATGAGAATAAATCAGCCCTAGAATATTTAAAGATGACAAAAAAAAACAGAGCTACTATAAGGGTCCATTCTAAGTTGGTTATCATGAGTTTGAAAAATCAAGAAGTTAGGCAATGGATTCTCTTTAGTCTTCTTTTAGAAGCAGTTGCTCTTCTTGATAAATTTTTAAATGTTAGGATTAACCACATTTAGCAAGAAGGAAATAAGTTGGCAGATTAGGTAGCTAATTTAAGTATCCAAAGAGAATATCATGATCTTGGAATCATGGAAAATGATTTGGGTAACTTTCTACTTTTTTATGAACTCCAACAGTTCGTTAAAAAAGATTTGAATTAAGTATTGAGGATTTTATCCTTATCTTCAAAACTCAAAATATGTTGTACATGATGACAGGTTTACCACCTTTCCTAGTCAGTCTTTGCGGGCCTTTGTGGTTGGGTTATGGAGAAACCTTAGCTTCACTACTAGATTCTCGGATCTTTGGACGCTAGCAGACGTCTATGGTTATCTCATGAGCAAAGTTTTATGGCTTTTCTAAACCCCCGTATCATTTTGGGAAGTTATTTTTGTTTTGGAATAGGAGTTTGGTTGATCTTATAAAGAGGTGTCCCTATCTCTTCTTGGAGTGATTATATCATATGGATTTTTCTTTCCATATGGATAGTCATCTTTCCTTTGTTCCCTTGCTAGTTATGCCATGACTTTTGTTGAGTTTCTAGTGGTTTCTTGCTAGAACAAGTAGTGGATTTTTCCTTATCAATTGGAGGCTATCTTTTTGGATAAGGCTTTGTTTCTTTACTGGCATTTGGGGTGTTTTGGAGGATGATAGTTACTTATGGCTCTTCTAATGGGTTATGTTTTTTTGAGGATGATAGTTACTTCTGGCTCTTCTAATCGGTTATGTTCTTTCCTTTTCCTCTCTTCCACATTGTCAGCTTGGGGAATTATTTCTATTTCTGATTTGGAGTTTCACCTTTGTGAATTCACTCCATGTTCATAATTGACATTCCTTTGACTCTTGCCTAGTGTCTCCAATATGAACTTGGTACTAGCCGATAAGATTTGTGACCTTTTTAGCGTTCTTGTATCTCTATTCACCCGTGTGAAACCTTTTCTAATAGTTTTTTAAAACTTTATTAAAAAATGCAAAATAAAATTACCGTTATTAATTAGAATAAATCAACCATAAAATATTTAAAGATGACAAAAACAAAACGCAGCTACTATGGATCTCATATAAAATTTCATTTAAATCTTACCTCCGCAATGTCAAATACTTTGCCCTGTTTGAATTAATGCACGGTTATTTGACTTCCCCATATCGATGTTTTAGAAGAGAAAAAGAGGACAACGTATATCAAATTAAACTAGGGTAAACCAGGGCGAAAAGACGTGGCCAAAATTATTAAATGATGAGAGGCGTGATTGGGCAAGAAGGAAACATTGCATAAGTTGGGATGCGAGTCTGAGATTGGAATATTTTGAAGTAAATAGTGGTGGCGTCGCATTTAATACACAAAGGGTGGACGCTGGGAGATACAATATTCGTTGGAGGGAGATGATGGATCCGGACACCATAAATAAAGGGCGGCAAAGACACACATCCCATACTATCTGGTGTTGCAGCAGCTGAAATCCAGCTTAATGGAGGCCCTGAGGCTGAGTAGATTGTGTGTTTTGGTTCTAGTTTTTGTTCAGGCAGGCGCTGCAGCAAATGATAAATGCCCTGAGGATGCAGACGGAACGCGGTGCCCCTTGTCTGCCTGTGCCGGCGGCCATGCACTGCCCCGCTGCGCGTTTGGGTTCGCTTCCACCGTGACGGGAGGCGCGGGGGGGCAGTCTTACGTGGTGACGAGCTCTCTGGACTCCCCGCAGTCCCCGCAGCCGGGAAGTCTCCGATACGGCCTTGGCAAGGGAAACGTGTGGATCACCTTCTCGCGGAGCATGAAGATCCTTCTCAAGGACAGGCTGTGGCTTCCAAGCTCCACCACCATCGACGGTCGAGGCTTCAGAGTGACCATTGGCGGCGCCCAGCTCGCCGTGCAACGCGCCTCCAATGTCATTCTCCACAACCTGCAGATCGATGCCCCCGCAGATAAGAGCGAGAACAGCATTTATGTGGACGGGGAGTCCACCCTCATCTGGTTGGATCACCTCACACTTGTGGATCCCAGTCGCATGACAGGCATTGGCAAGATCATCTCTGTCGGCAACGCCAGCACGGACGTCACCATTTCCAACTCGCTCCTCGCAAACACAAACTTCAGCGTCCTGCTGGGCAGCTCCGACGAGGAGCGGCAGGACAAAAGCATGCGCGTCACGGTGTACAGAAATTGGTTCAAGGATTCCAGCCAACGCATGCCTCATTGCAGATGGGGATATTGCCATGTTGTCAACAACCTCTACACCAACTGGGGTTACTACGCCATTGGCGCCCGCGCTTATGCCACCGTCAAGAGCGAAGCCAATGTGTTTGAGGCGGGGCAAAAGAAAGAGGTAACCCCCTGGTATCCCAGTGTAGCTAAAACATTAGACCAGACTCCCCACATCGACTCCACCAGAGATCTGCTCCTCAATGGGGCTACTTTCCATCAGTTTCTCAAAACATCAGCGGCATCTGCTTCTCCCCCTCACAAATTAAACCTCCCTCCCGTCTTAGCAGCTCAGACAGTTTCTTCCCTGCTGCGACGCTGCGCAGGAGCACTCGATCCCTCCCAAGCCCGTGCGTGTCTTGCTCCCTGAATTCCTTCTTTCTTCAGGCTAACTAAGCCTGACATGGCATAGCATTGCATTGTAACCATTTTCGATAACTTAATTTTCTTCATTGCAACCATTTTCAATAACTATCACTTCTGTTTCTGTGACTCCCTTATAAACCTACTACAGATTTCTCCACTGTGTTATGTGAACCTCGTTTTTATTTATTGTTAATCTTTTACTTTATTATTAAACTCAAAGTGTTTGCAAATAAACAAATAAAATTAATTATTCTTCTCAAATATAAAGATATAAGAATGACTTACTTTTATTTATAGCTAATCTTTCAATTTTTATTATTAAGCCTAAAGTGTTTACAAATAAACAAATAAAACTAATAAATTCTTTTCAAATATAAACATACACGAATATAAGGCTAAGAAAAATTGGTAAATAATATTTTATTAAGGGATGTTTTCATGCACATTAATTTTCTTAAGCTTGAATTCACTGAAACTTAATAAACCGAATTGTGATTACAATTACCATATTATTACATGTGTAAAGTGTTTTTAAATAAACAAATAAAACTCATAAATTCTCTTTAAACATAAAAATACACGAATATAAGATTAAGAAAATTGGTAACTAATATTTTATTAAGGGATGTTTTGATGCACATTAAATCTCTTAAGCTTGAATTCATTAAGAATTAATAAACTAAATTGTGATTACAACTATGGATATTACAATTTTGCAAATAAACAAATAAAACTAATAAACATTCTCTTTAAATATAAACATACACTAATGTAAGATTAATAAAAAATATTTTATTAAGGGATGTTTTGATGCACATTAATTCTCTTAAGCTTGAATTCATTAAGATTTAATGAATTGAATTGTAATTTAGAATTATGGTTAGATTGAGGGTTATGATTAAAATTTCGGTTTGGGTTAGAATTATGGTTATGCTTAAAATTAGAGTTATGATTACACTTAGGGTTTAGATCACGATTAGAATTAGCGCTGTACTTAAAATTAGATTTAGAATAAGGTTTTAATCTAATTATGGTTATGGTTATGTTTATAAATATCCTTATGTTTTATGTTTTTTCATGTACCAAATTATGGTTAGGGTTAGGCTTAGGCTTATAAGTAAGATTAAATATAGGGTTAGAATTAAGTTAGGGTTATGAGTAGGATTGCAATTAGGGTTTAAATCAGGGTTAAAGTTAGCATATCTATCTTTTGAAAAATAAATTGTATGTCTTTGTACATTTTTTTACTTTTTTCTAAACTTCATCAAAAATTAAAAATCGTCACAAATAATAAAGGATTCATTTATTAAATTATAAAACCGATATTAGAGTTATTTTAATCATATTTAACAATTAATATTATTATTTGGTAATTTTTCTTAGAAAGCTTCCATATTCATGCCAAATGTAAATGGTGGCATTAGTATCTGGTTTAGTGAACCATAATTGAATGTTTTATTATTAGTAAATTTCTAAGTAGTTGTGGATTATGCAATTTTGAAATTAATTTCTTTTTGAGACTACCGTAAAATTTTGTAGATGCACAAATCAACAAATACAAATAAAATCAGCAAACTATAGTAACACAAAATTTACATGGAGAATAAATATTCATTTGTATAAATAGCATTAGAAATATACAAGATACTTCACTCTTGTCACAAAACATTTAATACACCTGATAAAATATGAAAACAGTGCATGCACTACTCTACTTTGTTCTACTCTTCACTATATCCTTTGTTTAGTTTTCTCTACCATACTTTGTTTTCCCTACTTTGTTTGTTCCTCTCTACTTTTCTATGTCTTTTCTTCTCTCCTTTGTTTTCTCTTCTCTTCTCTGCTATACTCTGCTTTGCTCTATTTTCTTTTCTCTGCTCTGCTCTATTTTCTTTGCTCTCCTCACACAATGTTAATTTATTCACTTTGTACCAAATCTTCATTAATTTTGTTTTACATTGAGACTAATATACAACCTATTCATAGGTATAGGTTATAGTATAAAAATCTGGATATCAATTTTATTCATCCATGCTTACTTACATTCCTAAATTCTCTAGAACCTCCATATCTAAACGGAAACTCATGGTACTCATCCTATTTTTCGTTCTCCTAGTAAACTTATTAGGCTATATAGAATCATAAATTCTATACCAAAAATGTCAACACCATTTCTAGGACGTTTCTAGGAAGGACCTAACAATTTGAGGCCATTTTTTTGAGAAACTTTGACTAAGTCTACTGATTTATTTTTTAAAGAATTAATGTAACTAAAAGTCATAAGTAATAAATGTAAGAAATTTTGAATCATGTAGTGTTCTATTAGTTTTTTGTTTATTTTAATGTTGACTATGCACATAACATTGATATTATGAATATTTCTATGTATAAATTTTTACATTTTATGCATAGATGTTCTCACTACAAATGGTACCCAGGGGCAGAAAAAAATATGCACACAAGTTTCTCCATTTGTATCTAAATCCACACACATTTATTCGTAACTTAGAGAGAAACCTTTATATCTTAAAAAAAAAAATTCTCACCATATAAATGTAGTTCCATGGTGTACTTGGCTTGACCATATAATAGCTTAGCCAAGTTAATGTCGATGAGAATATACCTGTATCTAGGATTTGGACACAATCACTTCGTACTTCTAAGTGCATCAATAAACCTACAATGTTTAAACTTCCTCAATTGATAAAAAAAAACACTAGGGATTTTTTCCTCTTGAAAGGATAGAGATTCCTCAAACTTCCTTTTTTTCCTCTCCTTGATAGTTATGTTCTTTCCACTCTTTCTCCTTTAATACTTCTCCTATTTGTTTCCCTATTTAGCTAAGGAAAGATTTTTCTTAGTTGTAGCAATTGCAATACATTGTATTCCTACATGCATCAAAGTTAAAATAAAAACTAGTGTTTCAAAAAAACATTCTTTCAATGGATCTCTCCATATAGAAAGAAATCTTTTATTTGTTCCGTTGTTGGTTATGCCATGACTTTTGTTGAGTTTCTAGTGGTTTCTTGCTAGAACAATGCTAGGTCCCAAACTTGGGGCATCACTTTTTCCATCGGGGATGGACAAAAGGTTTTCACATTACCTCTATTCGAAGATTTTTCCTCGAAAAAAGGTCCCTGTGTTCCAAGATTCAGAGAAATCACCTTCGAACAACGGTTTACCTGCGTTCAAAGAAAATCTTAGAACGAAGGTATTTTTTTATCAATCACGAAATATTAAGTTTGAATATTTTCTTGGAATGAAGGTAATAGTATGTTTTTTAAAATAATATATAATGCTAGAAACACCTTTTGCTTATCAATTTCAATGGATAGAGTGCAAGGAAAAGCATAGTGCATCCGAAGGTGACTGTGTAACCGTTGACCATCAATGGAGAGAATCACAGAAGACCGAGTATAATAGGGAGTTCCAACACCTTGCCACTTATCATCTGTCGAAGGTGTCCATGTCCGTCTGCATTAGAACTGACACTGTTGCATTTTTTACCAGGTATTCTTCATTTACCCCTATTAAATTTTGAGTAATGTTTATTTTCAAAAATTGTAATATGGAAATTCTTTTTTTAATCAAAATTATTAAAACCTTTCTTTGAATGCACAATCCCTAAACATGACTTTCAAAACATAAAATATCAAATTGAAACCCTGTTACATGTTAATTTCAAAACCCCAATACCTGATTTTGAAACCCTAACAATTTATTTTCAAACCCATTATGTGAAATTTGAAACCGTAATGTACCCATCAAATTGAAACTATAAAATGTGAAAAAATGAAGCAGGCTAAACATCAATTTTGGAACCCTAATTTTATTTATATTTGAAACACTAAATTTTGGAACCCTAAAATGTTTATTTTGAACCCTAAAATGTTTATATGGAACCCTAATATTCTTAGAACTTGCTAATTATATATGCACATAGATGATGAGATTTTTTACTGGAGGGTTTAGATTCACATATGCTTTCATGACCCTTTACCTCTTATAACATAATCCTCGAATCTCTGGTCCTTATGATTATTTTAGATTCACTTATGTTTAGGTACATGGTTTGATCTGTTAGTGCTAAACTTTTTCTTATATTACTTATTCTAAGTAATATATTTAGCGCATGGCTTTCATCCATTTTAGGTGCAAGGTGTCGACTTCGAGAGCTATTTCAAACTCTCCAAGCTGTGAGTCGACACTCATTCAATAATTGGTGAGTAGAGTGTTGAAGTTGACTCAACCTCCTCGCTCCTCAACACCTATATGCACTTGTCTTTTCAACTAATCAAACTGCTCAGATTTTGATACTTGCATTCGGCTTACGAATTTTGGATTCTCATATGGTATCAGAGTAGGTTTGAGTTTGTTTTCTAGTTCTTTTCTAAGCTAAAATCCTTGTTGATGTGTGCAGGTCCATTTAGTAGATCGTCGGTTCGAATGTGTGAATGGTGAATCTCTCCTTGCTTGATCATTTCTTGTGGAAGGCTCTTGAGGGTTTTCAGAAGGCCTTATTTTGCATTGAGGAGTGCTGGTATGAGTAGAAGCGGCACCCTCAATTGAAGGATGCAGATAGCCTGGTCAAAGACCATGGCCTTGTTTTGATAAGACCACGAACCTTAGTCAAAGGCCACAGGCCGTATTGAAATACTACAAGGCTCTTGAAATCTACAGGACTACATCAAATCTACGTCTGTGGCTTCCAAGCTCCACCACCATCAACGGTCTAGGCTTCAGAGTGACCATTGGCTCGCCATGCAACGCGCCTCCAATGTCATTCTCCACAACTCGTAAAGCGAGAACATTTATGTGGACGAGGAGTCCACCCTCATCTGGTTGGATCATCTCACACTTGTGGATCCCAGTCGCATGACAGGCATTGGCAAGATCATCTCTGTCGGGAACGCCAGTACGGATGTCACCATTTTTAACTCGCTCCTCACAAACACAAACTTCAGCGTTCTGCTGGGCAGCTCCGATGAGGAGCGGCAGGACAAAAGTATGCGCGTCACGATGTACAGAAATTGGTTCAAGGATTCAAGCCAACGCATGCCTCATTGCAGAAGGGGAGATTGCCATGTTGTCAACAACCTCTACACCAATTGGGGTTACTATGCCATTGGTGCCCGCGCTTATGCCACCGTTAAGAGTGAAGCCAATGTGTTTGAGGTGGGGCAAAAGAAAGAGGTAACCCCCTGGTATCCCAGTGTAGCTAAAACATTAGAACAGACTCCCCACATCGACTCCACCAGAGATCTGCTCCTCAATGGGGCTACTTTCCATCCGTTTCTCAAAACATCAGCGGCATCTGCTTTTACCCCTCACAAATTAAACCTCCCTCCCATCTTGCCAGTTCAGACAGTTTCTTCCCTGCTGCGACGCTCCGCAGGAGCACTCGATCCCTCCCAAGCCCGTGCATGTCTTGCTCCCTGAATTCCTTCTTTCTTCAAGCTAACTAAGCCTGACATGGCATAGCATTGCATTGTAACCATTTTCGATAACTTAATTTTCTTCATTGCAACCATTTTCAATAACTATCACTTCTATTTCTATGACTCCCTTATAAACGTACTACACATTTCTCCAGTGTGTTATGTGAACCTCATTTTTATTTATTGTTAATCTTTTACTTTATTATTAAACTCAAAGTGTTTGCAAATAAAATCAGCAAACTAGAGTAACACAAAATTTATAGGGAGAAACTCCAGCAACAAAGAGCATGAAATAAATATTCATTTGTAAAAATAGCATTAGAATTATACAAGATACTTCACCCTTCTCATGAAAAATTTAATACACCTGAAAAAATATGAAAATAGTACATGCACGACTCTACTTTGTTATACTCTTCACTATATGCTTTGCTCTATTTTGCTCTACTCTATTTTGCTCTATTTTCTCTGCTTTGCTCTAGACTCCGCTTTGTTTAGTTTTCTCTACTATACTTTGTTTTCCCTACTTTGTTTGTTCCGCTCTACTTTTCTATGTCTTTTCTTCTCTCCTTTGTTTTCTCTTCTCTACTCTACACTGCTTTGCTCTATTTTCTTTACTTTGCTATGCTTTATTTTCTTTGCTCTCCTCACACAATGTTAATTTATTCACTTTGTACCAAAGCTTCATGAATTGCGTTCCATATTGAGACTAATATACAACCTATTCATAGGTATAGATTATAGTATAAAAATATGGATATCAATTTTATTCATCCATGCTAACTTACATTCCTAAATTCTCTAGAACCTCCATATCCAAATGGAAACTTATGGTACTCGTCCTATTTTTCGTTCTCCTAGGAAACTTATTAGGCTATATAGAATCATAAATTCTATACCAAAAATGTCCACCATTTCTAGGACGTTTCTAGGAAGGACCAAACAATTTGAGGCCATTTTTTTGAGAAACTTTGACTACGTCTACTGATTTATTTTTTAAAGAATTAATATAACTAAAAATCATAAGTAATAAATGTAAGAAATTTTGAATCATTTAGTGTTCTATTAGTTTTTTGTTTATTTTAATGTTGACTATGCACATAACGTTGATATTATGAATATTTCTATGTATAAATTTTAAAATTTTATGCATAGATGTTCTCACTAGAAATGGTACCCAGGGGTACAAAAAATATGCTCACAAGTTTCTCCATTTGTATCTAAATCCACACACATTTATTCGTAACTTAGAGAGAAACCTTTATATCTTAAAAAATATATAATTTCTCACCATATAAATGTAGTTCCATGGTGTACTTGGCTTGACCATATACTATCTTAGCCAAGTTGATGTCGATGAGAATATACCTGTATCTAGGATTTGGACACAATCACTTCGTACTTCTAAGTGCATCAATAAACCTACAATGTTTAAGCTTCCTTGATTGGTAAAAAAAAACACTAGGGATTTTTTCCTCTTCCAAGGATAGAGATTCCTCAAACTTCCTTTTTTTCCTCTCCTTGATAGTTATGTTCTTTCCACTCTTTCTCCTTTAATACTTCTCCTATTTGTTTCCCTATTTAGCTAAGGAAAGATTTTCCTTAGTTGTAGCAATTGCAATACATTGTATTCCTACATGCATCAAAGTTAAAATAAAAACTAGTGTTTCAAAAAAACATTCTTTCAATGGATCTCTCCATATGGAATGAAATCTTTCATTTGTTCCATTGCTGGTTATGCCATGACTTTTGTTGAGTTTCTAGTGGTTTCTTGCTAGAACAATGCTCGGTCCCAAACTTGGGGCATCACTTTTTCCATCGGGGATGGACAAAAGGTTTTCACATTACCTCAATTCGAAGATTTTTCCTCGAAAAAAGGTCCCTGTGTTCCAAGATTCAGAGAAATCACCTTCGAACAACAGTTTAGCTGCATTCAAAGAAAATCTTTGAAAGAAGGTATTTTTTATCAATCACTAAATATTAAGTTTGAATATTTCCTTGGAGTGAAGGTAATAGTTTGTTTTTTGTAATAATATATAATGCTAGAAACACCTTTTGCTTATCAATGTCAATGGACAGAGTGCAAGGAAAAGCATAGTGCATCCGAAGGTGACTGTGTAACCGTTGACCATCAATGGAGAGAATCACAGAAGACCGAGTATAATAGGGAGTTCCAACACCTTGCCACTTATCATCTGTCGAAGGTGTCCATGTCCGTCTGCATTAGAACTGACACTGTTGCATTTTTTACTAGGTATTCTTCATTTACCCCTATTAAATTTTGAGTATTTACTTCCATGTTTATTTTCAAAAATTGTAATATGGAAATTTATTTTTTTTAATCAAAATTTCTAAACCCTTTCCTTGAATGCACAATCCCTAAACATGACTTTCAAAACATAAAATATCAAATTGAAACCCTGTTACATGTTAATTTCAAAACCCCAGTACCTGATTTTGAAACCCTAAAAATTTATTTTCAAACCCATTATGTGAAATTTGAAACCGTAATGTACGCATCAAATTGAAACCATAAAATGTGAAAAAATGAAACAGGCTAAACATTGATTTTGGAACCCTAATTTCATTTATATTTGAAACACTAAATTTTGGAACCCTAAAATGTTTATTTCGAACCCTAAAATGCTTATATGGAACCCTAATATTCTTAGAACTTGCTAATTATATATGCACATAGATGATGAGATTTTTTATTGGAGGGTTTATATTCACATATGCTTTCATGACCCTTTACCTCTTATAACATAATCCTCGGATCTCTGGTCCTTATGATTATTTTAGATTCACTTATGTTTAGGTACATGGTTTGATCTGTTAGTGCTAAACGTTTTCTTATATTACTTATTCTAAGTAATATATTTAGCACATGGCTTTAATCCATTTTGGTGCAAGGTGTCGACTTCGAGAGCTATTTCAAACTCTACAAGCTATGTGTTGACACTCATTCGACAATTGGTGAGTAGAGTGTTGAAGTCGACTCAACCTCCTCACTCCTCAACACCTATATGTACTTGTCTTTTCAACTAATCAAACTGCTCAGATTTTGATACTTGCATTCGGCTTACGAATTTTGGATTCTCATATGGTATCAGAGTAGGTTTGAGTTTGTTTTCTGGTTCTTTTCTGAGGCAAAACCCTTGTTGATGTGTGCAGGCCCATTTAGTAGATCATCGGTTCGAATGTGTGAACGGTGAATCTCTCCTTGCTTGATCATTTTTTGTGGAAGGCTCTCGAGGGTTTTCAGAAGGCCTTATTTTGCATTGAGGAGTGCTGGTATGAGTAGAAGTGGCACCCCCAATGGAAGGATGCAGACAACCTGCTCAAAGACCATGGCCTTGTTTTGATAAGGCCAAGAACCTTAGTCAAAGGCCACAGGCCGTATTGAAATACTGCAAGGCTCTTGAAATCTGCAGGACTACATCAAATCTACGTCTGTGGCATATTTGCATTGTGGGGTTTCGATGGCATTGTGGGGTTTGGAGGGCATCGCTACCCCTTGTCGGCGTTGGAGACATTGTATGTGTCGACAACAATACTACTGCTGGAGAGCTTGAAGGTGATAAGAGATCAAGTCCCAGCCAACACCGACAAGATTACCAAATAGGGGCCAAGAGCATCAAAACACCCAGCAAAAAGGGTGAGTCAAACCCCGTGACAGCAAGGGCTCCCAACAGTAAACATTGACATCCCTGGAAATCGCTGAAATTCCACGCAGTATCATTCTTTTTGGAAGGAGGGTTCTCTTTTGAAGGAGGAGTTGCACAGTGATAGACTTCAGATTTGGTCTCAAACCAGAGCCAGAATAACTAAGTGTCCATGCCCCTACATCTACAAAGGCCCCGCAACCCTATCCTGGTTTGCAAATTTGCACAGGCCCATGACTTGTTTAACAGAGGCCTCTCGTGGTCGTCCAGGCCCCCATTACAATCTGTCACCCTTGCCTATTTTGAGCATTCCCATTTCTGGCTGCCATCTCCCCTTTTCCCCTATTTTTTTAGTTTCTCTATCATTTTGATAAGCATTTTGCCCTAAATTTGCCCTATTCTTTTATTTTGTAAAAGCATTTAAAAACTATGTTATTTTTGTATTAGGATAGGCATTTTATTTGTCTCAAAACACCACTATGCAAATAAAATATAAAACGAGGAGGGGCAAGTTTAAACTAGGGGTAAAATTGCCTTAAGAGATTATGAGAGATGAATTTTTTTTCCATAGTTAAAAATTTGTAAGAGAGGACTCAATTTTTTCTTTTGCAATGAATTTGGCAAAGGGGTTTTTCTTTTTCATTTTACAATAACTTGTAAAGAGAAGGCAGGGGGGTTGTAATTTTATGTTTTCTTGTCTTTTATTGAGGTTTGCAAGACATAACTTGATCTATGTCTTCTTAATCCACCTCAAGAAAATAAACTTGTAAGAACTCACTAGCAAATAAGTTTGTAAATTCACTCACATAAAGTGCCACAAAACTGAATGTGTGTTCCATATGGAGGGAATTTGGGAAAATTGTACTTACACTAAATTATAAAGTGTAATGGGGGTTGTGCCAATCACAACAATGGATCCTCGTGATTCTCACCTCATTCGTGCGTGCCTTGATGCACACCCTTTTTCAGATTCTTGTACATTATTTTGGACCTATACATCTTGGTCTACATTCCTTGCACACTTCTGATTTTAGTTGGTCTGCTTATTTCTCTTAGCATTAAGGGGGGACTATGATGTGTTAATGCTTCTTTCAATGAAGTAGTGGAGGAATCTTCTATTTTGAATCTCTTAAATCCTTCATTCTAATCTCTCACATGGGGTATTATTTTAGTGGATCATTTTCATATTCTAGTACTCCTAATCACAGTACTATATGTATTTTGACTTCACGGAGTTTGATTGACTTTGTTTACATCACTGAGTAGCGTTCGAATGTTCACTCATGTAGTATTTTGTATCTCTTATCTCGATATGCATTTATTGAAGATTCGTTGATTCTAGCAGACACTAGTTCAAAATTGGTAGAATTTACAACTTCTATATGCTTCAGGAGTTCTTCTTCACAATGTTCCTATCATGAAGCGACATTTTTTAGAAGGTCTTAAATGCATCTTTTTTCTCTCTTTTTGGAGGACAGTTTTTCCCACTGGGTTTTCTGTCTTACTCCATTTTTTGAGAGATTGCTTTGTACATGGGTACCTCACCAGGCTAGTAGCCAGGACCCATTTCTATTTATTGTACATGGGTACCTCACTAGGACTTGTATCTCGGACCCATCTCTTCTTCTACCCACCTAAGTTATGCTTAAGGGGGAGTGTTAGTGCTAAACTTTATCTTATATTACTTATTCTAAGTAATATATTTAGCACATGGCTTTAAGCAACATTAGGTATGATGTGTTGACTTGGAGAGTTGTTTCAAACTCTCCAAGCTATGTTTCGACACTTGGTGAGTGGAGTGTTGAAGTTGACTCCTAAGTCAACTCAACATCCTCACTCCCCAACACCTATATGTACTTGTCTTTTCAACTATTCAAACCACTCAGATTTTGATACTTACATTCGTCTTATAAATTTTGGATTCTCATGTGATCTATCTTCTTACAATATTGTCTTAAATAAATTCCCAATTTGAATAATCTAGGTTCTTAGATCATTGTCTTATTTTAATACATTGTATGCAATCTAGCTATTTTGACCATATTTATATATAATCCATTACATAGTATCCTTAAATTATGGTTATAGTTTTATGATTTATCATTATTATATCTAGCTACATTGTCCACATTATGTCTGTGATCTCATCTTTTAGAAATTTAACATGCATATCATTGATCTTAAACATGTATATACTTTCAGCGCACATTTCTATCTCATGTGTTATGATCGTTGATCTCACATTGTTAATATATTGTCTAACATTGCTCTTTGATCAAACATTTATTCAAATTAATTTTACATCAGGATCTTACATTACTATATTCTTATGTCCTAAATTATCTCACTTGAATGGATGAATCATATATATTTTGTCCTATGATCTCACACTATTACATCTTATATAGATTATGATCTCATCTTTCGATATCTACTTTATAGAGTATGTACATGCTATATTGCATTATCATAAATTGAGATTTTTAATTGTTATTGTGATATATTCATTCCTTGATAAAGCCAAGATATAATAGCAATATTTATAAAAAAGAATGCATAAAATTTTGCACATATAATAATAATGCACTTGCAGTTCAATGTTTGCATAATATAAATTATTTATAATGTTATACCTAACCAAGTGATGCTTTATGTACATCAAGTACCAAAGACTAGGGGTTATTGACATACATGTAAAAAGAATTGTTTGATATGATAACACAATTAGGATTCCTTACAACATTAATAGCTTTGAGTGTAGTTGATATGCAACAGTCTAATATGCATTATTTAATGCACTCTGAAGACCTAACAAATTCAAGGAATTGTAAAGAATAATTGAAACATAATTAAAATCCCCATATTGCCACTGTGTACCTGAAACATCATTTTAAAAAACAAAAGCTTGGGATTCTCCTCCTCATCTAATTTTTCTACAACATCTTTGGGAGATGGCTCATAGCCTCATTGTATGGAAAATCTAGCGTGAAACGAATAATAGGGTGTTTAATTCTAAGAAAATATCTTCAAAACCTCTATGGCATGAAATTAAGCATATCTATAACTCTTTGTATAAGAGTAAATTGAAAAGGAAGAATAGAGAAGCTAGTCCAACTAAACTTACTATTCTCAAAAACTAGCCTAATATATCATCAAGTTTTGATCAAGCAAAACCAAAAAAAGGGAGAAAATTTAGGAAAATCCAAACTGGCCCTCACTACCTGAAGGATGGATAAAAATTAATTTTCATGGAGAGTCAAAAAATAACTTGGGTACATTTGGCAGTGGCGCTATTCTTAGAAATCATAAAGGCAAAGTTGGTTTTGGAACCTAATTCTTTGGTCTCAATACAAACAATGTTACAGAAATGGAAGGCATGATCCTTGGTCTCAAAATGGGATAAATAACCAACTCTCAAAACATTATTATTGAAGGGTCCGTTCTAAGTTGGTTATCATGATTTTGAAAAATCAAGAAGTTAGGCAATGGATGCTCTATAGTCTTCTTTTAGAAGCAGTTGCTCTTCTCGATAAATTTGTAAATGTTAGGATTAACGACATTTACCAAGAAGGAAATCAGTTGGTTGATTAGGTAGCTAATTTAAGTATCCAAAGAGAAAATTATGATCTTCAAATCATGGGAAGTGATTTGAGTAACTTTCTACATTTTTATGAATTCGAATGGTTTGTTAAAAGGGATATGAATTAAGTATCGAGGATTTTATCCTTATCTTCAAAAATCAAGATATGTTGTACATGATGACAGGTTTACCACCTTTCCTACTCAGTTTTTGTGGGCCTTTGTGGTTGGGTTATGGAGAAACCTTAGCTTCACTACTAGATTCACTAATCTTTGGAGGCTAACAGATGTCTGTGGTTACCTCATGAGCAAAGTTTATGGCTTTTCTAAACACCCTATCATTTTGGGAAGTTTTCTTGTTTTGTTTTGGAATAGGAGTTTGGTTGGCATTCTAAAGAGGTGTCCTTATCTCTTCTTGGAGTGATAAAGTTTATATCATAGATGGAGTTGTTCTCTCCATATGGATAGTCATCTTTCCTTTTTCCCTTGTTGGTTATTGCATGACTTAAATTGCCGAGTTTCTAGTGGTTTCTTCCTTATCAATTCGAGGCTATCTTTTTGGATAAGGCTTTGCTTCTTTGCTGGCATTTGGGTGTTTTGGAGGATGGTAGTTGCTTCTGGCTCTTCTAATCATTATGATTTTTCCTTTTCCTCTCTTCCACATTGTCAGTTTGGGGAATTATTTCTATTTCTGATTAAGTCTTTGGATGGTGCCTTCAAAAGGCAACATTATATATTTTTGGAGTGCTTAAAGTTTAGAAGTTTAGAGTTTCACCTTTGTGAACTCACTCCATGTTCGCAATTGAAATTCCTTTGACTCTTTCCTAGTGTCTCCAACATGGATTTGGTGTAACTTTTAGAGACTTCTAGCTGATAGATAAGTGGAATCTCCACCCCAAAAGTATTCAGAAAGGAAAACTAAAACCTCATTCAATTCAAATCAATGAGATGATCATTAGGATGAGTACACTTTGGATCATGGTTAAGACCGCTCAACCGACGAAGGTAAATTAGAGAACGACTGCAAAATAGACCCAAAAACTTCACAATCACATACTAGATCAAAGTAAAATTAACAATAAAAGAGGCTTGACCATCACACACCCAACAGAGGAGGCAAGTTATGTATCCAAACATTTGATATTATCATCTATACAAAAACATAACTAAATATAATAGATCACGAAGCACAAAATATGATTGGTACCAATGTACACAAATATTCAATATACTCCAATATAGAAGAATGCACTTAAGGCGAGTCAACATGTAATGCATTACTTCTTAAGGGGGAATCACTCCAAAACCTTGGCCATGAGATCCCAAATGCAATCCAATGTGTTTCCATGATTCTCTATAAGACTAGATGCATCATTATATATCCTCCTAACTAATAATCTTATAGCAACACCTTTACACATGTGATACACATTAGATTGATTAATAAACATATATGACTTCTTTCAAAATGATACATGTATGTGACATATTACAAACATTTAGGCTAATCCTATCTAAACATGAGTTATGTGCGACACAAGTCAACTAATCCATAATCCATTTATACATCATAATATCATATGCCTAAGTGCATTATATGCCACCCCTTGACAAGTTTCATCCTCGACTTGAGTAAGAATCTAAATATGACGACTTTCTAAGAATTGATCACAATTGGCACAAAATACAATCATCCAAATGAAAAATTCAATGTTGTTGACCTATAAGATGGATCTACACTTTCTCTATACTACTCCAATTCGTTGTATTATCATAACTATTTATCCAATCATGATGTGCATATCTATGCTTGTTGCCTCTTTGATTGTAAGTGTGCCCATAGTAGTTCTTTCTAGGTTTCCATGTATATCCAAAATTGTTGCTTCACTGATGATTTATAATATTATATATCATGTCTCCATGATGGTATGGATGAGGATATATTTCAACCTTTAAAGCTCTAGTTTCGTCTTCAACTTTTGACTCTTCTTCCTTATCTTCCACCTTTATTTTTGGCTCTTCAATAAGTGAAGGATTTGACGCTTCAAAAATATTAAGGTATTATCCAAGTCATCCTTTTGTTCCTCTCATCCTTGCTTACTTGAAGGGTTCAAATTTTCTTTGCTAGTACCCAAGTCTTCATGCACACCTTCTAATTCTTCCTTGTCCATTTATTTACACTCTTTTGTAGATTATTTATTTTCTTCAAATTATTGATCCTATAGCTCACATAAACTTGCTCATATTAATTTTGAATGGGTCAACATACCTTATATATCATGCAATGTTAATTTATTCCTTTTGTAGCAAAGCTTCATTAATTTTGTTTTACATTGAGATTAATATCCACACTATTGATAGGTATAGATTCTAGTATAAAAATATGGATATCAATTATATTCATCCATGGTAGCCTACATTCCTAAATTCTCTAGAACCTCCATATCTAAATTGAAACTCATGGTACTAATCCTAGTTTTCGTTATCCTAGGAAAATTCTCAGGCTCTTTAGAATCATCAAGTCTATACCGAAAATGCCAACACCATTTCCAAGACTTTTCTAGGAAGGACCTAACAATTTCAGGGCATTTCTTGGTAAAATTTGACTATTTTGTTTTTTGATCAAGTCTTTGGATGGTGTTGTCAAAAGGTAACATTATCTGTTTTTGGAGTGTTTAAAGAGTTTCACCTTTGCGAATTCACTCTATGTTCACAATTGACATTCCTTTGACTCTTGCCTAATGTCTCCAACATGAATTTGGTACAATTTTTAGAAACTTCTAACTGATAGGATTTGTGACATTTTTTTAGCTTTCTTGTATCTCCATTCACCTGTTTGAAACCTTTTTAATATTTTATTAAAAATTTATTTAAAAAAACAAAATAAAATTACCATTACTAATGAGAATAAATCAGCCCTAGAATATTTAAAGATGACAAAAAAAAACAGAGCTACTATAAGGGTCCATTCTAAGTTGGTTATCATGAGTTTGAAAAATCAAGAAGTTAGGCAATGGATTCTCTTTAGTCTTCTTTTAGAAGCAGTTGCTCTTCTTGATAAATTTTTAAATGTTAGGATTAACCACATTTAGCAAGAAGGAAATAAGTTGGCAGATTAGGTAGCTAATTTAAGTATCCAAAGAGAATATCATGATCTTGGAATCATGGAAAATGATTTGGGTAACTTTCTACTTTTTTATGAACTCCAACAGTTCGTTAAAAAAGATTTGAATTAAGTATTGAGGATTTTATCCTTATCTTCAAAACTCAAAATATGTTGTACATGATGACAGGTTTACCACCTTTCCTAGTCACTCTTTGCGGGCCTTTGTGGTTGGGTTATGGAGAAACCTTAGCTTCACTACTAGATTCTCGGATCTTTGGACGCTAGCAGACGTCTATGGTTATCTCATGAGCAGAGTTTTATGGCTTTTCTAAACCCCCGTATCATTTTGGGAAGTTATTTTTGTTTTGGAATAGGAGTTTGGTTGATCTTATAAAGAGGTGTCCCTATCTCTTCTTGGAGTGATTATATCATATGGATTTTTCTTTCCATATGGATAGTCATCTTTCCTTTGTTCCCTTGCTAGTTATGCCATGACTTTTGTTGAGTTTCTAGTGGTTTCTTGCTAGAACAAGTAGTGGATTTTTCCTTATCAATTGGAGGCTATCTTTTTGGATAAGGCTTTGTTTCTTTACTGGCATTTGGGGTGTTTTGGAGGATGATAGTTACTTATGGCTCTTCTAATGGGTTATGTTTTTTTGAGGATGATAGTTACTTCTGGCTCTTCTAATCGGTTATGTTCTTTCCTTTTCCTCTCTTCCACATTGTCAGCTTGGGGAATTATTTCTATTTCTGATTTGGAGTTTCACCTTTGTGAATTCACTCCATGTTCATAATTGACATTCCTTTGACTCTTGCCTAGTGTCTCCAATATGAACTTGGTACTAGCCGATAAGATTTGTGACCTTTTTAGCGTTCTTGTATCTCTATTCACCCGTGTGAAACCTTTTCTAATAGTTTTTTAAAACTTTATTAAAAAATGCAAAATAAAATTACCGTTATTAATTAGAATAAATCAACCATAAAATATTTAAAGATGACAAAAACAAAACGCAGCTACTATGGATCTCATATAAAATTTCATTTAAATCTTACCTCCGCAATGTCAAATACTTTGCCCTGTTTGAATTAATGCACGGTTATTTGACTTCCCCATATCGATGTTTTAGAAGAGAAAAAGAGGACAACGTATATCAAATTAAACTAGGGTAAACCAGGGCGAAAAGACGTGGCCAAAATTATTAAATGATGAGAGGCGTGATTGGGCAAGAAGGAAACATTGCATAAGTTGGGATGCGAGTCTGAGATTGGAATATTTTGAAGTAAATAGTGGTGGCGTCGCATTTAATACACAAAGGGTGGACCGTGGGAGATACAATATTCGTTGGAGGGAGATGATGGATCCGGACACCATAAATAAAGGGCGGCAAAGACACACATCCCATACTATCTGGTGTTGCAGCAGCTGAAATCCAGCTTAATGGAGGCCCTGAGGCTGAGTAGATTGTGTGTTTTGGTTCTAGTTTTTGTTCAGGCAGGCGCTGCAGCAAATGATAAATGCCCTGAGGATGCAGACGGAACGCGGTGCCCCTTGTCTGCCTGTGCCGGCGGCCATGCACTGCCCCGCTGCGCGTTTGGGTTCGCTTCCACCGTGACGGGAGGCGCGGGGGGGCAGTCTTACGTGGTGACGAGCTCTCTGGACTCCCCGCAGTCCCCGCAGCCGGGAAGTCTCCGATACGGCCTTGGCAAGGGAAACGTGTGGATCACCTTCTCGCGGAGCATGAAGATCCTTCTCAAGGACAGGCTGTGGCTTCCAAGCTCCACCACCATCGACGGTCGAGGCTTCAGAGTGACCATTGGCGGCGCCCAGCTCGCCGTGCAACGCGCCTCCAATGTCATTCTCCACAACCTGCAGATCGATGCCCCCGCAGATAAGAGCGAGAACAGCATTTATGTGGACGGGGAGTCCACCCTCATCTGGTTGGATCACCTCACACTTGTGGATCCCAGTCGCATGACAGGCATTGGCAAGATCATCTCTGTCGGCAACGCCAGCACGGACGTCACCATTTCCAACTCGCTCCTCGCAAACACAAACTTCAGCGTCCTGCTGGGCAGCTCCGACGAGGAGCGGCAGGACAAAAGCATGCGCGTCACGGTGTACAGAAATTGGTTCAAGGATTCCAGCCAACGCATGCCTCATTGCAGATGGGGATATTGCCATGTTGTCAACAACCTCTACACCAACTGGGGTTACTACGCCATTGGCGCCCGCGCTTATGCCACCGTCAAGAGCGAAGCCAATGTGTTTGAGGCGGGGCAAAAGAAAGAGGTAACCCCCTGGTATCCCAGTGTAGCTAAAACATTAGACCAGACTCCCCACATCGACTCCACCAGAGATCTGCTCCTCAATGGGGCTACTTTCCATCAGTTTCTCAAAACATCAGCGGCATCTGCTTCTCCCCCTCACAAATTAAACCTCCCTCCCGTCTTAGCAGCTCAGACAGTTTCTTCCCTGCTGCGACGCTGCGCAGGAGCACTCGATCCCTCCCAAGCCCGTGCGTGTCTTGCTCCCTGAATTCCTTCTTTCTTCAGGCTAACTAAGCCTGACATGGCATAGCATTGCATTGTAACCATTTTCGATAACTTAATTTTCTTCATTGCAACCATTTTCAATAACTATCACTTCTGTTTCTGTGACTCCCTTATAAACCTACTACAGATTTCTCCACTGTGTTATGTGAACCTCGTTTTTATTTATTGTTAATCTTTTACTTTATTATTAAACTCAAAGTGTTTGCAAATAAACAAATAAAATTAATTATTCTTCTCAAATATAAAGATATAAGAATGACTTACTTTTATTTATAGCTAATCTTTCAATTTTTATTATTAAGCCTAAAGTGTTTACAAATAAACAAATAAAACTAATAAATTCTTTTCAAATATAAACATACACGAATATAAGGCTAAGAAAAATTGGTAAATAATATTTTATTAAGGGATGTTTTCATGCACATTAATTTTCTTAAGCTTGAATTCACTGAAACTTAATAAACCGAATTGTGATTACAATTACCATATTATTACATGTGTAAAGTGTTTTTAAATAAACAAATAAAACTCATAAATTCTCTTTAAACATAAAAATACACGAATATAAGATTAAGAAAATTGGTAACTAATATTTTATTAAGGGATGTTTTGATGCACATTAAATCTCTTAAGCTTGAATTCATTAAGAATTAATAAACTAAATTGTGATTACAACTATGGATATTACAATTTTGCAAATAAACAAATAAAACTAATAAACATTCTCTTTAAATATAAACATACACTAATGTAAGATTAATAAAAAATATTTTATTAAGGGATGTTTTGATGCACATTAATTCTCTTAAGCTTGAATTCATTAAGATTTAATGAATTGAATTGTAATTTAGAATTATGGTTAGATTGAGGGTTATGATTAAAATTTCGGTTTGGGTTAGAATTATGGTTATGCTTAAAATTAGAGTTATGATTACACTTAGGGTTTAGATGACGATTAGAATTAGCGCTGTACTTAAAATTAGATTTAGAATAAGGTTTTAATCTAATTATGGTTATGGTTATGTTTATAAATATCCTTATGTTTTATGTTTTTTCATGTACCAAATTATGGTTAGGGTTAGGCTTAGGCTTATAAGTAAGATTAAATATAGGGTTAGAATTAAGTTAGGGTTATGAGTAGGATTGCAATTAGGGTTTAAATCAGGGTTAAAGTTAGCATATCTATCTTTTGAAAAATAAATTGTATGTCTTTGTACATTTTTTTACTTTTTTCTAAACTTCATCAAAAATTAAAAATCGTCACAAATAATAAAGGATTCATTTATTAAATTATAAAACCGATATTAGAGTTATTTTAATCATATTTAACAATTAATATTATTATTTGGTAATTTTTCTTAGAAAGCTTCCATATTCATGCCAAATGTAAATGGTGGCATTAGTATCTGGTTTAGTGAACCATAATTGAATGTTTTATTATTAGTAAATTTCTAAGTAGTTGTGGATTATGCAATTTTGAAATTAATTTCTTTTTGAGACTACCGTAAAATTTTGTAGATGCACAAATCAACAAATACAAATAAAATCAGCAAACTATAGTAACACAAAATTTACATGGAGAATAAATATTCATTTGTATAAATAGCATTAGAAATATACAAGATACTTCACTCTTGTCACAAAACATTTAATACACCTGATAAAATATGAAAACAGTGCATGCACTACTCTACTTTGTTCTACTCTTCACTATATCCTTTGTTTAGTTTTCTCTACCATACTTTGTTTTCCCTACTTTGTTTGTTCCTCTCTACTTTTCTATGTCTTTTCTTCTCTCCTTTGTTTTCTCTTCTCTTCTCTGCTATACTCTGCTTTGCTCTATTTTCTTTTCTCTGCTCTGCTCTATTTTCTTTGCTCTCCTCACACAATGTTAATTTATTCACTTTGTACCAAATCTTCATTAATTTTGTTTTACATTGAGACTAATATACAACCTATTCATAGGTATAGGTTATAGTATAAAAATCTGGATATCAATTTTATTCATCCATGCTTACTTACATTCCTAAATTCTCTAGAACCTCCATATCTAAACGGAAACTCATGGTACTCATCCTATTTTTCGTTCTCCTAGTAAACTTATTAGGCTATATAGAATCATAAATTCTATACCAAAAATGTCAACACCATTTCTAGGACGTTTCTAGGAAGGACCTAACAATTTGAGGCCATTTTTTTGAGAAACTTTGACTAAGTCTACTGATTTATTTTTTAAAGAATTAATGTAACTAAAAGTCATAAGTAATAAATGTAAGAAATTTTGAATCATGTAGTGTTCTATTAGTTTTTTGTTTATTTTAATGTTGACTATGCACATAACATTGATATTATGAATATTTCTATGTATAAATTTTTACATTTTATGCATAGATGTTCTCACTACAAATGGTACCCAGGGGCAGAAAAAAATATGCACACAAGTTTCTCCATTTGTATCTAAATCCACACACATTTATTCGTAACTTAGAGAGAAACCTTTATATCTTAAAAAAAAAAATTCTCACCATATAAATGTAGTTCCATGGTGTACTTGGCTTGACCATATAATAGCTTAGCCAAGTTAATGTCGATGAGAATATACCTGTATCTAGGATTTGGACACAATCACTTCGTACTTCTAAGTGCATCAATAAACCTACAATGTTTAAACTTCCTCGATTGATAAAAAAAAAACACTAGGGATTTTTTCCTCTTGAAAGGATAGAGATTCCTCAAACTTCCTTTTTTTCCTCTCCTTGATAGTTATGTTCTTTCCACTCTTTCTCCTTTAATACTTCTCCTATTTGTTTCCCTATTTAGCTAAGGAAAGATTTTTCTTAGTTGTAGCAATTGCAATACATTGTATTCCTACATGCATCAAAGTTAAAATAAAAACTAGTGTTTCAAAAAAACATTCTTTCAATGGATCTCTCCATATAGAAAGAAATCTTTTATTTGTTCCGTTGTTGGTTATGCCATGACTTTTGTTGAGTTTCTAGTGGTTTCTTGCTAGAACAATGCTAGGTCCCAAACTTGGGGCATCACTTTTTCCATTGGGGATGGACAAAAGGTTTTCACATTACCTCTATTCGAAGATTTTTCCTCGAAAAAAGGTCCCTGTGTTCCAAGATTCAGAGAAATCACCTTCGAACAACGGTTTACCTGCGTTCAAAGAAAATCTTAGAACGAAGGTATTTTTTTATCAATCACGAAATATTAAGTTTGAATATTTTCTTGGAATGAAGGTAATAGTATGTTTTTTAAAATAATATATAATGCTAGAAACACCTTTTGCTTATCAATTTCAATGGATAGAGTGCAAGGAAAAGCATAGTGCATCCGAAGGTGACTGTGTAACCGTTGACCATCAATGGAGAGAATCACAGAAGACCGAGTATAATAGGGAGTTCCAACACCTTGCCACTTATCATCTGTCGAAGGTGTCCATGTCCGTCTGCATTAGAACTGACACTGTTGCATTTTTTACCAGGTATTCTTCATTTACCCCTATTAAATTTTGAGTAATGTTTATTTTCAAAAATTGTAATATGGAAATTCTTTTTTTAATCAAAATTATTAAAACCTTTCTTTGAATGCACAATCCCTAAACATGACTTTCAAAACATAAAATATCAAATTGAAACCCTGTTACATGTTAATTTCAAAACCCCAATACCTGATTTTGAAACCCTAACAATTTATTTTCAAACCCATTATGTGAAATTTGAAACCGTAATGTACCCATCAAATTGAAACTATAAAATGTGAAAAAATGAAGCAGGCTAAACATCAATTTTGGAACCCTAATTTTATTTATATTTGAAACACTAAATTTTGGAACCCTAAAATGTTTATTTTGAACCCTAAAATGTTTATATGGAACCCTAATATTCTTAGAACTTGCTAATTATATATGCACATAGATGATGAGATTTTTTACTGGAGGGTTTAGATTCACATATGCTTTCATGACCCTTTACCTCTTATAACATAATCCTCGAATCTCTGGTCCTTATGATTATTTTAGATTCACTTATGTTTAGGTACATGGTTTGATCTGTTAGTGCTAAACTTTTTCTTATATTACTTATTCTAAGTAATATATTTAGCGCATGGCTTTCATCCATTTTAGGTGCAAGGTGTCGACTTCGAGAGCTATTTCAAACTCTCCAAGCTGTGAGTCGACACTCATTCAATAATTGGTGAGTAGAGTGTTGAAGTTGACTCAACCTCCTCGCTCCTCAACACCTATATGCACTTGTCTTTTCAACTAATCAAACTGCTCAGATTTTGATACTTGCATTCGGCTTACGAATTTTGGATTCTCATATGGTATCAGAGTAGGTTTGAGTTTGTTTTCTAGTTCTTTTCTAAGCTAAAATCCTTGTTGATGTGTGCAGGTCCATTTAGTAGATCGTCGGTTCGAATGTGTGAATGGTGAATCTCTCCTTGCTTGATCATTTCTTGTGGAAGGCTCTTGAGGGTTTTCATAAGGCCTTATTTTGCATTGAGGAGTGCTGGTATGAGTAGAAGCGGCACCCTCAATTGAAGGATGCAGATAGCCTGGTCAAAGACCATGGCCTTGTTTTGATAAGACCACGAACCTTAGTCAAAGGCCACAGGCCGTATTGAAATACTACAAGGCTCTTGAAATCTACAGGACTACATCAAATCTACGTCTGTGGCTTCCAAGCTCCACCACCATCAACGGTCTAGGCTTCAGAGTGACCATTGGCTCGCCATGCAACGCGCCTCCAATGTCATTCTCCACAACTCGTAAAGCGAGAACATTTATGTGGACGAGGAGTCCACCCTCATCTGGTTGGATCATCTCACACTTGTGGATCCCAGTCGCATGACAGGCATTGGCAAGATCATCTCTGTCGGGAACGCCAGTACGGATGTCACCATTTTTAACTCGCTCCTCACAAACACAAACTTCAACGTTCTGCTGGGCAGCTCCGATGAGGAGCGGCAGGACAAAAGTATGCGCGTCACGATGTACAGAAATTGGTTCAAGGATTCAAGCCAACGCATGCCTCATTGCAGATGGGGAGATTGCCATGTTGTCAACAACCTCTACACCAACTGGGGTTACTATGCCATTGGTGCCCGCGCTTATGCCACCGTTAAGAGTGAAGCCAATGTGTTTGAGGTGGGGCAAAAGAAAGAGGTAACCCCCTGGTATCCCAGTGTAGCTAAAACATTAGAACAGACTCCCCACATCGACTCCACCAGAGATCTGCTCCTCAATGGGGCTACTTTCCATCGGTTTCTCAAAACATCAGCAGCATCTGCTTTTACCCCTCACAAATTAAACCTCCCTCCCATCTTGCCAGTTCAGACAGTTTCTTCCCTGCTGCGACGCTCCGCAGGAGCACTCGATCCCTCCCAAGCCCGTGCATGTCTTGCTCCCTGAATTCCTTCTTTCTTCAAGCTAACTAAGCCTGACATGGCATAGCATTGCATTGTAACCATTTTCGATAACTTAATTTTCTTCATTGCAACCATTTTCAATAACTATCACTTCTATTTCTATGACTCCCTTATAAACGTACTACACATTTCTCCAGTGTGTTATGTGAACCTCATTTTTATTTATTGTTAATCTTTTACTTTATTATTAAACTCAAAGTGTTTGCAAATAAAATCAGCAAACTAGAGTAACACAAAATTTATAGGGAGAAACTCCAGCAACAAAGAGCATGAAATAAATATTCATTTGTAAAAATAGCATTAGAATTATACAAGATACTTCACCCTTCTCATGAAAAATTTAATACACCTGAAAAAATATGAAAATAGTACATGCACGACTCTACTTTGTTATACTCTTCACTATATGCTTTGCTCTATTTTGCTCTACTCTATTTTGCTCTATTTTCTCTGCTTTGCTCTAGACTCCGCTTTGTTTAGTTTTCTCTACTATACTTTGTTTTCCCTACTTTGTTTGTTCCGCTCTACTTTTCTATGTCTTTTCTTCTCTCCTTTGTTTTCTCTTCTCTACTCTACACTGCTTTGCTCTATTTTCTTTACTTTGCTATGCTTTATTTTCTTTGCTCTCCTCACACAATGTTAATTTATTCACTTTGTACCAAAGCTTCATGAATTGCGTTCCATATTGAGACTAATATACAACCTATTCATAGGTATAGATTATAGTATAAAAATATGGATATCAATTTTATTCATCCATGCTAACTTACATTCCTAAATTCTCTAGAACCTCCATATCCAAATGGAAACTTATGGTACTCGTCCTATTTTTCGTTCTCCTAGAAAACTTATTAGGCTATATAGAATCATAAATTCTATACCAAAAATGTCCACCATTTCTAGGACGTTTCTAGGAAGGACCAAACAATTTGAGGCCATTTTTTTGAGAAACTTTGACTACGTCTACTGATTTATTTTTTAAAGAATTAATATAACTAAAAATCATAAGTAATAAATGTAAGAAATTTTGAATCATTTAGTGTTCTATTAGTTTTTTGTTTATTTTAATGTTGACTATGCACATAACGTTGATATTATGAATATTTCTATGTATAAATTTTAAAATTTTATGCATAGATGTTCTCACTAGAAATGGTACCCAGGGGTACAAAAAATATGCTCACAAGTTTCTCCATTTGTATCTAAATCCACACACATTTATTCGTAACTTAGAGAGAAACCTTTATATCTTAAAAAATATATAATTTCTCACCATATAAATGTAGTTCCATGGTGTACTTGGCTTGACCATATACTATCTTAGCCAAGTTGATGTCGATGAGAATATACCTATATCTAGGATTTGGACACAATCACTTCGTACTTCTAAGTGCATCAATAAACCTACAATGTTTAAGCTTCCTTGATTGGTAAAAAAAAACACTAGGGATTTTTTCCTCTTCCAAGGATAGAGATTCCTCAAACTTCCTTTTTTTCCTCTCCTTGATAGTTATGTTCTTTCCACTCTTTCTCCTTTAATACTTCTCCTATTTGTTTCCCTATTTAGCTAAGGAAAGATTTTCCTTAGTTGTAGCAATTGCAATACATTGTATTCCTACATGCATCAAAGTTAAAATAAAAACTAGTGTTTCAAAAAAACATTCTTTCAATGGATCTCTCCATATGGAATGAAATCTTTCATTTGTTCCATTGCTGGTTATGCCATGACTTTTGTTGAGTTTCTAGTGGTTTCTTGCTAGAACAATGCTCGGTCCCAAACTTGGGGCATCACTTTTTCCATCGGGGATGGACAAAAGGTTTTCACATTACCTCAATTCGAAGATTTTTCCTCGAAAAAAGGTCCCTGTGTTCCAAGATTCAGAGAAATCACCTTCGAACAACAGTTTAGCTGCATTCAAAGAAAATCTTTGAAAGAAGGTATTTTTTATCAATCACTAAATATTAAGTTTGAATATTTCCTTGGAGTGAAGGTAATAGTTTGTTTTTTAAAATAATATATAATGCTAGAAACACCTTTTGCTTATCAATGTCAATGGACAGAGTGCAAGGAAAAGCATAGTGCATCCGAAGGTGACTGTGTAACCGTTGACCATCAATGGAGAGAATCACAGAAGACCGAGTATAATAGGGAGTTCCAACACCTTGCCACTTATCATCTGTCGAAGGTGTCCATGTCCGTCTGCATTAGAACTGACACTGTTGCATTTTTTACTAGGTATTCTTCATTTACCCCTATTAAATTTTGAGTATTTACTTCCATGTTTATTTTCAAAAATTGTAATATGGAAATTTATTTTTTTTAATCAAAATTTCTAAACCCTTTCCTTGAATGCACAATCCCTAAACATGACTTTCAAAACATAAAATATCAAATTGAAACCCTGTTACATGTTAATTTCAAAACCCCAGTACCTGATTTTGAAACCCTAAAAATTTATTTTCAAACCCATTATGTGAAATTTGAAACCGTAATGTACGCATCAAATTGAAACCATAAAATGTGAAAAAATGAAACAGGCTAAACATTGATTTTGGAACCCTAATTTCATTTATATTTGAAACACTAAATTTTGGAACCCTAAAATGTTTATTTCGAACCCTAAAATGCTTATATGGAACCCTAATATTCTTAGAACTTGCTAATTATATATGCACATAGATGATGAGATTTTTTATTGGAGGGTTTAGATTCACATATGCTTTCATGACCCTTTACCTCTTATAACATAATCCTCGGATCTCTGGTCCTTATGATTATTTTAGATTCACTTATGTTTAGGTACATGGTTTGATCTGTTAGTGCTAAACGTTTTCTTATATTACTTATTCTAAGTAATATATTTAGCACATGGCTTTAATCCATTTTGGTGCAAGGTGTCGACTTCGAGAGCTATTTCAAACTCTACAAGCTATGTGTTGACACTCATTCGACAATTGGTGAGTAGAGTGTTGAAGTCGACTCAACCTCCTCACTCCTCAACACCTATATGTACTTGTCTTTTCAACTAATCAAACTGCTCAGATTTTGATACTTGCATTCGGCTTACGAATTTTGGATTCTCATATGGTATCAGAGTAGGTTTGAGTTTGTTTTCTGGTTCTTTTCTGAGGCAAAACCCTTGTTGATGTGTGCAGGCCCATTTAGTAGATCATCGGTTCGAATGTGTGAACGGTGAATCTCTCCTTGCTTGATCATTTTTTGTGGAAGGCTCTCGAGGGTTTTCAGAAGGCCTTATTTTGCATTGAGGAGTGCTGGTATGAGTAGAAGTGGCACCCCCAATGGAAGGATGCAGACAACCTGCTCAAAGACCATGGCCTTGTTTTGATAAGGCCAAGAACCTTAGTCAAAGGCCACAGGCCGTATTGAAATACTGCAAGGCTCTTGAAATCTGCAGGACTACATCAAATCTACGTCTGTGGCATATTTGCATTGTGGGGTTTCGATGGCATTGTGGGGTTTGGAGGGCATCGCTACCCCTTGTCGGCGTTGGAGACATTGTATGTGTCGACAACAATACTACTGCTGGAGAGCTTGAAGGTGATAAGAGATCAAGTCCCAGCCAACACCGACAAGATTACCAAATAGGGGCCAAGAGCATCAAAACACCCAGCAAAAAGGGTGAGTCAAACCCCGTGACAGCAAGGGCTCCCAACAGTAAACATTGACATCCCTGGAAATCGCTGAAATTCCACGCAGTATCATTCTGTTTGGAAGGAGGGTTCTCTTTTGAAGGAGGAGTTGCACAGTGATAGACTTCAGATTTGGTCTCAAACCAGAGCCAGAATAACTAAGTGTCCATGCCCCTACATCTACAAAGGCCCCGCAACCCTATCCTGGTTTGCAAATTTGCACAGGCCCATGACTTGTTTAACAGAGGCCTCTCGTGGTCGTCCAGGCCCCCATTACAATCTGTCACCCTTGCCTATTTTGAGCATTCCCATTTCTGGCTGCCATCTCCCCTTTTCCCCTATTTTTTTAGTTTCTCTATCATTTTGATAAGCATTTTGCCCTAAATTTGCCCTATTCTTTTATTTTGTAAAAGCATTTAAAAACTATGTTATTTTTGTATTAGGATAGGCATTTTATTTGTCTCAAAACACCACTATGCAAATAAAATATAAAACGAGGAGGGGCAAGTTTAAACTAGGGGTAAAATTGCCTTAAGAGATTATGAGAGATGAATTTTTTTTCCATAGTTAAAAATTTGTAAGAGAGGACTCAATTTTTTCTTTTGCAATGAATTTGGCAAAGGGGTTTTTCTTTTTCATTTTACAATAACTTGTAAAGAGAAGGCAGGGGGGTTGTAATTTTATGTTTTCTTGTCTTTTATTGAGGTTTGCAAGACATAACTTGATCTATGTCTTCTTAATCCACCTCAAGAAAATAAACTTGTAAGAACTCACTAGCAAATAAGTTTGTAAATTCACTCACATAAAGTGCCACAAAACTGAATGTGTGTTCCATATGGAGGGAATTTGGGAAAATTGTACTTACACTAAATTATAAAGTGTAATGGGGGTTGTGCCAATCACAACAATGGATCCTCGTGATTCTCACCTCATTCGTGCGTGCCTTGATGCACACCCTTTTTCAGATTCTTGTACATTATTTTGGACCTATACATCTTGGTCTACATTCCTTGCACACTTCTGATTTTAGTTGGTCTGCTTATTTCTCTTAGCATTAAGGGGGGACTATGATGTGTTAATGCTTCTTTCAATGAAGTAGTGGAGGAATCTTCTATTTTGAATCTCTTAAATCCTTCATTCTAATCTCTCACATGGGGTATTATTTTAGTGGATCATTTTCATATTCTAGTACTCCTAATCACATTACTATATGTATTTTGACTTCACGGAGTTTGATTGACTTTGTTTACATCACTGAGTAGCGTTCGAATGTTCACTCATGTAGTATTTTGTATCTCTTATCTCGATATGCATTTATTGAAGATTCGTTGATTCTAGCAGACACTAGTTCAAAATTGGTAGAATTTACAACTTCTATATGCTTCAGGAGTTCTTCTTCACAATGTTCCTATCATGAAGCGACATTTTTTAGAAGGTCTTAAATGCATCTTTTTTCTCTCTTTTTGGAGGACAGTTTTTCCCACTGGGTTTTCTGTCTTACTCCATTTTTTGAGAGATTGCTTTGTACATGGGTACCTCACCAGGCTAGTAGCCAGGACCCATTTCTATTTATTGTACATGGGTACCTCACTAGGACTTGTATCTCGGACCCATCTCTTCTTCTACCCACCTAAGTTATGCTTAAGGGGGAGTGTTAGTGCTAAACTTTATCTTATATTACTTATTCTAAGTAATATATTTAGCACATGGCTTTAAGCAACATTAGGTATGATGTGTTGACTTGGAGAGTTGTTTCAAACTCTCCAAGCTATGTTTCGACACTTGGTGAGTGGAGTGTTGAAGTTGACTCCTAAGTCAACTCAACATCCTCACTCCCCAACACCTATATGTACTTGTCTTTTCAACTATTCAAACCACTCAGATTTTGATACTTACATTCGTCTTATAAATTTTGGATTCTCATGTGATCTATCTTCTTACAATATTGTCTTAAATAAATTCCCAATTTGAATAATCTAGGTTCTTAGATCATTGTCTTATTTTAATACATTGTATGCAATCTAGCTATTTTGACCATATTTATATATAATCCATTACATAGTATCCTTAAATTATGGTTATAGTTTTATGATTTATCATTATTATATCTAGCTACATTGTCCACATTATGTCTGTGATCTCATCTTTTAGAAATTTAACATGCATATCATTGATCTTAAACATGTATATACTTTCAGCGCACATTTCTATCTCATGTGTTATGATCGTTGATCTCACATTGTTAATATATTGTCTAACATTGCTCTTTGATCAAACATTTATTCAAATTAATTTTACATCAGGATCTTACATTACTATATTCTTATGTCCTAAATTATCTCACTTGAATGGATGAATCATATATATTTTGTCTTATGATCTCACACTATTACATCTTATATAGATTATGATCTCATCTTTCGATATCTACTTTATAGAGTATGTACATGCTATATTGCATTATCATAAATTGAGATTTTTAATTGTTATTGTGATATATTCATTCCTTGATAAAGCCAAGATATAATAGCAATATTTATAAAAAAGAATGCAAAAAATTTTGCACATATAATAATAATGCACTTGCAGTTCAATGTTTGCATAATATAAATTATTTATAATGTTATACCTAACCAAGTGATGCTTTATGTACATCAAGTACCAAAGACTAGGGGTTATTGACATACATGTAAAAAGAATTGTTTGATATGATAACACAATTAGGATTCCTTACAACATTAATAGCTTTGAGTGTAGTTGATATGCAACAGTCTAATATGCATTATTTAATGCACTCTGAAGACCTAACAAATTCAAGGAATTGTAAAGAATAATTGAAACATAATTAAAATCCCCATATTGCCACTGTGTACCTGAAACATCATTTTAAAAAACAAAAGCTTGGGATTCTCCTCCTCATCTAATTTTTCTACAACATCTTTGGGAGATGGCTCATAGCCTCATTGTATGGAAAATCTAGCGTGAAATGAATAATAGGGTGTTTAATTCTAAGAAAATATCTTCAAAACCTCTATGGCATGAAATTAAGCATATCTATAACTCTTTGTATAAGAGTAAATTGAAAAGGAAGAATAGAGAAGCTAGTCCAACTAAACTTACTATTCTCAAAAACTAGCCTAATATATCATCAAGTTTTGATCAAGCAAAACCAAAAAAAGGGAGAAAATTTAGGAAAATCCAAACTGGCCCTCACTACCTGAAGGATGGATAAAAATTAATTTTCATGGAGAGTCAAAAAATAACTTGGGTACATTTGGCAGTGGCGCTATTCTTAGAAATCATAAAGGCAAAGTTGGTTTTGGAACCTAATTCTTTGGTCTCAATACAAACAATGTTACAGAAATGGAAGGCATGATCCTTGGTCTCAAAATGGGATAAATAACCAACTCTCAAAACATTATTATTGAAGGGTCCGTTCTAAGTTGGTTATCATGATTTTGAAAAATCAAGAAGTTAGGCAATGGATGCTCTATAGTCTTCTTTTAGAAGCAGTTGCTCTTCTCGATAAATTTGTAAATGTTAGGATTAACGACATTTACCAAGAAGGAAATCAGTTGGTTGATTAGGTAGCTAATTTAAGTATCCAAAGAGAAAATTATGATCTTCAAATCATGGGAAGTGATTTGAGTAACTTTCTACATTTTTATGAATTCGAACGGTTTGTTAAAAGGGATATGAATTAAGTATCGAGGATTTTATCCTTATCTTCAAAAATCAAGATATGTTGTACATGATGACAGGTTTACCACCTTTCCTACTCAGTTTTTGTGGGCCTTTGTGGTTGGGTTATGGAGAAACCTTAGCTTCACTACTAGATTCACTAATCTTTGGAGGCTAACAGATGTCTGTGGTTACCTCATGAGCAAAGTTTATGGCTTTTCTAAACACCCTATCATTTTGGGAAGTTTTCTTGTTTTGTTTTGGAATAGGAGTTTGGTTGGCATTCTAAAGAGGTGTCCTTATCTCTTCTTGGAGTGATAAAGTTTATATCATAGATGGAGTTGTTCTCTCCATATGGATAGTCGTCTTTCCTTTTTCCCTTGTTGGTTATTGCATGACTTAAATTGCCGAGTTTCTAGTGGTTTCTTCCTTATCAATTCGAGGCTATCTTTTTGGATAAGGCTTTGCTTCTTTGCTGGCATTTGGGTGTTTTGGAGGATGGTAGTTGCTTCTAGCTCTTCTAATCATTATGATTTTTCCTTTTCCTCTCTTCCACATTGTCAGTTTGGGGAGTTATTTCTATTTCTGATTAAGTCTTTGGATGGTGCCTTCAAAAGGCAACATTATATATTTTTGGAGTGCTTAAAGTTTAGAAGTTTAGAGTTTCACCTTTGTGAACTCACTCCATGTTCGCAATTGAAATTCCTTTGACTCTTTCCTAGTGTCTCCAACATGGATTTGGTGTAACTTTTAGAGACTTCTAGCTGATAGATAAGTGGAATCTCCACCCCAAAAGTATTCAGAAAGGAAAACTAAAACCTCATTCAATTCAAATCAATGAGATGATCATTAGGATGAGTACACTTTGGATCATGGTTAAGACCGCTCAACCGACGAAGGTAAATTAGAGAACGACTGCAAAATAGACCCAAAAACTTCACAATCACATACTAGATCAAAGTAAAATTAACAATAAAAGAGGCTTGACCATCACACACCCAACAGAGGAGGCAAGTTATGTATCCAAACATTTGATATTATCATCTATACAAAAACATAACTAAATATAATAGATCACGAAGCACAAAATATGATTGGTACCAATGTACACAAATATTCAATATACTCCAATATAGAAGAATGCACTTAAGGCGAGTCAACATGTAATGCATTACTTCTTAAGGGGGAATCACTCCAAAACCTTGGCCATGAGATCCCAAATGCAATCCAATGTGTTTCCATGATTCTCTATAAGACTAGATGCATCATTATATATCCTCCTAACTAATAATCTTATAGCAACACCTTTACACATGTGATACACATTAGATTGATTAATAAACATATATGACTTCTTTCAAAATGATACATGTATGTGACATATTACAAACATTTAGGCTAATCCTATCTAAACATGAGTTATGTGCGACACAAGTCAACTAATCCATAATCCATTTATACATCATAATATCATATGCCTAAGTGCATTATATGCCACCCCTTGACAAGTTTCATCCTCGACTTGAGTAAGAATCTAAATATGACGACTTTCTAAGAATTGATCACAATTGGCACAAAATACAATCATCCAAATGAAAAATTCAATGTTGTTGACCTATAAGATGGATCTACACTTTCTCTATACTACTCCAATTCGTTGTATTATCATAACTATTTATCCAATCATGATGTGCATATCTATGCTTGTTGCCTCTTTGATTGTAAGTGTGCCCATAGTAGTTCTTTCTAGGTTTCCATGTATATCCAAAATTGTTGCTTCACTGATGATTTATAATATTATATATCATGTCTCCATGATGGTATGGATGAGGACATATTTCAACCTTTAAAGCTCTAGTTTCGTCTTCAACTTTTGACTCTTCTTCCTTATCTTCCACCTTTATTTTTGGCTCTTCAATAAGTGAAGGATTTGACGCTTCAAAAATATTAAGGTATTATCCAAGTCATCCTTTTGTTCCTCTCATCCTTGCTTACTTGAAGGGTTCAAATTTTCTTTGCTAGTACCCAAGTCTTCATGCACACCTTCTAATTCTTCCTTGTCCATTTATTTACACTCTTTTGTAGATTATTTATTTTCTTCAAATTATTGATCCTATAGCTCACATAAACTTGCTCATATTAATTTTGAATGGGTCAACATACCTTATATATCATGCAATGTTAATTTATTCCTTTTGTAGCAAAGCTTCATTAATTTTGTTTTACATTGAGATTAATATCCACACTATTGATAGGTATAGATTCTAGTATAAAAATATGGATATCAATTATATTCATCCATGGTAGCCTACATTCCTAAATTCTCTAGAACCTCCATATCTAAATTGAAACTCATGGTACTAATCCTAGTTTTCGTTATCCTAGGAAAATTCTCAGGCTCTTTAGAATCATCAAGTCTATACCGAAAATGCCAACACCATTTCCAAGACTTTTCTAGGAAGGACCTAACAATTTCAGGGCATTTCTTGGTAAAATTTGACTATTTTGTTTTTTGATCAAGTCTTTGGATGGTGTTGTCAAAAGGTAACATTATCTGTTTTTGGAGTGTTTAAAGAGTTTCACCTTTGCGAATTCACTCTATGTTCACAATTGACATTCCTTTGACTCTTGCCTAATGTCTCCAACATGAATTTGGTACAATTTTTAGAAACTTCTAACTGATAGGATTTGTGACATTTTTTTAGCTTTCTTGTATCTCCATTCACCTGTTTGAAACCTTTTTAATATTTTATTAAAAATTTATTTAAAAAAACAAAATAAAATTACCATTACTAATGAGAATAAATCAGCCCTAGAATATTTAAAGATGACAAAAAAAAACAGAGCTACTATAAGGGTCCATTCTAAGTTGGTTATCATGAGTTTGAAAAATCAAGAAGTTAGGCAATGGATTCTCTTTAGTCTTCTTTTAGAAGCAGTTGCTCTTCTTGATAAATTTTTAAATGTTAGGATTAACCACATTTAGCAAGAAGGAAATAAGTTGGCAGATTAGGTAGCTAATTTAAGTATCCAAAGAGAATATCATGATCTTGGAATCATGGAAAATGATTTGGGTAACTTTCTACTTTTTTATGAACTCCAACAGTTCGTTAAAAAAGATTTGAATTAAGTATTGAGGATTTTATCCTTATCTTCAAAACTCAAAATATGTTGTACATGATGACAGGTTTACCACCTTTCCTAGTCACTCTTTGCGGGCCTTTGTGGTTGGGTTATGGAGAAACCTTAGCTTCACTACTAGATTCTCGGATCTTTGGACGCTAGCAGACGTCTATGGTTATCTCATGAGCAGAGTTTTATGGCTTTTCTAAACCCCCGTATCATTTTGGGAAGTTATTTTTGTTTTGGAATAGGAGTTTGGTTGATCTTATAAAGAGGTGTCCCTATCT
Source organism: Cunninghamia lanceolata (assembly GCA_027924645.1). Taxonomy (NCBI): domain Eukaryota; kingdom Viridiplantae; phylum Streptophyta; class Pinopsida; order Cupressales; family Cupressaceae; genus Cunninghamia; species Cunninghamia lanceolata. The sequence goes on along the minus strand of BSBN01000628.1, from coordinate 6,087,808 downwards.
CTTCTTGGAGTGATTATATCATATGGATTTTTCTTTCCATATGGATAGTCATCTTTCCTTTGTTCCCTTGCTAGTTATGCCATGACTTTTGTTGAGTTTCTAGTGGTTTCTTGCTAGAACAAGTAGTGGATTTTTCCTTATCAATTGGAGGCTATCTTTTTGGATAAGGCTTTGTTTCTTTACTGGCATTTGGGGTGTTTTGGAGGATGATAGTTACTTATGGCTCTTCTAATGGGTTATGTTTTTTTGAGGATGATAGTTACTTCTGGCTCTTCTAATCGGTTATGTTCTTTCCTTTTCCTCTCTTCCACATTGTCAGCTTGGGGAATTATTTCTATTTCTGATTTGGAGTTTCACCTTTGTGAATTCACTCCATGTTCATAATTGACATTCCTTTGACTCTTGCCTAGTGTCTCCAATATGAACTTGGTACTAGCCGATAAGATTTGTGACCTTTTTAGCGTTCTTGTATCTCTATTCACCCGTGTGAAACCTTTTCTAATAGTTTTTTAAAACTTTATTAAAAAATGCAAAATAAAATTACCGTTATTAATTAGAATAAATCAACCATAAAATATTTAAAGATGACAAAAACAAAACGCAGCTACTATGGATCTCATATAAAATTTCATTTAAATCTTACCTCCGCAATGTCAAATACTTTGCCCTGTTTGAATTAATGCACGGTTATTTGACTTCCCCATATCGCTGTTTTAGAAGAGAAAAAGAGGACAACGTATATCAAATTAAACTAGGGTAAACCAGGGCGAAAAGACGTGGCCAAAATTATTAAATGATGAGAGGCGTGATTGGGCAAGAAGGAAACATTGCATAAGTTGGGATGCGAGTCTGAGATTGGAATATTTTGAAGTAAATAGTGGTGGCGTCGCATTTAATACACAAAGGGTGGACGCTGGGAGATACAATATTCGTTGGAGGGAGATGATGGATCCGGACACCATAAATAAAGGGCGGCAAAGACACACATCCCATACTATCTGGTGTTGCAGCAGCTGAAATCCAGCTTAATGGAGGCCCTGAGGCTGAGTAGATTGTGTGTTTTGGTTCTAGTTTTTGTTCAGGCAGGCGCTGCAGCAAATGATAAATGCCCTGAGGATGCAGACGGAACGCGGTGCCCCTTGTCTGCCTGTGCCGGCGGCCATGCACTGCCCCGCTGCGCGTTTGGGTTCGCTTCCACCGTGACGGGAGGCGCGGGGGGGCAGTCTTACGTGGTGACGAGCTCTCTGGACTCCCCGCAGTCCCCGCAGCCGGGAAGTCTCCGATACGGCCTTGGCAAGGGAAACGTGTGGATCACCTTCTCGCGGAGCATGAAGATCCTTCTCAAGGACAGGCTGTGGCTTCCAAGCTCCACCACCATCGACGGTCGAGGCTTCAGAGTGACCATTGGCGGCGCCCAGCTCGCCGTGCAACGCGCCTCCAATGTCATTCTCCACAACCTGCAGATCGATGCCCCCGCAGATAAGAGCGAGAACAGCATTTATGTGGACGGGGAGTCCACCCTCATCTGGTTGGATCACCTCACACTTGTGGATCCCAGTCGCATGACAGGCATTGGCAAGATCATCTCTGTCGGCAACGCCAGCACGGACGTCACCATTTCCAACTCGCTCCTCGCAAACACAAACTTCAGCGTCCTGCTGGGCAGCTCCGACGAGGAGCGGCAGGACAAAAGCATGCGCGTCACGGTGTACAGAAATTGGTTCAAGGATTCCAGCCAACGCATGCCTCATTGCAGATGGGGATATTGCCATGTTGTCAACAACCTCTACACCAACTGGGGTTACTACGCCATTGGCGCCCGCGCTTATGCCACCGTCAAGAGCGAAGCCAATGTGTTTGAGGCGGGGCAAAAGAAAGAGGTAACCCCCTGGTATCCCAGTGTAGCTAAAACATTAGACCAGACTCCCCACATCGACTCCACCAGAGATCTGCTCCTCAATGGGGCTACTTTCCATCAGTTTCTCAAAACATCAGCGGCATCTGCTTCTCCCCCTCACAAATTAAACCTCCCTCCCGTCTTAGCAGCTCAGACAGTTTCTTCCCTGCTGCGACGCTGCGCAGGAGCACTCGATCCCTCCCAAGCCCGTGCGTGTCTTGCTCCCTGAATTCCTTCTTTCTTCAGGCTAACTAAGCCTGACATGGCATAGCATTGCATTGTAACCATTTTCGATAACTTAATTTTCTTCATTGCAACCATTTTCAATAACTATCACTTCTGTTTCTGTGACTCCCTTATAAACCTACTACAGATTTCTCCACTGTGTTATGTGAACCTCGTTTTTATTTATTGTTAATCTTTTACTTTATTATTAAACTCAAAGTGTTTGCAAATAAACAAATAAAATTAATTATTCTTCTCAAATATAAAGATATAAGAATGACTTACTTTTATTTATAGCTAATCTTTCAATTTTTATTATTAAGCCTAAAGTGTTTACAAATAAACAAATAAAACTAATAAATTCTTTTCAAATATAAACATACACGAATATAAGGCTAAGAAAAATTGGTAAATAATATTTTATTAAGGGATGTTTTCATGCACATTAATTTTCTTAAGCTTGAATTCACTGAAACTTAATAAACCGAATTGTGATTACAATTACCATATTATTACATGTGTAAAGTGTTTTTAAATAAACAAATAAAACTCATAAATTCTCTTTAAACATAAAAATACACGAATATAAGATTAAGAAAATTGGTAACTAATATTTTATTAAGGGATGTTTTGATGCACATTAAATCTCTTAAGCTTGAATTCATTAAGAATTAATAAACTAAATTGTGATTACAACTATGGATATTACAATTTTGCAAATAAACAAATAAAACTAATAAACATTCTCTTTAAATATAAACATACACTAATGTAAGATTAATAAAAAATATTTTATTAAGGGATGTTTTGATGCACATTAATTCTCTTAAGCTTGAATTCATTAAGATTTAATGAATTGAATTGTAATTTAGAATTATGGTTAGATTGAGGGTTATGATTAAAATTTCGGTTTGGGTTAGAATTATGGTTATGCTTAAAATTAGAGTTATGATTACACTTAGGGTTTAGATCACGATTAGAATTAGCGCTGTACTTAAAATTAGATTTAGAATAAGGTTTTAATCTAATTATGGTTATGGTTATGTTTATAAATATCCTTATGTTTTATGTTTTTTCATGTACCAAATTATGGTTAGGGTTAGGCTTAGGCTTATAAGTAAGATTAAATATAGGGTTAGAATTAAGTTAGGGTTATGAGTAGGATTGCAATTAGGGTTTAAATCAGGGTTAAAGTTAGCATATCTATCTTTTGAAAAATAAATTGTATGTCTTTGTACATTTTTTTACTTTTTTCTAAACTTCATCAAAAATTAAAAATCGTCACAAATAATAAAGGATTCATTTATTAAATTATAAAACCGATATTAGAGTTATTTTAATCATATTTAACAATTAATATTATTATTTGGTAATTTTTCTTAGAAAGCTTCCATATTCATGCCAAATGTAAATGGTGGCATTAGTATCTGGTTTAGTGAACCATAATTGAATGTTTTATTATTAGTAAATTTCTAAGTAGTTGTGGATTATGCAATTTTGAAATTAATTTCTTTTTGAGACTACCGTAAAATTTTGTAGATGCACAAATCAACAAATACAAATAAAATCAGCAAACTATAGTAACACAAAATTTACATGGAGAATAAATATTCATTTGTATAAATAGCATTAGAAATATACAAGATACTTCACTCTTGTCACAAAACATTTAATACACCTGATAAAATATGAAAACAGTGCATGCACTACTCTACTTTGTTCTACTCTTCACTATATCCTTTGTTTAGTTTTCTCTACCATACTTTGTTTTCCCTACTTTGTTTGTTCCTCTCTACTTTTCTATGTCTTTTCTTCTCTCCTTTGTTTTCTCTTCTCTTCTCTGCTATACTCTGCTTTGCTCTATTTTCTTTTCTCTGCTCTGCTCTATTTTCTTTGCTCTCCTCACACAATGTTAATTTATTCACTTTGTACCAAATCTTCATTAATTTTGTTTTACATTGAGACTAATATACAACCTATTCATAGGTATAGGTTATAGTATAAAAATCTGGATATCAATTTTATTCATCCATGCTTACTTACATTCCTAAATTCTCTAGAACCTCCATATCTAAACGGAAACTCATGGTACTCATCCTATTTTTCGTTCTCCTAGTAAACTTATTAGGCTATATAGAATCATAAATTCTATACCAAAAATGTCAACACCATTTCTAGGACGTTTCTAGGAAGGACCTAACAATTTGAGGCCATTTTTTTGAGAAACTTTGACTAAGTCTACTGATTTATTTTTTAAAGAATTAATGTAACTAAAAGTCATAAGTAATAAATGTAAGAAATTTTGAATCATGTAGTGTTCTATTAGTTTTTTGTTTATTTTAATGTTGACTATGCACATAACATTGATATTATGAATATTTCTATGTATAAATTTTTACATTTTATGCATAGATGTTCTCACTACAAATGGTACCCAGGGGCAGAAAAAAATATGCACACAAGTTTCTCCATTTGTATCTAAATCCACACACATTTATTCGTAACTTAGAGAGAAACCTTTATATCTTTAAAAAAAAAATTCTCACCATATAAATGTAGTTCCATGGTGTACTTGGCTTGACCATATAATAGCTTAGCCAAGTTAATGTCGATGAGAATATACCTGTATCTAGGATTTGGACACAATCACTTCGTACTTCTAAGTGCATCAATAAACCTACAATGTTTAAACTTCCTCGATTGATAAAAAAAAAACACTAGGGATTTTTTCCTCTTGAAAGGATAGAGATTCCTCAAACTTCCTTTTTTTCCTCTCCTTGATAGTTATGTTCTTTCCACTCTTTCTCCTTTAATACTTCTCCTATTTGTTTCCCTATTTAGCTAAGGAAAGATTTTTCTTAGTTGTAGCAATTGCAATACATTGTATTCCTACATGCATCAAAGTTAAAATAAAAACTAGTGTTTCAAAAAAACATTCTTTCAATGGATCTCTCCATATAGAAAGAAATCTTTTATTTGTTCCGTTGTTGGTTATGCCATGACTTTTGTTGAGTTTCTAGTGGTTTCTTGCTAGAACAATGCTAGGTCCCAAACTTGGGGCATCACTTTTTCCATCGGGGATGGACAAAAGGTTTTCACATTACCTCAATTCGAAGATTTTTCCTCGAAAAAAGGTCCCTGTGTTCCAAGATTCAGAGAAATCACCTTCGAACAACGGTTTACCTGCGTTCAAAGAAAATCTTAGAACGAAGGTATTTTTTTATCAATCACGAAATATTAAGTTTGAATATTTTCTTGGAATGAAGGTAATAGTATGTTTTTTAAAATAATATATAATGCTAGAAACACCTTTTGCTTATCAATTTCAATGGATAGAGTGCAAGGAAAAGCATAGTGCATCCGAAGGTGACTGTGTAACCGTTGACCATCAATGGAGAGAATCACAGAAGACCGAGTATAATAGGGAGTTCCAACACCTTGCCACTTATCATCTGTCGAAGGTGTCCATGTCCGTCTGCATTAGAACTGACACTGTTGCATTTTTTACCAGGTATTCTTCATTTACCCCTATTAAATTTTGAGTAATGTTTATTTTCAAAAATTGTAATATGGAAATTCTTTTTTTAATCAAAATTATTAAAACCTTTCTTTGAATGCACAATCCCTAAACATGACTTTCAAAACATAAAATATCAAATTGAAACCCTGTTACATGTTAATTTCAAAACCCCAATACCTGATTTTGAAACCCTAACAATTTATTTTCAAACCCATTATGTGAAATTTGAAACCGTAATGTACCCATCAAATTGAAACTATAAAATGTGAAAAAATGAAGCAGGCTAAACATCAATTTTGGAACCCTAATTTTATTTATATTTGAAACACTAAATTTTGGAACCCTAAAATGTTTATTTTGAACCCTAAAATGTTTATATGGAACCCTAATATTCTTAGAACTTGCTAATTATATATGCACATAGATGATGAGATTTTTTACTGGAGGGTTTAGATTCACATATGCTTTCATGACCCTTTACCTCTTATAACATAATCCTCGAATCTCTGGTCCTTATGATTATTTTAGATTCACTTATGTTTAGGTACATGGTTTGATCTGTTAGTGCTAAACTTTTTCTTATATTACTTATTCTAAGTAATATATTTAGCGCATGGCTTTCATCCATTTTAGGTGCAAGGTGTCGACTTCGAGAGCTATTTCAAACTCTCCAAGCTGTGAGTCGACACTCATTCAATAATTGGTGAGTAGAGTGTTGAAGTTGACTCAACCTCCTCGCTCCTCAACACCTATATGCACTTGTCTTTTCAACTAATCAAACTGCTCAGATTTTGATACTTGCATTCGGCTTACGAATTTTGGATTCTCATATGGTATCAGAGTAGGTTTGAGTTTGTTTTCTAGTTCTTTTCTAAGCTAAAATCCTTGTTGATGTGTGCAGGTCCATTTAGTAGATCGTCGGTTCGAATGTGTGAATGGTGAATCTCTCCTTGCTTGATCATTTCTTGTGGAAGGCTCTTGAGGGTTTTCATAAGGCCTTATTTTGCATTGAGGAGTGCTGGTATGAGTAGAAGCGGCACCCTCAATTGAAGGATGCAGATAGCCTGGTCAAAGACCATGGCCTTGTTTTGATAAGACCACGAACCTTAGTCAAAGGCCACAGGCCGTATTGAAATACTACAAGGCTCTTGAAATCTACAGGACTACATCAAATCTACGTCTGTGGCTTCCAAGCTCCACCACCATCAACGGTCTAGGCTTCAGAGTGACCATTGGCTCGCCATGCAACGCGCCTCCAATGTCATTCTCCACAACTCGTAAAGCGAGAACATTTATGTGGACGAGGAGTCCACCCTCATCTGGTTGGATCATCTCACACTTGTGGATCCCAGTCGCATGACAGGCATTGGCAAGATCATCTCTGTCGGGAACGCCAGTACGGATGTCACCATTTTTAACTCGCTCCTCACAAACACAAACTTCAGCGTTCTGCTGGGCAGCTCCGATGAGGAGCGGCAGGACAAAAGTATGCGCGTCACGATGTACAGAAATTGGTTCAAGGATTCAAGCCAACGCATGCCTCATTGCAGAAGGGGAGATTGCCATGTTGTCAACAACCTCTACACCAACTGGGGTTACTATGCCATTGGTGCCCGCGCTTATGCCACCGTTAAGAGTGAAGCCAATGTGTTTGAGGTGGGGCAAAAGAAAGAGGTAACCCCCTGGTATCCCAGTGTAGCTAAAACATTAGAACAGACTCCCCACATCGACTCCACCAGAGATCTGCTCCTCAATGGGGCTACTTTCCATCAGTTTCTCAAAACATCAGCGGCATCTGCTTTTACCCCTCACAAATTAAACCTCCCTCCCATCTTGCCAGTTCAGACAGTTTCTTCCCTGCTGCGACGCTCCGCAGGAGCACTCGATCCCTCCCAAGCCCGTGCATGTCTTGCTCCCTGAATTCCTTCTTTCTTCAAGCTAACTAAGCCTGACATGGCATAGCATTGCATTGTAACCATTTTCGATAACTTAATTTTCTTCATTGCAACCATTTTCAATAACTATCACTTCTATTTCTATGACTCCCTTATAAACGTACTACACATTTCTCCAGTGTGTTATGTGAACCTCATTTTTATTTATTGTTAATCTTTTACTTTATTATTAAACTCAAAGTGTTTGCAAATAAAATCAGCAAACTAGAGTAACACAAAATTTATAGGGAGAAACTCCAGCAACAAAGAGCATGAAATAAATATTCATTTGTAAAAATAGCATTAGAATTATACAAGATACTTCACCCTTCTCATGAAAAATTTAATACACCTGAAAAAATATGAAAATAGTACATGCACGACTCTACTTTGTTATACTCTTCACTATATGCTTTGCTCTATTTTGCTCTACTCTATTTTGCTCTATTTTCTCTGCTTTGCTCTAGACTCCGCTTTGTTTAGTTTTCTCTACTATACTTTGTTTTCCCTACTTTGTTTGTTCCGCTCTACTTTTCTATGTCTTTTCTTCTCTCCTTTGTTTTCTCTTCTCTACTCTACACTGCTTTGCTCTATTTTCTTTACTTTGCTATGCTTTATTTTCTTTGCTCTCCTCACACAATGTTAATTTATTCACTTTGTACCAAAGCTTCATGAATTGCGTTCCATATTGAGACTAATATACAACCTATTCATAGGTATAGATTATAGTATAAAAATATGGATATCAATTTTATTCATCCATGCTAACTTACATTCCTAAATTCTCTAGAACCTCCATATCCAAATGGAAACTTATGGTACTCGTCCTATTTTTCGTTCTCCTAGGAAACTTATTAGGCTATATAGAATCATAAATTCTATACCAAAAATGTCCACCATTTCTAGGACGTTTCTAGGAAGGACCAAACAATTTGAGGCCATTTTTTTGAGAAACTTTGACTACGTCTACTGATTTATTTTTTAAAGAATTAATATAACTAAAAATCATAAGTAATAAATGTAAGAAATTTTGAATCATTTAGTGTTCTATTAGTTTTTTGTTTATTTTAATGTTGACTATGCACATAACGTTGATATTATGAATATTTCTATGTATAAATTTTAAAATTTTATGCATAGATGTTCTCACTAGAAATGGTACCCAGGGGTACAAAAAATATGCTCACAAGTTTCTCCATTTGTATCTAAATCCACACACATTTATTCGTAACTTAGAGAGAAACCTTTATATCTTAAAAAATATATAATTTCTCACCATATAAATGTAGTTCCATGGTGTACTTGGCTTGACCATATACTATCTTAGCCAAGTTGATGTCGATGAGAATATACCTGTATCTAGGATTTGGACACAATCACTTCGTACTTCTAAGTGCATCAATAAACCTACAATGTTTAAGCTTCCTTGATTGGTAAAAAAAAACACTAGGGATTTTTTCCTCTTCCAAGGATAGAGATTCCTCAAACTTCCTTTTTTTCCTCTCCTTGATAGTTATGTTCTTTCCACTCTTTCTCCTTTAATACTTCTCCTATTTGTTTCCCTATTTAGCTAAGGAAAGATTTTCCTTAGTTGTAGCAATTGCAATACATTGTATTCCTACATGCATCAAAGTTAAAATAAAAACTAGTGTTTCAAAAAAACATTCTTTCAATGGATCTCTCCATATGGAATGAAATCTTTCATTTGTTCCATTGCTGGTTATGCCATGACTTTTGTTGAGTTTCTAGTGGTTTCTTGCTAGAACAATGCTCGGTCCCAAACTTGGGGCATCACTTTTTCCATCGGGGATGGACAAAAGGTTTTCACATTACCTCAATTCGAATATTTTTCCTCGAAAAAAGGTCCCTGTGTTCCAAGATTCAGAGAAATCACCTTCGAACAACAGTTTAGCTGCATTCAAAGAAAATCTTTGAAAGAAGGTATTTTTTATCAATCACTAAATATTAAGTTTGAATATTTCCTTGGAGTGAAGGTAATAGTTTGTTTTTTGTAATAATATATAATGCTAGAAACACCTTTTGCTTATCAATGTCAATGGACAGAGTGCAAGGAAAAGCATAGTGCATCCGAAGGTGACTGTGTAACCGTTGACCATCAATGGAGAGAATCACAGAAGACCGAGTATAATAGGGAGTTCCAACACCTTGCCACTTATCATCTGTCGAAGGTGTCCATGTCCGTCTGCATTAGAACTGACACTGTTGCATTTTTTACTAGGTATTCTTCATTTACCCCTATTAAATTTTGAGTATTTACTTCCATGTTTATTTTCAAAAATTGTAATATGGAAATTTATTTTTTTTAATCAAAATTTCTAAACCCTTTCCTTGAATGCACAATCCCTAAACATGACTTTCAAAACATAAAATATCAAATTGAAACCCTGTTACATGTTAATTTCAAAACCCCAGTACCTGATTTTGAAACCCTAAAAATTTATTTTCAAACCCATTATGTGAAATTTGAAACCGTAATGTACGCATCAAATTGAAACCATAAAATGTGAAAAAATGAAACAGGCTAAACATTGATTTTGGAACCCTAATTTCATTTATATTTGAAACACTAAATTTTGGAACCCTAAAATGTTTATTTCGAACCCTAAAATGCTTATATGGAACCCTAATATTCTTAGAACTTGCTAATTATATATGCACATAGATGATGAGATTTTTTATTGGAGGGTTTATATTCACATATGCTTTCATGACCCTTTACCTCTTATAACATAATCCTCGGATCTCTGGTCCTTATGATTATTTTAGATTCACTTATGTTTAGGTACATGGTTTGATCTGTTAGTGCTAAACGTTTTCTTATATTACTTATTCTAAGTAATATATTTAGCACATGGCTTTAATCCATTTTGGTGCAAGGTGTCGACTTCGAGAGCTATTTCAAACTCTACAAGCTATGTGTTGACACTCATTCGACAATTGGTGAGTAGAGTGTTGAAGTCGACTCAACCTCCTCACTCCTCAACACCTATATGTACTTGTCTTTTCAACTAATCAAACTGCTCAGATTTTGATACTTGCATTCGGCTTACAAATTTTGGATTCTCATATGGTATCAAAGTAGGTTTGAGTTTGTTTTCTGGTTCTTTTCTGAGGCAAAACCCTTGTTGATGTGTGCAGGCCCATTTAGTAGATCATCGGTTCGAATGTGTGAACGGTGAATCTCTCCTTGCTTGATCATTTTTTGTGGAAGGCTCTCGAGGGTTTTCAGAAGGCCTTATTTTGCATTGAGGAGTGCTGGTATGAGTAGAAGTGGCACCCCCAATGGAAGGATGCAGACAACCTGCTCAAAGACCATGGCCTTGTTTTGATAAGGCCAAGAACCTTTGTCAAAGGCCACAGGCCGTATTGAAATACTGCAAGGCTCTTGAAATCTGCAGGACTACATCAAATCTACGTCTGTGGCATATTTGCATTGTGGGGTTTCGATGGCATTGTGGGGTTTGGAGGGCATCGCTACCCCTTGTCGGCGTTGGAGACATTGTATGTGTCGACAACAATACTACTGCTGGAGAGCTTGAAGGTGATAAGAGATCAAGTCCCAGCCAACACCGACAAGATTACCAAATAGGGGCCAAGAGCATCAAAACACCCAGCAAAAAGGGTGAGTCAAACCCCGTGACAGCAAGGGCTCCCAACAGTAAACATTGACATCCCTGGAAATCGCTGAAATTCCACGCAGTATCATTCTTTTTGGAAGGAGGGTTCTCTTTTGAAGGAGGAGTTGCACAGTGATAGACTTCAGATTTGGTCTCAAACCAGAGCCAGAATAACTAAGTGTCCATGCCCCTACATCTACAAAGGCCCCGCAACCCTATCCTGGTTTGCAAATTTGCACAGGCCCATGACTTGTTTAACAGAGGCCTCTCGTGGTCGTCCAGGCCCCCATTACAATCTGTCACCCTTGCCTATTTTGAGCATTCCCATTTCTGGCTGCCATCTCCCCTTTTCCCCTATTTTTTTAGTTTCTCTATCATTTTGATAAGCATTTTGCCCTAAATTTGCCCTATTCTTTTATTTTGTAAAAGCATTTAAAAACTATGTTATTTTTGTATTAGGATAGGCATTTTATTTGTCTCAAAACACCACTATGCAAATAAAATATAAAACGAGGAGGGGCAAGTTTAAACTAGGGGTAAAATTGCCTTAAGAGATTATGAGAGATGAATTTTTTTTCCATAGTTAAAAATTTGTAAGAGAGGACTCAATTTTTTCTTTTGCAATGAATTTGGCAAAGGGGTTTTTCTTTTTCATTTTACAATAACTTGTAAAGAGAAGGCAGGGGGGTTGTAATTTTATGTTTTCTTGTCTTTTATTGAGGTTTGCAAGACATAACTTGATCTATGTCTTCTTAATCCACCTCAAGAAAATAAACTTGTAAGAACTCACTAGCAAATAAGTTTGTAAATTCACTCACATAAAGTGCCACAAAACTGAATGTGTGTTCCATATGGAGGGAATTTGGGAAAATTGTACTTACACTAAATTATAAAGTGTAATGGGGGTTGTGCCAATCACAACAATGGATCCTCGTGATTCTCACCTCATTCGTGCGTGCCTTGATGCACACCCTTTTTCAGATTCTTGTACATTATTTTGGACCTATACATCTTGGTCTACATTCCTTGCACACTTCTGATTTTAGTTGGTCTGCTTATTTCTCTTAGCATTAAGGGGGGACTATGATGTGTTAATGCTTCTTTCAATGAAGTAGTGGAGGAATCTTCTATTTTGAATCTCTTAAATCCTTCATTCTAATCTCTCACATGGGGTATTATTTTAGTGGATCATTTTCATATTCTAGTACTCCTAATCACAGTACTATATGTATTTTGACTTCACGGAGTTTGATTGACTTTGTTTACATCACTGAGTAGCGTTCGAATGTTCACTCATGTAGTATTTTGTATCTCTTATCTTGATATGCATTTATTGAAGATTCGTTGATTCTAGCAGACACTAGTTCAAAATTGGTAGAATTTACAACTTCTATATGCTTCAGGAGTTCTTCTTCACAATGTTCCTATCATGAAGCGACATTTTTTAGAAGGTCTTAAATGCATCTTTTTTCTCTCTTTTTGGAGGACAGTTTTTCCCACTGGGTTTTCTGTCTTACTCCATTTTTTGAGAGATTGCTTTGTACATGGGTACCTCACCAGGCTAGTAGCCAGGACCCATTTCTATTTATTGTACATGGGTACCTCACTAGGACTTGTATCTCGGACCCATCTCTTCTTCTACCCACCTAAGTTATGCTTAAGGGGGAGTGTTAGTGCTAAACTTTATCTTATATTACTTATTCTAAGTAATATATTTAGCACATGGCTTTAAGCAACATTAGGTATGATGTGTTGACTTGGAGAGTTGTTTCAAACTCTCCAAGCTATGTTTCGACACTTGGTGAGTGGAGTGTTGAAGTTGACTCCTAAGTCAACTCAACATCCTCACTCCCCAACACCTATATGTACTTGTCTTTTCAACTATTCAAACCACTCAGATTTTGATACTTACATTCGTCTTATAAATTTTGGATTCTCATGTGATCTATCTTCTTACAATATTGTCTTAAATAAATTCCCAATTTGAATAATCTAGGTTCTTAGATCATTGTCTTATTTTAATACATTGTATGCAATCTAGCTATTTTGACCATATTTATATATAATCCATTACATAGTATCCTTAAATTATGGTTATAGTTTTATGATTTATCATTATTATATCTAGCTACATTGTCCACATTATGTCTGTGATCTCATCTTTTAGAAATTTAACATGCATATCATTGATCTTAAACATGTATATACTTTCAGCGCACATTTCTATCTCATGTGTTATGATCGTTGATCTCACATTGTTAATATATTGTCTAACATTGCTCTTTGATCAAACATTTATTCAAATTAATTTTACATCAGGATCTTACATTACTATATTCTTATGTCCTAAATTATCTCACTTGAATGGATGAATCATATATATTTTGTCCTATGATCTCACACTATTACATCTTATATAGATTATGATCTCATCTTTCGATATCTACTTTATAGAGTATGTACATGCTATATTGCATTATCATAAATTGAGATTTTTAATTGTTATTGTGATATATTCATTCCTTGATAAAGCCAAGATATAATAGCAATATTTATAAAAAAGAATGCATAAAATTTTGCACATATAATAATAATGCACTTGCAGTTCAATGTTTGCATAATATAAATGATTTATAATGTTATACGTAACCAAGTGATGCTTTATGTACATCAAGTACCAAAGACTAGGGGTTATTGACATACATGTAAAAAGAATTGTTTGATATGATAACACAATTAGGATTCCTTACAACATTAATAGCTTTGAGTGTAGTTGATATGCAACAGTCTAATATGCATTATTTAATGCACTCTGAAGACCTAACAAATTCAAGGAATTGTAAAGAATAATTGAAACATAATTAAAATCCCCATATTGCCACTGTGTACCTGAAACATCATTTTAAAAAACAAAAGCTTGGGATTCTCCTCCTCATCTAATTTTTCTACAACATCTTTGGGAGATGGCTCATAGCCTCATTGTATGGAAAATCTAGCGTGAAACGAATAATAGGGTGTTTAATTCTAAGAAAATATCTTCAAAACCTCTATGGCATGAAATTAAGCATATCTATAACTCTTTGTATAAGAGTAAATTGAAAAGGAAGAATAGAGAAGCTAGTCCAACTAAACTTACTATTCTCAAAAACTAGCCTAATATATCATCAAGTTTTGATCAAGCAAAACCAAAAAAAGGGAGAAAATTTAGGAAAATCCAAACTGGCCCTCACTACCTGAAGGATGGATAAAAATTAATTTTCATGGAGAGTCAAAAAATAACTTGGGTACATTTGGCAGTGGCGCTATTCTTAGAAATCATAAAGGCAAAGTTGGTTTTGGAACCTAATTCTTTGGTCTCAATACAAACAATGTTACAGAAATGGAAGGCATGATCCTTGGTCTCAAAATGGGATAAATAACCAACTCTCAAAACATTATTATTGAAGGGTCCGTTCTAAGTTGGTTATCATGATTTTGAAAAATCAAGAAGTTAGGCAATGGATGCTCTATAGTCTTCTTTTAGAAGCAGTTGCTCTTCTCGATAAATTTGTAAATGTTAGGATTAACGACATTTACCAAGAAGGAAATCAGTTGGTTGATTAGGTAGCTAATTTAAGTATCCAAAGAGAAAATTATGATCTTCAAATCATGGGAAGTGATTTGAGTAACTTTCTACATTTTTATGAATTCGAACGGTTTGTTAAAAGGGATATGAATTAAGTATCGAGGATTTTATCCTTATCTTCAAAAATCAAGATATGTTGTACATGATGACAGGTTTACCACCTTTCCTACTCAGTTTTTGTGGGCCTTTGTGGTTGGGTTATGGAGAAACCTTAGCTTCACTACTAGATTCACTAATCTTTGGAGGCTAACAGATGTCTGTGGTTACCTCATGAGCAAAGTTTATGGCTTTTCTAAACACCCTATCATTTTGGGAAGTTTTCTTGTTTTGTTTTGGAATAGGAGTTTGGTTGGCATTCTAAAGAGGTGTCCTTATCTCTTCTTGGAGTGATAAAGTTTATATCATAGATGGAGTTGTTCTCTCCATATGGATAGTCGTCTTTCCTTTTTCCCTTGTTGGTTATTGCATGACTTAAATTGCCGAGTTTCTAGTGGTTTCTTCCTTATCAATTCGAGGCTATCTTTTTGGATAAGGCTTTGCTTCTTTGCTGGCATTTGGGTGTTTTGGAGGATGGTAGTTGCTTCTGGCTCTTCTAATCATTATGATTTTTCCTTTTCCTCTCTTCCACATTGTCAGTTTGGGGAATTATTTCTATTTCTGATTAAGTCTTTGGATGGTGCCTTCAAAAGGCAACATTATATATTTTTGGAGTGCTTAAAGTTTAGAAGTTTAGAGTTTCACCTTTGTGAACTCACTCCATGTTCGCAATTGAAATTCCTTTGACTCTTTCCTAGTGTCTCCAACATGGATTTGGTGTAACTTTTAGAGACTTCTAGCTGATAGATAAGTGGAATCTCCACCCCAAAAGTATTCAGAAAGGAAAACTAAAACCTCATTCAATTCAAATCAATGAGATGATCATTAGGATGAGTACACTTTGGATCATGGTTAAGACCGCTCAACCGACGAAGGTAAATTAGAGAACGACTGCAAAATAGACCCAAAAACTTCACAATCACATACTAGATCAAAGTAAAATTAACAATAAAAGAGGCTTGACCATCACACACCCAACAGAGGAGGCAAGTTATGTATCCAAACATTTGATATTATCATCTATACAAAAACATAACTAAATATAATAGATCACGAAGCACAAAATATGATTGGTACCAATGTACACAAATATTCAATATACTCCAATATAGAAGAATGCACTTAAGGCGAGTCAACATGTAATGCATTACTTCTTAAGGGGGAATCACTCCAAAACCTTGGCCATGAGATCCCAAATGCAATCCAATGTGTTTCCATGATTCTCTATAAGACTAGATGCATCATTATATATCCTCCTAACTAATAATCTTATAGCAACACCTTTACACATGTGATACACATTAGATTGATTAATAAACATATATGACTTCTTTCAAAATGATACATGTATGTGACATATTACAAACATTTAGGCTAATCCTATCTAAACATGAGTTATGTGCGACACAAGTCAACTAATCCATAATCCATTTATACATCATAATATCATATGCCTAAGTGCATTATATGCCACCCCTTGACAAGTTTCATCCTCGACTTGAATAAGAATCTAAATATGACGACTTTCTAAGAATTGATCACAATTGGCACAAAATACAATCATCCAAATGAAAAATTCAATGTTGTTGACCTATAAGATGGATCTACACTTTCTCTATACTACTCCAATTCGTTGTATTATCATAACTATTTATCCAATCATGATGTGCATATCTATGCTTGTTGCCTCTTTGATTGTAAGTGTGCCCATAGTAGTTCTTTCTAGGTTTCCATGTATATCCAAAATTGTTGCTTCACTGATGATTTATAATATTATATATCATGTCTCCATGATGGTATGGATGAGGATATATTTCAACCTTTAAAGCTCTAGTTTCGTCTTCAACTTTTGACTCTTCTTCCTTATCTTCCACCTTTATTTTTGGCTCTTCAATAAGTGAAGGATTTGACGCTTCAAAAATATTAAGGTATTATCCAAGTCATCCTTTTGTTCCTCTCATCCTTGCTTACTTGAAGGGTTCAAATTTTCTTTGCTAGTACCCAAGTCTTCATGCACACCTTCTAATTCTTCCTTGTCCATTTATTTACACTCTTTTGTAGATTATTTATTTTCTTCAAATTATTGATCCTATAGCTCACATAAACTTGCTCATATTAATTTTGAATGGGTCAACATACCTTATATATCATGCAATGTTAATTTATTCCTTTTGTAGCAAAGCTTCATTAATTTTGTTTTACATTGAGATTAATATCCACACTATTGATAGGTATAGATTCTAGTATAAAAATATGGATATCAATTATATTCATCCATGGTAGCCTACATTCCTAAATTCTCTAGAACCTCCATATCTAAATTGAAACTCATGGTACTAATCCTAGTTTTCGTTATCCTAGGAAAATTCTCAGGCTCTTTAGAATCATCAAGTCTATACCGAAAATGCCAACACCATTTCCAAGACTTTTCTAGGAAGGACCTAACAATTTCAGGGCATTTCTTGGTAAAATTTGACTATTTTGTTTTTTGATCAAGTCTTTGGATGGTGTTGTCAAAAGGTAACATTATCTGTTTTTGGAGTGTTTAAAGAGTTTCACCTTTGCGAATTCACTCTATGTTCACAATTGACATTCCTTTGACTCTTGCCTAATGTCTCCAACATGAATTTGGTACAATTTTTAGAAACTTCTAACTGATAGGATTTGTGACATTTTTTTAGCTTTCTTGTATCTCCATTCACCTGTTTGAAACCTTTTTAATATTTTATTAAAAATTTATTTAAAAAAACAAAATAAAATTACCATTACTAATGAGAATAAATCAGCCCTAGAATATTTAAAGATGACAAAAAAAAACAGAGCTACTATAAGGGTCCATTCTAAGTTGGTTATCATGAGTTTGAAAAATCAAGAAGTTAGGCAATGGATTCTCTTTAGTCTTCTTTTAGAAGCAGTTGCTCTTCTTGATAAATTTTTAAATGTTAGGATTAACCACATTTAGCAAGAAGGAAATAAGTTGGCAGATTAGGTAGCTAATTTAAGTATCCAAAGAGAATATCATGATCTTGGAATCATGGAAAATGATTTGGGTAACTTTCTACTTTTTTATGAACTCCAACAGTTCGTTAAAAAAGATTTGAATTAAGTATTGAGGATTTTATCCTTATCTTCAAAACTCAAAATATGTTGTACATGATGACAGGTTTACCACCTTTCCTAGTCACTCTTTGCGGGCCTTTGTGGTTGGGTTATGGAGAAACCTTAGCTTCACTACTAGATTCTCGGATCTTTGGACGCTAGCAGACGTCTATGGTTATCTCATGAGCAGAGTTTTATGGCTTTTCTAAACCCCCGTATCATTTTGGGAAGTTATTTTTGTTTTGGAATAGGAGTTTGGTTGATCTTATAAAGAGGTGTCCCTATCTCTTCTTGGAGTGATTATATCATATGGATTTTTCTTTCCATATGGATAGTCATCTTTCCTTTGTTCCCTTGCTAGTTATGCCATGACTTTTGTTGAGTTTCTAGTGGTTTCTTGCTAGAACAAGTAGTGGATTTTTCCTTATCAATTGGAGGCTATCTTTTTGGATAAGGCTTTGTTTCTTTACTGGCATTTGGGGTGTTTTGGAGGATGATAGTTACTTATGGCTCTTCTAATGGGTTATGTTTTTTTGAGGATGATAGTTACTTCTGGCTCTTCTAATCGGTTATGTTCTTTCCTTTTCCTCTCTTCCACATTGTCAGCTTGGGGAATTATTTCTATTTCTGATTTGGAGTTTCACCTTTGTGAATTCACTCCATGTTCATAATTGACATTCCTTTGACTCTTGCCTAGTGTCTCCAATATGAACTTGGTACTAGCCGATAAGATTTGTGACCTTTTTAGCGTTCTTGTATCTCTATTCACCCGTGTGAAACCTTTTCTAATAGTTTTTTAAAACTTTATTAAAAAATGCAAAATAAAATTACCGTTATTAATTAGAATAAATCAACCATAAAATATTTAAAGATGACAAAAACAAAACGCAGCTACTATGGATCTCATATAAAATTTCATTTAAATCTTACCTCCGCAATGTCAAATACTTTGCCCTGTTTGAATTAATGCACGGTTATTTGACTTCCCCATATCGCTGTTTTAGAAGAGAAAAAGAGGACAACGTATATCAAATTAAACTAGGGTAAACCAGGGCGAAAAGACGTGGCCAAAATTATTAAATGATGAGAGGCGTGATTGGGCAAGAAGGAAACATTGCATAAGTTGGGATGCGAGTCTGAGATTGGAATATTTTGAAGTAAATAGTGGTGGCGTCGCATTTAATACACAAAGGGTTGACGCTGGGAGATACAATATTCGTTGGAGGGAGATGATGGATCCGGACACCATAAATAAAGGGCGGCAAAGACACACATCCCATACTATCTGGTGTTGCAGCAGCTGAAATCCAGCTTAATGGAGGCCCTGAGGCTGAGTAGATTGTGTGTTTTGGTTCTAGTTTTTGTTCAGGCAGGCGCTGCAGCAAATGATAAATGCCCTGAGGATGCAGACGGAACGCGGTGCCCCTTGTCTGCCTGTGCCGGCGGCCATGCACTGCCCCGCTGCGCGTTTGGGTTCGCTTCCACCGTGACGGGAGGCGCGGGGGGGCAGTCTTACGTGGTGACGAGCTCTCTGGACTCCCCGCAGTCCCCGCAGCCGGGAAGTCTCCGATACGGCCTTGGCAAGGGAAACGTGTGGATCACCTTCTCGCGGAGCATGAAGATCCTTCTCAAGGACAGGCTGTGGCTTCCAAGCTCCACCACCATCGACGGTCGAGGCTTCAGAGTGACCATTGGCGGCGCCCAGCTCGCCGTGCAACGCGCCTCCAATGTCATTCTCCACAACCTGCAGATCGATGCCCCCGCAGATAAGAGCGAGAACAGCATTTATGTGGACGGGGAGTCCACCCTCATCTGGTTGGATCACCTCACACTTGTGGATCCCAGTCGCATGACAGGCATTGGCAAGATCATCTCTGTCGGCAACGCCAGCACGGACGTCACCATTTCCAACTCGCTCCTCGCAAACACAAACTTCAGCGTCCTGCTGGGCAGCTCCGACGAGGAGCGGCAGGACAAAAGCATGCGCGTCACGGTGTACAGAAATTGGTTCAAGGATTCCAGCCAACGCATGCCTCATTGCAGATGGGGATATTGCCATGTTGTCAACAACCTCTACACCAACTGGGGTTACTACGCCATTGGCGCCCGCGCTTATGCCACCGTCAAGAGCGAAGCCAATGTGTTTGAGGCGGGGCAAAAGAAAGAGGTAACCCCCTGGTATCCCAGTGTAGCTAAAACATTAGACCAGACTCCCCACATCGACTCCACCAGAGATCTGCTCCTCAATGGGGCTACTTTCCATCAGTTTCTCAAAACATCAGCGGCATCTGCTTCTCCCCCTCACAAATTAAACCTCCCTCCCGTCTTAGCAGCTCAGACAGTTTCTTCCCTGCTGCGACGCTGCGCAGGAGCACTCGATCCCTCCCAAGCCCGTGCGTGTCTTGCTCCCTGAATTCCTTCTTTCTTCAGGCTAACTAAGCCTGACATGGCATAGCATTGCATTGTAACCATTTTCGATAACTTAATTTTCTTCATTGCAACCATTTTCAATAACTATCACTTCTGTTTCTGTGACTCCCTTATAAACCTACTACAGATTTCTCCACTGTGTTATGTGAACCTCGTTTTTATTTATTGTTAATCTTTTACTTTATTATTAAACTCAAAGTGTTTGCAAATAAACAAATAAAATTAATTATTCTTCTCAAATATAAAGATATAAGAATGACTTACTTTTATTTATAGCTAATCTTTCAATTTTTATTATTAAGCCTAAAGTGTTTACAAATAAACTAATAAAACTAATAAATTCTTTTCAAATATAAACATACACGAATATAAGGCTAAGAAAAATTGGTAAATAATATTTTATTAAGGGATGTTTTCATGCACATTAATTTTCTTAAGCTTGAATTCACTGAAACTTAATAAACCGAATTGTGATTACAATTACCATATTATTACATGTGTAAAGTGTTTTTAAATAAACAAATAAAACTCATAAATTCTCTTTAAACATAAAAATACACGAATATAAGATTAAGAAAATTGGTAACTAATATTTTATTAAGGGATGTTTTGATGCACATTAAATCTCTTAAGCTTGAATTCATTAAGAATTAATAAACTAAATTGTGATTACAACTATGGATATTACAATTTTGCAAATAAACAAATAAAACTAATAAACATTCTCTTTAAATATAAACATACACTAATGTAAGATTAATAAAAAATATTTTATTAAGGGATGTTTTGATGCACATTAATTCTCTTAAGCTTGAATTCATTAAGATTTAATGAATTGAATTGTAATTTAGAATTATGGTTAGATTGAGGGTTATGATTAAAATTTCGGTTTGGGTTAGAATTATGGTTATGCTTAAAATTAGAGTTATGATTACACTTAGGGTTTAGATCACGATTAGAATTAGCGCTGTACTTAAAATTAGATTTAGAATAAGGTTTTAATCTAATTATGGTTATGGTTATGTTTATAAATATCCTTATGTTTTATGTTTTTTCATGTACCAAATTATGGTTAGGGTTAGGCTTAGGCTTATAAGTAAGATTAAATATAGGGTTAGAATTAAGTTAGGGTTATGAGTAGGATTGCAATTAGGGTTTAAATCAGGGTTAAAGTTAGCATATCTATCTTTTGAAAAATAAATTGTATGTCTTTGTACATTTTTTTACTTTTTTCTAAACTTCATCAAAAATTAAAAATCGTCACAAATAATAAAGGATTCATTTATTAAATTATAAAACCGATATTAGAGTTATTTTAATCATATTTAACAATTAATATTATTATTTGGTAATTTTTCTTAGAAAGCTTCCATATTCATGCCAAATGTAAATGGTGGCATTAGTATCTGGTTTAGTGAACCATAATTGAATGTTTTATTATTAGTAAATTTCTAAGTAGTTGTGGATTATGCAATTTTGAAATTAATTTCTTTTTGAGACTACCGTAAAATTTTGTAGATGCACAAATCAACAAATACAAATAAAATCAGCAAACTATAGTAACACAAAATTTACATGGAGAATAAATATTCATTTGTATAAATAGCATTAGAAATATACAAGATACTTCACTCTTGTCACAAAACATTTAATACACCTGATAAAATATGAAAACAGTGCATGCACTACTCTACTTTGTTCTACTCTTCACTATATCCTTTGTTTAGTTTTCTCTACCATACTTTGTTTTCCCTACTTTGTTTGTTCCTCTCTACTTTTCTATGTCTTTTCTTCTCTCCTTTGTTTTCTCTTCTCTTCTCTGCTATACTCTGCTTTGCTCTATTTTCTTTTCTCTGCTCTGCTCTATTTTCTTTGCTCTCCTCACACAATGTTAATTTATTCACTTTGTACCAAATCTTCATTAATTTTGTTTTACATTGAGACTAATATACAACCTATTCATAGGTATAGGTTATAGTATAAAAATCTGGATATCAATTTTATTCATCCATGCTTACTTACATTCCTAAATTCTCTAGAACCTCCATATCTAAACGGAAACTCATGGTACTCATCCTATTTTTCGTTCTCCTAGTAAACTTATTAGGCTATATAGAATCATAAATTCTATACCAAAAATGTCAACACCATTTCTAGGACGTTTCTAGGAAGGACCTAACAATTTGAGGCCATTTTTTTGAGAAACTTTGACTAAGTCTACTGATTTATTTTTTAAAGAATTAATGTAACTAAAAGTCATAAGTAATAAATGTAAGAAATTTTGAATCATGTAGTGTTCTATTAGTTTTTTGTTTATTTTAATGTTGACTATGCACATAACATTGATATTATGAATATTTCTATGTATAAATTTTTACATTTTATGCATAGATGTTCTCACTACAAATGGTACCCAGGGGCAGAAAAAAATATGCACACAAGTTTCTCCATTTGTATCTAAATCCACACACATTTATTCGTAACTTAGAGAGAAACCTTTATATCTTAAAAAAAAAAATTCTCACCATATAAATGTAGTTCCATGGTGTACTTGGCTTGACCATATAATAGCTTAGCCAAGTTAATGTCGATGAGAATATACCTGTATCTAGGATTTGGACACAATCACTTCGTACTTCTAAGTGCATCAATAAACCTACAATGTTTAAACTTCCTCGATTGATAAAAAAAAAACACTAGGGATTTTTTCCTCTTGAAAGGATAGAGATTCCTCAAACTTCCTTTTTTTCCTCTCCTTGATAGTTATGTTCTTTCCACTCTTTCTCCTTTAATACTTCTCCTATTTGTTTCCCTATTTAGCTAAGGAAAGATTTTTCTTAGTTGTAGCAATTGCAATACATTGTATTCCTACATGCATCAAAGTTAAAATAAAAACTAGTGTTTCAAAAAAACATTCTTTCAATGGATCTCTCCATATAGAAAGAAATCTTTTATTTGT
This sequence comes from Cunninghamia lanceolata, assembly GCA_027924645.1. Lineage (NCBI taxonomy): Eukaryota > Viridiplantae > Streptophyta > Pinopsida > Cupressales > Cupressaceae > Cunninghamia > Cunninghamia lanceolata. The sequence continues at coordinate 6,064,385 of BSBN01000628.1, read as the reverse complement.
TCCGTTGTTGGTTATGCCATGACTTTTGTTGAGTTTCTAGTGGTTTCTTGCTAGAACAATGCTAGGTCCCAAACTTGGGGCATCACTTTTTCCATTGGGGATGGACAAAAGGTTTTCACATTACCTCTATTCGAAGATTTTTCCTCGAAAAAAGGTCCCTGTGTTCCAAGATTCAGAGAAATCACCTTCGAACAACGGTTTACCTGCGTTCAAAGAAAATCTTAGAACGAAGGTATTTTTTTATCAATCACGAAATATTAAGTTTGAATATTTTCTTGGAATGAAGGTAATAGTATGTTTTTTAAAATAATATATAATGCTAGAAACACCTTTTGCTTATCAATTTCAATGGATAGAGTGCAAGGAAAAGCATAGTGCATCCGAAGGTGACTGTGTAACCGTTGACCATCAATGGAGAGAATCACAGAAGACCGAGTATAATAGGGAGTTCCAACACCTTGCCACTTATCATCTGTCGAAGGTGTCCATGTCCGTCTGCATTAGAACTGACACTGTTGCATTTTTTACCAGGTATTCTTCATTTACCCCTATTAAATTTTGAGTAATGTTTATTTTCAAAAATTGTAATATGGAAATTCTTTTTTTAATCAAAATTATTAAAACCTTTCTTTGAATGCACAATCCCTAAACATGACTTTCAAAACATAAAATATCAAATTGAAACCCTGTTACATGTTAATTTCAAAACCCCAATACCTGATTTTGAAACCCTAACAATTTATTTTCAAACCCATTATGTGAAATTTGAAACCGTAATGTACCCATCAAATTGAAACTATAAAATGTGAAAAAATGAAGCAGGCTAAACATCAATTTTGGAACCCTAATTTTATTTATATTTGAAACACTAAATTTTGGAACCCTAAAATGTTTATTTTGAACCCTAAAATGTTTATATGGAACCCTAATATTCTTAGAACTTGCTAATTATATATGCACATAGATGATGAGATTTTTTACTGGAGGGTTTAGATTCACATATGCTTTCATGACCCTTTACCTCTTATAACATAATCCTCGAATCTCTGGTCCTTATGATTATTTTAGATTCACTTATGTTTAGGTACATGGTTTGATCTGTTAGTGCTAAACTTTTTCTTATATTACTTATTCTAAGTAATATATTTAGCGCATGGCTTTCATCCATTTTAGGTGCAAGGTGTCGACTTCGAGAGCTATTTCAAACTCTCCAAGCTGTGAGTCGACACTCATTCAATAATTGGTGAGTAGAGTGTTGAAGTTGACTCAACCTCCTCGCTCCTCAACACCTATATGCACTTGTCTTTTCAACTAATCAAACTGCTCAGATTTTGATACTTGCATTCGGCTTACGAATTTTGGATTCTCATATGGTATCAGAGTAGGTTTGAGTTTGTTTTCTAGTTCTTTTCTAAGCTAAAATCCTTGTTGATGTGTGCAGGTCCATTTAGTAGATCGTCGGTTCGAATGTGTGAATGGTGAATCTCTCCTTGCTTGATCATTTCTTGTGGAAGGCTCTTGAGGGTTTTCAGAAGGCCTTATTTTGCATTGAGGAGTGCTGGTATGAGTAGAAGCGGCACCCTCAATTGAAGGATGCAGATAGCCTGGTCAAAGACCATGGCCTTGTTTTGATAAGACCACGAACCTTAGTCAAAGGCCACAGGCCGTATTGAAATACTACAAGGCTCTTGAAATCTACAGGACTACATCAAATCTACGTCTGTGGCTTCCAAGCTCCACCACCATCAACGGTCTAGGCTTCAGAGTGACCATTGGCTCGCCATGCAACGCGCCTCCAATGTCATTCTCCACAACTCGTAAAGCGAGAACATTTATGTGGACGAGGAGTCCACCCTCATCTGGTTGGATCATCTCACACTTGTGGATCCCAGTCGCATGACAGGCATTGGCAAGATCATCTCTGTCGGGAACGCCAGTACGGATGTCACCATTTTTAACTCGCTCCTCACAAACACAAACTTCAGCGTTCTGCTGGGCAGCTCCGATGAGGAGCGGCAGGACAAAAGTATGCGCGTCACGATGTACAGAAATTGGTTCAAGGATTCAAGCCAACGCATGCCTCATTGCAGAAGGGGAGATTGCCATGTTGTCAACAACCTCTACACCAACTGGGGTTACTATGCCATTGGTGCCCGCGCTTATGCCACCGTTAAGAGTGAAGCCAATGTGTTTGAGGTGGGGCAAAAGAAAGAGGTAACCCCCTGGTATCCCAGTGTAGCTAAAACATTAGAACAGACTCCCCACATCGACTCCACCAGAGATCTGCTCCTCAATGGGGCTACTTTCCATCCGTTTCTCAAAACATCAGAGGCATCTGCTTTTACCCCTCACAAATTAAACCTCCCTCCCATCTTGCCAGTTCAGACAGTTTCTTCCCTGCTGCGACGCTCCGCAGGAGCACTCGATCCCTCCCAAGCCCGTGCATGTCTTGCTCCCTGAATTCCTTCTTTCTTCAAGCTAACTAAGCCTGACATGGCATAGCATTGCATTGTAACCATTTTCGATAACTTAATTTTCTTCATTGCAACCATTTTCAATAACTATCACTTCTATTTCTATGACTCCCTTATAAACGTACTACACATTTCTCCAGTGTGTTATGTGAACCTCATTTTTATTTATTGTTAATCTTTTACTTTATTATTAAACTCAAAGTGTTTGCAAATAAAATCAGCAAACTAGAGTAACACAAAATTTATAGGGAGAAACTCCAGCAACAAAGAGCATGAAATAAATATTCATTTGTAAAAATAGCATTAGAATTATACAAGATACTTCACCCTTCTCATGAAAAATTTAATACACCTGAAAAAATATGAAAATAGTACATGCACGACTCTACTTTGTTATACTCTTCACTATATGCTTTGCTCTATTTTGCTCTACTCTATTTTGCTCTATTTTCTCTGCTTTGCTCTAGACTCCGCTTTGTTTAGTTTTCTCTACTATACTTTGTTTTCCCTACTTTGTTTGTTCCGCTCTACTTTTCTATGTCTTTTCTTCTCTCCTTTGTTTTCTCTTCTCTACTCTACACTGCTTTGCTCTATTTTCTTTACTTTGCTATGCTTTATTTTCTTTGCTCTCCTCACACAATGTTAATTTATTCACTTTGTACCAAAGCTTCATGAATTGCGTTCCATATTGAGACTAATATACAACCTATTCATAGGTATAGATTATAGTATAAAAATATGGATATCAATTTTATTCATCCATGCTAACTTACATTCCTAAATTCTCTAGAACCTCCATATCCAAATGGAAACTTATGGTACTCGTCCTATTTTTCGTTCTCCTAGGAAACTTATTAGGCTATATAGAATCATAAATTCTATACCAAAAATGTCCACCATTTCTAGGACGTTTCTAGGAAGGACCAAACAATTTGAGGCCATTTTTTTGAGAAACTTTGACTACGTCTACTGATTTATTTTTTAAAGAATTAATATAACTAAAAATCATAAGTAATAAATGTAAGAAATTTTGAATCATTTAGTGTTCTATTAGTTTTTTGTTTATTTTAATGTTGACTATGCACATAACGTTGATATTATGAATATTTCTATGTATAAATTTTAAAATTTTATGCATAGATGTTCTCACTAGAAATGGTACCCAGGGGTACAAAAAATATGCTCACAAGTTTCTCCATTTGTATCTAAATCCACACACATTTATTCGTAACTTAGAGAGAAACCTTTATATCTTAAAAAATATATAATTTCTCACCATATAAATGTAGTTCCATGGTGTACTTGGCTTGACCATATACTATCTTAGCCAAGTTGATGTCGATGAGAATATACCTGTATCTAGGATTTGGACACAATCACTTCGTACTTCTAAGTGCATCAATAAACCTACAATGTTTAAGCTTCCTTGATTGGTAAAAAAAAACACTAGGGATTTTTTCCTCTTCCAAGGATAGAGATTCCTCAAACTTCCTTTTTTTCCTCTCCTTGATAGTTATGTTCTTTCCACTCTTTCTCCTTTAATACTTCTCCTATTTGTTTCCCTATTTAGCTAAGGAAAGATTTTCCTTAGTTGTAGCAATTGCAATACATTGTATTCCTACATGCATCAAAGTTAAAATAAAAACTAGTGTTTCAAAAAAACATTCTTTCAATGGATCTCTCCATATGGAATGAAATCTTTCATTTGTTCCATTGCTGGTTATGCCATGACTTTTGTTGAGTTTCTAGTGGTTTCTTGCTAGAACAATGCTCGGTCCCAAACTTGGGGCATCACTTTTTCCATCGGGGATGGACAAAAGGTTTTCACATTACCTCAATTCGAAGATTTTTCCTCGAAAAAAGGTCCCTGTGTTCCAAGATTCAGAGAAATCACCTTCGAACAACAGTTTAGCTGCATTCAAAGAAAATCTTTGAAAGAAGGTATTTTTTATCAATCACTAAATATTAAGTTTGAATATTTCCTTGGAGTGAAGGTAATAGTTTGTTTTTTGTAATAATATATAATGCTAGAAACACCTTTTGCTTATCAATGTCAATGGACAGAGTGCAAGGAAAAGCATAGTGCATCCGAAGGTGACTGTGTAACCGTTGACCATCAATGGAGAGAATCACAGAAGACCGAGTATAATAGGGAGTTCCAACACCTTGCCACTTATCATCTGTCGAAGGTGTCCATGTCCGTCTGCATTAGAACTGACACTGTTGCATTTTTTACTAGGTATTCTTCATTTACCCCTATTAAATTTTGAGTATTTACTTCCATGTTTATTTTCAAAAATTGTAATATGGAAATTTATTTTTTTTAATCAAAATTTCTAAACCCTTTCCTTGAATGCACAATCCCTAAACATGACTTTCAAAACATAAAATATCAAATTGAAACCCTGTTACATGTTAATTTCAAAACCCCAGTACCTGATTTTGAAACCCTAAAAATTTATTTTCAAACCCATTATGTGAAATTTGAAACCGTAATGTACGCATCAAATTGAAACCATAAAATGTGAAAAAATGAAACAGGCTAAACATTGATTTTGGAACCCTAATTTCATTTATATTTGAAACACTAAATTTTGGAACCCTAAAATGTTTATTTCGAACCCTAAAATGCTTATATGGAACCCTAATATTCTTAGAACTTGCTAATTATATATGCACATAGATGATGAGATTTTTTTATTGGAGGGTTTAGATTCACATATGCTTTCATGACCCTTTACCTCTTATAACATAATCCTCGGATCTCTGGTCCTTATGATTATTTTAGATTCACTTATGTTTAGGTACATGGTTTGATCTGTTAGTGCTAAACGTTTTCTTATATTACTTATTCTAAGTAATATATTTAGCACATGGCTTTAATCCATTTTGGTGCAAGGTGTCGACTTCGAGAGCTATTTCAAACTCTACAAGCTATGTGTTGACACTCATTCGACAATTGGTGAGTAGAGTGTTGAAGTCGACTCAACCTCCTCACTCCTCAACACCTATATGTACTTGTCTTTTCAACTAATCAAACTGCTCAGATTTTGATACTTGCATTCGGCTTACGAATTTTGGATTCTCATATGGTATCAGAGTAGGTTTGAGTTTGTTTTCTGGTTCTTTTCTGAGGCAAAACCCTTGTTGATGTGTGCAGGCCCATTTAGTAGATCATCGGTTCGAATGTGTGAACGGTGAATCTCTCCTTGCTTGATCATTTTTTGTGGAAGGCTCTCGAGGGTTTTCAGAAGGCCTTATTTTGCATTGAGGAGTGCTGGTATGAGTAGAAGTGGCACCCCCAATGGAAGGATGCAGACAACCTGCTCAAAGACCATGGCCTTGTTTTGATAAGGCCAAGAACCTTAGTCAAAGGCCACAGGCCGTATTGAAATACTGCAAGGCTCTTGAAATCTGCAGGACTACATCAAATCTACGTCTGTGGCATATTTGCATTGTGGGGTTTCGATGGCATTGTGGGGTTTGGAGGGCATCGCTACCCCTTGTCGGCGTTGGAGACATTGTATGTGTCGACAACAATACTACTGCTGGAGAGCTTGAAGGTGATAAGAGATCAAGTCCCAGCCAACACCGACAAGATTACCAAATAGGGGCCAAGAGCATCAAAACACCCAGCAAAAAGGGTGAGTCAAACCCCGTGACAGCAAGGGCTCCCAACAGTAAACATTGACATCCCTGGAAATCGCTGAAATTCCACGCAGTATCATTCTTTTTGGAAGGAGGGTTCTCTTTTGAAGGAGGAGTTGCACAGTGATAGACTTCAGATTTGGTCTCAAACCAGAGCCAGAATAACTAAGTGTCCATGCCCCTACATCTACAAAGGCCCCGCAACCCTATCCTGGTTTGCAAATTTGCACATGCCCATGACTTGTTTAACAGAGGCCTCTCGTGGTCGTCCAGGCCCCCATTACAATCTGTCACCCTTGCCTATTTTGAGCATTCCCATTTCTGGCTGCCATCTCCCCTTTTCCCCTATTTTTTTAGTTTCTCTATCATTTTGATAAGCATTTTGCCCTAAATTTGCCCTATTCTTTTATTTTGTAAAAGCATTTAAAAACTATGTTATTTTTGTATTAGGATAGGCATTTTATTTGTCTCAAAACACCACTATGCAAATAAAATATAAAACGAGGAGGGGCAAGTTTAAACTAGGGGTAAAATTGCCTTAAGAGATTATGAGAGATGAATTTTTTTTCCATAGTTAAAAATTTGTAAGAGAGGACTCAATTTTTTCTTTTGCAATGAATTTGGCAAAGGGGTTTTTCTTTTTCATTTTACAATAACTTGTAAAGAGAAGGCAGGGGGGTTGTAATTTTATGTTTTCTTGTCTTTTATTGAGGTTTGCAAGACATAACTTGATCTATGTCTTCTTAATCCACCTCAAGAAAATAAACTTGTAAGAACTCACTAGCAAATAAGTTTGTAAATTCACTCACATAAAGTGCCACAAAACTGAATGTGTGTTCCATATGGAGGGAATTTGGGAAAATTGTACTTACACTAAATTATAAAGTGTAATGGGGGTTGTGCCAATCACAACAATGGATCCTCGTGATTCTCACCTCATTCGTGCGTGCCTTGATGCACACCCTTTTTCAGATTCTTGTACATTATTTTGGACCTATACATCTTGGTCTACATTCCTTGCACACTTCTGATTTTAGTTGGTCTGCTTATTTCTCTTAGCATTAAGGGGGGACTATGATGTGTTAATGCTTCTTTCAATGAAGTAGTGGAGGAATCTTCTATTTTGAATCTCTTAAATCCTTCATTCTAATCTCTCACATGGGGTATTATTTTAGTGGATCATTTTCATATTCTAGTACTCCTAATCACAGTACTATATGTATTTTGACTTCACGGAGTTTGATTGACTTTGTTTACATCACTGAGTAGCGTTCGAATGTTCACTCATGTAGTATTTTGTATCTCTTATCTCGATATGCATTTATTGAAGATTCGTTGATTCTAGCAGACACTAGTTCAAAATTGGTAGAATTTACAACTTCTATATGCTTCAGGAGTTCTTCTTCACAATGTTCCTATCATGAAGCGACATTTTTTAGAAGGTCTTAAATGCATCTTTTTTCTCTCTTTTTGGAGGACAGTTTTTCCCACTGGGTTTTCTGTCTTACTCCATTTTTTGAGAGATTGCTTTGTACATGGGTACCTCACCAGGCTAGTAGCCAGGACCCATTTCTATTTATTGTACATGGGTACCTCACTAGGACTTGTATCTCGGACCCATCTCTTCTTCTACCCACCTAAGTTATGCTTAAGGGGGAGTGTTAGTGCTAAACTTTATCTTATATTACTTATTCTAAGTAATATATTTAGCACATGGCTTTAAGCAACATTAGGTATGATGTGTTGACTTGGAGAGTTGTTTCAAACTCTCCAAGCTATGTTTCGACACTTGGTGAGTGGAGTGTTGAAGTTGACTCCTAAGTCAACTCAACATCCTCACTCCCCAACACCTATATGTACTTGTCTTTTCAACTATTCAAACCACTCAGATTTTGATACTTACATTCGTCTTATAAATTTTGGATTCTCATGTGATCTATCTTCTTACAATATTGTCTTAAATAAATTCCCAATTTGAATAATCTAGGTTCTTAGATCATTGTCTTATTTTAATACATTGTATGCAATCTAGCTATTTTGACCATATTTATATATAATCCATTACATAGTATCCTTAAATTATGGTTATAGTTTTATGATTTATCATTATTATATCTAGCTACATTGTCCACATTATGTCTGTGATCTCATCTTTTAGAAATTTAACATGCATATCATTGATCTTAAACATGTATATACTTTCAGCGCACATTTCTATCTCATGTGTTATGATCGTTGATCTCACATTGTTAATATATTGTCTAACATTGCTCTTTGATCAAACATTTATTCAAATTAATTTTACATCAGGATCTTACATTACTATATTCTTATGTCCTAAATTATCTCACTTGAATGGATGAATCATATATATTTTGTCCTATGATCTCACACTATTACATCTTATATAGATTATGATCTCATCTTTCGATATCTACTTTATAGAGTATGTACATGCTATATTGCATTATCATAAATTGAGATTTTTAATTGTTATTGTGATATATTCATTCCTTGATAAAGCCAAGATATAATAGCAATATTTATAAAAAAGAATGCATAAAATTTTGCACATATAATAATAATGCACTTGCAGTTCAATGTTTGCATAATATAAATTATTTATAATGTTATACCTAACCAAGTGATGCTTTATGTACATCAAGTACCAAAGACTAGGGGTTATTGACATACATGTAAAAAGAATTGTTTGATATGATAACACAATTAGGATTCCTTACAACATTAATAGCTTTGAGTGTAGTTGATATGCAACAGTCTAATATGCATTATTTAATGCACTCTGAAGACCTAACAAATTCAAGGAATTGTAAAGAATAATTGAAACATAATTAAAATCCCCATATTGCCACTGTGTACCTGAAACATCATTTTAAAAAACAAAAGCTTGGGATTCTCCTCCTCATCTAATTTTTCTACAACATCTTTGGGAGATGGCTCATAGCCTCATTGTATGGAAAATCTAGCGTGAAACGAATAATAGGGTGTTTAATTCTAAGAAAATATCTTCAAAACCTCTATGGCATGAAATTAAGCATATCTATAACTCTTTGTATAAGAGTAAATTGAAAAGGAAGAATAGAGAAGCTAGTCCAACTAAACTTACTATTCTCAAAAACTAGCCTAATATATCATCAAGTTTTGATCAAGCAAAACCAAAAAAAGGGAGAAAATTTAGGAAAATCCAAACTGGCCCTCACTACCTGAAGGATGGATAAAAATTAATTTTCATGGAGAGTCAAAAAATAACTTGGGTACATTTGGCAGTGGCGCTATTCTTAGAAATCATAAAGGCAAAGTTGGTTTTGGAACCTAATTCTTTGGTCTCAATACAAACAATGTTACAGAAATGGAAGGCATGATCCTTGGTCTCAAAATGGGATAAATAACCAACTCTCAAAACATTATTATTGAAGGGTCCGTTCTAAGTTGGTTATCATGATTTTGAAAAATCAAGAAGTTAGGCAATGGATGCTCTATAGTCTTCTTTTAGAAGCAGTTGCTCTTCTCGATAAATTTGTAAATGTTAGGATTAACGACATTTACCAAGAAGGAAATCAGTTGGTTGATTAGGTAGCTAATTTAAGTATCCAAAGAGAAAATTATGATCTTCAAATCATGGGAAGTGATTTGAGTAACTTTCTACATTTTTATGAATTCGAACGGTTTGTTAAAAGGGATTTGAATTAAGTATCGAGGATTTTATCCTTATCTTCAAAAATCAAGATATGTTGTACATGATGACAGGTTTACCACCTTTCCTACTCAGTTTTTGTGGGCCTTTGTGGTTGGGTTATGGAGAAACCTTAGCTTCACTACTAGATTCACTAATCTTTGGAGGCTAACAGATGTCTGTGGTTACCTCATGAGCAAAGTTTATGGCTTTTCTAAACACCCTATCATTTTGGGAAGTTTTCTTGTTTTGTTTTGGAATAGGAGTTTGGTTGGCATTCTAAAGAGGTGTCCTTATCTCTTCTTGGAGTGATAAAGTTTATATCATAGATGGAGTTGTTCTCTCCATATGGATAGTCATCTTTCCTTTTTCCCTTGTTGGTTATTGCATGACTTAAATTGCCGAGTTTCTAGTGGTTTCTTCCTTATCAATTCGAGGCTATCTTTTTGGATAAGGCTTTGCTTCTTTGCTGGCATTTGGGTGTTTTGGAGGATGGTAGTTGCTTCTGGCTCTTCTAATCATTATGATTTTTCCTTTTCCTCTCTTCCACATTGTCAGTTTGGGGAATTATTTCTATTTCTGATTAAGTCTTTGGATGGTGCCTTCAAAAGGCAACATTATATATTTTTGGAGTGCTTAAAGTTTAGAAGTTTAGAGTTTCACCTTTGTGAACTCACTCCATGTTCGCAATTGAAATTCCTTTGACTCTTTCCTAGTGTCTCCAACATGGATTTGGTGTAACTTTTAGAGACTTCTAGCTGATAGATAAGTGGAATCTCCACCCCAAAAGTATTCAGAAAGGAAAACTAAAACCTCATTCAATTCAAATCAATGAGATGATCATTAGGATGAGTACACTTTGGATCATGGTTAAGACCGCTCAACCGACGAAGGTAAATTAGAGAACGACTGCAAAATAGACCCAAAAACTTCACAATCACATACTAGATCAAAGTAAAATTAACAATAAAAGAGGCTTGACCATCACACACCCAACAGAGGAGGCAAGTTATGTATCCAAACATTTGATATTATCATCTATACAAAAACATAACTAAATATAATAGATCACGAAGCACAAAATATGATTGGTACCAATGTACACAAATATTCAATATACTCCAATATAGAAGAATGCACTTAAGGCGAGTCAACATGTAATGCATTACTTCTTAAGGGAGAATCACTCCAAAACCTTGGCCATGAGATCCCAAATGCAATCCAATGTGTTTCCATGATTCTCTATAAGACTAGATGCATCATTATATATCCTCCTAACTAATAATCTTATAGCAACACCTTTACACATGTGATACACATTAGATTGATTAATAAACATATATGACTTCTTTCAAAATGATACATGTATGTGACATATTACAAACATTTAGGCTAATCCTATCTAAACATGAGTTATGTGCGACACAAGTCAACTAATCCATAATCCATTTATACATCATAATATCATATGCCTAAGTGCATTATATGCCACCCCTTGACAAGTTTCATCCTCGACTTGAGTAAGAATCTAAATATGACGACTTTCTAAGAATTGATCACAATTGGCACAAAATACAATCATCCAAATGAAAAATTCAATGTTGTTGACCTATAAGATGGATCTACACTTTCTCTATACTACTCCAATTCGTTGTATTATCATAACTATTTATCCAATCATGATGTGCATATCTATGCTTGTTGCCTCTTTGATTGTAAGTGTGCCCATAGTAGTTCTTTCTAGGTTTCCATGTATATCCAAAATTGTTGCTTCACTGATGATTTATAATATTATATATCATGTCTCCATGATGGTATGGATGAGGATATATTTCAACCTTTAAAGCTCTAGTTTCGTCTTCAACTTTTGACTCTTCTTCCTTATCTTCCACCTTTATTTTTGGCTCTTCAATAAGTGAAGGATTTGACGCTTCAAAAATATTAAGGTATTATCCAAGTCATCCTTTTGTTCCTCTCATCCTTGCTTACTTGAAGGGTTCAAATTTTCTTTGCTAGTACCCAAGTCTTCATGCACACCTTCTAATTCTTCCTTGTCCATTTATTTACACTCTTTTGTAGATTATTTATTTTCTTCAAATTATTGATCCTATAGCTCACATAAACTTGCTCATATTAATTTTGAATGGGTCAACATACCTTATATATCATGCAATGTTAATTTATTCCTTTTGTAGCAAAGCTTCATTAATTTTGTTTTACATTGAGATTAATATCCACACTATTGATAGGTATAGATTCTAGTATAAAAATATGGATATCAATTATATTCATCCATGGTAGCCTACATTCCTAAATTCTCTAGAACCTCCATATCTAAATTGAAACTCATGGTACTAATCCTAGTTTTCGTTATCCTAGGAAAATTCTCAGGCTCTTTAGAATCATCAAGTCTATACCGAAAATGCCAACACCATTTCCAAGACTTTTCTAGGAAGGACCTAACAATTTCAGGGCATTTCTTGGTAAAATTTGACTATTTTGTTTTTTGATCAAGTCTTTGGATGGTGTTGTCAAAAGGTAACATTATCTGTTTTTGGAGTGTTTAAAGAGTTTCACCTTTGCGAATTCACTCTATGTTCACAATTGACATTCCTTTGACTCTTGCCTAATGTCTCCAACATGAATTTGGTACAATTTTTAGAAACTTCTAACTGATAGGATTTGTGACATTTTTTTAGCTTTCTTGTATCTCCATTCACCTGTTTGAAACCTTTTTAATATTTTATTAAAAATTTATTTAAAAAAACAAAATAAAATTACCATTACTAATGAGAATAAATCAGCCCTAGAATATTTAAAGATGACAAAAAAAAACAGAGCTACTATAAGGGTCCATTCTAAGTTGGTTATCATGAGTTTGAAAAATCAAGAAGTTAGGCAATGGATTCTCTTTAGTCTTCTTTTAGAAGCAGTTGCTCTTCTTGATAAATTTTTAAATGTTAGGATTAACCACATTTAGCAAGAAGGAAATAAGTTGGCAGATTAGGTAGCTAATTTAAGTATCCAAAGAGAATATCATGATCTTGGAATCATGGAAAATGATTTGGGTAACTTTCTACTTTTTTATGAACTCCAACAGTTCGTTAAAAAAGATTTGAATTAAGTATTGAGGATTTTATCCTTATCTTCAAAACTCAAAATATGTTGTACATGATGACAGGTTTACCACCTTTCCTAGTCACTCTTTGCGGGCCTTTGTGGTTGGGTTATGGAGAAACCTTAGCTTCACTACTAGATTCTCGGATCTTTGGACGCTAGCAGACGTCTATGGTTATCTCATGAGCAGAGTTTTATGGCTTTTCTAAACCCCCGTATCATTTTGGGAAGTTATTTTTGTTTTGGAATAGGAGTTTGGTTGATCTTATAAAGAGGTGTCCCTATCTCTTCTTGGAGTGATTATATCATATGGATTTTTCTTTCCATATGGATAGTCATCTTTCCTTTGTTCCCTTGCTAGTTATGCCATGACTTTTGTTGAGTTTCTAGTGGTTTCTTGCTAGAACAAGTAGTGGATTTTTCCTTATCAATTGGAGGCTATCTTTTTGGATAAGGCTTTGTTTCTTTACTGGCATTTGGGGTGTTTTGGAGGATGATAGTTACTTATGGCTCTTCTAATGGGTTATGTTTTTTTGAGGATGATAGTTACTTCTGGCTCTTCTAATCGGTTATGTTCTTTCCTTTTCCTCTCTTCCACATTGTCAGCTTGGGGAATTATTTCTATTTCTGATTTGGAGTTTCACCTTTGTGAATTCACTCCATGTTCATAATTGACATTCCTTTGACTCTTGCCTAGTGTCTCCAATATGAACTTGGTACTAGCCGATAAGATTTGTGACCTTTTTAGCGTTCTTGTATCTCTATTCACCCGTGTGAAACCTTTTCTAATAGTTTTTTAAAACTTTATTAAAAAATGCAAAATAAAATTACCGTTATTAATTAGAATAAATCAACCATAAAATATTTAAAGATGACAAAAACAAAACGCAGCTACTATGGATCTCATATAAAATTTCATTTAAATCTTACCTCCGCAATGTCAAATACTTTGCCCTGTTTGAATTAATGCACGGTTATTTGACTTCCCCATATCGATGTTTTAGAAGAGAAAAAGAGGACAACGTATATCAAATTAAACTAGGGTAAACCAGGGCGAAAAGACGTGGCCAAAATTATTAAATGATGAGAGGCGTGATTGGGCAAGAAGGAAACATTGCATAAGTTGGGATGCGAGTCTGAGATTGGAATATTTTGAAGTAAATAGTGGTGGCGTCGCATTTAATACACAAAGGGTGGACGGTGGGAGATACAATATTCGTTGGAGGGAGATGATGGATCCGGACACCATAAATAAAGGGCGGCAAAGACACACATCCCATACTATCTGGTGTTGCAGCAGCTGAAATCCAGCTTAATGGAGGCCCTGAGGCTGAGTAGATTGTGTGTTTTGGTTCTAGTTTTTGTTCAGGCAGGCGCTGCAGCAAATGATAAATGCCCTGAGGATGCAGACGGAACGCGGTGCCCCTTGTCTGCCTGTGCCGGCGGCCATGCACTGCCCCGCTGCGCGTTTGGGTTCGCTTCCACCGTGACGGGAGGCGCGGGGGGGCAGTCTTACGTGGTGACGAGCTCTCTGGACTCCCCGCAGTCCCCGCAGCCGGGAAGTCTCCGATACGGCCTTGGCAAGGGAAACGTGTGGATCACCTTCTCGCGGAGCATGAAGATCCTTCTCAAGGACAGGCTGTGGCTTCCAAGCTCCACCACCATCGACGGTCGAGGCTTCAGAGTGACCATTGGCGGCGCCCAGCTCGCCGTGCAACGCGCCTCCAATGTCATTCTCCACAACCTGCAGATCGATGCCCCCGCAGATAAGAGCGAGAACAGCATTTATGTGGACGGGGAGTCCACCCTCATCTGGTTGGATCACCTCACACTTGTGGATCCCAGTCGCATGACAGGCATTGGCAAGATCATCTCTGTCGGCAACGCCAGCACGGACGTCACCATTTCCAACTCGCTCCTCGCAAACACAAACTTCAGCGTCCTGCTGGGCAGCTCCGACGAGGAGCGGCAGGACAAAAGCATGCGCGTCACGGTGTACAGAAATTGGTTCAAGGATTCCAGCCAACGCATGCCTCATTGCAGATGGGGATATTGCCATGTTGTCAACAACCTCTACACCAACTGGGGTTACTACGCCATTGGCGCCCGCGCTTATGCCACCGTCAAGAGCGAAGCCAATGTGTTTGAGGCGGGGCAAAAGAAAGAGGTAACCCCCTGGTATCCCAGTGTAGCTAAAACATTAGACCAGACTCCCCACATCGACTCCACCAGAGATCTGCTCCTCAATGGGGCTACTTTCCATCAGTTTCTCAAAACATCAGCGGCATCTGCTTCTCCCCCTCACAAATTAAACCTCCCTCCCGTCTTAGCAGCTCAGACAGTTTCTTCCCTGCTGCGACGCTGCGCAGGAGCACTCGATCCCTCCCAAGCCCGTGCGTGTCTTGCTCCCTGAATTCCTTCTTTCTTCAGGCTAACTAAGCCTGACATGGCATAGCATTGCATTGTAACCATTTTCGATAACTTAATTTTCTTCATTGCAACCATTTTCAATAACTATCACTTCTGTTTCTGTGACTCCCTTATAAACCTACTACAGATTTCTCCACTGTGTTATGTGAACCTCGTTTTTATTTATTGTTAATCTTTTACTTTATTATTAAACTCAAAGTGTTTGCAAATAAACAAATAAAATTAATTATTCTTCTCAAATATAAAGATATAAGAATGACTTACTTTTATTTATAGCTAATCTTTCAATTTTTATTATTAAGCCTAAAGTGTTTACAAATAAACTAATAAAACTAATAAATTCTTTTCAAATATAAACATACACGAATATAAGGCTAAGAAAAATTGGTAAATAATATTTTATTAAGGGATGTTTTCATGCACATTAATTTTCTTAAGCTTGAATTCACTGAAACTTAATAAACCGAATTGTGATTACAATTACCATATTATTACATGTGTAAAGTGTTTTTAAATAAACAAATAAAACTCATAAATTCTCTTTAAACATAAAAATACACGAATATAAGATTAAGAAAATTGGTAACTAATATTTTATTAAGGGATGTTTTGATGCACATTAAATCTCTTAAGCTTGAATTCATTAAGAATTAATAAACTAAATTGTGATTACAACTATGGATATTACAATTTTGCAAATAAACAAATAAAACTAATAAACATTCTCTTTAAATATAAACATACACTAATGTAAGATTAATAAAAAATATTTTATTAAGGGATGTTTTGATGCACATTAATTCTCTTAAGCTTGAATTCATTAAGATTTAATGAATTGAATTGTAATTTAGAATTATGGTTAGATTGAGGGTTATGATTAAAATTTCGGTTTGGGTTAGAATTATGGTTATGCTTAAAATTAGAGTTATGATTACACTTAGGGTTTAGATCACGATTAGAATTAGCGCTGTACTTAAAATTAGATTTAGAATAAGGTTTTAATCTAATTATGGTTATGGTTATGTTTATAAATATCCTTATGTTTTATGTTTTTTCATGTACCAAATTATGGTTAGGGTTAGGCTTAGGCTTATAAGTAAGATTAAATATAGGGTTAGAATTAAGTTAGGGTTATGAGTAGGATTGCAATTAGGGTTTAAATCAGGGTTAAAGTTAGCATATCTATCTTTTGAAAAATAAATTGTATGTCTTTGTACATTTTTTTACTTTTTTCTAAACTTCATCAAAAATTAAAAATCGTCACAAATAATAAAGGATTCATTTATTAAATTATAAAACCGATATTAGAGTTATTTTAATCATATTTAACAATTAATATTATTATTTGGTAATTTTTCTTAGAAAGCTTCCATATTCATGCCAAATGTAAATGGTGGCATTAGTATCTGGTTTAGTGAACCATAATTGAATGTTTTATTATTAGTAAATTTCTAAGTAGTTGTGGATTATGCAATTTTGAAATTAATTTCTTTTTGAGACTACCGTAAAATTTTGTAGATGCACAAATCAACAAATACAAATAAAATCAGCAAACTATAGTAACACAAAATTTACATGGAGAATAAATATTCATTTGTATAAATAGCATTAGAAATATACAAGATACTTCACTCTTGTCACAAAACATTTAATACACCTGATAAAATATGAAAACAGTGCATGCACTACTCTACTTTGTTCTACTCTTCACTATATCCTTTGTTTAGTTTTCTCTACCATACTTTGTTTTCCCTACTTTGTTTGTTCCTCTCTACTTTTCTATGTCTTTTCTTCTCTCCTTTGTTTTCTCTTCTCTTCTCTGCTATACTCTGCTTTGCTCTATTTTCTTTTCTCTGCTCTGCTCTATTTTCTTTGCTCTCCTCACACAATGTTAATTTATTCACTTTGTACTAAATCTTCATTAATTTTGTTTTACATTGAGACTAATATACAACCTATTCATAGGTATAGGTTATAGTATAAAAATCTGGATATCAATTTTATTCATCCATGCTTACTTACATTCCTAAATTCTCTAGAACCTCCATATCTAAACGGAAACTCATGGTACTCATCCTATTTTTCGTTCTCCTAGTAAACTTATTAGGCTATATAGAATCATAAATTCTATACCAAAAATGTCAACACCATTTCTAGGACGTTTCTAGGAAGGACCTAACAATTTGAGGCCATTTTTTTGAGAAACTTTGACTAAGTCTACTGATTTATTTTTTAAAGAATTAATGTAACTAAAAGTCATAAGTAATAAATGTAAGAAATTTTGAATCATGTAGTGTTCTATTAGTTTTTTGTTTATTTTAATGTTGACTATGCACATAACATTGATATTATGAATATTTCTATGTATAAATTTTTACATTTTATGCATAGATGTTCTCACTACAAATGGTACCCAGGGGCAGAAAAAAATATGCACACAAGTTTCTCCATTTGTATCTAAATCCACACACATTTATTCGTAACTTAGAGAGAAACCTTTATATCTTAAAAAAAAAAATTCTCACCATATAAATGTAGTTCCATGGTGTACTTGGCTTGACCATATAATAGCTTAGCCAAGTTAATGTCGATGAGAATATACCTGTATCTAGGATTTGGACACAATCACTTCGTACTTCTAAGTGCATCAATAAACCTACAATGTTTAAACTTCCTCGATTGATAAAAAAAAAACACTAGGGATTTTTTCCTCTTGAAAGGATAGAGATTCCTCAAACTTCCTTTTTTTCCTCTCCTTGATAGTTATGTTCTTTCCACTCTTTCTCCTTTAATACTTCTCCTATTTGTTTCCCTATTTAGCTAAGGAAAGATTTTTCTTAGTTGTAGCAATTGCAATACATTGTATTCCTACATGCATCAAAGTTAAAATAAAAACTAGTGTTTCAAAAAAACATTCTTTCAATGGATCTCTCCATATAGAAAGAAATCTTTTATTTGTTCCGTTGTTGGTTATGCCATGACTTTTGTTGAGTTTCTAGTGGTTTCTTGCTAGAACAATGCTAGGTCCCAAACTTGGGGCATCACTTTTTCCATTGGGGATGGACAAAAGGTTTTCACATTACCTCTATTCGAAGATTTTTCCTCGAAAAAAGGTCCCTGTGTTCCAAGATTCAGAGAAATCACCTTCGAACAACGGTTTACCTGCGTTCAAAGAAAATCTTAGAACGAAGGTATTTTTTTATCAATCACGAAATATTAAGTTTGAATATTTTCTTGGAATGAAGGTAATAGTATGTTTTTTAAAATAATATATAA
Source organism: Cunninghamia lanceolata (assembly GCA_027924645.1). NCBI lineage: Eukaryota > Viridiplantae > Streptophyta > Pinopsida > Cupressales > Cupressaceae > Cunninghamia > Cunninghamia lanceolata. The sequence continues at coordinate 6,045,746 of BSBN01000628.1, read as the reverse complement.
TGCTAGAAACACCTTTTGCTTATCAATTTCAATGGATAGAGTGCAAGGAAAAGCATAGTGCATCCGAAGGTGACTGTGTAACCGTTGACCATCAATGGAGAGAATCACAGAAGACCGAGTATAATAGGGAGTTCCAACACCTTGCCACTTATCATCTGTCGAAGGTGTCCATGTCCGTCTGCATTAGAACTGACACTGTTGCATTTTTTACCAGGTATTCTTCATTTACCCCTATTAAATTTTGAGTAATGTTTATTTTCAAAAATTGTAATATGGAAATTCTTTTTTTAATCAAAATTATTAAAACCTTTCTTTGAATGCACAATCCCTAAACATGACTTTCAAAACATAAAATATCAAATTGAAACCCTGTTACATGTTAATTTCAAAACCCCAATACCTGATTTTGAAACCCTAACAATTTATTTTCAAACCCATTATGTGAAATTTGAAACCGTAATGTACCCATCAAATTGAAACTATAAAATGTGAAAAAATGAAGCAGGCTAAACATCAATTTTGGAACCCTAATTTTATTTATATTTGAAACACTAAATTTTGGAACCCTAAAATGTTTATTTTGAACCCTAAAATGTTTATATGGAACCCTAATATTCTTAGAACTTGCTAATTATATATGCACATAGATGATGAGATTTTTTACTGGAGGGTTTAGATTCACATATGCTTTCATGACCCTTTACCTCTTATAACATAATCCTCGAATCTCTGGTCCTTATGATTATTTTAGATTCACTTATGTTTAGGTACATGGTTTGATCTGTTAGTGCTAAACTTTTTCTTATATTACTTATTCTAAGTAATATATTTAGCGCATGGCTTTCATCCATTTTAGGTGCAAGGTGTCGACTTCGAGAGCTATTTCAAACTCTCCAAGCTGTGAGTCGACACTCATTCAATAATTGGTGAGTAGAGTGTTGAAGTTGACTCAACCTCCTCGCTCCTCAACACCTATATGCACTTGTCTTTTCAACTAATCAAACTGCTCAGATTTTGATACTTGCATTCGGCTTACGAATTTTGGATTCTCATATGGTATCAGAGTAGGTTTGAGTTTGTTTTCTAGTTCTTTTCTAAGCTAAAATCCTTGTTGATGTGTGCAGGTCCATTTAGTAGATCGTCGGTTCGAATGTGTGAATGGTGAATCTCTCCTTGCTTGATCATTTCTTGTGGAAGGCTCTTGAGGGTTTTCATAAGGCCTTATTTTGCATTGAGGAGTGCTGGTATGAGTAGAAGCGGCACCCTCAATTGAAGGATGCAGATAGCCTGGTCAAAGACCATGGCCTTGTTTTGATAAGACCACGAACCTTAGTCAAAGGCCACAGGCCGTATTGAAATACTACAAGGCTCTTGAAATCTACAGGACTACATCAAATCTACGTCTGTGGCTTCCAAGCTCCACCACCATCAACGGTCTAGGCTTCAGAGTGACCATTGGCTCGCCATGCAACGCGCCTCCAATGTCATTCTCCACAACTCGTAAAGCGAGAACATTTATGTGGACGAGGAGTCCACCCTCATCTGGTTGGATCATCTCACACTTGTGGATCCCAGTCGCATGACAGGCATTGGCAAGATCATCTCTGTCGGGAACGCCAGTACGGATGTCACCATTTTTAACTCGCTCCTCACAAACACAAACTTCAACGTTCTGCTGGGCAGCTCCGATGAGGAGCGGCAGGACAAAAGTATGCGCGTCACGATGTACAGAAATTGGTTCAAGGATTCAAGCCAACGCATGCCTCATTGCAGATGGGGAGATTGCCATGTTGTCAACAACCTCTACACCAACTGGGGTTACTATGCCATTGGTGCCCGCGCTTATGCCACCGTTAAGAGTGAAGCCAATGTGTTTGAGGTGGGGCAAAAGAAAGAGGTAACCCCCTGGTATCCCAGTGTAGCTAAAACATTAGAACAGACTCCCCACATCGACTCCACCAGAGATCTGCTCCTCAATGGGGCTACTTTCCATCGGTTTCTCAAAACATCAGCAGCATCTGCTTTTACCCCTCACAAATTAAACCTCCCTCCCATCTTGCCAGTTCAGACAGTTTCTTCCCTGCTGCGACGCTCCGCAGGAGCACTCGATCCCTCCCAAGCCCGTGCATGTCTTGCTCCCTGAATTCCTTCTTTCTTCAAGCTAACTAAGCCTGACATGGCATAGCATTGCATTGTAACCATTTTCGATAACTTAATTTTCTTCATTGCAACCATTTTCAATAACTATCACTTCTATTTCTATGACTCCCTTATAAACGTACTACACATTTCTCCAGTGTGTTATGTGAACCTCATTTTTATTTATTGTTAATCTTTTACTTTATTATTAAACTCAAAGTGTTTGCAAATAAAATCAGCAAACTAGAGTAACACAAAATTTATAGGGAGAAACTCCAGCAACAAAGAGCATGAAATAAATATTCATTTGTAAAAATAGCATTAGAATTATACAAGATACTTCACCCTTCTCATGAAAAATTTAATACACCTGAAAAAATATGAAAATAGTACATGCACGACTCTACTTTGTTATACTCTTCACTATATGCTTTGCTCTATTTTGCTCTACTCTATTTTGCTCTATTTTCTCTGCTTTGCTCTAGACTCCGCTTTGTTTAGTTTTCTCTACTATACTTTGTTTTCCCTACTTTGTTTGTTCCGCTCTACTTTTCTATGTCTTTTCTTCTCTCCTTTGTTTTCTCTTCTCTACTCTACACTGCTTTGCTCTATTTTCTTTACTTTGCTATGCTTTATTTTCTTTGCTCTCCTCACACAATGTTAATTTATTCACTTTGTACCAAAGCTTCATGAATTGCGTTCCATATTGAGACTAATATACAACCTATTCATAGGTATAGATTATAGTATAAAAATATGGATATCAATTTTATTCATCCATGCTAACTTACATTCCTAAATTCTCTAGAACCTCCATATCCAAATGGAAACTTATGGTACTCGTCCTATTTTTCGTTCTCCTAGAAAACTTATTAGGCTATATAGAATCATAAATTCTATACCAAAAATGTCCACCATTTCTAGGACGTTTCTAGGAAGGACCAAACAATTTGAGGCCATTTTTTTGAGAAACTTTGACTACGTCTACTGATTTATTTTTTAAAGAATTAATATAACTAAAAATCATAAGTAATAAATGTAAGAAATTTTGAATCATTTAGTGTTCTATTAGTTTTTTGTTTATTTTAATGTTGACTATGCACATAACGTTGATATTATGAATATTTCTATGTATAAATTTTAAAATTTTATGCATAGATGTTCTCACTAGAAATGGTACCCAGGGGTACAAAAAATATGCTCACAAGTTTCTCCATTTGTATCTAAATCCACACACATTTATTCGTAACTTAGAGAGAAACCTTTATATCTTAAAAAATATATAATTTCTCACCATATAAATGTAGTTCCATGGTGTACTTGGCTTGACCATATACTATCTTAGCCAAGTTGATGTCGATGAGAATATACCTATATCTAGGATTTGGACACAATCACTTCGTACTTCTAAGTGCATCAATAAACCTACAATGTTTAAGCTTCCTTGATTGGTAAAAAAAAACACTAGGGATTTTTTCCTCTTCCAAGGATAGAGATTCCTCAAACTTCCTTTTTTTCCTCTCCTTGATAGTTATGTTCTTTCCACTCTTTCTCCTTTAATACTTCTCCTATTTGTTTCCCTATTTAGCTAAGGAAAGATTTTCCTTAGTTGTAGCAATTGCAATACATTGTATTCCTACATGCATCAAAGTTAAAATAAAAACTAGTGTTTCAAAAAAACATTCTTTCAATGGATCTCTCCATATGGAATGAAATCTTTCATTTGTTCCATTGCTGGTTATGCCATGACTTTTGTTGAGTTTCTAGTGGTTTCTTGCTAGAACAATGCTCGGTCCCAAACTTGGGGCATCACTTTTTCCATCGGGGATGGACAAAAGGTTTTCACATTACCTCAATTCGAAGATTTTTCCTCGAAAAAAGGTCCCTGTGTTCCAAGATTCAGAGAAATCACCTTCGAACAACAGTTTAGCTGCATTCAAAGAAAATCTTTGAAAGAAGGTATTTTTTATCAATCACTAAATATTAAGTTTGAATATTTCCTTGGAGTGAAGGTAATAGTTTGTTTTTTAAAATAATATATAATGCTAGAAACACCTTTTGCTTATCAATGTCAATGGACAGAGTGCAAGGAAAAGCATAGTGCATCCGAAGGTGACTGTGTAACCGTTGACCATCAATGGAGAGAATCACAGAAGACCGAGTATAATAGGGAGTTCCAACACCTTGCCACTTATCATCTGTCGAAGGTGTCCATGTCCGTCTGCATTAGAACTGACACTGTTGCATTTTTTACTAGGTATTCTTCATTTACCCCTATTAAATTTTGAGTATTTACTTCCATGTTTATTTTCAAAAATTGTAATATGGAAATTTATTTTTTTTAATCAAAATTTCTAAACCCTTTCCTTGAATGCACAATCCCTAAACATGACTTTCAAAACATAAAATATCAAATTGAAACCCTGTTACATGTTAATTTCAAAACCCCAGTACCTGATTTTGAAACCCTAAAAATTTATTTTCAAACCCATTATGTGAAATTTGAAACCGTAATGTACGCATCAAATTGAAACCATAAAATGTGAAAAAATGAAACAGGCTAAACATTGATTTTGGAACCCTAATTTCATTTATATTTGAAACACTAAATTTTGGAACCCTAAAATGTTTATTTCGAACCCTAAAATGCTTATATGGAACCCTAATATTCTTAGAACTTGCTAATTATATATGCACATAGATGATGAGATTTTTTATTGGAGGGTTTAGATTCACATATGCTTTCATGACCCTTTACCTCTTATAACATAATCCTCGGATCTCTGGTCCTTATGATTATTTTAGATTCACTTATGTTTAGGTACATGGTTTGATCTGTTAGTGCTAAACGTTTTCTTATATTACTTATTCTAAGTAATATATTTAGCACATGGCTTTAATCCATTTTGGTGCAAGGTGTCGACTTCGAGAGCTATTTCAAACTCTACAAGCTATGTGTTGACACTCATTCGACAATTGGTGAGTAGAGTGTTGAAGTCGACTCAACCTCCTCACTCCTCAACACCTATATGTACTTGTCTTTTCAACTAATCAAACTGCTCAGATTTTGATACTTGCATTCGGCTTACAAATTTTGGATTCTCATATGGTATCAGAGTAGGTTTGAGTTTGTTTTCTGGTTCTTTTCTGAGGCAAAACCCTTGTTGATGTGTGCAGGCCCATTTAGTAGATCATCGGTTCGAATGTGTGAACGGTGAATCTCTCCTTGCTTGATCATTTTTTGTGGAAGGCTCTCGAGGGTTTTCAGAAGGCCTTATTTTGCATTGAGGAGTGCTGGTATGAGTAGAAGTGGCACCCCCAATGGAAGGATGCAGACAACCTGCTCAAAGACCATGGCCTTGTTTTGATAAGGCCAAGAACCTTAGTCAAAGGCCACAGGCCGTATTGAAATACTGCAAGGCTCTTGAAATCTGCAGGACTACATCAAATCTACGTCTGTGGCATATTTGCATTGTGGGGTTTCGATGGCATTGTGGGGTTTGGAGGGCATCGCTACCCCTTGTCGGCGTTGGAGACATTGTATGTGTCGACAACAATACTACTGCTGGAGAGCTTGAAGGTGATAAGAGATCAAGTCCCAGCCAACACCGACAAGATTACCAAATAGGGGCCAAGAGCATCAAAACACCCAGCAAAAAGGGTGAGTCAAACCCCGTGACAGCAAGGGCTCCCAACAGTAAACATTGACATCCCTGGAAATCGCTGAAATTCCACGCAGTATCATTCTGTTTGGAAGGAGGGTTCTCTTTTGAAGGAGGAGTTGCACAGTGATAGACTTCAGATTTGGTCTCAAACCAGAGCCAGAATAACTAAGTGTCCATGCCCCTACATCTACAAAGGCCCCGCAACCCTATCCTGGTTTGCAAATTTGCACAGGCCCATGACTTGTTTAACAGAGGCCTCTCGTGGTCGTCCAGGCCCCCATTACAATCTGTCACCCTTGCCTATTTTGAGCATTCCCATTTCTGGCTGCCATCTCCCCTTTTCCCCTATTTTTTTAGTTTCTCTATCATTTTGATAAGCATTTTGCCCTAAATTTGCCCTATTCTTTTATTTTGTAAAAGCATTTAAAAACTATGTTATTTTTGTATTAGGATAGGCATTTTATTTGTCTCAAAACACCACTATGCAAATAAAATATAAAACGAGGAGGGGCAAGTTTAAACTAGGGGTAAAATTGCCTTAAGAGATTATGAGAGATGAATTTTTTTTCCATAGTTAAAAATTTGTAAGAGAGGACTCAATTTTTTCTTTTGCAATGAATTTGGCAAAGGGGTTTTTCTTTTTCATTTTACAATAACTTGTAAAGAGAAGGCAGGGGGGTTGTAATTTTATGTTTTCTTGTCTTTTATTGAGGTTTGCAAGACATAACTTGATCTATGTCTTCTTAATCCACCTCAAGAAAATAAACTTGTAAGAACTCACTAGCAAATAAGTTTGTAAATTCACTCACATAAAGTGCCACAAAACTGAATGTGTGTTCCATATGGAGGGAATTTGGGAAAATTGTACTTACACTAAATTATAAAGTGTAATGGGGGTTGTGCCAATCACAACAATGGATCCTCGTGATTCTCACCTCATTCGTGCGTGCCTTGATGCACACCCTTTTTCAGATTCTTGTACATTATTTTGGACCTATACATCTTGGTCTACATTCCTTGCACACTTCTGATTTTAGTTGGTCTGCTTATTTCTCTTAGCATTAAGGGGGGACTATGATGTGTTAATGCTTCTTTCAATGAAGTAGTGGAGGAATCTTCTATTTTGAATCTCTTAAATCCTTCATTCTAATCTCTCACATGGGGTATTATTTTAGTGGATCATTTTCATATTCTAGTACTCCTAATCACATTACTATATGTATTTTGACTTCACGGAGTTTGATTGACTTTGTTTACATCACTGAGTAGCGTTCGAATGTTCACTCATGTAGTATTTTGTATCTCTTATCTCGATATGCATTTATTGAAGATTCGTTGATTCTAGCAGACACTAGTTCAAAATTGGTAGAATTTACAACTTCTATATGCTTCAGGAGTTCTTCTTCACAATGTTCCTATCATGAAGCGACATTTTTTAGAAGGTCTTAAATGCATCTTTTTTCTCTCTTTTTGGAGGACAGTTTTTCCCACTGGGTTTTCTGTCTTACTCCATTTTTTGAGAGATTGCTTTGTACATGGGTACCTCACCAGGCTAGTAGCCAGGACCCATTTCTATTTATTGTACATGGGTACCTCACTAGGACTTGTATCTCGGACCCATCTCTTCTTCTACCCACCTAAGTTATGCTTAAGGGGGAGTGTTAGTGCTAAACTTTATCTTATATTACTTATTCTAAGTAATATATTTAGCACATGGCTTTAAGCAACATTAGGTATGATGTGTTGACTTGGAGAGTTGTTTCAAACTCTCCAAGCTATGTTTCGACACTTGGTGAGTGGAGTGTTGAAGTTGACTCCTAAGTCAACTCAACATCCTCACTCCCCAACACCTATATGTACTTGTCTTTTCAACTATTCAAACCACTCAGATTTTGATACTTACATTCGTCTTATAAATTTTGGATTCTCATGTGATCTATCTTCTTACAATATTGTCTTAAATAAATTCCCAATTTGAATAATCTAGGTTCTTAGATCATTGTCTTATTTTAATACATTGTATGCAATCTAGCTATTTTGACCATATTTATATATAATCCATTACATAGTATCCTTAAATTATGGTTATAGTTTTATGATTTATCATTATTATATCTAGCTACATTGTCCACATTATGTCTGTGATCTCATCTTTTAGAAATTTAACATGCATATCATTGATCTTAAACATGTATATACTTTCAGCGCACATTTCTATCTCATGTGTTATGATCGTTGATCTCACATTGTTAATATATTGTCTAACATTGCTCTTTGATCAAACATTTATTCAAATTAATTTTACATCAGGATCTTACATTACTATATTCTTATGTCCTAAATTATCTCACTTGAATGGATGAATCATATATATTTTGTCTTATGATCTCACACTATTACATCTTATATAGATTATGATCTCATCTTTCGATATCTACTTTATAGAGTATGTACATGCTATATTGCATTATCATAAATTGAGATTTTTAATTGTTATTGTGATATATTCATTCCTTGATAAAGCCAAGATATAATAGCAATATTTATAAAAAAGAATGCAAAAAATTTTGCACATATAATAATAATGCACTTGCAGTTCAATGTTTGCATAATATAAATTATTTATAATGTTATACCTAACCAAGTGATGCTTTATGTACATCAAGTACCAAAGACTAGGGGTTATTGACATACATGTAAAAAGAATTGTTTGATATGATAACACAATTAGGATTCCTTACAACATTAATAGCTTTGAGTGTAGTTGATATGCAACAGTCTAATATGCATTATTTAATGCACTCTGAAGACCTAACAAATTCAAGGAATTGTAAAGAATAATTGAAACATAATTAAAATCCCCATATTGCCACTGTGTACCTGAAACATCATTTTAAAAAACAAAAGCTTGGGATTCTCCTCCTCATCTAATTTTTCTACAACATCTTTGGGAGATGGCTCATAGCCTCATTGTATGGAAAATCTAGCGTGAAATGAATAATAGGGTGTTTAATTCTAAGAAAATATCTTCAAAACCTCTATGGCATGAAATTAAGCATATCTATAACTCTTTGTATAAGAGTAAATTGAAAAGGAAGAATAGAGAAGCTAGTCCAACTAAACTTACTATTCTCAAAAACTAGCCTAATATATCATCAAGTTTTGATCAAGCAAAACCAAAAAAAGGGAGAAAATTTAGGAAAATCCAAACTGGCCCTCACTACCTGAAGGATGGATAAAAATTAATTTTCATGGAGAGTCAAAAAATAACTTGGGTACATTTGGCAGTGGCGCTATTCTTAGAAATCATAAAGGCAAAGTTGGTTTTGGAACCTAATTCTTTGGTCTCAATACAAACAATGTTACAGAAATGGAAGGCATGATCCTTGGTCTCAAAATGGGATAAATAACCAACTCTCAAAACATTATTATTGAAGGGTCCGTTCTAAGTTGGTTATCATGATTTTGAAAAATCAAGAAGTTAGGCAATGGATGCTCTATAGTCTTCTTTTAGAAGCAGTTGCTCTTCTCGATAAATTTGTAAATGTTAGGATTAACGACATTTACCAAGAAGGAAATCAGTTGGTTGATTAGGTAGCTAATTTAAGTATCCAAAGAGAAAATTATGATCTTCAAATCATGGGAAGTGATTTGAGTAACTTTCTACATTTTTATGAATTCGAACGGTTTGTTAAAAGGGATATGAATTAAGTATCGAGGATTTTATCCTTATCTTCAAAAATCAAGATATGTTGTACATGATGACAGGTTTACCACCTTTCCTACTCAGTTTTTGTGGGCCTTTGTGGTTGGGTTATGGAGAAACCTTAGCTTCACTACTAGATTCACTAATCTTTGGAGGCTAACAGATGTCTGTGGTTACCTCATGAGCAAAGTTTATGGCTTTTCTAAACACCCTATCATTTTGGGAAGTTTTCTTGTTTTGTTTTGGAATAGGAGTTTGGTTGGCATTCTAAAGAGGTGTCCTTATCTCTTCTTGGAGTGATAAAGTTTATATCATAGATGGAGTTGTTCTCTCCATATGGATAGTCGTCTTTCCTTTTTCCCTTGTTGGTTATTGCATGACTTAAATTGCCGAGTTTCTAGTGGTTTCTTCCTTATCAATTCGAGGCTATCTTTTTGGATAAGGCTTTGCTTCTTTGCTGGCATTTGGGTGTTTTGGAGGATGGTAGTTGCTTCTAGCTCTTCTAATCATTATGATTTTTCCTTTTCCTCTCTTCCACATTGTCAGTTTGGGGAGTTATTTCTATTTCTGATTAAGTCTTTGGATGGTGCCTTCAAAAGGCAACATTATATATTTTTGGAGTGCTTAAAGTTTAGAAGTTTAGAGTTTCACCTTTGTGAACTCACTCCATGTTCGCAATTGAAATTCCTTTGACTCTTTCCTAGTGTCTCCAACATGGATTTGGTGTAACTTTTAGAGACTTCTAGCTGATAGATAAGTGGAATCTCCACCCCAAAAGTATTCAGAAAGGAAAACTAAAACCTCATTCAATTCAAATCAATGAGATGATCATTAGGATGAGTACACTTTGGATCATGGTTAAGACCGCTCAACCGACGAAGGTAAATTAGAGAACGACTGCAAAATAGACCCAAAAACTTCACAATCACATACTAGATCAAAGTAAAATTAACAATAAAAGAGGCTTGACCATCACACACCCAACAGAGGAGGCAAGTTATGTATCCAAACATTTGATATTATCATCTATACAAAAACATAACTAAATATAATAGATCACGAAGCACAAAATATGATTGGTACCAATGTACACAAATATTCAATATACTCCAATATAGAAGAATGCACTTAAGGCGAGTCAACATGTAATGCATTACTTCTTAAGGGGGAATCACTCCAAAACCTTGGCCATGAGATCCCAAATGCAATCCAATGTGTTTCCATGATTCTCTATAAGACTAGATGCATCATTATATATCCTCCTAACTAATAATCTTATAGCAACACCTTTACACATGTGATACACATTAGATTGATTAATAAACATATATGACTTCTTTCAAAATGATACATGTATGTGACATATTACAAACATTTAGGCTAATCCTATCTAAACATGAGTTATGTGCGACACAAGTCAACTAATCCATAATCCATTTATACATCATAATATCATATGCCTAAGTGCATTATATGCCACCCCTTGACAAGTTTCATCCTCGACTTGAGTAAGAATCTAAATATGACGACTTTCTAAGAATTGATCACAATTGGCACAAAATACAATCATCCAAATGAAAAATTCAATGTTGTTGACCTATAAGATGGATCTACACTTTCTCTATACTACTCCAATTCGTTGTATTATCATAACTATTTATCCAATCATGATGTGCATATCTATGCTTGTTGCCTCTTTGATTGTAAGTGTGCCCATAGTAGTTCTTTCTAGGTTTCCATGTATATCCAAAATTGTTGCTTCACTGATGATTTATAATATTATATATCATGTCTCCATGATGGTATGGATGAGGATATATTTCAACCTTTAAAGCTCTAGTTTCGTCTTCAACTTTTGACTCTTCTTCCTTATCTTCCACCTTTATTTTTGGCTCTTCAATAAGTGAAGGATTTGACGCTTCAAAAATATTAAGGTATTATCCAAGTCATCCTTTTGTTCCTCTCATCCTTGCTTACTTGAAGGGTTCAAATTTTCTTTGCTAGTACCCAAGTCTTCATGCACACCTTCTAATTCTTCCTTGTCCATTTATTTACACTCTTTTGTAGATTATTTATTTTCTTCAAATTATTGATCCTATAGCTCACATAAACTTGCTCATATTAATTTTGAATGGGTCAACATACCTTATATATCATGCAATGTTAATTTATTCCTTTTGTAGCAAAGCTTCATTAATTTTGTTTTACATTGAGATTAATATCCACACTATTGATAGGTATAGATTCTAGTATAAAAATATGGATATCAATTATATTCATCCATGGTAGCCTACATTCCTAAATTCTCTAGAACCTCCATATCTAAATTGAAACTCATGGTACTAATCCTAGTTTTCGTTATCCTAGGAAAATTCTCAGGCTCTTTAGAATCATCAAGTCTATACCGAAAATGCCAACACCATTTCCAAGACTTTTCTAGGAAGGACCTAACAATTTCAGGGCATTTCTTGGTAAAATTTGACTATTTTGTTTTTTGATCAAGTCTTTGGATGGTGTTGTCAAAAGGTAACATTATCTGTTTTTGGAGTGTTTAAAGAGTTTCACCTTTGCGAATTCACTCTATGTTCACAATTGACATTCCTTTGACTCTTGCCTAATGTCTCCAACATGAATTTGGTACAATTTTTAGAAACTTCTAACTGATAGGATTTGTGACATTTTTTTAGCTTTCTTGTATCTCCATTCACCTGTTTGAAACCTTTTTAATATTTTATTAAAAATTTATTTAAAAAAACAAAATAAAATTACCATTACTAATGAGAATAAATCAGCCCTAGAATATTTAAAGATGACAAAAAAAAACAGAGCTACTATAAGGGTCCATTCTAAGTTGGTTATCATGAGTTTGAAAAATCAAGAAGTTAGGCAATGGATTCTCTTTAGTCTTCTTTTAGAAGCAGTTGCTCTTCTTGATAAATTTTTAAATGTTAGGATTAACCACATTTAGCAAGAAGGAAATAAGTTGGCAGATTAGGTAGCTAATTTAAGTATCCAAAGAGAATATCATGATCTTGGAATCATGGAAAATGATTTGGGTAACTTTCTACTTTTTTATGAACTCCAACAGTTCGTTAAAAAAGATTTGAATTAAGTATTGAGGATTTTATCCTTATCTTCAAAACTCAAAATATGTTGTACATGATGACAGGTTTACCACCTTTCCTAGTCACTCTTTGCGGGCCTTTGTGGTTGGGTTATGGAGAAACCTTAGCTTCACTACTAGATTCTCGGATCTTTGGACGCTAGCAGACGTCTATGGTTATCTCATGAGCAGAGTTTTATGGCTTTTCTAAACCCCCGTATCATTTTGGGAAGTTATTTTTGTTTTGGAATAGGAGTTTGGTTGATCTTATAAAGAGGTGTCCCTATCTCTTCTTGGAGTGATTATATCATATGGATTTTTCTTTCCATATGGATAGTCATCTTTCCTTTGTTCCCTTGCTAGTTATGCCATGACTTTTGTTGAGTTTCTAGTGGTTTCTTGCTAGAACAAGTAGTGGATTTTTCCTTATCAATTGGAGGCTATCTTTTTGGATAAGGCTTTGTTTCTTTACTGGCATTTGGGGTGTTTTGGAGGATGATAGTTACTTATGGCTCTTCTAATGGGTTATGTTTTTTTGAGGATGATAGTTACTTCTGGCTCTTCTAATCGGTTATGTTCTTTCCTTTTCCTCTCTTCCACATTGTCAGCTTGGGGAATTATTTCTATTTCTGATTTGGAGTTTCACCTTTGTGAATTCACTCCATGTTCATAATTGACATTCCTTTGACTCTTGCCTAGTGTCTCCAATATGAACTTGGTACTAGCCGATAAGATTTGTGACCTTTTTAGCGTTCTTGTATCTCTATTCACCCGTGTGAAACCTTTTCTAATAGTTTTTTAAAACTTTATTAAAAAATGCAAAATAAAATTACCGTTATTAATTAGAATAAATCAACCATAAAATATTTAAAGATGACAAAAACAAAACGCAGCTACTATGGATCTCATATAAAATTTCATTTAAATCTTACCTCCGCAATGTCAAATACTTTGCCCTGTTTGAATTAATGCACGGTTATTTGACTTCCCCATATCGCTGTTTTAGAAGAGAAAAAGAGGACAACGTATATCAAATTAAACTAGGGTAAACCAGGGCGAAAAGACGTGGCCAAAATTATTAAATGATGAGAGGCGTGATTGGGCAAGAAGGAAACATTGCATAAGTTGGGATGCGAGTCTGAGATTGGAATATTTTGAAGTAAATAGTGGTGGCGTCGCATTTAATACACAAAGGGTGGACGCTGGGAGATACAATATTCGTTGGAGGGAGATGATGGATCCGGACACCATAAATAAAGGGCGGCAAAGACACACATCCCATACTATCTGGTGTTGCAGCAGCTGAAATCCAGCTTAATGGAGGCCCTGAGGCTGAGTAGATTGTGTGTTTTGGTTCTAGTTTTTGTTCAGGCAGGCGCTGCAGCAAATGATAAATGCCCTGAGGATGCAGACGGAACGCGGTGCCCCTTGTCTGCCTGTGCCGGCGGCCATGCACTGCCCCGCTGCGCGTTTGGGTTCGCTTCCACCGTGACGGGAGGCGCGGGGGGGCAGTCTTACGTGGTGACGAGCTCTCTGGACTCCCCGCAGTCCCCGCAGCCGGGAAGTCTCCGATACGGCCTTGGCAAGGGAAACGTGTGGATCACCTTCTCGCGGAGCATGAAGATCCTTCTCAAGGACAGGCTGTGGCTTCCAAGCTCCACCACCATCGACGGTCGAGGCTTCAGAGTGACCATTGGCGGCGCCCAGCTCGCCGTGCAACGCGCCTCCAATGTCATTCTCCACAACCTGCAGATCGATGCCCCCGCAGATAAGAGCGAGAACAGCATTTATGTGGACGGGGAGTCCACCCTCATCTGGTTGGATCACCTCACACTTGTGGATCCCAGTCGCATGACAGGCATTGGCAAGATCATCTCTGTCGGCAACGCCAGCACGGACGTCACCATTTCCAACTCGCTCCTCGCAAACACAAACTTCAGCGTCCTGCTGGGCAGCTCCGACGAGGAGCGGCAGGACAAAAGCATGCGCGTCACGGTGTACAGAAATTGGTTCAAGGATTCCAGCCAACGCATGCCTCATTGCAGATGGGGATATTGCCATGTTGTCAACAACCTCTACACCAACTGGGGTTACTACGCCATTGGCGCCCGCGCTTATGCCACCGTCAAGAGCGAAGCCAATGTGTTTGAGGCGGGGCAAAAGAAAGAGGTAACCCCCTGGTATCCCAGTGTAGCTAAAACATTAGACCAGACTCCCCACATCGACTCCACCAGAGATCTGCTCCTCAATGGGGCTACTTTCCATCAGTTTCTCAAAACATCAGCGGCATCTGCTTCTCCCCCTCACAAATTAAACCTCCCTCCCGTCTTAGCAGCTCAGACAGTTTCTTCCCTGCTGCGACGCTGCGCAGGAGCACTCGATCCCTCCCAAGCCCGTGCGTGTCTTGCTCCCTGAATTCCTTCTTTCTTCAGGCTAACTAAGCCTGACATGGCATAGCATTGCATTGTAACCATTTTCGATAACTTAATTTTCTTCATTGCAACCATTTTCAATAACTATCACTTCTGTTTCTGTGACTCCCTTATAAACCTACTACAGATTTCTCCACTGTGTTATGTGAACCTCGTTTTTATTTATTGTTAATCTTTTACTTTATTATTAAACTCAAAGTGTTTGCAAATAAACAAATAAAATTAATTATTCTTCTCAAATATAAAGATATAAGAATGACTTACTTTTATTTATAGCTAATCTTTCAATTTTTATTATTAAGCCTAAAGTGTTTACAAATAAACAAATAAAACTAATAAATTCTTTTCAAATATAAACATACACGAATATAAGGCTAAGAAAAATTGGTAAATAATATTTTATTAAGGGATGTTTTCATGCACATTAATTTTCTTAAGCTTGAATTCACTGAAACTTAATAAACCGAATTGTGATTACAATTACCATATTATTACATGTGTAAAGTGTTTTTAAATAAACAAATAAAACTCATAAATTCTCTTTAAACATAAAAATACACGAATATAAGATTAAGAAAATTGGTAACTAATATTTTATTAAGGGATGTTTTGATGCACATTAAATCTCTTAAGCTTGAATTCATTAAGAATTAATAAACTAAATTGTGATTACAACTATGGATATTACAATTTTGCAAATAAACAAATAAAACTAATAAACATTCTCTTTAAATATAAACATACACTAATGTAAGATTAATAAAAAATATTTTATTAAGGGATGTTTTGATGCACATTAATTCTCTTAAGCTTGAATTCATTAAGATTTAATGAATTGAATTGTAATTTAGAATTATGGTTAGATTGAGGGTTATGATTAAAATTTCGGTTTGGGTTAGAATTATGGTTATGCTTAAAATTAGAGTTATGATTACACTTAGGGTTTAGATCACGATTAGAATTAGCGCTGTACTTAAAATTAGATTTAGAATAAGGTTTTAATCTAATTATGGTTATGGTTATGTTTATAAATATCCTTATGTTTTATGTTTTTTCATGTACCAAATTATGGTTAGGGTTAGGCTTAGGCTTATAAGTAAGATTAAATATAGGGTTAGAATTAAGTTAGGGTTATGAGTAGGATTGCAATTAGGGTTTAAATCAGGGTTAAAGTTAGCATATCTATCTTTTGAAAAATAAATTGTATGTCTTTGTACATTTTTTTACTTTTTTCTAAACTTCATCAAAAATTAAAAATCGTCACAAATAATAAAGGATTCATTTATTAAATTATAAAACCGATATTAGAGTTATTTTAATCATATTTAACAATTAATATTATTATTTGGTAATTTTTCTTAGAAAGCTTCCATATTCATGCCAAATGTAAATGGTGGCATTAGTATCTGGTTTAGTGAACCATAATTGAATGTTTTATTATTAGTAAATTTCTAAGTAGTTGTGGATTATGCAATTTTGAAATTAATTTCTTTTTGAGACTACCGTAAAATTTTGTAGATGCACAAATCAACAAATACAAATAAAATCAGCAAACTATAGTAACACAAAATTTACATGGAGAATAAATATTCATTTGTATAAATAGCATTAGAAATATACAAGATACTTCACTCTTGTCACAAAACATTTAATACACCTGATAAAATATGAAAACAGTGCATGCACTACTCTACTTTGTTCTACTCTTCACTATATCCTTTGTTTAGTTTTCTCTACCATACTTTGTTTTCCCTACTTTGTTTGTTCCTCTCTACTTTTCTATGTCTTTTCTTCTCTCCTTTGTTTTCTCTTCTCTTCTCTGCTATACTCTGCTTTGCTCTATTTTCTTTTCTCTGCTCTGCTCTATTTTCTTTGCTCTCCTCACACAATGTTAATTTATTCACTTTGTACCAAATCTTCATTAATTTTGTTTTACATTGAGACTAATATACAACCTATTCATAGGTATAGGTTATAGTATAAAAATCTGGATATCAATTTTATTCATCCATGCTTACTTACATTCCTAAATTCTCTAGAACCTCCATATCTAAACGGAAACTCATGGTACTCATCCTATTTTTCGTTCTCCTAGTAAACTTATTAGGCTATATAGAATCATAAATTCTATACCAAAAATGTCAACACCATTTCTAGGACGTTTCTAGGAAGGACCTAACAATTTGAGGCCATTTTTTTGAGAAACTTTGACTAAGTCTACTGATTTATTTTTTAAAGAATTAATGTAACTAAAAGTCATAAGTAATAAATGTAAGAAATTTTGAATCATGTAGTGTTCTATTAGTTTTTTGTTTATTTTAATGTTGACTATGCACATAACATTGATATTATGAATATTTCTATGTATAAATTTTTACATTTTATGCATAGATGTTCTCACTACAAATGGTACCCAGGGGCAGAAAAAAATATGCACACAAGTTTCTCCATTTGTATCTAAATCCACACACATTTATTCGTAACTTAGAGAGAAACCTTTATATCTTTAAAAAAAAAATTCTCACCATATAAATGTAGTTCCATGGTGTACTTGGCTTGACCATATAATAGCTTAGCCAAGTTAATGTCGATGAGAATATACCTGTATCTAGGATTTGGACACAATCACTTCGTACTTCTAAGTGCATCAATAAACCTACAATGTTTAAACTTCCTCGATTGATAAAAAAAAAACACTAGGGATTTTTTCCTCTTGAAAGGATAGAGATTCCTCAAACTTCCTTTTTTTCCTCTCCTTGATAGTTATGTTCTTTCCACTCTTTCTCCTTTAATACTTCTCCTATTTGTTTCCCTATTTAGCTAAGGAAAGATTTTTCTTAGTTGTAGCAATTGCAATACATTGTATTCCTACATGCATCAAAGTTAAAATAAAAACTAGTGTTTCAAAAAAACATTCTTTCAATGGATCTCTCCATATAGAAAGAAATCTTTTATTTGTTCCGTTGTTGGTTATGCCATGACTTTTGTTGAGTTTCTAGTGGTTTCTTGCTAGAACAATGCTAGGTCCCAAACTTGGGGCATCACTTTTTCCATCGGGGATGGACAAAAGGTTTTCACATTACCTCAATTCGAAGATTTTTCCTCGAAAAAAGGTCCCTGTGTTCCAAGATTCAGAGAAATCACCTTCGAACAACGGTTTACCTGCGTTCAAAGAAAATCTTAGAACGAAGGTATTTTTTTATCAATCACGAAATATTAAGTTTGAATATTTTCTTGGAATGAAGGTAATAGTATGTTTTTTAAAATAATATATAATGCTAGAAACACCTTTTGCTTATCAATTTCAATGGATAGAGTGCAAGGAAAAGCATAGTGCATCCGAAGGTGACTGTGTAACCGTTGACCATCAATGGAGAGAATCACAGAAGACCGAGTATAATAGGGAGTTCCAACACCTTGCCACTTATCATCTGTCGAAGGTGTCCATGTCCGTCTGCATTAGAACTGACACTGTTGCATTTTTTACCAGGTATTCTTCATTTACCCCTATTAAATTTTGAGTAATGTTTATTTTCAAAAATTGTAATATGGAAATTCTTTTTTTAATCAAAATTATTAAAACCTTTCTTTGAATGCACAATCCCTAAACATGACTTTCAAAACATAAAATATCAAATTGAAACCCTGTTACATGTTAATTTCAAAACCCCAATACCTGATTTTGAAACCCTAACAATTTATTTTCAAACCCATTATGTGAAATTTGAAACCGTAATGTACCCATCAAATTGAAACTATAAAATGTGAAAAAATGAAGCAGGCTAAACATCAATTTTGGAACCCTAATTTTATTTATATTTGAAACACTAAATTTTGGAACCCTAAAATGTTTATTTTGAACCCTAAAATGTTTATATGGAACCCTAATATTCTTAGAACTTGCTAATTATATATGCACATAGATGATGAGATTTTTTACTGGAGGGTTTAGATTCACATATGCTTTCATGACCCTTTACCTCTTATAACATAATCCTCGAATCTCTGGTCCTTATGATTATTTTAGATTCACTTATGTTTAGGTACATGGTTTGATCTGTTAGTGCTAAACTTTTTCTTATATTACTTATTCTAAGTAATATATTTAGCGCATGGCTTTCATCCATTTTAGGTGCAAGGTGTCGACTTCGAGAGCTATTTCAAACTCTCCAAGCTGTGAGTCGACACTCATTCAATAATTGGTGAGTAGAGTGTTGAAGTTGACTCAACCTCCTCGCTCCTCAACACCTATATGCACTTGTCTTTTCAACTAATCAAACTGCTCAGATTTTGATACTTGCATTCGGCTTACGAATTTTGGATTCTCATATGGTATCAGAGTAGGTTTGAGTTTGTTTTCTAGTTCTTTTCTAAGCTAAAATCCTTGTTGATGTGTGCAGGTCCATTTAGTAGATCGTCGGTTCGAATGTGTGAATGGTGAATCTCTCCTTGCTTGATCATTTCTTGTGGAAGGCTCTTGAGGGTTTTCATAAGGCCTTATTTTGCATTGAGGAGTGCTGGTATGAGTAGAAGCGGCACCCTCAATTGAAGGATGCAGATAGCCTGGTCAAAGACCATGGCCTTGTTTTGATAAGACCACGAACCTTAGTCAAAGGCCACAGGCCGTATTGAAATACTACAAGGCTCTTGAAATCTACAGGACTACATCAAATCTACGTCTGTGGCTTCCAAGCTCCACCACCATCAACGGTCTAGGCTTCAGAGTGACCATTGGCTCGCCATGCAACGCGCCTCCAATGTCATTCTCCACAACTCGTAAAGCGAGAACATTTATGTGGACGAGGAGTCCACCCTCATCTGGTTGGATCATCTCACACTTGTGGATCCCAGTCGCATGACAGGCATTGGCAAGATCATCTCTGTCGGGAACGCCAGTACGGATGTCACCATTTTTAACTCGCTCCTCACAAACACAAACTTCAGCGTTCTGCTGGGCAGCTCCGATGAGGAGCGGCAGGACAAAAGTATGCGCGTCACGATGTACAGAAATTGGTTCAAGGATTCAAGCCAACGCATGCCTCATTGCAGAAGGGGAGATTGCCATGTTGTCAACAACCTCTACACCAACTGGGGTTACTATGCCATTGGTGCCCGCGCTTATGCCACCGTTAAGAGTGAAGCCAATGTGTTTGAGGTGGGGCAAAAGAAAGAGGTAACCCCCTGGTATCCCAGTGTAGCTAAAACATTAGAACAGACTCCCCACATCGACTCCACCAGAGATCTGCTCCTCAATGGGGCTACTTTCCATCAGTTTCTCAAAACATCAGCGGCATCTGCTTTTACCCCTCACAAATTAAACCTCCCTCCCATCTTGCCAGTTCAGACAGTTTCTTCCCTGCTGCGACGCTCCGCAGGAGCACTCGATCCCTCCCAAGCCCGTGCATGTCTTGCTCCCTGAATTCCTTCTTTCTTCAAGCTAACTAAGCCTGACATGGCATAGCATTGCATTGTAACCATTTTCGATAACTTAATTTTCTTCATTGCAACCATTTTCAATAACTATCACTTCTATTTCTATGACTCCCTTATAAACGTACTACACATTTCTCCAGTGTGTTATGTGAACCTCATTTTTATTTATTGTTAATCTTTTACTTTATTATTAAACTCAAAGTGTTTGCAAATAAAATCAGCAAACTAGAGTAACACAAAATTTATAGGGAGAAACTCCAGCAACAAAGAGCATGAAATAAATATTCATTTGTAAAAATAGCATTAGAATTATACAAGATACTTCACCCTTCTCATGAAAAATTTAATACACCTGAAAAAATATGAAAATAGTACATGCACGACTCTACTTTGTTATACTCTTCACTATATGCTTTGCTCTATTTTGCTCTACTCTATTTTGCTCTATTTTCTCTGCTTTGCTCTAGACTCCGCTTTGTTTAGTTTTCTCTACTATACTTTGTTTTCCCTACTTTGTTTGTTCCGCTCTACTTTTCTATGTCTTTTCTTCTCTCCTTTGTTTTCTCTTCTCTACTCTACACTGCTTTGCTCTATTTTCTTTACTTTGCTATGCTTTATTTTCTTTGCTCTCCTCACACAATGTTAATTTATTCACTTTGTACCAAAGCTTCATGAATTGCGTTCCATATTGAGACTAATATACAACCTATTCATAGGTATAGATTATAGTATAAAAATATGGATATCAATTTTATTCATCCATGCTAACTTACATTCCTAAATTCTCTAGAACCTCCATATCCAAATGGAAACTTATGGTACTCGTCCTATTTTTCGTTCTCCTAGGAAACTTATTAGGCTATATAGAATCATAAATTCTATACCAAAAATGTCCACCATTTCTAGGACGTTTCTAGGAAGGACCAAACAATTTGAGGCCATTTTTTTGAGAAACTTTGACTACGTCTACTGATTTATTTTTTAAAGAATTAATATAACTAAAAATCATAAGTAATAAATGTAAGAAATTTTGAATCATTTAGTGTTCTATTAGTTTTTTGTTTATTTTAATGTTGACTATGCACATAACGTTGATATTATGAATATTTCTATGTATAAATTTTAAAATTTTATGCATAGATGTTCTCACTAGAAATGGTACCCAGGGGTACAAAAAATATGCTCACAAGTTTCTCCATTTGTATCTAAATCCACACACATTTATTCGTAACTTAGAGAGAAACCTTTATATCTTAAAAAATATATAATTTCTCACCATATAAATGTAGTTCCATGGTGTACTTGGCTTGACCATATACTATCTTAGCCAAGTTGATGTCGATGAGAATATACCTGTATCTAGGATTTGGACACAATCACTTCGTACTTCTAAGTGCATCAATAAACCTACAATGTTTAAGCTTCCTTGATTGGTAAAAAAAAACACTAGGGATTTTTTCCTCTTCCAAGGATAGAGATTCCTCAAACTTCCTTTTTTTCCTCTCCTTGATAGTTATGTTCTTTCCACTCTTTCTCCTTTAATACTTCTCCTATTTGTTTCCCTATTTAGCTAAGGAAAGATTTTCCTTAGTTGTAGCAATTGCAATACATTGTATTCCTACATGCATCAAAGTTAAAATAAAAACTAGTGTTTCAAAAAAACATTCTTTCAATGGATCTCTCCATATGGAATGAAATCTTTCATTTGTTCCATTGCTGGTTATGCCATGACTTTTGTTGAGTTTCTAGTGGTTTCTTGCTAGAACAATGCTCGGTCCCAAACTTGGGGCATCACTTTTTCCATCGGGGATGGACAAAAGGTTTTCACATTACCTCAATTCGAATATTTTTCCTCGAAAAAAGGTCCCTGTGTTCCAAGATTCAGAGAAATCACCTTCGAACAACAGTTTAGCTGCATTCAAAGAAAATCTTTGAAAGAAGGTATTTTTTATCAATCACTAAATATTAAGTTTGAATATTTCCTTGGAGTGAAGGTAATAGTTTGTTTTTTGTAATAATATATAATGCTAGAAACACCTTTTGCTTATCAATGTCAATGGACAGAGTGCAAGGAAAAGCATAGTGCATCCGAAGGTGACTGTGTAACCGTTGACCATCAATGGAGAGAATCACAGAAGACCGAGTATAATAGGGAGTTCCAACACCTTGCCACTTATCATCTGTCGAAGGTGTCCATGTCCGTCTGCATTAGAACTGACACTGTTGCATTTTTTACTAGGTATTCTTCATTTACCCCTATTAAATTTTGAGTATTTACTTCCATGTTTATTTTCAAAAATTGTAATATGGAAATTTATTTTTTTTAATCAAAATTTCTAAACCCTTTCCTTGAATGCACAATCCCTAAACATGACTTTCAAAACATAAAATATCAAATTGAAACCCTGTTACATGTTAATTTCAAAACCCCAGTACCTGATTTTGAAACCCTAAAAATTTATTTTCAAACCCATTATGTGAAATTTGAAACCGTAATGTACGCATCAAATTGAAACCATAAAATGTGAAAAAATGAAACAGGCTAAACATTGATTTTGGAACCCTAATTTCATTTATATTTGAAACACTAAATTTTGGAACCCTAAAATGTTTATTTCGAACCCTAAAATGCTTATATGGAACCCTAATATTCTTAGAACTTGCTAATTATATATGCACATAGATGATGAGATTTTTTATTGGAGGGTTTATATTCACATATGCTTTCATGACCCTTTACCTCTTATAACATAATCCTCGGATCTCTGGTCCTTATGATTATTTTAGATTCACTTATGTTTAGGTACATGGTTTGATCTGTTAGTGCTAAACGTTTTCTTATATTACTTATTCTAAGTAATATATTTAGCACATGGCTTTAATCCATTTTGGTGCAAGGTGTCGACTTCGAGAGCTATTTCAAACTCTACAAGCTATGTGTTGACACTCATTCGACAATTGGTGAGTAGAGTGTTGAAGTCGACTCAACCTCCTCACTCCTCAACACCTATATGTACTTGTCTTTTCAACTAATCAAACTGCTCAGATTTTGATACTTGCATTCGGCTTACAAATTTTGGATTCTCATATGGTATCAAAGTAGGTTTGAGTTTGTTTTCTGGTTCTTTTCTGAGGCAAAACCCTTGTTGATGTGTGCAGGCCCATTTAGTAGATCATCGGTTCGAATGTGTGAACGGTGAATCTCTCCTTGCTTGATCATTTTTTGTGGAAGGCTCTCGAGGGTTTTCAGAAGGCCTTATTTTGCATTGAGGAGTGCTGGTATGAGTAGAAGTGGCACCCCCAATGGAAGGATGCAGACAACCTGCTCAAAGACCATGGCCTTGTTTTGATAAGGCCAAGAACCTTTGTCAAAGGCCACAGGCCGTATTGAAATACTGCAAGGCTCTTGAAATCTGCAGGACTACATCAAATCTACGTCTGTGGCATATTTGCATTGTGGGGTTTCGATGGCATTGTGGGGTTTGGAGGGCATCGCTACCCCTTGTCGGCGTTGGAGACATTGTATGTGTCGACAACAATACTACTGCTGGAGAGCTTGAAGGTGATAAGAGATCAAGTCCCAGCCAACACCGACAAGATTACCAAATAGGGGCCAAGAGCATCAAAACACCCAGCAAAAAGGGTGAGTCAAACCCCGTGACAGCAAGGGCTCCCAACAGTAAACATTGACATCCCTGGAAATCGCTGAAATTCCACGCAGTATCATTCTTTTTGGAAGGAGGGTTCTCTTTTGAAGGAGGAGTTGCACAGTGATAGACTTCAGATTTGGTCTCAAACCAGAGCCAGAATAACTAAGTGTCCATGCCCCTACATCTACAAAGGCCCCGCAACCCTATCCTGGTTTGCAAATTTGCACAGGCCCATGACTTGTTTAACAGAGGCCTCTCGTGGTCGTCCAGGCCCCCATTACAATCTGTCACCCTTGCCTATTTTGAGCATTCCCATTTCTGGCTGCCATCTCCCCTTTTCCCCTATTTTTTTAGTTTCTCTATCATTTTGATAAGCATTTTGCCCTAAATTTGCCCTATTCTTTTATTTTGTAAAAGCATTTAAAAACTATGTTATTTTTGTATTAGGATAGGCATTTTATTTGTCTCAAAACACCACTATGCAAATAAAATATAAAACGAGGAGGGGCAAGTTTAAACTAGGGGTAAAATTGCCTTAAGAGATTATGAGAGATGAATTTTTTTTCCATAGTTAAAAATTTGTAAGAGAGGACTCAATTTTTTCTTTTGCAATGAATTTGGCAAAGGGGTTTTTCTTTTTCATTTTACAATAACTTGTAAAGAGAAGGCAGGGGGGTTGTAATTTTATGTTTTCTTGTCTTTTATTGAGGTTTGCAAGACATAACTTGATCTATGTCTTCTTAATCCACCTCAAGAAAATAAACTTGTAAGAACTCACTAGCAAATAAGTTTGTAAATTCACTCACATAAAGTGCCACAAAACTGAATGTGTGTTCCATATGGAGGGAATTTGGGAAAATTGTACTTACACTAAATTATAAAGTGTAATGGGGGTTGTGCCAATCACAACAATGGATCCTCGTGATTCTCACCTCATTCGTGCGTGCCTTGATGCACACCCTTTTTCAGATTCTTGTACATTATTTTGGACCTATACATCTTGGTCTACATTCCTTGCACACTTCTGATTTTAGTTGGTCTGCTTATTTCTCTTAGCATTAAGGGGGGACTATGATGTGTTAATGCTTCTTTCAATGAAGTAGTGGAGGAATCTTCTATTTTGAATCTCTTAAATCCTTCATTCTAATCTCTCACATGGGGTATTATTTTAGTGGATCATTTTCATATTCTAGTACTCCTAATCACAGTACTATATGTATTTTGACTTCACGGAGTTTGATTGACTTTGTTTACATCACTGAGTAGCGTTCGAATGTTCACTCATGTAGTATTTTGTATCTCTTATCTTGATATGCATTTATTGAAGATTCGTTGATTCTAGCAGACACTAGTTCAAAATTGGTAGAATTTACAACTTCTATATGCTTCAGGAGTTCTTCTTCACAATGTTCCTATCATGAAGCGACATTTTTTAGAAGGTCTTAAATGCATCTTTTTTCTCTCTTTTTGGAGGACAGTTTTTCCCACTGGGTTTTCTGTCTTACTCCATTTTTTGAGAGATTGCTTTGTACATGGGTACCTCACCAGGCTAGTAGCCAGGACCCATTTCTATTTATTGTACATGGGTACCTCACTAGGACTTGTATCTCGGACCCATCTCTTCTTCTACCCACCTAAGTTATGCTTAAGGGGGAGTGTTAGTGCTAAACTTTATCTTATATTACTTATTCTAAGTAATATATTTAGCACATGGCTTTAAGCAACATTAGGTATGATGTGTTGACTTGGAGAGTTGTTTCAAACTCTCCAAGCTATGTTTCGACACTTGGTGAGTGGAGTGTTGAAGTTGACTCCTAAGTCAACTCAACATCCTCACTCCCCAACACCTATATGTACTTGTCTTTTCAACTATTCAAACCACTCAGATTTTGATACTTACATTCGTCTTATAAATTTTGGATTCTCATGTGATCTATCTTCTTACAATATTGTCTTAAATAAATTCCCAATTTGAATAATCTAGGTTCTTAGATCATTGTCTTATTTTAATACATTGTATGCAATCTAGCTATTTTGACCATATTTATATATAATCCATTACATAGTATCCTTAAATTATGGTTATAGTTTTATGATTTATCATTATTATATCTAGCTACATTGTCCACATTATGTCTGTGATCTCATCTTTTAGAAATTTAACATGCATATCATTGATCTTAAACATGTATATACTTTCAGCGCACATTTCTATCTCATGTGTTATGATCGTTGATCTCACATTGTTAATATATTGTCTAACATTGCTCTTTGATCAAACATTTATTCAAATTAATTTTACATCAGGATCTTACATTACTATATTCTTATGTCCTAAATTATCTCACTTGAATGGATGAATCATATATATTTTGTCCTATGATCTCACACTATTACATCTTATATAGATTATGATCTCATCTTTCGATATCTACTTTATAGAGTATGTACATGCTATATTGCATTATCATAAATTGAGATTTTTAATTGTTATTGTGATATATTCATTCCTTGATAAAGCCAAGATATAATAGCAATATTTATAAAAAAGAATGCATAAAATTTTGCACATATAATAATAATGCACTTGCAGTTCAATGTTTGCATAATATAAATGATTTATAATGTTATACGTAACCAAGTGATGCTTTATGTACATCAAGTACCAAAGACTAGGGGTTATTGACATACATGTAAAAAGAATTGTTTGATATGATAACACAATTAGGATTCCTTACAACATTAATAGCTTTGAGTGTAGTTGATATGCAACAGTCTAATATGCATTATTTAATGCACTCTGAAGACCTAACAAATTCAAGGAATTGTAAAGAATAATTGAAACATAATTAAAATCCCCATATTGCCACTGTGTACCTGAAACATCATTTTAAAAAACAAAAGCTTGGGATTCTCCTCCTCATCTAATTTTTCTACAACATCTTTGGGAGATGGCTCATAGCCTCATTGTATGGAAAATCTAGCGTGAAACGAATAATAGGGTGTTTAATTCTAAGAAAATATCTTCAAAACCTCTATGGCATGAAATTAAGCATATCTATAACTCTTTGTATAAGAGTAAATTGAAAAGGAAGAATAGAGAAGCTAGTCCAACTAAACTTACTATTCTCAAAAACTAGCCTAATATATCATCAAGTTTTGATCAAGCAAAACCAAAAAAAGGGAGAAAATTTAGGAAAATCCAAACTGGCCCTCACTACCTGAAGGATGGATAAAAATTAATTTTCATGGAGAGTCAAAAAATAACTTGGGTACATTTGGCAGTGGCGCTATTCTTAGAAATCATAAAGGCAAAGTTGGTTTTGGAACCTAATTCTTTGGTCTCAATACAAACAATGTTACAGAAATGGAAGGCATGATCCTTGGTCTCAAAATGGGATAAATAACCAACTCTCAAAACATTATTATTGAAGGGTCCGTTCTAAGTTGGTTATCATGATTTTGAAAAATCAAGAAGTTAGGCAATGGATGCTCTATAGTCTTCTTTTAGAAGCAGTTGCTCTTCTCGATAAATTTGTAAATGTTAGGATTAACGACATTTACCAAGAAGGAAATCAGTTGGTTGATTAGGTAGCTAATTTAAGTATCCAAAGAGAAAATTATGATCTTCAAATCATGGGAAGTGATTTGAGTAACTTTCTACATTTTTATGAATTCGAACGGTTTGTTAAAAGGGATATGAATTAAGTATCGAGGATTTTATCCTTATCTTCAAAAATCAAGATATGTTGTACATGATGACAGGTTTACCACCTTTCCTACTCAGTTTTTGTGGGCCTTTGTGGTTGGGTTATGGAGAAACCTTAGCTTCACTACTAGATTCACTAATCTTTGGAGGCTAACAGATGTCTGTGGTTACCTCATGAGCAAAGTTTATGGCTTTTCTAAACACCCTATCATTTTGGGAAGTTTTCTTGTTTTGTTTTGGAATAGGAGTTTGGTTGGCATTCTAAAGAGGTGTCCTTATCTCTTCTTGGAGTGATAAAGTTTATATCATAGATGGAGTTGTTCTCTCCATATGGATAGTCGTCTTTCCTTTTTCCCTTGTTGGTTATTGCATGACTTAAATTGCCGAGTTTCTAGTGGTTTCTTCCTTATCAATTCGAGGCTATCTTTTTGGATAAGGCTTTGCTTCTTTGCTGGCATTTGGGTGTTTTGGAGGATGGTAGTTGCTTCTGGCTCTTCTAATCATTATGATTTTTCCTTTTCCTCTCTTCCACATTGTCAGTTTGGGGAATTATTTCTATTTCTGATTAAGTCTTTGGATGGTGCCTTCAAAAGGCAACATTATATATTTTTGGAGTGCTTAAAGTTTAGAAGTTTAGAGTTTCACCTTTGTGAACTCACTCCATGTTCGCAATTGAAATTCCTTTGACTCTTTCCTAGTGTCTCCAACATGGATTTGGTGTAACTTTTAGAGACTTCTAGCTGATAGATAAGTGGAATCTCCACCCCAAAAGTATTCAGAAAGGAAAACTAAAACCTCATTCAATTCAAATCAATGAGATGATCATTAGGATGAGTACACTTTGGATCATGGTTAAGACCGCTCAACCGACGAAGGTAAATTAGAGAACGACTGCAAAATAGACCCAAAAACTTCACAATCACATACTAGATCAAAGTAAAATTAACAATAAAAGAGGCTTGACCATCACACACCCAACAGAGGAGGCAAGTTATGTATCCAAACATTTGATATTATCATCTATACAAAAACATAACTAAATATAATAGATCACGAAGCACAAAATATGATTGGTACCAATGTACACAAATATTCAATATACTCCAATATAGAAGAATGCACTTAAGGCGAGTCAACATGTAATGCATTACTTCTTAAGGGGGAATCACTCCAAAACCTTGGCCATGAGATCCCAAATGCAATCCAATGTGTTTCCATGATTCTCTATAAGACTAGATGCATCATTATATATCCTCCTAACTAATAATCTTATAGCAACACCTTTACACATGTGATACACATTAGATTGATTAATAAACATATATGACTTCTTTCAAAATGATACATGTATGTGACATATTACAAACATTTAGGCTAATCCTATCTAAACATGAGTTATGTGCGACACAAGTCAACTAATCCATAATCCATTTATACATCATAATATCATATGCCTAAGTGCATTATATGCCACCCCTTGACAAGTTTCATCCTCGACTTGAATAAGAATCTAAATATGACGACTTTCTAAGAATTGATCACAATTGGCACAAAATACAATCATCCAAATGAAAAATTCAATGTTGTTGACCTATAAGATGGATCTACACTTTCTCTATACTACTCCAATTCGTTGTATTATCATAACTATTTATCCAATCATGATGTGCATATCTATGCTTGTTGCCTCTTTGATTGTAAGTGTGCCCATAGTAGTTCTTTCTAGGTTTCCATGTATATCCAAAATTGTTGCTTCACTGATGATTTATAATATTATATATCATGTCTCCATGATGGTATGGATGAGGATATATTTCAACCTTTAAAGCTCTAGTTTCGTCTTCAACTTTTGACTCTTCTTCCTTATCTTCCACCTTTATTTTTGGCTCTTCAATAAGTGAAGGATTTGACGCTTCAAAAATATTAAGGTATTATCCAAGTCATCCTTTTGTTCCTCTCATCCTTGCTTACTTGAAGGGTTCAAATTTTCTTTGCTAGTACCCAAGTCTTCATGCACACCTTCTAATTCTTCCTTGTCCATTTATTTACACTCTTTTGTAGATTATTTATTTTCTTCAAATTATTGATCCTATAGCTCACATAAACTTGCTCATATTAATTTTGAATGGGTCAACATACCTTATATATCATGCAATGTTAATTTATTCCTTTTGTAGCAAAGCTTCATTAATTTTGTTTTACATTGAGATTAATATCCACACTATTGATAGGTATAGATTCTAGTATAAAAATATGGATATCAATTATATTCATCCATGGTAGCCTACATTCCTAAATTCTCTAGAACCTCCATATCTAAATTGAAACTCATGGTACTAATCCTAGTTTTCGTTATCCTAGGAAAATTCTCAGGCTCTTTAGAATCATCAAGTCTATACCGAAAATGCCAACACCATTTCCAAGACTTTTCTAGGAAGGACCTAACAATTTCAGGGCATTTCTTGGTAAAATTTGACTATTTTGTTTTTTGATCAAGTCTTTGGATGGTGTTGTCAAAAGGTAACATTATCTGTTTTTGGAGTGTTTAAAGAGTTTCACCTTTGCGAATTCACTCTATGTTCACAATTGACATTCCTTTGACTCTTGCCTAATGTCTCCAACATGAATTTGGTACAATTTTTAGAAACTTCTAACTGATAGGATTTGTGACATTTTTTTAGCTTTCTTGTATCTCCATTCACCTGTTTGAAACCTTTTTAATATTTTATTAAAAATTTATTTAAAAAAACAAAATAAAATTACCATTACTAATGAGAATAAATCAGCCCTAGAATATTTAAAGATGACAAAAAAAAACAGAGCTACTATAAGGGTCCATTCTAAGTTGGTTATCATGAGTTTGAAAAATCAAGAAGTTAGGCAATGGATTCTCTTTAGTCTTCTTTTAGAAGCAGTTGCTCTTCTTGATAAATTTTTAAATGTTAGGATTAACCACATTTAGCAAGAAGGAAATAAGTTGGCAGATTAGGTAGCTAATTTAAGTATCCAAAGAGAATATCATGATCTTGGAATCATGGAAAATGATTTGGGTAACTTTCTACTTTTTTATGAACTCCAACAGTTCGTTAAAAAAGATTTGAATTAAGTATTGAGGATTTTATCCTTATCTTCAAAACTCAAAATATGTTGTACATGATGACAGGTTTACCACCTTTCCTAGTCACTCTTTGCGGGCCTTTGTGGTTGGGTTATGGAGAAACCTTAGCTTCACTACTAGATTCTCGGATCTTTGGACGCTAGCAGACGTCTATGGTTATCTCATGAGCAGAGTTTTATGGCTTTTCTAAACCCCCGTATCATTTTGGGAAGTTATTTTTGTTTTGGAATAGGAGTTTGGTTGATCTTATAAAGAGGTGTCCCTATCTCTTCTTGGAGTGATTATATCATATGGATTTTTCTTTCCATATGGATAGTCATCTTTCCTTTGTTCCCTTGCTAGTTATGCCATGACTTTTGTTGAGTTTCTAGTGGTTTCTTGCTAGAACAAGTAGTGGATTTTTCCTTATCAATTGGAGGCTATCTTTTTGGATAAGGCTTTGTTTCTTTACTGGCATTTGGGGTGTTTTGGAGGATGATAGTTACTTATGGCTCTTCTAATGGGTTATGTTTTTTTGAGGATGATAGTTACTTCTGGCTCTTCTAATCGGTTATGTTCTTTCCTTTTCCTCTCTTCCACATTGTCAGCTTGGGGAATTATTTCTATTTCTGATTTGGAGTTTCACCTTTGTGAATTCACTCCATGTTCATAATTGACATTCCTTTGACTCTTGCCTAGTGTCTCCAATATGAACTTGGTACTAGCCGATAAGATTTGTGACCTTTTTAGCGTTCTTGTATCTCTATTCACCCGTGTGAAACCTTTTCTAATAGTTTTTTAAAACTTTATTAAAAAATGCAAAATAAAATTACCGTTATTAATTAGAATAAATCAACCATAAAATATTTAAAGATGACAAAAACAAAACGCAGCTACTATGGATCTCATATAAAATTTCATTTAAATCTTACCTCCGCAATGTCAAATACTTTGCCCTGTTTGAATTAATGCACGGTTATTTGACTTCCCCATATCGCTGTTTTAGAAGAGAAAAAGAGGACAACGTATATCAAATTAAACTAGGGTAAACCAGGGCGAAAAGACGTGGCCAAAATTATTAAATGATGAGAGGCGTGATTGGGCAAGAAGGAAACATTGCATAAGTTGGGATGCGAGTCTGAGATTGGAATATTTTGAAGTAAATAGTGGTGGCGTCGCATTTAATACACAAAGGGTTGACGCTGGGAGATACAATATTCGTTGGAGGGAGATGATGGATCCGGACACCATAAATAAAGGGCGGCAAAGACACACATCCCATACTATCTGGTGTTGCAGCAGCTGAAATCCAGCTTAATGGAGGCCCTGAGGCTGAGTAGATTGTGTGTTTTGGTTCTAGTTTTTGTTCAGGCAGGCGCTGCAGCAAATGATAAATGCCCTGAGGATGCAGACGGAACGCGGTGCCCCTTGTCTGCCTGTGCCGGCGGCCATGCACTGCCCCGCTGCGCGTTTGGGTTCGCTTCCACCGTGACGGGAGGCGCGGGGGGGCAGTCTTACGTGGTGACGAGCTCTCTGGACTCCCCGCAGTCCCCGCAGCCGGGAAGTCTCCGATACGGCCTTGGCAAGGGAAACGTGTGGATCACCTTCTCGCGGAGCATGAAGATCCTTCTCAAGGACAGGCTGTGGCTTCCAAGCTCCACCACCATCGACGGTCGAGGCTTCAGAGTGACCATTGGCGGCGCCCAGCTCGCCGTGCAACGCGCCTCCAATGTCATTCTCCACAACCTGCAGATCGATGCCCCCGCAGATAAGAGCGAGAACAGCATTTATGTGGACGGGGAGTCCACCCTCATCTGGTTGGATCACCTCACACTTGTGGATCCCAGTCGCATGACAGGCATTGGCAAGATCATCTCTGTCGGCAACGCCAGCACGGACGTCACCATTTCCAACTCGCTCCTCGCAAACACAAACTTCAGCGTCCTGCTGGGCAGCTCCGACGAGGAGCGGCAGGACAAAAGCATGCGCGTCACGGTGTACAGAAATTGGTTCAAGGATTCCAGCCAACGCATGCCTCATTGCAGATGGGGATATTGCCATGTTGTCAACAACCTCTACACCAACTGGGGTTACTACGCCATTGGCGCCCGCGCTTATGCCACCGTCAAGAGCGAAGCCAATGTGTTTGAGGCGGGGCAAAAGAAAGAGGTAACCCCCTGGTATCCCAGTGTAGCTAAAACATTAGACCAGACTCCCCACATCGACTCCACCAGAGATCTGCTCCTCAATGGGGCTACTTTCCATCAGTTTCTCAAAACATCAGCGGCATCTGCTTCTCCCCCTCACAAATTAAACCTCCCTCCCGTCTTAGCAGCTCAGACAGTTTCTTCCCTGCTGCGACGCTGCGCAGGAGCACTCGATCCCTCCCAAGCCCGTGCGTGTCTTGCTCCCTGAATTCCTTCTTTCTTCAGGCTAACTAAGCCTGACATGGCATAGCATTGCATTGTAACCATTTTCGATAACTTAATTTTCTTCATTGCAACCATTTTCAATAACTATCACTTCTGTTTCTGTGACTCCCTTATAAACCTACTACAGATTTCTCCACTGTGTTATGTGAACCTCGTTTTTATTTATTGTTAATCTTTTACTTTATTATTAAACTCAAAGTGTTTGCAAATAAACAAATAAAATTAATTATTCTTCTCAAATATAAAGATATAAGAATGACTTACTTTTATTTATAGCTAATCTTTCAATTTTTATTATTAAGCCTAAAGTGTTTACAAATAAACTAATAAAACTAATAAATTCTTTTCAAATATAAACATACACGAATATAAGGCTAAGAAAAATTGGTAAATAATATTTTATTAAGGGATGTTTTCATGCACATTAATTTTCTTAAGCTTGAATTCACTGAAACTTAATAAACCGAATTGTGATTACAATTACCATATTATTACATGTGTAAAGTGTTTTTAAATAAACAAATAAAACTCATAAATTCTCTTTAAACATAAAAATACACGAATATAAGATTAAGAAAATTGGTAACTAATATTTTATTAAGGGATGTTTTGATGCACATTAAATCTCTTAAGCTTGAATTCATTAAGAATTAATAAACTAAATTGTGATTACAACTATGGATATTACAATTTTGCAAATAAACAAATAAAACTAATAAACATTCTCTTTAAATATAAACATACACTAATGTAAGATTAATAAAAAATATTTTATTAAGGGATGTTTTGATGCACATTAATTCTCTTAAGCTTGAATTCATTAAGATTTAATGAATTGAATTGTAATTTAGAATTATGGTTAGATTGAGGGTTATGATTAAAATTTCGGTTTGGGTTAGAATTATGGTTATGCTTAAAATTAGAGTTATGATTACACTTAGGGTTTAGATCACGATTAGAATTAGCGCTGTACTTAAAATTAGATTTAGAATAAGGTTTTAATCTAATTATGGTTATGGTTATGTTTATAAATATCCTTATGTTTTATGTTTTTTCATGTACCAAATTATGGTTAGGGTTAGGCTTAGGCTTATAAGTAAGATTAAATATAGGGTTAGAATTAAGTTAGGGTTATGAGTAGGATTGCAATTAGGGTTTAAATCAGGGTTAAAGTTAGCATATCTATCTTTTGAAAAATAAATTGTATGTCTTTGTACATTTTTTTACTTTTTTCTAAACTTCATCAAAAATTAAAAATCGTCACAAATAATAAAGGATTCATTTATTAAATTATAAAACCGATATTAGAGTTATTTTAATCATATTTAACAATTAATATTATTATTTGGTAATTTTTCTTAGAAAGCTTCCATATTCATGCCAAATGTAAATGGTGGCATTAGTATCTGGTTTAGTGAACCATAATTGAATGTTTTATTATTAGTAAATTTCTAAGTAGTTGTGGATTATGCAATTTTGAAATTAATTTCTTTTTGAGACTACCGTAAAATT
Organism: Cunninghamia lanceolata; assembly: GCA_027924645.1. NCBI lineage: Eukaryota > Viridiplantae > Streptophyta > Pinopsida > Cupressales > Cupressaceae > Cunninghamia > Cunninghamia lanceolata. The sequence goes on along the minus strand of BSBN01000628.1, from coordinate 6,010,868 downwards.
TTGTAGATGCACAAATCAACAAATACAAATAAAATCAGCAAACTATAGTAACACAAAATTTACATGGAGAATAAATATTCATTTGTATAAATAGCATTAGAAATATACAAGATACTTCACTCTTGTCACAAAACATTTAATACACCTGATAAAATATGAAAACAGTGCATGCACTACTCTACTTTGTTCTACTCTTCACTATATCCTTTGTTTAGTTTTCTCTACCATACTTTGTTTTCCCTACTTTGTTTGTTCCTCTCTACTTTTCTATGTCTTTTCTTCTCTCCTTTGTTTTCTCTTCTCTTCTCTGCTATACTCTGCTTTGCTCTATTTTCTTTTCTCTGCTCTGCTCTATTTTCTTTGCTCTCCTCACACAATGTTAATTTATTCACTTTGTACCAAATCTTCATTAATTTTGTTTTACATTGAGACTAATATACAACCTATTCATAGGTATAGGTTATAGTATAAAAATCTGGATATCAATTTTATTCATCCATGCTTACTTACATTCCTAAATTCTCTAGAACCTCCATATCTAAACGGAAACTCATGGTACTCATCCTATTTTTCGTTCTCCTAGTAAACTTATTAGGCTATATAGAATCATAAATTCTATACCAAAAATGTCAACACCATTTCTAGGACGTTTCTAGGAAGGACCTAACAATTTGAGGCCATTTTTTTGAGAAACTTTGACTAAGTCTACTGATTTATTTTTTAAAGAATTAATGTAACTAAAAGTCATAAGTAATAAATGTAAGAAATTTTGAATCATGTAGTGTTCTATTAGTTTTTTGTTTATTTTAATGTTGACTATGCACATAACATTGATATTATGAATATTTCTATGTATAAATTTTTACATTTTATGCATAGATGTTCTCACTACAAATGGTACCCAGGGGCAGAAAAAAATATGCACACAAGTTTCTCCATTTGTATCTAAATCCACACACATTTATTCGTAACTTAGAGAGAAACCTTTATATCTTAAAAAAAAAAATTCTCACCATATAAATGTAGTTCCATGGTGTACTTGGCTTGACCATATAATAGCTTAGCCAAGTTAATGTCGATGAGAATATACCTGTATCTAGGATTTGGACACAATCACTTCGTACTTCTAAGTGCATCAATAAACCTACAATGTTTAAACTTCCTCGATTGATAAAAAAAAAACACTAGGGATTTTTTCCTCTTGAAAGGATAGAGATTCCTCAAACTTCCTTTTTTTCCTCTCCTTGATAGTTATGTTCTTTCCACTCTTTCTCCTTTAATACTTCTCCTATTTGTTTCCCTATTTAGCTAAGGAAAGATTTTTCTTAGTTGTAGCAATTGCAATACATTGTATTCCTACATGCATCAAAGTTAAAATAAAAACTAGTGTTTCAAAAAAACATTCTTTCAATGGATCTCTCCATATAGAAAGAAATCTTTTATTTGTTCCGTTGTTGGTTATGCCATGACTTTTGTTGAGTTTCTAGTGGTTTCTTGCTAGAACAATGCTAGGTCCCAAACTTGGGGCATCACTTTTTCCATCGGGGATGGACAAAAGGTTTTCACATTACCTCTATTCGAAGATTTTTCCTCGAAAAAAGGTCCCTGTGTTCCAAGATTCAGAGAAATCACCTTCGAACAACGGTTTACCTGCGTTCAAAGAAAATCTTAGAACGAAGGTATTTTTTTATCAATCACGAAATATTAAGTTTGAATATTTTCTTGGAATGAAGGTAATAGTATGTTTTTTAAAATAATATATAATGCTAGAAACACCTTTTGCTTATCAATTTCAATGGATAGAGTGCAAGGAAAAGCATAGTGCATCCGAAGGTGACTGTGTAACCGTTGACCATCAATGGAGAGAATCACAGAAGACCGAGTATAATAGGGAGTTCCAACACCTTGCCACTTATCATCTGTCGAAGGTGTCCATGTCCGTCTGCATTAGAACTGACACTGTTGCATTTTTTACCAGGTATTCTTCATTTACCCCTATTAAATTTTGAGTAATGTTTATTTTCAAAAATTGTAATATGGAAATTCTTTTTTTAATCAAAATTATTAAAACCTTTCTTTGAATGCACAATCCCTAAACATGACTTTCAAAACATAAAATATCAAATTGAAACCCTGTTACATGTTAATTTCAAAACCCCAATACCTGATTTTGAAACCCTAACAATTTATTTTCAAACCCATTATGTGAAATTTGAAACCGTAATGTACCCATCAAATTGAAACTATAAAATGTGAAAAAATGAAGCAGGCTAAACATCAATTTTGGAACCCTAATTTTATTTATATTTGAAACACTAAATTTTGGAACCCTAAAATGTTTATTTTGAACCCTAAAATGTTTATATGGAACCCTAATATTCTTAGAACTTGCTAATTATATATGCACATAGATGATGAGATTTTTTACTGGAGGGTTTAGATTCACATATGCTTTCATGACCCTTTACCTCTTATAACATAATCCTCGAATCTCTGGTCCTTATGATTATTTTAGATTCACTTATGTTTAGGTACATGGTTTGATCTGTTAGTGCTAAACTTTTTCTTATATTACTTATTCTAAGTAATATATTTAGCGCATGGCTTTCATCCATTTTAGGTGCAAGGTGTCGACTTCGAGAGCTATTTCAAACTCTCCAAGCTGTGAGTCGACACTCATTCAATAATTGGTGAGTAGAGTGTTGAAGTTGACTCAACCTCCTCGCTCCTCAACACCTATATGCACTTGTCTTTTCAACTAATCAAACTGCTCAGATTTTGATACTTGCATTCGGCTTACGAATTTTGGATTCTCATATGGTATCAGAGTAGGTTTGAGTTTGTTTTCTAGTTCTTTTCTAAGCTAAAATCCTTGTTGATGTGTGCAGGTCCATTTAGTAGATCGTCGGTTCGAATGTGTGAATGGTGAATCTCTCCTTGCTTGATCATTTCTTGTGGAAGGCTCTTGAGGGTTTTCAGAAGGCCTTATTTTGCATTGAGGAGTGCTGGTATGAGTAGAAGTGGCACCCTCAATTGAAGGATGCAGATAGCCTGGTCAAAGACCATGGCCTTGTTTTGATAAGACCACGAACCTTAGTCAAAGGCCACAGGCCGTATTGAAATACTACAAGGCTCTTGAAATCTACAGGACTACATCAAATCTACGTCTGTGGCTTCCAAGCTCCACCACCATCAACGGTCTAGGCTTCAGAGTGACCATTGGCTCGCCATGCAACGCGCCTCCAATGTCATTCTCCACAACTCGTAAAGCGAGAACATTTATGTGGACGAGGAGTCCACCCTCATCTGGTTGGATCATCTCACACTTGTGGATCCCAGTCGCATGACAGGCATTGGCAAGATCATCTCTGTCGGGAACGCCAGTACGGATGTCACCATTTTTAACTCGCTCCTCACAAACACAAACTTCAGCGTTCTGCTGGGCAGCTCCGATGAGGAGCGGCAGGACAAAAGTATGCGCGTCACGATGTACAGAAATTGGTTCAAGGATTCAAGCCAACGCATGCCTCATTGCAGAAGGGGAGATTGCCATGTTGTCAACAACCTCTACACCAACTGGGGTTACTATGCCATTGGTGCCCGCGCTTATGCCACCGTTAAGAGTGAAGCCAATGTGTTTGAGGTGGGGCAAAAGAAAGAGGTAACCCCCTGGTATCCCAGTGTAGCTAAAACATTAGAACAGACTCCCCACATCGACTCCACCAGAGATCTGCTCCTCAATGGGGCTACTTTCCATCAGTTTCTCAAAACATCAGCGGCATCTGCTTTTACCCCTCACAAATTAAACCTCCCTCCCATCTTGCCAGTTCAGACAGTTTCTTCCCTGCTGCGACGCTCCGCAGGAGCACTCGATCCCTCCCAAGCCCGTGCATGTCTTGCTCCCTGAATACCTTCTTTCTTCAAGCTAACTAAGCCTGACATGGCATAGCATTGCATTGTAACCATTTTCGATAACTTAATTTTCTTCATTGCAACCATTTTCAATAACTATCACTTCTATTTCTATGACTCCCTTATAAACGTACTACACATTTCTCCAGTGTGTTATGTGAACCTCATTTTTATTTATTGTTAATCTTTTACTTTATTATTAAACTCAAAGTGTTTGCAAATAAAATCAGCAAACTAGAGTAACACAAAATTTATAGGGAGAAACTCCAGCAACAAAGAGCATGAAATAAATATTCATTTGTAAAAATAGCATTAGAATTATACAAGATACTTCACCCTTCTCATGAAAAATTTAATACACCTGAAAAAATATGAAAATAGTACATGCACGACTCTACTTTGTTATACTCTTCACTATATGCTTTGCTCTATTTTGCTCTACTCTATTTTGCTCTATTTTCTCTGCTTTGCTCTAGACTCCGCTTTGTTTAGTTTTCTCTACTATACTTTGTTTTCCCTACTTTGTTTGTTCCGCTCTACTTTTCTATGTCTTTTCTTCTCTCCTTTGTTTTCTCTTCTCTACTCTACACTGCTTTGCTCTATTTTCTTTACTTTGCTATGCTTTATTTTCTTTGCTCTCCTCACACAATGTTAATTTATTCACTTTGTACCAAAGCTTCATGAATTGCGTTCCATATTGAGACTAATATACAACCTATTCATAGGTATAGATTATAGTATAAAAATATGGATATCAATTTTATTCATCCATGCTAACTTACATTCCTAAATTCTCTAGAACCTCCATATCCAAATGGAAACTTATGGTACTCGTCCTATTTTTCGTTCTCCTAGGAAACTTATTAGGCTATATAGAATCATAAATTCTATACCAAAAATGTCCACCATTTCTAGGACGTTTCTAGGAAGGACCAAACAATTTGAGGCCATTTTTTTGAGAAACTTTGACTACGTCTACTGATTTATTTTTTAAAGAATTAATATAACTAAAAATCATAAGTAATAAATGTAAGAAATTTTGAATCATTTAGTGTTCTATTAGTTTTTTGTTTATTTTAATGTTGACTATGCACATAACGTTGATATTATGAATATTTCTATGTATAAATTTTAAAATTTTATGCATAGATGTTCTCACTAGAAATGGTACCCAGGGGTACAAAAAATATGCTCACAAGTTTCTCCATTTGTATCTAAATCCACACACATTTATTCGTAACTTAGAGAGAAACCTTTATATCTTAAAAAATATATAATTTCTCACCATATAAATGTAGTTCCATGGTGTACTTGGCTTGACCATATACTATCTTAGCCAAGTTGATGTCGATGAGAATATACCTGTATCTAGGATTTGGACACAATCACTTCGTACTTCTAAGTGCATCAATAAACCTACAATGTTTAAGCTTCCTTGATTGGTAAAAAAAAACACTAGGGATTTTTTCCTCTTCCAAGGATAGAGATTCCTCAAACTTCCTTTTTTTCCTCTCCTTGATAGTTATGTTCTTTCCACTCTTTCTCCTTTAATACTTCTCCTATTTGTTTCCCTATTTAGCTAAGGAAAGATTTTCCTTAGTTGTAGCAATTGCAATACATTGTATTCCTACATGCATCAAAGTTAAAATAAAAACTAGTGTTTCAAAAAAACATTCTTTCAATGGATCTCTCCATATGGAATGAAATCTTTCATTTGTTCCATTGCTGGTTATGCCATGACTTTTGTTGAGTTTCTAGTGGTTTCTTGCTAGAACAATGCTCGGTCCCAAACTTGGGGCATCACTTTTTCCATCGGGGATGGACAAAAGGTTTTCACATTACCTCAATTCGAAGATTTTTCCTCGAAAAAAGGTCCCTGTGTTCCAAGATTCAGAGAAATCACCTTCGAACAACAGTTTAGCTGCATTCAAAGAAAATCTTTGAAAGAAGGTATTTTTTATCAATCACTAAATATTAAGTTTGAATATTTCCTTGGAGTGAAGGTAATAGTTTGTTTTTTAAAATAATATATAATGCTAGAAACACCTTTTGCTTATCAATGTCAATGGACAGAGTGCAAGGAAAAGCATAGTGCATCCGAAGGTGACTGTGTAACCGTTGACCATCAATGGAGAGAATCACAGAAGACCGAGTATAATAGGGAGTTCCAACACCTTGCCACTTATCATCTGTCGAAGGTGTCCATGTCCGTCTGCATTAGAACTGACACTGTTGCATTTTTTACTAGGTATTCTTCATTTACCCCTATTAAATTTTGAGTATTTACTTCCATGTTTATTTTCAAAAATTGTAATATGGAAATTTATTTTTTTTAATCAAAATTTCTAAACCCTTTCCTTGAATGCACAATCCCTAAACATGACTTTCAAAACATAAAATATCAAATTGAAACCCTGTTACATGTTAATTTCAAAACCCCAGTACCTGATTTTGAAACCCTAAAAATTTATTTTCAAACCCATTATGTGAAATTTGAAACCGTAATGTACGCATCAAATTGAAACCATAAAATGTGAAAAAATGAAACAGGCTAAACATTGATTTTGGAACCCTAATTTCATTTATATTTGAAACACTAAATTTTGGAACCCTAAAATGTTTATTTCGAACCCTAAAATGCTTATATGGAACCCTAATATTCTTAGAACTTGCTAATTATATATGCACATAGATGATGAGATTTTTTATTGGAGGGTTTAGATTCACATATGCTTTCATGACCCTTTACCTCTTATAACATAATCCTCGGATCTCTGGTCCTTATGATTATTTTAGATTCACTTATGTTTAGGTACATGGTTTGATCTGTTAGTGCTAAACGTTTTCTTATATTACTTATTCTAAGTAATATATTTAGCACATGGCTTTAATCCATTTTGGTGCAAGGTGTCGACTTCGAGAGCTATTTCAAACTCTACAAGCTATGTGTTGACACTCATTCGACAATTGGTGAGTAGAGTGTTGAAGTCGACTCAACCTCCTCACTCCTCAACACCTATATGTACTTGTCTTTTCAACTAATCAAACTGCTCAGATTTTGATACTTGCATTCGGCTTACGAATTTTGGATTCTCATATGGTATCAGAGTAGGTTTGAGTTTGTTTTCTGGTTCTTTTCTGAGGCAAAACCCTTGTTGATGTGTGCAGGCCCATTTAGTAGATCATCGGTTCGAATGTGTGAACGGTGAATCTCTCCTTGCTTGATCATTTTTTGTGGAAGGCTCTCGAGGGTTTTCAGAAGGCCTTATTTTGCATTGAGGAGTGCTGGTATGAGTAGAAGTGGCACCCCCAATGGAAGGATGCAGACAACCTGCTCAAAGACCATGGCCTTGTTTTGATAAGGCCAAGAACCTTAGTCAAAGGCCACAGGCCGTATTGAAATACTGCAAGGCTCTTGAAATCTGCAGGACTACATCAAATCTACGTCTGTGGCATATTTGCATTGTGGGGTTTCGATGGCATTGTGGGGTTTGGAGGGCATCGCTACCCCTTGTCGGCGTTGGAGACATTGTATGTGTCGACAACAATACTACTGCTGGAGAGCTTGAAGGTGATAAGAGATCAAGTCCCAGCCAACACCGACAAGATTACCAAATAGGGGCCAAGAGCATCAAAACACCCAGCAAAAAGGGTGAGTCAAACCCCGTGACAGCAAGGGCTCCCAACAGTAAACATTGACATCCCTGGAAATCGCTGAAATTCCACGCAGTATCATTCTGTTTGGAAGGAGGGTTCTCTTTTGAAGGAGGAGTTGCACAGTGATAGACTTCAGATTTGGTCTCAAACCAGAGCCAGAATAACTAAGTGTCCATGCCCCTACATCTACAAAGGCCCCGCAACCCTATCCTGGTTTGCAAATTTGCACAGGCCCATGACTTGTTTAACAGAGGCCTCTCGTGGTCGTCCAGGCCCCCATTACAATCTGTCACCCTTGCCTATTTTGAGCATTCCCATTTCTGGCTGCCATCTCCCCTTTTCCCCTATTTTTTTAGTTTCTCTATCATTTTGATAAGCATTTTGCCCTAAATTTGCCCTATTCTTTTATTTTGTAAAAGCATTTAAAAACTATGTTATTTTTGTATTAGGATAGGCATTTTATTTGTCTCAAAACACCACTATGCAAATAAAATATAAAACGAGGAGGGGCAAGTTTAAACTAGGGGTAAAATTGCCTTAAGAGATTATGAGAGATGAATTTTTTTTCCATAGTTAAAAATTTGTAAGAGAGGACTCAATTTTTTCTTTTGCAATGAATTTGGCAAAGGGGTTTTTCTTTTTCATTTTACAATAACTTGTAAAGAGAAGGCAGGGGGGTTGTAATTTTATGTTTTCTTGTCTTTTATTGAGGTTTGCAAGACATAACTTGATCTATGTCTTCTTAATCCACCTCAAGAAAATAAACTTGTAAGAACTCACTAGCAAATAAGTTTGTAAATTCACTCACATAAAGTGCCACAAAACTGAATGTGTGTTCCATATGGAGGGAATTTGGGAAAATTGTACTTACACTAAATTATAAAGTGTAATGGGGGTTGTGCCAATCACAACAATGGATCCTCGTGATTCTCACCTCATTCGTGCGTGCCTTGATGCACACCCTTTTTCAGATTCTTGTACATTATTTTGGACCTATACATCTTGGTCTACATTCCTTGCACACTTCTGATTTTAGTTGGTCTGCTTATTTCTCTTAGCATTAAGGGGGGACTATGATGTGTTAATGCTTCTTTCAATGAAGTAGTGGAGGAATCTTCTATTTTGAATCTCTTAAATCCTTCATTCTAATCTCTCACATGGGGTATTATTTTAGTGGATCATTTTCATATTCTAGTACTCCTAATCACAGTACTATATGTATTTTGACTTCACGGAGTTTGATTGACTTTGTTTACATCACTGAGTAGCGTTCGAATGTTCACTCATGTAGTATTTTGTATCTCTTATCTCGATATGCATTTATTGAAGATTCGTTGATTCTAGCAGACACTAGTTCAAAATTGGTAGAATTTACAACTTCTATATGCTTCAGGAGTTCTTCTTCACAATGTTCCTATCATGAAGCGACATTTTTTAGAAGGTCTTAAATGCATCTTTTTTCTCTCTTTTTGGAGGACAGTTTTTCCCACTGGGTTTTCTGTCTTACTCCATTTTTTGAGAGATTGCTTTGTACATGGGTACCTCACCAGGCTAGTAGCCAGGACCCATTTCTATTTATTGTACATGGGTACCTCACTAGGACTTGTATCTCGGACCCATCTCTTCTTCTACCCACCTAAGTTATGCTTAAGGGGGAGTGTTAGTGCTAAACTTTATCTTATATTACTTATTCTAAGTAATATATTTAGCACATGGCTTTAAGCAACATTAGGTATGATGTGTTGACTTGGAGAGTTGTTTCAAACTCTCCAAGCTATGTTTCGACACTTGGTGAGTGGAGTGTTGAAGTTGACTCCTAAGTCAACTCAACATCCTCACTCCCCAACACCTATATGTACTTGTCTTTTCAACTATTCAAACCACTCAGATTTTGATACTTACATTCGTCTTATAAATTTTGGATTCTCATGTGATCTATCTTCTTACAATATTGTCTTAAATAAATTCCCAATTTGAATAATCTAGGTTCTTAGATCATTGTCTTATTTTAATACATTGTATGCAATCTAGCTATTTTGACCATATTTATATATAATCCATTACATAGTATCCTTAAATTATGGTTATAGTTTTATGATTTATCATTATTATATCTAGCTACATTGTCCACATTATGTCTGTGATCTCATCTTTTAGAAATTTAACATGCATATCATTGATCTTAAACATGTATATACTTTCAGCGCACATTTCTATCTCATGTGTTATGATCGTTGATCTCACATTGTTAATATATTGTCTAACATTGCTCTTTGATCAAACATTTATTCAAATTAATTTTACATCAGGATCTTACATTACTATATTCTTATGTCCTAAATTATCTCACTTGAATGGATGAATCATATATATTTTGTCCTATGATCTCACACTATTACATCTTATATAGATTATGATCTCATCTTTCGATATCTACTTTATAGAGTATGTACATGCTATATTGCATTATCATAAATTGAGATTTTTAATTGTTATTGTGATATATTCATTCCTTGATAAAGCCAAGATATAATAGCAATATTTATAAAAAAGAATGCATAAAATTTTGCACATATAATAATAATGCACTTGCAGTTCAATGTTTGCATAATATAAATTATTTATAATGTTATACCTAACCAAGTGATGCTTTATGTACATCAAGTACCAAAGACTAGGGGTTATTGACATACATGTAAAAAGAATTGTTTGATATGATAACACAATTAGGATTCCTTACAACATTAATAGCTTTGAGTGTAGTTGATATGCAACAGTCTAATATGCATTATTTAATGCACTCTGAAGACCTAACAAATTCAAGGAATTGTAAAGAATAATTGAAACATAATTAAAATCCCCATATTGCCACTGTGTACCTGAAACATCATTTTAAAAAACAAAAGCTTGGGATTCTCCTCCTCATCTAATTTTTCTACAACATCTTTGGGAGATGGCTCATAGCCTCATTGTATGGAAAATCTAGCGTGAAACGAATAATAGGGTGTTTAATTCTAAGAAAATATCTTCAAAACCTCTATGGCATGAAATTAAGCATATCTATAACTCTTTGTATAAGAGTAAATTGAAAAGGAAGAATAGAGAAGCTAGTCCAACTAAACTTACTATTCTCAAAAACTAGCCTAATATATCATCAAGTTTTGATCAAGCAAAACCAAAAAAAGGGAGAAAATTTAGGAAAATCCAAACTGGCCCTCACTACCTGAAGGATGGATAAAAATTAATTTTCATGGAGAGTCAAAAAATAACTTGGGTACATTTGGCAGTGGCGCTATTCTTAGAAATCATAAAGGCAAAGTTGGTTTTGGAACCTAATTCTTTGGTCTCAATACAAACAATGTTACAGAAATGGAAGGCATGATCCTTGGTCTCAAAATGGGATAAATAACCAACTCTCAAAACATTATTATTGAAGGGTCCGTTCTAAGTTGGTTATCATGATTTTGAAAAATCAAGAAGTTAGGCAATGGATGCTCTATAGTCTTCTTTTAGAAGCAGTTGCTCTTCTCGATAAATTTGTAAATGTTAGGATTAACGACATTTACCAAGAAGGAAATCAGTTGGTTGATTAGGTAGCTAATTTAAGTATCCAAAGAGAAAATTATGATCTTCAAATCATGGGAAGTGATTTGAGTAACTTTCTACATTTTTATGAATTCGAACGGTTTGTTAAAAGGGATATGAATTAAGTATCGAGGATTTTATCCTTATCTTCAAAAATCAAGATATGTTGTACATGATGACAGGTTTACCACCTTTCCTACTCAGTTTTTGTGGGCCTTTGTGGTTGGGTTATGGAGAAACCTTAGCTTCACTACTAGATTCACTAATCTTTGGAGGCTAACAGATGTCTGTGGTTACCTCATGAGCAAAGTTTATGGCTTTTCTAAACACCCTATCATTTTGGGAAGTTTTCTTGTTTTGTTTTGGAATAGGAGTTTGGTTGGCATTCTAAAGAGGTGTCCTTATCTCTTCTTGGAGTGATAAAGTTTATATCATAGATGGAGTTGTTCTCTCCATATGGATAGTCGTCTTTCCTTTTTCCCTTGTTGGTTATTGCATGACTTAAATTGCCGAGTTTCTAGTGGTTTCTTCCTTATCAATTCGAGGCTATCTTTTTGGATAAGGCTTTGCTTCTTTGCTGGCATTTGGGTGTTTTGGAGGATGGTAGTTGCTTCTGGCTCTTCTAATCATTATGATTTTTCCTTTTCCTCTCTTCCACATTGTCAGTTTGGGGAATTATTTCTATTTCTGATTAAGTCTTTGGATGGTGCCTTCAAAAGGCAACATTATATATTTTTGGAGTGCTTAAAGTTTAGAAGTTTAGAGTTTCACCTTTGTGAACTCACTCCATGTTCGCAATTGAAATTCCTTTGACTCTTTCCTAGTGTCTCCAACATGGATTTGGTGTAACTTTTAGAGACTTCTAGCTGATAGATAAGTGGAATCTCCACCCCAAAAGTATTCAGAAAGGAAAACTAAAACCTCATTCAATTCAAATCAATGAGATGATCATTAGGATGAGTACACTTTGGATCATGGTTAAGACCGCTCAACCGACGAAGGTAAATTAGAGAACGACTGCAAAATAGACCCAAAAACTTCACAATCACATACTAGATCAAAGTAAAATTAACAATAAAAGAGGCTTGACCATCACACACCCAACAGAGGAGGCAAGTTATGTATCCAAACATTTGATATTATCATCTATACAAAAACATAACTAAATATAATAGATCACGAAGCACAAAATATGATTGGTACCAATGTACACAAATATTCAATATACTCCAATATAGAAGAATGCACTTAAGGCGAGTCAACATGTAATGCATTACTTCTTAAGGGGGAATCACTCCAAAACCTTGGCCATGAGATCCCAAATGCAATCCAATGTGTTTCCATGATTCTCTATAAGACTAGATGCATCATTATATATCCTCCTAACTAATAATCTTATAGCAACACCTTTACACATGTGATACACATTAGATTGATTAATAAACATATATGACTTCTTTCAAAATGATACATGTATGTGACATATTACAAACATTTAGGCTAATCCTATCTAAACATGAGTTATGTGCGACACAAGTCAACTAATCCATAATCCATTTATACATCATAATATCATATGCCTAAGTGCATTATATGCCACCCCTTGACAAGTTTCATCCTCGACTTGAATAAGAATCTAAATATGACGACTTTCTAAGAATTGATCACAATTGGCACAAAATACAATCATCCAAATGAAAAATTCAATGTTGTTGACCTATAAGATGGATCTACACTTTCTCTATACTACTCCAATTCGTTGTATTATCATAACTATTTATCCAATCATGATGTGCATATCTATGCTTGTTGCCTCTTTGATTGTAAGTGTGCCCATAGTAGTTCTTTCTAGGTTTCCATGTATATCCAAAATTGTTGCTTCACTGATGATTTATAATATTATATATCATGTCTCCATGATGGTATGGATGAGGATATATTTCAACCTTTAAAGCTCTAGTTTCGTCTTCAACTTTTGACTCTTCTTCCTTATCTTCCACCTTTATTTTTGGCTCTTCAATAAGTGAAGGATTTGACGCTTCAAAAATATTAAGGTATTATCCAAGTCATCCTTTTGTTCCTCTCATCCTTGCTTACTTGAAGGGTTCAAATTTTCTTTGCTAGTACCCAAGTCTTCATGCACACCTTCTAATTCTTCCTTGTCCATTTATTTACACTCTTTTGTAGATTATTTATTTTCTTCAAATTATTGATCCTATAGCTCACATAAACTTGCTCATATTAATTTTGAATGGGTCAACATACCTTATATATCATGCAATGTTAATTTATTCCTTTTGTAGCAAAGCTTCATTAATTTTGTTTTACATTGAGATTAATATCCACACTATTGATAGGTATAGATTCTAGTATAAAAATATGGATATCAATTATATTCATCCATGGTAGCCTACATTCCTAAATTCTCTAGAACCTCCATATCTAAATTGAAACTCATGGTACTAATCCTAGTTTTCGTTATCCTAGGAAAATTCTCAGGCTCTTTAGAATCATCAAGTCTATACCGAAAATGCCAACACCATTTCCAAGACTTTTCTAGGAAGGACCTAACAATTTCAGGGCATTTCTTGGTAAAATTTGACTATTTTGTTTTTTGATCAAGTCTTTGGATGGTGTTGTCAAAAGGTAACATTATCTGTTTTTGGAGTGTTTAAAGAGTTTCACCTTTGCGAATTCACTCTATGTTCACAATTGACATTCCTTTGACTCTTGCCTAATGTCTCCAACATGAATTTGGTACAATTTTTAGAAACTTCTAACTGATAGGATTTGTGACATTTTTTTAGCTTTCTTGTATCTCCATTCACCTGTTTGAAACCTTTTTAATATTTTATTAAAAATTTATTTAAAAAAACAAAATAAAATTACCATTACTAATGAGAATAAATCAGCCCTAGAATATTTAAAGATGACAAAAAAAAACAGAGCTACTATAAGGGTCCATTCTAAGTTGGTTATCATGAGTTTGAAAAATCAAGAAGTTAGGCAATGGATTCTCTTTAGTCTTCTTTTAGAAGCAGTTGCTCTTCTTGATAAATTTTTAAATGTTAGGATTAACCACATTTAGCAAGAAGGAAATAAGTTGGCAGATTAGGTAGCTAATTTAAGTATCCAAAGAGAATATCATGATCTTGGAATCATGGAAAATGATTTGGGTAACTTTCTACTTTTTTATGAACTCCAACAGTTCGTTAAAAAAGATTTGAATTAAGTATTGAGGATTTTATCCTTATCTTCAAAACTCAAAATATGTTGTACATGATGACAGGTTTACCACCTTTCCTAGTCACTCTTTGCGGGCCTTTGTGGTTGGGTTATGGAGAAACCTTAGCTTCACTACTAGATTCTCGGATCTTTGGACGCTAGCAGACGTCTATGGTTATCTCATGAGCAAAGTTTTATGGCTTTTCTAAACCCCCGTATCATTTTGGGAAGTTATTTTTGTTTTGGAATAGGAGTTTGGTTGATCTTATAAAGAGGTGTCCCTATCTCTTCTTGGAGTGATTATATCATATGGATTTTTCTTTCCATATGGATAGTCATCTTTCCTTTGTTCCCTTGCTAGTTATGCCATGACTTTTGTTGAGTTTCTAGTGGTTTCTTGCTAGAACAAGTAGTGGATTTTTCCTTATCAATTGGAGGCTATCTTTTTGGATAAGGCTTTGTTTCTTTACTGGCATTTGGGGTGTTTTGGAGGATGATAGTTACTTATGGCTCTTCTAATGGGTTATGTTTTTTTGAGGATGATAGTTACTTCTGGCTCTTCTAATCGGTTATGTTCTTTCCTTTTCCTCTCTTCCACATTGTCAGCTTGGGGAATTATTTCTATTTCTGATTTGGAGTTTCACCTTTGTGAATTCACTCCATGTTCATAATTGACATTCCTTTGACTCTTGCCTAGTGTCTCCAATATGAACTTGGTACTAGCCGATAAGATTTGTGACCTTTTTAGCGTTCTTGTATCTCTATTCACCCGTGTGAAACCTTTTCTAATAGTTTTTTAAAACTTTATTAAAAAATGCAAAATAAAATTACCGTTATTAATTAGAATAAATCAACCATAAAATATTTAAAGATGACAAAAACAAAACGCAGCTACTATGGATCTCATATAAAATTTCATTTAAATCTTACCTCCGCAATGTCAAATACTTTGCCCTGTTTGAATTAATGCACGGTTATTTGACTTCCCCATATCGATGTTTTAGAAGAGAAAAAGAGGACAACGTATATCAAATTAAACTAGGGTAAACCAGGGCGAAAAGACGTGGCCAAAATTATTAAATGATGAGAGGCGTGATTGGGCAAGAAGGAAACATTGCATAAGTTGGGATGCGAGTCTGAGATTGGAATATTTTGAAGTAAATAGTGGTGGCGTCGCATTTAATACACAAAGGGTGGACGCTGGGAGATACAATATTCGTTGGAGGGAGATGATGGATCCGGACACCATAAATAAAGGGCGGCAAAGACACACATCCCATACTATCTGGTGTTGCAGCAGCTGAAATCCAGCTTAATGGAGGCCCTGAGGCTGAGTAGATTGTGTGTTTTGGTTCTAGTTTTTGTTCAGGCAGGCGCTGCAGCAAATGATAAATGCCCTGAGGATGCCGACGGAACGCGGTGCCCCTTGTCTGCCTGTGCCGGCGGCCATGCACTGCCCCGCTGCGCGTTTGGGTTCGCTTCCACCGTGACGGGAGGCGCGGGGGGGCAGTCTTACGTGGTGACGAGCTCTCTGGACTCCCCGCAGTCCCCGCAGCCGGGAAGTCTCCGATACGGCCTTGGCAAGGGAAACGTGTGGATCACCTTCTCGCGGAGCATGAAGATCCTTCTCAAGGACAGGCTGTGGCTTCCAAGCTCCACCACCATCGACGGTCGAGGCTTCAGAGTGACCATTGGCGGCGCCCAGCTCGCCGTGCAACGCGCCTCCAATGTCATTCTCCACAACCTGCAGATCGATGCCCCCGCAGATAAGAGCGAGAACAGCATTTATGTGGACGGGGAGTCCACCCTCATCTGGTTGGATCACCTCACACTTGTGGATCCCAGTCGCATGACAGGCATTGGCAAGATCATCTCTGTCGGCAACGCCAGCACGGACGTCACCATTTCCAACTCGCTCCTCGCAAACACAAACTTCAGCGTCCTGCTGGGCAGCTCCGACGAGGAGCGGCAGGACAAAAGCATGCGCGTCACGGTGTACAGAAATTGGTTCAAGGATTCCAGCCAACGCATGCCTCATTGCAGATGGGGATATTGCCATGTTGTCAACAACCTCTACACCAACTGGGGTTACTACGCCATTGGCGCCCGCGCTTATGCCACCGTCAAGAGCGAAGCCAATGTGTTTGAGGCGGGGCAAAAGAAAGAGGTAACCCCCTGGTATCCCAGTGTAGCTAAAACATTAGACCAGACTCCCCACATCGACTCCACCAGAGATCTGCTCCTCAATGGGGCTACTTTCCATCAGTTTCTCAAAACATCAGCGGCATCTGCTTCTCCCCCTCACAAATTAAACCTCCCTCCCGTCTTAGCAGCTCAGACAGTTTCTTCCCTGCTGCGACGCTGCGCAGGAGCACTCGATCCCTCCCAAGCCCGTGCGTGTCTTGCTCCCTGAATTCCTTCTTTCTTCAGGCTAACTAAGCCTGACATGGCATAGCATTGCATTGTAACCATTTTCGATAACTTAATTTTCTTCATTGCAACCATTTTCAATAACTATCACTTCTGTTTCTGTGACTCCCTTATAAACCTACTACAGATTTCTCCACTGTGTTATGTGAACCTCGTTTTTATTTATTGTTAATCTTTTACTTTATTATTAAACTCAAAGTGTTTGCAAATAAACAAATAAAATTAATTATTCTTCTCAAATATAAAGATATAAGAATGACTTACTTTTATTTATAGCTAATCTTTCAATTTTTATTATTAAGCCTAAAGTGTTTACAAATAAACAAATAAAACTAATAAATTCTTTTCAAATATAAACATACACGAATATAAGGCTAAGAAAAATTGGTAAATAATATTTTATTAAGGGATGTTTTCATGCACATTAATTTTCTTAAGCTTGAATTCACTGAAACTTAATAAACCGAATTGTGATTACAATTACCATATTATTACATGTGTAAAGTGTTTTTAAATAAACAAATAAAACTCATAAATTCTCTTTAAACATAAAAATACACGAATATAAGATTAAGAAAATTGGTAACTAATATTTTATTAAGGGATGTTTTGATGCACATTAAATCTCTTAAGCTTGAATTCATTAAGAATTAATAAACTAAATTGTGATTACAACTATGGATATTACAATTTTGCAAATAAACAAATAAAACTAATAAACATTCTCTTTAAATATAAACATACACTAATGTAAGATTAATAAAAAATATTTTATTAAGGGATGTTTTGATGCACATTAATTCTCTTAAGCTTGAATTCATTAAGATTTAATGAATTGAATTGTAATTTAGAATTATGGTTAGATTGAGGGTTATGATTAAAATTTCGGTTTGGGTTAGAATTATGGTTATGCTTAAAATTAGAGTTATGATTACACTTAGGGTTTAGATGACGATTAGAATTAGCGCTGTACTTAAAATTAGATTTAGAATAAGGTTTTAATCTAATTATGGTTATGGTTATGTTTATAAATATCCTTATGTTTTATGTTTTTTCATGTACCAAATTATGGTTAGGGTTAGGCTTAGGCTTATAAGTAAGATTAAATATAGGGTTAGAATTAAGTTAGGGTTATGAGTAGGATTGCAATTAGGGTTTAAATCAGGGTTAAAGTTAGCATATCTATCTTTTGAAAAATAAATTGTATGTCTTTGTACATTTTTTTACTTTTTTCTAAACTTCATCAAAAATTAAAAATCGTCACAAATAATAAAGGATTCATTTATTAAATTATAAAACCGATATTAGAGTTATTTTAATCATATTTAACAATTAATATTATTATTTGGTAATTTTTCTTAGAAAGCTTCCATATTCATGCCAAATGTAAATGGTGGCATTAGTATCTGGTTTAGTGAACCATAATTGAATGTTTTATTATTAGTAAATTTCTAAGTAGTTGTGGATTATGCAATTTTGAAATTAATTTCTTTTTGAGACTACCGTAAAATTTTGTAGATGCACAAATCAACAAATACAAATAAAATCAGCAAACTATAGTAACACAAAATTTACATGGAGAATAAATATTCATTTGTATAAATAGCATTAGAAATATACAAGATACTTCACTCTTGTCACAAAACATTTAATACACCTGATAAAATATGAAAACAGTGCATGCACTACTCTACTTTGTTCTACTCTTCACTATATCCTTTGTTTAGTTTTCTCTACCATACTTTGTTTTCCCTACTTTGTTTGTTCCTCTCTACTTTTCTATGTCTTTTCTTCTCTCCTTTGTTTTCTCTTCTCTTCTCTGCTATACTCTGCTTTGCTCTATTTTCTTTTCTCTGCTCTGCTCTATTTTCTTTGCTCTCCTCACACAATGTTAATTTATTCACTTTGTACCAAATCTTCATTAATTTTGTTTTACATTGAGACTAATATACAACCTATTCATAGGTATAGGTTATAGTATAAAAATCTGGATATCAATTTTATTCATCCATGCTTACTTACATTCCTAAATTCTCTAGAACCTCCATATCTAAACGGAAACTCATGGTACTCATCCTATTTTTCGTTCTCCTAGTAAACTTATTAGGCTATATAGAATCATAAATTCTATACCAAAAATGTCAACACCATTTCTAGGACGTTTCTAGGAAGGACCTAACAATTTGAGGCCATTTTTTTGAGAAACTTTGACTAAGTCTACTGATTTATTTTTTAAAGAATTAATGTAACTAAAAGTCATAAGTAATAAATGTAAGAAATTTTGAATCATGTAGTGTTCTATTAGTTTTTTGTTTATTTTAATGTTGACTATGCACATAACATTGATATTATGAATATTTCTATGTATAAATTTTTACATTTTATGCATAGATGTTCTCACTACAAATGGTACCCAGGGGCAGAAAAAAATATGCACACAAGTTTCTCCATTTGTATCTAAATCCACACACATTTATTCGTAACTTAGAGAGAAACCTTTATATCTTAAAAAAAAAATTCTCACCATATAAATGTAGTTCCATGGTGTACTTGGCTTGACCATATAATAGCTTAGCCAAGTTAATGTCGATGAGAATATACCTGTATCTAGGATTTGGACACAATCACTTCGTACTTCTAAGTGCATCAATAAACCTACAATGTTTAAACTTCCTCGATTGATAAAAAAAAACACTAGGGATTTTTTCCTCTTGAAAGGATAGAGATTCCTCAAACTTCCTTTTTTTCCTCTCCTTGATAGTTATGTTCTTTCCACTCTTTCTCCTTTAATACTTCTCCTATTTGTTTCCCTATTTAGCTAAGGAAAGATTTTTCTTAGTTGTAGCAATTGCAATACATTGTATTCCTACATGCATCAAAGTTAAAATAAAAACTAGTGTTTCAAAAAAACATTCTTTCAATGGATCTCTCCATATAGAAAGAAATCTTTTATTTGTTCCGTTGTTGGTTATGCCATGACTTTTGTTGAGTTTCTAGTGGTTTCTTGCTAGAACAATGCTAGGTCCCAAACTTGGGGCATCACTTTTTCCATTGGGGATGGACAAAAGGTTTTCACATTACCTCTATTCGAAGATTTTTCCTCGAAAAAAGGTCCCTGTGTTCCAAGATTCAGAGAAATCACCTTCGAACAACGGTTTACCTGCGTTCAAAGAAAATCTTAGAACGAAGGTATTTTTTTATCAATCACGAAATATTAAGTTTGAATATTTTCTTGGAATGAAGGTAATAGTATGTTTTTTAAAATAATATATAATGCTAGAAACACCTTTTGCTTATCAATTTCAATGGATAGAGTGCAAGGAAAAGCATAGTGCATCCGAAGGTGACTGTGTAACCGTTGACCATCAATGGAGAGAATCACAGAAGACCGAGTATAATAGGGAGTTCCAACACCTTGCCACTTATCATCTGTCGAAGGTGTCCATGTCCGTCTGCATTAGAACTGACACTGTTGCATTTTTTACCAGGTATTCTTCATTTACCCCTATTAAATTTTGAGTAATGTTTATTTTCAAAAATTGTAATATGGAAATTCTTTTTTTAATCAAAATTATTAAAACCTTTCTTTGAATGCACAATCCCTAAACATGACTTTCAAAACATAAAATATCAAATTGAAACCCTGTTACATGTTAATTTCAAAACCCCAATACCTGATTTTGAAACCCTAACAATTTATTTTCAAACCCATTATGTGAAATTTGAAACCGTAATGTACCCATCAAATTGAAACTATAAAATGTGAAAAAATGAAGCAGGCTAAACATCAATTTTGGAACCCTAATTTTATTTATATTTGAAACACTAAATTTTGGAACCCTAAAATGTTTATTTTGAACCCTAAAATGTTTATATGGAACCCTAATATTCTTAGAACTTGCTAATTATATATGCACATAGATGATGAGATTTTTTACTGGAGGGTTTAGATTCACATATGCTTTCATGACCCTTTACCTCTTATAACATAATCCTCGAATCTCTGGTCCTTATGATTATTTTAGATTCACTTATGTTTAGGTACATGGTTTGATCTGTTAGTGCTAAACTTTTTCTTATATTACTTATTCTAAGTAATATATTTAGCGCATGGCTTTCATCCATTTTAGGTGCAAGGTGTCGACTTCGAGAGCTATTTCAAACTCTCCAAGCTGTGAGTCGACACTCATTCAATAATTGGTGAGTAGAGTGTTGAAGTTGACTCAACCTCCTCGCTCCTCAACACCTATATGCACTTGTCTTTTCAACTAATCAAACTGCTCAGATTTTGATACTTGCATTCGGCTTACGAATTTTGGATTCTCATATGGTATCAGAGTAGGTTTGAGTTTGTTTTCTAGTTCTTTTCTAAGCTAAAATCCTTGTTGATGTGTGCAGGTCCATTTAGTAGATCGTCGGTTCGAATGTGTGAATGGTGAATCTCTCCTTGCTTGATCATTTCTTGTGGAAGGCTCTTGAGGGTTTTCATAAGGCCTTATTTTGCATTGAGGAGTGCTGGTATGAGTAGAAGCGGCACCCTCAATTGAAGGATGCAGATAGCCTGGTCAAAGACCATGGCCTTGTTTTGATAAGACCACGAACCTTAGTCAAAGGCCACAGGCCGTATTGAAATACTACAAGGCTCTTGAAATCTACAGGACTACATCAAATCTACGTCTGTGGCTTCCAAGCTCCACCACCATCAACGGTCTAGGCTTCAGAGTGACCATTGGCTCGCCATGCAACGCGCCTCCAATGTCATTCTCCACAACTCGTAAAGCGAGAACATTTATGTGGACGAGGAGTCCACCCTCATCTGGTTGGATCATCTCACACTTGTGGATCCCAGTCGCATGACAGGCATTGGCAAGATCATCTCTGTCGGGAACGCCAGTACGGATGTCACCATTTTTAACTCGCTCCTCACAAACACAAACTTCAGCGTTCTGCTGGGCAGCTCCGATGAGGAGCGGCAGGACAAAAGTATGCGCGTCACGATGTACAGAAATTGGTTCAAGGATTCAAGCCAACGCATGCCTCATTGCAGAAGGGGAGATTGCCATGTTGTCAACAACCTCTACACCAACTGGGGTTACTATGCCATTGGTGCCCGCGCTTATGCCACCGTTAAGAGTGAAGCCAATGTGTTTGAGGTGGGGCAAAAGAAAGAGGTAACCCCCTGGTATCCCAGTGTAGCTAAAACATTAGAACAGACTCCCCACATCGACTCCACCAGAGATCTGCTCCTCAATGGGGCTACTTTCCATCAGTTTCTCAAAACATCAGCGGCATCTGCTTTTACCCCTCACAAATTAAACCTCCCTCCCATCTTGCCAGTTCAGACAGTTTCTTCCCTGCTGCGACGCTCCGCAGGAGCACTCGATCCCTCCCAAGCCCGTGCATGTCTTGCTCCCTGAATTCCTTCTTTCTTCAAGCTAACTAAGCCTGACATGGCATAGCATTGCATTGTAACCATTTTCGATAACTTAATTTTCTTCATTGCAACCATTTTCAATAACTATCACTTCTATTTCTATGACTCCCTTATAAACGTACTACACATTTCTCCAGTGTGTTATGTGAACCTCATTTTTATTTATTGTTAATCTTTTACTTTATTATTAAACTCAAAGTGTTTGCAAATAAAATCAGCAAACTAGAGTAACACAAAATTTATAGGGAGAAACTCCAGCAACAAAGAGCATGAAATAAATATTCATTTGTAAAAATAGCATTAGAATTATACAAGATACTTCACCCTTCTCATGAAAAATTTAATACACCTGAAAAAATATGAAAATAGTACATGCACGACTCTACTTTGTTATACTCTTCACTATATGCTTTGCTCTATTTTGCTCTACTCTATTTTGCTCTATTTTCTCTGCTTTGCTCTAGACTCCGCTTTGTTTAGTTTTCTCTACTATACTTTGTTTTCCCTACTTTGTTTGTTCCGCTCTACTTTTCTATGTCTTTTCTTCTCTCCTTTGTTTTCTCTTCTCTACTCTACACTGCTTTGCTCTATTTTCTTTACTTTGCTATGCTTTATTTTCTTTGCTCTCCTCACACAATGTTAATTTATTCACTTTGTACCAAAGCTTCATGAATTGCGTTCCATATTGAGACTAATATACAACCTATTCATAGGTATAGATTATAGTATAAAAATATGGATATCAATTTTATTCATCCATGCTAACTTACATTCCTAAATTCTCTAGAACCTCCATATCCAAATGGAAACTTATGGTACTCGTCCTATTTTTCGTTCTCCTAGGAAACTTATTAGGCTATATAGAATCATAAATTCTATACCAAAAATGTCCACCATTTCTAGGACGTTTCTAGGAAGGACCAAACAATTTGAGGCCATTTTTTTGAGAAACTTTGACTACGTCTACTGATTTATTTTTTAAAGAATTAATATAACTAAAAATCATAAGTAATAAATGTAAGAAATTTTGAATCATTTAGTGTTCTATTAGTTTTTTGTTTATTTTAATGTTGACTATGCACATAACGTTGATATTATGAATATTTCTATGTATAAATTTTAAAATTTTATGCATAGATGTTCTCACTAGAAATGGTACCCAGGGGTACAAAAAATATGCTCACAAGTTTCTCCATTTGTATCTAAATCCACACACATTTATTCGTAACTTAGAGAGAAACCTTTATATCTTAAAAAATATATAATTTCTCACCATATAAATGTAGTTCCATGGTGTACTTGGCTTGACCATATACTATCTTAGCCAAGTTGATGTCGATGAGAATATACCTGTATCTAGGATTTGGACACAATCACTTCGTACTTCTAAGTGCATCAATAAACCTACAATGTTTAAGCTTCCTTGATTGGTAAAAAAAAACACTAGGGATTTTTTCCTCTTCCAAGGATAGAGATTCCTCAAACTTCCTTTTTTTCCTCTCCTTGATAGTTATGTTCTTTCCACTCTTTCTCCTTTAATACTTCTCCTATTTGTTTCCCTATTTAGCTAAGGAAAGATTTTCCTTAGTTGTAGCAATTGCAATACATTGTATTCCTACATGCATCAAAGTTAAAATAAAAACTAGTGTTTCAAAAAAACATTCTTTCAATGGATCTCTCCATATGGAATGAAATCTTTCATTTGTTCCATTGCTGGTTATGCCATGACTTTTGTTGAGTTTCTAGTGGTTTCTTGCTAGAACAATGCTCGGTCCCAAACTTGGGGCATCACTTTTTCCATCGGGGATGGACAAAAGGTTTTCACATTACCTCAATTCGAATATTTTTCCTCGAAAAAAGGTCCCTGTGTTCCAAGATTCAGAGAAATCACCTTCGAACAACAGTTTAGCTGCATTCAAAGAAAATCTTTGAAAGAAGGTATTTTTTATCAATCACTAAATATTAAGTTTGAATATTTCCTTGGAGTGAAGGTAATAGTTTGTTTTTTAAAATAATATATAATGCTAGAAACACCTTTTGCTTATCAATGTCAATGGACAGAGTGCAAGGAAAAGCATAGTGCATCCGAAGGTGACTGTGTAACCGTTGACCATCAATGGAGAGAATCACAGAAGACCGAGTATAATAGGGAGTTCCAACACCTTGCCACTTATCATCTGTCGAAGGTGTCCATGTCCGTCTGCATTAGAACTGACACTGTTGCATTTTTTACTAGGTATTCTTCATTTACCCCTATTAAATTTTGAGTATTTACTTCCATGTTTATTTTCAAAAATTGTAATATGGAAATTTATTTTTTTTAATCAAAATTTCTAAACCCTTTCCTTGAATGCACAATCCCTAAACATGACTTTCAAAACATAAAATATCAAATTGAAACCCTGTTACATGTTAATTTCAAAACCCCAGTACCTGATTTTGAAACCCTAAAAATTTATTTTCAAACCCATTATGTGAAATTTGAAACCGTAATGTACGCATCAAATTGAAACCATAAAATGTGAAAAAATGAAACAGGCTAAACATTGATTTTGGAACCCTAATTTCATTTATATTTGAAACACTAAATTTTGGAACCCTAAAATGTTTATTTCGAACCCTAAAATGCTTATATGGAACCCTAATATTCTTAGAACTTGCTAATTATATATGCACATAGATGATGAGATTTTTTATTGGAGGGTTTAGATTCACATATGCTTTCATGACCCTTTACCTCTTATAACATAATCCTCGGATCTCTGGTCCTTATGATTATTTTAGATTCACTTATGTTTAGGTACATGGTTTGATCTGTTAGTGCTAAACGTTTTCTTATATTACTTATTCTAAGTAATATATTTAGCACATGGCTTTAATCCATTTTGGTGCAAGGTGTCGACTTCGAGAGCTATTTCAAACTCTACAAGCTATGTGTTGACACTCATTCGACAATTGGTGAGTAGAGTGTTGAAGTCGACTCAACCTCCTCACTCCTCAACACCTATATGTACTTGTCTTTTCAACTAATCAAACTGCTCAGATTTTGATACTTGCATTCGGCTTACGAATTTTGGATTCTCATATGGTATCAGAGTAGGTTTGAGTTTGTTTTCTGGTTCTTTTCTGAGGCAAAACCCTTGTTGATGTGTGCAGGCCCATTTAGTAGATCATCGGTTCGAATGTGTGAACGGTGAATCTCTCCTTGCTTGATCATTTTTTGTGGAAGGCTCTCGAGGGTTTTCAGAAGGCCTTATTTTGCATTGAGGAGTGCTGGTATGAGTAGAAGTGGCACCCCCAATGGAAGGATGCAGACAACCTGCTCAAAGACCATGGCCTTGTTTTGATAAGGCCAAGAACCTTAGTCAAAGGCCACAGGCCGTATTGAAATACTGCAAGGCTCTTGAAATCTGCAGGACTACATCAAATCTACGTCTGTGGCATATTTGCATTGTGGGGTTTCGATGGCATTGTGGGGTTTGGAGGGCATCGCTACCCCTTGTCGGCGTTGGAGACATTGTATGTGTCGACAACAATACTACTGCTGGAGAGCTTGAAGGTGATAAGAGATCAAGTCCCAGCCAACACCGACAAGATTACCAAATAGGGGCCAAGAGCATCAAAACACCCAGCAAAAAGGGTGAGTCAAACCCCGTGACAGCAAGGGCTCCCAACAGTAAACATTGACATCCCTGGAAATCGCTGAAATTCCACGCAGTATCATTCTGTTTGGAAGGAGGGTTCTCTTTTGAAGGAGGAGTTGCACAGTGATAGACTTCAGATTTGGTCTCAAACCAGAGCCAGAATAACTAAGTGTCCATGCCCCTACATCTACAAAGGCCCCGCAACCCTATCCTGGTTTGCAAATTTGCACAGGCCCATGACTTGTTTAACAGAGGCCTCTCGTGGTCGTCCAGGCCCCCATTACAATCTGTCACCCTTGCCTATTTTGAGCATTCCCATTTCTGGCTGCCATCTCCCCTTTTCCCCTATTTTTTTAGTTTCTCTATCATTTTGATAAGCATTTTGCCCTAAATTTGCCCTATTCTTTTATTTTGTAAAAGCATTTAAAAACTATGTTATTTTTGTATTAGGATAGGCATTTTATTTGTCTCAAAACACCACTATGCAAATAAAATATAAAACGAGGAGGGGCAAGTTTAAACTAGGGGTAAAATTGCCTTAAGAGATTATGAGAGATGAATTTTTTTTCCATAGTTAAAAATTTGTAAGAGAGGACTCAATTTTTTCTTTTGCAATGAATTTGGCAAAGGGGTTTTTCTTTTTCATTTTACAATAACTTGTAAAGAGAAGGCAGGGGGGTTGTAATTTTATGTTTTCTTGTCTTTTATTGAGGTTTGCAAGACATAACTTGATCTATGTCTTCTTAATCCACCTCAAGAAAATAAACTTGTAAGAACTCACTAGCAAATAAGTTTGTAAATTCACTCACATAAAGTGCCACAAAACTGAATGTGTGTTCCATATGGAGGGAATTTGGGAAAATTGTACTTACACTAAATTATAAAGTGTAATGGGGGTTGTGCCAATCACAACAATGGATCCTCGTGATTCTCACCTCATTCGTGCGTGCCTTGATGCACACCCTTTTTCAGATTCTTGTACATTATTTTGGACCTATACATCTTGGTCTACATTCCTTGCACACTTCTGATTTTAGTTGGTCTGCTTATTTCTCTTAGCATTAAGGGGGGACTATGATGTGTTAATGCTTCTTTCAATGAAGTAGTGGAGGAATCTTCTATTTTGAATCTCTTAAATCCTTCATTCTAATCTCTCACATGGGGTATTATTTTAGTGGATCATTTTCATATTCTAGTACTCCTAATCACATTACTATATGTATTTTGACTTCACGGAGTTTGATTGACTTTGTTTACATCACTGAGTAGCGTTCGAATGTTCACTCATGTAGTATTTTGTATCTCTTATCTCGATATGCATTTATTGAAGATTCGTTGATTCTAGCAGACACTAGTTCAAAATTGGTAGAATTTACAACTTCTATATGCTTCAGGAGTTCTTCTTCACAATGTTCCTATCATGAAGCGACATTTTTTAGAAGGTCTTAAATGCATCTTTTTTCTCTCTTTTTGGAGGACAGTTTTTCCCACTGGGTTTTCTGTCTTACTCCATTTTTTGAGAGATTGCTTTGTACATGGGTACCTCACCAGGCTAGTAGCCAGGACCCATTTCTATTTATTGTACATGGGTACCTCACTAGGACTTGTATCTCGGACCCATCTCTTCTTCTACCCACCTAAGTTATGCTTAAGGGGGAGTGTTAGTGCTAAACTTTATCTTATATTACTTATTCTAAGTAATATATTTAGCACATGGCTTTAAGCAACATTAGGTATGATGTGTTGACTTGGAGAGTTGTTTCAAACTCTCCAAGCTATGTTTCGACACTTGGTGAGTGGAGTGTTGAAGTTGACTCCTAAGTCAACTCAACATCCTCACTCCCCAACACCTATATGTACTTGTCTTTTCAACTATTCAAACCACTCAGATTTTGATACTTACATTCGTCTTATAAATTTTGGATTCTCATGTGATCTATCTTCTTACAATATTGTCTTAAATAAATTCCCAATTTGAATAATCTAGGTTCTTAGATCATTGTCTTATTTTAATACATTGTATGCAATCTAGCTATTTTGACCATATTTATATATAATCCATTACATAGTATCCTTAAATTATGGTTATAGTTTTATGATTTATCATTATTATATCTAGCTACATTGTCCACATTATGTCTGTGATCTCATCTTTTAGAAATTTAACATGCATATCATTGATCTTAAACATGTATATACTTTCAGCGCACATTTCTATCTCATGTGTTATGATCGTTGATCTCACATTGTTAATATATTGTCTAACATTGCTCTTTGATCAAACATTTATTCAAATTAATTTTACATCAGGATCTTACATTACTATATTCTTATGTCCTAAATTATCTCACTTGAATGGATGAATCATATATATTTTGTCCTATGATCTCACACTATTACATCTTATATAGATTATGATCTCATCTTTCGATATCTACTTTATAGAGTATGTACATGCTATATTGCATTATCATAAATTGAGATTTTTAATTGTTATTGTGATATATTCATTCCTTGATAAAGCCAAGATATAATAGCAATATTTATAAAAAAGAATGCATAAAATTTTGCACATATAATAATAATGCACTTGCAGTTCAATGTTTGCATAATATAAATTATTTATAATGTTATACCTAACCAAGTGATGCTTTATGTACATCAAGTACCAAAGACTAGGGGTTATTGACATACATGTAAAAAGAATTGTTTGATATGATAACACAATTAGGATTCCTTACAACATTAATAGCTTTGAGTGTAGTTGATATGCAACAGTCTAATATGCATTATTTAATGCACTCTGAAGACCTAACAAATTCAAGGAATTGTAAAGAATAATTGAAACATAATTAAAATCCCCATATTGCCACTGTGTACCTGAAACATCATTTTAAAAAACAAAAGCTTGGGATTCTCCTCCTCATCTAATTTTTCTACAACATCTTTGGGAGATGGCTCATAGCCTCATTGTATGGAAAATCTAGCGTGAAACGAATAATAGGGTGTTTAATTCTAAGAAAATATCTTCAAAACCTCTATGGCATGAAATTAAGCATATCTATAACTCTTTGTATAAGAGTAAATTGAAAAGGAAGAATAGAGAAGCTAGTCCAACTAAACTTACTATTCTCAAAAACTAGCCTAATATATCATCAAGTTTTGATCAAGCAAAACCAAAAAAAGGGAGAAAATTTAGGAAAATCCAAACTGGCCCTCACTACCTGAAGGATGGATAAAAATTAATTTTCATGGAGAGTCAAAAAATAACTTGGGTACATTTGGCAGTGGCGCTATTCTTAGAAATCATAAAGGCAAAGTTGGTTTTGGAACCTAATTCTTTGGTCTCAATACAAACAATGTTACAGAAATGGAAGGCATGATCCTTGGTCTCAAAATGGGATAAATAACCAACTCTCAAAACATTATTATTGAAGGGTCCGTTCTAAGTTGGTTATCATGATTTTGAAAAATCAAGAAGTTAGGCAATGGATGCTCTATAGTCTTCTTTTAGAAGCAGTTGCTCTTCTCGATAAATTTGTAAATGTTAGGATTAACGACATTTACCAAGAAGGAAATCAGTTGGTTGATTAGGTAGCTAATTTAAGTATCCAAAGAGAAAATTATGATCTTCAAATCATGGGAAGTGATTTGAGTAACTTTCTACATTTTTATGAATTCGAACGGTTTGTTAAAAGGGATTTGAATTAAGTATCGAGGATTTTATCCTTATCTTCAAAAATCAAGATATGTTGTACATGATGACAGGTTTACCACCTTTCCTACTCAGTTTTTGTGGGCCTTTGTGGTTGGGTTATGGAGAAACCTTAGCTTCACTACTAGATTCACTAATCTTTGGAGGCTAACAGATGTCTGTGGTTACCTCATGAGCAAAGTTTATGGCTTTTCTAAACACCCTATCATTTTGGGAAGTTTTCTTGTTTTGTTTTGGAATAGGAGTTTGGTTGGCATTCTAAAGAGGTGTCCTTATCTCTTCTTGGAGTGATAAAGTTTATATCATAGATGGAGTTGTTCTCTCCATATGGATAGTCATCTTTCCTTTTTCCCTTGTTGGTTATTGCATGACTTAAATTGCCGAGTTTCTAGTGGTTTCTTCCTTATCAATTCGAGGCTATCTTTTTGGATAAGGCTTTGCTTCTTTGCTGGCATTTGGGTGTTTTGGAGGATGGTCGTTGCTTCTGGCTCTTCTAATCATTATGATTTTTCCTTTTCCTCTCTTCCACATTGTCAGTTTGGGGAATTATTTCTATTTCTGATTAAGTCTTTGGATGGTGCCTTCAAAAGGCAACATTATATATTTTTGGAGTGCTTAAAGTTTAGAAGTTTAGAGTTTCACCTTTGTGAACTCACTCCATGTTCGCAATTGAAATTCCTTTGACTCTTTCCTAGTGTCTCCAACATGGATTTGGTGTAACTTTTAGAGACTTCTAGCTGATAGATAAGTGGAATCTCCACCCCAAAAGTATTCAGAAAGGAAAACTAAAACCTCATTCAATTCAAATCAATGAGATGATCATTAGGATGAGTACACTTTGGATCATGGTTAAGACCGCTCAACCGACGAAGGTAAATTAGAGAACGACTGCAAAATAGACCCAAAAACTTCACAATCACATACTAGATCAAAGTAAAATTAACAATAAAAGAGGCTTGACCATCACACACCCAACAGAGGAGGCAAGTTATGTATCCAAACATTTGATATTATCATCTATACAAAAACATAACTAAATATAATAGATCACGAAGCACAAAATATGATTGGTACCAATGTACACAAATATTCAATATACTCCAATATAGAAGAATGCACTTAAGGCGAGTCAACATGTAATGCATTACTTCTTAAGGGGGAATCACTCCAAAACCTTGGCCATGAGATCCCAAATGCAATCCAATGTGTTTCCATGATTCTCTATAAGACTAGATGCATCATTATATATCCTCCTAACTAATAATCTTATAGCAACACCTTTACACATGTGATACACATTAGATTGATTAATAAACATATATGACTTCTTTCAAAATGATACATGTATGTGACATATTACAAACATTTAGGCTAATCCTATCTAAACATGAGTTATGTGCGACACAAGTCAACTAATCCATAATCCATTTATACATCATAATATCATATGCCTAAGTGCATTATATGCCACCCCTTGACAAGTTTCATCCTCGACTTGAGTAAGAATCTAAATATGACGACTTTCTAAGAATTGATCACAATTGGCACAAAATACAATCATCCAAATGAAAAATTCAATGTTGTTGACCTATAAGATGGATCTACACTTTCTCTATACTACTCCAATTCGTTGTATTATCATAACTATTTATCCAATCATGATGTGCATATCTATGCTTGTTGCCTCTTTGATTGTAAGTGTGCCCATAGTAGTTCTTTCTAGGTTTCCATGTATATCCAAAATTGTTGCTTCACTGATGATTTATAATATTATATATCATGTCTCCATGATGGTATGGATGAGGATATATTTCAACCTTTAAAGCTCTAGTTTCGTCTTCAACTTTTGACTCTTCTTCCTTATCTTCCACCTTTATTTTTGGCTCTTCAATAAGTGAAGGATTTGACGCTTCAAAAATATTAAGGTATTATCCAAGTCATCCTTTTGTTCCTCTCATCCTTGCTTACTTGAAGGGTTCAAATTTTCTTTGCTAGTACCCAAGTCTTCATGCACACCTTCTAATTCTTCCTTGTCCATTTATTTACACTCTTTTGTAGATTATTTATTTTCTTCAAATTATTGATCCTATAGCTCACATAAACTTGCTCATATTAATTTTGAATGGGTCAACATACCTTATATATCATGCAATGTTAATTTATTCCTTTTGTAGCAAAGCTTCATTAATTTTGTTTTACATTGAGATTAATATCCACACTATTGATAGGTATAGATTCTAGTATAAAAATATGGATATCAATTATATTCATCCATGGTAGCCTACATTCCTAAATTCTCTAGAACCTCCATATCTAAATTGAAACTCATGGTACTAATCCTAGTTTTCGTTATCCTAGGAAAATTCTCAGGCTCTTTAGAATCATCAAGTCTATACCGAAAATGCCAACACCATTTCCAAGACTTTTCTAGGAAGGACCTAACAATTTCAGGGCATTTCTTGGTAAAATTTGACTATTTTGTTTTTTGATCAAGTCTTTGGATGGTGTTGTCAAAAGGTAACATTATCTGTTTTTGGAGTGTTTAAAGAGTTTCACCTTTGCGAATTCACTCTATGTTCACAATTGACATTCCTTTGACTCTTGCCTAATGTCTCCAACATGAATTTGGTACAATTTTTAGAAACTTCTAACTGATAGGATTTGTGACATTTTTTTAGCTTTCTTGTATCTCCATTCACCTGTTTGAAACCTTTTTAATATTTTATTAAAAATTTATTTAAAAAAACAAAATAAAATTACCATTACTAATGAGAATAAATCAGCCCTAGAATATTTAAAGATGACAAAAAAAAACAGAGCTACTATAAGGGTCCATTCTAAGTTGGTTATCATGAGTTTGAAAAATCAAGAAGTTAGGCAATGGATTCTCTTTAGTCTTCTTTTAGAAGCAGTTGCTCTTCTTGATAAATTTTTAAATGTTAGGATTAACCACATTTAGCAAGAAGGAAATAAGTTGGCAGATTAGGTAGCTAATTTAAGTATCCAAAGAGAATATCATGATCTTGGAATCATGGAAAATGATTTGGGTAACTTTCTACTTTTTTATGAACTCCAACAGTTCGTTAAAAAAGATTTGAATTAAGTATTGAGGATTTTATCCTTATCTTCAAAACTCAAAATATGTTGTACATGATGACAGGTTTACCACCTTTCCTAGTCACTCTTTGCGGGCCTTTGTGGTTGGGTTATGGAGAAACCTTAGCTTCACTACTAGATTCTCGGATCTTTGGACGCTAGCAGACGTCTATGGTTATCTCATGAGCAGAGTTTTATGGCTTTTCTAAACCCCCGTATCATTTTGGGAAGTTATTTTTGTTTTGGAATAGGAGTTTGGTTGATCTTATAAAGAGGTGTCCCTATCTCTTCTTGGAGTGATTATATCATATGGATTTTTCTTTCCATATGGATAGTCATCTTTCCTTTGTTCCCTTGCTAGTTATGCCATGACTTTTGTTGAGTTTCTAGTGGTTTCTTGCTAGAACAAGTAGTGGATTTTTCCTTATCAATTGGAGGCTATCTTTTTGGATAAGGCTTTGTTTCTTTACTGGCATTTGGGGTGTTTTGGAGGATGATAGTTACTTATGGCTCTTCTAATGGGTTATGTTTTTTTGAGGATGATAGTTACTTCTGGCTCTTCTAATCGGTTATGTTCTTTCCTTTTCCTCTCTTCCACATTGTCAGCTTGGGGAATTATTTCTATTTCTGATTTGGAGTTTCACCTTTGTGAATTCACTCCATGTTCATAATTGACATTCCTTTGACTCTTGCCTAGTGTCTCCAATATGAACTTGGTACTAGCCGATAAGATTTGTGACCTTTTTAGCGTTCTTGTATCTCTATTCACCCGTGTGAAACCTTTTCTAATAGTTTTTTAAAACTTTATTAAAAAATGCAAAATAAAATTACCGTTATTAATTAGAATAAATCAACCATAAAATATTTAAAGATGACAAAAACAAAACGCAGCTACTATGGATCTCATATAAAATTTCATTTAAATCTTACCTCCGCAATGTCAAATACTTTGCCCTGTTTGAATTAATGCACGGTTATTTGACTTCCCCATATCGATGTTTTAGAAGAGAAAAAGAGGACAACGTATATCAAATTAAACTAGGGTAAACCAGGGCGAAAAGACGTGGCCAAAATTATTAAATGATGAGAGGCGTGATTGGGCAAGAAGGAAACATTGCATAAGTTGGGATGCGAGTCTGAGATTGGAATATTTTGAAGTAAATAGTGGTGGCGTCGCATTTAATACACAAAGGGTGGACCGTGGGAGATACAATATTCGTTGGAGGGAGATGATGGATCCGGACACCATAAATAAAGGGCGGCAAAGACACACATCCCATACTATCTGGTGTTGCAGCAGCTGAAATCCAGCTTAATGGAGGCCCTGAGGCTGAGTAGATTGTGTGTTTTGGTTCTAGTTTTTGTTCAGGCAGGCGCTGCAGCAAATGATAAATGCCCTGAGGATGCCGACGGAACGCGGTGCCCCTTGTCTGCCTGTGCCGGCGGCCATGCACTGCCCCGCTGCGCGTTTGGGTTCGCTTCCACCGTGACGGGAGGCGCGGGGGGGCAGTCTTACGTGGTGACGAGCTCTCTGGACTCCCCGCAGTCCCCGCAGCCGGGAAGTCTCCGATACGGCCTTGGCAAGGGAAACGTGTGGATCACCTTCTCGCGGAGCATGAAGATCCTTCTCAAGGACAGGCTGTGGCTTCCAAGCTCCACCACCATCGACGGTCGAGGCTTCAGAGTGACCATTGGCGGCGCCCAGCTCGCCGTGCAACGCGCCTCCAATGTCATTCTCCACAACCTGCAGATCGATGCCCCCGCAGATAAGAGCGAGAACAGCATTTATGTGGACGGGGAGTCCACCCTCATCTGGTTGGATCACCTCACACTTGTGGATCCCAGTCGCATGACAGGCATTGGCAAGATCATCTCTGTCGGCAACGCCAGCACGGACGTCACCATTTCCAACTCGCTCCTCGCAAACACAAACTTCAGCGTCCTGCTGGGCAGCTCCGACGAGGAGCGGCAGGACAAAAGCATGCGCGTCACGGTGTACAGAAATTGGTTCAAGGATTCCAGCCAACGCATGCCTCATTGCAGATGGGGATATTGCCATGTTGTCAACAACCTCTACACCAACTGGGGTTACTACGCCATTGGCGCCCGCGCTTATGCCACCGTCAAGAGCGAAGCCAATGTGTTTGAGGCGGGGCAAAAGAAAGAGGTAACCCCCTGGTATCCCAGTGTAGCTAAAACATTAGACCAGACTCCCCACATCGACTCCACCAGAGATCTGCTCCTCAATGGGGCTACTTTCCATCAGTTTCTCAAAACATCAGCGGCATCTGCTTCTCCCCCTCACAAATTAAACCTCCCTCCCGTCTTAGCAGCTCAGACAGTTTCTTCCCTGCTGCGACGCTGCGCAGGAGCACTCGATCCCTCCCAAGCCCGTGCGTGTCTTGCTCCCTGAATTCCTTCTTTCTTCAGGCTAACTAAGCCTGACATGGCATAGCATTGCATTGTAACCATTTTCGATAACTTAATTTTCTTCATTGCAACCATTTTCAATAACTATCACTTCTGTTTCTGTGACTCCCTTATAAACCTACTACAGATTTCTCCACTGTGTTATGTGAACCTCGTTTTTATTTATTGTTAATCTTTTACTTTATTATTAAACTCAAAGTGTTTGCAAATAAACAAATAAAATTAATTATTCTTCTCAAATATAAAGATATAAGAATGACTTACTTTTATTTATAGCTAATCTTTCAATTTTTATTATTAAGCCTAAAGTGTTTACAAATAAACAAATAAAACTAATAAATTCTTTTCAAATATAAACATACACGAATATAAGGCTAAGAAAAATTGGTAAATAATATTTTATTAAGGGATGTTTTCATGCACATTAATTTTCTTAAGCTTGAATTCACTGAAACTTAATAAACCGAATTGTGATTACAATTACCATATTATTACATGTGTAAAGTGTTTTTAAATAAACAAATAAAACTCATAAATTCTCTTTAAACATAAAAATACACGAATATAAGATTAAGAAAATTGGTAACTAATATTTTATTAAGGGATGTTTTGATGCACATTAAATCTCTTAAGCTTGAATTCATTAAGAATTAATAAACTAAATTGTGATTACAACTATGGATATTACAATTTTGCAAATAAACAAATAAAACTAATAAACATTCTCTTTAAATATAAACATACACTAATGTAAGATTAATAAAAAATATTTTATTAAGGGATGTTTTGATGCACATTAATTCTCTTAAGCTTGAATTCATTAAGATTTAATGAATTGAATTGTAATTTAGAATTATGGTTAGATTGAGGGTTATGATTAAAATTTCGGTTTGGGTTAGAATTATGGTTATGCTTAAAATTAGAGTTATGATTACACTTAGGGTTTAGATGACGATTAGAATTAGCGCTGTACTTAAAATTAGATTTAGAATAAGGTTTTAATCTAATTATGGTTATGGTTATGTTTATAAATATCCTTATGTTTTATGTTTTTTCATGTACCAAATTATGGTTAGGGTTAGGCTTAGGCTTATAAGTAAGATTAAATATAGGGTTAGAATTAAGTTAGGGTTATGAGTAGGATTGCAATTAGGGTTTAAATCAGGGTTAAAGTTAGCATATCTATCTTTTGAAAAATAAATTGTATGTCTTTGTACATTTTTTTACTTTTTTCTAAACTTCATCAAAAATTAAAAATCGTCACAAATAATAAAGGATTCATTTATTAAATTATAAAACCGATATTAGAGTTATTTTAATCATATTTAACAATTAATATTATTATTTGGTAATTTTTCTTAGAAAGCTTCCATATTCATGCCAAATGTAAATGGTGGCATTAGTATCTGGTTTAGTGAACCATAATTGAATGTTTTATTATTAGTAAATTTCTAAGTAGTTGTGGATTATGCAATTTTGAAATTAATTTCTTTTTGAGACTACCGTAAAATTTTGTAGATGCACAAATCAACAAATACAAATAAAATCAGCAAACTATAGTAACACAAAATTTACATGGAGAATAAATATTCATTTGTATAAATAGCATTAGAAATATACAAGATACTTCACTCTTGTCACAAAACATTTAATACACCTGATAAAATATGAAAACAGTGCATGCACTACTCTACTTTGTTCTACTCTTCACTATATCCTTTGTTTAGTTTTCTCTACCATACTTTGTTTTCCCTACTTTGTTTGTTCCTCTCTACTTTTCTATGTCTTTTCTTCTCTCCTTTGTTTTCTCTTCTCTTCTCTGCTATACTCTGCTTTGCTCTATTTTCTTTTCTCTGCTCTGCTCTATTTTCTTTGCTCTCCTCACACAATGTTAATTTATTCACTTTGTACCAAATCTTCATTAATTTTGTTTTACATTGAGACTAATATACAACCTATTCATAGGTATAGGTTATAGTATAAAAATCTGGATATCAATTTTATTCATCCATGCTTACTTACATTCCTAAATTCTCTAGAACCTCCATATCTAAACGGAAACTCATGGTACTCATCCTATTTTTCGTTCTCCTAGTAAACTTATTAGGCTATATAGAATCATAAATTCTATACCAAAAATGTCAACACCATTTCTAGGACGTTTCTAGGAAGGACCTAACAATTTGAGGCCATTTTTTTGAGAAACTTTGACTAAGTCTACTGATTTATTTTTTAAAGAATTAATGTAACTAAAAGTCATAAGTAATAAATGTAAGAAATTTTGAATCATGTAGTGTTCTATTAGTTTTTTGTTTATTTTAATGTTGACTATGCACATAACATTGATATTATGAATATTTCTATGTATAAATTTTTACATTTTATGCATAGATGTTCTCACTACAAATGGTACCCAGGGGCAGAAAAAAATATGCACACAAGTTTCTCCATTTGTATCTAAATCCACACACATTTATTCGTAACTTAGAGAGAAACCTTTATATCTTAAAAAAAAAATTCTCACCATATAAATGTAGTTCCATGGTGTACTTGGCTTGACCATATAATAGCTTAGCCAAGTTAATGTCGATGAGAATATACCTGTATCTAGGATTTGGACACAATCACTTCGTACTTCTAAGTGCATCAATAAACCTACAATGTTTAAACTTCCTCGATTGATAAAAAAAAAACACTAGGGATTTTTTCCTCTTGAAAGGATAGAGATTCCTCAAACTTCCTTTTTTTCCTCTCCTTGATAGTTATGTTCTTTCCACTCTTTCTCCTTTAATACTTCTCCTATTTGTTTCCCTATTTAGCTAAGGAAAGATTTTTCTTAGTTGTAGCAATTGCAATACATTGTATTCCTACATGCATCAAAGTTAAAATAAAAACTAGTGTTTCAAAAAAACATTCTTTCAATGGATCTCTCCATATAGAAAGAAATCTTTTATTTGTTCCGTTGTTGGTTATGCCATGACTTTTGTTGAGTTTCTAGTGGTTTCTTGCTAGAACAATGCTAGGTCCCAAACTTGGGGCATCACTTTTTCCATCGGGGATGGACAAAAGGTTTTCACATTACCTCTATTCGAAGATTTTTCCTCGAAAAAAGGTCCCTGTGTTCCAAGATTCAGAGAAATCACCTTCGAACAACGGTTTACCTGCGTTCAAAGAAAATCTTAGAACGAAGGTATTTTTTTATCAATCACGAAATATTAAGTTTGAATATTTTCTTGGAATGAAGGTAATAGTATGTTTTTTAAAATAATATATAATGCTAGAAACACCTTTTGCTTATCAATTTCAATGGATAGAGTGCAAGGAAAAGCATAGTGCATCCGAAGGTGACTGTGTAACCGTTGACCATCAATGGAGAGAATCACAGAAGACCGAGTATAATAGGGAGTTCCAACACCTTGCCACTTATCATCTGTCGAAGGTGTCCATGTCCGTCTGCATTAGAACTGACACTGTTGCATTTTTTACCAGGTATTCTTCATTTACCCCTATTAAATTTTGAGTAATGTTTATTTTCAAAAATTGTAATATGGAAATTCTTTTTTTAATCAAAATTATTAAAACCTTTCTTTGAATGCACAATCCCTAAACATGACTTTCAAAACATAAAATATCAAATTGAAACCCTGTTACATGTTAATTTCAAAACCCCAATACCTGATTTTGAAACCCTAACAATTTATTTTCAAACCCATTATGTGAAATTTGAAACCGTAATGTACCCATCAAATTGAAACTATAAAATGTGAAAAAATGAAGCAGGCTAAACATCAATTTTGGAACCCTAATTTTATTTATATTTGAAACACTAAATTTTGGAACCCTAAAATGTTTATTTTGAACCCTAAAATGTTTATATGGAACCCTAATATTCTTAGAACTTGCTAATTATATATGCACATAGATGATGAGATTTTTTACTGGAGGGTTTAGATTCACATATGCTTTCATGACCCTTTACCTCTTATAACATAATCCTCGAATCTCTGGTCCTTATGATTATTTTAGATTCACTTATGTTTAGGTACATGGTTTGATCTGTTAGTGCTAAACTTTTTCTTATATTACTTATTCTAAGTAATATATTTAGCGCATGGCTTTCATCCATTTTAGGTGCAAGGTGTCGACTTCGAGAGCTATTTCAAACTCTCCAAGCTGTGAGTCGACACTCATTCAATAATTGGTGAGTAGAGTGTTGAAGTTGACTCAACCTCCTCGCTCCTCAACACCTATATGCACTTGTCTTTTCAACTAATCAAACTGCTCAGATTTTGATACTTGCATTCGGCTTACGAATTTTGGATTCTCATATGGTATCAGAGTAGGTTTGAGTTTGTTTTCTAGTTCTTTTCTAAGCTAAAATCCTTGTTGATGTGTGCAGGTCCATTTAGTAGATCGTCGGTTCGAATGTGTGAATGGTGAATCTCTCCTTGCTTGATCATTTCTTGTGGAAGGCTCTTGAGGGTTTTCATAAGGCCTTATTTTGCATTGAGGAGTGCTGGTATGAGTAGAAGCGGCACCCTCAATTGAAGGATGCAGATAGCCTGGTCAAAGACCATGGCCTTGTTTTGATAAGACCACGAACCTTAGTCAAAGGCCACAGGCCGTATTGAAATACTACAAGGCTCTTGAAATCTACAGGACTACATCAAATCTACGTCTGTGGCTTCCAAGCTCCACCACCATCAACGGTCTAGGCTTCAGAGTGACCATTGGCTCGCCATGCAACGCGCCTCCAATGTCATTCTCCACAACTCGTAAAGCGAGAACATTTATGTGGACGAGGAGTCCACCCTCATCTGGTTGGATCATCTCACACTTGTGGATCCCAGTCGCATGACAGGCATTGGCAAGATCATCTCTGTCGGGAACGCCAGTACGGATGTCACCATTTTTAACTCGCTCCTCACAAACACAAACTTCAACGTTCTGCTGGGCAGCTCCGATGAGGAGCGGCAGGACAAAAGTATGCGCGTCACGATGTACAGAAATTGGTTCAAGGATTCAAGCCAACGCATGCCTCATTGCAGATGGGGAGATTGCCATGTTGTCAACAACCTCTACACCAACTGGGGTTACTATGCCATTGGTGCCCGCGCTTATGCCACCGTTAAGAGTGAAGCCAATGTGTTTGAGGTGGGGCAAAAGAAAGAGGTAACCCCCTAGTATCCCAGTGTAGCTAAAACATTAGAACAGACTCCCCACATCGACTCCACCAGAGATCTGCTCCTCAATGGGGCTACTTTCCATCGGTTTCTCAAAACATCAGCAGCATCTGCTTTTACCCCTCACAAATTAAACCTCCCTCCCATCTTGCCAGTTCAGACAGTTTCTTCCCTGCTGCGACGCTCCGCAGGAGCACTCGATCCCTCCCAAGCCCGTGCATGTCTTGCTCCCTGAATTCCTTCTTTCTTCAAGCTAACTAAGCCTGACATGGCATAGCATTGCATTGTAACCATTTTCGATAACTTAATTTTCTTCATTGCAACCATTTTCAATAACTATCACTTCTATTTCTATGACTCCCTTATAAACGTACTACACATTTCTCCAGTGTGTTATGTGAACCTCATTTTTATTTATTGTTAATCTTTTACTTTATTATTAAACTCAAAGTGTTTGCAAATAAAATCAGCAAACTAGAGTAACACAAAATTTATAGGGAGAAACTCCAGCAACAAAGAGCATGAAATAAATATTCATTTGTAAAAATAGCATTAGAATTATACAAGATACTTCACCCTTCTCATGAAAAATTTAATACACCTGAAAAAATATGAAAATAGTACATGCACGACTCTACTTTGTTATACTCTTCACTATATGCTTTGCTCTATTTTGCTCTACTCTATTTTGCTCTATTTTCTCTGCTTTGCTCTAGACTCCGCTTTGTTTAGTTTTCTCTACTATACTTTGTTTTCCCTACTTTGTTTGTTCCGCTCTACTTTTCTATGTCTTTTCTTCTCTCCTTTGTTTTCTCTTCTCTACTCTACACTGCTTTGCTCTATTTTCTTTACTTTGCTATGCTTTATTTTCTTTGCTCTCCTCACACAATGTTAATTTATTCACTTTGTACCAAAGCTTCATGAATTGCGTTCCATATTGAGACTAATATACAACCTATTCATAGGTATAGATTATAGTATAAAAATATGGATATCAATTTTATTCATCCATGCTAACTTACATTCCTAAATTCTCTAGAACCTCCATATCCAAATGGAAACTTATGGTACTCGTCCTATTTTTCGTTCTCCTAGGAAACTTATTAGGCTATATAGAATCATAAATTCTATACCAAAAATGTCCACCATTTCTAGGACGTTTCTAGGAAGGACCAAACAATTTGAGGCCATTTTTTTGAGAAACTTTGACTACGTCTACTGATTTATTTTTTAAAGAATTAATATAACTAAAAATCATAAGTAATAAATGTAAGAAATTTTGAATCATTTAGTGTTCTATTAGTTTTTTGTTTATTTTAATGTTGACTATGCACATAACGTTGATATTATGAATATTTCTATGTATAAATTTTAAAATTTTATGCATAGATGTTCTCACTAGAAATGGTACCCAGGGGTACAAAAAATATGCTCACAAGTTTCTCCATTTGTATCTAAATCCACACACATTTATTCGTAACTTAGAGAGAAACCTTTATATCTTAAAAAATATATAATTTCTCACCATATAAATGTAGTTCCATGGTGTACTTGGCTTGACCATATACTATCTTAGCCAAGTTGATGTCGATGAGAATATACCTGTATCTAGGATTTGGACACAATCACTTCGTACTTCTAAGTGCATCAATAAACCTACAATGTTTAAGCTTCCTTGATTGGTAAAAAAAAACACTAGGGATTTTTTCCTCTTCCAAGGATAGAGATTCCTCAAACTTCCTTTTTTTCCTCTCCTTGATAGTTATGTTCTTTCCACTCTTTCTCCTTTAATACTTCTCCTATTTGTTTCCCTATTTAGCTAAGGAAAGATTTTCCTTAGTTGTAGCAATTGCAATACATTGTATTCCTACATGCATCAAAGTTAAAATAAAAACTAGTGTTTCAAAAAAACATTCTTTCAATGGATCTCTCCATATGGAATGAAATCTTTCATTTGTTCCATTGCTGGTTATGCCATGACTTTTGTTGAGTTTCTAGTGGTTTCTTGCTAGAACAATGCTCGGTCCCAAACTTGGGGCATCACTTTTTCCATCGGGGATGGACAAAAGGTTTTCACATTACCTCAATTCGAAGATTTTTCCTCGAAAAAAGGTCCCTGTGTTCCAAGAT
The DNA here is from genome assembly GCA_027924645.1 of Cunninghamia lanceolata. NCBI lineage: Eukaryota > Viridiplantae > Streptophyta > Pinopsida > Cupressales > Cupressaceae > Cunninghamia > Cunninghamia lanceolata. The sequence goes on along the minus strand of BSBN01000628.1, from coordinate 5,968,427 downwards.
TCAGAGAAATCACCTTCGAACAACAGTTTAGCTGCATTCAAAGAAAATCTTTGAAAGAAGGTATTTTTTATCAATCACTAAATATTAAGTTTGAATATTTCCTTGGAGTGAAGGTAATAGTTTGTTTTTTAAAATAATATATAATGCTAGAAACACCTTTTGCTTATCAATGTCAATGGACAGAGTGCAAGGAAAAGCATAGTGCATCCGAAGGTGACTGTGTAACCGTTGACCATCAATGGAGAGAATCACAGAAGACCGAGTATAATAGGGAGTTCCAACACCTTGCCACTTATCATCTGTCGAAGGTGTCCATGTCCGTCTGCATTAGAACTGACACTGTTGCATTTTTTACTAGGTATTCTTCATTTACCCCTATTAAATTTTGAGTATTTACTTCCATGTTTATTTTCAAAAATTGTAATATGGAAATTTATTTTTTTTAATCAAAATTTCTAAACCCTTTCCTTGAATGCACAATCCCTAAACATGACTTTCAAAACATAAAATATCAAATTGAAACCCTGTTACATGTTAATTTCAAAACCCCAGTACCTGATTTTGAAACCCTAAAAATTTATTTTCAAACCCATTATGTGAAATTTGAAACCGTAATGTACGCATCAAATTGAAACCATAAAATGTGAAAAAATGAAACAGGCTAAACATTGATTTTGGAACCCTAATTTCATTTATATTTGAAACACTAAATTTTGGAACCCTAAAATGTTTATTTCGAACCCTAAAATGCTTATATGGAACCCTAATATTCTTAGAACTTGCTAATTATATATGCACATAGATGATGAGATTTTTTATTGGAGGGTTTAGATTCACATATGCTTTCATGACCCTTTACCTCTTATAACATAATCCTCGGATCTCTGGTCCTTATGATTATTTTAGATTCACTTATGTTTAGGTACATGGTTTGATCTGTTAGTGCTAAACGTTTTCTTATATTACTTATTCTAAGTAATATATTTAGCACATGGCTTTAATCCATTTTGGTGCAAGGTGTCGACTTCGAGAGCTATTTCAAACTCTACAAGCTATGTGTTGACACTCATTCGACAATTGGTGAGTAGAGTGTTGAAGTCGACTCAACCTCCTCACTCCTCAACACCTATATGTACTTGTCTTTTCAACTAATCAAACTGCTCAGATTTTGATACTTGCATTCGGCTTACGAATTTTGGATTCTCATATGGTATCAGAGTAGGTTTGAGTTTGTTTTCTGGTTCTTTTCTGAGGCAAAACCCTTGTTGATGTGTGCAGGCCCATTTAGTAGATCATCGGTTCGAATGTGTGAACGGTGAATCTCTCCTTGCTTGATCATTTTTTGTGGAAGGCTCTCGAGGGTTTTCAGAAGGCCTTATTTTGCATTGAGGAGTGCTGGTATGAGTAGAAGTGGCACCCCCAATGGAAGGATGCAGACAACCTGCTCAAAGACCATGGCCTTGTTTTGATAAGGCCAAGAACCTTAGTCAAAGGCCACAGGCCGTATTGAAATACTGCAAGGCTCTTGAAATCTGCAGGACTACATCAAATCTACGTCTGTGGCATATTTGCATTGTGGGGTTTCGATGGCATTGTGGGGTTTGGAGGGCATCGCTACCCCTTGTCGGCGTTGGAGACATTGTATGTGTCGACAACAATACTACTGCTGGAGAGCTTGAAGGTGATAAGAGATCAAGTCCCAGCCAACACCGACAAGATTACCAAATAGGGGCCAAGAGCATCAAAACACCCAGCAAAAAGGGTGAGTCAAACCCCGTGACAGCAAGGGCTCCCAACAGTAAACATTGACATCCCTGGAAATCGCTGAAATTCCACGCAGTATCATTCTGTTTGGAAGGAGGGTTCTCTTTTGAAGGAGGAGTTGCACAGTGATAGACTTCAGATTTGGTCTCAAACCAGAGCCAGAATAACTAAGTGTCCATGCCCCTACATCTACAAAGGCCCCGCAACCCTATCCTGGTTTGCAAATTTGCACAGGCCCATGACTTGTTTAACAGAGGCCTCTCGTGGTCGTCCAGGCCCCCATTACAATCTGTCACCCTTGCCTATTTTGAGCATTCCCATTTCTGGCTGCCATCTCCCCTTTTCCCCTATTTTTTTAGTTTCTCTATCATTTTGATAAGCATTTTGCCCTAAATTTGCCCTATTCTTTTATTTTGTAAAAGCATTTAAAAACTATGTTATTTTTGTATTAGGATAGGCATTTTATTTGTCTCAAAACACCACTATGCAAATAAAATATAAAACGAGGAGGGGCAAGTTTAAACTAGGGGTAAAATTGCCTTAAGAGATTATGAGAGATGAATTTTTTTTCCATAGTTAAAAATTTGTAAGAGAGGACTCAATTTTTTCTTTTGCAATGAATTTGGCAAAGGGGTTTTTCTTTTTCATTTTACAATAACTTGTAAAGAGAAGGCAGGGGGGTTGTAATTTTATGTTTTCTTGTCTTTTATTGAGGTTTGCAAGACATAACTTGATCTATGTCTTCTTAATCCACCTCAAGAAAATAAACTTGTAAGAACTCACTAGCAAATAAGTTTGTAAATTCACTCACATAAAGTGCCACAAAACTGAATGTGTGTTCCATATGGAGGGAATTTGGGAAAATTGTACTTACACTAAATTATAAAGTGTAATGGGGGTTGTGCCAATCACAACAATGGATCCTCGTGATTCTCACCTCATTCGTGCGTGCCTTGATGCACACCCTTTTTCAGATTCTTGTACATTATTTTGGACCTATACATCTTGGTCTACATTCCTTGCACACTTCTGATTTTAGTTGGTCTGCTTATTTCTCTTAGCATTAAGGGGGGACTATGATGTGTTAATGCTTCTTTCAATGAAGTAGTGGAGGAATCTTCTATTTTGAATCTCTTAAATCCTTCATTCTAATCTCTCACATGGGGTATTATTTTAGTGGATCATTTTCATATTCTAGTACTCCTAATCACATTACTATATGTATTTTGACTTCACGGAGTTTGATTGACTTTGTTTACATCACTGAGTAGCGTTCGAATGTTCACTCATGTAGTATTTTGTATCTCTTATCTCGATATGCATTTATTGAAGATTCGTTGATTCTAGCAGACACTAGTTCAAAATTGGTAGAATTTACAACTTCTATATGCTTCAGGAGTTCTTCTTCACAATGTTCCTATCATGAAGCGACATTTTTTAGAAGGTCTTAAATGCATCTTTTTTCTCTCTTTTTGGAGGACAGTTTTTCCCACTGGGTTTTCTGTCTTACTCCATTTTTTGAGAGATTGCTTTGTACATGGGTACCTCACCAGGCTAGTAGCCAGGACCCATTTCTATTTATTGTACATGGGTACCTCACTAGGACTTGTATCTCGGACCCATCTCTTCTTCTACCCACCTAAGTTATGCTTAAGGGGGAGTGTTAGTGCTAAACTTTATCTTATATTACTTATTCTAAGTAATATATTTAGCACATGGCTTTAAGCAACATTAGGTATGATGTGTTGACTTGGAGAGTTGTTTCAAACTCTCCAAGCTATGTTTCGACACTTGGTGAGTGGAGTGTTGAAGTTGACTCCTAAGTCAACTCAACATCCTCACTCCCCAACACCTATATGTACTTGTCTTTTCAACTATTCAAACCACTCAGATTTTGATACTTACATTCGTCTTATAAATTTTGGATTCTCATGTGATCTATCTTCTTACAATATTGTCTTAAATAAATTCCCAATTTGAATAATCTAGGTTCTTAGATCATTGTCTTATTTTAATACATTGTATGCAATCTAGCTATTTTGACCATATTTATATATAATCCATTACATAGTATCCTTAAATTATGGTTATAGTTTTATGATTTATCATTATTATATCTAGCTACATTGTCCACATTATGTCTGTGATCTCATCTTTTAGAAATTTAACATGCATATCATTGATCTTAAACATGTATATACTTTCAGCGCACATTTCTATCTCATGTGTTATGATCGTTGATCTCACATTGTTAATATATTGTCTAACATTGCTCTTTGATCAAACATTTATTCAAATTAATTTTACATCAGGATCTTACATTACTATATTCTTATGTCCTAAATTATCTCACTTGAATGGATGAATCATATATATTTTGTCCTATGATCTCACACTATTACATCTTATATAGATTATGATCTCATCTTTCGATATCTACTTTATAGAGTATGTACATGCTATATTGCATTATCATAAATTGAGATTTTTAATTGTTATTGTGATATATTCATTCCTTGATAAAGCCAAGATATAATAGCAATATTTATAAAAAAGAATGCATAAAATTTTGCACATATAATAATAATGCACTTGCAGTTCAATGTTTGCATAATATAAATTATTTATAATGTTATACCTAACCAAGTGATGCTTTATGTACATCAAGTACCAAAGACTAGGGGTTATTGACATACATGTAAAAAGAATTGTTTGATATGATAACACAATTAGGATTCCTTACAACATTAATAGCTTTGAGTGTAGTTGATATGCAACAGTCTAATATGCATTATTTAATGCACTCTGAAGACCTAACAAATTCAAGGAATTGTAAAGAATAATTGAAACATAATTAAAATCCCCATATTGCCACTGTGTACCTGAAACATCATTTTAAAAAACAAAAGCTTGGGATTCTCCTCCTCATCTAATTTTTCTACAACATCTTTGGGAGATGGCTCATAGCCTCATTGTATGGAAAATCTAGCGTGAAACGAATAATAGGGTGTTTAATTCTAAGAAAATATCTTCAAAACCTCTATGGCATGAAATTAAGCATATCTATAACTCTTTGTATAAGAGTAAATTGAAAAGGAAGAATAGAGAAGCTAGTCCAACTAAACTTACTATTCTCAAAAACTAGCCTAATATATCATCAAGTTTTGATCAAGCAAAACCAAAAAAAGGGAGAAAATTTAGGAAAATCCAAACTGGCCCTCACTACCTGAAGGATGGATAAAAATTAATTTTCATGGAGAGTCAAAAAATAACTTGGGTACATTTGGCAGTGGCGCTATTCTTAGAAATCATAAAGGCAAAGTTGGTTTTGGAACCTAATTCTTTGGTCTCAATACAAACAATGTTACAGAAATGGAAGGCATGATCCTTGGTCTCAAAATGGGATAAATAACCAACTCTCAAAACATTATTATTGAAGGGTCCGTTCTAAGTTGGTTATCATGATTTTGAAAAATCAAGAAGTTAGGCAATGGATGCTCTATAGTCTTCTTTTAGAAGCAGTTGCTCTTCTCGATAAATTTGTAAATGTTAGGATTAACGACATTTACCAAGAAGGAAATCAGTTGGTTGATTAGGTAGCTAATTTAAGTATCCAAAGAGAAAATTATGATCTTCAAATCATGGGAAGTGATTTGAGTAACTTTCTACATTTTTATGAATTCGAACGGTTTGTTAAAAGGGATTTGAATTAAGTATCGAGGATTTTATCCTTATCTTCAAAAATCAAGATATGTTGTACATGATGACAGGTTTACCACCTTTCCTACTCAGTTTTTGTGGGCCTTTGTGGTTGGGTTATGGAGAAACCTTAGCTTCACTACTAGATTCACTAATCTTTGGAGGCTAACAGATGTCTGTGGTTACCTCATGAGCAAAGTTTATGGCTTTTCTAAACACCCTATCATTTTGGGAAGTTTTCTTGTTTTGTTTTGGAATAGGAGTTTGGTTGGCATTCTAAAGAGGTGTCCTTATCTCTTCTTGGAGTGATAAAGTTTATATCATAGATGGAGTTGTTCTCTCCATATGGATAGTCATCTTTCCTTTTTCCCTTGTTGGTTATTGCATGACTTAAATTGCCGAGTTTCTAGTGGTTTCTTCCTTATCAATTCGAGGCTATCTTTTTGGATAAGGCTTTGCTTCTTTGCTGGCATTTGGGTGTTTTGGAGGATGGTCGTTGCTTCTGGCTCTTCTAATCATTATGATTTTTCCTTTTCCTCTCTTCCACATTGTCAGTTTGGGGAATTATTTCTATTTCTGATTAAGTCTTTGGATGGTGCCTTCAAAAGGCAACATTATATATTTTTGGAGTGCTTAAAGTTTAGAAGTTTAGAGTTTCACCTTTGTGAACTCACTCCATGTTCGCAATTGAAATTCCTTTGACTCTTTCCTAGTGTCTCCAACATGGATTTGGTGTAACTTTTAGAGACTTCTAGCTGATAGATAAGTGGAATCTCCACCCCAAAAGTATTCAGAAAGGAAAACTAAAACCTCATTCAATTCAAATCAATGAGATGATCATTAGGATGAGTACACTTTGGATCATGGTTAAGACCGCTCAACCGACGAAGGTAAATTAGAGAACGACTGCAAAATAGACCCAAAAACTTCACAATCACATACTAGATCAAAGTAAAATTAACAATAAAAGAGGCTTGACCATCACACACCCAACAGAGGAGGCAAGTTATGTATCCAAACATTTGATATTATCATCTATACAAAAACATAACTAAATATAATAGATCACGAAGCACAAAATATGATTGGTACCAATGTACACAAATATTCAATATACTCCAATATAGAAGAATGCACTTAAGGCGAGTCAACATGTAATGCATTACTTCTTAAGGGGGAATCACTCCAAAACCTTGGCCATGAGATCCCAAATGCAATCCAATGTGTTTCCATGATTCTCTATAAGACTAGATGCATCATTATATATCCTCCTAACTAATAATCTTATAGCAACACCTTTACACATGTGATACACATTAGATTGATTAATAAACATATATGACTTCTTTCAAAATGATACATGTATGTGACATATTACAAACATTTAGGCTAATCCTATCTAAACATGAGTTATGTGCGACACAAGTCAACTAATCCATAATCCATTTATACATCATAATATCATATGCCTAAGTGCATTATATGCCACCCCTTGACAAGTTTCATCCTCGACTTGAGTAAGAATCTAAATATGACGACTTTCTAAGAATTGATCACAATTGGCACAAAATACAATCATCCAAATGAAAAATTCAATGTTGTTGACCTATAAGATGGATCTACACTTTCTCTATACTACTCCAATTCGTTGTATTATCATAACTATTTATCCAATCATGATGTGCATATCTATGCTTGTTGCCTCTTTGATTGTAAGTGTGCCCATAGTAGTTCTTTCTAGGTTTCCATGTATATCCAAAATTGTTGCTTCACTGATGATTTATAATATTATATATCATGTCTCCATGATGGTATGGATGAGGATATATTTCAACCTTTAAAGCTCTAGTTTCGTCTTCAACTTTTGACTCTTCTTCCTTATCTTCCACCTTTATTTTTGGCTCTTCAATAAGTGAAGGATTTGACGCTTCAAAAATATTAAGGTATTATCCAAGTCATCCTTTTGTTCCTCTCATCCTTGCTTACTTGAAGGGTTCAAATTTTCTTTGCTAGTACCCAAGTCTTCATGCACACCTTCTAATTCTTCCTTGTCCATTTATTTACACTCTTTTGTAGATTATTTATTTTCTTCAAATTATTGATCCTATAGCTCACATAAACTTGCTCATATTAATTTTGAATGGGTCAACATACCTTATATATCATGCAATGTTAATTTATTCCTTTTGTAGCAAAGCTTCATTAATTTTGTTTTACATTGAGATTAATATCCACACTATTGATAGGTATAGATTCTAGTATAAAAATATGGATATCAATTATATTCATCCATGGTAGCCTACATTCCTAAATTCTCTAGAACCTCCATATCTAAATTGAAACTCATGGTACTAATCCTAGTTTTCGTTATCCTAGGAAAATTCTCAGGCTCTTTAGAATCATCAAGTCTATACCGAAAATGCCAACACCATTTCCAAGACTTTTCTAGGAAGGACCTAACAATTTCAGGGCATTTCTTGGTAAAATTTGACTATTTTGTTTTTTGATCAAGTCTTTGGATGGTGTTGTCAAAAGGTAACATTATCTGTTTTTGGAGTGTTTAAAGAGTTTCACCTTTGCGAATTCACTCTATGTTCACAATTGACATTCCTTTGACTCTTGCCTAATGTCTCCAACATGAATTTGGTACAATTTTTAGAAACTTCTAACTGATAGGATTTGTGACATTTTTTTAGCTTTCTTGTATCTCCATTCACCTGTTTGAAACCTTTTTAATATTTTATTAAAAATTTATTTAAAAAAACAAAATAAAATTACCATTACTAATGAGAATAAATCAGCCCTAGAATATTTAAAGATGACAAAAAAAAACAGAGCTACTATAAGGGTCCATTCTAAGTTGGTTATCATGAGTTTGAAAAATCAAGAAGTTAGGCAATGGATTCTCTTTAGTCTTCTTTTAGAAGCAGTTGCTCTTCTTGATAAATTTTTAAATGTTAGGATTAACCACATTTAGCAAGAAGGAAATAAGTTGGCAGATTAGGTAGCTAATTTAAGTATCCAAAGAGAATATCATGATCTTGGAATCATGGAAAATGATTTGGGTAACTTTCTACTTTTTTATGAACTCCAACAGTTCGTTAAAAAAGATTTGAATTAAGTATTGAGGATTTTATCCTTATCTTCAAAACTCAAAATATGTTGTACATGATGACAGGTTTACCACCTTTCCTAGTCACTCTTTGCGGGCCTTTGTGGTTGGGTTATGGAGAAACCTTAGCTTCACTACTAGATTCTCGGATCTTTGGACGCTAGCAGACGTTTATGGTTATCTCATGAGCAAAGTTTTATGGCTTTTCTAAACCCCCGTATCATTTTGGGAAGTTATTTTTGTTTAGGAATAGGAGTTTGGTTGATCTTATAAAGAGGTGTCCCTATCTCTTCTTGGAGTGATTATATCATATGGATTTTTCTTTCCATATGGATAGTCATCTTTCCTTTGTTCCCTTGCTAGTTATGCCATGACTTTTGTTGAGTTTCTAGTGGTTTCTTGCTAGAACAAGTAGTGGATTTTTCCTTATCAATTGGAGGCTATCTTTTTGGATAAGGCTTTGTTTCTTTACTGGCATTTGGGGTGTTTTGGAGGATGATAGTTACTTATGGCTCTTCTAATGGGTTATGTTTTTTTGAGGATGATAGTTACTTCTGGCTCTTCTAATCGGTTATGTTCTTTCCTTTTCCTCTCTTCCACATTGTCAGCTTGGGGAATTATTTCTATTTCTGATTTGGAGTTTCACCTTTGTGAATTCACTCCATGTTCGTAATTGACATTCCTTTGACTCTTGCCTAGTGTCTCCACTATGAATTTGGTACTAGCCGATAAGATTTGTGACCTTTTTAGCGTTCTTGTATCTCTATTCACCCGTGTGAAACCTTTTCTAATAGTTTTTTAAAACTTTATTAAAAAATGCAAAATAAAATTACCGTTATTAATTAGAATAAATCAACCATAAAATATTTAAAGATGACAAAAACAAAACGCAGCTACTATGGATCTCATATAAAATTTCATTTAAATCTTACCTCCGCAATGTCAAATACTTTGCCCTGTTTGAATTAATGCACGGTTATTTGACTTCCCCATATCGATGTTTTACGAGAGAAAAAGAGGACAACGTATATCAAATTAAACTAGGGTAAACCAGGGCGAAAAGACGTGGCCAAAATTATTAAATGATGAGAGGCGTGATTGGGCAAGAAGGAAACATTGCATAAGTTGGGATGCGAGTCTGAGATTGGAATATTTTGAAGTAAATAGTGGTGGCGTCGCATTTAATACACAAAGGGTGGACGGTGGGAGATACAATATTCGTTGGAGGGAGATGATGGATCCGGACACCATAAATAAAGGGCGGCAAAGACACACATCCCATACTATCTGGTGTTGCAGCAGCTGAAATCCAGCTTAATGGAGGCCCTGAGGCTGAGTAGATTGTGTGTTTTGGTTCTAGTTTTTGTTCAGGCAGGCGCTGCAGCAAATGATAAATGCCCTGAGGATGCAGACGGAACGCGGTGCCCCTTGTCTGCCTGTGCCGGCGGCCATGCACTGCCCCGCTGCGCGTTTGGGTTCGCTTCCACCGTGACGGGAGGCGCGGGGGGGCAGTCTTACGTGGTGACGAGCTCTCTGGACTCCCCGCAGTCCCCGCAGCCGGGAAGTCTCCGATACGGCCTTGGCAAGGGAAACGTGTGGATCACCTTCTCGCGGAGCATGAAGATCCTTCTCAAGGACAGGCTGTGGCTTCCAAGCTCCACCACCATCGACGGTCGAGGCTTCAGAGTGACCATTGGCGGCGCCCAGCTCGCCGTGCAACGCGCCTCCAATGTCATTCTCCACAACCTGCAGATCGATGCCCCCGCAGATAAGAGCGAGAACAGCATTTATGTGGACGGGGAGTCCACCCTCATCTGGTTGGATCACCTCACACTTGTGGATCCCAGTCGCATGACAGGCATTGGCAAGATCGTCTCTGTCGGCAACGCCAGCACGGACGTCACCATTTCCAACTCGCTCCTCGCAAACACAAACTTCAGCGTCCTGCTGGGCAGCTCCGACGAGGAGCGGCAGGACAAAAGCATGCGCGTCACGGTGTACAGAAATTGGTTCAAGGATTCCAGCCAACGCATGCCTCATTGCAGATGGGGATATTGCCATGTTGTCAACAACCTCTACACCAACTGGGGTTACTACGCCATTGGCGCCCGCGCTTATGCCACCGTCAAGAGCGAAGCCAATGTGTTTGAGGCGGGGCAAAAGAAAGAGGTAACCCCCTGGTATCCCAGTGTAGCTAAAACATTAGACCAGACTCCCCACATCGACTCCACCAGAGATCTGCTCCTCAATGGGGCTACTTTCCATCAGTTTCTCAAAACATCAGCGGCATCTGCTTCTCCCCCTCACAAATTAAACCTCCCTCCCGTCTTAGCAGCTCAGACAGTTTCTTCCCTGCTGCGACGCTGCGCAGGAGCACTCGATCCCTCCCAAGCCCGTGCGTGTCTTGCTCCCTGAATTCCTTCTTTCTTCAGGCTAACTAGGCCTGACATGGCATAGCATTGCATTGTAACCATTTTCGATAACTTAATTTTCTTCATTGCAACCATTTTCAATAACTATCACTTCTGTTTCTGTGACTCCCTTATAAACCTACTACAGATTTCTCCACTGTGTTATGTGAACCTCGTTTTTATTTATTGTTAATCTTTTACTTTATTATTAAACTCAAAGTGTTTGCGAATAAACAAATAAAATTAATTACTCTTCTCAATTATAAAGATATAAGAATGACTTACTTTTATTTATAGCTGATCTTTCAATTTTTATTATTAAGCCTAAAGTGTTTACAAATAAACAAATAAAACTAATAAATTCTTTTCAAATATAAACATACACGAATATAAGGTTAAGAAAAATTGGTAAATAATATTTTATTAAGGGATGTTTTCATGCACATTAATTTTCTTAAGCTTGAATTCACTGAAACTTAATAAACCGAATTGTGATTACAATTACCATATTATTACATGTGTAAAGTGTTTTTAAATAAACAAATAAAACTCATAAATTCTCTTTAAACATAAAAATACACGAATATAAGATTAAGAAAATTGGTAACTAATATTTTATTAAGGGATGTTTTGATGCACATTAATTCTCTTAAGCTTGAATTCATTAAGAATTAATAAACTAAATTGTGATTACAACTATGGATATTACAATTTTGCAAATAAACAAATAAAACTAATAAACATTCTCTTTAAATATAAACATACACTAATGTAAGATTAATAAAAAATATTTTATTAAGGGATGTTTTGATGCACATTAATTCTCTTAAGCTTGAATTCATTAAGATTTAATGAATTGAATTGTGATTTAGAATTATGGTTAGATCGAGGGTTATGATTAAAATTTCGGTTTGGGTTAGAATTATGGTTATGCTTAAAATTAGAGTTATGATTACACTTAGGGTTTAGATCATGATTAGAATTAGGGCTGTACTTAAAATTAGATTTAGAATAAGGTTTTAATCTAATTATGGTTATGGTTATGTTTATAAATATCCTTATGTTTTATGTTTTTTCATGTACCAAATTATGGTTAGGGTTAGGCTTAGGCTTATAAGTAAGATTAAATATAAGGTTAGAATTAAGTTAGGGTTATGAGTAGGATTGCAATTAGGGTTTAAATCAGGGTTAAAGTTAGCATATCTATCTTTTGAAAAATAAATTGTATGTCTTTGTACATTTTTTTACTTTTTTCTAAACTTCATCAAAAAGTAAAAATCGTCACAAATAATAAAGGATTCATTTATTAAATTATAAAACCGATATTAGAGTTATTTTAATCATATTTAACAATTAATATTATTATTTGGTAATTTTTCTTAGAAAGCTTCCATATTCGTGCCAAATGTAAATGGTGGCATTAGTATCTGGTTTAGTGAACCATAATTGAATGTTTTATTATTAGTAAATTTCTAAGTAGTTGTGGATTATGCAATTTTGAAATTAATTTCTTTTTGAGACTACCATAAAATTTTGTAGATGCACAAATCAACAAATACAAATAAAATCAGCAAACTATAGTAACACAAAATTTACATGGAGAAACTCGAGCAACAGAGAGCATGAAATAAATATTCATTTGTATAAATAGCATTAGAAATATACAAGATACTTCACTCTTGTCACAAAACATTTAATACACCTGATAAAATATGAAAACAGTGCATGCACTACTCTACTTTGTTCTACTCTTCACTATATCCTTTGTTTAGTTTTCTCTACCATACTTTGTTTTCCCTACTTTGTTTGTTCCTCTCTACTTTTCTATGTCTTTTCTTCTCTCCTTTGTTTTCTCTTCTCTGCTCTACTCTGCTTTGCTCTATTTTCTTTTCTCTGCTCTGCTCTATTTTCTTTGCTCTCCTCACACAATGTTAATTTATTCACTTTGTACCAAATCTTCATTAATTTTGTTTTACATTGAGACTAATATACAACCTATTCATAGGTATAGGTTATACTATAAAAATTTGGATATCAATTTTATTCATCCATGCTTACTTACATTCCTAAATTCTCTAGAACCTCCATATCTAAACGGAAACTCATGGTACTCATCCTATTTTTCGTTCTCCTAGTAAACTTATTAGGCTATATAGAATCATAAATTCTATACCAAAAATGTCAACACCATTTCTAGGACGTTTCTAGGAAGGACCTAACAATTTGAGGCCACTTTTTTGAGAAACTTTGACTAAGTCTACTGATTTATTTTTTTAAGAATTAATGTAACTAAAAATCATAAGTAATAAATGTAAGAAATTTTGAATCATGTAGTGTTCTATTAGTTTTTTGTTTATTTTAATGTTGACTATGCACATAACATTGATATTATGAATATTTCTATGTATAAATTTTTACATTTTATGCATAGATGTTCTCACTACAAATGGTACCCAGGGGCAGAAAAAAATATGCACACAAGTTTCTCCATTTTTATCTAAATCCACACACATTTATTGGTAACTTAGAGAGAAACCTTTATATCTTAAAAAAACAAATTTCTCACCATATAAATGTAGTTCCATGGTGTACTTGGCTTGACCATATAATAGCTTAGCCAAGTTAATGTCGATGACAATATACCTGTATCTAGGATTTGGACACAATCACTTCGTACTTCTAAGTGCATCAATAAACCTACAATGTTTAAACTTCCTCTATTGGTAAAAAAAAAAAACACTAGGGATTTTTTCCTCTTGAAAGGATAGAGATTCCCCAAACTTCCTTTTTTTCCTCTCCTTGATAGTTATGTTCTTTCCACTCTTTCTCCTTTAATACTTCTCCTATTTGTTTCCCTATTTAGCTAAGGAAAGATTTTTCTTAGTTGTAGCAATTGCAATACATTGTATTCCTACATGCATCAAAGTTAAAATAAAAACTAGTGTTTCAAAAAAATAGTCTTTCAATGGATCTCTCCATATGGAAAGAAATCTTTTATTTGTTCCGTTGCTGGCTATGCCATGACTTTTGTTGAGTTTCTAGTGGTTTCTTGCTAGAACAATGCTCGGTCCCAAACTTGGGGCATCACTTTTTCCATCAGAGATGGACAAAAAACTTTCACATTACCTCTATTTGAAGATTTTTCCTTGAACAAAGCTCCCTTTGTTCCAAGATTCAGAGAAATCACCTTCGAACAACGGTTTACCTGCGTTTAAAATAATATATAATGTTGGAAACACCTTTTGCTTATCAATTTCAATGGACAGAGTGCAAGGGAAAGCATAGTGCATCCGAAGGTGACTATGTAACCGTTGACAATCAACGGAGAGAATCACAGAAGACCGAGTATAATAGGGAGTTCCAACACCTTGCCACTTATCATCTGTCGAAGGTGTCCATGTCCATCTGCATTAGAATTGACACTGTTGCATTTTTTACCAGGTATTCTTCATTTACCCCTATTAAATTTTGAGTAATGTTTATTTTCAAAAATTGTAATATGGAAATTCTTTTTTTTTAATCAAAATTTCTAAACCCTTTCTTTGAATGCACAATCCCTAAACATGACTTTCAAAACATAAAATATCAAATTGAAACCCTGTTACATGTTAATTTCAAAACCCCAATACCTAATTTTGAAACCCTAACAATTTATTTTCAAACCCATTATGTGAAATTTGAAACCGTAATGTACCCATCAAATTGAAACTATAAAATGCGAAAAAATGAAACAGGCTAAACATCAATTTTGGAACCCTAATTTTATTTATATTTGAAACACTAAATTTTGGAACCCTAAAATGTGTATTTTGAACCCTAAAATGCTTACATGGAACCCTAATATTCTTAGAACTTGCTAATTATATATGCACATAGATGATGAGATTTTTTACTGGAGGGTTTAGATTCACATATGCTTTCATGACCCTTTACCTCTTATAACATAATCCTGGGATCTCTGGTCCTTATGATTATTTTAGATTCACTTATGTTTAGGTACATGGTTTGATCTGTTAGTGCTAAACTTTTTCTTATATTACTTATTCTAAGTAATATATTTAGCACATGGCTTTAATCAATTTTAGGTGCAAGGTGTCGACTTCGAGAGCTATTTCAAACTCTCCAAGCTGTGAGTCGACACTCATTCAATAATTGGTGAGTAGAGTGTTGAAGTTGACTCAACCTCCTCGCTCCTCAACACCTATATGTACTTGTCTTTTCAACTAATCAAACTGCTCAGATTTTGATACTTGCATTCGGCTTACGAATTTTGGATTCTCATATGGTATCAGAGTAGGTTTGAGTTTGTTTTTTGGTTTTTTCTGAGGCAAAATCCTTGTTGATGTGTGCAGGCCCATTTAGTAGATCATCGGTTCGAATGTGTGAATGGTGAATCTCTCCTTGCTTGATCATTTTTTGTGGAAGGCTCTTGAGGGTTTTCAGAAGGCCTTATTTTGCATTGAGGAGTGCTGGTATGAGTAGAAGTGGCACCCTCAATTGAAGGATGCAGATAGCCTAGTCAAAGACCATGGCCTTGTTTTGATAAGACCACAAACCTTAGTCAAAGGCCACAGGCCGTATTGAAATACTACAAGGCTCTTGAAATCTGTAGGACTACATCAAATCTACGTCTGTGGCTTCCAAGCTCCGCCACCATCAATGGTCTAGGCTTTAGAGTGACCATTGGCTCGCCATGCAACGTGCCTCCATTGTCATTCTCCACAACCTGTAGAGCGAGAACAACATTTATGTGGACAAGGAGTCCACCCTCATCTGGTTGGATCATCTCACACTTGTGGATCCCAGTCGCATGACAGGCATTGGCAAGATCATCTCTATCGGGAATGCCAGTATGGACGTCACCATTTTTAACTCACTCCTCATAAATACAAACTTCAGCGTTCTACTGGGCAGCTCCGACGAGGAGCGGCAGGACAAAAGTATGCGCATCACGATGTACAGAAATTGGTTCAAGGATTCAAGCCAACGCATGCCTCATTGCAGATGGGGAGATTGCCATGTTGTCAACAACCTCTACACCAACTGGGTTTACTATGCCATTGGTGCCCGCGCTTATGCCACCGTCAAGAGTGAAGCCAATGTGTTTGAGGTGGGGCAAAAGAAAGAGGTAACCCCCTGGTATCCCAGTGTAGCTAAAACATTAGAACAGACTCCCCACATCGACTCCACTAGAGATCTGCTCCTCAATGGGGCTACTTTCCATCAGTTTCTTAAAACATCAGCGGCATCTGCTTCTACCCCTGACAAATTAAACCTCCCTCCCATCTTGCCAGTTCAGACAGTTTCTTCCCTGCTGCGACGCTGCACAGGAGCACTCAATCCCTCCCAAGCCCGTGCATGTCTTGCTCCCTGAATTCCTTCTTTCTTCAGGCCAACTAAGCCTGAAATGGCATAGCATTGCATTGTAACCATTTTTTATAACTTAATTTTCTTCATTGCAACCATTTTCAATAACTATCACTTCTATTTCTATGACTCCCTTATAAATGTACTACAAATTTCTCCAGTGTGTTATGTGAACCTCATTTTTATTTATTGTTAATCTTTCACTTTATTATTAAACTCAAAGTGTTTGCAAATAAAATCAGCAAACTAGAGTAACACAAAATTTATAGGGAGAAACTCCAGCAACAAAGAGCATGAAATAAATATTCGTTTGTAAAAATAGCATTAGAATTATACAAGATACTTCACCCTTCTCATGAAAAATTTAATACACCTGAAAAAATATGAAAATAGTACATGCACTACTCTACTTTGTTATACTCTTCACTATATGCTTTGGTCTATTTTGCTCTACTCTATTTTGCTCTATTTTCTCTGCTTTGCTCTAGACTCCGCTTTGTTTAGTTTTCTCTACTATACTTTTGTTTTCCCTACTTTGTTTGTTCCACTCTACTTTTCAATGTCTTTTCTTTTATGTCTTTTCTTCTCTCCTTTGTTTTCTCTTCTCTACTCTACTTTGCTTTGCTCTATTTTCTTTACTTTGCTATGCTTTATTTTCTTTGCTCTCCTCACACAATGTTAATTTATTCACTTTGTACCAAAGCTTCATGAATTGCGTTCCATATTGAGACTAATATACAACCTATTCATAGGTATAGATTATAGTATAAAAATATGGATATAAATTTTATTCATCCATGCTAACTTACATTCCTAAATTCTCTAGAACCTCCATATCCAAATGGAAACTTATGGTACTCATCCTATTTTTCGTTCTCCTAGGAAACTTATTAGGCTATATAGAATCGTAAATTCTATACCAAAAATGTCCACCATTTCTAGGACGTTTCTAGGAAGGACCAAACAATTTGAGGCCATTTTTTTGAGAAACTTTGACTACGTCTACTGATTTATTTTTTAGAGAATTAATATAACTAAAAATCATAAGTAATAAATGTAAGAAATTTTGAATCATTTAGTGTTCTATTAGTTTTTTGTTTATTTTAATGTTGACTATGCACATAACGTTGATATTATGAATATTTCTATGTATAAATTTTTACATTTTATGCATAGATGTTCTCACTACAAATGGTACCCAGGGGTACAAAAAATATGCTCACAAGTTTCTCCATTTGTATCTAAATCCACACACATTTATTGGTAACTTAGAGAGAAACCTTTATATCTTAAAAAATATATAATTTCTCACCATATAAATGTAGTTCCATGGTGTACTTGGCTTGACCATATACTATCTTAGCCAAGTTAATGTCGATGAGAATATACCTGTGTCTAGGATTTGGACACAATCACTTCGTACTTCTAAGTGCATCAATAAACCTACAATGTTTAAGCTCCCTTGATTGGTAAAAAAAAACACTAGGGATTTTTTCCTCTTCCAAGGATAGAGATTCCTCAAACTTCCTTTTTTTCCTCTCCTTGATAGTTATGTTCTTTCCACTCTTTCTCCTTTAATACTTCTCCTATTTGTTTCCCTATTTAGCTAAGGAAAGATTTTCCTTAGTTGTAGCAATTGCAATACATTCTATTCCTACATGCGTCAAAGTTAAAATAAAAACTAGTGTTTCAAAAAAACATTCTTTCAATGGATCTCTCCATATAGAATGAAATCTTTCATTTGTTCCATTGCTGGTTATGCCATGACTTTTGTTGAGTTTCTAGTGGTTTCTTGCTAGAACAATGCTCGGTCCCAAACTTGGGGCATCACTTTTTCCATCGGGGATGGACAAAAGGTTTTCACATTACCTCTATTCGAAGATTTTTCCTTGAAAAAAGGTCCCTGTGTTCCAAGATTCAGAGAAATCACCTTCGAACAACAGTTTAGCTGCATTCAAAGAAAATCTTTGAAAGAAGGTATTTTTTATCAATCACTAAATATTAAGTTTGAATATTTTCTTGGAGTGAAGGTAATAGTTTGTTTTTTAAAATAATATATAATGCTGGAAACACCTTTTGCTTATCAATTTCAATGGACAGAGTGCAAGGAAAAGCATAGTGCATCTGAAGGTGACTGTGTAACCGTTGACCATCAACGGAGAGAATCACAGAAGACCGAGTATAATAGGGAGTTCCAACACCTTGCCACTTATCATCTATCGAAGGTGTCCATGTCCGTCTGCATTAGAACTGACACTATTGCATTTTTTACTCGGTATTCTTCATTTACCCCTATTAAATTTTGAGTATTTACTTCCATGTTTATTTTCAAAAATTGTAATATGGAAATTCTTTTTTTTTAATCAAAATTTCTAAACCCTTTCTTTGAATGCACAATCCCTAAACATGACTTTCAAAACATAAAATATCAAATTGAAACCCTGTTACATGTTAATTTCAAAACCCCAATACCTGATTTTGAAACCCTAACAATTTATTTTCAAACCCATTATGTGAAATTTGAAACCGTAATGTACCCATCAAATTGAAACTATAAAATGCGAAAAAATGAAACAGGCTAAACATCAATTTTGGAACCCTAATTTTATTTATATTTGAAACACTAAATTTTGGAACCCTAAAATGTTTATTTTGAACCCTAAAATGCTTACATGGAACCCTAATATTCTTAGAACTTGCTAATTATATATGCACATAGATGATCAGATTTTTTACTGGAGGGTTTAGATTATTTTACATTCACTTATGTTTAGGTACATGGTTTGATCTGTTAGTGCTAAACTTTTTCTTATATTACTTATTCTAAGTAATATATTTAGCACATGGCTTTAATCCATTTTAGGTGCAAGGTGTCGACTTCGAGAGTTATTTCAAACTCTCCAAGCTGTGAGTCGACACTCATTCAATAATTGGTGAGTAGAGTGTTCAAGTTAACTCAACCTCCTCGCTCCTCAACACCTATATGTACTTGTCTTTTCAACTAATCAGACTGCACAGATTTTGATACTTGCATTCAGCTTACGAATTTTGGATTCTCATATGGTATCAGAGTAGGTTTGAGTTTGTTTTCTGGTTCTTTTCTGAGGCAAAATCCTTGTTGATGTGTGTAGGCCCATTTAGTAGATCATCGATTTGAATGTGTGAATGGTGAATCTCTCCTTGCTTGATCATTTTTTGTGGAAGGCTCTTGAGCATTTTCAGAAGGCCTTATTTTGCATTGAGGAGTGCTGGTATGAGTAGAAGCGGCACCCTCAATTGATGGATACAGATAGCCTGGTCAAAGACCATGGCCTTGTTTTGATAAGACCATGAACCTTAGTCAAAGGCCACAGGCCGTATTGAAATACTACAAGGTTCTTGAAATTTGCAGGACTACATCAAATCTACGTCTGTGGCTTCCAAGCTCCGCCACCATCGACGGTCTAGGCTTCAGAGTGACCATTGGCTCGCCATGCAACGCACCTCCAATGTCATTCTCCACAACCCATAGAGCGAGAACAACATTTATGTGGATGAGGAGTCCACCCTCATCTAGTCGGATCATCTCACACTTGTGTATCCTAGTCTCATGACAGGCATTGGCAAGATCATCTCTGTCGGGAACGCCAGTACAGACATCACCATTTTTAACTCGCTCCTCGAAAACACAAACTTCAGCGTTCTGCTAGGCAGCTCCGATGAGGAGCGACAGGACAAAAGTATGCGCGTCACGATGTACAGAAATTGGTTCAAGGATTCAAGCCAACGCATGCCTCATTGCAGATGGGGAGATTGCCATGTTGTCAACAACCTCTACACCAACTGGGGTTACTATGCCATTGGTGCCCACGCTTATGCCACCGTCAAGAGTGAAGCCAATGTGTTTGAGGTGGGGCAAAAGAAAGAGGTAACCCCTTGGAATCCCAGTGTAGCTAAAACATTAGAATAGACTCCCCACATCGACTCCACCAGAGATCTACTCCTCAATGGGGCTACTTTCTATCAGTTTCTCAAAACATCAGTGGCATCTGCTTCTACCCCTCACAAATTAAACCTCCCTCCCATCTTGCCAGTTCAGATAGTTTCTTCCCTGCTACGACGCTGTGCAGGAGCACTCGATCACTCCCAAGCCCGTGCATGTCTTGCTCCCTGAATTCCTTCTTTCTTCAGGCCAACTAAGCCTGACATGGCATAGCATTGCATTGTAACAATTTTCAATAACTTAATTTTCTTCATTGCAACCATTTTCAATAACTATCACTTCTATTTCTATGACTCCCTTATAAACGTACTACAAATTTCTCCATTGTGTTATGTGAACCTCATTTTTATTTATTGTTAATCTTTTACTTTATTATTAAACTCAAAGTGTTTGCAAATAAAATTAGCAAACTAGAGTAACACAAAATTTATAGGGAGAAAATCCAGCAACAAAGAGCATGAAATAAATATTCATTTGTAAAAATAGCATTAGAATTATACAAGATACTTCACCCTTCTCATGAAAAATTTAATACACCTGAAAAAATATGAAAATAGTACATGCACGACTCTACTTTGTTATACTCTTCACTATATGCTTTGCTCTATTTTGCTCTACTCTATTTTGCTCTATTTTCTCTGCTTTGCTCTAAACTCCGCTTTGTTTAGTTTTCTCTACTATACTTTGTTTTCCCTACTTTGTTTGTTCCACTCTACTTTTCAATGTCTTTTCTTTTATGTCTTTTCTTCTCTCCTTTGTTTTCTCTTCTCTACTTTACTTTGCTTTGCTCTATTTTCTTTACTTTGCTATGCTTTATTTTCTTTGCTCTCCTCACACAATGTTAATTTATTCACTTTGTACCAAAGCTTCATGAATTGCGTTCCATATTGAGACTAATATACAACCTATTCATAGGTATAGATTATAGTATAAAAATATGGATATCAATTTTATTCATCCATGCTAACTTACATTCCTAAATTCTCTAGAACCTCCATATCCAAATGGAAACTTATGGTACTCATCCTATTTTGCGTTCTCCTAGGAAACTTATTAGGCTATATAGAATCATAAATTCTATACCAAAAATGTCCACCATTTCTAGGACGTTTCTAGGAAGGACCAAACAATTTGAGGCCATTTTTTTGAGAAACTTTGACTACGTCTACTGATTTATTTTTTAAAGAATTAATATAACTAAAAATCATAAGTAATAAATGTAAGAAATTTTGAATCATTTAGTGTTCTATTAGTTTTTTGTTTATTTTAATGTTGACTATGCACATAACATTGATATTATGAATATTTCTTTGTATAAATTATTACATTTTATGCATAGATGTTCTCACTACAAATGGTACCCAGGGGTACAAAAAATATGCTCACAAGTTTCTCCATTTGTATCTAAATCCACACACATTTATTGGTAACTTAGAGAGAAACCTTTATATCTAAAAAAATATATAATTTCTCACCATATAAATGTAGTTCCATGGTGTACTTGGCTTGACCATATACTATCTTAGCCAAGTTAATGTCGATGAGAATATACCTGTGTGTAGGATTTGGACACAATCACTTCGTACTTCTAAGTGCATCAATAAACCTACAATGTTTAAGCTTCCTTGATTGGTAAAAAAAAACACTAGGGATTTTTTCCGCTTCCAAGGATAGAGATTCCTCAAACTTCCTTTTTTTCCTCTCCTTGATAGTTATGTTCTTTCCACTCTTTCTCCTTTAATACTTCTCCTATTTGTTTCCCTATTTAGCTAAGGAAAGATTTTCCTTAGTTGTAGCAATTGCAATACATTCTATTCCTACATGCGTCAAAGTTAAAATAAAAACTAGTGTTTCAAAAAAACATTCTTTCAATGGATCTCTCCATATGGAATGAAATCTTTCATTTGTTCCATTGCTGGTTATGCCATGACTTTTGTTGAGTTTCTAGTGGTTTCTTGCTAGAACAATGCTCGGTCCCAAACTTGGGGCATCACTTTTTCCATCGGGGATGGACAAAAGGTTTTCACATTACCTCTATTCGAAGATTTTTCCTTGAAAAAAGGTCCCTGTGTTCCAAGATTCAGAGAAATCACCTTCGAACAACAGTTTAGCTGCATTCAAAGAAAATCTTTGAAAGAAGGTATTTTTTATCAATCACTAAATATTAAGTTTGAATATTTTCTTGGAGTGAAGGTAATAGTTTGTTTTTTAAAATAATATATAATGCTGGAAACACCTTTTGCTTATCAATTTCAATGGACAGAGTGCAAGGAAAAGCATAGTGCATCCGAAGGTGACTGTGTAACCATTGACCATCAACGGAGACAATCACAGAAGACCGAGTATAATAGGGAGTTCCAACACCTTGCCACTTATCATCTGTCGAAGGTGTCCATGTCCGTCTGCATTAGAACGGACACTGTTGCATTTTTTACTAGGTATTCTTCATTTACCCCTATTAAATTTTGAGTATTTACTTCCATGTTTATTTTCAAAAATTGTAATATGGAAATTCATATTTTTTAATTGAAATTTCTAAACCCTTTCCTTGAATGCACAATCCCTAAACATGACTTTCAAAACATAAAATATCAAATTGAAACCCTGTTACATGTTAATTTCAAAACCCCAGTACCTGATTTTGAAACCCTAAAAATTTATTTTCAAACCCATTATGTGAAATTTGAAACCGTAATGTACGCATCAAATTGAAACCATAAAATGTGAAAAAATGAAACAGGCTAAACATTGATTTTGGAACCCTAATTTCATTTATATTTGAAACACTAAATTTTGGAACCCTAAAATGTTTATTTTGAACCCTAAAATGCTTATATGGAACCCTAATATTCTTAGAACTTGCTAATTATATATGCACATAGATGATGAGATTTTTTATTGGAGGGTTTAGATTCACATATGCTTTCATGACCCTTTACCTCTTATAACATAATCCTCAGATCTCTGGTCCTTATGATTATTTTAGATTCACTTATGTTTAGGTACATGGTTTGATCTGTTAGTGCTAAACGTTTTCTTATATTACTTATTCTAAGTAATATATTTAGCACATGGATTTAATCCATTTTAGGTGCAAGGTGTCGACTTCGAGAGCTATTTCAAACTCTACAAGCTATGTGTTGACACTCATTCGACAATTGGTGAGTAGAGTGTTGAAGTCGACTCAACCTCCTCACTCCTCAACACCTATATGTACTTGTCTTTTCAACTAATCAAACTGCTTAGATTTTGATACTTGCATTCGGCTTACGAATTTTGGATTCTCATATGGTATCAGAGTAGGTTTGAGTTTGTTTTCTGGTTCTTTTCTAAGGCAAAACCCTTGTTGATGTATGCAGGCCCATTTAGTAGATCATTAGTTCGAATGTGTGAATGATGAATCTCTCCTTGCTTGATCATTTTTTGTGGAAGGCTCTTGAGGGTTTTCAGAAGGCCTTATTTTGCATTGAGGAGTGCTGGTATGAGTAGAAGTGGCACCCCCAATGGAAGGATGCAGACAGCCTACTCAAAGACCATGGCCTTGTTTTGATAAGGCCAAGAACCTTAGTCAAAGGCCACAGGCCGTATTGAAATACTGCAAGGCTCTTGAAATCTACAAGACTACATCAAATCTACGTCTGTGGCATATTTTCATTGTGGGGTTTCGATGGCATTGTGGGGTTTGGAGGGCATCGCTACCCTTTGTCGGCGTTGGAGACATTGTATGTGTCGACAACAATACTACCGCTGGAGAGCTTGAAGGTGATAAGAGATCAAGTCCCAACCAACACTGACAAGATTACCAAATAGGGGCCGAGAACATCTAAACACCCAGGAAAAAGGGTGAGTCAAACCCCGTGACAGGAAGGGATCCCAACAGTAAACATT
This sequence comes from Cunninghamia lanceolata, assembly GCA_027924645.1. Taxonomy (NCBI): domain Eukaryota; kingdom Viridiplantae; phylum Streptophyta; class Pinopsida; order Cupressales; family Cupressaceae; genus Cunninghamia; species Cunninghamia lanceolata. Next base: position 5,944,204 of record BSBN01000628.1, on the reverse strand, counting down.
GACATCCTTGGAAATCGCTGAAATTACACGCAGTATCATTCTATTTGGAAGAAGGGTTCTCTTTTGAAGGAGGAGTTGTACAGTGACAAACTTTAGATTTGGGCTCAAACCAGAGCTAGAATAACTAAGTGTCCAAGCCCCTACATCTACAAAGGCCACGCAACCCTATCCTGGTTTGCAAATTTGCACAGGCCCATGACTTGTTTAACAGAGGCCTCTCATGGTCGTCCAGGCCCCCACTACAATCTGTCACCCCTACCTATTTTGAGCATTCCCATTTCTGGCTGCCATTTCCCCTTTTCCCCTTTTTTTTTAGTTTCTCTATCATTTTGATAAGCATTTTGCCCTAAATTTGCCCTATTCTTTTATTTTGTAAAAGCATTTAAAAACTATGTTATTTTTGTATTAGGATAGGCATTTTATTTGTCTCAAAACACCACTATGCAAATAAAATATAAAACGAGGAGGGGGCAAGTTTAAACTAGGGGTAAAATTGCCTTAAGAGATTATGAGAGATGAATTTTTTTTCCATAGTTAAAAATTTGTAAGAGAGGACTCAATTTTTTCTTTTGCAATGAATTTGGCAAAGGGGTTTTCTTTTTCATTTTACAATAACTTGTAAACAGAAGGTAGGGGGGTTGTAATTTTATGTTTTCTTGTCTTTTATTGAGGTTTGTAAGACATAACTTGATCTATGTCTTCTTAATCCACCTCAAGAAAATAAACTTGTAAGAACTCACTAGCAAATAAGTTTGTAAATTCACTCACATAAAGTGCCACAAAATTGAATGTGTGTTCCATATGGAGGGAATTTGGGAAAATTGTACTTACACTAAATTATAAAGTGTAATGGGGGTTGTGCCAATCACAACAATGGATCCTCGTGATTCTCACCTCATTCGTGCGTGCCTTGATGCACACCCTTTTTCAGATTCTTGTATATTATTTTGGACCTATACATCTTGGTCTACATTCCTTGCACACTTCTGCTTTTAGTTGGTCTGCTTATTTCTCTTAGCATTAAGGGGGGACTATGATGTGTTAATGCTTCTTTCAATGAAGTAGTGGAGGAATCTTCTATTTTGAATCTCTTAAATCCTTCATTCTAATCTCTCACATGGGGGATTATTTTAGTGGATCATTTTCATATTCTAGTACTCCTAATCACAGTACTATATGTATTTTGACTTCATAGAGTTTGATTGACTTTGTTTACATCACTGAGTAGCGTTCGAATGTTCACTCATGCAGTATTTTGTATCTCTTATCTCGATATGCATTTATTGAAGATTCGTTAATTCTAGCAGACACCAGTTCAAAATTGGTAGAATTTACAACTTCTATATGCTTCAGGAGTTCTTCTTCACAATGTTCCTATCATCAAGCGACATTTTTTAGAAGGTCTTAAATGCATTTTTTTCTCTCTTTTTGGAGGATAGTTTTTCCCACTGGGTTTTCTATCTTACTCCATTTTTTGAGAGATTGCTTTGTACATGGGTACCTCACCAGGCTAGTAGCCAGGACCCATTTCTATTTATTGTACATGGGTACCTCACTAGGACTTGTATCTCGGACCCATCTCTTCTTCTACCCACCTAAGTTATGCTTAAGGGGGAGTGTTAGTGCTAAACTTTATCTTATATTACTTATTCTAAGTAATATATTTAGCACATGGCTTTAAGCAACATTAGGTATGATGTGTTGACTTGGAGAGTTGTTTCAAACTCTCCAAGCTATGTTTCGACACTTGGTGAGTGGAGTGTTGAAGTTGACTCCTAAGTCAACTCAACATCCTCACTCCCCAACACCTATATGTACTTGTCTTTTCAACTATTCAAACTACTCAGATTTTGATACTTACATTCGTCTTATAAATTTTGGATTCTCATATGATCTATCTTCTTACAATATTGTCTTAAATAAATTCCCAATTTGAATAATCTAGGTTCTTAGATCATTGTCTTATTTTAATACATTGTATGCAATCTAGCTATTTTGACCATATTTATATATAATCCATTACATAGTATCCTTAAATCATGGTTATAGTTTTATGATTTATCATTATTATATCTAGCTACATTGTCCACATTATGTCTGTGATCTCATCTTTTAGAAATTTAACATGCATATCATTGATCTTAAACATGTATATACTTTCAACGCACATTTCTATCTCATGTGTTATGATTGTTGATCTCACATTGTTAATATATTGTCTAACATTGCTCTTTGATCAAACATTTATTCAAATTAATTTTACATCAGGATCTTACATTACTATATTCTTATGTCCTAAATTATCTCACTTGAATGGATGAGTCATATATTTTGTCCTATGATGTCACACTATTACATCTTATATAGATTATGATCTCATCTTTCGATATCTACTTTATAGAGTATGTACATGCTATATTGCATTATCATAAATTGAGATTTTTAATTGTTATTGTGATATATTCATTCCTTGATAAAGCCAAGATATAATAGCAATATTTATAAAAAAGAATGCATAAAATTTTGCACATATAATAATAATGCACTTGCAGTTCAATGTTTGCATAATATAAATTATTTATAATGTTATACCTAACCAAGTGATGCTTTATGTACATCAAGTACCAAAGACTAGGGGTTATTGACATACATGTAAAAAGAATTGTTTGATATGATAACACAATTAGGATTCCTTACAACATTAATAGCTTTGAGTGTAGTTGATATACAACAGTCTAATATCCATTATTTAATGCACTCTGAAGACCTAACAAATTCAAGGAATTGTAAAGAATAATTGAAACATAATTAAAATCCCCATATTGCCACTATGTACCTGAAACATCATTTTAAAAAATAAAAGCTTCGGATTCTCCTCCTCATCTAATTTTTCTACAACATCTTTGGGAGATGGCTCATAGCCTCATTGTATGGAAAATCTAGCCTGAAACGAATAATAGGGTGTTTAATTCTAAGAAAATATCTTCAAAACCTCTATGGCATGAAATTAAGCATATCTATAACTCTTTGTATAAGAGTAAATTGAAAAGGAAGAATAGAGAAGCTAGTCCAACTAAACTTACTATTCTCAAAAACTAGCCTAATATATCATCAAGTTTTGATCAAGAAAAACCAAAAAAAGGGAGAAAATTTAGGAAAATCCAAACTGGCCCTCAATACCTGAAGGATGGATAAAAATTAATTTTCATGGAGAGTCAAAAAATAACTTGGGTACATTTGGCAGTGGCGCTATTCTTAGAAATCATAAAGGCAAAGTTGGTATTGGAACCTAATTCTTTGGTCTCAATACAAACAATGTTACAGAAATGGAAGGCATGATCCTTGGTCTCAAAATGGGATAAATAACCAACTCTCAAAACATTATTATTGAAGGGTCCGTTCTAAGTTGGTTATCATGAGTTTGAAAAATCAAGAAGTTAGGCAATGGATGCTCTATAGTCTTCTTTTAGAAGCAGTTGCTCTTCTTGATAAATTTGTAAATGTTCGGATTAACGACATTTACCAAGAAGGAAATCAGTTGGTTGATTAGGTAGCTAATTTAAGTATCCAAAGAGAAAATTATGATCTTCAAATCATGGGAAGTGATTTGAGTAACTTTCTACATTTTTATGAATTCGAACGGTTTGTTAAAAGGGATTTGAATTAAGTATCGAGGATTTTATCCTTATCTTCAAAAATCAAGATATGTTGTACATGATGATAGGTTTACCACCTTTCCTACTCAGTTTTTGTGGGCCTTTGTGGTTGGGTTATGGAGAAACCTTAGCTTCACTACTAGATTCACTAATCTTTGGAGGCTAATAGATGTCTGTGGTTACCTCATGAGCAAAGTTTATGGCTTTTCTAAACACCCTATCATTTTGGGAAGTTTTCTTGTTTTGTTTTGGAATAGGAGTTTGGTTGGCATTCTAAAGAGGTGTCCTTATCTCTTCTTGGAGTGATAAAGTTTATATCATATATGGAGTTGTTCTCTCCATATGGATAGTCATCTTTCCTTTTTCCCTTGTTGGTTATTGCATGACTTAAATTGCCGAGTTTCTAGTGGTTTCTTCCTTATCAATTCGAGGCTATCTTTTTGGATAAGGCTTTGCTTCTTTGCTGGCATTTGGGTGTTTTGGAGGATGGTAGTTGCTTCTGGCTCTTCTAATCATTATGATTTTTCCTTTTCCTCTCTTCCACATTGTCAGTTTGGGGAATTATTTCTATTTCTGATTAAGTCTTTGGATGGTGCCTTCAAAAGGCAACATTATATATTTTTGGAGTGCTTAAAGTTTAGAAGTTTAGAGTTTCACCTTTGTGAACTCACTCCATGTTCGCAATTGAAATTCCTTTGACTCTTTCCTAGTGTCTCCAACACGGATTTGGTGTAACTTTTAGAGACTTCTAGCTGATAGATAAGTGGAATCTCCACACCAAAAGTATTCAGAAAGGAAAACTAAAACCTCATTCAATTCAAATCAATGAGATGATAATTAGGATGAGTACACTTTGGATCATGGTTAAGACCGCTCAACCGACGAAGGTAAATTAGAGAACGACTGCAAAATAGACCCAAAAACTTCACAATCACATACTAGATCAAAGTAAAATTAACAATAAAAGAGGCTTGACCATCACACACCCAACAGAGGAGGCAAGTTATGTATCCAAACATTTGATATTATCATCTATACAAAAACATAACTAAATATAATAGATCACGAAGCACAAAATATGATTGGTACCAATGTACACAAATATTCAATATACTCCACTATAGAAGAATGCACTTAAGGCGAGTCAACATGTAATGCATTACTTCTTGAGGGGGGATCACTCCAAAACCTTGGCCATGAGATCCCAAATGCAATCCAATGTGTTTCCATGATTCTCTATAAGACTAGATGCATCATTATATATCCTCCTAACTAATAATCTTATAGCAACACCTTTACACATGTGATACACATTAGATTGATTAATAAACATATATGACTTCTTTCAAAATGATACATGTATGTGACATATTACAAACATTTAGGCTAATCCTATCTAAACATGAGTTATGTGCAACACAAGTCAACTAATCCATAATCCATTTATACATCATAATATCATATGCCTAAGTGCATTATATGCCACCCCTTGACAAGTTTCATCCTCGACTTGAGTAAGAATCCAAATATGACGACTTTCTAAGAATTGATCGCAATTGGCACAAAATACAATCATCCAAATGAAAAATTCAATGTTGTTGACCTATAAGATGGATCTACACTTTCTCTATACTACTCCAATTCGTTGTATTATCATAACTATTTATCCAATCTTGATGTGCATATCTATGCTTGTTGCCTCTTTGATTGTAAGTGTGCCCATAGTAGTTCTTTCTAGGTTTCCATGTATATCCAAAATTGTTGCTTCACTGATGATTTATAATATTATATATCATGTCTCCATGATGGTATGGATGAGGATATATTTCAACCTTTAAAGCTCTAGTTTCGTCTTCAACTTTTGACTCTTCTTCCTTATCTTCCACCTTTATTTTTGGCTCTTCAATAAGTGAAGGATTTGCGCTTCAAAAATATTAAGGTATTATCCAAGTCATCCTTTTGTTCCTCTCATCCTTGCTTACTTGAAGGGTTCAAATTTTCTTTGCTAGTACCCAAGTCTTCATGCACACCTTCTAATTCTTCCTTGTCCATTTATTTACTCTCTTTTGTAGATTATTTATTTTCTTCAAATTATTGATCCTATAGCTCACATAAACTTGCTCATATTAATTTTGAATGGGTCAACATACCTTATATATCATGCAATGTTAATTTATTCCTTTTGTAGCAAAGCTTCATTAATTTTGTTTTACATTGAGATTAATATCCACACTTTTGATAGGTATAGATTCTAGTATAAAAATATGGATATCAATTATCTTCATCCACGGTAACCTACATTCCTAAATTCTCTAGAACCTCCATATCTAAATTGAAACTCATGGTACTAATCCTAGTTTTCGTTATCCTAGGAAAATTCTCAGGCTCTTTAGAATCATCAAGTCTATACCGAAAATGCCAACACCATTTCTAGGACTTTTCTAGGAAGGACCTAACAATTTTAGGGCATTTCTTGGTAAAATTTGACTATTTTGTTTTTTGATCAAGTCTTTGGATGGTGTTTTCAAAAGGTAACATTATCTGTTTTTGGAGTGTTTAAAGAGTTTCACCTTTGCGAATTCACTCTATGTTCACAATTGACATTCCTTTGACTCTTGCCTAATGTCTCCAACATGAATTTGGTACAATTTTTAGAAACTTCTAATTGATAGGATTTGTGACATTTTTTAGCTTTCTTGCATCTCCATTCACCTGTTTGAAACCTTTTTAATATTTTATTAAAAATTTATTTAAAAAAACAAAATAAAATTACCATTACTAATGAGAATAAATCAGCCCTAGAATATTTAAAGATGACAAAAAAAATAGAGCTACTATAAGGGTCCATTCTAAGTTGGTTATCATAAGTTTGAAAAATCAAGAAGTTAGGCAATGGATTCTCTTTAGTCTTCTTTTAGAAGCAGCTGCTCTTCTTGATAAATTTTTAAATGTTAGGATTAACCACATTTAGCAAGAAGGAAATAAGTTGGCAGATTAGGTAGCTAATTTAAGTATCCAAAGAGAATATCATGATCTTGGAATCATGGGAAATGATTTGGGTAATTTTCTACTTTTTTATGAACTCCAACAGTTCGTTAAAAAAGATTTGAATTAAGTATTGAGGATTTTATCCTTATCTTCAAAACTCAAAATATGTTGTACATGATGACAGGTTTACCACCTTTCCTAGTCACTCTTTGTGGGCCTTTGTGGTTGGGTTATGGAGAAACCTTAGCTTCACTACTAGATTCTCAGATCTTTGGATGCTAGCAGACGTCTATGGTTATCTCATGAGCAAAGTTTTATGGCTTTTCTAAACCCCCGTATCATTTTGGGAAGTTATTTTTGTTTTGGAATAGGAGTTTGGTTGATCTTATAAAGAGGTGTCCCTATCTCTTCTTGGAGTGATTATATCATATGGATTTTTCTTTCCATATGGATAGTCATCTTTCCTTTGCTCCCTTGCTAGTTATGCCATGACTTTTGTTGAGTTTCTAGTGGTTTCTTGCTAGAACAAGTAGTGGATTTTTCCTTATCAATTGGAGGCTATCTTTTTGGATAAGGCTTTGTTTCTTTACTGGCATTTGGGTGTTTTGGAGGATGATAGTTACTTATGGCTCTTCTAATGGGTTATGTTTTTTTGAGGATGATAGTTACTTCTGGCTCTTCTAATCGGTTATGTTTTTTCCTTTTCCTCTCTTCCACATTGTCAGCTTGGGGAATTATTTCTATTTCTGATTTGGAGTTTCACCTTTGTGAATTCACTCCATGTTCGTAATTGACATTCCTTTGACTCTTGCCTAGTGTCTCCAATATGAATTTGGTACTAGCCGATAAGATTTGTGACCTTTTTAACGTTCTTGTATCTCTATTCACCTGTGTGAAACCTTTTCTAATAGTTTTTTAAAACTTTATTAAAAAATGCAAAATAAAATTACCGTTATTAATTAGAATAAATCAACCATAAAATATTTAAAGATGACAAAAACAAAACGCAGCTACTATGGATCTCATATAAAATTTCATTTAAATCTTACCTCCGCAATGTCAAATACTTTGCCCTGTTTGAATTAATGCACGGATATTTGACTTCCCCATATCGATGTTTTACAAGAGAAAAAGAGGACAACGTATATCAAATTAAACTAGGGTAAACCAGGGCGAAAAGACGTGGCCAAAATTATTAAATGATGAGAGGCGTGATTGGGCAACAAGGAAACATTACATAAGTTGGGATGCGAGTCTGAGATTGGAATATTTTGAAGTAAATAGTGGTGGCGTCGCATTTAATACACAAAGGGTGGACGGTGGGAGATACAATATTCGTTGGAGGGAGATGATGGATCCGGACACCATAAATAAAGGGCGGCAAAGACACAATTCCCATACTATCTGGTGTTGCAGCAGCTAAAATCCAGCTTAATGGAGGCCTTGAGGCTGAGTAGATTGTGTGTTTTGGTTCTAGTTTTTGTTCAGGCAGGCGCTGCAGCAAATGATAAATGCCCTGAGGATGCATGTTAATTTTTATGTAGCTTGGACAGGTGTTCTAGTCTCGGGTGGTGATTACGAGGCTGGAAACACAGCTGGATAATTATCTCCATACCTAGATAATTGATTTCTCGAGAGACTTCTAGATATTAGGGTTTAGAGTCTAATTAATCCTAGCCGTTGATTAAGATTAATTCATGGCCATTGGTTTTCAATGAGAGGATTATAAAAGAGGATCAATGGGCATTTGGAGAACACAGATCCGAGAAGTATTTGCAGCGATAGCAAATAAATAAATTTGCAGCAATAGTAAATTGATTTGCAGTGAGAGCAAAGGGCGCAGTGATAGCGTTGGAGAGCAGTGGAATTGCCGGAGCAATTTCAGTAGGATCAATTGAGGGAAGAGAATTTACAGGAAAGAAATTTCCAGAGCTCTGCCAGTAAGAGGCAAGCAATTTTGTATCTCTTGATTTTCTACAGTTGAATAGAATTCTTATCTGCTAACTGGTTTTCCCTTCGGGGTTTTTCCAGGGACAATTTGTCCAAAATATTGTGTTCATTTATTGTTCTGTCTCCATGATTTTTCGTGAAGTTGCAGTTGTGTTATTATTTGATATTTGCTATAAATTAATTAATTGATTTTCGGAAGCCAAATAATCTACTTAAAATAGGAAATTAATAATCAGTAGCTGTAATAGATTTTTCACATGGTATCAGAGCGGATCTGAGGACAGAACAGGCACAGGGAGAAAGGCAAAAATAATAAATAAAAAAAATCTAGGGTTTATAAAACCCAGTTTGACCTCTTCAAAATTATTATTATTTTCTTTTGAGATGGCCTCAGCAGGTTTAAGAGATCAGGACAGATTGGATGGAGCCTCAAATTTTGGTGTCTGAAAAGCCAGAATTTCTTTATTGCTGGAAGAGAATGGTATCAAGGATTATGTGACCATTGTTGTACCTGTACCTACAGATACAACACAGCTCTTAGCATATAAGAAGGAAGATGCCAAGGCGAGGAGGTTGATTCTTGACAATGTTAAGGATCATATTGTTCTGCATATTACAGAGTTAGATATAGTAAAGATGATGTGGGATGCCATTATGAATCTGTACCAGAATGGTACCCTTAACCGGAAGCTGATTCTCAGAGAAAAGTTAAGGAATACCTGGATGAATAAGGGAGAAGACGTCAAAAGTTACCTCACCAAACTTAGACTTGTCAAGGATGAATTGGTAGCTGTTGGAGACAAACCAAAAGATGATAAGCTAGTACGAATAGCCCTAAATGGGTTCACTAAACAGTGGGATGTCTTTGTTCAAGTTATTAATGGACGAGACACCTTACCGAGTTGGGATCGACTATGGAGTGACTTCACTCAGGAGGAGCTTAGACTAAGTCTTGTCAATGGAACCAGCAGTAATAGTCAGAAAGGTGAGGTGGAACAAGAAAACGTTGCCCTAGCAGGAAAAGGGAAAGCGAAGAAGGGGTCTGGCAAAGGATCAAATCCAAAAAGTGAGAAGAAGGACTTATCTAAGATCAAATGCTATGGTTGTCACGAGTTCGGCCACTATGTCAGTGATTGCCCACAAAGGAAGAAAAATGAAAAGAAAGGCAAAAAGCAGACGGCAACTTCAGCAAGTGTAGATGAGCTTTCTAGCAGAATGGAGGATGAGTTTGCACTCATAGCTTGCCTAACTAACTCAACCTCACAGGGTGTTTGGTATATAGACAGTGGGGCATCATTTCATATGACAGGAGTTAGGGAGTACTTCTCCAGCTACAAGGAGGAGGACATCAGATTCCAGATTCAGATGGGGAACAAGTCCAAGTGTAATCCAGTTGGGAGAGGGACTGTTCTATTTCAGAGGGAGAATGGCAAGCCTATTTCCATTCATGATGTGTTGTATGTGTCAGGTTTGGGCATGAATCTAATTTTCATATCTGTCCTTCAGGATAAAGGCTACAATGTACTCTTTAGAGGGGCACATGTTTTAATCAAGCATAAGGATTGGAAATCACCCATAGCTATTGGAGTTAGGAGCGGCCGACTTTATAGGTTGCAGTTTGATACTCCTAAGGCACTAGTGAGCAGCAGTAATCCTAGAGATCAAGGAGAGCTATGGCATAGGAGGATGGGCCATATACATCATGGAGCACTTAAATTACTTCGTGAGATAGTGATAGGTGTTCCAGACATGAGCACAGAGCATGATGATGTATGTAAGGGATGTGTATTGGGGAAGTTTGTGAAAATAGCTTTTCCAAGGAGTGACACCAGATCCAAGGGGGTTCTTGATCTAGTACATTCAGATATATGTGGACCAATGTCAACGAAGTCTCTCAGAGGATATGAGTATTTTGTTACTTTTATTGATGATTTCTCCAGGAAGACCTGGATATACTTCTTGAAGACTAAGGATGAGGTCTTCAGTCACTTCTAGGAGTTCAAAGCTCTTGTGGAGAATTCAACAGGTAGGAAGGTAAAGGTTCTTCAGTCAAACAATGGAGGCGAGTATAAAAGGAAAGAGTTCCAGGAGTTCTGTACTAGGGAAGGAATCAAGAGAGAGTGGACCGTTCCTTACAACCCGCAGCAGAATGGGGTTGCTGAGAGGAAGAATCGTTCTATATCAGAGGTAGTAAGGGCTATGTTGTATGACCAAGATATGCCACGTTACTTATGGGCAGAGGCATGCAGTACATCAGTATACATACAGAACAGGGTTCCACATAAGGTATTGGGCAAGATGACACCAGAGGAGGCATTCTCAGGGAAGAAGCCAGATGTTAGTCACTTCAGGATATTTGGGAGTTTGGCATTTTCTCACATTCCAGGGGCTACACGTTCCAAGTTAGATCAGACTGCAGAGAGAGGGTACTTTGTGGGGTACAGCGAGACCTCAAAGGCATATCGGATATTTATTCCAGGGACCAGGAGGATTATTGTCAGGCGTGATGTCAAATTCATGGAGGACAAGGCATATAGGAGGTCCAGAGATTTGCCAGCAGATGATCAGAATGAGCAGCCAACAGAAGCTCCAAGGATTGTTCAACCAGAACAGGGGCAGCAAAGCACGAGTACAGTTACTAGTACAAGCACAGGCTCAGGTGCTGAGAGTTCGCAGAGTATGGAACAACAGATACAGCAAATCCAAGAGATGCATCAAGAAGATATGGAGTTTGATATTTCATCCTCTATAGTTGGCAGGAGGAACCGTGAGGCTCAACAGACACATAAGGATACTCAGGAGTTTGTGGGAGCTCCTAGGACGAGTAATAGATAGTAGAAACAACCAGTCAGGGATAATGACTATGTGGCATTAGTTAGTCAGTTGGTAGATAATGAACCTTCCAGCTATCAGGAGGCTGCACGGCAACAGGTGTGGCAAGATGTGATGGTTGAGAAATATACCTCAATAATGCAGAACGATGGGTGGGAGGTTGTGCCTAGACTGATAGATAGGGCAGTGGTTGGATCACGCTGGATCTATAAGATTAAGCATGGTACAGATGGTAGCATCAAAAAATACAAGGCAAGGTTCGTGGCCAAGGGGTTCTCTCAAAAGGAGGGAATAGACTATGATGATACATTCACTCCAGTGGCCAGGTATACTTCTATACGAGCCATAATCTCACTTACAGCACATATGGGATGATAAATCCATCAAATGGATGTCAAGACGGCATTTCTTAATGGTGAATTGTTAAAAGAGGTATACATAGAACAACTAGAGGGCTTTGTAGCACACAACAGTGAAACCCACGTGTGCAGATTGAAGAAAGCTTTGTATGGACTCAAGCAGGCTCCCAGGGCGTGGTATGAGCGCATTGATAGATACTTGCAGGGAATAGGCTTTGTGAAGAGTGAGGCAGATGCTAACCTCTACTACTTGGTGGTTGGGGGTGAAATTCTTATTCTTGTTCTATATGTAGACGACTTGTTTTTAACAAGTTCACTGGGTCTCATAGAGGAGTGCAAGAGGGACCTTGCAGCAGAGTTCGAGATGAAGGATTTGGGCCTTATGCACTACATTCTAGGCATGGAAGTGTGGCAGATAGATGGAGAGATTTTCCTTGGACAAGGAAAATACTGCATTAAAATCTTGAAGAGGTTTGAGATGCAAGATTGCAGAGCCATGTCTACACCTATAATCACGAATTGGAAGAAGGTAAACTCATCCAAGGAAAAGGATGTAGACCCCACCTTATACAGAATGTTGATTAGATCTCTCATGTATTTGGTCAACACTAGGCTAGATATATCCTTTGCAGTAAACTCTCTTAGTCAGTTCATGGTTGAGCCGAAGAGTGCATTGGATAGCGACAAAGCATGTGTTGCGGTATTTGTGTGGTACAATCGAGTATGGGATCAGATATGCTTGAGGTGATGGTATCAAGTTGATAGGCTATACTGATGCAGATTGGGCAGGTAGTATAGTGGACAAGAAAAGCACTTCAGGGTGTTACTTTAGTTTGGGATCAGGAGTTGTCTCTTGGTACAGCAGGAAGCAAAAGTCCGTGGCTCTGAGTTCTGCAGAAGCAGAATACATAGCAGCTAGCATGGCAACATGTGAGGCTATATGGCTTCGAAAGTTACTGGTAGCCTTGTTTAATCAGAGGGTTGAGACTACAGTGATACACTGTGACAATCAGAGTCTGAGAATCTAGTGTTTCATGATAGGTCTAAGCATATAGACATCAGATATCATTTCATAAGGGATTGTGTACAGCGGAGGATTGTTCAGCTACAGTATATACCTACAGAAGACATTTTAACAAAGGCATTGGGGAAGGTAAAATTCATCTTCTTCAGAGGTAAGTTGGGTGTTATGCAGAACACCTTCCTCGCTAAGAGGGACTGTTACTTTTTATGTAGCTTGGACAGGTGTTCTAGTCTCGGGTGGTGATTACGAAGCTGGAAACATAGCTGGATAATTATCTCCATACCTAGATAATTGATTTCTCGAGAGACTTCTAGATATTAGGGTTTAGAGTCTAATTAATCCTAGCCGTTGATTAAGATTAATTCATGGCCATTGGTTTTCAATGAGAGGATTATAAAAGAGGATCAATGGGCATTTGGAGAACACAGATCCGAGAAGTATTTGCAGCGATAGCAAATAAATAAATTTGCAGCAATAGCAAATTGATTTGCAGTGAGAGCAAAGGGCGCAGTGATAGCGTTGGAGAGCAGTGGAATTGCCAGAGCAATTTCAGCAGGAACAATTGAGGGAAGAGAATTTACAGGGAAGAAATTTCTAGAGCTCTGCCAGTAAGAGGCAAGTAATTTTGTATCTCTTGATTTTCTGCAGTTGAATAGAATTCTTATCTGCTGACTGGTTTTCCCTTCGGGGTTTTTCCAGGGACAATTTGTCCAAAATATTGTGTTCATTTATTTTTCTGTCTCCGTGATTTTCCGTGAAGTTGCAGCTGTGTTATTATTTGATATTTGCTATAAATTAATTAATTGATTTTCAGCAGCCAAATAATCTACTTAAGATAGGAAATTAATAATCAGTAGCTGCAATAGATTTTTCACAATGCAGACGGAACGCGGTGCCCCTTGTCTGCCTGTGCCAGCGGCCATGCACTGCCCCGCTGCGCGTTTGGGTTCGCTTCCACCGTGACGGGAGGCGTGGGGGGTAGTCTTACGTGGTGACGAGCTCTCTGGACTCGTCATTCTTCACAACCTGCAGATCGATGCCCCCGCAGATAAGAGCGAGAACAGCATTTATGTGGACGGGGAGTCCACCTTCATCTGGTTGGATCACCTCACACTTGTGGATCCCAGTCGCATGACAGGCATTGGCAAGATCATCTCTGTTGGCAACGCCAGCACGGACGTCACCATTTCCAACTCGCTCCTCGCAAACACAAACTTCAGCATCCTGCTGGGCAGCTCCGACGAGGAGCGGCAGGACAAAAGCATGCGCGTCACGGTGTACAGAAATTGGTTCAAGGATTCCAGCCAACACATGCCTCATTGCAGATGGGGATATTGCCATGTTGTCAACAACCTCTACACCAACTGGGGTTACTACGCCATTGGCGCCCGCGCTTATGCCACCGTCAAGAGCGAAGCCAATGTGTTTGAGGCGGGGCAAAAGAAAGAGGTAACCCCCTGGTATCCCAGTGTAGCTAAAACATTAGACCAGACTCCCCACATCGACTCCACCAGAGATCTGCTCCTCAATGGGGCTACTTTCCATCAGTTTCTCAAAACATCAGCGGCATCTGCTTCTCCCCCTCACAAATTAAACCTCCCTCCCGTCTTAGCAGCTCAGACAGTTTCTTCCCTGCTGCGATGCTGCGCAGGAGCACTCGATCCCTCCCAAGCCCGTGCGTGTCTTGCTCCCTGAATTCCTTCTTTCTTCAGGCTAACTAAGCCTGAAATGGCATAGCATTGCATTGTAACCATTTTCGATAACTTAATTTTCTTCATTGCAACCATTTTCAATAACTATCACTTCTGTTTCTGTGACTCACTTATAAACGTACTACAGATTTCTCCCCTGTGTTATGTGAACCTCGTTTTTATTTATTGTTAATCTTTTACTTTATTATTAAACTCAAAGTGTTTGCAAACAAACAAATAAAATTAATTATTCTTCTCAAATATAAAGATATAAGAATGACTTACTTTTATTTATAGCTAATCTTTCAATTTTTATTATTAAGCCTAAAGTGTTTACAAATAAACAAATAAAACTAATAAATTCTTTTCAAATATAAACATACACGAATATAAGGTTAAGAAAAATTGGTAAATAATATTTTATTAAGGGATGTTTTCATGCACATTAATTTTCTTAAGCTTGAATTCACTGAGACTTAATAAACTGAATCGTAATTACAATTACCATATTATTACATGTGTAAAGTGTTTTTAAATAAACAAATAAAACTCATAAATTCTCTTTAAACATAAAAATACACGAATATAAGATTAAGAAAATTGGTAACTAATATTTTATTAAGGGATGTTTCGATGCACATTAATTCTCTTAAGCTTGAATTCATTAAGAATTAATAAACTAAATTGTGATTACAACTATGGATATTACAATTTTGCAAATAAACAAATAAAACTAATAAACATTCTCTTTAAATATAAACATACACTAATGTAAGATTAATAAAAAATATTTTATTAAGGGATGTTTTGATGCACATTAATTCTCTTAAGCTTGAATTCATTAAGATTTAATGAATTGAATTGTGATTTAGAATTATGGTTAGATTGAGGGTTATGATTAAAATTTCTGTTTGGGTTAGAATTATGGTTATGCCTAAAATTAGAGTTATGATTACACTTAGGGTTTAGATCGTGATTCGAATTAGGGCTGTACTTAAAATTAGATTTAGAATAAGGTTTTAATCTAATTATGGTTATGGTTATGTTTATAAATATCCTTACGTTTTATGTTTTTTCATGTACCAAATTATGGTTAGGGTTAGGCTTAGGCTTATAAGTAAGATTAAATATAGGGTTAGAATTAAGTTAGGGTTATGAGTAGGATTGCAATTAGGGTTTAAATCAGGGTTAAAGTTAGCATATCTATCTTTTGAAAAATAAATTGTATGTCTTTGTAAATTTTTTAACTTTTTTCTAAACTTCATCAAAAATTAAAAATCGTCACAAATAATAAAGGATTCATTTATTAAATTATAAAACTGATATTAGAGTTATTTTAATCATATTTAATAGTTAATATTATTATTTGGTAATTTTTCTTAGAAAGCTTCCATATTCATGCCAAATGTAAATGGTGGCATTAGTATCTGGTTTAGTGAACCATAATTGAATGTTTTATTATTAGTAAATTTCTAAGTAGTTGTGGATTATGCAATTTTGAAATTAATTTCTTTTTGAGACTACTGTAAAATTTTGTAGATGCACAAATCAACAAATACAAATAAAATCAGCAAACTATAGTAACACAAAATTTACATGGAGAAACTCGAGCAACAGAGAGCATGAAATAAATATTCATTTGTATAAATAGCATTAGAAATATACAAGATACTTCACTCTTGTCACAAAACATTTAATACACCTGATAAAATATGAAAACAGTGCATGCACTACTCTACTTTGTTCTACTCTTCACTATATGCTTTGTTTAGTTTTCTCTACTATACTTTGTTTTCCCTACTTTGTTTGTTCCTCTCTACTTTTCTATGTCTTTTCTTCTCTCCTTTGTTTTCTCTTCTCTGCTCTACTCTGCTTTGCTCTATTTTATTTTCTCTGCTATGCTCTATTTTCTTTGCTCTCCTCACACAATGTTAATTTATTCACTTTGTACCAAATCTTCATTAATTTTGTTTTACATTGAGACTAATATACAACCTATTCATAGGTATAGATTATAGTATAAAAATCTGGATATCAATTTTATTCATCCATGCTAACTTACATTCCTAAATTCTCTAGAACCTCCATATCTAAACGGAAACTCATGGTACTCATCCTATTTTTCATTCTCCTAGTAAACTTATTAGGCTATATAGAATCATAAATTCTATACCAAAATTGTCAACACCATTTCTAGGACGTTTCTAGGAAGGACCTAACAATTTGAGGCCATTTTTTTGAGAAACTTTGACTACGTCTACTGATTTATTTTTTAAAGAATTAATGTAACTAAAAATCATAAGTAATAAATGTAAGAAATTTTGAATCATGTAGTGTTCTATTAGTTTTTTGTTTATTTTAATGTTGACTATGCACATAACATTGATATTATGAATATTTCTATGTATAAATTTTTACATTTTATGCATAGATGTTCTCACTACAAATGGTACCCAGGGGCAGAAAAAAATATGCACACAAGTTTCTCCATTTGTATCTAAATCCACACACATTTATTGGTAACTTAGAGAGAAACCTTTATATCTTAGAAAAAAAAAATTCTCACCATATAAATGTAGTTCCATGGTGTACTTGGCTTGACCATATAATAGCTTAGCCAAGTTAATGTCGATGAGAATATACCTGTATCTAGGATTTGGACACAATCACTTCCTACTTCTAAGTGCATCAATAAACCTACAATGTTTAAGCTTCCTTGATTGGTAAAAAAAAACACTAGGGATTTTTTTCCTCTTGTAAGGATAGAGATTCCTCAAACTTCCTTTTTTTCCTCTCCTTGATAGTTATGTTCTTTCCACTCTTTCTCTTTTAATACTTCTCCTATTTGTTTCCCTATTTAGCTAAGGAAAGATTTTTCTTAGTTGTAGCAATTGCAATACATTGTATTCCTACATGCATCAAAGTTAAAATAAAAACTAGTGTTTCAAAAAAACATTCTTTCAATGGATCTCTCCATATGGAAAGAAATCTTTTATTTGTTCTGTTGCTGGTTATGCAATGACTTTTGTTGAGTTTCTAGTGGTTTCTTGCTAGAACAATGCTCGGTCCCAAACTTGGGGCATCACTTTTTCCATCGGAGATGGACAAAAAATGTTCACATTACCTCTATTTGAAGATTATTCCTTGAACAAAGCTCCCTTTGTTCCAAGATTCAGAGAAATCACCTTCGAACAACGGTTTACCTACGTTCAAAGAAAATCTTAGAACGAAGGTATTTTTTATCAATCACGAAATATTAAGTTTGAATATTTTCTTGGAATGAAGGTAATAGTTTGTTTTTTAAAATAATATATAATGCTGGAAACACCTTTTGCTTATCAATTTCAATGGACAGAGTGCAAGGAAAAGCAGAGTGCATCCGAAGGTGACTATGTAACCGTTGACCATCAACGGAGAGATTCACAGAAGACCGACTATAATAGGGAGTTCCAACACCTTGCCACTTATCATCTGTCGAAGGTGTCCATGTCCGTCTGCATTAGAACTGACACTGTTGTATTTTTTACCAGGTATTCTTCATTTACCCCTATTAAATTTTGAGTAATGTTTATTTTCAAAAATTGTAATATGGAAATTCATTTTTTTTAATCAAAATTTCTAAACCCTTTCTTTGAATGCACAATCCCTAAACATGACTTTCAAAACATAAAATATCAAATTGAAACCCTGTTGCATGTTAATTTCAAAACCCCAATACCTAATTTTGAAACCCTAACAATTTATTTTCAAACCCATTATGTGAAATTTGAAACCGTAATGTACGCATCAAATTGAAACTATAAAATGTGAAAAAATGAAACAGGCTAAACATCGATTTTGGAACCCTAATTTCATTTATATTTGAAACACTAAATTTTGGAACCCTAAAATGTTTATTTTGAACCCTAAAATGTATATATGGAACCCTAATATTCTTAGAACTTGCTAATTATATATGCACATAGATGATGAGATTTTTTACTGGAGGGTTTAGATTCACATATGCTTTCATGACCCTTTACCTCTTATAACATAATCCTCGAATCTCTGGTCCTTATGATTATTTTAGATTCACTTATGTTTAGGTACATGGTTTGATCTGTTAGTGCTAAACTTTTTCTTATATTACTTATTCTAAGTAGTATATTTAGCACATGGCTTTAACCCATTTTAGGTGCAAGGTGTCGACTTCAAGAGCTATTTCAAACTCTCCAATCTATGAGTCGACACTCATTCAATAATTGGTGAGTAGAGTGTTGAAGTTGACTCAACCTCCTCGCTCCTCAACACCTGTATGTACTTGTCCTTTCATCTAATCAAACTGCTCAAATTTTGATACTTGCATTTGGCTTACGAATTTTAGATTCTCATATGGTATCAGAGTAGGTTTGAGTTTGTTTTCTGGTTCTTTTCTGAGGCAAAATCCTTGCTGATGTGTGCAGGCCCATTTAGTAGATCGTCGGTTCAAATGTGTGAATGGTGAATCTCTCCTTGCTTGATCATTTTTTGTCGAAGGCTCTCGAGGGTTTTCAGAAGGCCTTATTTTGCATTGAGGAGTGCCGGTATGAGTAGAAGCGGCACCCTCAATTGAAGGATGCAGACAGCCTACTCAAAGATGATGGCCTTGTTTTGATAAGGCCACGAACCTTAGTCAAAGGCCACAGGCCGTATTGAAATACTACAAGGCTCTTGAAATCTGCAGGACTACATCAAATCTACGTCTGTGGCTTCCAAGCTCCACCACCATCGATAGTCTAGGCTTCAGAGTGACCATTGGCTCGCCATGCAACACGCCTCCAATGTCATTCTCCACAACCTGCAGAGCGAGAACAACATTTATGTGGACGAGGAGTCCACCCTCATCTAGTTGGATCATCTCACACTTGTGGATCCCAGTTGCATGATAGGCATTGGAAAGATCATCTCTGTCAGAAATGCCAGTACGGACGTCACCATTTCCAACTCGCTCCTCGCAAACACAAACTTTAGCATTCTACTGGGCAGCTCCGATGAGGAGCGGCAGGACAAAAGCATGCGTGTCATGGTGTACAGAAATTAGTTCAAGGATTCAAGCCAACGCATGCCTCATTGCAGATGGGGAGATTGCCATGTTGTCAACAACCTCTACACCAACTGGGGTTACTATGACATTGGTGCCTGCGCTTATGCCACCGTTAAGAGTGAAGCCAATGTGTTTGAGGCAGGGCAAAAGAAAGAGGTAACCCCATGGTATCCCAGTGTAGCTAAAACATTAGACCAGACCCCCCACATCGACTCCACCAAAGATCTGCTCCTCAATGGGGCTACTTTCCATTAGTTTCTCAAAACATCAGTGGTATCTGCTTCTACCCCTCACAAATTAAACCTCCCTCCCATCTTGCCAGTTCAAACAGTTTCTTCCCTGCTGCGACCCTGTGCAGGAGCACTCGATCCCTCCCAAGCCCGTGCATGTCTTGCTCCCTGAATTACTTCTTTCTTCAGGCTAACTAAGCCTGACATGGCATAGCATTGCATTGTAACCATTTTCGATAACTCAATTTTCTTCATTGCAACCATTTTCAATAACTATCACTTCTATTTCTATGACTCCCTTATAAACGTACTACAGATTTCTCCAGTGTGTTATGTGAACCTCATTTTTATTTATTGTTAATCTTTTACTTTATTATTAAACTCAAAGTGTTTGCAAATAAAATCAGCAAACTAGAGTAACACAAAATTTATATGGAGAAACTCCAACAACAAAGAGCATGAAATAAATATTTATTTGTATAAATAGCATTAGAATTATACAAGATACTTCACCCTTCTCATGAAAAATTTAATACACCTGAAAAAATATGAAAATAGTACATGCACTACTCTACTTTGTTATACTCTTCACTATATGCTTTGCTCTATTTTGCTCTATTTTCTCTTCTTTTCTCTAGACTCCACTTTGTTTAGTTTTCTCTACTATACTTTGTTTTCCCTACTTTGTTTGATCCGCTCTACTTTTCTATGTCTTTTCTTCTCTCCTTTGTTTTCTCTTCTCTACTCTACTCTGCTTTGCTCTATTTTATTTACTTTGCTATGCTTTATTTTCTTTGCTCTCCTCACACAATGTTAATTTATTCACTTTGTACCAAAGCTTCATGAATTGTGTTCCACATTGAGACTAATATACAACCTATTCATAGGTATAGATTATAGTATAAAAATATGGATATCAATTTTATTCATCCATGCTAACTTACATTCCTAAATTCTCTAGAACCTCCATATCCAAATGAAAACTTATGTGACTCATCCTATTTTTCGTTCTCCTAGTAAACTTATTAGGCTATATAGAATCATAAATTCTATACCAAAAATGTCCACCATTTCTAGGACATTTCTAGGAAGGACCAAACAATTTGAGGCCATTTTTTTTAGAAACTTTGACTACGTCTACTGATTTATTTTTTAAAGAATTAATGTAACTAAAAATCATAAGTAATAAATGTAAGAAATTTTGAATCATGTAGTGTTCTATTAGTTTTTTGTTTATTTTAATGTTGACTATGCACATAACATTGATATTATGAATATTTCTATGTATAAATTTTTACATTTTATGCATAGATGTTCTCACTACAAATGGTACCCAGGGGTACAAAAAATATGCACAAAAGTTTCTCCATTTGTATCTAAATCCACACGCATTTATTGGTAACTTAGAGAGAAACCTTTATGTCTTAAAAAATATATAATTTCTCACCATATAAATGTAGTTCCATGGTGTACTTGGCTTGACCATATACTAGCTTAGCCAAGTTAATGTCGATGAGAATATACCTGTATCTAGGATTTGGACACAATCACTTCGTACTTCTAAGTGCACCAATAAACCTACAATGTTTAAGTGTTGGAAGTAAGCCACACCCAGACCGACGATGGGCTGGCCACAAGGGGCCAGTAGCTCAATTGGTAGAGCACTCCAGCAGCAAATGGAAGGTCCTAGGTTTGAGTCCTAGCTGGTCCATATGAGCTGTAGCTCAACAAGTGGTATCAGAGCCAGGCTAGGAGCCCCAAGCACCTGCAGTGTGGCTTAAGGGGGGGTGTTAGAAGTAAGCCACACCCGGACCAACGATGGGCTGGCCATAAGGGGCCAGTAGCTCAGTTGGTAGAGCACTCCAGTAGCAAATGGAAGGTCCTAGGTTCAAGTCCTAGCTGGTCCATATGAGTTGTAGCTCAACATTAAGCTTCCTTGATTGGTAAAAAAAACACTAGGGATTTTTTCCTTTTCCAAGGATCGAGATTCCTCAAACTTCATTTTTTTCCTCTCCTTGATAGTTATGTTCTTTCCACTCTTTCTCCTTTAATACTTCTCCTATTTGTTTCCCTATTTAGCTAAGGAAAGATTTTTCTTAGCTGTAGCAATTGCAATACATTGTATTCCTACATGCATCAAAGTTAAAATAAAAACTAGTGTTTCAAAAAAACATTCTTTCAATGGATCTCTCCATATGGAATGAAATCTTTCATTTGTTCCATTGCTGGTTATGTGATGACTTTTGTTGAGTTTCTAGTGGTTTCTTGCTAGAACAATGCTCGGTCACAAACTTGGGGCATCACTTTTTCCATCGGGGATGGACAAAAAGTTTTCACATTACCTCTATTCGAAGATTTTTCCTCGAACAAAGGTCCCTGTGTTCCAAGATTTAGAGAAATCACCTTCGAACAATGGTTTAGCTGCATTCAAAGAATATCTTTGAACGAAGGTATTTTTTATCAATCACGAAATATTAAGTTTGAATATTTTTTTGGAGTGAAGGTAATAGTTTGTTTTTTAAAATAATATATAATGCTGGAAACACATTTTTCTTATCAATTTCAATGGATAGAGTGCAAGGAAAAGCATAGTGCATCCGAAGGTGACTGTGTAACTATTGACCATCAACGGAGAGATTCACAGAAGACTGAGTATAATAGGGAGTTCCAACACCTTGCCACTTATCATCTGTCAAAGGTGTACATGTCCGTCTACATTAGAACTGACACTATTGCATTTTTTTACTAAGTATTCTTCATTTACCCCTATTAAATTTTGAGTATTTACTTCCATGTTTATTTTCAAAAATTGTAATATGGAAATTTATTTATTTTAATCAAAATTTCTAAACCCTTTCTTTGAATGCACAATCCCTAAACATGACTTTCAAAACATAAAATTTCAAATTGAAACCATGTTACATGTTAATTTCAAAGCCCCAGTACCTGATTTTAAAACCCTAAAAATTTATTTTCAAACCCATTATGTGAAATTTGAAACTGTAATGTATGCATCAAATTGAAACCATAAAATGTGAAAAAATGAAACAGGCTAAACATCAATTTTGGAACCCTAATTTCATTTATATTTGAAACACTAAATTTTGGAACCCTAAAATGTTTATTTTGAACCCTAAAATGCTTATATGGAACCCTAATATTCTTAGGACTTGCTAATTATATATGCACATAGATGATGAGATTTTTTACTGGAGGGTTTAGATTCACATATGCTTTCATGACCCTTTACCTCTTATAACATAATCCTTGTATCTCTGGTCCTTAAGATTATTTTAGATTCACTTATGTTTAGGTACATGGTTTGATCTGTTAGTGCTAAACTTTTTCTTATTTTACTCATTCTAAGTAATATATTTAGCACATGGCTTTAATCCATTTTAGGTGCAAGGTGTCGACTTCGAGAGCTATTTAAAACTCTCCAAGCTATGAGTCGACACTCATTCAATAATTGGTGAGTAGAGTGTTGAAGTTAACTCGACCTCCTCGCTCCTCAACACCTATATGTACTTGTCTTTTCAACTAATCAAACTGCTTAGATTTTGATACTTGCATTCGGCTTACAAATTTTAAATTCTCATATGGTATTAGAGTAGGTTTGAGTTTGTTTTCTGGTTCTTTTCTGAGGCAAAATCCTTGTTGATGTGTGCAGGCCCATTTAGGCCCATTGGTAGATCATCAGTTTGAATGTGTGAATGGTGAATCTCTCCTTGCTTGATCATTTTTTTTCGAAGGCTCTCGAGGGTTTTCAAAAGGCCTTATTTTGCATTAAGGAGTGCTGGTATGAGTAGAAGCGGCACCCTCAACTGAAGGATGCAGACAACCTGCTCAAAGACCATGGCCTTGTTTTGATAAGGCCACGAACCTTAGTCAAAGGCCACAGGCTGTATTGAAATACTGCAAGGCTCTTGAAATATACAGGAATACATCAAATCTATGTCTGTGGTTTCCAAGCTCCACCACCATTAATGGTCTAGGCTTCAGAGTGACCATTGGCTCTTCATGCAACATGCCTCCAATGTCATTATCCACAACCTACAGAGTGAGAACAACATTGATGTGGATGAGGAGTCCACCCTCATTTGGTTGGATCATCTCACACTTGTGGATCCCAGTCACATGACAGGCATTGGCAAGATCATCTCTGTCAGGTATGCTAGTACAGACATCACCATTTCCAACTCACTCCTCGTAAACACAAACTTCAGTGTTCTATTGGGCAGCTCCGACGAGGAGTGGCAGGACAAAAGCATGCGCGTCATGGTGTACAGAAATTGGTTCAAGGACTCAAGCCAATGCATGCCTCACTGTAGATGGGGAGATTGCCATGTTGTCAACAACCTCTACACCAACTGGGGTTACTATGCCATTGGTACCCATGCTTATGCCACCGTCAAGAGTGAAGCCAATGTGTTTGAGGTGGGGCAAAAGAAAGAGGTAACCCCCTGGTATCCCAGTGTAACTAAAACATTAGACCAGACCCCCCACATCGACTCCACCAAAGATCTGCTCCTCAATGGGGCTACTTTCCATCAGTTTCTCAAAACATCAGCAGCATCTGCTTCTACCCCTCACAAATTAAACCTCCCTCCTGTCTTGCCAGTTTAGACAGTTTCTTCCCTATTGTGACGCTACGCAGGAGCACTCGATCCTTCCCAAGCCCGTGCATGTATTGCTCCCTGAATTCCTTCTTTCTTCAGGCTAACTAAGCCTGACATGGCATAGCATTGCATTGTAACCATTTTTGACAACTTAATTTTCTTCATTGCAACCATTTTCAATAACTATCACTTCTATTTTTATGACTCCCTTATAAACGTACTATAGATTTCTCTAGTGTGTTATGTGAACCTCATTTTTATTTATTGTTAATCTTTTACTTTATTATTAAACTCAAAGTGTTTGCAAATAAAATCAGCAAACTAGAGTAACACAAAATTTATATAGACAAACTCCAGCAATAAAGAGCATGAAATAAATATTCATTTGTATAAATAGCATTAGAATTATACAAGATACTTCACCCTTCTGATGAAAAATTTAATACACCTGAAAAAATATGAAAATAGTACATGCACTACTCTACTTTGTTATACTCTTCACTATATGCTTTGCTCTATTTTGCTCTACTCTATTTTGCTCTATTTTCTCTGCTTTGCTCTAGACTCTGCTTTGGTTAGTTTTCTCTACTATACTTTGTTTTCCCTACTTTGTTTGTTCCACTCTACTTTTCTATGTCTTTTCTTTTATGTTATTTCTTCTCTCCTTTGTTTTCTATTCTCTACTCTACTCTGCTTTGCTCTATTTTCTTTACTTTGCTATGCTTTATTTTCTTTGCTCTCCTCACACAATGTTAATTTATTCACTTTGTACCAAAGCTTCATGAATTGTGTTCCACATTGAGACTAATATACAACCTATTCATAGGTATAGATTATAGTATAAAAATATGGATATCAATTTTATTCATCCATGCTAACTTACATTCCTAAATTCTCTAGAACCTCCATATCCAAATGGAAACTTATGGTACTCATCCTATTTTTCGTTCTCCTAGGAAACTTATTAGGCTATATAGAATCATAAATTCTATACCAAAAAAGTCCACCATTTCTAGGGTGTTTTTAGGAAGGACCAAACAATTTGAGGCCATTTTTTTTGAGAAACTTTGACTACGTCAAATAATTTATTTTTTTAAAGAATTAATGCAACTAAAAATCATAAGTAATAAATGTAACAAATTTTGAATCATGTAGTGTTCTATTAGTTTTTTGTTTATTTTAATGTTGACTATGCATGTAACATTGATATTATGAATATTTCTATGTATAAATTTTTACATTTTATGCATAGATGTTCTCACTGCAAATGGTACCCAGGGGTACAAAAAATATGCACACAAGTTTCTCCATTTGTATCTAAATCCACACACATTTATTGGTAACTTAGAGAGAAACCTTTATATCTTAAAAAATATATAATTTCTCACCATATAAATGTAGTTCCATGGTGTACATGGCTTGACCATATACTAGCTTAGCCAAGTTAATGTCGATGAGAATATACCTGTATATAGGATTTGGACACAATCACTTCATACTTCTAAGTGCATCAATAAACCTACAATGTTTAAGTGTTCGAAGTAAGCCACACCCAGACCGACGATGGGCTAGCCACAAGGGGCCAGTAGCTCAGTTGTTAGAGCACTCTAACAACAAAGGGAAGGTCCTAGGTTTGAGTCCTAGCTAGTCCATATGAGCTGTAGTTCAACAAGTGGTATCAGAGCCAGGCTAGGAGCCCCAAGCACCCACAGTGTGGCTTAAGTGGGGTGTTGGAAGTAAGCCACACCCAGACCGACGATGGGCTGGCCACAAGGGGCCAGTAGCTCAGTTGGTAGAGCACTCCAGTAGTAAATGGAAGGTCCTAGGTTCGAGTCCTAGCTGGTCCATATGAGTTGTAGCTCAACATTAAGCTTCCTTGATTGGTAAAAAAAACACTAGGTATTTTTTCGTCTTCCAAGGATAGAGATTCCTCAATGTTTTGTGGCAATAGATAAGACCTGCAGTGGAATGGACTATGTTGCATCATACAAAGGCAATAAGTAAGACCTGCAGTGGAATGGGCATATGTTACATCATACAAAGGCACTTAGTAAGACCTAAGGTGGAATGGGCATGTGTTACATCATACAAAGGCACTACCCGTAGAGGATGATTCATGCAATCTAACAAGAGATAGTACCCCATCTCCACTAATGTTTGAAAATAAATAAAATTAACATATAATAGACAACCCTAAGTATGAATCCACTTAAGGATTGGATAATTGAATTATTGATATATGTTTATTATAAGAAGAATTGATTACTAATATTCTCTTTTACAAGTTGAAATTATGTGCAAGGTTAAGAAAATTTTGACTTGCTAAAGGGGACATTACAGTGGTATCAGAGCAGTGATCCTGCCATCCTGTGAATAATAGTTAAATAAAAATAAAAATAAATAAAAAAAGCAAGAATCAATGAAAACCCAGGTATGAATTTGCTGGAATAATAGTGTTTAATACATTGATATAATATTTTAAATATATAGATGTAAAATTAAAAATTAAAATTTACTCAATATGTTATGATGCAACATTAAAAAAATTAAAATTTACTTACAAATATTTAATTAATAAATAATGAGTAAATAAGGTAAAAAAAAAAGAATAAAATAACTCTTAAAATTACATTAAGTAAATATACTAAATGAAATAGTAAAATAAAATAAGTAAAATATCTCTATGGGTAACCTACGACTTGAAATGACATGAGAAAAATAAATTAAAATATATGTAAACAACTAGCTCCAAATATTTATTGTATTTATTGTTTACATAAACCTCAATAAATATAATGTTATAAAATATTATAGGATACCTAATTATAGTTGCTTGAGGACACGCAATCTTGAGTGGGGAGGGTTGTCATGTCCACATATCTAAGACACTGTTAAAGTAAAGATTTGAACATGATAAAGATGGTTTGTAAAATATTATTTGGGATAATAGAAATAATTACGTACATTATATATTATTTAATAAATAATATTATTGTATGAATACTTTATTATAATTAAAATATAATATCCATATTATAAATAACAATATATATAAATATATCTAATAATATAAATCATATATCATTTATTATGATATAAATGATATAATACAAAGAATACAAAATAAATAATATATCATTTATTATAATAATATAATATAAATACAAATAATATAAATAAATAATAAGATAAAATAAATATCTTTTAACCTATCCTCTTATGATAAGGGAGTTAGATATGGTTAGAACTAGTTTTACCACAAAAGGGAATTAATATAAAGTATAAAAATTATAAGAGGGTAAGTATGTCTTTTACCACCAAGCATAATAAGAGACATGCCTCTTTGAATATATCTCTTGAAAGAGAAATAAATAAAGGTTGTGAGATAGAAGGAAAAGATCATAGGAAGGAAAAAAAGATATTTTTTAAGAGAACACTTCTGAGTTAAATACAACTTTGATATTGAAAATAAATAAATATAATAAAGAGTAATCGTATTTGATTTATTTAAGAGCATAGCACACAATGAGAGATTGGAGGTAAACTTGTTAGGAAGAAGTAGCATTAATACCTTAAAGGTAGATAAGACCTACAGTGGAATGGACCATGTTACATCATACTTAGGCAATGGATAAGACCTGCGGTGGAATGGACTATGCTACATCATACAAAGGTAATAAGTAAGACTTGCGGTGGAATTGGCATATGTTACATCATACAAGGGCACTAAGTAAGACCTAAGGTGGAATGGGCATGTGTTACATCATACAAAGGCACTACCCGTAGAGGATGATTCATGCAATCTAACAAGAGATAGTACCCCATCTCCACTAATGTTTGAAAATAAATAAAATTAACATATAATAGACAACCCTAAGTATGAATCCACTTAAGGATTGGATAATTGAATTATTGATATATGTTGATATTATAAGAATAATTGATTACTAATGTTCTCTTTTACAAGTTGAAATTATGTGCAAGGTTAAGAAAATTTTGACTTGCTAAAGGGGACATTACACAAACACATTGGCTTCGCTCTTGACGGTGGCACAAGCGCGGGCGCCAATAGCATAGTAACCCCAATTGGTGTAGAGGTTGTTGACAACATGGCAATATCCCCATCTGCAATGAGGCATGAGTTGGCTGGAATCCTTGAACCAATTTTTGTACACCGTGACACGCATGCTTTTGTCCTGCTGCTCCTCGTCGGAGCTGCCCAGCAGGACGCTAAAGTTTGTGTTGGCGAGGAGCGAGTTGGAAATGGTGACGTCTGTGCTGGCGTTGCTGACAGAGATGATCTTGTATTCATGATATTTCCACAGTCCATGTTAATGAGAAGGTAGCATTTCTGGGAAAAACTGTGTATTGCTTTTTTGCCTCAACGTTTCGGATCATACTCCATGATCCATCATCAGAAAGAAAAGATGATCTTGCCAATGCCTGTCATGCGACTGGGATCCACAAGTGTGAGATGATCCAACCAGATGAGGGTGGACTGCTCGTCCACATAAATGCTGTTGTCGCTCTTATCTGCGGGGGCATCGATCTGCAGGTTGTGGAGAATGACATTGGAGGCGCGTTGCATGGCGAGCTGGGCGCCGCCAATGGTCACTCTGAAGCCTTGACCGTCGATGGTGGTGAAGCTTGGAAGCCACAGCCTGTCCTTGAGAAGGATCTTCATGCTCCGCGAGAAGGTGATCCACACGTTTCCCTTGCCAAGGCCGTATCGGAGACTTCCCGGCTGCGGGGACTGCGGGGAGTCCAGAGAGCTTGTCACCACGTAAGACTGCACCCCGCGCCTCCCATCACCGTGGAAGCGAACCCAAATGCGCAGCGGGGCAGTGCATGGCCGCTGGCACAGGCAGACAAGGGGCACCGCGTTCCGTCTGCATCCTCAGGGCATTTATCATTTGCTGCAGCGCCCAAACACACTGCCTCAACAAAAACTAGAACCAAAACACACAATCTACTCAGCCTCATCGCCTCCATTAAGAATACCAGCTGCTGCAACACCAGATAGTATGGGATGTGTGTCTTCGCCGGCCTTTATTTATAGTGTCGGAATCCATCATCTCCCTCCCACAAATATTGTATCCTCCACCCTTTGTTTATTAAATGCGACGCCACCAGTATTTACTCCAAAATATTCCAATCTCAGACTCGCATTCCAACTTATGTAATGTTTCTTTCTTGCCCAATCACGCCTCTCATCATTTAATAATTTAATTTGATATACATTGTCCTCTTTGTCTCCTGTAAAACATCGATAGTGGGGAAGTCAAATAACCGTGCATTAATTCAAACAGGACAAAGTATTTGACATTGCAGTTTTAAATAAGCAGGTAAGATTTAAATGAAATTTGAAATGAGATCGTTATAACTTATGGTACTAGCTCGGTTTTATTTTGTATTTTTTAATAAATTTTTTTAAAAATATAAAAAAAGGTTTTAGGCAGGTGAATAGAGATACAAGAAAACTAAAAAAGTCACAAATCTTGTCAGTTACAAGTCTCTAAAAACTGTACCAAATTCATGTTGGAGACAATAGGCAAGAGTCAAAGGAATGCCAATTGCCAACCTGGAGTGAATTCCTAAATGTGAAACTCCAAACTTCTGAACATTAAACACTCCAAAAATATATAATGATGCCTTTTGAAGGCACCATTCAAAGACTTAATTAGAGAGAGAAATAATTCCCCAAACTGACAACATGAAAGAGAGGAAAAGGAAAAAACATAACGATTAGAAGAGCCACAAGCAATTATCATCCTCCAAAACACCCATATGCCAGCAAAGAAACAAAGCTCTATCCAAAAAGATAGCCTCGAATTGATAAGGAAAAATCCACTACTTGTTCTAGCAAGAAGCCACTAGAAACTCAACAAAAGTCATGGCATAACCAGCAAGGGATCAAAGGAAAGATGACTATCCATATGGACAAATCCATTGAGAGAATGTTTCTTTGAAACATTTTTTTTTTATTTGAACTTCGATTCGTGCAGGGATCTGATGTATTACGACTGCTACAACTAAAGAAAAGATTTCCTTAGCTAAATACGAAAAAAATTAAGAGAAGCATTAAAGGAGGAATAGTGGAAAGAAAATAACTATCAAGGAGAGGAAGAAAAGGACGTTTGAGGAAACTCGATCCTTTGAAGAGGAAAAAGTCCCTTGTGTTTTTTACCAATCAAGGAAGCTTAAACATTGTAGGTTTGTTGATGCATTTAGAAGTACGAAGTGATTGTGTCCAAATCCTAGATATAGGTATATTCTCATTGACATTAACTTGGCTAAGCCCATATATGTTCATGCCAAGTACACCATGGAACTACATTTATATGGTGAGAAATTACAATTTTTGGAAGATATAAAGGTTTCTGTCTAAGTTACCAAGAACCATGTGTGGCTTGAGGTACAAATGGGAAAATGTGTGTTGATTTCTTGTGCCCCTGGCTACTGTTTGTAGTGAGAATATCTATGCGTAAAATGTAATAATATATACATTGAAATATACATAATATCAATGTTATGTGCATAATCATCATTAAAATAAACAAAAAACTAATAGAACACTACATAATTCAAGATATCTTACATTTATTACTTATGATTTTCAGTTACATTAGTTCTTTAAAAAACAATTAGTAGACCTAGTTAAAGTTTCTCAAAAAAATGCCTTGAAATTGTTAGGTCCTTCCTAGAAACATCCTGGAGATGGTGTTGGCATTTTTGGTATAGACTAGATGATTCTACCAAAACTAGGATTACTACCATGAGTTTCAATTTAGATATGGAGGTTCTAGAGAATTTAGGAATGTATGTTACCATGGATGAATATAATTGATATCCAAATTTTGATACTAGAATCTATACTTATGAATAGTTTGGATACTATTCTCAATGTGGAACAAAATTCATGAATCTCTGGGACAAAAGGAATAAATTAACATTGTGTGATATTACAAGGTATGTTGAAACAGTCAAAATTAATATGGGCAAGTTTATGTGAGCTAAATAATTTGAAGAAAATAAATAATCTACAAAAGAGTGTAAAGAAGTGCACATGGAAGAATTAGAAGGTGCACATGAAGACTTGGATACTAGCAAAGGAAATTTAAACCCTTCAAGTAAGCAAGGATGAGAGGAACATAAGGATGAATTGGATAATACCTCAATAATGATGAAGCCTCAAACCCTTCACCTATTGAAGAGCCAAAAAAAAAGGTGGAAGATAAGGAAGAGGAGTCAAAAGTGGTTGAAGAAACTAGAGCTTTAAAGGTTGAAGTATATCCTCATCCACACCACCATGAGAGGTAACAAAAAATCATGGAGACATGATATAATATTATAAAGCATTAGAGGAGCAGAAATTTTGGATATACATGGAAACGCTGAAAGAACTACTATGGCCACACTTACAATCAAAGAGGCAACAAGCATAGATATTCACATCATGATTGGAGAAACAATTATGGTAATACAATGAATTGGAGTAGTATATAGAAAGTGTAGATCCATCTTATACAAACAAATTTGAAGTTTTCATTTGGATGCATGGATGATTTATTTTGTACCAGTTGTGATCAATTCTTAGAAAGTCATCATATTTGGATTCTTAATTGTCAGGGATAAAACTTTAAAGGGGTGGCATTTAATGTACTTAGACATGTGACATTATGATGTATAAATGGATTATGGAGTAGTTTCAACTTGTGTCGCACATAACTCATGTTTAAATAGGATTATCCTAAATGTTTGTAATATGTCACATGGGTAACTTTTTAAAATAAGTCATAGTTGTTTATTGGTCAATCTAATGTGTACATTATATAGCTAAAGGTGTTACTCTTATATTATTAGTTAGGAGGCTATATATTGAGGCATCCTACTCTTGTAGAGAATCATGGAAACACATTGGATTGCATTTGGGATCTCATGGACAAGGTTTTGGAGTGATTCCCCCTTAAGAAGTATTTTAGGGTGTTGACTCACCTTAAGGGTATTCTTATATATTGGAGTATATTGGATATTTGTGTACATTGGTACCGATTATATTTTATGTTTTGTGATCTATTATATTTGGGTATGCATTTTTATAAATTCAATTATCAAATGTTTGGATACATAGCTTGCCTACTTTGGTGGGTATGTGATGGTGAAGCCTGTTTTGTTGTTAATTTTACTTTTATTTGGAATGTGATTGTCAAGTGTTTGGATCTATTTTGCAGTCATTCTTTGATTTACCTTCATGGGTTCGGGCCCTTTCCCAGTTACTTTAATCAAAACAAAAAGATGATGTCACCATAATGGTTGATGTATTTTTAATTGATTTTTGTTAGTTCATTATTTTGATGATGTCACCTTTAAGAGGCTCGTTTTATATGTGAATTTCCCCTAATGTAGCTCTCAACATCTCACCTACTTCTTCATACCAAAAAACCTCTTTAACAAAAATCTATACAAGATCTCTAACTCTCTTCTCTTTTAGCTGAAAGCACAAAGTTGTGTCACCCTTCTATAAATAAAATGGCAACAATTTAAAGCTTTTTTACTTGAAGCACCTAAAATCCATATATAGTTGAACTTTTGAAATGATGTAAACTTAATAAAATGTAGATATTTATTACTCCATGGATATCTAGGCACTTATTCTTCACCTAGATCTTACCACTTTTTTGTCCCAAGTCATTTCTGTTGGCACAGGGTCAATCTTGTGGTCATAAATTTGATCTCTAAAACTCTAAAATTCAAACTCAATTTTAGCTTTTCTCCCATCCATTATACTAGTCATTGTGAGTTGGCTAAACACACATTTGCATAATTTAATGCTATGTGCTTATATATAAAGGCACTCATTTGCATCCATTTCATCATCTCACATATGCTCATCTTGAAAGCATTACAAGGAGTAGAAGCATTAGAAGAACACTTCAATTTGATGCTTTAAGAAAAATCTAAGGTTGCATACTCATTCTAGGATGCTTGCTTGTTGTTTAGGGTTTAGGGTTTAAGGTTTAGGGTTTAGGGCACAGGGTCAATCTTGTGGTCATAAATTTGATCCCTAAAACTCAAAAATTGAAACTCAATTTTAGATTTTCTCCCATTCATTATACTAATCATTGTGAGTTGACTAAACACATGTTTGCACAATTTGATGCTATGTGCTTTGCTTATATATAAAGGCACTCATTTGCATCCATTTCATCATCTCTCACATATGCTCATCTTAGAAGCATTACAAGAGTAGAGGCATTAGAAGAACACTTCAGTTTGGTGCTTTAAGACAAATCTAAGGTTGCATACCCATTCTAGGATGCTTGCTTGTTGTTTATTGATCTTTTACATACATTTTCAGGATTGACCTAAGATAACATATCCCATTTAATGCTATGTGCTTATATATAAAGGCACTCATTTGCATCCATTTCATCATCTCACATATGCTCATCTTGAAAGCATTACAAGGAGTAGAAGCATTAGAAGAACACTTCAATTTGATGCTTTAAGAAAAATCTAAGGTTGCATACTCATTCTAGGATGCTTGCTTGTTGTTTAGGGTTAAGGGTTTAAGGTTTAGGGTTTAGGGCACAGGGTCAATCTTGTGGTCATAAATTTGATCCCTAAAACTCAAAAATTCAAACTCAATTTTAGCTTTTCTCCCATCCATTATACTAATCATTGTGAGTTGACTAAACACATGTTTGCACAATTTGATGCTATGTGCTTTGCTTATATATAAAGGCACTCATTTGCATCCATTTCATCATCTCTCACATA
Source organism: Cunninghamia lanceolata (assembly GCA_027924645.1). Lineage (NCBI taxonomy): Eukaryota > Viridiplantae > Streptophyta > Pinopsida > Cupressales > Cupressaceae > Cunninghamia > Cunninghamia lanceolata. The sequence continues at coordinate 5,910,013 of BSBN01000628.1, read as the reverse complement.
TGTTCATCTTAGAAGCATTACAAGAGTAGAGGCATTAGAAGAACACTTCAGTTTGGTGCTTTAAGACAAATCTAAGGTTGCATACCCATTCTAGGATGCTTGCTTGTTGTTTATTGATCTTTTACATACATTTTCAGGATTGACCTAAGATAACATATCCCTTTACAACATACAAACAATCCTCCAAAGGTATTTGTAAATACTACCAGTTTCAAATAGTAGAAAAGATAAAGGTAGATGCCAACTAGGTGAACTAGAAATTAAGAGCATAGAAACATAAACATCAATTTAACATGGTAAAAGGATGAATCTATGGATGAAAGACCTTAAGGCATGGATTTGACCCCAAACAGTGAATAGGTTCAACACAAAACTCGAAGCATTACACAAACAAAGAGATACCATTTCTACGTTAGAAACTATTCAAAATTGGCTATTCTTAAACATCATCCACTTCAACAATCAAAAGTCAATTTTAGCCAATAAAAATAAGACAAATGTTTACCACTTTTTGTTGTAGGTGAGGTGTAAAATTGCTATTGACAATTAAAGTGGATAATGTTTAAGTAGATTGTTCAAAATTCAAAAAAATATAAACAATCATCCATTCTTTGATCACAAAATGAATTACCCTTATCTCTCTTGTTTATTTTTCTTAAATTAAGATTAATCTCAAAATTACATTAATCCACACCTCATAATTTATGCCGAGTTGTAAGCATTTAATATACAATTATTAAACATTCTTTATGATAACTTTTATATCAATCCATACAACCAAATTAAACAACATTAAACATAAACATTACATGATCAATCACGAGATAGCCGACATTTTTTTCCCCTAAAACTAACGATGTAAAAACACAATTATCACATAATCAATTGGTTTAAAATAATTAGAAAATGTCAAAAATTAAGGATCTGATATTTTAGCATGCCATTAAGGCAGACCCATCATGACCAAATTGATCGGCGCCATAACCAATTGACCAAGACACGCGACCCAGCGATAATTGCATAAATCAACCGCGACAAAGCAAGTATTACAAAAAGGGCATCGGAGAAAGAACAACCTTCGGCGAGAAAACTTTGAATTTCAGGACGTGATTGCTATTTAAGAACGCAGCGGTCGTGGCGATTTTGATTGATCTGACAACTACGGCAGGCAAGTACAGGGGGTGGCGAGGAGTACGGATAGGGGGGATGGGCATGGGTTGTGTCTATGGCACCATGGATGGGGGGTGCATCGTGAATGCCCCATAGCCGCTGCCTCTCTGGACTCCCCCTAGGATGAGATCTAACATCCAAGGCCAAAGTAACCCTCATATTAGTGAAAAATCTCATAATGTGCATCTACCCCTTTGGTTGGGGCTGGCTAGAGAGGAGTAGATCTATGCTAAAAAGAAGAAATTTAATTGTGCCATCAGAAGGAAATATGACCACAATGTTGAGTAGGAACATGTTGACGCAAAAGATGTGAGAGACATCTCACAAACTTCTATCCATGTCTATAAGAGAAGTAATAGTATCCAAAGGCTATAGAAGAGTAAAGGCTTCAACAAAAATATATTATTAATAGCATAAAATAGAATAGTATCTTCTAGAACTAGAACACAATAAACACAATTCTTTGAAGAACCTCCCCCTACAATTTGTTTCAATCAACATGTATAAAACCTCAATTGACCTTTGTGAGAGAGAAAAAATTTATAGCCTTTGCAATTTTAAAAAATTTGAATGTAGCCCTAAAGAAACTATAGGAAAAGTTAGGTAAAATAGGTTGCAACTAAACAAATGCATTATCCTCCACTTGAAAATTGCACTCTACCCTATGTTTTCATGTTTTGTACTTCATCATGTTTGCACTTTTTGATAAGTAGTCCTTCAACTATCTAAGTATGCCATTTATCTCCTATAATGCCGCTAATGCCGCTATTGTTGCAAGAATATATGTCCCTCTCAACTAGGCAATACCTTAAAGTAGTCATCTTTATGGATGAGTAATACATAGAATTATACCTTGATACTTGGCCAGATAGAACTGGTCCACCCACTTATTATGCTTATCACCTACATGAATCCTCAAGTAATCTTGTAAATTTTTGTTCACTGCCTCTTTCTGTCCATTACTTTGAGGATGGTAAGTAGCACTTATGTTGAAAGTGGCATTTTTTAATCGTAACAGTTCTCGCCAAAATTTATTTTGGACTTCGACAAGAATAAGCATGGGACATTCCCAATGAAAAATTTTATATCTTGTAGCACTAAAATTGAGAAAACCATCCTAATTATTGATGAAAAACTATATATATTACTCATTCCTTCTAGTTTTTGGAAAGTTGTCAGCTTACTAATGCCACAAAGAAAGTGAAGATTAAATTTCAAATGTAGGGAATGTAATTTTTTAGTAAAGTATGAGTGTTTTCATGTATAAGCAAATGAAGAAATCTTGATAAAAATAAATATCCTAAGATCTAGTGGATGACACATGAGATGCAGTGCATGCGGGATTTGTTCTAAATCACTATGCAAGTGAGTCAAGAGGTACAAATTTACCCTTTTGGTTAAAGCCCTATTTGACAGATAGTTTGAAAGCATAACATAAAGTGGGAAAACTACATCATAGCTATGACAAAAATATTCTTGTCACAAGTTTAGGAAATATTTTCAATATGCTTGCATAGCCTACATTTGTTTTACATGACTCACTTGACCAAATAGTGCACAAATGCTTGGTGCCATAACAATTACAATCTTTTAATATCATTGGACAGAATAACCTAGTGTTTACAAATGGAAGCATGTTGGTATGGAGATATGGTCAGCGATAGATTCCAAACCAAATATGGAGAATATAATTGGAATTTATGATGATGGGTAGGAGTGGTTGCAAAGTTTGATAGATAAGAAGAATCCCCACTCCAAAACTATACAAAAAGGAAAACCAAAATCACATCTAAATCAAATCAATGAGATGATAATTAGGATGAGTACATTTTGGATCATGGTGAAGACCATTCAACAAATGAAGGTAAATCAAAGAATGACTGCAAAATAGATCCAAACACTTCACAATCACATTCCAAATAAAAGTAAAATTAACAACAAAACAGGCTTCACCATCACATACCCACCAAAGTAGGCAAGCTATGTATCCAAACATTTGATAATAGAATTTATAAAAATGCATACCCAAATATAATAGATCACAAAACATAAAATATAATCGGTACCAATGTACACAAATATCCAATATACTCCAATATATAAGAATACCCTTAAGGTGAGTCAACACCCTAAAATACTTCTTAAGGGGGAATCACTCCAAAACCTTGTCCATGAGATCCCAAATGCAATCCAATGTGTTTCCATGATTCTCTACAAGAGTAGGATGCCTCAATATATAGCCTCCTAACTAATAATATAAGAGTAACACCTTTAGCTATATAATGTACACATTAGATTGACCAATAAACAACTATGACTTATTTTAAAAAGTTACCCATGTGACATATTACAAACATTTAGGATAATCCTATTTAAACATGAGTTATGTGCGACACAAGTTGAAACTACTCCATAATCCATTTATACATCATAATGTCACATGTCTAAGTACATTAAATGCCACCCCTTTAAAGTTTTATCCCTGACAATTAAGAATCCAAATATGATGACTTTCTAAGAATTGATCACAACTGGTACAAAATAAATCATCCATGCATCCAAATGAAAACTTCAAATTTGTTTGTATAAGATGGATCTACACTTTCTATATACTACTCCAATTCATTGTATTACCATAATTGTTTCTCCAATCATGATGTGAATATCTATGCTTGTTGCCTCTTTGATTGTAAGTGTGGCCATAGTAGTTCTTTCAGCGTTTCCATGTATATCCAAAATTTCTGCTCCTCTAATGCTTTATAATATTACATCATGTCTCCATGATTTTTTGTTACCTCTCATGGTGGTGTGGATGAGGATATACTTCAACCTTTAAAGCTCTAGTTTCTTCAACCACTTTTGACTCCTCTTCCTTATCTTCCACCTTTTTTTTTGGCTCTTCAATAGGTGAAGGGTTTGAGGCTTCATCATTATTGAGGTATTATCCAATTCATCCTTATGTTCCTCTCATCCTTGCTTCCTTGAAGGGTTTAAATTTCCTTTGCTAGTATCCAAGTCTTCATGTGCACCTTCTAATTCTTCCATGTGCACTTCTTTACACTCTTTTGTAGATTATTTATTTTCTTCAAATTATTTAGCTCACATAAACTTGCCCATATTAATTTTGACTGTTTCAACATACCTTGTAATATCACACAATGTTAATTTATTCCTTTTGTCCCAGAGATTCATGAATTTTGTTCCACATTGAGAATAGTATCCAAACTATTCATAAGTATAGATTCTAGTATCAAAATTTGGATATCAATTATATTCATCCATGGTAACATACATTTCTAAATTCTCTAGAACCTCCGTATCTAAATTGAAACTCATGGTAGTAATCCTAGTTTTGGTAGAATCATCTAGTCTATACCAAAAATGCCAACACCATCTCCAGGATGTTTCTAGGAAGGACCTAACAATTTCAAGGCATTTTTTTGAGAAACTTTAACTAGGTCTACTAATTGTTTTTTAAAGAACTAATGTAACTGAAAATCATAAGTAATAAATGTAAGATATCTTGAATTATGTAGTGTTCTATTAGTTTTTTGTTTATTTTAATGATGATTATGCACATAACATTGATATAATGTATATTTCAATGTATATATTATTACATTTTACGCATAGATGTTCTCACTACAAGCAGTAGCCAGGGGCACAAGAAATCAACACACATTTTCCCATTTGTACCTCAAGCCACACACGGTTCTTGGTAACTTAGACAGAAACCTTTATATATTCCAAAAATTGTAATTTCTCACCATATAAATGTAGTTCCATGGTGTACTTGGCATGAACATATATGGGCTTAGCCAAGTTAATGTCAATGAGAATATACCTATATCTAGGATTTGGACACAATCACTTCGTACTTCTAAATGCATCAACAAACCTACAATGTTTAAGCTTCCTTGATTGGTAAAAAACACTAGGGACTTTTTCCTCTTCAAAGGATCGAGTTTCCTCAAACGTCCTTTTCTTCCTCTCCTTGATAGTTATTTTCTTTCCACTCTTCCTCCTTTAATGCTTCTCTTAATTTTTTTCGTATTTAGCTAAGGAAATCTTTTCTTTAGTTGTAGCAGTCGTAATACATCAGATTCCTGCACGAATCGAAGTTCAAATAAAAAAAAAATGTTTCAAAGAAACATTCTCTCAATGGATTTGTCCATATGGATAGTCATCTTTCCTTTGATCCCTTGCTGGTTATGCCATGACTTTTGTTGAGTTCCTAGTGGTTTCCTGCTAGAACAAGTAGTGGATTTTTCCTTATCAATTCGAGGCTATCTTTTTGGATAGAGCTTTGTTTCTTTGCTGGCATATGGGTGTTTTGGAGGATGATAATTGCTTGTGGCTCTTCTAATCGTTATGTTTTTTCCTTTTCCTCTCTTTCATGTTGTCAGTTTGGGGAATTATTTCTCTCTCTAATTAAGTCTTTGAATGGTGCCTTCAAAAGGCATCATTATATATTTTTGGAGTGTTTAATGTTCAGAAGTTTGGAGTTTCACATTTAGGAATTCACCCCAGGTTGGCAATTGGCATTCCTTTGACTCTTGCCTATTGTCTCCAACATGAATTTGGTACAGTTTTTAGAGACTTGTAACTGACAAGATTTGTGACTTTTTTAGTTTTCTTGTATCTCTATTCACCTGCCTAAAACCTTTTTTTATATTTTTAAAAAACTTTATTAAAAAATACAAAATAAAACCGAGCTAGTACTATAAGTTATAACGATCTCATTTCAAATTTCATTTAAATCTTACCTCCTTATTTAAAACTGCAATGTCAAATACTTTGTCCTGTTTGAATTAATGCACGGTTATTTGACTTCCCCACTATCGATGTTTTACAGGAGACAAAGAGGACAATGTATATCAAATTAAATTATTAAATGATGAGAGGCGTGATTGGGCAAGAAAGAAACATTACATAAGTTGGAATGCGAGTCTGAGATTGGAATATTTTGGAGTAAATACTGGTGGCGTCGCATTTAATAAACAAAGGGTGGAGGAAACAATATTTGTGGGAGGGAGATGATGGATTCCGACACTATAAATAAAGGCCGGCGAAGACACACATCCCATACTATCTGGTGTTGCAGCAGCTGGTATTCTTAATGGAGGCGATGAGGCTGAGTAGATTGTGTGTTTTGGTTCTAGTTTTTGTTGAGGCAGTGTGTTTGGGCGCTGCAGCAAATGATAAATGCCCTGAGGATGCAGACGGAACGCGGTGCCCCTTGTCTGCCTGTGCCAGCGGCCATGCACTGCCCCGCTGCGCATTTGGGTTCGCTTCCACGGTGATGGGAGGCGCGGGGTGCAGTCTTACGTGGTGACAAGCTCTCTGGACTCCCCGCAGTCCCCGCACCCGGGAAGTCTCCGATACGGCCTTGGCAAGGGAAACGTGTGGATCACCTTCTCGCGGAGCATGAAGATCCTTCTCAAGGACAGGCTGTGGCTTCCAAGCTTCACCACCATCGACGGTCAAGGCTTCAGAGTGACCATTGGCGGCGCCCAGCTTGCCATGCAACGCGCCTCCAATGTCATTCTCCACAACCTGCAGATCGATGCCCCCGCAGATAAGAGCGAGAACAGCATTTATGTGGACGAGCAGTCCACCCTCATCTGGCTGGATCATCTCACACTTGTGGATCCCAGTCGCATGACAGGCATTGGCAAGATCATCTTTTCTTTCTGATGATGGATCATGGAGTATGATCCGAAACGTTGAGGCAAAAAAGCAATACACAGTTTTTCCCAGAAATGCTACCTTCTTATCATGAATACAAGATCATCTCTGTCAGCAACGCCAGCACAGACGTCACCATTTCCAACTCGCTCCTCGCCAACACAAACTTTAGCGTCCTGCTGGGCAGCTCCGACGAGGAGCGGCAGGACAAAAGCATGCGTGTCACGGTGTACAAAAATTGGTTCAAGGATTCCAGCCAACGCATGCCTCATTGCAGATGGGGATATTGCCATGTTGTCAACAACCTCTACACCAATTGGGGTTACTATGCTATTGGCGCCCGCGCTTATGCCACCGTCAAGAGCGAAGCCAATGTGTTTGTGTAATGTCCCCTTTAGCAAGTCAAAATTTTCTTAACCTTGCACATAATTTCAACTTGTAAAAGAGAACATTAGTAATCAATTATTCTTATAATATCAACATATATCAATAATTCAATTATCCAATCCTTAAGTGGATTCATACTTAGGGTTGTCTATTATATGTTAATTTTATTTATTTTCAAACATTAGTGGAGATGGGGTACTATCTCTTGTTAGATTGCATGAATCATCCTCTATGGGTAGTGCCTTTGTATGATGTAACACATGCCCATTCCACCTTAGGTCTTACTTAGTGCCCTTGTATGATGTAACATATGCCCATTCCACCACAAGTCTTACTTATTACCTTTGTATGATGTAGCATAGTGGTGCAGGAGCACCTACCTGACAGCTGGCCTCCATAAGACAGTTAGTTTGTTTTAGGTCTGGTTAATGTTTCCAAGAAGGTCTTATAAGACCAATGCATGTAATAAGGTCTATGTTGACCGTGCTTTTCTATTTTTAGGTAGTTTGTTATGACAGCTGATGACAGCTGTATAGTTTGTTAGTTCAGTTGGATCCTCCCAGCCGCTTGGAAGCTCCCAGCTGCTTGGAATCGAGTGGTAGTACTCGCAAGCAGTTCCTATTTATGCAGTAGGATCGGTTGGTCTTAGGACAGATTGAGATAGAGATACAGATTGAGGAGTTAGGTTGCAGAGAGTGAGACAGAGAGAGAGACTGAGTATTGTACTTGCATCTTTTGAAATCAATAAAGAGATCCTGTTTGTGTTCATTCTCTATTGAATTCCATTGTTTAATCGTGTGGCTGTTCTGGTGGTTTCATGGATTCGCTGATCCATTCCACCGGTTGATTCGTCGAATTGGTGGAATGGCTATGTACAATAGTTTAGGATTTAGTTTGCATTTTCTGTTTGTTCACATGTATGTTTGCAGGATTGTAGTCGAGATGTGTTGAGAACCCTAGCATGGGTATGTGCTAGGTCGTGCTGATAGTTCGAGTCTAGAAGATCGCCCTGAAAGCAGATCGGGTCACCTCAGGAGGTTCGGCAGATCAAAATTTGCTAAGGTTGGAAATTCGTCACAACGGCATCATCAGGATATTTCTGTGTATATCCTGCAGTTACTTCGGGCGTCATCCGAGTAGATGGAGGTGAGCATGATGCAATTGTTTGCATAAGGTGAATGCGTTTCGGGGTGATCATCATCAGGTGTTGCCGAGGAAGAGTATATCGGCATGAGTTAGTCGATCAGGTTGATAAAATCATCGCGGGCCGATAATGTTAAGTTTGGCCGACAGTAGGATATTGAAGGAACTGCATATGACATCATCGTCATCAGGATAATCGTCATCAGGACATTCTGAAATATCACCCGATAAAGTCAGATATCGGGGTGACGTAAGCATCGAAGGAAAGGTGCGTGAGGTTGTCGTCATCAGGTTATATGGGAGGAACCTGATATTTTATATCCTGCTGATGAAGATGATGTCGAACATCATGATGCTACAGAAAGCGTTTGGTGGTAAGATGAACAGTGATCGTCAGGAGGATGATTGCGCTTGCCGAATATGATGATGCTGCCGATAGCCGGATATGATGATGCTGCTGACAGGCGAAAGGTCGAAGGTTTGTCTGCAGGAGGATATCGGTCGGCAAGAGAAAATATGATGATGCTAACAATGTTAACAGAAAATATGATGATGATGATGGGTTGTAGACATACATGCTGTATGTCAAGGTTTTAGTGTGGATGCTGCTGCATCATAGTGGTATCAGAGCTCAACAAAAGGTCTAGGCTATTGTGTGTTGATTCTATCACTGAAAGGACAGAGGTAGAGGAGTGAGAGGTTGACAAAATGCCTCTGAAAGGTAATGGTACTGCAAGGGAGTTGCAGGAGATGAAGGAAAAACATGCCAGAGAGATGAGGAAGATGAAGGAGCTTGCTGAAGCACTTCAAGCCAGGCTTGTAGCCCTGGAAAAGAACAAAAAGAGGGAAGTGGAAGACAGTGAGTCAGAAGAAGATGAAGATGCTATTGAAGAGTATGAAGAGGTAGCTGAAGAACTGGATGCTGAAGACCAGAAATTTGCAAAACTGTTAAAGGCAGTGCAGAGTGGTAAACCTAAGGTAAAGGTTGATGTTTCCAAGTATAATAGAAATTTGAATGAAGATGAGTTACTGGATTGGATTGCTGCACTTGATAATCACTTTGAATGTGAAGATGTTGCCGAGGATCAGAAGGTAAAGATTGCAAAGACCAAGTTAGGAGGTCATGCTTTGGTATGGTGGGATTATGTACAATCCGAGAGAAGGAAACAAGGAAAGTCAAAGATCACTTCATGGGATAAAATGGTAGCAAGGATCAAAGGTAAATTCTTGCCCAAGGATTATGAAATTCAGATGTTTAAGAAGCTGCAATTTTTAAGGCGGAAGGAAATGGATGTGAAGGCATATACTGAGGAGTTTTATAAGTTGAGTATGAGATCTGGTCATCATGAGAATGAGGTAGAAAAGGTAGCTAGGTACTTGGCTGGTTTGAGATTGAACATACAGGATGAGTTAGTTTTAGCTAACCCTAAGAATGTGGAGGATTGTTACCAAATGGCAATCAGGATTGAAGAAAAGGTGAATAGAAGACAAGATAAGTCCATGAGAGGAAGAGGAAACAATATGAGGGGAAGAGGATTAGCCCCTACAACAAGGCAAACCAATGAGGGTCAAGAAGACACTGGTAAAGGACAGGGACAGTCTGATTTCAGAGGTGGATGGAAAGGTAATAGAGGCAGATTTGGAGGTGGTAGAGGTTCTACTACATTTTCAGGAAAGTGTTACACCTGTGGTGAGTTTGGTCATCCATTTTTCAAATGTCTAGAAAATAAGGGTTCATCATCCAGAGATGATAGAACGAATGACAAGAGAGTACAACTTGTGCAAGAAGAGAAAGTAGAGCAAAGTGTGCAAAGTTTAAACACTTATCAAGATAGAGTTCCTGACAATTATGGGTATCCTGAGGAGGGAGAAGCATTGATGCTAAGGAGAACTAGTTTGCAGACATCAAAAGATATGATGCAAAGAAGAGCTCTTTTCAAGACCACATGCAAGAGCAAAGGTAAAGTATGTAAGGTTGTCATTGATACTGGTTCAACAGACAACATGGTATCTCAGGAAATGGTGGATAAACTAAATTTGGAAAGGATTCCACACCATCACCCTTACAAGGCATCTTGGGTGAGTGATAGTCAATCACTTTTTGTATATGAACAGGCATATGTTGATTTTCAAATTGGAGCATATCATGATAGAGTTTTGTGTGACATTTTGCCCATGGAATGTTGTCACCTACTGTTGGGTAGGCCATGGCAATTTGATAGGAGGGTACTGTATGATGGGTATGCTAATACCTACACCATCAAGAAAGATGGGAAAACTATTATGTTGATGCCATTGCAGGAAGATGCTGCAGCACAGGAGGCAACCAAAATCATTTTAGTGGGAAAAAAGGAATTTGTGCATATGCCTATAGCAGCAGGCATATAGGCAGTTGAGGACACTGCAGGGAAATAAGTTGTTAAGGACAACAGGTTGAAGAAAGTTTCAGTTGTGACTGACAGAGGTCAGCAGCAGGTTCAGAAACAGGTTTGCAAACAGCAACCAGTTGAGAGGAATGACAAGGATGTTGTCATAGTTGGGACTATTGTTTGTCCTATAAAGGTTGAAAGAAAGACAGAGTTGAACATTGCAGAAGTTCAAGAGGCAATTCAGACAGAGGTTCTGGTCAGACAACCTGACAAACACAAGGTATGTGAGAGAAGGGCCTACATTGACAGGCATGAGGATTTACTTGCAAGAAAGCAAGTTACAGGTCAGAAATCTTGGAGCAGCCAAGAGACAGCAGAGGATAAAGCTAGAACAGGTCAGAACACTGACATGACAAAGTGTAAAGGTGGAGGACTTCCACATCCTAACTCATGGGATATGAGTTCTTTTCTGTTGGGGAGTATGGTGCAGGAGCACCTACCTGACAGCTGGCCTCCATGAGGCAGTTAGTTTGTTTTAGGTCTGGTTAATGTTTCCAAGAAGGTCTTATAAGACCAATGCATGTAATAAGGTCTATGTTGACCGTGCTTTTCTATTTTTAGGTAGTTTGTTATGACAGCTGATGACAGCTGTATAGTTTGTTAGTTCAGTTGGATCCTCCCAGCCGCTTGGAAGCTCCCAGCCGCTTGGAATCGAGTGGTAGTACTCGCAAGCAGTTCCTATTTATGCAGTAGGATCGGTTGGTCTTAGGACAGATTGAGATAGAGATACAGATTGAGGAGCTAGGTTGCAGAGAGTGAGACAGAGAGAGACTGAGTATTGTACTTGCATCTTTTGAAATCAATAAAGAGATCCTGTTTGTGTTCATTCTCTATTGAATTCCATTGTTTAATCGTGTGGCTGTTCTGGTGGTTTCATGGATTCACTGATCCATTCCACCGGTTGATTCGTCGAATCAGTGGAATGGCTATGTACAATAGTTTAGGATTTAGTTTGCATTTTCTGTTTGTTCACATGTATGTTTGCAGGATTGCAGTCGAGATGTGTTGAGAACCCTAGCATGGGTATGTGCTAGGTCGTGCTGATAGTTCGAGTCTGGAAGATCGCCCTGAAAGCAGATCGGGTCACCTCAAGAGGTTCGGCGGATCAAAATTTGCTAAGGTTGGAAATTCGTCACAATGGCATCATCAGGATATTTCTGTGTATATCCTGCAGTTACTTTAGGCGTCATCCGAGTAGATGGAGGTGAGCATGATGCAATTGTTTGCATAAGGTGAATGCGTTTTGGGGTGATCATCATCAGGTGTTGCCGAGGAAGAGTATATCGGCATGAGTTAGTCGATCGGGTTGATAAAATCATCGCGGGCTGATAATGTTAAGTTTGGCCGACAGCAGGATATTGAAGGAACTGCATATGACGTCATCGTCATCAGGATAATCATCATCAGGACATTCTGAAATATCACCCAATAAAGTCAGATATCGGGGTGACGTAAGCATCGAAGGAAAGGTGCGTGAGGTTGTCGTCATCAGGATATATGGGAGGAACCTGATATTTTATATCGTGCTGATGAAGATGATGTCGAACATCATGATGCTGCAGAAAGCGTTTGGTGGTAAGATGAACAGTGATCGTCAGGAGGATGATTGCGCTTGCCGAATATGATGATGCTGCCGATAGCCGGATATGATGATGTTGCTGACAGGCGAAAGGTCAAAGGTTTGTCTGCAGGAGGATATCGGTCGGCAAGAGAAAATATGATGATGCTGACAATGTTAACAGAAAATATGATGATGATGATGGGTTGTAGACATACATGCTGTATGTCAAGGTTTTAGTGTGGATGCTTCTGCATCACATAGTCCATTCCACCGCAGGTCTTATCCATTGCCTAAGTATGATGTAACATGGTCCATTCCACCGTAGGTCTTATCTACCTTTGAGGTATTAATGCTACTTCTTCCTAACAAGTTTACGTCCAATCTCTCATTGTGTGCTATGCTCTTAAATAAATCAAATACGATTACTCTTTATTATATTTATTTATTTTCAATATCAAAGTTGTATTTAACTCAGAAGTGTTCTCTTAAAAAATACTTTTCCTTCTATCTCACAACCTTTATTTATTTCTCTTTCAAGAGATATATTCAAAGAGGCATGTCTCTTATTATGCTTGGTGGTAAAAGACATACTTACCCTCTTATAATTTTTATACTTTATATTAATTCCCTTTTGTGGTAAAACTAGTTCTAACCATATCTAACTCCCTTATCATAAGAGGATAGGTTAAAAGATATTTATTTTATCTTATTATTTATTTATATTATTTGTATTTATATTATATTATTATAATAAATGATATATTATTTATTTTGTATTCTTTGTATTATATCATTTATATCATAATAAATGATATATGATTTATATTATTAGATATATTTATATATATTGTTATTTATAATATGGATATTATATTTTAATTATAATAAAGTATTCATACAATAATATTATTTATTAAATAATATATAATGTACGTAATTATTTCTATTATCCCAAATAATATTTTACAAACCATCTTTATCATGTTCAAATCTTTACTTTAACAGTGTCTTAGATATGTGGACATGACAACCCTCCCCACTCAAGATTGCGTGTCCTCAAGCAACTATAATTAGGTATCCTATAATATTTTATAACATTATATTTATTGAGGTTTATGTACACAATAAATACAATAAATATTTGGAGCTAGTTGTTTACATATATTTTAATTTATTTTTCTCATGTCATTTCAAGTCGTAGGTTACCCATAGAGATATTTTACTTATTTTATTTTACTATTTCATTTAGTATATTTACTTAATGTAATTTTAAGAGTTATTTTATTCTTTTTTTTTTTTACCTTATTTACTCATTATTTATTAATTAAATATTTGTAAGTAAATTTTAATTTTTTTAATGTTGCATCATAACATATTGAGTAAATTTTAATTTTTAATTTTACATCTATATATTTAAAATATTATATCAATGTATTAAACACTATTATTCCAGCAAATTCATACCTGGGTTTTCATTGATTCTTGCTTTTTTTATTTATTTTTATTTTTATTTAACTATTATTCACAGGATGGCAGGATCACTGCTCTGATACCACTGTAATGTCCCCTTTAGCAAGTCAAAATTTTCTTAACCTTGCACATAATTTCAACTTGAAAAAGAGAACATTAGTAATCAATTCTTCTTATAATAAACATATATCAATAATTCAATTATCCAATCCTTAAGTGGATTCATACTTAGGGTTGTCTATTATATGTTAATTTTATTTATTTTCAAACATTAGTGGAGATGGGGTACTATCTCTTGTTAGATTGCATGAATCATCCTCTACGGGTAGTGCCTTTGTATGATGTAACACATGCCCATTCCACCTTAGGTCTTACTAAGTGCCTTTGTATGATGTAACATATGCCCATTCCACTGCAGGTCTTACTTATTGCCTTTGTATGATGCAGCATAGTCCATTCCACCACAGGTCTTATCTATTGCCACAAAACATAGTGCATGCACTACATTTAATACACCTGATAAAATATGAAAATAGTGCATGCACTACTCTACTTTGTTCTACTCTTCACTATATCCTTTGTTTAGTTTTCTCTACTATACTTTGTTTTCCCTACTTTGTTTGTTCCTCTCTACTTTTCTATGTCTTTTCTTCTCTCCTTTGTTTTCTCTTCTCTGCTCTACTCTACTTTGCTCTATTTTCTTTTCTCTGCTCTGCTCTATTTTCTTTGCTCTCCTCACACAATGTTAATTTATTCACTTTGTACCAAATCTTCATTAATTTTGTTTTACATTGAGACTAATATACAACCTAATCATAGGTATAGGTTATAGTATAAAAATCTGGATATCAATTTTATTCATCCATGCTTACTTACATTCCTAAATTCTCTAGAACCTCCATATCTAAACGGAAACTCGTGGTACTCATCCTATTTTTCGTTCTCCTAGTAAACTTATTAGGCTATATAGAATCATAAATTCTATACCAAAAATGTCAACACCATTTCTAGGATGTTTCTAGGAAGGACCTAACAATTTGAGGCTATTTTTTTGAGAAACTTTGACTAAGTCTACTGATTTATTTTTTTAAGAATTAATGTAACTAAAAATCATAAGTAATAAATGTAAGAAATTTTGAATCATGTAGTGTTCTATTAGTTTTTTGTTTATTTTAATGTTGACTATGCACATAACATTGATATTATGAATATTTCTATGTATAAATTTTTACATTTTATGCATAGATGTTCTCACTACAAATGGTACCCAGGGGCAGAAAAAAATATGCACACAAGTTTCTCCATTTGTATCTAAATCCACACACATTTATTGGTAACTTAGAGAGAAACCTTTATATCTTAAAAAAAACAAATTTCTCACCATATAAATGTAGTTCCATGGTGTACTTGGCTTGACCATATAATAGCTTAGCCAAGTTAATGTCGATGACAATATACCTATATCTAGGATTTGGACACAATCACTTCGTACTTCTAAGTGCATCAATAAACCTACAATGTTTAAACTTCCTCGATTGGTAAAAAAAAAAAAAACACTAGGGATTTTTTCCTCTTGAAAGGATAGAGATTCCTCAAACTTCCTTTTTTTCCTCTCCTTGATAGTTATGTTCTTTCCACTCTTTCTCCTTTAATACTTCTCCTATTTGTTTCCCTATTTAGCTAAGGAAAGATTTTTCTTAGTTGTAGCAATTGCAATACATTGTATTCCTACATGCATCAAAGTTAAAATAAAAACTAGTGTTTCAAAAAAATAGTCTTTCAATGGATCTCTCCATATGGAAAGAAATCTTTTATTTGTATCGTTGCTGGCTATGCCATGACTTTTGTTGAGTTTCTAGTGGTTTCTTGCTAGAACAATGCTCGGTCCCAAACTTGGGGCATCACTTTTTCCATCAGAGATGGACAAAAAATTTTCACATTACCTCTATTTGAAGATTTTTCCTTGAACAAAGCTCCCTTTGTTCCAAGATTCAGAGAAATCACCTTCGAACAACAGTTTACCTGCGTTCAATGAAAATCTTAGAACGAAGGTATTTTTTTATCAATCACAAAATATTAAGTTTGAATATTTTCTTGGAATGAAGGTAATAGTATGTTTTTTAAAATAATATATAATGCTGGAAACACCTTTTGCTTATCAATTTCAATGGATAGAGTGCAAGGAAAAGCATAGTGCATCCGAAGGTGACTGTGTAACCGTTGACCATCAACGGAGAGAATCACAGAAGACCGAGTATAATAGGGAGTTCCAACACCTTGCCACTTATCATCTGTCGAAGGTGTCCATGTCCATCTGCATTAGAATTGACACTGTTGCATTTTTTACCAGGTATTCTTCATTTACCCCTATTAAATTTTGAGTAATGTTTATTTTCAAAAATTGTAATATGGAAATTCTTTTTTTTTAATCAAAATTTCTAAACCCTTTCTTTGAATGCACAATCCCTAAACATGACTTTAAAAACATAAAATATCAAATTGAAACCCTGTTACATGATAATTTCAAAACCCCAATACCAGATTTTGAAACCCTAACAATTTATTTTCAAACCCATTATGTGAAATTTGAAACCGTAGTGTACCCATCAAATTGAAACTATAAAATGCGAAAAAATGAAACAGGCTAAACATCAATTTTGGAACCCTAATTTTATTTATATTTGAAACACTAAATTTTGGAACCCTAAAATGTTTATTTCGAACCCTAAAATGCTTATATGGAACCCTAATATTCTTAGGACTTGCTAATTATATATGCACATAGATGATGAGATTTTTTACTGGAGGGTTTAGATTCACATATGCTTTCATGACCCTTTACCTCTTATAACATAATCCTCGTATCTCTGGTCCTTAAGATTATTTTAGATTCACTTATGTTTAGGTACATGGTTTGATCTGTTAGTGCTAAACTTTTTCTTATATTACTTATTCTAAGTAATATATTTAGCACATGGCTTTAATCAATTTTAGGTGCAAGGTGTCAACTTCGAGAGCTATTTCAAACTCTCCAAGCTGTGAGTCGACACTCATTCAATAATTGGTAAGTAGAGTGTTGAAGTTGACTCAACCTCCTCGCTCCTCAACACCTATATGTACTTGTCTTTTCAACTAATCAAACTGCTCAGATTTTGATACTTGCATTCGACTTACAAATTTTGGATTCTGATATGGTATCAGAGTAGGTTTGAGTTTGTTTTCTGGTTCTTTTCTGAGGCAAAATCCTTGTTGATGTGTGCAAGCCCATTTAGTAGATCATCGGTTCGAATGTGTGAATGGTGAATCTCTCCTTGCTTGATCATTTTTTGTGGAAGGCTCTTGAGGGTTTTTAGAAGGCCTTATTTTGCATTGAGGAGTGCTGGTATGAGTAGAAGTGGCACCCTTAATTGAAGGATGCAGATAGCCTAGTCAAAGACCATGGCCTTGTTTTGATAAGATCACAAACCTTAGTCAAAGGCCACAGGCCATATTGAAATACTACAAGGCTCTTGAAATCTGTAGGACTACATCAAATCTACGTCTGTGGCTTCCAAGCTCCGCCACCATCGATGGTCTAGGCTTCAGAGTGACCATTGGCTTGCCATGCAACGCGCCTCCATTGTCATTCTCCACAACCCGTAGAGCGAGAACAACATTTATGTGGACGAGGAGTCCACACTCATCTGGTTGGATCATCTCACACTTGTGGATCCCAGTCACATGACAGGCATTGGCAAGATCATCTCTGTCGGGAATGCCAGTATGGACATCACCATTTTTAACTCACTCCTCGTAAACACAAACTTCAGCGTTCTACTGGGCAGCTCCGACGAGGAGCGGCAGGACAAAAGTATGCGCATCACGATGTACAGAAATTGGTTCAAGGATTCAAGCCAACGCATGCCTCATTGCAGATGGGGAGATTTCCATGTTGTCAACAACCTCTACACCAACTGGGGTTACTATGCCATTGGTGCCCGTGCTTATGCCACCGTCAAGAGTGAAGCCAATGTGTTTGAGGTGGGGCAAAAAAAAGAGGTAACCCCCTGGTATCCGAGTGTAGCTAAAACATTAGAACAGACTCCCCACATCGACTCCACTAGAGATCTACTCCTGAATGGGGCTACTTTCCATCAGTTTCTTAAAACATCAGCGGCATCTGCTTCTACCCCTCACAAATTAAACCTCCCTCCCATCTTGCCAGTTTAGACAGTTTCTTCCCTGCTACAATGCTGCGCAGGAGCACTCGATCCCTCCCAAGCCCGTGCATGTCTTGCTCCCTGAATTCCTTCTTTCTTCAGGCCAACTAAGCCTGACATGGCATAGTATTGCATTGTAACCATTTTCGATAACTTAATTTTCTTCATTGCAACCATTTTCAAAAACTATCACTTCTATTTCTATGACTCCCTTATAAATGTACTACAAATTTCTCTAGTGTGTTATGTGAACCTCATTTTTATTTATTGTTAATCTTTCACTTTATTATTAAACTCAAAGTGTTTGCAAATAAACAAATAAAATTAATTATTCTTCTCAAATATAAAGATATAAGAATGACTTACTTTTATTTATAGCTAATCTTTCAATTTTTATTATTAAGCCTAAAGTGTTTACAAATAAACAAATAAAACTAATAAATTCTTTTCAAATATAAACATACACGAATATAAGGTTAAGAAAAATTGGTAAATAATATTTTATTAAGGGATGTTTTCATGCACATTAATTTTCTTAAGCTTGAATTCAGTGAGACTTAATAAACTGAATTGTGATTACAATTACCATATTATTACATGTGTAAAGTGTTTTTAAATAAACAAATAAAACTCATAAATTCTCTTTAAACATAAAAATACACGAATATAAGATTAAGAAAATTGGTAACTAATATTTTATTAAGGGATGTTTCGATGCACATTAATTCTCTTAAGCTTGAATTCATTAAGAATTAATAAACTAAATTGTGATTACAACTATGGATATTACAATTTTGCAAATAAACAAATAAAACTAATAAACATTCTCTTTAAATATAAACATACACTAATGTAAGATTAATAAAAAATATTTTATTAAGGGATGTTTTGATGCACATTAATTCTCTTAAGCTTGAATTCATTAAGATTTAATGAATTGAATTGTGATTTAGAATTATGGTTAGATTGAGGGTTATGATTAAAATTTCTGTTTGGGTTAGAATTATGGTTATGCCTAAAATTAGAATTATGATTACACTTAGGGTTTAGATCGTGATTCGAATTAGGGCTGTACTTAAAATTAGATTTAGAATAAGGTTTTAATCTAATTATGGTTATGGTTATGTTTATAAATATCCTTACGTTTTATGTTTTTTCATGTACCAAATTATGGTTAGGGTTAGGCTTAGGCTTATAAGTAAGATTAAATATAGGGTTAGAATTAAGTTAGGGTTATGAGTAGGATTGCAATTAGGGTTTAAATCAGGGTTAAAGTTAGCATATCTATCTTTTTAAAAATAAATTGTATGTCTTTGTAAATTTTTTAACTTTTTTCTAAACTTCATCAAAAATTAAAAATCATCACAAATAATAAAGGATTCATTTATTAAATTATCAAACTGATATTAGAGTTATTTTAATCATATTTAACAGTTAATATTATTATTTGGTAATTTTTCTTAGAAAGCTTCCATATTCATGCCAAATGTAAATGGTGGCATTAGTATCTGGTTTAGTGAACCATAATTGAATGTTTTATTATTAGTAAATTTCTAAGTAGTTGTGGATTATGCAATTTTGAAATTAATTTCTTTTTGAGACTACTGTAAAATTTTGTAGATGCACAAATCAACAAATACAAATAAAATCAGCAAACTATAGTAACACAAAATTTACATGGAGAAACTCGAGCTACAGAGAGCATGAAATAAATATTCATTTGTATAAATAGCATTAGAAATATACAAGATACTTCACTCTTGTCACAAAACATTTAATACACCTGATAAAATATGAAAACAGTGCATGCACTACTCTACTTTGTTCTACTCTTCACTATATGCTTTGTTTAGTTTTCTCTACTATACTTTGTTTTCCCTACTTTGTTTGTTCCTCTCTACTTTTCTATGTCTTTTCTTCTCTCCTTTGTTTTCTCTTCTCTGCTCTACTCTGCTTTGCTCTATTTTCTTTTCTTTGCTCTACTCTATTTTCTTTGCTCTCCTCACACAATATTAATTTATTCACTTTGTACCAAATCTTCATTAATTTTGTTTTACATTGAGACTAATATACAACCTATTCATAGGTATAGATTATAGTATAAAAATCTGGATATCAATTTTATTCATCCATGCTAACTTACATTCCTAAATTCTCTAGAACCTCCATATCTAAACGGAAACTCATGGTACTCATCCTATTTTTCGTTCTCCTAGTAAACTTATTAGGCTATATAGAATCATAAATTCTATACCAAAAATGTCAACACCATTTCTAGGACGTTTCTAGGAAGGACCTAACAATTTGAGGCCATTTTTTTGAGAAACTTTGACTACGTCTACTGATTTATTTTTTAAAGAATTAATGTAACTAAAAATCATAAGTAATAAATGTAAGAAATTTTGAATCATGTAGTGTTCTATTAGTTTTTTGTTTATTTTAATGTTGACTATGCACATAACATTGATATTATGAATATTTCTATGTATAAATTTTTACATTTTATGCATAGATGTTCTCACTACAAATGGTACCCACGGGCAAAAAAAAATATGCACATAAGTTTCTCCATTTGTATCTAAATCCACACACATTTATTGGTAACTTAGAGAGAAACCTTTATATCTTAAAAAAAAAAAAATTCTCACCATATAAATGTAGTTCCATGGTGTACTTGGCTTGACCATATAATAGCTTAGCCAAGTTAATGTCGATGAGAATATACCTGTATCTAGGATTTGGACACAATCACTTCCTACTTCTAAGTGCATCAATAAACCTACAATGTTTAAGCTTCCTTGATTGGTAAAAAAAAACACTAGGGATTTTTTTCCTCTTGTAAGGATAGAGATTCCTCAAACTTCCTTTTTTTCCTCTCCTTGATAGTTATGTTCTTTCCACTCTTTCTCTTTTAATACTTCTCCTATTTGTTTCCCTATTTAGCTAAGGAAAGATTTTTCTTAGTTGTAGCAATTGCAATACATTGTATTCCTACATGCATCAAAGTTAAAATAAAAACTGGTGTTTCAAAAAAAATAGCAATTGCAATACATTGTATTCCTACATGCATCAAAGTTAAAATAAAAACTGGTGTTTCAAAAAAAACATTCTTTCAATGGATCTCTCCATATGGAAAGAAATCTTTTATTTGTTCCGTTGCTGGTTATGCCATGACTTTTGTTGAGTTTCTAGTGGTTTCTTGCTAGAACAATGCTCGGTCCCAAACTTGGGGCATCACTTTTTCCATCGGAGATGGACAAAAAATGTTCACATTACCTCTATTTGAAGATTTTTCCTTGAACAAAGCTCCCTTTGTTCCAAGATTCAGAGAAATCACCTTCGAACAATGGTTTACCTACGTTCAAAGAAAATCTTAGAACGAAGGTATTTTTTATCAATCACGAAATATTAAGTTTGAATATTTTCTTGGAATGAAGGTAATAGTTTGTTTTTTAAGATAATATATAATGCTGGAAACACCTTTTGCTTATCAATTTCAATGGACAGAGTGCAAGGAAAAGCAGAGTGCATCCGAAGGTGACTATGTAACCGTTGACCATCAACGGGGAGATTCACAGAAGACCGAGTATAATAGGGAGTTCCAACACCTTGCCACTTATCATCTGTCGAAGGTGTCCATATCCGTCTGCATTAGAACTAACACTATTGTATTTTTTACCAAGTATTCTTCATTTACCCCTATTAAATTTTGAGTAATGTTTATTTTCAAAAATTGTAATATGGAAATTCATTTTTTTTAATCAAAATTTCTAAACCCTTTCTTTGAATGCACAATCCCTAAACATGACTTTCAAAACATAAAATATCAAATTGAAACCCTGTTGCATGTTAATTTCAAAACCCCAATACCTGATTTTGAAACCCTAACAATTTATTTTCAAACCCATTATGTGAAATTTGAAACCGTAATGTACGCATCAAATTGAAACTATAAAATGTGAAAAAATGAAACAGGCTAAACATCGATTTTGGAACCCTAATTTCATTTATATTTGAAACACTAAATTTTGGAACCCTAAAATGTTTATTTTGAACCCTAAAATGTATATATGGAACCCTAATATTCTTAGAACTTGCTAATTATATATGCACATAGATGATGAGATTTTTTACTGGAGGGTTTAGATTCACATATGCTTTCATGACCCTTTACCTCTTATAACATAATCCTCGAATCTCTGGTCCTTATGATTATTTTAGATTCACTTATGTTTAGGTACATGGTTTGATCTGTTAGTGCTAAACTTTTTCTTATATTACTTATTCTAAGTAATATATTTAGCACATGGCTTTAACCCATTTTAGGTGCAAGGTGTCGACTTCGAGAGCTATTTCAAACTCTCCAAGCTATGAGTCGACACTCATTCAATAATTGGTGAGTAGAGTGTTGAAGTTGACTCAACCTCCTCGCTCCTCAACACCTATATGTACTTGTCTTTTCAACTAATCAAACTGCTCAAATTTTGATACTTGCATTTGGCTTACGAATTTTAGATTCTCATATGGTATCAGAGTAGGTTTGAGTTTGTTTTCTGGTTCTTTTCTGAGGCAAAATCCTTGTTGATGTGTGCAGGCCCATTTAGTAGATCGTCGGTTCGAATGTGTGAATGGTGAATCTCTCCTTGCTTGATCATTTTTTGTCGAAGGCTCTCGAGGGTTTTCAGAAGGCCTTATTTTGCATTGAGGAGTGCCAGTATGAGTAGAAGCGGCACCCTCAATTGAAGGATGCAGACAGCCTGCTCAAAGATGATGGCCTTGTTTTGATAAGGCCACGAACCTTAGTCAAAGGCCACAGGCCGTATTGAAATACTACAAGGCTCTTGAAATCTGCAGGACTACATCAAATCTACGTCTGTGGCTTCCAAGCTCCACCACCATCGACAGTCTAGGCTTCAGAGTGACCATTGGCTCGCCATGCAACACGCCTCCAATGTCATTCTCCACAACCTGCAGAGCGAGAACAACATTTATGTGGATGAGGAGTCCACCCTCATCTGGTTGGATCATCTCACACTTGTGGATCCCAGTCGCATGATAGGCATTGGAAAGATCATCTCTGTCAGAAATGCCAGTACGAACGTCACCATTTCCAACTCGCTCCTCGCAAACACAAACTTTAGCATTCTACTGGGCAGCTCCGATGAGGAGCGGCAGGACAAAAGCATGCACGTCACGGTGTACAGAAATTAGTTCAAGGATTCAAGCCAACGCATGCCTCATTGCAGATGGGGAGATTGCCATGTTGTCAACAACCTCTACACCAACTGGGGTTACTATGACATTGGTGCCTGCGCTTATGCCACCGTTAAGAGTGAAGCCAATGTGTTTGAGGCAGGGCAAAAGAAAGAGGTAACCCCGTGGTATCCCAGTGTAGCTAAAACATTAGACCAGACCCCCCACATCGACTCCACCAAAGATCTGCTCCTCAATGGGGCTACTTTCCATTAGTTTCTCAAAACATCAGCGGCATCTGCTTCTACCCCTCACAAATTAAACCTCCCTCCCGTCTTGCCAGTTCAAACAGTTTCTTCCCTGCTGCGACCCTGTGCAGGAGCACTCGATCCCTCCCAAGCCCGTGCATGTCTTGCTCCTTGAATTCCTTCTTTCTTCAGGCTAACTAAGCCTGACATGGCATAGCATTGCATTGTAACCATTTTCGATAACTCAATTTTCTTCATTGCAACCATTTTCAATAACTATCACTTCTATTTCTATGACTCCCTTATAAACGTACTACAGATTTCTCCAGTGTGTTATGTGAACCTCATTTTTATTTATTGTTAATCTTTTACTTTATTATTAAACTCAAAGTGTTTGCAAATAAAATCAGCAAACTAGAGTAACACAAAATTTATATGGAGAAACTCCAACAACAAAGAGCATGAAATAAATATTCATTTGTATAAATAGCATTAGAATTATACAAGATACTTCACCCTTCTCATGAAAAATTTAATACACCTGAAAAAATATGAAAATAGTACATGCACTACTCTACTTTGTTATACTCTTCACTATATGCTTTGCTCTATTTTGCTCTATTTTCTCTTCTTTTCTCTAGACTCCACTTTGTTTAGTTTTCTCTACTATACTTTGTTTGATCCGCTCTACTTTTCTATGTCTTTTCTTCTGTCCTTTGTTTTCTCTTCTCTTCTCTACTCTTCTTTGCTCTATTTTATTTACTTTGCTATGCTTTATTCTCTTTGCTCTCCTCACACAATGTTAATTTATTCACTTTGTACCAAAGCTTCATGAATTGTGTTCCACATTGAGACTAATATACAACCTATTCATAGGTATAGATTATAGTATAAAAATATGGATATCAATTTTATTCATCCATGCTAACTTACATTCCTAAATTCTCTAGAACCTCCATATCCAAATGAAAACTTAGGCGACTCATCCTATTTTTCGTTCTCCTAGTAAACTTATTAGGCTATATAGAATCATAAATTCTATACCAAAAATGTCCACCATTTCTAGGACATTTCTAGGAAGGACCAAACAATTTGAGGCCATTTTTTTTAGAAACTTTGACTATGTCTACTATTTTGTTTTTTAAAGAATTAATGTAACTAAAAATTAAAAGTAATAAATGTAAGAAATTTTGAATAATGTAGTGTTCTATTAGTTTTTTGTTTATTTTAATGTTGACTATGCACATAACATTGATATTATGAATATTTCTATGTATAAATTTTTACATTTTATGCATAGATGTTCTCACTACAAATGGTACCCAGGGGTACAAAAAATATGCACAAAAGTTTCTCCATTTGTATCTAAATCCACACGCATTTATTGGTAACTTAGAGAGAAACCTTTATGTCTTAAAAAATATATAATTTCTCACCATATAAATGTAGTTCCATGGTGTACTTGGCTTGACCATATACTAGATTAGCCAAGTTAATGTCGATGAGAATATACCTGTATCTAGGATTTGGACACAATCACTTCGTACTTCTAAGTGCACCAATAAACCTACAATGTTTAAGTGTTGGAAGTAAGCCACACCCGGACCGACGATGGGCTGGCCACAAGGGGCTAGTAGCTCAGTTGGTAGAGCACTCCGGCAGCAAATGGAAGGTCCTAGGTTCGAGTCCTAGCTGGTCCATATGAGCTATAGCTCAACAAGTGGTATCAGAGCCAGGCTAGGAGCCCCAAGCACCTGCAGTGTGGCTTAAGGGGGGGTGTTAGAAGTAAGCCACACCCAGACCAACGATGGGCTAGCCATAAGGGGCCAGTAGCTCAGTTGGTAGAGCACTCCAGTAGCAAATGGAAGGTCCTAGGTTCAAGTCCTAGCTGGTCCATATGAGCTGTAGCTCAACATTAAGCTTCCTTGATTGGTAAAAAAAACACTAGGGATTTTTTCCTCTTCCAAGGATAGAGATTCCTCAAACTTCATTTTTTTCCTCTCCTTGATAGTTATGTTCTTTCCACTCTTTCTCCTTTAATACTTCTCCTATTTGTTTCCCTATTTAGCTAAGGAAAGATTTTTCTTAGTTGTAGCAATTGCAATACATTGTATTCCTACATGCATCAAAGTTAAAATAAAAACTAGTGTTTCAAAAAAACATTCTTTCAATGGATCTCTCCATATGGAATGAAATCTTTCATTTGTTCCATTGCTAGTTATGTGATGACTTATGTTGAGTTTCTAGTGGTTTCTTGCTAGAACAATGCTCAGTCACAAACTTGGGGCATCACTTTTTCCATCGGGGATGGACAAAAAGTTTTCACATTACCTCTATTCGAAGATTTTTCCTCGAACAAAGGTCCCTGTGTTCCAAGATTTAGAGAAATCACCTTCGAACAATGGTTTAGCTGCATTCAAAGAATATCTTTGAACGAAGGTATTTTTTATCAATCACGAAATATTAAGTTTGAATATTTTCTTGGAGTGAAGGTAATAGTTTGTTTTTTTAAATAATATATAATGCTGGAAACACATTTTTCTTATCAATTTCAATGGATAGAGTGCAAGGAAAAGCATAGTGCATCCGAAGGTGACTGTGTAACTATTGACCATCAACAGAGAGATTCACAGAAGACCGAGTATAATAGGGAGTTCCAACACCTTGCCACTTATCATCTGTCAAAGGTGTCCATGTCCGTCTACATTAGAACTGACACTGTTGCATTTTTTTACTAAGTATTCTTCATTTACCCCTATTAAATTTTGAGTATTTACTTCCATGTTTATTTTCAAAAATTGTAATATGGAAATTTATTTATTTTAATCAAAATTTCTAAACCCTTTCTTTGAATGCACAATCCCTAAACATGACTTTCAAAACATAAAATTTCAAATTGAAACCATGTTACATGTTAATTTCAAAACCCCAGTACCTGATTTTAAAACCCTAAAAATTTATTTTCAAACCCATTATGTGAAATTTGAAACTGTAATGTACGCATCAAATTGAAACCATAAAATGTGAAAAAATGAAACAGGCTAAACATCAATTTTGGAACCCTAATTTCATTTATATTTGAAACGCTAAATTTTGGAACCCTAAAATGTTTATTTCGAACCCTAAAATGCTTATATGGAACCCTAATATTCTTAGGACTTGCTAATTATATATGCACATAGATGATGAGATTTTTTACTGGAGGGTTTAGATTCACATATGCTTTCATGACCCTTTACCTCTTATAACATAATCCTCGTATCTCTGGTCCTTAAGATTATTTTAGATTCACTTATGTTTAGGTACATGGTTTGATCTGTTAGTGCTAAACTTTTTCTTATTTTACTCATTCTAAGTAATATATTTAGCACATGGCTTTAATCCATTTTAGGTGCAAGGTGTCGACTTCGAGAGCTATTTAAAACTCTCCAAGCTATGAGTCGACACTCATTCAATAATTGGTGAGTAGAGTGTTGAAGTTGACTCGACCTCCTCGCTCCTCAACACCTATATGTACTTGTCTTTTCAACTAATCAAACTGCTTATATTTTGATACTTGCATTCGGCTTACAAATTTTAAATTCTCATATGGTATCAGAGTAGGTTTGAGTTTGTTTTCTGGTTCTTTTCTGAGGCAAAATCCTTGTTGATGTGTGCAGGCCCATTTAGGCCCATTGGTAGATCGTCAGTTTGAATGTGTGAATGGTGAATCTCTCCTTGCTTGATCATTTTTTGTCGAAGGCTCTCGAGGGTTTTCAAAAGGCCTTATTTTGCATTAAGGAGTGCTGGTATGAGTAGAAGCGGCACCCTCAACTGAAGGATGCAGACAACCTGCTCAAAGACCATGGCCTTGTTTTGATAAGGCCACGAACCTTAGTCAAAGGCCACAGGCTGTATTGAAATACTGCAAGGCTCTTGAAATCTGCAGGAATACATCAAATCTACATCTGTGGTTTCCAAGCTCCACCACCATTAACGGTCTAGGCTTCAGAGTGACCATTGGCTCTTCATGCAACGCGCCTCCAATGTCATTCTCCACAACCTACAGAGTGAGAACAACATTGATGTGGATGAGGAGTCCACCTTCATTTGGTTGGATCATCTCACACTTGTGGATCCCAGTCACATGACAGGCATTGGCAAGATCATCTCTGTCGGGTATGCTAGTACAGACATCACCATTTCCAACTCACTCCTCGTAAACACAAACTTCAGTGTTCTATTGGGCAGCTCCGACGAGGAGTGGCAGGACAAAAGCATGCGCGTCATGGTGTACAGAAATTGGTTTGAGGACTCAAGCCAATGCATGCCTCACTGTAGATGGGGAGATTGCCATGTTGTCAACAACCTCTACAACAACTGGGGTTACTATGCCATTGGTACCCATCCTTATGCCACCGTCAAGAGTGAAGCCAATGTGTTTGAGGTGGGGCAAAAGAAAGAAGTAACCCCCTGGTATCCCAGTGTAACTAAAACATTAGACCAGACCCCTCACATCGACTCCACCAAAGATCTGCTCCTCAATGGGGCTACTTTCCATCAGTTTCTCAAAACATCAGCAGCATCTGCTTCTACCCCTCACAAATTAAACCTCCCTCCCGTCTTGCCAGTTTAGACAGTTTCTTCCCTATTGTGACGCTACGCAGGAGCACTCGATCCTTCCCAATCCCGTGCATGTATTGCTCCCTGAATTCCTTCTTTCTTCAGGCTAACTAAGCCTGACATGGCATAGCATTGCATTGTAACCATTTTCGATAACTTAATTTTCTTCATTGCAACCATTTTCGATAACTTAATTTTCTTCATTGCAACCATTTTCAATAACTATCACTATAGATTTCTCTAGTGTGTTATGTGAACCTCATTTTTATTTATTGTTAATCTTTTACTTTATTATTAAACTCAAAGTGTTTGCAAATAAAATCAGCAAACTAGAGTAACACAAAATTTATATGGAGATACTCCAGCAATAAAGAGCATGAAATAAATATTCATTTGTATAAATAGCATTAGAATTATACAAGATACTTCACCCTTCTGATGAAAAATTTAATACACCTGAAAAAATATGAAAATAGTACATGCACTACTCTACTTTGTTATACTCTTCACTATATGCTTTGCTCTATTTTGCTCTACTCTATTTTGCTCTATTTTCTCTACTTTGCTCTAGACTCTGCTTTGTTTAGTTTTCTCTACTATACTTTGTTTTCCCTACTTTGTTTGTTCCGCTCTACTTTTCTATGTCTTTTCTTTTATGTTATTTCTTCTCTCCTTTGTTTTCTATTCTCTACTCTACTCTGCTTTGCTCTATTTTCTTTACTTTGCTATGCTTTATTTTCTTTGCTCTCCTCACACAATGTTAATTTATTCACTTTGTACCAAAGCTGTATGAGTTAAGGGCAACACTGAGAGGGGGGGTGAATCAGTGTTGTGTAAATTCTTTAATCTTTTTCAAACTTTAACATTCTGAGCACAAGGAATGAATGATACCTTTGATTTGTCAAATACATATACACATGACTATGAATGCAGAAAGAGAATAAAACTTCATAAGTAAATTAAACACACACAAGGAAGATCAATATGAATCATAACATAAGATATGCACGAGTGGAAAACCCATCAGGGTAGAAAAACCACTCCAGAATTGCCTCACTGGCTTAACTGAAAACATGCCTCACTGACAATACAAATTGTCTCACTGACAAATATTAAGGTCACACTGACCTATAGCCTTACTGGCTAATACAATGCCTCACTGGCAAACCAAATCACCAATAGAAGTTATAAACCAAATCAGAGGGATACTCTGTTACCATTCAATACAAATATATGTCTGTCAAATACCCATTCTATTCAATCTAACATCTCAACAATCCTTTATTCTGATCCAATCAACACTGCATTCTAACAACACTGCATATCAAATGTGTATTCTAATCCAACACTTCACAACACTGTATTTTCCATCTCTATCCTCCTTTTATCAATCACTGCAATCAAAGCTTGATTCAATATTTCTTCTACTCTGCAAATTTGTCATCTGTATTATCAAATCATTAATCTGTATAACCTTGACACACATTATATGTATTCAATCTCTCATCATCTGTATTTTTCATCTATGTCTTCTTCATCAACACGCTTAATCAATGCACCTGAAAAACCATTATAAACAATTTGAAAAACCTTTCACATTCTACACAATTATTTTCCATCTGTGAAGAAATTAATTTTCTCTTCATGCCCATGACTGTTCATTTTCTTCTTCTTTTTAATCCTGCAAGAATAAAATCAATCTTTCATAAGACTTTTCACATTCCTTCAAAAGTTCATTCTCCTTCTCTGCAAAATATCTTCAATCTGAAAAATAGCTCCACCAATTTGTCAATCAAGATCATATCATTTTAATCAGGACCTGTAGGAGAAAAAATAAAATCTCTTTGAATATTTAGTTTTTTTTTTTTTTTTCATTTTCATCTCCTTCTCTGCAAAACCCTGCATTCAAACTCTTTATCCAATCTGCCTTTCAAAAGAAAAACACTTCAAATTCTTCTCTGCAATTTTTCATAAAAATCTTTACTAAATTCTTCAATAGTTTTCTAAAAAAAATTGCTTTTAAAAAGCAATAACCATCTCCTTTAAAAAAACTCATAAGCTTCCTAATTTGAACTCAAATATCATGCCTTTTAAAAAGGCAAATAAAATAGAATTCTTAAAAAATTCCATAAAGAAAAACTTCTAAAAACATTGCACAAAACGTGCTCCAAACTTTACAAACCTTGATAACATATTCCTACTTATTC
Source organism: Cunninghamia lanceolata (assembly GCA_027924645.1). NCBI lineage: Eukaryota > Viridiplantae > Streptophyta > Pinopsida > Cupressales > Cupressaceae > Cunninghamia > Cunninghamia lanceolata. Next base: position 5,879,716 of record BSBN01000628.1, on the reverse strand, counting down.
GTTGACCTCCTCATAAAGCATTTGATAATAAACTATAATGCCTTTTTTTAAAAAAAAAACAAAAGGTTCATAAAACCATTTGATAGCCTCATAAAAGCATTCGATGCTTTTCTTCCCAAACATTGCAAAAATCTTTGAACCACTCCAAGCGCCCATCACATGCAATTTGATGTCTTAAAACAAAATGGGCAAAACTACTTACCATCACCACCGAAGCTTCTATCTTTAAACAAAACTTTCCTTTTGAATGCATCGTGGGTTTTTCATAATGCATAAACTTCCATACCCGTGTGACTTTTGGCGGTGGTATGTTCAAATTCAAACATATTGAATGCCCGCCAATGTGAAAGACTTGCTCTATCGGTAAAAAGAGCAAAAGGGGCCGGTGACTATATGTTAAGGAGACCCTTTGATAAGTCACTTTAAGTGACTTTACCTTCTATAGGGAGTCACTGTTTAAAAACAAAAAATGTAAATAAAACAGTGAGGAGTATAATTTAGAAGAGATTTAGGATTTAGAAGGTATAGAATTTAGGTTATACAAAATCCTAAAAAATAATGCCACCAACATTAATGAAGTATCAACATATATCAACTTGATCCCCTGATAGTAATAACAAGCTAAAGATTCCTTTTAGTATTCTTTTGACCACTTTACCACTGGTCTCAACATAAGATATGATATCACCTTAACACAATGAATGATAACCCTTGAACATAGAAGCATAAACCTTGCCCTGAAAGCATGAAGATCACTGAATACTTTGTTTTGGAGAATACCAATATAACTAGTTACTCAAAATACCAAATTCATTAAAAGTCAACTTCACAACACTGATCCTTTAACAAGTATGTACCTCTACACTGCATAACCAAACATGATATGTACTTGCATAACCAAACATGATATGATGAGGATGAACTCTCATGAACAACATAACCTCCACTGAAGTACTATCAATTATGAAGATAATTTCCTTGCTTGAACAAGCATCTTTTGAAGACATTAAATGAAAAACTCCTGATTATGCAAGATCAAACCTGTGAAGTATCAAACCATTCTCTGCATCTGCAAGACACATCGGATTTCAAACAATTGTCTCTGCATTAAATCTCTCCCACTTGAAGACATCCTGAAATATGACATGAGGACCAAACACCTTTTTATCATCAATGACAACCTGTCACCATCAATCTCCCCCTTTGTCATTGATGGCAAAACCACCTGATGCAATTTATCTTTCTCCCCCTTTTTGACATCTTGATGACAAAGACAATTATCTCCCTTTGAGAAAATAACTCCACTGAAAGATGTTAGAACTTGATTATAGCATTTATAAACACATTGCATTATGAACACCTTGAAGGCATAAACTCCTGTTATCTTCAACCAAAAAACTAGAACCACTAACCAAAATCTTTGATACCACTTGTCTTTCAAAAGATTGAAGGTACTGAATGCAAATTTGCTAACCTTATCCTGAACAACAACATTTCAAACATGAAAGCAAAAAGATACCATGAAACTTACATCTGAAGCACAATACCACTTCTTATTTCAATACCACTATGAAGATGAAGACTGACATACTCCTGATTACATCACATGTGATTGAAAGACAAACTTCCAAAACAATCAATTCTTCTGCAAACAACACTTTTTGGCTCACATGACAAATCTCCAAAGAGTCTATTTGCTTCCCCTGTGATAAAGTTCAAGCTCCACAGGTAAACACTAACAAGAATAATCAGCATAACACAACTCAACTCAACACTGATCCACTTCCTAAAATAGTCCTGAAGCAACATATCAACTTGAAGTATACCATCCATTTACTGTCAACCAACCTTCTGAACACTTTTGCAAAGAAATCATAAACAAATCAATACTCTTTGATAAAGAGATTTGCAGACAAAAATCATGAAGACTCCTCATCACATAGTTCCCAACACCATATGACATGATGACAAAAAAAAACTATTCAATTTTTTCATGATAGTGATAACTCAGTCCTGATACCACTTCAAAAACTGGAGGCACACAATTTGCACATACCTTTCTGAATCATATTAATGAGAAGATCATTAATGGAACATGTAAAACTATCACTTCAGAAAACTCCTCAATATCTCTTGGTTATCATCTTCTTTTGACACTATCGTCGAATCACCTGAAAGCTCCAAGATACATGTCATAAAACATAACTCAACAAGGTAATAATCATCAAACTGACTCCTTGATATGAACTATCAACCTGCAACCAAACTATTCTTGCACACCATTTCTGACATGACAAAGAATGAAAACCATCTGAAAAATGAAGACTATCATGTTGTTTCTGCACAACTATTTACAACACACTGTCAAAAACTGATACATATATGACCACATCTGAAACATACTGCAATCAACAAGAATTAGTGCCTTTTGACTCTCAAATACAAATCAGCCAACCAATTAAGATTGCACAACCTTCACCATCAAGCTCTTCCTGTAACACCATTTTGCAAAACCAAATCCAGGTGAGAGTTCCTTGACAACATCTTAACAGAAGCATCATGACAACTTAATCATGTAAGTATCAAACAATATACAAATAGGATCAATGTCACAACATCATCAAACTCTTTGTGCAGAGAGATTTTGAACACTTTATGATCCACTAAACATGTTACTGATCATGAACACCTAACATACACTGAAACTCAAAACATCAGAAACTTCATTTCAAACATTATCAGACAAGCATGACGAACAAAACAAGATCAACTGATCTCCTCCTGTAACTTATTGGGGATAAAAAAATAGAACAAGAAAAACTCCCCCTCACATCATGCTATCTATTATCCAACTGATGATGTAACTTGTGCAAAATGCACAAGTTTAGGATTTGCCTTCTCATGACTCTGTTTTTGCTTCCATACTTTTACAGGTGCTTTCTTTCTCCAAACCTTTTCTATTTCTTTCCGTTTCCAACCTATCAAATTAGATGATGCAGATGATGCTTTTCTGCAACTAAATGCTTTGTGACCAGGAGAATTGCAATTATAACAAACTATATCATAATCAAATGACTGATAGTACCTTTGAGAACTTATGTTAGACTTCCATGCAGAATCATACCTTTTACAATTTCTTTGTATATGTCCAACATGATTGCACTTGTAACAAATAAGGTTAGTATTCCTTTTGCAATCAACTGCTTTATGACCAAAATGATTACAAGTATAACAGTAACCATTAAATGAATAGTTATACCTGTACATGTATGCTTGTCTAACAGGAGCACTTCTTCTGAAATTTCTTCTTCTTTGATTATGCATTTTGTTTTCAGTGGCAGTATTCAAATCAATCTTCTCTCTGGGAGTCTCTCTGACTTTTGAACATTCTCCTTCTTCAAATCCTAATCCAGTTGTGTCATTATGCTGCTTCTGTTTGCCCAACAACACATGTAACTTGCTTGTGCTTTCTTCAAACTCCTGATACTTCTTAGATAAAGTCTTCAGACTATCATAATCTTTTCTGAGTTTGATAATTTCTCCCTCTAGTTTTAGATTCTTATTCCTTCTAACTTCAAGGTCAGATATTGATACATCAGCTATCCTCTTAGCTTCTTCAATTTCTGTCTTCAATCTAGCAATTAGTTTGTCAGAATCATCAATATATGTCTTTAAACTAATAATCTGACATCTGGCCTCTTCAAGATCTGTAGAAACAATTTCAAGTTCTGAAAGTGCATTGACTTTTGATTCTCTTTCTTGTTGCAGCTGCAAGTTTAGTTTCTGATTCTCTCTCTTATACTTCTTGAGCTCACTCAGGGCATATATAAGCTCTCCTTCCATATCAATCTCACAATCTTCTTCATCATCATCACTTGTGATGATGGCTTCTTCTAAATCAAATTGGGATTGAACATCAATTCCTTCATTTGAAAGTTTCCTTTCATGGTCACTCTTCTCAGATAATAAGTTGTTTTCTTCTTCAGGTGCACTACCTTGATAAATTTTTATCAACTTTTTCCAGACATCCTGAGCTGTTTCACACTACACCACTTTACAAGAAATATCATTAGATAAACCAGATAAAATAACCTTCTTGGCTATATGATTGCAATTAATAGCCTCTTTGTTATTTGTAGAGTTAGAATATCCATTCTCAACAGACATCCATATATCATATCCTAAAGAGGATAAATAGGCTTGCATTCTCATACACCAAACTGAAAAATCTGAACCATTAAACAAAGGAGCATCTGAAATCTTTTCTTCTAATACAATACCAGACTTAACATGGAGAACATCTTTATCAACTGAATTTATATCAATATCTGAATTTGATATGGATAATGTCTTTTGTGTCTTCTGACCAGAATGATGCTTAAGATTTCTCATGTTCTTATTTCTCCTGCACTTACCCATTGAACTCCACACACAAGACCTACCCAAGCTGATTAAGCTGTAGAAGGGAAACTAGCTCTGATACCAATTGTAGGAGTTAAGGGCAACACTGAGAGGGGGGGTGAATCAGTGTTGTGTAAATTCTTTAATCTTTTTCAAACTTTAACATTCTGAGCACAAGGAATGAATGATACCTTTGATTTGTCAAATACATATACACATGACTATGAATGCAGAAAGAGAATAAAACTTCATAAGTAAATTAAACACACACAAGGAAGATCAATATGAATCATAACATAAGATATGCACGAGTGGAAAACCCATCAGGGTAGAAAAACCACTCCAGAATTGCCTCACTGGCTTAACTGAAAACATGCCTCACTGACAATACAAATTGTCTCACTGACAAATATTAAGGTCACACTGACCTATAGCCTTACTGGCTAATACAATGCCTCACTGGCAAACCAAATCACCAATAGAAGTTATAAACCAAATCAGAGGGATACTCTGTTACCATTCAATACAAACATATGTCTGTCAAATACCCATTCTATTCAATCTGACATCTCAACAATCCTTTATTCTGATCCAATCAACACTGCATTCTAACAACACTGCATATCAAATGTGTATTCTAATCCAACACTTCACAACACTGTATTTTCCATCTCTATCCTCCTTTTATCAATCACTGCAATCAAAGCTTGATTCAATATTTCTTCTACTCTGCAAATTTGTCATCTGTATTATCAAATCATTAATCTGTATAACCTTGACACACATTATATGTATTCAATCTCTCATCATCTGTATTTTTCATCTATGTCTTCTTCATCAACACGCTTAATCAATGCACCTGAAAAACCATTATAAACAATTTGAAAAACCTTTCACATTCTACACAATTATTTTCCATCTGTGAAGAAATTAATTTTCTCTTCATGCCCATGACTGTTCATTTTCTTCTTCTTTTTAATCCTGCAAGAATAAAATCAATCTTTCATAAGACTTTTCACATTCCTTCAAAAGTTCATTCTCCTTCTCTGCAAAATATCTTCAATCTGAAAAATAGCTCCACCAATTTGTTAATCAAGATCATATCATTTTAATCAGGACCTGTAGGAGAAAAAATAAAATCTCTTTGAATATTTAGTTTTTTTTTTTTTTTCATTTTCATCTCCTTCTCTACAAAACCCTGCATTCAAACTCTTTATCCAATCTGCCTTTCAAAAGAAAAACACTTCAAATTCTTCTCTGCAATTTTTCATAAAAATCTTTACTAAATTCTTCAATAGTTTTCTAAAAAAAATTGCTTTTAAAAAGCAATAACCATCTCCTTTAAAAAAACTCATAAGCTTCCTAATTTGAACTCAAATATCATGCCTTTTAAAAAGGCAAATAAAATAGAATTCTTAAAAAATTCCATAAAGAAAAACTTCTAAAAACATTGCACAAAACGTGCTCCAAACTTTACAAACCTTGATAACATATTCCTACTTATTCGTTGACCTCCTCATAAAGCATTTGATAATAAACTATAATGCCTTTTTTTAAAAAAAAACAAAAGGTTCATAAAACCATTTGATAGCCTCATAAAAGCATTCGATGCTTTTCTTCCCAAACATTGCAAAAATCTTTGAACCACTCCAAGCACCCATCACATGCAATTTGATGTCTTAAAACAAAATGGGCAAAACTACTTACCATCACCACCGAAGCTTCTATCTTTAAACAAAACTTTCCTTTTGAATGCATCGTGGGTTTTTCATAATGCATAAACTTCCATACCCGTGTGACTTTTGGCGGTGGTATGTTCAAATTCAAACATATTGAATGCCCGCCAATGTGAAAGACTTGCTCTATCGGTAAAAAGAGCAAAAGGGGCCGGTGACTATATGTTAAGGAGACCCTTTGATAAGTCACTTTAAGTGACTTTACCTTCTATAGGGAGTCACTGTTTAAAAACAAAAAATGTAAATAAAACAGTGAGGAGTATAATTTAGAAGAGATTTAGGATTTAGAAGGTATAGAATTTAGGTTATACAAAATCCTAAAAAATAATGCCACCAACATTAATGAAGTATCAACATATATCAACTTGATCCCCTGATAGTAATAACAAGCTAAAGATTCCTTTTAGTATTCTTTTGACCACTTTACCACTGGTCTCAACATAAGATATGATATCACCTTAACACAATGAATGATAACCCTTGAACATAGAAGCATAAACCTTGCCCTGAAAGCATGAAGATCACTGAATACTTTGTTTTGGAGAATACCAATATAACTGGTTACTCAAAATACCAAATTCATTAAAAGTCAACTTCACAACACTGATCCTTTAACAAGTATGTACCTCTACACTGCATAACCAAACATGATATGTACTTGCATAACCAAACATGATATGATGAGGATGAACTCTCATGAACAACATAACCTCCACTGAAGTACTATCAATTATGAAGATAATTTCCTTGCTTGAACAAGCATCTTTTGAAGACATTAAATGAAAAACTCCTGATTATGCAAGATCAAACCTGTGAAGTATCAAACCATTCTCTGCATCTGCAAGACACATCGGATTTCAAACAATTGTCTCTGCATTAAATCTCTCCCACTTGAAGACATCCTGAAATATGACATGAGGACCAAACACCTTTTTGTCATCAATGACAACCTGTCACCATCAAAAGCTTCATGAATTGTGTTCCACATTGAGACTAATATACAACCTATTCATAGGTATAGATTATAGTATAAAAATATGGATATCAATTTTATTCATCCATGCTAACTTACATTCCTAAATTCTCTAGAACCTCCATATCCAAATGGAAACTTATGGCACTCATCCTATTTTTCGTTCTCCTAGGAAACTTATTAGGCTATATAGAATCATAAATTCTATACCAAAAAAGTCCACCATTTCTAGGGTGTTTTTAGGAAGGACCAAACAATTTGAGGCCATTTTTTTGAGAAACTTTGACTACGTCAAATAATTTATTTTTTTAAAGAATTAATGTAACTAAAAATCATAAGTAATAAATGTAACAAATTTTGAATCATGTAGTGTTCTATTAGTTTTTTGTTTATTTTAATGTTGACTATGCACGTAACATTGATATTATGAATATTTCTATGTATAAATTTTTACATTTTATGCATAGATGTTCTCACTACAAATGGTACCCAGGGGTACAAAAAATATGCACACAAGTTTCTCCATTTGTATCTAAATCCACACACATTTATTGGTAACTTAGAGAGAAACCTTTATATCTTAAAAAATATATAATTTCTCACCATATAAATGTAGTTCCATGGTGTACATGGCTTGACCATATACTAGCTTAGCCAAGTTAATGTCAATGAGAATATACCTGTATATAGGATTTGGACACAATCACTTCGTACTTCTAAGTGCATCAATAAACCTACAATGTTTAAGTGTTTGAAGTAAGCCACACCCAGACCGACGATGGGCTAGCCACAAGGGGCCAGTAGCTCAGTTGGTAGAGCACTCTAACAGCAAATGGAAGGTCCTAGGTTTGAGTCCTAGCTAGTCCATATGAGTTGTAGCTCAACAAGTGGTATCAGAGCCAGGCTAGGAGCCCCAAGCACCTACAGTGTGGCTTAAGGGGGGTGTTGGAAGTAAGCCACACCCAGACTGACGATGGGCTGGCCACAAGGGGCCAGTAGCTCAGGTTGTAGAGCACTCCAGTAGTAAATGGAAGGTCCTAGGTTCGAGTCCTAGCTAGTCCATATGAGTTGTAGCTCAACATTAAGCTTCCTTGATTGGTAAAAAAACACTAGGGATTTTTTCCTCTTCCAAGGATAGAGATTCCTCAAACTTCCTTTTTTTCCTCTCCTTGATAGTTATGTTCTTTCCACTCTTTCTCCTTTAATACTTCTCCTATTTGTTTCCTTATTTAGCTAAGGAAAGATTTTCCTTAGTTGTAGCAACTACAATACATTGTATTCCTACATGCATCAAAGTTAAAATAAAAACTAGTGTTTGAAAAAAAACATTCTTTCAATGGATCTCTCTATATGGAATGAAATCTTTCATTTGTTCCATTGCTGGTTATGCCATGACTTTTGTTGAGTTTCTAGTGGTTTCTTGCTAGAACAATGCTCGGTCCCAAACTTGGGGCATCAATTTTTCCATCGGGGATGGACAAAAAGTTCTGACATTACCTCTATTCGAAGATTTTTCCTCAAACAAAGGTCCCTGTGTTCCAAGATTCAGAGAAATCACCTTCAAACAATGGTTTAGCTGCGTTCAAAGAAAATCTTTGAACGAAGGTATTTTTTATCAATCACAAAATATTAAGTTTGAATATTTTCTTGGAGTGAAGGTAATAGTTTGTTTTTTAAAATAATATATAATGCTGGAAACACCTTTTGCTTATCAATTTCAATGGACAGAGTGCAAGGAAAAGCATAGTGCATCCGAAGGCGACTGTGTAACCGTTAACCATCAATGGAGAGATTCACAAAAGACCGAGTATAATAGGGAGTTCCAACACCTTGCCACTTATCATCTGTCAAAGGTGTCCATGTCCGTCTGCATTAGACTGACACTGTTGCATTTTTTACTAGGTATTCTTCATTTACCCCTATTAAATTTTGAGTATTTACTTCCATGTTTATTTTCAAAAATTGTAATATGGAAAAAAAATTTTAATCAAAATTTCTAAACCCTTTCTTTGAATGCACAATCCCTAAACATGACTTTCAAAACATAAAATTTCAAATTGAAACCCTATTACATGTTAATTTCAAAATCCCAGTACCTGATTTTGAAACCCTAAAAATTTATTTTCAAACCCATTATGTGAAATTTGAAACTGTAATGTACGCATCAAATTGAAACCATAAAATGTGAAAAAATGAAATAGGATAAACATCAATTTTGGAACCCTAATTTCATTTATATTTGAAACACTAAATTTTGGAACCCTAAAATGTTTATTTCAAACCCTAAAATGCTTATATGGAACCCTAATATTCTTAGAACTTGCTAATTATATATGCACATAGATGATGAGATTTTTTACTGGAGGGTTTAGATTCACATATGCTTTCATGACACTTTACCTCTTTTAACATAATCCTCGGATCTTTGGTCCTTATGATTATTTTAGATTCACTTATGTTTAGGTACATGGTTTGATCTGTTAGTGCTAAACTTTTTCTTATATTACTTATTCTAAGTAATATATTTAGCATATGGATTTAATCCATTTTAGGTGCAAGGTGTCGACTTCGAGAGCTATTTCAAACTCTATAAGCTATGTGTCGACACTCATTCGATAATTGGTGAGTAGAGTGTTGAAGTCGACTCAACCTCCTCACTCCTCAACACCTATATGTACTTGTCTTTTCAACTAATCAAACTGCTCAGATTTTGATACTTGCATTCGGCTTACAAATTTTGGATTCTCATATGGTATCAGAGTAGGTTTGAGTTTGTTTTCTGGTTCTTTTCTGAGGCAAAACCCTTGTTGATGTATGCAAGCCCATTTAGTAGATCATCGGTTCGAATGTGTGAATGGTGAATCTCTCCTTGCTTGATCATTTTTTGTGGAAGGCTCTCGAGGGTTTTTTAGAAGGCCTTATTTTGCATTGAGGAGTGCTGGTATGAGTAGAAGTGGCACCCTAATGGAAGGATGCAAACAGGCTGCTCAAAGACCATGCCTTGTTTTGATAAGGCCAAGAACCTTAGTCAAAGGCCACAGGCCGTATTGAAATACTGCAAGGCTCTTGAAATCTGTAGGACTACATCAAATCTACGTCTGTGGCATATTTGCATCATGGGGTTTCAATGGCATTGTGGGGTTTGGAGGGCATTGCTACCCTTTGTTAGTGTTGGAGACATTATACGTGTCGACAACAATACTACCGCTGGAGTGCTTGAAGGTGATAAGAGATCAAGTCCCAACCAACACCAACAAGATGATGAAATAGGGGCCGAGAGCATCAAAACACCCAAACAAAAGGGGTGAGTTAAACCCCGTGACAGCAAGGGCTCCAGCAGTAAACATTGACATCCCTGGACATCAGCCGAAATTCCACGCAGTATATAATTTCTTAAAAAATATATAATTTCTCACCATATAAATGTAGTTCCATGGTGTAGTTGGCTTGACCATATACTAGCTTAGCCAAGTTAATGTCGATGAGAATATACCTATATCTAGGATTTGGACACAATCACTTCGTACTTCTAAGTGCATCAATAAACCTACAATGTTTAAGTGTTGGAAGTAAGCCACACACAGACCGACGATGGGCTGGCCTAAGGGGCCAGTAGCTCAGTTGTAGAGCACTCCAATAGCAAATGGAAGATCCTAGGTTCGAGTCCTAGCTGTCCATATTCTATTAGCAAAATTGTAGAAGAAGAAATCGCCATAAATGCATTTATAAATGGGAAAAAACACTTCTAGAAAAAGAAAGAAAGAAATTATATTAATGTCCATGGATGACCAAAAGTAGGTAATGGGACTAAGGAGTATAGTAGTTTACAATAAAAAGTTCTAGCAAGAGAACCTAGAAAGACCCCACAAAGGGGAAGAACAAAGGCAAAACAATATGAAACAAGAAGGGACCACCCACATAAGTGGTCAAGAAACTATTATATATAGCCAAGAAGGGGGAACAAGAACCCCAAAGAGCACACTAAGGAAAATGGGAGATCATCAAGTATTGCTATCTCGACTAGAAATGGTGAAGTCACTAGTGCCATCATCGATCATTATGAAGGACAAATACAAGATTTGATAGTGCTCATCGATGAGTATTGAGGACAGGAAGATCAAGTAGGGTACTTCCCCTAGGATGAGATCCTAACATCCAAGGCCAAAGTAACCCTCATATTAGTGAAAAATCTCAATAATCTACATCTACTCCTTTGGTTGGGGCTAGCTAGAGAGAAGTAGATCTATGCTGAAAACAAGAAATTTAATTGTGCCATCAGAAGAAAAAATGACCACAATGTTGAGTAGGAACCATGTTGAGGCAAAGATGTGAGAGACATCTCACAAACTTCTATCCATGTCTATAAGAGAAGTAATAGTATCCAAAGGCTATAGAAGGAGTAAAGGCTTCAACAAAAATATATTATTAATAGCATAAAATAGAATAGTATCTTCTAGAACTAGAATACAATAAACACAATTCTTTGAAGAACCCCCCCCCTACAATTTGTTTCAATCAACATGTATAAAACCTCAATTGACCTTTGTGAGAGAGAAAAAATTATAGCCTTTGCAATTTTATAAAACTTGAATGTGGCCCTAAAGAAACTATTGGAAAAGTTAGGTAGGATAGGTTGCAACTAAACAAATGCATTATCCTCCAACTTGAAAATTGCACTCTACCCTATGTTTTCATGTTTTGTACTTCATCATGTTTGCACTTTTGATAAGTAGTCCTTCAACTATCTAACTATGTCATTTATCTCCTACAATGCTGCTAATGCCACTATTGTTGCAAGTATATATGTGCCTCTCAACAAGGCAATACCTTAAAGTAGTCATCTTTATCAATGAGTAGTACATAGAATTATACCTTGATACTTGGCCAGATATAACTGGTCCACCCACTTATTATGTTTATCACCTACATGAATCCTCAAGTAATCTTGTAAATTTTTGTTCACCGCCTCTTTCTGTCCATTACTTTGAGGATGGTAAATAGCACTTATGTTGAAAGTGGCATTTTTTAATCGTAACAGTTCCCGCCAAAATTTATTTTGGACTTCGACAAGAATAAGCATGGGACATTCCCAATGGAAAAAATTTTATATCTTGTAGCACTAAAATTGAGAAAAACATCCTAATTATTGATGAAAAACTATATATATTACACATTCCTTCTAGTTTTTGGAAAGTTGTCAGCTTACTAACACCACAAAGAAAGTGAAGATTAAATTTCAAATGTAGGGTATGTAAGTTTTTAGTAAAGTATGAGTGTATTCATGTATAAGCAAATGAAGAATCTTGATAAAAATAAATATCCTAAGATCTAGTAGATGACACATGAGATGCAATGCATGCGGGATTTGTTCTAAATTACTATGCAAGTGAGTCAAGAGATACAAATTTACCCTTTTGGTTAAAGCCCTAGTTTACAGATAGTTTGAAAGCATAACATAAAGTAGGAAAACTACATCATAGCTATGACAAAAATATTCTTGTCACAAGTTTAGGAAATATTTTCAATATGCTTGCATATCCTACCTTTGTTTTATGACTCATTTAACCAAATAGTGCACAAATGCTTGGTGCCATAACAATTACAATCTTTTAATATCATTGGACAAAATAACCTAGTGTTTACAAATGGAAGCATGTTGGTGTGGAGATATGGCCAGCTATAGATTCCAAACCAAATATGGAGAATATAATTGGAATTTATGATGATGGGTAGGAGTGGTTGCAAAGTTTGATAGATTAGAAGAATCCCCACTCCAAAACTAGATACAGAAAGGAAAACCAAAATCTCATCTAAATTAAATCAATGAGATGATAATTAGGATGAGTACATTTTGGATCATGGTGAAGACCATTCAACAAATGAAGGTAAATCAAAGAATGACTGCAAAATAGATCCAAACACTTCACAATCACATTCCAAATCAAAGTAAAATTAACAACAAAACAGGCTTCACCATCACATACCCAGCAAAGTAGGCAAGCTATGTATCCAAACATTTGATAATAGAATTTATAAGAATGCATACCCAAATATAATAGATCGCAAAACATAAAATATAATCGGTACCAATGTACACAAATATCCAATATACTCCAATATATAAGAATACCCTTAAGGTGAGTCAACACCGTAAAATACTTCTTAAGGGGAAATCACTCCAAAACCTTGTCCATGAGATCCCAAATGCAATCCAATGTGTTTCCATGATTCTCTACAAGAGTAGGATGCCTCAATATATAGCCTCCTAACTAATAATATAAGAGTAACACCTTTAGCCGTATAATGTACACATTAGATTGACTAATAAACAAATATGACTTATTTCAAAAAGTTACCCATGTGACATATTACAAACATTTAGGATAATCCTATTTAAACATGAGTTATGTGCGACACAAGTTGAAACTACTCCATAATCCATTTATACATCATAATGTCACATTTCTTAGTACATTAAATGCTACCCCTTTAAAGTTTTATCCCCGACAATTAAGAATCCAAATATGACAACTTTCTAAGAATTGATCAGAACTGGTACAAAATACAATCATCCATGCATCCAAATGAAAACTTCAAATTTGTGTGTATAAGATGGATCTACACTTTCTATATACTGCTCCATTTCATTGTATTACCATAATTGTTTCTCCAATCATGATGTGAATATCTATGCTTGTTGCCTCTTTGATTGTAAGTGTGGCCATAGTAGTTCTTTCAGGGTTTTCATGTATATCCAAATATTTTGCTCCTCTAATGCTTTATAATATTATATCATGTCTCCATGATTTTTTGTTACCTCTCATGGTGGTGTGGATGAGGATATACTTCAACCTTTAAAGCTCTAGTTTCTTCAACCACTTTTGACTCCTCTTCCTTATGTTCCACCTTTTTTTTTTGGCTTTTAAATAGGTGAAGGGTTTAAATTTCCTTTGCTAGTATCCAAGTCTTCATGTGCACCTTCTAACTCTTCCATGTGCACTTTTTTACACTCTTTTGTAGATTATTTATTTTCTTCAAATTATTTAGCTCACATAAACTTGCCCATATTATATTTGAATGTTTCAACATACCTTATAATATCACACAATGTTAATTTATTCCTTTTATCCCATAGATTCATGTATTTTGTTCCACATTGAGAATAGTATCCAAACTATTCATAAGTATAGATTCTAGTATCAAAATTTGGATATCAATTATATTCATCCATGGTAACATACATTCCTAAATTCTCTAGAACCTCCATATCTAAATTGAAACTCATGGTACTAATCCTAGTTTTCGTAGAATCATTGAGTCTATACCAAAAATGCCAACACCATCTCCAGGATGTTTCTAGGAAGGACCTAACAATTTCAAGGCATTTTTTTGAGAAACTTTAACTAGGTCTACTAATTGTTTTTTAAAGAACTAATGTAACTGAAAATCATAAGTAATAAATGTAAGATATCTTGAATTATGTAGTGTTCTATTAGTTTTTTGTTTATTTTAATGATGATTATGCACATAACATTGATATTATGTATATTTCAATGTATATATTATTACATTTTATGCATAGATGTTCTCACTACAAACAATAGCCAGGGGCACAAGAAATCAACACACATTTTCCCATTTGTACCTCAAGCCACACACGTTTCTTGGTAACTTAGACAGAAACCTTTATATCTTCCAAAAATTGTAATTTCTCACCATATAAATGTAGTTCCATGGTGTACTTGGCATGAACATATATGGGCTTAGCCAAGTTAATGTCAATGAGAATATACCTATATCTAGGATTTGGACACAATCACTTCGTACTTCTAAATGCATCAACAAACCTACAATGTTTAAGCTTCCTTGATTGGTAAAAAACACTAGGGACTTTTTCCTCTTCAAAGGATCGAGTTTCCTCAAACATCCTTTTCTTCCTCTCCTTGATAGTTATCTTCTTTCCACTCTTCCTCCTTTAATGCTTCTCTTAATTTTTTTGGTATTTAGCTAAGGAAATCTTTTCTTTAGTTGTAGCAGTTATGGATAGTCATCTTTCCTTTGATCCCTTGCTGGTTATGCCATGACTTTTGTTGAGTTTCTAGTGGTTTCTTGCTAGAACAAGTAGTGGATTTTTCCTTATCAATTCGAGGCTATCTTTTTGGATAGAGCTTTGTTTCTTTGCTAGCATATAGGTGTTTTGGAGGATGATAATTGCTTATGGCTCTTCTAATCGTTATGTTTTTTCCTTTTCCTCTCTTTCATGTTGTGAGTTTGGGGAATTATTTCTCTCTCTGATTAAGTCTTTGAATGGTGCCTTCAAAAGGCATCATTATATATTTTTGGAGTGTTTAATGTTCAGAAGTTTGGAGTTTCACATTTAAGAATTCACTCCAGGTTGGCAATTGGCATTCCTTTGACTCTTGCCTATTGTCTCCAACATGAATTTGGTACAGTTTTTAGAGACTTATAACTAACAAGATTTGTGACTTTTTTAGTTTTCTTGGATCTCTATTCCCCTGCCTAAAACCTTTTTTTTATATTTTTTAAAAACTTTACTAAAAAAAACAAAATAAAACCGAGCTAGTACTATAAGTTATAACGATGTCATTTCAAATTTCATTTAAATCTTACCTCCTTATTTAAACCTGCAATGTCAAATACTTTGTCCTGTTTGAATTAATGCACCGTTATTTGACTTCCCCACTATCGATGTGTTACAAGAGACAAAGAGGACAAAGTATATCAAATTAAATTATTAAATGATGAGAGGCGTGATTGGGCAAGGAGGAAACATTACATAAGTTGGAATGCGTGTCTCAGATTGGAATATTTTGAAGTAAATACTGGTGGCGTCGCATTTAATACACGAAGGGGTGGAAGATACAATATTTGTTGGAGGGAGATGGTGGATTCGGACACTATGGATGTTTTACAAGAGACAGAGAGGACAACGTATATCAAATTAAACTAGGGTAAACCAGGGCGAAAAGACGTGGCCAAAATTATTAAATGATGAGAGGCGTGATTGGGCAAGAAGGAAACATTACATAAGTTGGAATGCGAGTCTGAGATTGGAATATTTTGAAGTAAATAGTGGTGGCGTCGCATTTAATACACAAAGGGTGGACGGTGGGAGATACAACATTCGTTGGAGGCAGATGAAGGATCCGGACACCATAAATAAAGGGCGGCAAAGACACACATCCCATACTATCTGGTGTTGCAGCAGCTGAAATCCAGCTTAATGGAGGCCCTGAGGCTGAGTAGATTGTGTGTTTTGGTTCTAGTTTTTGTTCAGGCAGGCGCTGCAGCAAATGATAAATGCCCTGAGGATGCAGACGGAACGCGGTGCCCCTTGCCTGCCTGTGCCAGCGGCCATGCACTGCCCCGCTGCGCGTTTGGGTTCGCTTCCACGGTGATGGGAGGCGCGGGGGGGCAGTCTTACGTGGTGACGAGCTCTCTGGACTCCCCGCAGTCCCCGCAGCCGGGAAGTCTCCGATACGGCCTTGGCAAGGGAAACGTGTGGATCACCTTCTCGCGGAGCATGAAGATCCTTCTCAAGGACAGGCTGTGGCTTCCAAGCTCCACCACCATCGACGGTCGAGGCTTCAGAATGACCATTGGCGGCGCCCAGCTCGCCATGCAACGGGCCTCCAATGTCATTCTCCACAACCTGCAGATCGATGCCCCCGCAGATAAGAGCGAGAAATTAAGGATTCTGGAATGCCAACTACTTGTGCCGTAGCTATATCAGCATGATTCTCTATTCTAATCAAATCCTTGTTTCCTTCCAAAGCAGTATATGCTGCATCAAGAATACAAGCCAAGTACGCTACAACTCGAATACAAGAAACTGTTGGACGATGGTCTGGGACATTTCCATCATCTAGTGATCGATCATGTGTTGCCTTCAAAGGCCTCTGAATGCCATAAACAATATTACCCAAAATTTCAAAGCTATCTGCAAATGGAATAAATGTCCCATCTGCTCGTACAAATGTCTCTGGATTCATGCCAGCGAAAATTCCGTACCAGAGATCATCGGTATTGAATGATGTAGCCCTCTCAACAGCACCTAAATAGACACCTGGTCCAAGGTTTGGTGGCAACGGGTGAAACATCTTCTGGTTTGGGTAATCTAGATCTACTGCTACATGGCGGTTGGTCAGAAAGCCAACCTGACGAGAGCCGGTTCGACTTCTAACAATAGCCCCCAGTGTTCGATATGTTTCCTGGCTTGCGACCTGAGAACCTGAACCAATGCTTGGATCACTTCCCCGAAGACCTTCTACCAGTTCTGTATACAGTTGTTCTTTTGGTGTTGCTGCTAGTGCCCCATAATATGAGAACTCAACATCCACATCACACCAAACGCCACTAGGACCATTGAGGGCAGAAGGCAGCCTTTGGATGTCAAGAAGCCACTGCTTATGGACCTTTCGAGCTACAATTCCACTATCAAGTGCCATAACCAGTGCCTCTTCATCAATAACGCTGCCCCTAGCAACATTTACTATGCGTGCCCCGTCTTCATCTTGGCAAAAGTTTCATCATTATATATCTTGTCTGTGGCAGGAGTTAATGGCATATGCAATGAAATAAAATTGGCGCCAGCGATAGCTTCATCACCAACAACAATGCCTTGACAGTATCATACGTACACAACCACAAACAAACCCGCCTGGAGGAATCTCTAATCTCCGCAGCCCATTTCCCCCATGATCTTTGTCTCACGCCCTTAAATTTCTTACTCTGCCTCTTATCACAACCCAATTCTGACTCCTCATCATCCTTCCTCACACGTTTCCTTGCACGCTCAACATATTCTCGGGATTCAACATACTTTCCGCGATGAACTGACAGCAAGTTTGAATTTAAAGCTGACTGCATACCACAATCTGAGTTGAGGTACGTGGAGGAGACGGAGGCGGGGAAGTGAAAAGCAGATGCATTAAAATGTGAATTATCCGTGGAATTTACAACTCCCAGCGACCTTTCTTGTGAAGCACCATCTTGCACGGCTTGGGTATTACTCATAGGCTGCGCTAGACTTTGACCTCCGGAGGGCTCCGCCATGACGATTGTCTTTTTCCCTGGTGTTTTCCATTCATTTATATGTGAATCTGCCCTAATGTGCTGAATTCCATTAGGATGCACTTTCATTAAGGAATCCTCTGCTAGAAGAGATACAGCCAATGAAGGAGTAGTATCAAGAAATCCACTGTCACTAACTTCCTCAACTGTTTTACCAACCTCTTCATCTGGGTTTCGAACCGAGATCTCCTCTTGCACATCTTTTTCCTCATAAATGTCTAGTCCTAGCTTCAACATCTTATGAATATTGGAAGCAAAGGTATCTGGATCATCGAGGCGGAAAGCAAAAGTGAGAGAAACCATTTCGTAGAGGAGCAATACCAAGTCCTTTACAGACTTACCACTCTTATCTGCCTCTACCCTCTTCCGCAACTCCTCCATGATGGCTTTCCTGTGTTGTTCATCACCCGTGTGTTCGAGAAGTGTTCTGAGATCTTCTAAAAATTCTTGTGGTGCAGATTCAATTTCAAATCCAGCATCCTTCTTCTCTTTAGCTGAATCCTCCTTATTTTTCAAACCATCCCACCAATGTATGTGGTGTTTTGTTTTTGCAACATCCATTGCTACTGAATCCTCTATTTTGTTCAGCATCGATTCTTCTACCATGTCAAAATCCTCGCCTCCTAAATCCTGCGGAGGCCTTTCCCACACATACCTCACCTGGGCAGTGCTCTGGGAATTAGGATCAACATCATCCATAATAACATCAGTGGCAAGATTATCAGCCAAACAGAGAGGAGATTCATCTACTTCCATAGGCACAATTTCATCTAGCTCCAAGTCACTGTCTGCAGCTCCCACTTCATCAAAACTCAGTCCAGAGCCACACGACAAAGACATGAGAGCTAGAGCCCAATCATCCAAAGCTTTTACATCCATTTTCCTGAAAACTTTTCATGATTTCCAAAACAACTTTTCCACCATTAGCTCTGATACAAAACTAAAACAGATTAAGAATCAAAGACACGGAGATAAAATCAGAGACACGAATTTAACGTGGTTCACCATCAAGATGGCTACATCCACCAAGGAAAGCAGGACACTATTCCATTAATAAATCTAATTACATACGTCTTCATCTCTCTGCCAAAAAGAGAATGAGAAGGAAAATATATAGACTCTTCAGGCAACTGAAGAGACATGGGAAGAGGAAAACGAAAGGGCAGTGACAGTTGAGCTTCATTTCCAACAATTCTCCACAACCTGCAGATCGATGCCCCGGCAGATAAGAGCGAGAACAGCATTTATGTGGACGAGCAGTCCACCCTCATCTGGTTAGATCATCTCACACTTGTGGATCCCAGTCGCATGACAGGCATTGGCAAGATCATCTCTGTCAGCAACGCCAGCATGGACGTCACCATTTCCAACTCGCTCCTTGCCAACACAAACTTCAGCGTCCTACTGGGCAGCTCCGACGAGGAGAGGCAGGACAAAAGCATGCGCGTCACGGTGTACAGAAATTGGTTCAAGGATTCCAGCCAACGCATGCCTCATTGCAGATGGGGATATTGCCATGTTGTCAACAACCTCTACACCAACTGGGGTTACTACGCCATTGGCGCCCGCACTTATGCCACCGTCAAGAGCGAAGCCAATGTGTTTGAGGCGGGGGAAGAGAGAGAGATATCCCCCTGGTATCCCAGTGTAGCTAAAACATTAGACCAGACTCCCCACATCGATTCCACCAGAGATCTGCTCCTCAATGGGGCTACTTTCCATCAATTTCTCAAAACATCAGCGGCATCTGCTTCTACCCCTCACAAATTAAACCTCCCTCCCGTCTTGCCAGCTCAGACAGTTTCTTCCCTGCTGCGACGTTGTGCAGGAGCACTCGATCCCTCCAAAGCCCGTGCATGTCTTGCTCCCTGAATTCTTTCTTTCTTCAGGCTAACTAAGCCTGACATGGCAATTGGCATAGCATTGCATTGTAACCATTTTCGATAACTGAATTTTCTTCATTGCAACCATTTTCAATAACGATCAGTTCTGTTTCTGTGACTCCCTTGTAAACGTGCTACAGATTTCTCCAGTGTGTTATGTCAACCTCGTTTTTATTTATTGTTAATCTTTTACTTTATTGTTCAGCTTAAAGTGTTTGCAAATCAACAAATAAAATTATTAATTCTTTTCAAATATAAAGATACAAGAATGGCTTGCTTTTATTTTTATTATTAAATTAAAGGCAAAGTGTTTTCAAATAGACAAATAAAACTAATAAATTCTTTTCAAATATAAACATATACCAATATAAGATTAAGAAAATTGGTAACTAATATTTTATTAAGGGATGTTTTCATGCACATTAATTTTCTTAAGCTTGAATTCATTAAGATTTAATAAACTGAATTGTGATTACAATTATCATTATTACATGTCTAAAGTGTTTGTAAATAAACAAATAAACTCTCTTTAAACATAAACATACACGAATATAAGATTAAGAAAATTGGTAACTAATATTTTATTAAGGGATGTTTTGATGCACATTAATTCTCTTAAACTTGAATTCATTAAGAATTAATAAACTGAATTGTGATTACAATTATCAATATTACAATTTTACAACAATTATCAATATTACAATTTTGCAAATAAACAAATAAAACTAATAATTTTTTTTAAATATAAACATACACGAATATAAGATTAAGAAAATCGATATCTGCTAGCATACCTATATATAAAAAACATTATCCTTCTAGAACTTAATGTTAGGATTAGTGATTAAAAAATAGGCTACATATATTATTATAATATATTATACAATATATATAATAATTATAACAATTGTAAGTATATAATAATATATTAATACTATATATTGAATTTCCCGCACCATGCTCCCCTCTGCTCCTCCTCCTACGAGGTCGCTCCCCTCCTGCACTGAGGATTCCTTCCGCTAGAGAATACTTATCACGGCAATGCTCCAGGGCTTCGCAAAGGAGGAAAATTCAATTTTGCCGATGCAATGAGGGGTGGGCTTAGGGTTTCTGTGCAGCCTCCAATCACTCACCACCCTCCTTGCTCTGGAATTTCCCGACAAGGCCTAGGCGATAGGAGTTCGGCCTTGGATCAGCTTGGTGAAAGGTCCCCCTTTTTCACTTCTCCAAATGCTACTGATGGGTATACTATGTCAGTTCTTGGTGGACCTACGATCAGGGCTTTGAAGTTAGTCTCTATTCCGGAGGTTCAGATGGATGGATTCGTCTCTGAAAGGGAAGAATTTCTACAAGAAAATGCCTTGATTTGCAGATTTACAAAGCTTTGGCCAAAACTTAGCGAACTACATTCTTGGCTATCTGAATCTTGGGAGAAGTATTTGGAGGAGGAGGTCTGCCTTTTTCCCTGTGCTAGAGGTTTTTTTATTATTGAATTTGAATCCTCTTCTGACAAAGATTGGGTGCTGAAAAATGGCCCCTGGGTTTTCCAAGGTGATTTCATGTACCTAAAACCTTGGTATCCCTCATTCGATCCACAATCTGAGACATTCTCCTCTGCCTTTTTTTGGGTGCGTCTGCCTTACCTTCCTTTTCAATTTTGGGAATTAGATTACTTACGAGAAATAGGCAATGGTCTAGGTAAGTTCCACTACTGTTCAGATGAAACACTGAATTACTAGAGCTCCACCTATGTTACAATCTGTGTGGAATTGGACCTCTCAAATGGCCTCCCAGCTGAAATTGCATTGAAGGTTGGAGATCGCTGCTGGATGCAGCTGGTGGATTATGAAAAAATAACTTTTAGGTGCAGAAAGTGCTTCTCAACTGACCACTTAATGCCTCATTGTCAGAATCTTCACCCCCATAAGCAAGACTCTAGTAGAAGGCCCACCTGGTGGGTTGGGGTGGAACCCAAACATTTTGCCATTACACCTTGCTCTCATAAGGAATCAGACTTGCCTCAAGCTCATCCAGTCACTGGTACACATAAGTTTCAAGTTGACAACTCCTCTTCAATCCTGCCTCCTCCTAACAACTCATAGGCTTCTGGTAATTTGGTAACTACTGTTGTCTCAAAAGGGGATGTTTGTCATCTCGAGGCAAATTTTTCTTCGTGCTCCCCTCCTCAGTCGGGGCAGGATTGGACTGAAGTGAAAAGGAAGAAATTTGTACAACCAAAAGTCAAGCATCATATGGTACTGAGTTCAATTATGAAAGAGCAAAAGATGGAAGATCCTCTTCTTTCATTGACAGATGCCAAAACTTCATCTGTCTCCCCTGTGACTGTTTTGCATGACAAATGTTTTGAAGCTAGCACGGCCAAAGTCTCCTTGTCTTCCCCAGAGATCTCACATTCAGGTCTCCTTGACAATAAACCTCTTTCCTCTTTCCAAATGAGATTAAGATCAACAAGGAAAAAGTTTCAACACAGGGCTTATATGCCTTATGTTTGGACTGTCCTTTTTTTGGGGTCTTCTTGTGCTGCACCCCTATTGTCAGGGCATGCTTTTTATCTCTTTTTGGATTCATATTTTATGGGAGCTACCCCCTATGGTAGCACTTATTCAGCAAAAAAAAAAACAATTGTAAGTATATTATAATATAATATAATAATTATAATTATAATTATGTATTATTTTTTAAGGTTTGAATGAAGGTTAGATTTAGAATTAGGGTTTGGTTTAGGGATTGGGTTAAGATTAGGCTTATAAATTAGGGTTAGGGTGAGAATTAGAGTTATGCTTAAAATTATAGTTAGAATAAAGTTTTAATCTAATTACGGTTATGGTTATGTTTATAAATCTTGTTACATTTAATGTTTGAGAATTAGGTTTAGAGTTAGGGTTTGAATGAAGATGAGATTTAGAATTTGAGTTTTGTTTAAGGATTGGGATAGGATTAGGCTTATAAATAGGGTTAGATATAGGGTTAGGCTTATAACCAATGCTAGGTGTAATTTTATGGTTATGGTTAAAATTAGGGTTAGATTTAGAATATTGGTTAGATTGAGTGCTATGATGACAATTAGGGTTTGGGTTAGGATCAAAACCGAGGTTAAATTACAAAATTAGGGTTTTCTTTAGGGATAAGATTAGGGTGAGGGTAATTATATAAAACAATTCAAGTTTTTTCCAATTGGCTCCTTGAATTACTTCTTTTCTTCTCCTTAACTATGCCTTACATGACATAGCATTGCAACCATTTTCAATAATTATACTCGCTTATAAATGTACTATATATTTCTCCACTTTGTTGTGTGAACCTTATTTTAAATGATTATTTTTATTTATTGTTAATCTTTTACTTTACTATTAAGCTGAAAGTGTATGCAAATAAACAAGTAAAATTAATAATTCTTTTCCAATATAAACATACAAGAATGATTTTTATTTATAGCTGATCATTTATTTTAATATTAAGAGTAAAGTGTTTGTAGATAAACAAATAAAATTAATAAATTCTATTTAAATATAAATATACATGAATATAAGATTAAGGAAATTGTTAACTAATATTTTATTAAAGGATGTTTTAATGCACATTTATATTTTTAAGAAAATTGTTAACTAATATTTTATTAAAGGATGCTTTGATGAACATTTATTTTCTTAAGATTATTTTTATTTATTGTTAATCTTTTACTTTACTATTAAGCTGAAAGTGTATGCAAATAAACAAGTAAAATTAATAATTCTTTTCCAATATAAACATACAAGAATGATTTTTATTTATAGCTGATCATTTATTTTAATATTAAGAGTAAAGTGTTTGTAGATAAACAAATAAAATTAATAAATTCTATTTAAATATAAATATACATGAATATAAGATTAAGGAAATTGTTAACTAATATTTTATTAAAGGATGTTTTGATGCACATTTATATTTTTAAGAAAATTGTTGACTAATATTTTATTAAAGAATGCTTTGATGAACATTTATTTTCTTAAGATTGAATTCATTAAGATTTAATAAACTGAATTGTGATTACAACTAGCATACCTATATTTAAAGCATCTAATGTTAGAATTAGTGAGTATTTAATATAGGCACCTTGAGAAGGATATGCTAGGCGTACTTTAGATATAATTTGTAAGTATAATATTATATAATTATAAGAATTATTATAATTATATAATATAATATTATAATGTAGATTAGATATATTATTATAATATATTATATTATATGGAAAATATACAATATACCTATATTACAAATATATATATATATATATATATTGAATATTATAATATATAATTATAATTATATATCTAACCTATATTATAATGTTAGAGTTATGGTTTTAATCTAATTAGGGTTATGGTTATGTTCATAGAAATATATGCTAAGTGTAATGTTAGCACATCTTGTCATAATTAGAGTTAGAGTTAGGGTTTGAATGACGATTACATTTAGAATTAGGATTTTGTTTAGGGATTGGGCTAGGACTAGGCTTATAAATAGGGTTAGATATAACATTAGTCTTATAAAACAATGCTAAGTGTAATCTTACGATTAAGGTAGGATAAGAATTAGATATAGAATTAGGGAACTAGATATAGAATTATGATTAGACTAACTATAATTCTATCCCTAACCCTAACTCAAACTTTATTATTTTAACCCTAACCCTAACTTCAACCTTAATTCTAACCCTAACCCTGATTCTAGCCCCAACCTTAATTCTAACCTTAACCCTATTCTAATTCTAGTCATACTTCTAACCCTAATTCTTTCCCTAACTCTAATACCAACCCTAACCCTAATCCAAACACTAAATCAAATCATAATTATAATTGTAACCATAACCCTAACCTTAATCCTAACACTTATAATAACCATAATTCTAATTCTAACCCTAATGATAACCTAATTCTATCCTAACTTTGAATTGTAACCCTAACCCTAATTCTATCCTAAATTTGAATTGTAATCCTAACCATGATTGTATCACTAACCATAATTCTATGCTTAAGCCTAACCTTAATTTAACTCTAACCCTAGTTCTAATTCAATTTTTTTTGCTTATATATTTTACCTAACTATAACCAAACCCGTAACCCTAATTCTATCCCTAAACCTAACCCTAACCCTAATTCTAACCCTAACCCTATTTTTTACCCTAAGACTAACCCCAACCCTAATCCTAATTCTAACCCTAACCCTAGCTAAATTTCTTACCCTTACCTTAGTTATACCCATGACCCTAATTTTGAACTTGGTCATAATTCTATCCCTAACCCTAACCCTAATTCTAAATGTAACCCTAACCCTAATTCTAACTCTAACCCAAACAATTTCTTTTGTTATAAATGTTTTCCCTAGTTGTAAACATAATTCTAATCATAACACTAACTATAACTCTATCCCAAACCTTATTTATTTTTCTATCTCTAATTCTATCCCTAACCCTAACCCTAACCCTAATTCTAACTATAACCCTAACATTTTTTATTTTATATATTTCCCCTAGTTGTACCACTGATTCTAATCATAACCCTAACCCTAACCATAATTCTAATGCCAACCCTTTGGTTATATATATTTGCCCTAATTCTAACGTAAATTTGATTTGTAACTCTAACCCTAATTGTATCACTAACCTTAATTCTATCCTTAAACCTAACCCTAATTATAACCCTAGTTGTAACCCTAATTCTATTCCTAACTGTAACCCTAATTCTAACTTTAATCCTTACAATTTCCTAGTTAAATATTTTCCCTAATTGTATCCCTAATTCTAATTATAACCCTAACTGTAATTGTATCCCTAACTCTAATTCTGTCAGTAATCATAATTCTATCCCTAACCCTAATTCTAACCCTAACCCTAATCCTAATTCTAACCCTAATATTTTTGGTTATATATATTTTCCCTAAATGTAACTCTAATTCTAATGGGAATTCTAACCCTAATTGTAGCCCTTACCGTAACCCTAATTCTAACCCCCACCCTTTGGTTAAATATTTGACCTAATTCTATCCTAAATTTGAATTGTAACCCTAACCCTAATTTAACCCTAACCCTAATTCTATCCCTAACCCTAATTGTAAACCCAACCCTTTGGTTATATATGTATGTATGTATGTATTGGCAGGGTTTGGTAGCCTGTGGCATTGGATTGGACTCATTAATCTTCACAAGCCTGATGCAGAGTGGCCAGTGGAATCGTGCAGAATGGTCTTCAACCAGTCACTAACATACATTTACCTTTGTATGTTTACCTATCGGCGAGATCAACTTCATCAGCCAACAAAATTCCTCTCACACCGAAACCCTACTTTCACATTGACGTGTCCCTGACACTTTTATTGCCAAGACTTCTTCCATCGGCGTAGCTCAAAATCTTTCCACCGATTCCAAATTTCATACCGATGAATGCACTTTACATTTGTTACCTATCGACAACACATATGCTATCGGCCTCCTAAATAGGTTTCACCCTGATGTTCACAGTCACACCGATACAGTCAGCTTTGTACATACAAACCTTGACTTGTCATGCTGGTTCTTCCTACTGCTCCTACCGGTCACTTCCTACATGTAACCCAATGTATCTGTGGAATTTATATTCCGATATACATACAACTTGAAACATGCATTCACCGAATATACCTTCAGAAGATGCCTTTGCCGAAGTCAAACATTGACTTTCCTTGTATCAACCCGATGTACATTCAAAACATACAATCTGCCACATGCATCTACGGGATACTCACAACCGTGCAACTAAGGTATACACAGGGATTGAACCTGATATACATTTGTGATATACACAGAGATTGTATATCAACACTTTCAACATACAAATCCAATGTGCGATTGTCGGATTCACACAACTTAGTACTCCAATGCAAAAATGATATACACATGAACTGTCCCCGACAAACAAAAGTGATATATACAAGAAATGTATATTCGATTCAAATATGCATTTGACCAAATTTTGACTCCATTTGTATGCCGACGACCTTGCACATTTCTGATGTATATTCCTCACATACAACAGCGATAGACAAAAGCAATATACGCAGGGATATGCGATAGCGATATACTCACAACTTGTATATCCCGCATACAAAAGTGATATACACACAAATTGTATATCTTTTGAAACCCCCAGATTTTCCTAGTTTTTGATCTATTTTCTACCTGTGATTGTTCCGAACTGTTTCTCCCACCAATATGCAGCCCTCTGCACTTTGTCAACCTAGCACATACACATGCTAGGATTCTTCAATGCCGTAACCAATCCTGTGAATCGGAACATAGACAAACAAAAGCAAAACCCTAAACTAATATATACAACCATTCCACTGATTATGAAATAATCCAACCGGTGGAATGGGTTAAGTACCCATCTCGAATGCAAACTAGAAAATTGACTACACAGTGAATTCGAAACACAGTAAAACAACACCAATAGAATCTCCTTGATTATGATTTTAGAAAATGTATACAATCACTCTGGTTCAGTTTCACAACTGATTGTACACTTACTGCACTATCGAATCTCCAATCTATCTATCATGATCTCTAAAGCAATCTGATCTAGGTCATATATATATCTACTCATTAAGAGTAGTGCAGATTTGATTCCCAGCGGCTGGTAGACTTCCAAGCGGTTGGGAGAAGACAACTAACATAACAACTTACTAACCGACTTGCACATAAACCTAGATTGACTTACAAATAGGAATTGGTCAAACTGACCTTATTACATTCAAATGCATAAAACATACTATATTAAGACCTAGTCTTCTTTTTGAAGGGGTGCTCCTGCACCATACTCCCCAAGAGAAGAAATCTCAAGTCCACTTGAGATGAGAATTTGTAGGTCTGCACCATGTTTGTTGATCTGTCTTTCAGTCATCCAAACTGCCTCTGTATCGGGTTTTCCTTGCCAAGCCACCAAGTATTCCATATTCTCTTTGTCCCTTGTTTTCTTTGCCACTCTGGAGTCTAAAATCTTCTGCAATTGTAGTGGATCATGTTTAGGGATATCATCATCTACTGTACTCTGTAAGGGTTCTTGGTCTATATTTGGAGTATGCTTGTATGGAGTTAAATCACATACATTGAAGATAGGTGACAATCCAAGATTAGAAGGAAGTTGGATCTCATAGGCATTCTATCCACATTTCTTCAAAATCTGACATGGTCCAATCTTCCTCTACATGAGTTTGGTATATTTACTTTTTGGGAGTCTTTCCTTCTTCAAATTAACCCACACCAAATCTCCAACATCAAACTGTACATCTCTCTTCTTCTTGTTAGCATATTCTTTATACTTCAATGTAGTTTGCTGGAGTTGCGTCTTGACTTGATCATGCACCTCTTTGATTGCTGCTGCAAAAGCGTCTCCATGTGCACTAATAGACTCTCATGTAGCTAAATCTCTTAACTCCAAAATACCTCTTGGATGAATACCATACACCACCTGGAAAGGTGATTTCCCTGTACTTCTATTGATAGTGTCATTATAGGAAAATTTAGCCTGTGATAGGATGTTATCCCACTTCTCTCCATGCTGCCTTATCAAACATTTGAGCAGATTTCCCAATGACCGATTGACCACTTCAGTTTGTTCATCTGTTTGAGGATGATATGCCGATGAGAAGGACAAATTGGTACCAAGCTTCTTCCAAAGAGTCCTCCAAAAATGGCCAATAAATTTCACATCTCTATCTGACACTATGCTCAATGGCAATCAATGAATCCTCACTATCTCTTTGAAAAACATGTCTGCAACATATGAAGCATCACGAGTAGTTTTGCATGGCAAGAAATGTGCCATTTTACTAAATCTGTCTACTACCAAAAAAATACTGTCATATCCCTTCCTTGTTCTAGGTAAACCTAACACAAAATCCATGCTTATGCTCTCCCATGGCCTAGAAGGAATGGGCAATGGCTGATATAAACCTGCATTAGTAGATCTCCCTTTTGCTTTCTGATATATCACACATGATTCCACAAATTTTCTGACATCTGACTATAGCTTTGGCCAAAAGTAATGCCTCTTCACAAGATCCAAAGTCTTATCTAGACCAAAATGTCCTGCCATGGCCCCACAATGCTTCTCCTTAATGATGTTCAACCTCATAGAACATTGTGGGATACACGACTGTCCTCCTTTGAACAGTAATCCATCCTGTATTAGAAATTCAGAATACTCAACATGATATTTATCTCTAAAAGAAGTACACACGTTGTAGATCTCTCCAAAGTCTTCATCAGTATCATACATAGTCTTTAAGGAATCAATTCCAACACTTTCCAATTGAATCTAATTTAGGGTGAGGGCCCTCCTGCTCAAAGCATCTGCTACCTTATTCTTGACCCCTTTCTTGTGCTTGAGTGTGAAAGTGAAAGCTTGCAAAGTTTCCACCCACTTCATGTGTCTATGGTTCAGTTTCTCTTAGCTGTTTATGAAACTAAGGGCCTGATTATCTATAAACACTATGAATTCTTTTGGCATCAAGTAATGCCTCCACTTCTTGAGTGACTGGACTAGAGCATACATCTCCAAATCATAGGATGAATATCTTTTCTTAGCATCATTTAATTTTTCACTGAAAAATGCAATAGGCCTACCTTCTTGACTAAGTATTGCACCAATTGCCATGTGACTTGCATCACATTCAACCTGAAAAATCTTGCTAAAATCAAGAAGTGCAAGAACTAGCTGTTGTGCCACTTTCTTCTTCAATGTTTCAAATGAATCATCTGCCTCCTTTGTCCAAGTAAATCTGCACTTTTGTCCTCATTTTATGGTGTCAAGCATAGGTGCACAGACATGACTAAACCCTCTTATAAACTTCCTACAGAAGGTTGCTAACCCATGGAAACTTCTGACATCATTCATGGTTCTAGGAGTTGGCCAAGACAATATGGCACTTACCTTCTCTTGATCCATTTGTAGTTTTCCATGTGAGATGACAAAACCCAAGTAGATGATCTCCTTCATGGTTCTAGGAGTTGGCCAAGACAATATGGCACTTAACTTATCTTGATCCATTTGCAGTTTGCCATGTGAGATGACAAAACCCAAGGAGATGATCTCCTCCTGCATAAACAAACACTTCTCCAAGTTTATCATTAGTTGTTCTTCATGTAACCTTTTGAGAACTAGGCCTACATGTTTAAGGTGTTCTTCCCTTGTATTACCGAAAATCAGAATGCCATCTAGATATACTATGACAAATTTACCTATAAATTCTCTCAAGACCTCATTCATCAACCTCATACATGTACTAGGAGCATTGGATAAACCAAAAGGCATGACCTTCCACTCATACAACCCTTCATTGGTTTTAAATGCTGTTTTCCATTCATCCCTTGGCCTAATCCTGATCTGATGATAGCCACTTTTCAAATCTATTTTTGTGAAATATTTGGCACCTCCTAAACAATCAAGTAAATCCTCTATCCTATGTATGGGGAACCTATACCTAATTGTGATCTTGTTAATAGCCCTTGAATCAGTGCAAAGTCTCCAAGTGCCTTCCTTCTTTGGTGCTATTACAGCCAGTACTGCACATGGACTTAAACTCTTGCCAATTAGGCCTGTGTCCAACAATTCCTCAATCTATCTTGCTACCTCTACATTCTGTTCTGGGGTAAGCTTGTATGCTACCTTGTTTGGAAGTGTACATCCTGGGATTAGATCTATGCAGTGACTGATGTCCCTTCTAGGTGGTAGGGACCTTGGCATTCCATCAGAGATGATGCCTTTGTATTTGTCCAATAATTCTTGGACAACAGGGTCTATGAACCTTTGCTTCCTCTCTCCCTTGCCTTCTTGCTACTGCTCCTTGTTCACCTTTAGGCATGGAATTAGAGCATATGCAACTGCTCCTTCTTCTTCTATTTCTATCATAAACTGTTTGCCTTCTACCATCATCACCTTGACTTCTTTCCCTTTTGATTCTACCTCCTCCATTAATGGTAGTAACTCTGTCTTCTCACCATCCTTGGTGATTGAATAAGTGTTTCTAACTCCATCATGTTGGGCTTTCAAATCGAATTGCCATGGTCTTCCAAGTAGGAGATGGCAAGCATCCATCTGAGCTATGTCAAACAGTAATCTGTCCTTGTATGGTCCAATTTGAAACTCCACCCAAGCCTGCTCTTCCACAACTATTTGCTGACCTTGAGTGAGCCATGAGACCTTGTACGGGCAGGGATGTGGTAGCCTTCTAAGCTTAAGCTTTCTACCATTTCAATAGACACAAAATTTTTAGTAGATCCAGAGTCAATCAGAACTCTACATACCTTTTCTCCTACCTTGCAAGTAGTTTTGAAAAGAGACCTTCTTTGTGGGGGTTCTCTGTCAGGCACATTCATAATGGCCATTGCTCTCTTGATCATCAAAGCTTCTCCTATCTCAGGATACCCATATCTGACAGTGTCACTCACACTCTGATAAGTGTTGGAGCTTGTCACACTTTGACAATCAGATTTGTCCTCCTTCCTCCCATTGAACTTGTTGCTTTTTCTGGACATCTACTGGCTATGTGGCCTTCCTAATTGCAATTGTAAGATCTGATAGGACCTCTGCCCTGAGATCTCCCTCTAAATGGTGGTCTTCTACCCTTAAAGTTTCCTTTTTGATCATAACTCCCCCCTTTAGTTTGACTGTTGTCTCCTTTGCTTCTCTCTTGATTGGATTCACCTTGGTGACCAAATCCATTTCCTCTGCCTCTGAAAGGACTTCTTCCCCCTCTTTGCTATCTCCCTCTTCATCTATTGTTTTGTTCTTGTCTTCACCTTAGTTTCTCTTCCACTTTGAGTGCCAATTGATAGCACTTCTGTACTATATTTGGACTACGCAGATTTAAATCTTCCTAGATAGTAAACCTCAATCCATTGAGATACCTTGCTACCCTCTCTTCCTCTCTTTCCTTCACCTTGGTCTGAACATAAAGTTTCATGAATTCTTTAGTGTATGCACTGACATCTAACTCCTTCTGCTTTAGTTTTTTTCTCCTCTTATGTAATTGGATATTGTAATCCAATGGAACATAGGCTTCCTTCACTAAAGCCATCATCTTCTTCCACGTAGCAACTCTGTTCTTTCCTTCTTTCACCCTGTCATCTTGGATGAAATTCCACTAGGTTAGTGCAGCCCCTTTCATTTTGGACTGAGCCTTCTTCACTCTTTGGTGATCTGGTATTTCCTCTGTTTCAAAGAAATTATTTAAGGAATCTATCCAGTCCACCACTGAATCAGGTTCCATTTTTCCTGCAAACACTGGTAGGTCTCTTTTCATATCCATGGTCCTTTGCTCCATGGATTTGAGGGCATTGAGTAAGGGTCTCTAGTTTGCAGGAACGTCTATCTCTTCCTACCTAGGGATCTCCTCTTCATCCCTATCTTCTTGTTCACCAGAATATTCTTTTCCCTTTCCTAATTTGTCCCTCAACTTCTCCAGCTCATCTTTCAATTCTTGATTCTAAGCTCTAACCGCTTTGCTCTCTGCCAATTGCTTCTTTACTAAGACCGCCAACTCAGCATTGGTCATCCTTGTTGGGTACTCTTCTGACCCTTCTCCTTCTGATATTTTATTGTCTTCTCCTTCCCAAAAGATACAACCTTCGCTTTGATACCAATATGATGCAGAGTGGCCAGCAGAATCGTGTGGAATGGTCTTCAACTAGTCACTAACATACATTTACCTTTGTATGTTTACCTATCGGCGAGATCAACTTCATCGGCCAACCAAATTCCTCTCACATCGAAACCCTACTTTCACATCGACGTGTCCCCGACACCTCTATCACCAAGACTTGTTCCATTGGCGTAACTCAAAATCTTTCCACCAATCCCAAATTTCATACTGATGAATGCACTTTACATTTGTTACCTATCGGCAACACATACACTATCGGCCTCCTAAATAGGTTTCACCCCGATGTTTACAGTCACACCGATACAGTCAGCTTTGTACATACAAACCTTGACTTGCTGTGCCAGTTCCTCCTACCGCTCCAATCGATCATTTCCTACATGTAACCCAATGTAACTGCAGAATGTATATTCCAATATACATACAACTTGAAACATGCATTCGCCAAATATACCTTCAGAATATGCCTTTGCCAAAGTCAAACATTGACTTTCCTTGTATCAACCTGATGTACATTCAAAACATACAATCTACCACATGCATCTGCGGGATACTCACAACCATGCAACTATGGTATACATAGGGATTGAACCCGATATACATTTGTAATATACACAGAGATTGTATATCAACACTTTCAACATACAAATCTGATGTACGATTGTCAAATACACACAACCTGGTACTCCAATGCAAAAGCGATATACACATGAACTGTCCTTGACAAACAAAAGCGATATATACAGGAAATGTATATTCGATTCAAATATGCATTTGACCAAATTTTGACTCCATTTGTATGCCAACGGCCTTGCACATTTCCGATGTATGTTCCTCACATACAACAGTGATAGACAAAAGCAATATATGCAGGGATATACAATAGCGATATACTCACAACTTGTATATCCTGCATACAAAAGTGATATGCACACAAATTGTATATCTTTTGAAATCCGCAGATTTTCCTAGTTTTTGATCTGTTTTCTCCCTGCGATTGTTCCGAACTATTTCTACCACCAATATGCAGCCCTCTGCACTTTGTCAACCTAGCACATACACATGCTAGGATTCTTCAATGCCGTAACCGATCCTGCGAATCTAAACATAGACAAACAAAAGCAAAACCCTAAACTAATATATACAACCATTCCATCGATTATGAAATAATCTAACCGGTGGAATGGGTTAAGTACCCATCTCGAATGCAAACCAGAAAATTGACTACACAGTGAATTTGAAACACAGCAAAACAACACCAACAGAATCTCCTTGATTATGATTTCAGAAAATGTATACAATCACTCTAGTTTAGTTTCACAATTGATTGTACACCTACTGCACTGTCGAATCTCCAATCTATCTATCATGATCTCTAAAGCAATCTGATCTAGGTCATATATATATCTACTCATTAAGAGTAGTACATATTTGATTCCCAGCGGCTGGGAGAAGACAACTAACATAACAACTTACTAACCGACTTACACATAAACCTAGATTGATTTACAAACAGGAATTGGTCAAACTGACCTTATTACATTCAAATGCATAAAAAATACTATATTAAGACCTAGTCTTCGTTTTGAAGGGGTGCTCCTGCACCAAAGCCATTGCCAAGTCTTGAAACCATCTAGGAGACAACCAACAAACCTTTCAAATCTACAACCTAGTTGTCATGTCCCCCTTCCAAGAGTAATTTGTCAAAAGACCCTTGACCTATTATTTTATTTCCGGTAGGCTATAAGGGATAGTGCAAAATAAAATATTTTAATAATTTAATTTAAGTTGTCCTAAAAAGTAACGTTACATTATATTATCAAAAAGGTATCTTATTTTTATAAACTGAATTGTGATTACAACTAGCATACCTATATTTAAAGCATCTAATGTTAGAATTAGTGATTATTTAATATAAGCACCTTGAGAAGGATATGCTAGGCGTACTTTAGATATATTTTTTAAATATAGTATTATATAATTATAAGAATTATTTTAATTATATAATATAATATTATAATATAGATTAGATATATTATTATAATATATTATATTATATGGAAAATATACAATATATCTATATTACAAATATATATATATATATAGAACATTATAATATACCTATATTATATTAATTATATAATATAATATATAATTATAATTATATATCTAACCTATATTAAAATGTTAGGGTTATGGTTTTAATCTAATTAGGGTTATGGTTATGTGCATAGAAATATATGCTAAGTGTAATGTTAGCACATCTTGTCATAATTAGAGTTAGAGTTAGGGTTTGAATGAAGATTACATTTAAAATTAGGATTTTGTTTAGGGATTGGGCTAGGACTAGGCTTATAAATAGGGTTAGATATAACATTAGTCTTATAAAACAATGCTTAGTGTAATCTTACGATTAAGGTAGAATAAGAATTAGATATAGAATTAGGGAACTAGATATAGAATTATGATTATAATAACTATAATTCTATCCCTAACCCTAACTCAGACTTTATTATTTTAACCCTAACCCTAACCTCAACCTTAATTCTAACCCTAACCCTGATTCTAGCCCCAACCTTAATTCTAACCTTAACCCTATTCTAATTCTAGTCATACTTCTAACCCTAATTCTTTCCCTAACTCTAATACTAACCCTAACCCTAATTCTAACCCTAATCCAAACACTAATTCAAATCGTAATTATAATTGTAACCATAACCCTAACCTTAATCCTAACACTAATAATAACCATAACTCTAATTCTAACCCTAATGATAACCTAATTCTATCCTAAATTTGAATTGTAACCCTAACCCTAATTCTATCCTAAATTTGAATTGTAATCCTAACCCTAACCCTAATTCTAAATGTAACCCTAACCCTAATTCTGAATCTAACCCTAACAATTTCTTTTGTTATAAAT
This sequence comes from Cunninghamia lanceolata, assembly GCA_027924645.1. Taxonomy (NCBI): domain Eukaryota; kingdom Viridiplantae; phylum Streptophyta; class Pinopsida; order Cupressales; family Cupressaceae; genus Cunninghamia; species Cunninghamia lanceolata. The sequence continues at coordinate 5,844,010 of BSBN01000628.1, read as the reverse complement.
GTTTTCCCTAGTTGTAAACATAATTCTAATCATAACACTAACTATAACTCTATCCCAAACCTTATTTATTTCGCTATCTCTAATTCTATCCCTAACCCTAACCCTAACCCTAATTCTAACTATAACCCTAACATTTTTTATTTTATATATTTCCCCTAGTTGTACCACTAATTCTAATCATAACCCTAACCCTAATTGTAGCCCTAACCCTAACCATAATTCTAATGCCAACCCTTTGGTTATATATATTTGCCCTAATTCTAACATAAATTTGATTTGTAACTCTAACCCTAATTGTATCACTAACCTTAATTCTATCCTTAACCCTAACCCTAATTATAACCCTAGTTGTAACCCTAATTCTATTCCTAACTGTAACCCTAATTCTAACTTTAACCCTTACAATTTCCTAGTTAAATATTTTCCCTAATTGTATCCCTAATTCTAATCATAACCCTAACTATAATTATATCCCTAACTTTAATTCTATCACTAATCATAATTCTATCCCTAACCTTAACCCTAATTCTAACCCTAACCCTAATCCTAATTCTAACCCTAATATTTTTGGTTATATATATTTTCCCTAATTGTAACTCCAATTCTAATGGGAATTCTAACCCTAATTGTAGCCCTAACCGTAACCCTAATTCTAACCCCCACCCTTTGGTTAAATATTTGACCTAATTCTATCCTAAATTTGAACTGTAACCCTAACCCTAATTTAACCCTAACCCTAATTCTATCCCTAACCCTAATTGTAAACCCAACCCTTTGGTTATATATATGTATGTATGTATTAGCAGGGTTTGTCATGTCCCCTTTCCAAGAGTAATTTGTCAAAAGACCCTTGACCTATTATTTTATTTCCGATAGGCTATAAGGGATAGTGTAAAATAAAATATTTTAATAATTTAATTTAAGTTGTCCTAAAAAGTAATGTTACATTATATTATCAAAAAGGTAACTTATTTTTTATCATTAAAAAATTAATTTTTAGAAAATGGGACAAAAAGTGTCACTAGGACTGGGGTGCAAAAGTAATGTACTTCCTAAACACTTTTCAAAATAAATTTTGGGAAGGAAAAGCGAAAAGAATATAATATTCAATTATATTCCCTTGAGAGCCTATATAAGGAGGATTTGTATACAAAAAAAATCATCTAGTTTATTATCAAACCCTAATTTCTTGAGAATGAACAAGTGATCTTCTTTTCTACCCTAGGATGAAAACCCTAGGGCAAAGATAGATTCAAGGTTGAAAAATCTCCTATTCATTGAGTAATTCCACTTAAGGTTTGCCAATTTGTTGAATGGATGAAGAAAAGTTTCTAGTTTTTAGTAGAGGTGTGTTGTTGCAGATTTTGGTTTGAGTTTGCTTGTTTTTGTGTGAGTTTTAGTTTGGTTTCAGATCATTGAAGGAAAGATCTTCTAATTTGATTGCAAATATTATCATTTCTACTAAGAATTGATATTGTGAGGCTTGCAATGGAGTCGTACCAGTCTAGATATAGCTACTCCTCTATTTGTTGAATCGTGTTTATTTTGTGAGTTGTACAACTCCAATCTAAGTCATACACCTTGCAAACCAGGTTGTACATCATTTTTTCAAGGGAATTTAATATATTAAGGAGTTTTTGCTATTATATCAGTGCATTTTGATAGATGTAGAGTCATTAGCAACAATCATACCATTGTATAGATCTTGAAGGACATATTGTAGTATTTTAGAGGTGTTGTACAATGTTTCAAGTTGTTGTACCAATAACAAAGGTTCAACATCAATTTTTACAAGCTATTTGGAGTTGAGATATTCATTGTTTCTAACTATTATAAACTCCTACAGACTACCATTAAAGATGGTATTATTGTAGCATCATATTGCATTAGTTTGATGTGTTGTATATATATTGGAGGGTAGATTGTAGTATTTTAGAGGTGTTGTATAGTGTTTCAAGGGGTCATACCAATAGCAGAGGTTCAACATCAATTCTTTCCAGCTATTTGGAGTTGAGATCTTTATTGTTTCCAGTTGTTATAAACTCCTACAGACTACCATACAATATGGTATTATTGTTGCATCATATTTTTGGTTAATTCCTTGATATATTTGATGATATAATTAATTTTATTCAAGTTTGTTACTTGGTAATTTATATTTCATACATACTGCTTGGATTGTATAAACTAGATGGTTCACAACCAATTATTATAGTTGCTTAAGTTTAGAAGGCTATGCTGCCAAGACACTACTCTATCTATGTAATTGCATACATCGTAGAGTTGTGTAACTTTCCACTAGTAAGTTAGTGTCCCAATCACCATACGCTCTCTTTTCCCACATAAAGATCTTGGTGGTTGAAAAGTGTAAGGGTTTATGCACTTTCATCCTAAAATTGATTTTGAAAATAAAAATAAAAAACTCAGTTTGGGACATTACACTAGATCATTGTTTCTTCAATCATCATGCAACTCATTACATAAGAGACACTATGATGCATATCAAAATCATCAAAAAGAATGCAATAACCATATCTCTCATAGTATGTAGTACCCATACTCTTAACCTTGTTGAAATAGTTAATTGCTGTTGAAATGTCATGGATAAAGGTGATCTATGATAGGAAAAGGAAACACAATAATTTATGATAAAACATAAAATTTCTTGCTACATGTAGGAAACATACAAATTTTCACTCATTATAGGTCAAAGGAATTAGATTTATCTCCTATAATGCTATGTTGAAGTAATTATATTGATGGAATATGCTTTGTGAAGTACAATAGTTTACAAATATTGATGAAGGTTTTTTAATGTGCTATAGTAGTTTGTAAAATGGGCCCATAGTCACCCCAAAAATATGATTTGCATATTAACTACTATTACTGATGGAGTTTTACATAGTCATACTTCTATTTTCCATATGATATTCCATATTTGATTTGTTTTGACTTCATCTTATGTATATGTGCTTAGGATTAGAGAATTTGATAAGGTATGAACTTTTTAGCAATAGTTATTGTGAAAGAAAAAGAGCTTGACATGCATAGAAAGTATGAAAGATATATTAGTTAGCAAATAACACAAGTAGGGATCATTATGAAATTAGCCGTTGAAGGCTAATTTTTAAACTTGAAGAACATCCACAACAAGGCATCTCCTACCATGTAATTTAATAATTTTCTATTAGATAGAAGGACATATAGAATTTAATGCACATGGAACAACAATAAAGGAGGGTTATATCATCTCGCCAACATGAAGTCATGAGGAGGCTGTTGGCATACACGTAATTTGTCTGCATCAATCAAGTTCATTAACCCACCTAGAAGAATTATTTGACATGGATTGTATTCATCCCTCTTAGAGGTAGGGTCAATTGCCAGATTTCCTAGCTAGTTGGCCGCCTTGTTGGCTTCCATATAGCAGTAAGAGATTTGGAAGGAGTCTAGCTCCTTTAGAAGATCAGTGACTTGCTGAATGATGTAATTAATTTTCCAGTTTATAGCCTATCTTTTTTCACTACATTGCTGATAATAAGAGAGTGTCCTTCAATCCAAACATATTTCAAATCATTGGCACATCGTTGGAAGACATAGAAAGTTTTGGTACTTCAGAAGAAAAATCTTTATTTCAAATTATGCTTTCCAGAGAACTCTCAGCTCCTCCCAATATTGCTCCAGTCTCCGAGACCAACTTTCCTTCCTCATTCATTTCTAGAATTTTTATTTGTAGAATTATACGGGCTCCTACCTTCTTCAAGCATAACACATGGAAAACATTGTCAATCTTCCGTTCGTTAGTATAGACAATGCATAGGCCACTTTCCCAACCTCCACCATCCTACATGTTCCAAAGTTCTTAGGGTGAAGCTTATGCTTTCTGTTCCAATTAAAAGTCATTTTCTTATATGGTTATGTTGATACGGATTTTATCCTTGGCAACAACAAATGTTTCTATCTTGTATTTTAATGACAATGATTGCCTTATTTGCAAAGATTTTGTAAAATCTACAAGATACATGTAAAACCTAAAGTGCAGAAATTTAAATTATTTAGAATTGAATGAAAACAATTTTCTGAATTATTCCTATTCTAAAATTCATGTTTTATGTTTTTCTCTAGAAAAAAGATAAGAAATAAAATTTATAGAACCAAGGAATTCATAAAATTTTCATCTAAATTTGTTCTAGAAGATTAACTTTCTTGATTGAGTATTTTTTCAAAAGAAATAAAATCTTTCATAACATGACCATAAGATAGTACATGTTTGCATATTGTATACACCCAAACTCTTTACACACAAATTAGCAAAATTGTAGAAGAAGAAATCGCCATAAATGCATTTGTAAATTGGGAAAAAACACTTCCAGAAAAAGAAAGAAAGAAATTATATTAATGTCCATGGATGACCAAAAGTAGGTTAATGGGACTCAAGAGTATAGTAGTTTACAATAAAAAGTTCTAACAAGAGAAACCTAGAAAGACCCCACAAAGGGGAAGAACAAAAGAAAAACAATATGAAACATAAAGGGACCACCCACATAAGTGGTCAAGAAACTAGTCTATATAGCCAAGAAGGGGGAACAAGAACCCTAAAGAGCACACTAAGGAAAATGGGAGATCATCAAGTATCGCTATCTGGACTAGAAATGGTGAAGTCACTAGTGCCATCATCGATCATTATGAAGGGACAAATACAAGATTTGATAGTGCTCATTGATGAGTATTGAGGACCAAGAAGATCAAGTAGGGTACTTCCCCTACGATGAGATCTAACATCCAAGGCCAAAGTAACCCTCATATTAGTGAAAATCTCATAATCTACATCTACCCCTTTGGTTGGGGCTAGCTAGAGAGAAGTAGATCTATACTGAAAAGAAGAAATTTAATTGTACCATCAGAAGGAAAAATGACCACAATGTTGAGTAGGAACATGTTGAGGCAAAAGATGTGAGAGACATCTCAAAAACTTCTATCCATGTCTATAAGAGAAGTAATAGTATCCAAAGGCTATAGAAGAGTAAAGGCTTCAACAAAAATATATTATTAATAGCATAAAATAGAATAGTATCTTCTAGAACTAGAATACAATGAACACAATTCTTTGAAGAACCCCCCTACAATTTGTTTCAATCAACATGTATAAAACCTCAATTGACCTTTGTGAGAGAGAAAAAATTTATAGCCTTTGCAATTTTATAAAACTTGAATGTGGCCCTAAAGAAACTATAGGAAAAGTTAGGTAGAATAGGTTGCAACTAAACAAATGCATTATCCTCCACTTGAAAATTGCACTCTACCTTATGTTTTCATGTTTTGTAATTCATCATGTTTGCACTTTTTGATAAGTAGTCCTTCAACTATCTAACTATGTCATTTATCTCCTACAATGCCGCTAATAACGCTATTGTTGCAAGTATATATGTCCCTTTCAACAAGGCAATACCTTAAAGTAGTCATCTTTATCGATGAGTAATACATAGAATTATACCTTGATACTTGGCCAGATAGAACTGGTCCACCCACTTATTATGCTTATCACCTACATGAATCCTCAAGTAATCTTGTAAATTTTTGTTCACCGCCTCTTTCTGTCCATTACTTTGAGGATGGTAAGTAGCACTTATGTTGAAAGTGGCATTTTTTAATCGTAACAATTCCCGCCAAAATTTAATTTGGACTTCGACAAGAATAAGCATGGGACATTCCCAATGGAAAAATTTTATATCTTGTAGCACTAAAATTGAGAAAACCGTCCTAATTATTGATGAAAAACTATATATATTACTCATTCCTTCTAGTTTTTGGAAAGTTGTCAGCTTACTAACACCACAAAGAAAGTGAAGATTAAATTTCAAATGTAGGGAATGTAAGTTTTTAGTAAACTATGAGTGTATTCATGTATAAGCAAATGAAGAATCTTGATAAAAATAAATATCCTAAGATCTAGTAGATAACACATGAGATGTAGTGCATGCGGGATTTGTTCTAAATTACTATGCAAGTGAGTCAAGAGGTACAAATTTACCCTTTTGCTTAAAGCCCTAGTTGACAGATAGTTTGAAAGCATAACATAAAGTGGGAAAACTACATCATAGCTATGACAAAAATATTCTTGTCACAAGTTTAGGAAATATTTTCAATATGCTTGCATATCCTACCTTTGTTTTATGACTCACTTGACCAAATAGTGCACAAATGCTTGGTGCCATTACAATTACAATCTTTTAATATCATTGGACAAAATAATCTAGTGTTTACAAATGGAAGCATGTTGGTGTGGAGATATGGCTAGCTATAGATTCCAAACCAAATATGGAGAATATAATTGGAATTTATGATGATGGGTAGGAGTGGTTGCAAAGTTTGATAGATAAGAAGAATCCCCACTCCAAAACTAGATACAGAAAGGAAAACCATAATCTCATCTAAATCAAATCAATGAGATGATAATTAGGATGAGTACATTTTGGATCATGGTGAAGACCATTCAACAAATGAAGGTAAATCAAAGAATGACTGCAAAATAGATCCAAACACTTCACAATCACATTCCAAATCAAAGTAAAATTAACAATAAAATAGGCTTCACCATCACATACCCACCAAAGTAGGCAAGCTATGTATCCAAACATTTGATAATAGAATTTATAAAAACGCATACCCAAATATAATAGATCACAAAACATAAAATATAATCGGTACCAATGTACACAAATATCCAATATACTCCAATATATAAAAATACCCTTAAGGTCAGTCAACACCGTAAAATACTTCTTAAGGGGGAATCACTCCAAAACCTTGTCCATGAGATCCCAAATGCAATCCAATGTGTTTCCATGATTCTCTACAAGAGTAGGATGCCTCAATATATAGCCTCCTAACTAATAATATAAGAGTAACACCTTTAGCCATATAATGTACACATTAGATTGACTAATAAACAAATATGACTTATTTCAAAAAGTTACCCATGTGACATATTACAAACATTTAGGATAATCCTATTTAAACATGAGTTATGTGCGACACAAGTTGAAACTACTCCATAATCCATTTATACATCATAATGTCACATGTCTAAGTACATTAAATGCCACCCCTTTAAAGTTTTATCCCCGACAATTAAGAATCTAAATATGATGACTTTCTAAGAATTGATCACAACTGGTACAACATACAATCATCCATGCATCCAAATGAAAACTTCAAATTTGTGTGTATAAGATGGATCTAAACTTTCTATATACTACTCCAATTCAATGTATTACCATAATTGTTTCTCTAATCATGATGTGAATATCTATGCTTGTTGCCTCTTTGATTGTAAGTGTGGCCATAGTAGTTCTTTCAGGCTTTTCATGTATATCCAAAATTTCTGCTCCTCTAATGCTTTATAATATTATATCATGTCTCCATGATTTTTTGTTACCTCTCATGGTGGTGTGGATGAGGATATACTTCAACCTTTAAAGCTCTAGTTTCTTCAACCACTTTTGACTCCTCTTCCTTATGTTCCACCTTTTTTTTTTGGCTCTTAAATAGGTGAAGGGTTTGAGGCTTCATCATTATTAAGGTATTATCCAATTCATCCTTATGTTCCTCTCATCATTGCCTACTTGAAGGGTTTAAATTTCCTTTGCTACTATCCAAGTCTTCATGTGCACCTTCTAATTCTTCCATGTGCACCTTTTTACACTCTTTTGTAGATTATTTATTTTCTTCAAATTATTGATCCTATAGCTCACATAAACTTGGCCATATTAATTTTGAATGTTTCAACATACCTTATAATATCACACAATGTTAATTTATTCCTTTTGTCCCAGAGATTCATGAATTTTTTTCCACATTGAGAGTAGTATCCAAACTATTCATAAGTATAGATTCTAGTATCAAAATTTGGATATCAATTATATTCATCCATGGTAACATACATTCCTAAATTCTCTAGAACCTCCATATTTAAATTGAAACTCATGGTACTAATCCTAGTTTTGGTAGAATCATCGAGTCTATACCAAAAATGCCAACGCCGTCTCTAGGATGTTTCTAGTAAGGACCTAACAATTTCAAGGCATTTTTTTGAGAAACTTTGACTAGGTCTACTAATTGTTTTTTAAAGAACTAATGTAACTGAAAATCATAAGTAATAAATGTAAGATATCTTGAATTATGTAGTGTTCTATTAGTTTTTTATTTATTTTAATGATGATTATGCACATAACATTGATATTATGTATATTTCAATGTATATATTATTACATTTTATGCATAGATGTTCTCACTACAAACAGTAGCCAGGGGCACAAGAAATCAACACACATTTTCCCATTTGTACCTCAAGCCACACACGTTTCTTGGTAACTTAGACAGAAACCTTTATATCTTCCAAAAATTGTAATTTCTCACCATATAAATGTAGTTCCATGGTGTACTTGGCTTGAACATATATGGGCTTAGCCAAGTTAATGTCAATGAGAATATACCTATATCTAGGATTTGGACACAATCACTTCGTACTTCTAAATGCATCAACAAACCTACAATGTTTAAGCTTCCTTGATTGGTAAAAAACACTAGGGACTTTTTCCTCTTCAAAGGATCGAGTTTCCTCAAACGTCCTTTTCTTCCTCTCCTTGATAGTTATCTTCTTTCCACTCTTCCTCCTTTAATGCTTCTCTTAATTTTTTTCGTATTTAGCTAAGGAAATCTTTTCTTTAGTTGTAACAGTCGCAAAACATCAGATTTCTTCACGAATCGAAGTTGAAATAAAAACAAATGTTTCAAAGAAACATTCTTTCAATGGATTTGTCCATATGGATAGTCATCTTTCCTTTGATCCCTTGCTGGTTATGCCATGACTTTTGTTGAGTTTCTAGTGGTTTCTTGCTAGAACAAGTAGTGGATTTTTCCTTATCAATTCGAGGCTATCTTTTTGGATAGAGCTTTGTTTCTTTGCTGGCATAGAGGTGTTTTGGAGGATGATAATTGCTTATGGCTCTTCTAATCGTTATGTTTTTTCCTTTTCCTCTCTTTTATGTTGTGAGTTTGGGGAATTATTTCTCTCTGATTAAGTCTTTGAATGGTGCCTTCAAAAGGCATCATTATATATTTTTGGAGTGTTTAATGTTCAGAAGTTTGGAGTTTCACATTTGGGAATTCACTCCAGGTTGGCAATTGGCATTCCTTTGACTCTTGCCTATTGTCTCCAATATGAATTTGGTACAGTTTTTAGAGACTTGTAACTGACAAGATTTGTGACTTTTTTAATTTTTTTGGATCTCTATTCACCTGCCTAAAACCTTTTTTTTATATTTTTTAAAAACTTTATTAAAAAAAACAAAATAAAACCGAGCTAGTACTATAAGTTATAACGATCTCATTTCAAATTTCGTTTAAATCTTACCTCCTGATTTAAAACTGCAATGTCAAATACTTTGTCCTGTTTGAATTAATGCACGGTTATTTGACTTCCCCACTATCGATGTGTTACAAGAGACAAAGAGGACAAAGTATATCAAATTAAATTATTAAATGATGAGAGGCGTGATTGGGCAAGGAGGAAACATTACATAAGTTGGAATGCGTGTCTGTGATTGGAATATTTTGAAGTAAATACTGGTGGCGTCGCATTTAATACACAAAGGGTGGAGGATACAATATTTGTTGGAGAGAGATGATGGATTCGGACACTATGGATGTTTTACAAGAGACAAAGATGACAACGTATATCAAATTAAACTAGGGTAAACCAGGCGAAAAGACGTGGCCAAAATTATTAAATGATGAGAGGCGTCATAAGTTGGAATGCGAGTCTGAGATTGGAATATTTTGAAGTAAATAGTGGTGGCGTCGCATTTAATACACAAAGGTCGACGGTGGAAGATATTCGTTGGAGGGAGATGATGGATTCGGACACTATAAATAAAGGGCGGCAAAGACACACATGCCATACTATCTGGTGTTGCAGCAGCTGGTATTCTTAATGGAGGCGATGAGGCTGAGTAGATTGTGTGTTTTGGTTCTAGTTTTTGTTGAGGCAGTGTGTTTGGGCGCTGCAGCAAATGATAAATGCCCTGAGGATGCAGACGGAACGCGGTGCCCCTTGTCTGCCTGTGCCAGCGGCCATGCACTGCCCCGCTGCGCGTTTGGGTTCGCTTCCACCGTGACGGGAGGCGCGGGGGGGCAGTCTTACGTGGTGACGAGCTCTCTGGACGGCAGCGGCTACGGGGCATTCACGATTCACCTCCCCCATCCATGGTGCCATAGACACAACCCATGCCCATCCCCCCTGTCCGTACTCCTCGCCGCCCCCCATAGCTGCCGTAGCTGTCAAAATCGCCAGAGCCGCTGCATTCTTAAATAGCAATCACGTCCCGACGTCACTACAGGTGACCAGCGTCTACCAATTTATTTTCATCGGCAGCCATTACAGCTCACTTCGAATTTGCCCGCCCAACTCAGAATTCTTCATTTTGCCTGCCCAACTTCAGAAATGTTGTAATAAACCTTCCAATGGATTGCAGATCTGGGTAGAGGAACTAGATTGCTGTTTTATTTTAGCACAGGCCACCCACGACTGTTCGGTACCCACCCTGCCAGACGTAGCCATTGAAGATCGCTGTTGAGGATTTCAGAGAAGATCTCCAGACTCCTTCAACGCTCCAATATCCAGGTTTCACCGCTGATTATGACTTTTTGTTTGCTTCATTATGATTGTTTCTTTGATGGCCTCATTACCACTAGAATTTGTGTATTCGTCCACATAATTTCAAGAAAAAAACCTAGCATTTGTTTATCAGTAAGCAGCTAAGCTGTAAATAATCCCCAATTCATGAATGATTGAATAAATGTAGCAGAGCAGAACAGCAACACCAACTCTTTCATAATCCATCCCATTTACGTTTCAACCTGCTCTTTCTCTCTCTCTAATTAAATCTAAGCAATTTGGTCAAATCTGAAGTTACGGAATCCTATGATTCTAAGCCTTATCTAAATTTCAAAAACAGTGCAAAACGTGAATGACAAAACACTTCCAGCCAGCAAATTATCTCATGTCCGTAAATCACGTCGCGAAAATCACTGCCAAAATTTAATTCGGCCTGGAAAAAAAGCAACCCCTACAATTTGACATTGGCAGTATACCCAAAGCTTATATAGTTAATCTGATGTACAGAGTATTGAATTGAAGTATAAAGTGGTGAGTGCAACTTAGCTTAACATATAACATTTAATTCCTCCCCAAAGGACGTTGCATTCAAAGTCTATTAACCTATTATATATATTGAAAACTATGTATCATTACATTTGTAACTATTAACCGCAATATTTTAATTTTAATTTTTTATTTTTCTATTAAGGCACAAATGTTAGGAAATATTTCAAAGTTTATTATTGTGTATAATAAATATGACATCTAAATTTAAAATAATAATATATTTGATTATATTATTTTATTATGTTTTATTTTTATAAATTAATATATTTTTTAATATAAATTTATTGTTTTTTTTATATTTTTTAAATATCAATATTTTCCTATATTTACTGTTTATTATATAAATATTATGAACAAAAGTTACTCATTTGAAAAAAAACAAATCATCAATGCTATCTACATTTTTTTTTTTTTTTAATATAAATATTGTGTTAAACCCCAGTATTCATAGTTTAACACACTAGAAATTTCAAGGTTTTGCTAATGTGGTTATGAATGTCAAACCCATTGATGATTTTTGGTTTTCATCTTCAATAGCTACTATTGGTAACTCTTTAGGTGGATTTATATCTATTTTTTAAAGACGTTTACATGCACCGTACACTACATGCTTGAATCTTGGTAGAGATGGATTTTTCTATCAAACTAGTAGTAAGAAATATGGTTAAAAATAGACAAATCAAATTGGAAGCCACCTTTGGACTATGAAAATTGTACCTTTAGATGTTAGAACTACCATGAGTAAGGCATTTGGTTGGAATATACCTAAAGAAAAGAGAAAAGTAGGCAAGGCATCCTCGTGGTTGGATACATTGTAGGAACCTTCATATGAAGACAATGCAATGGAGGGCCTCCCTTTAGGGTAGTTGCTTCCATTAAACAAGGATTTTGTAGTGTAGATGTTTGCAAAGTTGAAAGATAAAGAGGAAATGCCTACAAGAGTTGAGGAAGATTGAGAAGAGTGTAGTTCAATGGAACAAAGGCAGGGCAATGCATGGATAGAGGAAAAACCAAGAGGTACATCAAGTCTTATCCTTGAAATCCTATAAAAACTTTGATTCTTCCATACATAATATTGTAGAGAATAGAGAGAAACAACCCCTAATGATCAAGGTAAACATATGATTCCTTTACAAAAGGATAAAGAGGAGGGCAATTAGGAAGCATAGTTAACATTACTAATGTTTTAGGAGGGACCTAGATATAGCAAAATGGTTAATGATACTAATTTAGATGTAATAAATCCAAATCTAGATGGTTGGAAAGTTGTTGTTAGTAGAAATGCTAAATTAAATAAAACTTCCTCTATTATAAGAGGTTTACAAATATGAAAAGTGTGGATAGTTTTTTAATTAATGGTTGCTTATGACCCCTCTTTGATTCTATGGGAGGATAATTGATATACCTTTGTTTTTTTTGTTTCCTTGAATTTGAATCTTATGTAGTGTGTGTTAATTTTCAAGGGTGGGCACCCCTATAGAACCCCTAATACTCTATCAAAAAATGAATATAATTTTCATTAATAGATTTTTATGGACCCTCTTCACCCACTTCTATTTGATTAGGTTAATCACATTGATGTGTAGGGAATGGGTGGACGTATATTTTGAGATTTTGATTCAAAGATGGTACCCATTTGTCCCATTTTAGTTAATCCCATCTACTTTAATTATATTGTTATCAATAAGATCTTGAAAATTATGTTTTAATGTTATACAATAAGGCAACTTCCCTCAGTATGTTCGCCAATCCAATGATAGTCCCAAACAAAATTACCATTGAAGTACTATGTACATCACTTTTTAAATATGTCAATTGGTTTCATGGGAGGTGAGTTGTTAAATTGATGTTACACAAGTAGTTGTAATACCACATGTGGTAGATCCTCCAACCTAATGAACATTATTTGATCTTTTTATTTTAGGTTGATAATATTAGTATGAGAGTAACCGATTATATTAAAATTATTTGGAGTCATATTGTTATGTTGAAATCCACCTTTATTGTTGTATTTCTAAAATTTGACTTCGATTGAAACTTATAATAGCACACAAATCTAAAAACAAATTTTAAGTATTGAAAACCACATTTTCTCTAATGATAGGAAGGATACTATAGACAAATATACCTTGAAAATCATTATTTGATTGTTGATAACTCATGTAAAAAAGCAAAGTTTAGAGTCTAGGCACATAATCATTGGTCTTCTCATTTTCACCTCCATTACATTTTGCTAATTTAAAAAATGAGACTTTGAGCCCAATGTTATGTTGGAAATGGTCAATGAAAGAATTGGCCAAGTCCCGTAAGGTATAGTAAAACAAATGAGGTGTGCAATCTTTAAAGATTTATTCAAGTAATTTAACAATAAATGTATCATTGTAAACATAATCTAAATATATCGAATTCAAATTATGTGTGTGAGCCAAGGGTCATGATTTACCATGAGAAATTTTAAACCAATGTGTGACAAATACCATTGGTAATGGACAAACAAGTATGCAATAGGCCAATTGATAACATAGTAACTTACTTGGTAGGTTCTTTTTCGGAGACTATTGGTAGGTTCATTTTCTCCTAATAGCTCTCTACATCCTGATGATGAATTACAGAGTGTGATTTGAAACATTGACACAGTTTAAACTAGAAGCTCGATTGTACATCCTGATGATGCAAATTTTTTTGACACAGTTTAAACTAGAAGCTCGATTGTACAATATTATGGACTATGGAAATTTGATGTGTTTAAGACTGTTACAAGTTCAATTGATACATTGTTTCATATCCTTCAACTCAATCATGATCGTTACCAATTCTCAATTTTAAAATATATCATATCATCCAAGCGGAAATACTATCCTAGAAAAATCCTTAATGGTGTCTATAGAAACCACCAATTTTCAAACACACATTATAGACATCAAGATGAATAAATTTTTGAGATAAAATTCAATGCAACAAAAATCTCCTTGCATGATCTAATTCACATGGAGGGTTGAGATTTGTAGCTACAAAGATTAGTTCTATAGGCATGAAAGTGAACCAAAATAATTGACATTGTATTAATTTTATCAGTTGAAAAGTGGTTGTCAACCAAGACAAATTTTTAACAAAGTCGTAATTTAGTTGGTCATATCTTTCATAGTAAACTTGGCATTAGATGTAGAAATAGGCACCATTATTTTATTTATTTTATGTTCATTTAGTTCATTAGCTTCATTAGCTTAATCATTGTCAACTCATTAATTTTATCTAGAGTTGTTTAATTTTCTTGGTTACTTATTTATTTACCTTGGAATTTTATAAAAGGTTATTATTTTCCTTTTCATTTTCATTAATCCACTATTCTTATAGCCCCTAAAGTTGTTTCCTTAAGATTTATCCTCCTACATTAGGGTTTTAGATCTAATATTTCTAAGGGTATACCTTTCATCATAGTTCTTACTATGATTTGGATCCACCATTTATTTGTTCTTCATTGATATTCTCTTAATTATGGTTTGGGCCATCATTATTTGATATATTAAAGATCCCTATTTACCCATGCTTTGGTTGTGCATTATTATTAAATCGTTTGTCATGGATCATTATGAGAATTTTGTGGGTATTATCAATATGTATATATCATGGATTAAATAAGGTGTTTTCACACTTCATTGATTCCTATCCTTTGACCCTCAATGATATGGGATTCTTATTTCATATTTATGATGCTTCATTTTTCTTGAGTGCATTGTATCTAGCTTTGCCTCCTTCATGGGCCCATTTGGTTCTTTTCCATCCATCTTAGAGGAACTTACTTCATTTGTAAACTTGATCTATGAGTATTATACCCCTTGTGTGATTGATGATTATGATGTAGCTCCACCTTCCAATAATACATCTAGAAGTGATGTTTTAAGTGAATTGAGTTACACCTTCCTTTGTTATTCATGATTTTGTTGAGCCTTGTGATGTTATTTATACTTTCTTGATAGCCATGTTTGTATACCATTGGACTCATACCCCTTTGATGATGTCTTATGAGGAGTCTAAGAATATTGATTTATGTGAGACACCTTATGTTATACATTACAATGATATGGTTTGTGATGATAATTATTGTACATCTCATGTTGACTCTATAGATATATTTATGATGATTCTTTACCTTGTGATACATTAAATGAGGATAGGATGGATTATGATAATTAATTAGCTTCAAGTGTGTAGATATTATTGATGATTAATCATTTCCTACTACATTGCATGATGATATTATGGTTGTTAGTGAGAAGTTATTTCATCTTACCCTCCAATCCTCACCATCCATTTCAAACTCCAAATGCATCTTGACCATTCATCTTCACACATGTCCTCCATCAATAAGACTATTAAATTTTATGGTACTACAAAGCCTTATGGTATGACTAAAATTGTTTTCATGTTCTATCCCTTCTTCCCATTCTAATTCTATAAACTACATGAGGGTTTTCCATTCTCATTGTGCCTAAATATTTTTCCATTCTTCACACATCTTGGTTTTCCAAACTTCTTTATAAAAGGAGTGAATGGAGGTTTCCTAGTTTTCACATTGTCCTTAATCTCCTTCCTAAAGTTAAATAGGGATAATAGATGTATCTATTTATTGAGCTACTATGATCTTGTTATTGAGTCACTATATAAATTTTTTCATACTAGTATAAGCTCATTTGGCTAATAAATTATTTAGAGGACTACTAACAATCTTATTATTATTTAGGATGGGGAGAAAAAATAAATGGAAATTATTGCTCGAACTAGATGTGCAAGATATTCCCAACCAAAAAAATTATTTCTCAAGTGAGAGCCTTGAATGGACACCAATTGGAGAAGATAATGGTGAGATGGATTTATGTGCTACAATCCCTCTTAAGAGACTCACTGACTTTGTGAAAGGAGAAGGTCTATTGGATGGTATAGAGACAATGGTTGTACGCAAATTACATAGAGAGAACAACTCTACAAACTACACTAACCATAGTACAAAAATGTACTCAAGGTTTGCTTAGATTTAACATTCTCATTAAATATGTCATCTTTTTAATTTTAATTTTTGTTATATCAATTAATATATCTTTTTTTTTTGTGCATGTATAAATAGTTATTGGTGTGCTTTTGGCCCTAACGACAACGGAAACAAACCTGCAAACAAGCAAAGGATATGCAGGTTTCAAAAGAAAAGAGGTTGTCAAACTCACTTTCAAGTAAGAGTCATGTATGGTAGACCGGATGTTGCAATTATTACATACAATGAGTGGAGCCATTGTGATGCTAATGGTGAATTTTGTCATAGAAAGAATGACCCTTCTAGTGATCCAAGGAGTGCTTTTGCACCGAGGTTGTCAAATGAATGTAAATCATATATTGAGTCATTATTGTTAATGGGTGTGGGGATTGACACAATATGTGAAAAGCATTACTTAGACAATGGTTTGATTAAATTGATGAACAAAAGGGATGTTTGTCTATTAAGAAAAGATGTAATGAATGCGTGGAAAAGAGTACGCTCCATTCGATCCCAAAAAAGTGAAGATGATGCAAAAAGTGTGAACTTGTGGCATGTAGAAGAGAAAGACAACTTCTTTTACTACAAAAGGCCAAATATTGTGGATAATGCACCATTTATGATAAGCATCCAAACACCATGGATGCGGGAAATGATGGTGAAACATTCACATAATTCAATTATTGCAATGGATTCCACTTTCTCGACAAATAAATATGGTGTAAGTATAACAATTTTAAATATGTTTTTGGATCTCAATTTAATCATTTATTTATTTTATTTAATAAATTAATTTATTAATATTTTATTCATGTACAGTACCAATTGTATACCTTGCTTGTTTTTTATGAGCAAGAGGCTGGTGTACCTGTTGCATGGGCCATATCGTCACGAAATAAAGTCGAGGATATAAATGAATGGCTCACTAAAATTTATACACAAGGAAAGCAGTGTAAAGAAAATTGGCATGTCAATGCATTCATGACAGATGATGCTAGTGCTGAGATTGAAGCCATCAGGTTTTTACTAACCTTAATTTCTTTATTTAAACTAAAGTGAACTCATTAGAATTGTCTAATATTTAGTTTGTAAGAATATATGTTTCATAATTTACACCACATAATGGTATCACCTTAACAATGCATTTTGTTGGAATGTTACTAATCACCTTTTATAATGTAACTTGTAGATTGTCCTTTGGTTGTCGAGTAATTCTATGTATTTGGCATGTACGTAGGGCATGGCTAAAAAATGTGTACAGGTAATTGGATTGATAATTAAAATATATGGAACATTACATATTTGAACCACATAGCTTGATATTATGCTTTATATTTCAGGTATGCTAGTAATAAGGATGTCGGAACAAATATGTTTGATAGATTGGGTGAGATTATGTATGCAATGAGTGACAATGAAGACATTATCACTCATCTAATCAACAAATTTATGGAGGAATTCAAACAAGAGAAGGACTTCATTAATTACTTTAAAACAACTTGGTGTCATGATGAGGTTCGTATTGGTAAGATTATGAAATTCTTTGTTATGGTTTCTTTGCATACATTATTTAACTTGATTTTTGTCTATGCTAAAACATCATGTTCCTTTTTTATATAGAGATGTGGGCAAAACACTTTTGTCATGCGAACCAAGAGACTAATGCTTCCATAGAATCATATCATTTCCACATTAAGAGTCATTATTTAAGTGATCGTGCTAAGAAATGCACAAGGAGAATGGATTCGCTTATCCACACACTTCTTCATAGGGTAGAGCCATTCTACAAACATAAAAGATATTTGCAATTATCAGGATTTCTAACAAATTTTAAAAAGGAAAGATATTATATTACTGCATTGGAGAGGTCAAAAACAATACCAGATGCAGATTGTTATCCATATGATCTCCTCCCTAACACATATAAGGTAAGAAGCCAAACTGATGCAATGAAATGGTATCACGTGAGAAAGTTTGGACCCAACTTCCATGTATGTGATTGTAAATGGGCACAAAGGGGAAACACATGCAAGCATGTGTTGAAGATTTTAGATCTCATGAAGAGAAACAAAACAGATGAGAAAGATCAAGTTGCTAGTAAGTGTCACTTGATATTTACATTTTACATTGATATTTTTAATGATTATTATATTTCTATTTCAAAACTAACTAAATTACTCTCATTGAATTATAGATAGTGCTACACCATTGGTTGATGATGACATAGAAGGGAGTTTTGGTCATGAAAACAAAGTTACTGGTAATGTTGATATGTTACTTTTATAATAAAATTTTGATTATTTTTTATGGTTTCTAACTCTTATTGAATTACAGATGGTGCTACACCATTGGTTGATGATGACATAGAAGGGAGTTTTGGTCATGAAAACAATGTTACTGGTAATGTTGATATGTTGCTTTTATAATAAAATTTTGATTATTGTTTATGTTCCTAAAAAGTCAATAATTTTTTTTTCAATTATAGATAGATCTATTCCATTGGAAGCTCAAGATGCAGTTAGGTTTGTCACTCCTGAAGATCAAACTATTGGTAAGTAGTGATATCAACATTTAGTAATGAAATATTAAGGTTTTTCTATGTTTTCTTATGACTAAATTATTGTTATTTGAATTACAGATGGCAGGCAATCATTTGATACTAGCAATGATAACCTAAAATGTTCCATTGATTTTTTGAACTCACCACTCCAAAATTTACCAACAACATCAGATGAAATTCTTATTTTTAATGACTGTGTTGAAAGATTTAGAAAAGATATCCATGAATCTTTTGCTTCCTCTTTCAAATTCAAATCAATCCTTGGATTAGAGGACATGCCTATGACACGGATATCACCATGGTTTAGTCCCACCAAAATGCACAAACATCGTTCTATCCATCGAAGAGGTAATGCCATTGCTCAAGACTTGAATGAAAAAGCTGAAGAGTATGAAGAATATCAATTCCCCACTATAGGTTGTAAAAAGAAAAAGAAAAAGAAGGTCTTCAATCGTTCAGGCATAGCGACACAAGCAGAAAGGATTAATATTGCACAACAACAAAGTGAGTACATTTATTGAAAAGTATTTAATTTTTTTATGCATCATTAGTTCTTTCTCTAATTTGATATGCTAAACATATGTTGTTGTAGCTTTGGATGATCAAGACAATACTTGTCAACATCATTTGCCCTTCTCTATTGACTTAAACCAAACAACAACAAATGCAACACAAATTATAGATGGTAAATTTTTCTTTTCATTGTGTTTACTAATATACACAAAAGCTACTAAATATTCTTATTTCTAATCACTTTTCTATATGTAATCAAACAAGCAGTGGATGCAATTTGTGGAGCTCAACCATCAATGTTCAATGTTAGACCCACTCAGACATTTCAACAAACCATTTCAGGTACTTAAGGTTGTTGATATTTTATTAAATTATGTTCTACATATTCTAATCTTACACTTGAACACTTTATAGAATTTAATGTGTTAAATGTGCATGTTATTATAGATTTAGATGATCAGCAACACACTCAACATAGGGTACCCCCTTGTATTGATCTTAACCAAAGAACGACATCAATTATGGATGGTATGCAAAGTGTGGATGGTAAATAAATTCCAAAAAAATCTATCATTAAGTTACTCTTTTGGATATGATTTTTAGCTTTGAAATAACATGTTAAGATTACATAAATTATATTTTGTAGCTAAATCATGGAATTTTTAGATATTCATTCTTATTTCTAATCACTTTTCTATAACTATTGAAATAAACAGTGGATTCAATTTGTGGAACACAACCATCAATGTTTAATGTTATCCCCGCCCAAGCATTTCAACAAACCATTTTAGGTAATTCAGAATGCTATATTTTATTAACTTAAATACATATTGCAATCTTATGCTTGATCACTTTATTTAAGTTGATGTGCTGAAAACCCATGTCATTGCAGATTCAAGTGATCAACAAAACAATCAACAATATAGGCCACCCATTTGTATAGATCTTAACCAAACAACAACAATGGATGCAATGCAAAGTATTGATGGTAAGGAAATTACAAAATAAATTTATATCATTGATTCCTCTTTTGCATATGTTGTATAGCTTTGAAATGACATTTTAAGATTAAGTAAATTATTTTATAACTAAATCATGTAATTTGTAGGGGTTGATGATAATATAATAGAGGATTATGGTCAATACTTCTATGGAAGTTAGATTACTCCTCCCATCTGCACTTATATTCTAAACATGAATGGGTGTTTCCTCGTTGTGGCCCATTTGGAGAAGGTGAAAAGGGTTGTCAAAGTCACCTCCTTTCTAGTTATGTATTTGTTTGAGGATGTCTCTAGTGAGGGCTCTTAGGTACATTAATTCTAGTTACCTTAATTTTATATCTTCATTAGTTGTTACTACTTCTATTTGTGGTCAAGAATTTTTTTTGTAATATGATTATATAATACAAATGGTTCTAGTGCCCATTTCTTAGTGGATCACATGGATTTTTCTATGCATAATGATGATATGCTATCATTTGATGTCTATGGGGATTCTCCTTTATTGTTCCTGCTATGATTTTGGTCCATCCTCTGGTCTAGGCATCTTTTGCTGAGTGTATGTTTGTTAAATTAAGGGTTAGGATATATAAAACTATGCTGTCATATTATTAACCTGATCTTCTATAATTGTTGTTGTTTCTGAATGGATATTTATTAAGACTTGTATGTGCTTATTGCCTTATTCTTTTTGGTCTGCTGCGTTTGCTTTTATCTGAAGTGAGTTTACCAAGTTGCAAATTCAGAGATAGAGATTTGTCTTCATCAATAACCCCATGTAAAATGCCCAGAAAAGGTAACAGTTGTGTCTGTATTTAACAATGGTACTACTTAAAAGACAATTTCATGAAACAGGGTTTGCGGAAATAGGGTATCACTTTTGAGCTAGTATAAAGGCATTCATCCTATGTTTCATCATTTTTTTTAAATCCAATTTTGACACATATGAAAGATACCTAAAAGCATAAATCTCGCCCACCTCTACGAATCACCAAAGGAGGATGAATAATTATTGTTTTTACAGTGCAAAAAAATGTTGCCTATCTATTCTGGCCCAACTGGAAGGCTATTATTAATTATTGTATGTAAAAATGCCCCCACTCTACAAAAACTACAAAATGAATTTACTTTCAAGAAAATGCAATTGGCAGGCGTAAGTCTAGACTCTACAACCTTTGTCAACATCCTCCCAGCCTATGCCAGATGAGAGCTTTGGAACAGGGTACGTACATCCATCAAAGCATAAAGGATTGAAACTTTCAAGCAAATGCAATTGGTAGGCGTAAGTCCAGACTCTAGAACCTTTGTCAGCATCCTCCCAGCCTGTGCCAGATGAGAGCTTTGGAACAGGGTATGTACATCCATCAAAGCATAAAGGATAGAAGAATTTTTTCAAATGTTGTAGTTGCAACTGCTCTGGGAGTCATGTATGCAAAATATGGAAGCATAGACAAGGCACGTGAACTGTTTGACAAAATGCCTCAAAGAAATATGGTCTCATGGAATGCCATGATTGCAAGAATATGCACAAAATGGATTTTTGCAAGGATGCTTTATAAACTTTCAAGCAAATGCAATTGGCAGGTGTAAGTCTAGACTCTACAACCTTTTTCAGCATCCTCCCAGCCTGTGCTAGATGAGAGCTTTGGAACAGGGTACGTACATCCATCAAAGCATAAAGGATTGACACTTTCAAGCAAATGCAATTGGCAGGCGTAAGTCTAGACTCTACAACCTTTGTCAGCATCCTCCCAGCCTATGCCAGATGAGAGCTTTGGAATAGGGTATGTACATCCATCAAAGCATAAAGGTGCAATTGCCAGGCGTAAGTCCAGACTCTACAACCTTTGTCAGCATCCTCCCAGCTTGTGCCAGATGAGAGCTTTGGAACAGGGTACGTACATCCATCAAAGCATAAATGATTGAAACTTTCAAGCAAACGTAATTGGCAGACGTAAGTCCAGACTCTACAACATTTGTTAGCATCCTCCCAGCCTGTGCCAGATGAGAGCTTTGGAATAGGGTATGTACATCCATCAAAGCATAAAGGATAGAAGAATTTTTTCAGATGTTGTAGTTGCAACTGCTCTGGGAGTCATGTATGCAAAATATGGAAGCATAGACAAGGCACGTGAACTGTTTGACAAAATGCCTCAAAGAAATGTGGTCTCATGGAATGCCATGATTGCAGGAATATGCACAAAATGGATTTTTGCAAGGATGCTTTATAAACTTTCAAGCAAATGAAATTAGCAGTTTTAAAGCCAGCATCCTCCCCGCCTGTGCCAAAATGGTTCTAATTCTGTTGGTTTGGAAATTGTGCCAACAAATAAGCTTGCTACTTGTTAATTTGCTTTTTCAATTCTTAATGCCTATATCAAAGATGGTCCAACAAATCCAACTCCTATGTTTGGAAGTGGACAATCTCGCAATGTCTTGATACTCATACATGATGACAAATGGTAAAATCTTATGAAAATTCAAGCCCATTTACCTAGCCTTTATCTAATCCTTATCTGTATATGACCCCATGCTTATTGACATGTCTTTTTTATGTGCACAAAGTCCTATACATTTCTCCTATCTATTTATTATCCATGTTGATCTATACACTAATACCTAAATTACCTTTATCTATCATGATCCATTCTACTTGTTTGATATAAGGTCAAGTATACAGTCAAGGGGTTTCTTGCATGAGTGCAAACTCAACCCACTTAAATTTAAAATAAAAATTTTGAATCTTGGTTAACTGGCCCCTTTGTCTTTCTTGCTTAGAGCTAACTATGTACACATTTGTGTGATCTATTATCATGTGCTTGTGTAAAAAGATATCCAATTATATGAACATTTTATCATCATGGAATCAAGAGACCTTTCATTCATTCTAGAGCATTTAGAAGATCAAATTAATATCGACATATTTAGGTTTAGTGCTTAAAGGAGTAATGAATCTAATTTTTAGATGTTAGTCTATTATTCAATCATTTAGTCAAAGTCATCAATTTAACATCGTTACATGGTTTGACATGTCAAGAAATAGTGGGATCCCATAAAGTACAAATTGACAAATCTATTAACCCCTTTTACTATGAGAGATCAAACAATTTACTTTTCAGATTGCATAGAGCACAAAATTCAAACTATCAGAGGTCTAGTCCATAGCTACATACCGACTTCATGACTATGAATTAGACACATACCAATGATCTTGACCTAGATTAGACTAGCAAAGAATATTTTAATTTTGATCTATACATTCAATTGTCAAGGCCATTTCCTACTCCTGATGTGCATAAATTCCAAAGCATTATCCATTTGGCACTCATTCTTTAGTCATAGAGCTAAGTAGTCCATCCTTCTTATTTCCTTTCTAAAAATAGTATATGTTTGTGTTAGTGAATTGTCTAGCTCCATCTATTCTCATTTCATCATTATTACTTGGTCTTGACCTAGGGTTTATATAGATTTTTCATGTATTTTTAGACCCAATTTCTAATTTATTGGCCTATTCCTAGTCATATTATTGCTTATATGTAGGGATTTACATGATCCTAATTTTC
Organism: Cunninghamia lanceolata; assembly: GCA_027924645.1. Lineage (NCBI taxonomy): Eukaryota > Viridiplantae > Streptophyta > Pinopsida > Cupressales > Cupressaceae > Cunninghamia > Cunninghamia lanceolata. The sequence goes on along the minus strand of BSBN01000628.1, from coordinate 5,820,123 downwards.
CATTGAGAAGAAGCCCTTGCCTAAACCCTAATATGGTCACCCAATTCGATGACAATGATATATTTTATGGTCGTCACATTGAGATAAACTTAGGTGATGTTTATGATCATGAAGCTTATGTGAATAAACAAGATTTTACTACTTAACTTTCTAAACTTGTTTCATCTCTTAAGGTTAGTGAATCTACCTCCACCCATACCTCTACGATAGGAACCTCATCCATTTCTACTTCTATCATTTCTACTAGTCTTCCAATCATTTAGTGCATCTTTTTCCATACACCTTTCATATAGCACCATTGATTCTAAAAAATTACTTCATTTACCCAAACTACTTTTTCCACATCCTACAGTATCGATTCCCTCAAATACCTCAACTATTCCATTCCTTTAACCCAAACCATAGCCTCATCCATACCTCTTACATCACATGCTTGTATGCATCATAGTGGCCCTGATCAATCTTTAGTAATCATACCATCCTCTACCCTTTATGTACTATTCCTAAAGATTGTTTAAATAGAAAAGAAAGTGGATGAAAATCCCAGTGGACAAGATGATAATGCAGTTTTAGATCTTAGGCATACACCTCTAGCATTTGAGATGGGACATATCCATTGCCTATGGATTTTGTCACACCAAGGTTTCTGATGTATGATGGCAAAGGTGACCCTAATACTCATCTTAAATTCTATACATCTATATGCATGGATTTTCTTTATGAGGATAGAATATTGACAAATTTATTTTCACATACACTTAAGGATTATGTTATTGAGTGGTTCTATACACTTCCTTGAGGATCCATATGTTCATTTAGTGATCTAACAAAGGTGTATGTTAAGTAATTTGAAGTTAATATTAGCCTTAGAGTTATCATTACATTGATTTGTTTGAGTATGCTTAAGGATCTAATGAACACATCAATGATTATGTCATGATATTTTCTTCAATGTGATCTAAGTCGATTACCCCTTTGCATGGTTAAAAAATTCAAAATATTTTTATCAAGGAGCTTATTAAACTAATTCAAGGCAATACATATAGCTTTGCTTCTTTTATGAATTTAGGTGCTCATGTTAAAATAATGGAATCAAAATTGTTAGCAAGAAATGAGTTTAAATATGGTTCAAGTCAAAATACTTCTCATCCTCCTAACTTTCAAAAGTCAAATACTTTTTCAAAGGGCAATGAAAAGAAGGAAAATCTGAATCAAGTGGCTAATACCTTTTCTTTTTCTTTGTTTAGACCATCTAAATGTAGGGAGTTCACTAAGCTTGATGAATCTATGGACAATGTGCTTCAAACATTATTGAGGGAGAAACTTATCATTCCTCCTCATATCTATCCTATAAATACTAGTCTATGACCAACATTATGTGTAAGAGTATGATTATAGGGGAGTTATGTTGGAATCTTGACCAACATTATGACAGTCTATGACACATTTCATAAGGCATTTTTTAATAGGCTTGAATGTGTCATGTCCCCTTTATAATTAAATTATTTTAGATGATTTAGTAGTCCATTCTATATTTCCCAAGGGCTAAGGAAAAATAAATAGAGAAATAAACTAAAATGAAAGAGGTAGATTTCAAGAAAATTAGCAACTATATTTGGCCCTTTTCCTGTGTGGAGACTGTCAGTGCTGAAGGGGCTTTGGGTGGTTTGGCCATCATGTGGAAGCCTCACTCCCTAGAAGGTAGTATCATAGGTACTAGCAAAAACTACATAACTCTAAATATCAATCTCCACAATAGCTCGCTGAGCTAGAACTTAACCAATGTTTATGCCCCTAATAATACGGCCCAGAGAAGGTAACTCTAGAATGATATGAAAACAACCAAAGAAGCATGAAGGAGTAGTAACTGGATGGTGGCCAGGGATTTCAACTCTCCCTTATACCCATTTGAAAAATTAGGTGGTATTATGGACTTCACAAAAAGTATGATGGATCTGGACAATTTCCTACACTTGGCGGGTTTGTTGGATCTTGACTTGGAAGGCTTCAATTTCACATGGTCCAATAGGAGGGAAGGTAGTAATCTGATCTAGGTTAGACTTGATCGAGTCCTAGTCTCTGCGGGCTGGGATATAATTGAAAGATGCAAGCTAGAGAACCTTTTGAGATTCAGGATTCTAAGTGTAAATTGTGCACCAAACTTAGTGATAGAGTCACCATTCTTTATCAAGCAATGGATCTCCAAAACCAGGTTCTGAAATGGCAACTTACCCAACTCCACCATGCTAGAAAGAAAATTTAGCAATTCGAGTCTATCACCCAGCTGGAAGCGGAGGAATGGCTGAAGGAGTCTAATGATGAGCTATGGAGCCAAGTGGAAAAGATGGCCACCGGATTTGAAAATTGGGAATGCATTGAGGATGAGATAGGTCAAATCAAGATTACTCAAGAAAACTTGGATAGGAAAGTGTCTGACCTTGTGGACTATAGTAGGGAAACGATGAAGAGTTCAGCCACCACTCTATATGTGTTGAAGGAGGAGTTGGAGAGAAGAACTATTCTGTCGAGTGAGTTTGCTCGTTCTTGGAAAATAGGGACGGTCTATGTTAGAGGGTTAACTTTCAGGGTCTATGAAGATTTAATTGCTAAAGCCATGGAGCTCAAGCTGGATGGAACCTGTATACCTAGGAAAGTTAAAGGCAACTACAAGAATGATATGTTGAAGTTTTTCCAAGAGGTAGAGGCGGTTAACAGATTGTAAAATGGTTTCAACGGGGAAGATTTACCAGGCATCTGGAGTGATGTGGCGGAGGTCATCATGAGGTACATCATGCTTGAAGGTAGGTTCAAAAGATTCCATGGTTATCTTTTTCCCCTTCTAAATCATTTTCATCACAACATTAGAATCAATCTTCCCTACTAGTTGTATTCCTCTCTTGAGGACTCTATTCAGAAAGTGTTGTTTGGTGAAAAACTCCTCCCGTTACATCAGAGTCTTATTTACACCCTCTTTAAGTTTGAATTGGCTCAAACCCCTGCTCTAGGGTTTTGCCCTAGGATCTACAAGCCCCAACTCATCAAGAACTTCCTTGATAGTGAGAACAAAGAGGAGGGTTCCATTGACATTGGTGAGGGTTCCCAGAGGGTTGGGTATTCTTGGGGGGAGAGTTCCAAAGGTAAGGTTACTTTTGACAAGGGCTTGCAGGCTAGGAAACAGTGAGGGCAGGGGAATAGTAATGTGAAACAGATAGCTACTACCCCTCTTTTTGATTCTGAACAAACCACTACTGATAGAGATTACAATAAGGCTCCCTTGTAAATAGTGACAGTGAAAATGGATCAGATGGTTCTCCACAGTATGAGCATTCCTCATAATGCACATTCCCTGAAGAAGAAAGAGCAAGCTAGGAAACCTAATCCTAAGGGTTATGTTGGGACTCCTGGGAATAAGGGAGTGAACAAAGCTCAGATGTCTAGGCCTAGAAGGAAGATTAGCTCTGACGAGGATGACAGTTCAGATGAGGAAGTGTTTATTCTTGATTTTGACATCGAAAGTGAGACCAATGAGGATACTAACACTGAAACAGAAATGGATGAGGAAGAGGACTCCTGCAAAGATTGTGGGAAAAATCTAGAACATAAAGGAAAAGGGAAAACTCCTCAAGGGCTCCAAAAGGCCCAACTAGACCAATTCGGAGGACTCCCCCAGCAAGAAGGCTAAGATTATTGAAGACTACATTGAGGAGATTCAGGATTCTAAGTGTAAATTGTGCACCAAACTTAGTGATAGAGTCACCATTCTTTATCAAGCAATGGATCTCCAAAACTAGGTTATGAAATGGCAGCTTACCTAACTCCACCATGCTAGAAAGAACATTCAACAGTTCGAGTCTATCACCCAGCTGGAAGCGAAGGAATGGCCGAAGGAGTCTAATGATGAGCTATGGAGCCAAGTGGAAAAGATGGCCACCAGATTTGAAAATTGGGAATGCATTGAGGATGAGATAGGTCAAATCAAGATTACTTAGGAAAACTTGGATAGGAAAGTGTCTGACCTTGTGGACTATAGTAGGGAAATGATGAAGAATTTGGCCACCACTCTATATGTGTTGAAGGAGGAGTTGGAGAGAAGAAAAATTGTGGCTGAGGGAGTGGAGGGGAAAGAGAAATATATGATCAAGAAACAAGGGATTGCAGTGCAGCTGAAGGAAAGCAACAACAAGGAGAAGTTGGAGGTCACTCAGAACCAGGGGACCAAGTTGGAAGGGAAAGGCAAGCAGAATGTTCAAGTGCGGTTGGAGAAGGATGCTGAAGAGACCTCCTTCTTAAGGAAACTGGAGTTCTTGAGCAAAGAGTGGCATGCTTTAAGCTGCCTTAAAACTATGGCCAGAAAGTAGCTGGTCGTCTGCTAGTCCTGTCTATTTAGGCTAGCCTTTTGGCCGGCCTATCTCTTTTTTGGTTGTTTCTGCTCTTCTCTGGTTTTGCGTCTTGTGAAACTCTTTTGTTACCTGTTGGGCCTTTGTATATGGGTTCGGGCCCTTTCCCAGTTACTTTAATCAAAACAAAAAGATGATGTCACCATAATGGTTGATGTATTTTTAATTGATTTTTGTTAGTTCATTATTTTGATGATGTCACCTTTAAGAGGCTCGTTTTATATGTGAATTTCCCCTAATGTAGCTCTCAACATCTCACCTACTTCTTCATCCCAAAAAACCTCTTTAACAAAAATCTATACAAGATCTCTAACTCTCTTCTCTTTTAGCTAAAAGCACAAAGTTGTGTCACCCTTCTATAAATAAAATGGCAACAATTTAAAGCTTTTTTACTTGAAGCACCTAAAATCCATATATATTTGAACTTTTGAAATGATGTAAACTTAATAAAATGTAGATATTTATTACTCCATGGATATCTAGGCACTTATTCTTCACCTAGATCTTACCACTTTTTTGTCCCAAGTCATTTCTGTTGGCATAGGGTCAATCTTGTGGTCATAAATTTGATCTCTAAAACTCTAAAATTCAAACTCAATTTTAGCTTTTCTCCCATCCATTATACTAGTCATTGTGAGTTGGCTAAACACACATTTGCATAATTTAATGCTATGTGCTTATATATAAAGGCACTCATTTGCATCCATTTCATCATCTCACATATGCTCATCTTGAAAGCATTACAAGGAGTAGAAGCATTAGAAGAACACTTCAATTTGATGCTTTAAGAAAAATCTAAGGTTGCATACTCATTCTAGGATGCTTGCTTGTTGTTTAGGGTTTAGGGTTTAAGGTTTAGGGTTTAGGGCACAGGGTCAATCTTGTGGTCATAAATTTGATCCCTAAAACTCAAAAATTGAAACTCAATTTTAGATTTTCTCCCATCCATTATACTAATCATTGTGAGCTGACTAAACACATGTTTGCACAATTTGATGCTATGTGCTTTGCTTGTATATAAAGGCACTCATTTGCATCCATTTCATCATCTCTCACATATGCTCATCTTAGAAGCATTACAAGAGTAGAGGCATTAGAAGAACACTTCAGTTTGGTGCTTTAAGACAAATCTAAGGTTGCATACCCATTCTAGGATGCTTGCTTGTTGTTTATTGATCTTTTACATACATTTTCAGGATTGACCTAAGATAACATATCCCATTTAATGCTATGTACTTATATATAAAGGCACTCATTTGCATCCATTTCATCATCTCACATATGCTCATCTTGAAAGCATTACAAGGAGTAGAAGCATTAGAAGAACACTTCAATTTGATGCTTTAAAAAAAAATCTAAGGTTGCATACTCATTCTAGGATGCTTGCTTGTTGTTTAGGGTTAAGGGTTTAAGGTTTAGGGTTTAGGGCACAGGGTCAATCTTGTGGTCATAAATTTGATCCCTAAAACTCAAAAATTCAAACTCAATTTTAGCTTTTCTCCCATCCATTATACTAATCATTGTGAGTTGACTAAACACATGTTTGCACAATTTGATGCTATGTGCTTTGCTTATATATAAAGGCACTCATTTGCATCCATTTCATCATCTCTCACATATGCTCATCTTAGAAGCATTACAAGAGTAGAGGCATTAGAAGAACACTTCAGTTTGGTGCTTTAAGACAAATCTAAGGTTGCATACCCATTCTAGGATGCTTGCTTGTTGTTTATTGATCTTTTACATACATTTTCAGGATTGACCTAAGATAACATATCCCTTTACAACATACAAACAATCCTCCAAAGGTATTTGTAAATACTACCAGTTTCAAATAGTAGAAAAGATAAAGGTAGATGCCAACTAGGTGAACTAGAAATTAAGAGCATAGAAACATAAACATCAATTTAACATGGTAAAAGGATGAATCTATGGATGAAAGACCTTAAGGCATGGATTTGACCCCAAACAGTGAATAGGTTCAACACAAAACTCGAAGCATTACACAAACAAAGAGATACCATTTCTACGTTAGAAACTATTCAGAATTGGCTATTCTTAAACATCATCCACTTCAACAATCAAAAGTCAATTTTAGCCAATAAAAATAAGACAAATGTTTACCACTTTTTGTTGTAGGTGAGGTGTAAAATTGCTATTGACAATTAAAGTGGATAATGTTTAAGTAGATTGTTCAAAATTCAAAAAAATATAAACAATCATCCATTCTTTGATCACAAAATGAATTACCCTTATCTCTCTTGTTTATTTTTCTTAAATTAAGATTAATCTCAAAATTACATTAATCCACACCTCATAATTTATGCCGAGTTGTAAGCATTTAATATACAATTATTAAACATTCTTTATGATAACTTTTATATCAATCCATACAACCAAATTAAACAACATTAAACATAAACATTACATGATCAATCACGAGACAGCCGACATTTTTTTCCCCTAAAACTAACGATGTAAAAACACAATTATCACATAATCAATTGGTTTAAAATAATTAGAAAATGTCAAAAATTGAGGATCTGATATTTTAGCATGCCATTAAGGTAGACCCATCATGACCAAATCGATCGGCGCCATAACCAATTGACCAAGACACGCGACCCAGCGATAATTGCATAAATCAACCATGACAAAGCAAGTATTACAAAAAGGGCATCAGAGAAAGAACAACCTTCGGTGAGAAAACTTTGAATTTTAGGACGTGATTGCTATTTAAGAATGCAGCGGTCATGGCGATTTTGATTGATCTGATAGCTACGGCAGGCAAGTATAGGGGGTGGCGAGGAGTATGGATAGGGGGGATGGGTATGGGTTGTGTCTATGGCACCATGGATGGGGGGGTGCATCGTGAATGCCCCATAGCCGCTGCCTCTCTGGACTCCCCCTAGGATGAGATCTAACATCCAAGGCCAAAGTAACCCTCATATTAGTGAAAAATATCATAATGTGCATCTACCCCTTTGGTTGGGGCTGGCTAGAGAGGAGTAGATCTATGCTGAAAAGAAGAAATTTAATTGTGCCATCAGAAGGAAATATGACCACAATGTTGAGTAGGAAAATGTTGACGCAAAAGATGTGAGAGACATCTCACAAACTTCTATCCATGTCTATAAGAGAAGTAATAGTATCCAAAGGCTATAGAAGAGTAAAGGCTTCAACAAAAATATATTATTAATAGCATAAAATAGAATAGTATCTTCTAGAACTAGAACACAATAAACACAATTCTTTGAAGAACCTCCCCCTACAATTTGTTTCAATCAACATGTATAAAACCTCAATTGACCTTTGTGAGAGAGAAAAAATTTATAGCCTTTGCAATTTTATAAAATTTGAATGTAGCCCTAAAGAAACTATAGGAAAAGTTAGGTAAAATAGGTTGCAACTAAACAAATGCATTATCCTCCACTTGAAAATTGCACTCTACCCTATGTTTTCATGTTTTTTACTTCATCATGTTTGCACTTTTTGATAAGTAGTCCTTCAACTATCTAAGTATGCCATTTATCTCCTATAATGCCGCTAATGCCGCTATTGTTGCAAGAATATATGTCCCTCTCAACTAGGCAATACCTTAAAGTAGTCATCTTTATGGATGAGTAATACATAGAATTATACCTTGATACTTGGCCAGATAGAACTGGTCCACCCACTTATTATGCTTATCACCTACATGAATCCTCAAGTAATCTTGTAAATTTTTGTTCATTGCCTCTTTCTGTCCATTACTTTGAGGATGGTAAGTAGCACTTATGTTGAAAGTGGCATTTTTTAATCGTAACAGTTCTCGCCAAAATTTATTTTGGACTTCGACAAGAATAAGCATGGGACATTCCCAATGAAAAATTTTATATCTTGTAGCACTAAAATTGAGAAAACCATCCTAATTATTGATGAAAAACTATATATATTACTCATTCCTTCTAGTTTTTGGAAAGTTGTCAGCTTACTAATGCCACAAAGAAAGTGAAGATTAAATTTCAAATGTAGGGAATGTAATTTTTTAGTAAAGTATGAGTGTTTTCATGTATAAGCAAATGAAGAAATCTTGATAAAAATAAATATCCTAAGATCTAGTAGATGACACATGAGATGCAGTGCATGCGGGATTTGTTCTAAATCACTATGCAAGTGAGTCAAGAGGTACAAATTTACCCTTTTGGTTAAAGCCCTATTTGACAGATAGTTTGAAAGCATAACATAAAGTGGGAAAACTACATCATAGCTATGACAAAAATATTCTTGTCACAAGTTTAGGAAATATTTTCAATATGCTTGCATAGCCTACATTTGTTTTACATGACTCACTTGACCAAATAGTGCACAAATGCTTGGTGCCATAACAATTACAATCTTTTAATATCATTGGACAGAATAACCTAGTGTTTACAAATGGAAGCATGTTGACGTGGAGATATGGTCAGCTATAGATTCCAAACCAAATATGGAGAATATAATTGGAATTTATGATGATGGGTAGGAGTGGTTGCAAAGTTTGATAGATAAGAAGAATCCCCACTCCAAAACTATACAAAAAGGAAAACCAAAATCACATCTAAATCAAATCAATGAGATGATAATTAGGATGAGTACATTTTGGATCATGGTGAAGACCATTCAACAAATGAAGGTAAATCAAAGAATGACTGCAAAATAGATCCAAACACTTCACAATCACATTCCAAATAAAAGTAAAATTAACAACAAAACAGGCTTCACCATCACATACCCACCAAAGTAGGCAAGCTATGTATCCAAACATTTGATAATAGAATTTATAAAAATGCATACCCAAATATAATAGATCACAAAACATAAAATATAATCGGTACCAATGTACACAAATATCCAATATACTCCAATATATAAGAATACCCTTAAGGTGAGTCAACACCCTAAAATACTTCTTAAGGGGGAATCACTCCAAAACCTTGTCCATGAGATCCCAAATGCAATCCAATGTGTTTCCATGATTCTCTACAAGAGTAGGATGCCTCAATATATAGCCTCCTAACTAATAATATAAGAGTAACACCTTTAGCTATATAATGTACACATTAGATTGACCAATAAACAACTATGACTTATTTTAAAAAGTTACCCATGTGACATATTACAAACATTTAGGATAATCCTATTTAAACATGAGTTATGTGCGACACAAGTTGAAACTACTCCATAATCCATTTATACATCATAATGTCACATGTCTAAGTACATTAAATGCCACCCCTTTTAAAGTTTTATCCCTGACAATTAAGAATCCAAATATGATGACTTTCTAAGAATTGATCACAACTGGTACAAAATAAATCATCCATGCATCCAAATGAAAACTTCAAATTTGTTTGTATAAGATGGATCTACACTTTCTATATACTACTCCAATTCATTGTATTACCATAATTGTTTCTCCAATCATGATGTGAATATCTATGCTTGTTGCCTCTTTGATTGTAAGTGTGGCCATAGTAGTTCTTTCAGCGTTTCCATGTATATCCAAAATTTCTGCTCCTCTAATGCTTTATAATATTATATCATGTCTCCATGATTTTTTGTTACCTCTCATGGTGGTGTGGATGAGGATATACTTCAACCTTTAAAGCTCTAGTTTCTTCAACCACTTTTGACTCCTCTTCCTTATCTTCCAACTTTTTTTTTGGCTCTTAAATAGGTGAAGGGTTTGAGGCTTCATCATTATTGAGGTATTATCCAATTCATCCTTATGTTCCTCTCATCCTTGCTTACTTGAAGGGTTTAAATTTCCTTTGCTAGTATCCAAGTCTTCATGTGCACCTTCTAATTCTTCCATGTGCACTTCGTTACACTCTTTTGTAGATTATTTATTTTCTTCAAATTATTTAGCTCACATAAACTTGCCCATATTAATTTTGAATGTTTCAACATACCTTGTAATATCACACAATGTTAATTTATTCCTTTTGTCCCAGAGATTCATGAATTTTGTTCCACATTGAGAATAGTATCCAAACTATTCATAAGTATAGATTCTAGTATCAAAATTTGGATATCAATTATATTCATCCATGGTAACATACATTCCTAAATTCTCTAGAACCTCCATATCTAAATTGAAACTCATGGTAGTAATCCTAGTTTTGGTAGAATCATCTAGTCTATACCAAAAATGCCAACACCATCTCCAAGATGTTTCTAGGAAGGACCTAACAATTTCAAGGCATTTTTTTGAGAAACTTTAACTAGGTCTACTAATTGTTTTTTAAAGAACTAATGTAACTGAAAATCATAAGTAATAAATGTAAGATATCTTGAATTATGTAGTGTTCTATTAGTTTTTTGTTTATTTTAATGATGATTATGCACATAACATTGATATTATGTATATTTCAATGTATATATTATTACATTTTACGCATAGATGTTCTCACTACAAACAGTGGCCAGGGGCACAAGAAATCAACACACATTTTCCCATTTGTACCTCAAGCCACACACGGTTCTTGGTAACTTAGACAGAAACCTTTATATCTTCCAAAAATTGTAATTTCTCACCATATAAATGTAGTTCCATGGTGTACTTGGCATGAACATATATGGGCTTAGCCAAGTTAATGTCAATGAGAATATACCTATATCTAGGATTTGGACACAATCACTTCGTACTTCTAAATGCATCAACAAACCTACAATGTTTAAGCTTCCTTGATTGGTAAAAAACACTAGGGACTTTTTCCTCTTCAAAGGATCGAGTTTCCTCAAACGTCCTTTTCTTCCTCTCCTTGATAGTTATTTTCTTTCCACTCTTCCTCCTTTAATGCTTCTCTTAATTTTTTTCGTATTTAGCTAAGGAAATCTTTTCTTTAGTTGTAGCAGTCGTAATACATCAGATTCCTGCACGAATCGAAGTTCAAATAAAAAAAAAATGTTTCAAAGAAACATTCTCTCAATGGATTTGTCCATATGGATAGTCATCTTTCCTTTGATCCCTTGCTGGTTATGCCATGACTTTTGTTGAGTTTCTAGTGGTTTCCTGCTAGAACAACTAGTGGATTTTTCCTTATCAATTCGAGGCTATCTTTTTGGATAGAGCTTTGTTTCTTTGCTGGCATATGGGTGTTTTAGAGGACGATAATTGCTTGTGGCTCTTCTAATTTTTATGTTTTTTCCTTTTCCTCTCTTTCATGTTGTCAGTTTGGGGAATTATTTCTCTCTCTAATTAAGTCTTTGAATGGTGCCTTCAAAAGGCATCATTATATATTTTTGGAGTGTTTAATGTTCAGAAGTTTGGAGTTTCACATTTAGGAATTCACTCCAGGTTGGCAATTGGCATTCCTTTGACTCTTGCCTATTGTCTCCAACATGAATTTGGTACAGTTTTTAGAAACTTGTAACTGACAAGATTTGTGACTTTTTTAGTTTTCTTGTATCTCTATTCACCTGCCTAAAACCTTTTTTTATATTTTTAAAAAACTTTATTAAAAAATACAAAATAAAACCGAGCTAGTACCATAAGTTATAACGATCTCATTTCAAATTTCATTTAAATCTTACCTCCTTATTTAAAACTGCAATGTCAAATACTTTGTCCTGTTTGAATTAATGCACGGTTATTTGACTTCCCCACTATCGATGTTTTACAGGAGACAAAGAGGACAATGTATATCAAATTAAATTATTAAATGATGAGAGGCGTGATTGGGCAAGAAAGAAACATTACATAAGTTGGAATGCGAGTCTGAGATTGGAATATTTTGGAGTAAATACTGGTGGCGTCGCATTTAATAAACAAAGGGTGGAGGATACAATATTTGTGGGAGGGAGATGATGGATTCCGACACTATAAATAAAGGCCGGCGAAGACACACATCCCATACTATCTGGTGTTGCAGCAGCTGGTATTCTTAATGGAGGCGATGAGGCTGAGTAGATTGTGTGTTTTGGTTCTAGTTTTTGTTGAGGCAGTGTGTTTGGGCGCTGCAGCAAATGATAAATGCCCTGAGGATGCAGACGGAACGCGGTGCCCCTTGTCTGCCTGTGCCAGCGGCCATGCACTGCCCCGCTAAGCATTTGGGTTCGCTTCCACGGTGATGGGAGGCGCGGGGTGCAGTCTTACGTGGTGACAAGCTCTCTGGACTCCCCGCAGTCCCCGCAGCCGGGAAGTCTCCGATACGGCCTTGGCAAGGGAAACGTGTGGATCACCTTCTCGCGGAGCATGAAGATCCTTCTCAAGGACAGGCTGTGGCTTCCAAGCTTCACCACCATCGACGGTCAAGGCTTCAGAGTGACCATTGGCGGCGCCCAGCTCGCCATGCAACGCGCCTCCAATGTCATTCTCCACAACCTGCAGATCGATGCCCCCGCAGATAAGAGCGAGAACAGCATTTATGTGGACGAGCAGTCCACCCTCATCTGGTTGGATCATCTCACACTTGTGGATCCCAGTCGCATGACAGGCATTGGCAAGATCATCTTTTCTTTCTGATGATGGATCATGGAGTATGATCCGAAATGTTGAGGCAAAAAAGCAATACACAGTTTTTCCCAAAAATGCTACCTTCTCATTAACATGGACTGTGGAAATATCATGAATACAAGATCATCTCTGTCAGCAATGCCAGCACAGACGTCACCATTTCCAACTCGCTCCTCGCCAACACAAACTTTAGCGTCCTGCTGGGCAGCTCCGACGAGGAGCGGCAGGACAAAAGCATGCGCGTCACGGTGTACAAAAATTGGTTCAAGGATTCCAGCCAACGCATGCCTCATTGCAGATGGGGATATTGCCATGTTGTCAACAACCTCTACACCAATTGGGGTTACTACGCTATTGGCGCCCGCGCTTATGCCACCGTCAAGAGCGAAGCCAATGTGTTTGTGTAATGTCCCCTTTAGCGAGTCAAAATTTTCTTAACCTTGCACATAATTTCAACTTGTAAAAGAGAACATTAGTAATCAATTATTCTTATAATATCAACATATATCAATAATTCAATTATCCAATCCTTAAGTGGATTCATACTTAGGGTTGTCTATTATATGTTAATTTTATTTATTTTCAAACATTAGTGGAGATGGGGTACTATCTCTTGTTAGATTGCATGAATCATCCTCTACGGGTAGTGCCTTTGTATGATGTAACACATGCCCATTCCACCTTAGGTCTTACTTAGTGCCCTTGTATGATGTAACATATGCCCATTCCACCGCAAGTCTTACTTATTACCTTTGTATGATGTAGCATAGTCCATTCCACCGCAGGTCTTATCCATTGCCTAAGTATGATGTAACATGGTCCATTCCACCGTAGGTCTTATCTACCTTTGAGGTATTAATGCTACTTCTTCCTAACAAGTTTACCTCCAAACTCTCATTGTGTGCTATGCTCTTAAATAAATCAAATAGGATTACTCTTTATTATATTTATTTATTTTCAATATCAAAGTTGTATTTAACTCAGAAGTGTTCTCTTAAAAAATATCTTTTTTTCCTTCGTATGATCTTTTCCTTCTATCTCACAACCTTTATTTATTTCTCTTTCAAGAGATATATTCAAAGAGGCATGTCTCTTATTATGCTTGGTGGTAAAAGACATACTTACCCTCTTATAATTTTTATACTTTATATTAATTCCCTTTTGTGGTAAAAATAGTTCTAACCATATCTAACTCCCTTATCATAAGAGGATAGGTTAAAAGATATTTATTTTATCTTATTATTTATTTATATTATTTGTATTTATATTATATTATTATAATAAATGATATATTATTTATTTTGTATTCTTTGTATTATATCATTTATATCATAATAAATGATATATGATTTATATTATTAGATATATTTATATATATTGTTATTTATAATATGGATATTATATTTTAATTATAATAAAGTATTCATACAATAATATTATTTATTAAATAATATATAATGTACGTAATTATTTCTATTATCCCAAATAATATTTTACAAACCATCTTTATCATGTTCAAATCTTTACTTTAACAGTGTCTTAGATATGTGGACATGACAACCCTCCCCACTCAAGATTGCATGTCCTCAAGCAACTATAATTAGGTATCCTATAATATTTTATAACATTATATTTATTGAGGTTTATGTACACAATAAATACAATAAATATTTGGAGCTAGTTGTTTACATATATTTTAATTTATTTTTCTCATGTCATTTCAAGTCGTAGGTTACCCATAGAGATATTTTACTTATTTTATTTTACTATTTCATTTAGTATATTTACTTAATGTAATTTTAAGAGTTATTTTATTCTTTTTTTTTTTTTTTACCTTATTTACTCATTATTTATTTAATTAAATATTTGTAAGTAAATTTTAATTTTTTTAATGTTGCATCATAACATATTGAGTAAATTTTAATTTTTAATTTTACATCTATATATTTAAAATATTATATCAATGTATTAAACACTATTATTCCAGCAAATTCATACCTGGGTTTTCATTGATTCTTGCTTTTTTTATTTATTTTTATTTTTATTTAACTATTATTCACAGGATGGCAGGATCACTGCTCTGATACCACTGTAATGTCCCCTTTAGCAAGTCAAAATTTTCTTAACCTTGCACATAATTTGAACTTGTAAAAGAGAACATTAGTAATCAATTCTTCTTATAATAAACATATATCAATAATTCAATTATCCAATCCTTAAGTGGATTCATACTTAGGGTTGTCTATTATATGTTAATTTTATTTATTTTCAAACATTAGTGGAGATGGGGTACTATCTCTTGTTAGATTGCATGAATCATCCTCTGCGGGTAGTGCCTTTGTATGATGTAACACATGCCCATTCCACCTTAGGTCTTACTAAGTGCCTTTGTATGATGTAACATATGCCCATTCCACTGCAGGTCTTACTTATTGCCTTTGTATGATGCAGCATAGTCCATTCCACCGCAGGTCTTATCTATTGCCTAAGTATGATGTAACATGGTCCATTCGACCGCTGGTCTTATCTACCTTTGAGGTATTAATGCTACTTCTTCCTAACAAGTTTACCTCCAATCTCTCAATGTGTGCTATGCTCTTAAATAAATCAAATATGATTACTCTTTATTATATTTATTTATTTTCAATATCAAAGTTGTATTTAACTCAGAAGTGTTCTCTTAAAAAATATCTTTTTTTCCTTCCTATGATCTTTTCCTTCTATCTCACAACCTTTATTTATTTCTCTTTCAAGAGATATATTCGAAGAGGCACGTCTCTTATTATGCTTGGTGGTAAAAGACATACTTACCCTCTTATAATTTTTATACTTTATATTAATTCCCTTTTGTGGTGAAACTAGTTCTAACCATACCTAACTCCCTTATCATAAGAGGATAGGTTAAAAGATATTTATTTTATCTTATTATTTATTTATATTATTTGTATTTATATTATATTATTATAATAAATGATATATTATTTATTTTGTATTCTTTGTATTATATCATTTATATCATAATAAATGATATATGATTTATATTATATTATTTATATTTATATTACAATATAAGATAACAATAATAATAATTGTATTTATATTATTAGATATATTTATATATATTGTTATTTATAATATGGATATTATATTTTAATTATAATAAAGTATTCATACAATAATATTATTTATTAAATAATATATAATGTATGTAATTATTTCTATTATCTCAAATAATATTTTACAAACCATCTTTATCATGTTTAAATCTTTACTTTAATAGTGTCTTAGAAATGGGGACATGATAGTTTGAGGCGGGGGAAAAGAAAGAGATAACCCCCTGGTATGCCAGTGTAGCTAAAACATTAGACCAGACTCCCCACATCAATGGGGCTACTTTCCATCAGTTTCTCAAAACATCAACGGCATCTGCTTCTACCCCTCACAAATTAAACCTCCCTCCCATCTTGCCAGCTTAGACAGTTTCTTCCCTACTGCGACGCTGCGCAGGAGCACTCGATCCCTCCCAAGCTCATGCATGTCTTGCTCCCTGAACTTGTTTCTTCAGGCTAACGAAGCCTGACATGGCAATTGGCATAGCATTGCATTGTAACCATTTTCGATACTAAATTTTCTTCATTGCAACCATTTTCAATAACTATCAGTTCTGTTTCTGTGACTCCCTTATAAACGTACTACAGATTTCTCCAGTGTGTTATGTGAACCTCATTTTTATTTATTGTTCAGCTTAAAGTGTTTGCAAATCAACAAATAAAATTATTAATTCTTTTCAAATATAAAGATACAAGAATGACTTACTTTTATTTTTATTATTAAATTAAAGGTAAAGTGTTTGCAAATAAACAAATAAAACTAATAAATTTTTCTCAAATATAAACATATACCAATATAAGATTAAGAAAATTGGTAACTAATATTTTATTAAGGGATGTTTTCATGCACATTAATTTTCTTAAGCTTGAATTCATTAAGATTTAATAAACTGAATTGTGATTACAATTATCATTATTACATGTCTAAAGTGTTTGTAAATAAAGAAATAAACTCTCTTTAAACATAAACATACACGAATATAAGATTAAGAAAATTGGTACCTAATATTTTATTAAGGGCTGTTTTGATGCACATTAATTCTCTTAAACTCGAATTCATTAAGAATTAATAAACCGAATTGTGATTACAATTATCAATATCACAATTTTACAACAATTATCAATATTACAATTTTGCAAATCAACAAATAAAACTAATAAATTCTTTTTAAATATAAACATACACGAATATAATATTAAGAAAATTGGTAAGATTAAGAATATAAGATTAAGAAAATCGATATACCTATACATAAAAAAAACATTATCCTTCTAGAACTTAATGTTAGGATTAGCGATTAAAAAATAGGCTACATATATTATTATAATATATTATACAATATATATAATAATTATAATTATTATATAATTATAAGAATTGTAAGTATATTATAATATAATATAACAATAATAATTATAATTATAATTATGTATTATTTTTTAAGGTTTGAATGAAGGTTAGATTTACAATTAGGGTTTGGTTTAGGGATTGGGTTAGGATTAGGCTTATAAATTAGGGTTAGGGTGAGAATTAAGGTTATGCTGAAAATTATAATTAGAATAAAGTTTTAATCTAATTACCGTTATGGTTATGGTTATGTTTATAAATCTTGTTACATTTAATGTTTGATTCATGTGCCAAATTATGGTTAGGGTTCCATGTACAGCTAGGGTTAGCATATTTATATTTATAGAAATATATGCTAAGTGTATTGTTAGCACAACTTTTCATAATTAGGTTTAGAGTCAGGGTTTGAATGAAGATGAGATTTAGAATTGGAGTTTTGTTTAGGGATTGGGTTAAGATTAGGCTTATAAATAGGGTTAGATATAAGGTTAGGCTTATAAGCAATCCTAAGTGTAATTTTATGGTTATGGTTAAAATT
The DNA here is from genome assembly GCA_027924645.1 of Cunninghamia lanceolata. Classification (NCBI taxonomy): domain Eukaryota; kingdom Viridiplantae; phylum Streptophyta; class Pinopsida; order Cupressales; family Cupressaceae; genus Cunninghamia; species Cunninghamia lanceolata. The sequence continues at coordinate 5,802,251 of BSBN01000628.1, read as the reverse complement.
AGGGTTAGATTTAGAATATTGGTTAGATTGAGTGCTATGATGACAATTAAGGTTTGGGTTAGGATCAAAACTGAGGTTAAATTACAAAATTAGGGTTTTCTTTAGGGATAAGATTAGGGCGAGGGTAATTATATAAAACAATTCAAAGTTTTTCCAATTGTGTAATGTCCCCTTGTCACAACTCGAAATTTCTCAACCTTATTCACAAATTTTAACTTGCAAGAAGAGAACATTAGTACACTAAATCTTTTGATCACTAATAAACATAAGATATATTCATCATATTGCTCTTTACTCTTATATATATTTCATGATGCTAAGATTCACAATCGATTTTCACTATTTACACTATCGCTTTCCTTATGATCATTTCATTTCATATCTTCTACTACTAGACATTATTTCTCATTCACTAACTTTGAACATTATGTGCATCATCATTACATAATGTACACTCTCTATTTATATTTCTCAATTCTCTATTCTCATATTCACTTTATATTTCACTTTCTCTATTATTCTCTATCACTTGCATTTCACATGCATTATCACTTGATGTCTCATATCATTATAACATCTTGCACTAATTCATATACATCATATGGGAGTAGGAAGGGAGTATATTTGCCATTTTCCATTATGGGGCTCTATTATATCCTTGGTGTAATGATGCCTTTTGCATCCTTTTACAGCCAAGGCCTCTAAGGTGACCTATCCTTGACACGATAATGCCTTTTGCATCAATTGTGAACAAGGCCTCTATGTCACATTTATAGGATGACCTATCCTTGGCACAATGATGCCTTTTGCATCACTTGCACACAAGGCCTCTATGTCATAAACCTTTGCATATGGTACCTTTTCTACTCATAATGTCAAAGGGCTCTATATACCCATTGGTTAATGGAAAGGATCCTCTTCTACCTTCTCTCCTATGAGGTTCATGTGTTATTGCTTTTAAGAAAGATATATTCATTTACACTTATTGAATTAGCATATTTGCTATCTCTTCTTATGTCACTCAATAACAGCCTATGAGGGTTGAGATGAAAGTTGCCACTATCCACCATGGGGCTCTAATGTCTCCTATCCTTAGACTCAAGTTCCATACCCTTAGAGTCAAGGCCTCTATGAGACTAACTACCCATGAATGGCCTCTTAGGCGCTTACTCTCACTCTCATAAGAGGTTAATGGGTCACATAAGATCCATACAAATTACATTACCATGGTATATGACTGTCTAAAAGAGATGATTGCTTACAAATCTAAACTTATCATAATGATACAAATCTGAACTTATCATTGGCAATAAATGTAAAGAGGCATTCGTACCTGATATACATATAATCGACTGATATGGAAGTGATAAATAATAGAAACTTACTTACTGACATGGTGCTGGTTGTTGCTATTTGCTCAGAAATATCAGAAATTGACTTATTTATATGATAAGTTCTTCTTGCAACAGATTGCTAATTCTGATGTATGTTATAATCTTAAATCTCACACAAGAGAATAGATTCTCTGATCTGAAAGCTACTTATTCTCTACAACCGCCACACTTTCCTTTCATACATTATTCGGTTCTATTACTATGTATGATTGATGCTGATCACTTATTTTATGTATATTAGCCTCAAAACTCCCTTACGTCGCTGTCTTTTTCCCCTCCATATATATGTATATGCTTATACTGATGTTTATACTATATGAGTCCTTATATATATTTTGCAGATTTATATCTGCTATGTTTTATATCTCATTTTCTCCATACTTAGAATGTATATATCTATATATTAGAAATATATATTTTTCAATTCTAAATCCTACTTATATTTCTCTTTTTTTTTCTATTATCTGTCTTTATATATTTCCTCATTACTGCAGATTTCCTCAGATACCCCAACTGTTTTCTAGTCCTCATTACATGCCTCCCCTTTCTCCTGATTCCCCTTTTTATATTAATAAGGGGAGATGTGATCCTTATGGATCGTGACTTTTTGAAGGCACCCACTGCCCTCTTGTTTCTTTTATTTATAACAATAATGATAATAATAGAACATTTACTTATTGAGTCATATTCATAATAATAAAATATTAATATTAATATTGTGTCTATATATATAAATATTAATTGAATACTTATATTTATATTTATTATTATATTAATCACTTCTCTTGAATATTGATTAATAATATTACTATTGTTGATTTATAATTATGATAAATATAATAATAAAATTGCAATTTTATATTTGTTCTTTTAATATTTATTGTATTTCAATACTTCATGATTTGTATCACAATTACGGGGCATGACCTAATAATATTGTTTAATATTATTTCTTGATTATTTGATTTGACTTCATTTTTTCATCACAATGCTGAAATATCGAGGCATCACAAATTGGCTCCTTGAATTCCTTCTTTTCTTCTCCTTAACTATGCCTTACATCACATAGCATTGTAACCATTTTCAATAACTATCAGTTCTTTGACTCCCTTATAAAGGTACTATAGATTTCTCCACTTTGTTATGTAAACCTTATTTTAAATTATTATTTTTATTTATTGTTAATCTTTTACTTTGTTATTAAGCTGAAAGTGTATGCAAATAAACAAGTAAAATTAATAATTCTTTTCCAATATAAACATACAAGAATGATATTTATTTATAGCTAATCATTTATTTTTAATATTAAGAGTAAAGTGTTTGCAATAAACAAATAAAATTAATAAATTCTATTTAAATATAAATATACATGAATATAAGATTAAGGAAATTGTTAACTAATATTTTATTAAAGGATGTTTTGATGCACATTTATTTTTTTAAGAAAATTGTTAACTAATATATTATTAAAGGATGTTTTGATGAACATTTATTTTCTTAAGATTGAATTCATTAAGATTTAATAAACTGAATTGTGATTACAACTAGCATACCTATATTTAAAGCATCTAATGTTAGAATTAGTGATTATTTAATATAGGCGCTTGGAGAAGGATATCGCTAGGCATACCTTAGATATAGCATTATATAATTATAAGAATTATTATAATTATATAATATAATATTATAATATATATTAGATATATTATTATAATATATTATATTATATGGAAAATATTCAATATATATATATATAAATATAATTATAATTATATATCTAACCTATATTATAATTATAGTAGAGGTGTGTTGTTGCAGATTTTGGTTTGAGTTTGTTTGTTTTTGTGTGAGTTTCAGTTTGGTTTCAGATCATTGAAGGAAAGATCTTCTAATTTGATTGCAAATATTATCGTTTCTACTAAGAATTGATATTGTGAGGCTTGCAATGGAGTCGTACCAGTCTAAATATAGCTACTCCTCTAGTTGTTGAATCATGTTTATTTTGTGAGTTGTACAACTCCAATCCAAGTCATACACCTTGCAAACCAGGTTGTACATCATTTTTTAAGGTAATTTAATGATATTAATGAGTTTTTGCTATTATATCAGTGCATTTTGATAGATGTAGAGTCACTAGCATCAATCATACCATTGTATAGATCTTGAAGGGCATATTGTAGTATTTTAGAGGTGTTGTACAATGTTTCAAGTTGTTGTAGCAATAATAGAGGTTCAACATCAATTTTTACAAGCTATTTGGAGTTGAGATATTCATTGTTTCTAACTATTGTAAACTCCTACAGACTACCATACAAGATGGTATTATTGTCGCATCATATTGCATTAGTTTGATGTGTTGTTTATATATTGGAGGGTAGATTGTAGTATTTTAGAGGTGTTGTATAGTGTTTCAAGGGGTCATACCAATAGCAGAGGTTCAACATTAGTTGTTTCAATGTTGAACCTCCAGCTATTTGGAGTTGAGATCTTTATTGTTTCTAGTTGTTATAAACTCCTACAGACTACCATACAATATGGTATTATTGTTGCATCATATTTTTGGTTAATTCCTTGATATATTTGATGATATAATTAATTTCATTCAAGTTTGTTACTTGGTAATTTATATTTCATACATACTGCTTGGATTGTATAAACTAGATGGTTCACAACCAATTATTATAGTTGCTTAAGTTTGGAAGGCTATGTTGCCAAGACACTAGTTTATCTATTTAATTGCATACATCGTAGAGTTGTGTAACTTTCCACTAGTAAGTTAGTGTCCCAATCACCATATGCTCTCTTTTCCCACATAAAGATCTTGGTGGTCGAAAAGTGTAGGGGTTTATGCACTTTCATCCTAAAATTGATTTAAAAAAAAAACTCAGTTTGGGACATTACACTAGATCAATGTTTCTTCAATCATCATGCAACTCATTACATAAGAGACACTATGATGCATATCAAAATCAACAAAAAGAATGCAATAACCATATCTCTCATAGTATGTAGTATCCATACTCTTAACCTTGTTGAAATAGTTAATTGTTGTTGAAATGTCATGGATAAAGTTGATCTATGATAGGAAAAGGAAACACAATAATTTATCATAAACCATAAAATTTCTTGCTACATGTAGGAAACATGCAAATTTTCACTCATTATAGGTCAAAGGAATTAGATTTATCTGCTATAATGCTATGTTGAAGTAATTATATTGATGGAATATGCTTTGTGAAGTACAATAGTTTAGAAATATTGATGAAGGTTTCTTAATGTGCTATAGTAGTTTGTAAAATGGGCCCATACTCACCCCAAAAATATGATTTGCATATTAACTACTATTATTGATGGAGTTTTACATAGTCATACTCCTATTTTCCATATGATATTCCATATTTCATTTGTTTTGACTTCATCTTATGTATATGTGCCTAGGATTAGAGAATTTGATAAGGTATGAACTTTTTAGAAATAGTTATTGTGAAAGAAAAAGAGCTTGACATGCATAGAAAGTATGAAAGATATATTAGTTAGCAAATAACACAAGTAGGGATCATTATGAAATTAGCTGTTGAAGGCTATTTTTTAAACTTGAAGAACATCCATAACAAGGCATCTCCTACCATGTAATTTAATAATTCTCTATTAGATAGAAGGACATATAGAATTTAATGCACATGGAACAACAATAAAGGAGGGTTATATCATCTCACCAACATGAAGTTCTGAGGAGGCTGTTGGCATACACACAATCTGTCTGCATCAATCAAGTTCATTAACCCACCTAGAAGACTTATTTGACATGGATTGTATTCCTCCCTGTTGGAGGTATGGTCAATTGCTAGATTTCCTAGCTAGTCGGCTGCCTTGTTTGTAACGACCCTCACTGTGGCAATGGGAAGTTGGTGTAGAGTTAATGCGGGCAAAAAAAAATATCTGTGTTGCGTCACCCATTTTAGTGGGATGTGCAAGAAGTTGGTGTAGGAGTTTTTCATTGTTTTAAATGCTCTACCATACCTCATACGATAGATCTGGGGGAGCAGTAGGTGAATATGATTAAGGCTAGAAGAAATATCTGGGAGATAGGAAAATGCATTTATGGTTTATTTTGGAGAGTTTGGAATGGCGTGCAGTTTTATCTAACTACAAGTCAAGCCCATGCTTTAACGAACCCTGGTTCCAATTTTACCGGCTCCACTTTACAGAAGGAACGACAAACCCAACCACACTTCTGTATTTTTTATGACAAATCTCACAATTGCATAGAAAAAGGGAAACACTTTTTACAGCTAGGTTCTTTCTTGGTGTCGAGGCTCGACAGGAGCTCTAGTTCGAAGAATGCTGTCTCAAATGTCATCCATCAGGTTGGTTTCAGAGACCCAATTTTTGGTATTGGCAAATTACTTAATTTGTTTTTTTGTTGTAAAGCATCTCTAGGGTTTGGTTGAAATGGTGTAATATGATGCCTCCTTTGTGTATTTTTCTAATAAAGATAGTCGTTTTACTAAAAGTAAATACAAAAGCATTGAACTTAATATGAGAACGCTAGGAGAACCCAAATGCTTAACCGATCATGTATGTTTGAGAGAGTGCATATTTGGGTTTTGGGTTTCTTCTAAGTGGATGTATCTTAGGGCATGTAATTGCTGCTGAGAGCTATTTTTTGCATATATGTATACCAGAGCATTTCCAACTATATTATCTAACTAAAATTCCCCTTCCGTTATCTTTTAATGGATATCCATACCCTGTTCCATCGCTCTCACTTTGGCATGAGCGGTGAGGATGCTGGCTAATGTTGAGGAGTCTGGCTTTACAGCTGCCAATTGCAATTGCTTAAAAGTTTCTAACATTGTTTTAAACAAATCCATCATGTGGATATCCTGCAATTTCTATAGTCCTTGAGACCGAATTTCTCTAAGGCATTCTGTCAATCAACTCATGTCTTGTCTATGCTTCCACTTTTGCATACATGTATAACGGGCACTTGCAGCTACAACATCTGACAAAAATACCCCTCCTTCGTTTTGTTTAGTGAACATCCTTACCCTATTCTAATGCTCTCATTTTGGTACGGTGACAAATTAGTGGAGTCTAGCTTTAAATATGCCAGTGGTATTTGCTTAAAAGTTTTCTTTAAGCCCTTTCAATCGATCCATTTTGTGTATATACTGCAATCATTGCAGTCCATGAGACCGCTTACCTTTTTGGGCAATTTGTGAAATAGTAGAGGTGTCTACTGTGAGTTTACGACTGAATGTTGTAACTGAAGAGCTGATATAAGGGAGCTCGCATGTATTACTATGTAATGTTGGCTATCATTTTCTTTTCAGAGGTAAACATGGCACTGAAATTTGTGCTATGAGTTCATTGACCTGTATTTATTTTTGGGTTTAACCCTTTGTTTTCTTCCTATCCAAAATGAGCCTTTCTCGTGGGATCCAACACTACAGACTATATTTATGGTTGATTGTTCATATGAACTGGATAATTCTGACAACAAGGAATTTGAGGTTATACTATGTCCACAAATCCAAGTCATTATAATTGGATATGTGATGTGGCCATAAGACAAATTCTTTTTAATTCACCATGCAGTTAGTGATGACTTCTTGCATTTTATTTGTGCCTACTATTTAGAAAGGCTAAATTATTGTTTGATGAGATTGCTATTTGAGAAGTTTATACTCCACCACAACCTCAGGAAGTTTGTTTCCAAAGTCATGGGTCACTGTTGCAATATTAACCATGAATGCTTTTGTCATGATTTCTATTTGAGTGAGCTAGTCGTACTTGACAACCCTATCAAATGATCATGTTATATTGCCTTGTCTTTTTTTACTACATCGCAAAGGTCTATGCTATGATTTTCTTATTATCTAGTCCTTACTGTGATCATATGTGTCATGTACGTAGTGTGGATAGTGATTCGTAGTGGGTTATGCATGAGAGCTTGATTGTCATGTTTGCACCATGTCACCTATTCTTTATTGGATTGTTTAATTCATTTTTGTATTCCTCATTTGGTTAAACAAGAGGAGATTAGGTCTATGATAAAGAGTCCTCGTGCATGGCCTTGAGCGTTTGTAGAGGCTAAGGATGCACACGAGAAGCCCTATTTGTTTGCAGGGCATCTCGAATTATCCATCTGTGGGGCATTGATTCAGGCCTAATTGAGTCTCCTCATCTATAGGAGACGTGCACTTGTTTCCATGTGGTGCCATCCCTTTGTGCACACATGTTGACACTTCATCCAATCTCCACCCTAGTGTCTTGTACCTTTGCAGTCGTGAGTAGCACTCGACATTGTATTTGATGAGCATCTAGATATGTTATGACTTTGGCTTTATGCATTGTTTTCTGTGTCTGCTCTGTGATAGATGTGAGTGTTGACCATCATCTATACCCTTACTTAGTTACTTCTTTCTGGGCCTTGTGACTACCTCCGAGCATGGTGGGGTGGTCTCTTATGAGTCCACATGGTTGGGAGGCGTTGCCACCACCATTGGGGACCGGTGAATAGGTTATTGGAGCACCAGTTAGAGATGTTCTTTCTCTCCATTACTCTACATGTTCTTGTACATTTTCAGTCATTGTATCATATTCATGGCTATGCCATTGTTCTTGTATATTCTTTTATGTAGTTGTACTCTTTTGAGACAATGGATGTAATCATGTAATTTAATGAGAAGATATGAGATGTTTCTTTTGATTTACGGATTCTGGTGTGGGTATCGGATCTGCTTGTATTATGATGCTTTTAGATTCATGTTTATGATTTGGAAAGGGTTATAGGAACATTTGATTTGGTGTTTAAAATGAATGCTGTCGACATATCGAATCAGAAACTGTTTCTTGTGTATGTTATCTATTTATGTCAAAAAACATTATCTTGTCCTGTTTTGGCCCTTACCCTTCGGGTTCGCGGGACAGGATGTTACATTGTTGGCTTCCATATAGAAGTTTTTGGCCCTTAAATTTCTTGATTGTGGTATTTTTTCAAAAGAAATAAAATCTTCATAACATGACCATAAGATAGTGCATGTGTGCATATTGTATACACCCAAACTCTTTACACACAAATTAGAAAAATTGTAGAAGAAGAAATCACCATAAATGCATTTGTAAATTGGGAAAAGACACTTCCAGAAAAAGAAAGAAAGAAATTATATTTATGTCCATGGATGACCACAAGTAGGTTAATGGGACTCAAGAGTATAGTAGTTTACAATAAAACATTCTAACAAGAGAAACCTAGAAAGACCCCACAAAGGGGAAGAACAAAAGCAAAACAATATGAAACAAGAAGGGGCCACCCACATATGTGGTCAAGAAACTAGTATATATAGCCAAGAAGGGGGAACAAGAACCCCAAAGAGCACACTAAGGAAAATGGGAGATCATCAAGTATCGCTATCTGGACAAGAAATGGTGAAGTTACTAGTGCCATCATCGATCATTATAAGGGACAAATACAAGATTTGATAGTGATCATCGATGAGTATCGAGGACCTGGAAGATCAAGTAGGGTACTTCCCCTAGGATGAGATCTAACATCCAAGGCCAAAGTAACCCTCATATTAGTGAAAAATCTCATAATGTTCATCTACCCCTTTGGTTGGGGCTGGCTAGAGAGAAGTAAATCTATGCTGAAAAGAAGAAATTTAATCATGCCATCAGAAGGAAATATGACCACAATGTTGAGGAGGAACATGTTGAGGCAAAAGATGTGAGAGACATCTCCCAAACTTCTATCCATGTCTATAAGAGAAGTAATAGTATCCAAAGACTATAGAAGAGTAAAGGCTTCAACAAAAATATATTATTAATAGCATAAAATAGAATAGTATCTTCTAGAACTAGAATACAGTAAACACAATTCTTTGAAGAACCTCCCCCTACAATTTGTTTCAATCAATATGTATAAAACCTCAATTGACCTTTGTGAGAGAGAAAAAATTTATAGCCTTTGCAATTTTATAAAACTTGAATGTGGCCCTAAAGAAACTATAGGAAAAGTTAGGTAAAATAGGTTGCAACTAAACAAATGCATTATCCTCCACTTGAAAATTGCACTCTACCCTATGTTTTCATGTTTTGTACTTCATCATGTTTGCACTTTTGGATAAGTAGTCCTTCAACTATCTAAGTATGCCATTTATCTCCGACAATGCCACTAATGCCGCTATTGTTGCAAGAATTTATGTCCCTCTCAACTAGGCAATACCTTAAAGGAGCCATCTTTATGGGTGAGTAATACATAGAATTATACCTTGATACTTGGCCAGATAGAATTGGTCCACCCACTGATTATGCTTATCACCTACATTAATCCTCAAGTAATCTTGTAAATTTTTGTTCACCGTCTCTCTATGTCCATTACATTGAGGATGGTAAGTAGCACTTATGTTGAAAGTGGCATTCTTTAATCATAACAGTTCCCGCCAAAATTTATTTTGGACTTCGACAAGAATAAGCATGGGACATTCCCAATGGAAAAATTTTATATCTTGTAGCACTAAAAGTGAGAAAACCATCCTAATTATTGATGAAAAACTATATATATTACTCATTCCTTCTAGTTTTTGGAAAGTTGTCAGCTTACTAACGCCACAAGGAAAGTGAAGATTAAATTTCAAATGTAGGGAATGAATTTTTTTAGTAAAGTATGAGTGTATTCATGTATAAGAAAATGAAGAAATCTTGATAAAAATAAATATCCTAAGATCTAGTAGATGACACATGAGATGCAGTGCATGCGGGATCTAAATCACTATGCAAGTGAGTCAAGAGGTACAAATTTACCCTTTTGGTTAAAGCCCTATTTGACAGATAGTTTGAAAGCATGACATAAAGTGGGAAAACTACATCATAGCTATGACAAAAAAATTCTAGTCACAAGTTTAGGAAATATTTTCAATATGCTTGCATATCCTACCTTTGTTTTATGACTCACTTGACCAAATAGTGCACAAATGCTTAGTGCCATAACAATTACAATCTTTTACTATCATTGGATAGAATAACCTAGTGTTTACAAATGGAAGCATGTTGGTGTGGAGATATGGCCACCTATAGATTCCAAACCAAATATGGAGAATATAATTGAAATTTATGATGATGGGTAGGAGTGGTTGCAAAGTTTGATAGATAAGAAGAATCCCCACTCCTAAACTATACACAAAGGAAAACCAATGAGATGGTAATTAGGATGAGTACATTTTGGATCGTGGTGAAGACCATTCAACAAATGAAGGTAAATCAAAGAATGATTGCAAAATAGATCCAAAAACTTCACAATCACATTCCAAATCAAAGTAAAATTAACAATAAAACAGGCTTCGCCATCACATACCCACCAAAGTGGGCAAATTATGTATCCAAACATTTGATAATAGAATTTATAAAAAAGCATACCCAAATATAATAGATCACAAAACATAAAATATAATCGGTGCCAATGTACACAAATATCCAATATACTCCAATATATAAGAATACCCTTAAGGTGAGTCAACACCGTAAAATACTTCTTAAGGTGACGAGCTCTCTGGACTCCCCGCAGTCCCCGCAGCCGGGAAGTCTCCGATACGGCCTTGGCAAGGGAAACGTGTGGATCACCTTCTCGCGGACAGGCTGTGGCATGAAGATCCTTCTCAAGGACAGGCTGTGGCTTCCAAGCTCCACCACCATCGACGGTTGAGGCTTCAGAGTGACCATTGGCGGCGCCCAGCTCGCCGTGCAACGCGCCTCCAATGTCATTCTCCACAACCTGCAGATCGATGCCCCCGCAGATAAGAGCGAGAACAGCATTTATGTGGACGAGCAGTCCACCCTCGTCTGGTTAGATCATCTCACACTTGTGGATCCCAGTCGCATGACAGGCATTGGCAAGATCATCTCTGTCAGCAACGCCAGCACGGACGTCACCATTTCCAACTCGGTCCTCGCCAACACAAACTTCAGCGTCACGTTTGCAGATTGCCTCTACCCTCTTCCGCAACTCCTCCATGATGGCTTTCCTGTGTTGTTCATCACCCGTGTGTTCGAGAAGTGTTCTGAGATCTTCTAAAAATTCTTGTGGTGCAGATTCAATTTCAAATCCAGCATCCTTCTTCTCTTCAGCTGAATCCTCCTTATTTTTCAAACCATCCCACCAATGTATGCGGTGTTTTGTTTTTGCAACATCCATTGCTGCTGAATCCTCTGTTTTGTTCAGCATCGATTCTTCTACCATGTCAAAATCCTCGCCTCCTAAATCCTGCGGAGGCCTTTCCCACACATACCTCACCTGGGCAGTGCTCCGGGAATCAGGATCAACATCATCCATAATAACATTAGTGGCAAGATTATCAGCCAAACAGAGAGGAGATTCATCTGCTTCCATAGGCACAATTTCATCTAGCTCCAAGTCACTGTCTGCAGCTCCCACTTCATCAAAACTCAGTCCAGAGCCACACGACAAAGACATGAGAGCTAGAGCCCAATCATCCAAAGCTTCTACATCCATTTTCCTAAAAACTTTTCATGATTTCCAAAACAACTTTTCCACCATTAGCTCTGATACAAAACTAAAACAGATTAAGAATCAAAGACACGGAGATAAAATCAGAGACATGAATTTAACGTGGTTCACCATCAAGATAGCTACATCCACCAAGGAAAGCAGGACACTATTCCATTAAAAAATCTAATTACATACGTCTTCATCTCTCTGCCAAAAAGAGAATGAGAAGGAAAATATATAGACTCTTCAGGCAACTAAAGAGACATGGGAAGAGGAAGACGAAAGGACAGTGACAGTTGGGCTTCATTTCCAACAATTCTCCACAACCTGCAGATCGATGCCCCGGCAGATAAGAGCGAGAACAGCATTTATGTGGACGAGCAGTCCACCCTCATCTGGTTAGATCATCTCACACTTGTGGATCCCAGTCGCATGACAGGCATTGGCAAGATCATCTCTGTCAGCAACGCCAGCACGGACGTCACCATTTCCAACTCGCTCCTCGCCAACACAAACTTCTGAAGATTTTTAAGCACACAAATATGATAGCAAATAAACAAAAAACCATAAAAGGATAGATGCAGACATAGAGAATAAACTTTTATTGCTGTTGATAAAAACTGTAGAGCTACAGCTCTTTATTACATTATATATATCTTAGCTACAAAGAAATCTAAATAGAAAAAACAGAAAACAACAAACCAAAGATAGCATGATTTACATGCATCATCATGCAACACAAAAGTTGCCAAATTCCTAAAAGTATCTAAAAGAAACTAACTAAGAAAATAGAAATACTAAAATGGAAACTGCACATGTGGCTGTGCCACATCAGTTATCCAACATATACTCCCCCTTGATGCGGAGAGGAGTCACAATATGATCTCGAAGCATCAAAAACTGAACCTTTGCAACTGCCTTGGTGAAAATATCTGCAAGTTGTTCTGTAGTCTTGATATACCTGAGTTCTACTTCTTTCTTTTGCACCAAATCTCTGATAAAATGATATTTCAGATCAAAGTGTTTAGTTCTACTATGATGCACGGGATTTTTTGCCAATTTGATTGTGCTCATATTATCACAGAAGAGCACTGTAGGCTGACCTTGTTTTTCACCAATCTCTTCAAGAATTTTTCTGAGCCATAATACTTGAGTACCCGCAGAGGTGACTGCAACATATTCTGCCTCTGTAGAAGAAAGAGAAACTATACTTTGTTTCTTTGAACTCCAAGAAACCAAACCAGAACCAAAAGTAAAACAATTACCAGAGGTAGACTTCCGGTCATCCACACTACCTCCCCAATCAGAATCACTGAAACCAACTAGATTAAAGCCTTTAGAACTGTAGTAATTAATGCCAAAAGCAAGAGTTCCTTTCACATACCTCAAAATTCTTTTAGCAGCCTTCATATGTAATTCAGAAGGTTCTGTCATGTACCTTGAAACAAGAGAAACTGCATAAGCAATATCAGGCCTTGTGTGGGTTAGAAACATTAGACTGCCAACCACACTTCTATAAGCTGTCCCATCAACTCTTTTAGCACCATCCTCTTTACACAACACAACTCCATGAGAAATTGGAGTGGAGGCTGATTTACAATCAACCATATCAAACTTCTTCAACATATCATTGGCATATTTTGTTTGACAAAGGAAAATTCCATCCTTACTTTGATAAACCTCCATGCCTAGAAAATATTGCATAAGGCCTAAATCTTTCATTTCAAACTCATTCATCATAGCATGCTTGAATTCATCCTTCATCTTAGAACTACTGCCCATATACAACAAATCATCAACATATAAACTCACAATAAGAATATCATTACCTTCTTGTTTGTAGTAGAGGGTAGGCTCACTCTTACTTCTCTTGAAGCCATTTTTCTGAAAATACCCATCAATCCTAGCATACCAAGCTCTTGGTGCTTGCTTGAGGCCATACAAGGCCTTCTTCAGCTTGTAGACATGATGTTCTTTTCCTTGCACCTCAAAACCTTGTGGCTGTTCCACATAAATTTCCTCATCTAAGTACCCATTCAAGAAGGCACTTTTCACATCCATGTGATGAATGCTCCATTTCTTTTGGGCTGCAAGGGAAATCAACATTCTAATAGTCTCTTGTCGTGCTACTGGTGCAAATGTTTCTTCATAATCAATGCCATACCTCTGTGTGAAGCCTTTAGCAACTAATCTTGCTTTGTGTCTTTCAACACTCCCATCACTATGGTACTTAGTCTTGTAGACCCATTTAGTTCCAATCTTTTTCTTGTCATGAGGAAGCTCTGTAAGCTCCCAAGTACCATTCCTATGAATAGCATCCATCTCTTCTTGCATTGCTTGCACCCAAACTTCATTAGCACATGCATCTTCATAACACGATGGTTCAAAAATAGATTGTGAGAATAAAGCAAAATTTATTGTTTCACCTATAGGATTCTCTTCATGTGCTTGGATTGTACTTCTTTGATAGATATCACTTAAGCTTCTTACCTTCCTTGTAGGACTTGGACTTGAATTTGGACTTGTACTTGAAACTGAAGAAGTAGATGAGGGGCTATTTGGTGGATGTATAGCACTTGGAATTGAAGTATTAGCTGGCTGCTCATGATTAATATCAGCAATAATACCACCACTCAAAACAGATTTAGACTTCTCAACTTGGCCTTTTTGATGACCATAAACTCCCCCTTCATCAAAAATCACATCTCTTGAAACAAGAATACTATTAGTGTGAGGGTTATACAACCTGTAAGCCTTACTTTGCTCACTATATCCAACAAAAATGCATGACTCACTTTTGGGATCTAATTTTTGTCTCTTTTGATCAGCCACATGAACATAGGCTAAACAACCAAAAACTCTAAAATGATTAACATTAGGCTTTTTTTCATACCAGGCTTCATAAGGAGTCATCATGTCAAGTGCTCTAGTAGGACTCCTATTGAGAATGTACACTGCTGTAGCAACTGCATCACCCCAAAAAGAATTGTCTAATCCTTTGGTATGTAGCATACTCCTTGCCATTTCCACCACTGTACGATTTTTCCTTTCAGCTACCCCGTTTTGTTGAGGTGTGTAAGCAGTGGTGAGTTGCCTTTTGATGCCATTCATATCACAATAATTCTTAAAATCTCTTGAGCAAAATTCTCCTCCACGATCTGTCCTTAAGCATTTGATCTTACAACCCTTTTCATTTTCCACAAAGGCTTTGAACCTTTTGAATGTATCAAAGGCTTCATCCTTGGCCTTCAAAAAATAAACCCAACACTTACGTGAGTAATCATCAATAAAAGTAATGAAATATGATGACTTACCCAAACTCTTTGTCTGCATAGGACCACAAATATCTGAGTGAACCAATTGAAGTGGGTAATGGGCCCTCCATGCATTGCCTTTTGGAAATGACTCTCTTGCATGTTTTCCTTTAGCACAACCTTCACAAACTTCCTTGTGTTCCTGAATCTTAGGCAAACCATAAACCAAAGCTTTTGAAGTGAGAAACATCAAACTATGAAAATTCAAATGGCCATATCTGAGATGCCATAGCCAACCCTTATCCTCATATGCCATATTGGCAAGATGGCTGCTATGTTCACCAAACTTCAATGGAAACATCCTATTCTTTGACATAGGCACTACTGTAACGACCCTATTGCCTTGATTTTTATCATAAATTGTACATTGCTGATTTTCAAATACCACCTTATAATTCTTCTCACACAACTGCCCAACACTCAATAAATTATGTTTTAATTGTGGAGTGTAATAAATATCAGTCACACATTTCTTACCTTCTTTTGTATTCACCTCCATAGCACCTTTAGCTGCAACCTCCAAGGACTTGTCATCACCAAGCTTAATTTTAGATTTGAAACTTTCATCCATTGTAGAAAAAATCTTATCATTTCCTGACATGTGGTTAGAACAACCTGAATCTAAATACCAGACTTCTTTAGAACTATTTTTAGCTTTGTCATATGATAAGAATAAATTACCAGGAGAAGCCTCATCATTCTCATTAGCAAAATTAGCACTTCTATTGTTATTACCTTCTTTTAATTTGCATTCCCTTTCAAAGTGACCATACCTATTACAATGATAACATTGAACAATTCTTTTATCAAATCTGCCTCTGCCTCTTCCTCTTGGACCACCTCTTTGTCCTCTGTTTCCTCTTGAAGAATTCTGATTTTGACCTCTACCTTGGCCTTGATTATTTTTTGTGCTTGTGCTAGCATTTTCATTCTTTGTAATTTGTACTTTGGAAGCAAAAGCCTTCTCATTACTTTCTCCAGATGAATCTCTCAATCTTTCTTCATGAGACATGAGAGATCCAACAAGCTGATCAAACTGAAGAGCAGTCAAATCCTTGCTTTCTTCAATGATGATGGCAACATTGTTCCACCTTGGTGTTAGAGACCTCAACACCTTTTTGATCACAACTTCATTATCCATAGTTTCTCCAAGAGTAGCCATTTTATTAACTACATCTTTTACTCTTACACAATAATCACTTACATTTTCACTTTCTTGCATCTTCAAATTCTCAAATTCTCTTTTTAATGTCTGCAACTTCACAACTTTAACTTGATCACTACCTTGGTAAGCTTCTTTTAGAGTCTTCCAGGCATCTTTAGCTGTCTGTGCACCTGCAATTCTTGGAAATAGGCTCTTATCAAGAGCTATTTGAATGTGAAATAAAGCCTGTGCATTCTTTTTCTTAGCTTCCTTCTTAGCTGTTCTATCATTGGCTGCAAGAACATTCCAATCAGCTGGCTCTTCATATCCTGTTTCTACAATTTCCCATAAATCTTTTCCTATCAAAAAAGTTGTCATCTTGATGCACCAATAATCATAATCAGATCCATTAAATTCTGGGATTGGCAAAGAGTTAGAATTTGACATGATAAATTTTCTAACAAATTAACCTGCTCTGATACCAAATGAAGATTTTTAAGCACACAAATATGACAGCAAATAAACAAAAAACCATAAAAGGATAGATGCAGACATAGAGAATAAACTTTTATTGCTGTTGATAAAAACTGTAGAGCTACAGCTCTTTATTACATTATATATATCTTAGCTACAAAGAAATCTAAATAGAAAAAATAGAAAACAACAAACCAAAGATAGCATGATTTACATGCATCATCATGCAACACAAAAGTTGCCAAATTCCTAAAAGTATCTAAAAGAAACTAACTAAGAAAATAGAAATACTAAAATGGAAACTGCACATGTGGCTGTGCCACATCAGTTATCCAACAACTTCAGCGTCCTGCTGGGCAGCTTCGACGAGGAGCGGCAGGACAAAAGCATGCGCGTCATGGTGTACAGAAATTGGTTCAAGGATTCCAGCCAACGCATGCCTCATTGCAGATGGGGATATTGCCATGTTGTCAACAACCTCTACACCAACTGGGGTTACTACGCCATTGGCACCCGCGCTTATGCCACCGTCAAGAGCGAAGCCAATGTGTTTGAGGCGGGGGAAAAGAAAGAGATAACCCCCTGGTATGCCAGTGTAGCTAAAACATTAGACCAGACTCCCCACATCGACTCCACCAGAGATCTGCTCCTCAATGGGGCTACTTTCCATCAGTTTCTCAAAACATCAGCGACATCTGCTTCTACCCCTCACAAATTAAACCTCCCTCCCGTCTTGCCAGCTCAGATAGTTTCTTCCCTGCTGCGACGCTGCGCAGGAGCACTCGATCCCTCCCAAGCCCGTGCATGTCTTGCTCCCTGAACTCCTCCTTTCTTCAGGCTAACTAAGCCTGACATGGCAATTGGCATAGCATTGCATTGTAACCATTTTCGATAACTAAATTTTCTTCATTGCAACCATTTTCAATAACTATCAGTTCTGTTTGTGTGACTCCCTTATAAACGTACTACAGATTTTTCCAGTGTGTTATGTGAACACCGTTTTTATTTATTGTTCAGCTTAAAGTGTTTGCAAATCAACAAATAAAATTATTAATTCTTTTCAAATATAAAGATACAAGAATGACTTACTTTTATTTTTATTATTAAATTAAAGGTAAAGTGTTTGCAAATAAACAAATAAAACTAATAAATTTTTTTCAAATATAAACATATACCAATATAAGATTAAGAAAATTGGTAACTAATATTTTATTAAGGGATGTTTTCGTGCACATTAATTTTCTTAAGCTTGAATTCATTAAGATTTAATAAACTGAATTGTGATTACAATTATCATTATTACATGTCTAAAGTGTTTGTAAATAAACAAATAAACTCTCTTTAAACATAAACATACACGAATATAAGATTAAGAAAATTGGTAACTAATATTTTATTAAGGGATGTTTTGATGCACATTAATTCTCTTAAACTTGAATTCATTAAGAATTAATAAATTGAATTGTGATTACAATTATCAATATTACAATTTTACAACAATTATCAATATTACAATTTTTCGAATAAACAAATAAAACTAATAAATTCTTTTTAAATATAAACATACATGAATATAAGATTAAGAAAATCGATATCTGCTAGCATACCTATATATAAAAAAACATTATCCTTCTAGGACTTAATGTTAGGATTAGTGATTAAAAAATAGGCTACATATATTATTATAATATATTATACAATATATATAATAATTATAATTATTATATAATTATAACAATTATAAGTATATAATAATATAATTAATAATATATTAATACTATATATTGAATTTCCCGTGCCATGCTCCCCTCTGCTCCTCCTCCTGCGAGGTCGCTCCCCTCCTGCACTGAGGATTCCTTTGATCGGCCAGTTGATCCGGATGGATTGAAATCGCCAGAGAACACTTATCACGGCAAGGCTCCAGGTCTTCGCAAAGGAGGAAAATTCAATTTTTCTAATGCAGTGAGGGGTGGGGTTAGGGTTTCTGTGCAGCCTCCAATCACTCACCACCCTCCTTGCTCTAGAATTTCCCGCCAAGGCCTGGGCGATAAGGGTCGGCCTTAGATCAGCTTGGCGAAAGGTCCCCCCTTTTCACTTCTCCAAATGCTACTGATGGGTATACTGCGTCAGTTCTTGGTGGACCTACGATTAGGGCTTCAAAGTCAGTCTCTATTCCAGAGGTTCAAATGGACGGATTCATCTCCGAAAGGGAAGAATTTCTACAAGAAAATGCCTTGATTTGCAGATTTACAAAACTTTGGCCAAAACTTAGCGAACTACATTCCTGGCTATCTGAATCTTGGGAGAAGTCTTTGGAGGAGGAGGTTTGCCTTTTTCCCTGTGTTAGAGGTTTTTTTATTATTGAATTTGAATCCTCTTCTGACAAAGATTGGGTGCTGAAAAATGGCCCCTAGGTTTTCCAAGGTGATTTCATGTGCCTGAAACCTTGGTATCTCTCTTTCGATCCGCGATCTGAGACATTATCCTCTGCCTTTTTTTAGGTGCATCTGCCTTACCTTCCTTTTCAATTTTGGGAATTAGATTGCTTGCAAGCAATAGGCAATGGTCTAGGTATGTTCCACTGCTGTTCAGATGAAACACTGAATTACCAGAGCTCCACCTATGTGCATCTGTGTGGAATTAGACCTCTCAAATGGCCTCGCAGCTGAAATTACATTGAAGGTTGGAGATCGTTGTTGGATGCAGCCGGTGGATTATGAAAAAATAGCTTTTCGGTGCAGAAAGTGCTTATCAACTGACCACTTAACGCCTCATTGTCAGAAGCTTCACCCCCATAAGCAAGACTCTGGTAGAAGGCCCACCTGGTGGGTTGGGGTGGAACCCAAACATTTTGCCATTACACCTTGCTCTCATAAGAAATCAAACTTGCCTCAAGCTCCTCTAGTCACTGGCACACATAAGTTTCAAGTTGACAACTCATAGGCTTCTGGTAATTTGGTAACTATTGTTGTCTCAAAAGGGGATGTTTGTCATCTCAAGGCAAATTTTTCTTCGTGCTCCCCTCCTTAATCGGGGTAGGATTGGACTGAAGTGAAAAGGAAGAAATTTGCACAACCAAAAGTCAAGCATCAGATGGTACTGAGTTCAATTATGAAAGAGCAAAAGATGGAAGATCCTTTTCTTTCATCAAAAGATAGAAGATCATTTTCTTTCATTGACGGATGCCAAAACTTCGTCTGTCTCCCCTGTGACCATTTTGCATGACAAATATTTTAAAGCTAGCATGGCCAAAGTCTCCTTGTCTTCCCCAGAGATCTCACATTCAGGCCTCTTTCCTCTTTCCAAATGACATTAAGATCAACAAGGAAAAAGTTTCAACACAGGGCTTGTATGCCTTAGGTTTGGACTACCCTTTATTTTGTGTCTTCTTGTCCTACACCACTGTTGTCAGGGCATGCCTTTTATCTCTTTTTGGATTCATATTTTATGGGAGCTACCCCTTATGGTAGCACTTATTCATAAAAAAAAAACAATTGTAAGTATATTATAATATAATATAATAATTATAATTATAATTATGTATTATTTTTTAAGGTTTGGATGAAGGTTAGACATAGAATTAGGGTTTGGTTTAGGGATTGGGTTAGGATTAGGCTTATAAATTAGGGTTAAGGTGAGAATTAGGGTTGTGCTTAAAATTATAGTTAGAATAAAGTTTTAATCTAATTACGGTTATGGTTATGTTTATAAATCTTGTTACATTTAATGTTTGATTCAATTGCCAAATTATGGTTAGGGTTCCATGTATAGTTAGGGTTAGCATATTTATATTTATAGAAATATATGGTAAGTGTTCTGTTAGCACAACTTTTCAGAATTAGGTTTAGAGTTAGGGTTTGAATGAAGATGAGATTTAGAATTGGAGTTTTGTTTAGGGATTAGGTTAGGATTAGGTTTATAAATAGGGTTAGATATAGGGTTAGGCTTATAACCAATGCTAAGTGTAATTTTATGGTTATGGTTAAAATTAGGGTTACATTTAGAATATTGGTTAGATTGAGTGCTATGATGACAATTAGGGTTTGGGTGAGGATCAAAACTGAGGTTAAATTACAAAATTAGGATTTTCTTTAGGGATAAGATTAGGGTGAGGGTAATTAGATAAAACAATTCAAGGTTTTTCCAATTGACTCCTTGAATTCCTTCTTTTCTTCTCCTTAACTATGCCTTACATGACATAGCATTGTAACCATTTTCCATAACTATCAGTTCCTTGACTCCCTTATAAACGTACTATAGATTTCTCCACTTTGTTATGTGAACCTTATTTTAAATTATTATTTTTATTTATTGTTAATCTTTTACTTTATTATTAAGCTGAAAGTGTATGCAAATAAACAAGTAAAATTAATAATTATTTTCCAATATAAACATACAAGAATGATTTTTATTTATAGCTAATCATTTATTTTTAATATTAAGAGTAAAGTGTTTGCAACAAATAAAATTAATAAATTCTATTTAAATATAAATATACATGAATATAAGATTAAGGAAATTGTTAACTAATATTTTAATAAAGGATGTTTTGATGAACATTTATTTTCTTAAGATTGAATTCATTAAGATTTAATAAACTACATTGTGATTACAACTAGCATACCTATATTTAAAGTGTCTAATATTAGAATTAATGATTATTTAATATAGGGGCATGGAGAAGGATATCGTTAGGTGTACTTTAGATATATTTTTTAAGTATAGTATTATATAATTATAAGAATTATTATAATTATATAATATAATATTATAATATAGATTAGATATATTATTAGTTTCTGCCAAGAAAACTATAGGCTAGGCCTGTTGTTAACTAGTTATTAATAATTCTTTTTGCAACCAATGAGAACTGAAATAGTTTTTGTATTTAAAAAATATTTAGCTATTGCTATTGTATAGATGCAAATATTTTAACAAAACATATTTGAAAATTTATTTTTCTTCAATCTAATTGGCAGAAAACTTTCACCCGATAAGGGCAATTATTGCGGATCATCAAGGTTTATATTATAAAGTTTTGTGATAGATAATATCCTTAATCTATGATAATAATATACTAATACTTAAAACTATTAAGTTTCTAGTTTGAGACTTTATGGGTAAAATATTAGGCAGTAATTTTTTTTTTAGCATCTCACCTATTAACCGATTTAAATATATTATAACTAAAACAATATATTCTAACTAAAATAATATATTATAACTAAAATAAAAATAAAAATATTAAGAAATGTGTATTTAAATTCCTATTAATATTAATATTGATAATATTATTAGACAATAAAAATATTATAGTTATATAAGATTCCTATTACTAATCAATATTAATACTAATAGGAATTTAAATACAAATATAATTTATAAGTTTATCCCAAATTTATATATATGTCTTTAATAATTAATAATAATAATAATAATAATAATATATCATTTACATAGATAATATCCTTAATCTATATAATAATATACTAATACATCAAAATTTTAAAATATATATTAATGCATAGATAGGAAAAATTGACCAGTGATCAATTCCATAAGTCCTCCCTTCACATGAAATTTAATTAATTTTAATTAATTAATTAAATTTCCCTTAATCCCTAATCTACCTTTAATCATAACATTTAATTAATTTTAATTAATTAATTAAATCTTTCCTCTGTAAATAAAAATTAAAATTAAGGAATTTAATTTATTATTTGCAAACCTAAAAACCTAAATCAAAACCTTAATTTACTATTTGCAAACCTAAAAACCTAAATCAAAACCTATTCATAACAAATTGAAAATATAAAAAATCCGTGCAATTCACCTAACTATTACAGTTCAACTACCCAAACCCCAAAATTTTATAAATACCCTACATTTCCTAAATCAAATTTATGATAGGACAAACTACGGAGTTATGCAACTTTTGGTACATTTCTGGAGATTTCTGTCATTGGCTCAACAGTTTCTTTCATTATCTGATCTGAAACTGAGGGAAGATATTACTTTCGCTGCGTGCTATCAACTATCACATTCTAATATCTTCTTTGCAGAGTCATCTTCATATTTTGAGTTGCAAAAAACTATTTGTATTTTGTAGTCTCATCATTTAATATGTGAATGACATGGTTGTGCATTGTCTTGGAACATGTGGAAAATTTTATAACTGTTTGGTTCCTATCAGCGTATTCCCTGAATTTCATGTTGTAAACAACATTCACGCTTGAAGATCTTCTAAACTCATTTGCTATTCCAAACAAGGTATTCCATGATCCTCTTATTGGTGCAAGTGCTAGTTATATGGTAGAACTAATTTTAGGGTTTCACCTGTCCCTCACTATAAGCTATAACTTCAAATCTTTAAAATAATGATGTTAAGTGATTTTTATAGCACTAACTCTTTGTATTGCAGCTTAAGTGCAAACTGTTGAAGGCTAGTGTATTTATCGCCTTCTATATTTGCTTCTTGTCAGACTGTCAAAAACCCAAGTTTTAATTGCCAGGGTGCCCATTTCTAGCCTTAGGAGGCTGTATCAATCAAATAATCCATTTTGTCAAGTTCACCATAAATCTTGAAGTATAATCATAAATCTTTAGGTATAATAAAAAATCACTTACTTTGTAACTTCTATTTTATGCAATCTAATTATTAAATGTAGAATCTCAAAGTTCTTCAATTTTTAACATTCATTGTAAATATTACAAAACTGTCAACTCTAACTTAAACCAAAAAATTCACAAATTTCAAGATTATTATAAAATTATTATATTATCAACATTGTTGCTAAAACTCAACAAATACAACAAATTAAAACAAAACAAGACTATTCATGAACATTTTGGCTGAAACTTGGCTGCTTTGCAGCGCTTGTTATAATATATTATATTATATGGAAAATATACAATATACCTATATTACAAATATATATATATATCCTATATTATAATGTTAGGGTTTTGGTTATGTTCATAGAAATATATGTTAAGTGTAATGTTAGCACATCTTGTCATAATTAGAGTTAGAGTTAGGGTTTGAATGATGATTACATTTAGAATTAGGGTTTTGTTTAGGGATTGGGTTAGGACTAGGCTTATAAATAGGGTTAGATATAACATTAGTCTTATAAAACAATGCTAAGTGTAATCTTACGAAATAAGAATTAGATATAGAATTAGGGAACTAGATATAGAAATATGATTAGAATAACTATAATTCTATCCCTAACCCTAACTCAGACTTTATTATTTTAAACCTAACCCTAACCTCAAACTTAATTCTAACCCTAACCCTGATTCTAACCCCAACCTTAATTTTAACCTTAACCCTATCATAATTCTAGTCATACTTCTAACCCTAATTCTTTCCCTAACTCTAATACTAACCCTAACCCTAATTGTAGCCCTACTCCAAACACTAATTCAAATCGTAATTATAATTGTAACCATAACCCTAACCTTAATCCTAAGACTAATAATAACCACAACTCTAATTGTAACCCTAATGATAACCTAATTCTATCCTAAATTTGAATTGTAACCCTAACCCTAATTGTATCCTAAATTTGAATTGTAATCCTAACCCTGATTGTATACTAACCTTAATTCTATGCTTAAGCCTAACCTTAATTTAACTCTAACCCTACTTCTAATTCAAAAAAATTTCCTTATATATTTTCCCTAACTATAACCAAACCCGTAACCCTAATTTTATCCCTAAACCTAACTCTAACTCTAGTTCTAACCCTAACCTTATTTCTGACCCTAAGACTAACCCCAACCCTAATCCTAATTCTAACTCTAACCCTAGCTAAATTTCTAACCCCTACCTTAGTTATAATCATGACCCTATTTTTGAACTTGGTCATAATTCTATCCCTAACCCTAACCCTAATTCTAAATGTAACCCTAACTCTAATTCTAACTCTAACCCTAACAATTTCTTTTGTTATAAATGTTTTCCCTAGTTGTAAACATAATTCTAATCATAACACTAACTATAACTCTATCCCAAACCTTGTTTATTTTGCTATCTCTAATTCTATCCCTAATCCTAATTCTAACTATAACCCTAACATTTTTTATTTTATATATTTCCCCTAATTGTACCACTAATTCTAATCATAACCCTAACCCTAATTGTAGCCCTAACCTTAACCATAATTCTAATGCCAACCCTTTGGTTATATATATTTTCCCTAATTTTAATGTAAATTTGATTTGTAACTCTACCCTAATTTTATCACTAACCTTAATTCTATCCTTAACCCTAACCCTAATTATAACCCTAGTTGTAACACTAATTCTATTCCTAACTCCAACCCTAATTCTAATTTTAACCCTTACAATTTCCTAGTTAAATATTTTCTGTGATTGTATCCCTAATTCTAATCATAACCCTAACTGTAATTGTATCCCTAACTCTAATTCTGTCACTAATCATAATTCTATCCCTAACCCTAATTCTAACCCTAACCCTAATCCTAATTCTAACCCTAATATTTTTGGTTATACATATTTTCCCTAATTGTAACTCTAATTCTAATGGGAATTCTAACCCTAATTATAGCCCTAACCGTAACCCTAATTCTAACCCCCACCCTTTGGTTAAATATTTGACCTAATTCTATCCTAAATTTAAACTATAATCCTAACCCTAATTTAACCCTAACCCTAATTCTATCCCTAACCCTAATTGTAAACCCAACCCTTTGGTTATATATATATGTATGTATGTATATATTGGCAGGGTTTGGCAGCCTGTGGCATTGGATTGGACTCATTAATCTTGGCAAGCCATTGCCAAGTCTTGAAACCATCTAGGAGACAACCAACAAACCTTTCAAATCTACAACCTAGTTGTCATGTCCCCTTTCCAAGAGTAATTTGTCAAAAGACCCTTGACCTATTATTTTATTTCCTGTAGAGTATAAGGGATAGTGCAAAAGAAAATATTTTAATAATTTAGTTTAAGTTGTCCTAAAAAGTAACCTTACATTATATTATTAAAAAGGTAACTTATTTTTTATCATTAAAAAGTTATTTTTAGAAAACGGGACAAAAAGTGTCGCTAGGACTTGGGGGAAGTCTCCGATACGGCCTTGGCAAGGGAAACGTGTGGATCACCTTCTCGCAGAGCATGAAGATCCTTCTCAAGGACAGGCTGTGGCTTCCAAGCTCCACCACCATCGACGGTCGAGGCTTCAGAGTGACCATTGGCAGCGCCCAGCTGTGTTTGAGGCGGGGGAAAAGAAAGAGATAACCCCCTGGTATCCCAGTGTAGCTAAAACATTACACCAGACTCCCCACATCGACTCCACCAGAGATCTGCTCCTCAATGGGGCTACTTTCCATCAGTTTCTCAAAACATCAGCGGCATCTGCTTCTACCCCTCACAAATTAAACCTCCCTCCCGTCTTGCCAGCTCAGACAATTTCTTCCCTGCTGCGACGCTGCGCAGGAGCACTCGATCCCTCCCAAGCCCGTGCATGTCTTGCTCCCTGAATTCCTTCTTTCTTCAGGCTAACTAAGCCTCACATGGCAATTGGCATAGCATTGCATTGTAACCATTTTCGATAACTGAATTTTCCTCATTGCAACAATTTTCAATAACTATCAGTTTTGTTTCTGTGACTCCCTTATAAACGTGCTACAGATTTCTCCACCGTGTTATGTCAACCTCATTTTTATTTATTGTTAATCTTTTACTTTATTGTTCAGCTTAAAGTGTTTGCAAATCAACAAATAAAATTATTAATTCTTTTCAAATATAAAGATACAAGAATGACTTACTTTTATTTTTATTATTAAATTAAAGGTAAAGTGTTTGCAAATAAACAAATAAAACTAATAAATTCTTTTCAAATATAAACATATACCAATATAAGATTAAGAAAATTGGTAACTAATATTTTATTAAGGGATGTTTTCATGCACATTAATTTTCTTAAGCTTGAATTCATTAAGATTTAATAAACTGAATTGTGATTACAATTATCATTATTACATGTCTAAAGTGTTTTTAAATAAACAAATAAACTCTCTTTAAACATAAACATACACGAATATAAGATTAAGAAAATTGGTAACTAATATTTTATTAAGGGATGTTTTGATGCACATTAATTCTCTTAAACTTGAATTCATTAATAATTAATAAACTGAATTGTGATTACAATTATCAATATTACAATTTTGCAAATAAACAAATAAAACTAATAAATTATTTTTAAATAAAAACATACACAAATATAAGATTAAGAAAGTTGGTAAGATTAAGAAAATCATATCTGCTAGCATACCTATATATAAAAAAACATTATCCTTCTAGAACTTAATGTTAGGATTAGTGATTAAAAAATAGACTACATATATTATTATAATATATTATACAATATATATAATAATTATAATTATTATATAATTATAACAATTGTAAGTATATTATAATATAATATAATAATTATTATTATAATTATGTATTATTTTTTAAGGTTTGAATGAAGGTTAGATTTAGAATTAGGGTTTGGTTTAGGGATTGGGTTACGATTAGGCTTATAAATTATGGTTAGGGTGAGAATTAGGGTTGTGCTTAAAATTATAGTTAGAATAAAGTTTTAATCTTATTACGGCTATGGTTATGTTTATAAGTCTTGTTACATTTAATGTTTGATTCATGTGCCAAATTATGGTTAGGGTTCCATGTACAGTTAGGGTTAGCATATTTATATTTATAGAAATATATGCTAAGTGTAATGTTAGCACAACTTTTCAGAATTAGGTTTAGAGTTAGGGTTTGAATGAAGATGAGATTTAGAATTGGAGTTTTGTTTAGGGATTGGGTTAGGATTAGGCGTATAAATAGGGTTAGATATAGGGTTAGGCTTATAACCAATGCTAATTGTAATGTTATGGTTATGGTTAGAATTAGGGTTAGATTTAGAGTTATGGTTAGATTGAGTGTTACGATGACAATTAGGGTTTGGGTTAGGATCAAAACCAAGGTTAAATTACAAAATTAGGGTTTTTTTTAGGGATAAGATTAGGGTGAGGGTAATTCTATAAAACAATTCAAGGTTTTTCCAATTGGCTCCTTGAATTCCTTCTTTCTTCTCCTTAACTATGCCTTACATGACATAGCATAGTAATCATTTTCAATAACTATCAGTTCTCTGACTCTAGATTCCTCCACTTTGTTATGTCAACCTTATTTTAAATTATTATTTTCATTTATTGTTAATCTTTTACTTTATTATTAAGCTTGAAGTGTTTGCAAATAAACAAGTAAAATTAATAATTCTTTTCCAATATAAACATGCAAGAATGATTTTTATTTATAGATAATCATTTATTTTTAATATTAAGAATAAAGTGTTTGCAAATAAACAAATAAAACTAATAAATTCTTTTTAAATATAAACATACATGAATATAAGATTAAGAAAATTGTTAACTAATTTTTTATTAAAGGATGTTTTGATGCACGTTTAGTTTTTAAAGAAAATTGTTAACTAATATTTTATTAAAGGATGTTTTGATGAACATTTATTTTCTTAAGGTTGAATTCATTAAGATTTTATAAACTGAATTATGATTACAACTAGCATACCTATATTTAAAGTGCCTAATGTTACAATTAGTGATTATTTAATATAGGCACCTGGAGAAGGATATATCTAGCCATACTTTAGATATATTTTTTAAATATAGGAATGCTAGTGACATCAAGAGCAAGAAAGCCTAATTCTAATTATATTATATAATTATAAGAATTATTATAATTATATAATATAATATTATATTATAGATTAGATATATTATTATAATATATTATATTATATGGAAACTATACAATATACATATATTATATTATTTAATTAATATAATATATAATTATAATTATATATCTAACCTATATTATAATGTTAGGGTTATGGTTTTAATCTAATTAGGGTAATTAGGGTTATGGTTATATTCATAGAAATATATGCTAAGTGTAATGTTAACACATCTTGTCATAATTAGAGTTAGAGTTAGGTTTCAATGACGATTACATTTAAAATTAGGATTTTTTTTAGGGATTGGGTTAGGACTAGGCTTATAAATAGAGTTAGATATAACATTAGGCTTATAAAACAAGGCTAAGTGTAATCTTAGGATTAAGGTAGAATAAGAGTTAGATATAGAATTAGGGAACTAGATATAGAATTATGATTAGAATAACTCTAATTATATCCCTAACCCTAACTGATACTTTATTATGTTAACCCTAACCCTAACCTCAACCTTAATTCTAAGCCTAACCCTAATTCTAATCCCAACCTTAATTCTAACCTTAACCCTATCCTAATTCTAGTCATACTTCTAACCCTAATTCTTTCCCTAACTCTAATACTAACCTTAACCCTAATTCGAACCCTAATCCAAACACTAATTCAAATCATAATTATAATTGTAACCATAACCCTAACCTTAATCCTAACACTAATAATAAACATAACTCTAATTGAAACCCTAATGATAACCTAATTCTATCCTAAATTTGAACTGTAACCTTAACCCTAATTCAATCCTAAATTTGAATTGTAATCCTAACCCTAATTGTATCACTAACCTTAATTTAACTCTAACCCTAGTTCTAATTCAATTTTTTTTCTTATATATGTTCCCTAATTATAACCAAATCCATAACCCTAATTCTATCACTAAACCTAATTGTAAACCCAACCCTTTGGTTAAATATGCCCTGATTGTAACCCTGATTTGAGCTGTAACCATGAACCTCATTCTATTAGTAACTTTAATTTTATCCTTAATCCTAACCCTAATTTATATATTTGCCCTAATTATAACTAAACCCATAACCATAATTATATCCCTAAACCTAACCCTAACCCTAATTTTATCCCTAACCCTAATTCTAACCCTAACCCTATTTTTGACCCTAAGACTAATCCCAACCCTAATCCTAATTCTAACCCTAACCCTAGCTAAATTTCTAATCCCTACCTTAATTATACTCATGACCCTAATTTTAAACTTGGTCATAATTCTATCCCTAACCCTAACCCTAACCCTAACCCTAATTCTAAATCTAACCCTAACCCTGATTCTAACTCTAACACTAACAATTTCTTTTGTTATAAATGTTTCCCCTAGTTGTAAACATAATTCTAATAATAATGCTAACTATAACTCTATCCCAAACCTTAGTTGTAAACATAATTCTAATTCTATCCCTAACTGTAACCCTAACCCTAATTCTAACTATAACCCTGACATTTTTTCTTGTATATATTTCCCCTAATTGTACCACTAATTCTAATCATAACCCTAACCCTAATTGTAGCCCCAACCATAACCATAATTCTAATGCCAACCCTTTGGTTATATATATTTTCCCTAATTCTAACGTAAATTTGATTTGTAACTCTAACCCTAATTGTATCACTAACCTTAATTCTATCCTTAACCCTAACCCTAATTATAACCCTAGTTGTAACCCTAATTCTATTTCTAACTGTAACCCTAATTCTAACTTTAACCCTTACAATTTCCTAGTTAAATATTTTCCCTAATTGTATCCCTAATTCTAATCATAACCTTAACTGTAATTGTATCCCTAACCCTAATTCTGACATGGCAATTACCATAGCATTGCATTGTAACCATTTTCGATAACTAAATTTTCTTCATTGCAACCATTTTCAATAACTATCACTTCTGTTTCTATGACTCCCTTATAAATGTACTACAGATTTCTCCACTGTGTTATGTGAACCTCATTTTTATTTATTGTTAATCTTTTACTCTATTGTTCATCTTAAAGTGTTTGCAAATCAACAAATAAAATTATTAATTCTTTTCCAATATAAAGATACAAGAATGACTTACTTTTATTTATAGCTAATCTTTTATTTTGTTATTAAAGGTAAAGTGCTTGCAAATAAACAAATAAAACTAATAAATTCTTTTCAAATATAAACATATACCAATATAAGATTAACAAAATTGGTAACTAATGTTTTATTAAGGGATGTTTTCATGCACATTAATTTTCTTAAGCTTGAGTTCATTAAGATTTAATAAAATGAATTGTGATTACAATTATCATTATTACATGTCTAAAGTGTTTGTAAATAAACAAATATATCTAATAAATTCTCTTTAAACATAAACATACACGAATATAAGATTAAGAAAATTGGTAACTAAAATTTTATTAAGGGATGTTTTGATGCACATTAATTCTCTTCAGCTTGAATTCATTAAGAATTAATAAACTAAATTGTGACTACAATTAAAACAAATAAAACTAATAAATTCTTTTTAAATATTAACATATGCGAATATATGATTAAGAAAACTAGTAACTAATATTTTATTAAGGGATGTTTTGATGCACATTAATTCTCTTAAAATTGAATTTATTAAGATTTAATGAGTTGAATTGTGATTTAGAATTAGGGTTACATTGAGGGTTATGATTAAAATTCAGGTTTGGGTTAGAATTATGGTTAAGCTTAAAATAGGATTATGATTACAATTAGGGTTTGGATCATGGTTAGATTTAGGATTAGGGTAAAAATTAGGGTTATGCTTAAAATTAGGGCTAGAATATGGTTTTAATTTTATTATGAGTATGGTTATGTTTATAGATCTCCTTACATTTAATGTTTTATTCATGTACCAAATTATGGTTAGGGTTAGGGCTCCATGTACTGTTAGGGTTATAGTTACAATTTAAATTAATGTTAAAGGTTAGCATATTTATATTTATAGAAATATATGCCTAGTGTAATGTTGGCACAACTTGTGAGAATTAGGTTTAGAGCTAGGGTTTGAATGAAGATGAGATTTAGAATTAGGGTTTTGTTTAGGGATTGAGTTAGGATTGGGCTTATAAATAAGGTTAGATATAGGGTTAGGCTTATAAATCAATACTAAGTGTAATCTTACCGTTATGGTTAAAATGAGGGTTAGATTTAGATCTAGGGTTAGATTTAGGGTTATGATTACAAGTAAGGTTTGGGTTAGGGTCATAACCAAGGTTACATTAGAATTAGGGTTTTCTTTAGGGATAGGTAAGGGTTATAAATAGGGTTAGATTGAAGGTTATGATTGAAATTTGGGTTTGGGTTAGAATTATGGTTATGCTTAAAATTAGGGTTATGATTACAATTAGGGTTTGGATCATGGTTAGAATTACGGTTGTACATAAAATTAGGGTTAAAATAAGGTTTTAATCTAATTTTCCAGTTATAGTTATATTTATAAATCTCCTTACATTTAATGTTTTGTTCATGTACCAAATTATGGTTATGGTTAGGCTTAGGCTTATAAATAAGGTTAAACATAGGTTAAGAATTAAGTTAGGGTTTAAATCTTACATGTCTTACTCCCTAAATTCCTTCTTTCTTCTCCTTAACTAAGCTTGATATGACATAGCATTGTAACCATTTTCAATAACAGATTTCTCCAGTGTGTTATGTGAACCTTATTTTAAATTATTATTTTTATTTAGTGTTAATCTTTTTACTTTGACTTTTATTTATAGCTAATCTTTTATTTTTATTATTAAGTTTAAAGTGTTTGGAAATGAACAAATAAAACTAATAAATTCTTTTTCAAATATAAACATACACAAATAATAAATTCTTTTCAAATATAAACATACACTAATATAAGATTAAGAAAATTGGTAACTAATATTTTATTAAAGGATGTTTTCATGCACATTAATTTTCTTAAGCTTGAATTCATTAAGATTAATAAACTAAATTGTGATTACAATTATCATTATTACATGTGTAAAGTGTTTGTAAATAAACAAATAAAACTAATAAATTCTCTTTAAACATAAACATACACGAGTATAAGATTAAGAAAATTGATAACTAATATTTTATTAAGGGATGTTTTGATGCACATTAATTCTCTTAAGCTTGAATTCATTAAGAATTAACAAACTAAATTGTGATTACAATTATTGATATTACAATTTTGCAAATAAACAAATAAAACTAATAAATTCTTTTTAAATGTAAACATACGTAATATAAGATTAAGAAAATTAGTAACTAATATTTTATTAAGGGATGTTTTGATGCACATTAATTCTCTTCAGCTTGAAATCATTAAGATTTAATGAAATGAATTGTGATTTAGAATTAGGGTTAGATTGAGGGTTATGATTAAAATTTGGGTTTGGGTTAGAATTATGGTTATGCTTAAAACTAGCTTATATATTAAATAATAATATATTTAAAATACATCCTAATCGAGGCACTTAAAACACTTTTTTTGATAATTTGATAATATTATATAGGGACCTCAAGAATTCTCTGGGCATATTTTCTATATATTATTATTTAATATATCTATATATAAGCTAGTAGTAGTCACAATGCAACATGTAAGACATTAATTTAATTAATATATAATTATATCGTATAATATTATTAAATATAATAATATTTTTTTTATGTTATTCCATTATTATAATATTTGTAACATAATGTTTATTTATATTGTGATTATACTATTATAATTATATTATATTATATTATATATTGTTATATATAACCCTAATTCTAATGCCCCTCTTTCTCTATTACCCCTCTCTGTCTCTCCCCACGTCCCTCCCCACTTCTGTCTCTCAACTTCTTGTCCCTCCCCACTTCTGTCTTTCCACTTCTTTGTTCCCCTCTCTTTAACACTTTAATGTAATCTTGTTCCTCAACCTATTCAAACTCATAGCTTTCCTCATAGTGGTGTATATATGTTGGTATATATATTTCCTTCACAATCCAAGTTCATTTACATTATCATGTTTTGCTTGTGCACATAACCATAACCCTAAATCTATTATATACTGGTATTTCTACTTAGATTTATATTATAATTTCTCTTTAATAGTGATCATACGAAATAAATAAAATAATAATAATGAATTATTTATAACTCTATATTTTAAATCATAATTATAATAAAGCCTAATTATTTTATATCCTAATTTTTTCTAATCCTAATTAATTAAACTCTATTTATTTTAAACTCTTACCTTAATGATCATTTTAAACCTAACCCTAATGATAAATTTATAACGCCTAACCCTAACTAAATTTCCAAACCTTACTCTAATTATATCTATAACCTTAATTTTTACCATGATTGTAATGTTATCCCTAATTCTAACCCTAACCCTACTTATTTTAAACCCTAACCATAATTATCATTTTATAACCCCTAACCCTAACTAAATTTCCAAACCTTAACCTAATTATATCTATAACCCTAATTTTTACCCTGATTGTAATGTTATCCATAATTCTATCCCTAACCCTAATCTTAATTCTAATTGAAAGCCTAATTGTAACCCTAACTTTTTGGTTATTTATTTCCTTGCACATACTTAGCTAACTTTTTTGGTTATATATATTTTCCCTAATTGTAACTCTAATTCTAATTGTAACCCTAACCCTAATTGTTGCCCTAACCCTAACCCTAATTCTAACCCTAATCATAATTTTATCCCTAGCCCCAACTGTAATTCCAATTCTAACCCTAACAATTTTTTTGGTTAAAAATATTTACCCTAGTTGTAACCCTAACTCTAATTTTATCCCTCAGCCTAATTCTATCCCTAACCCTAACCCTAATTGTACTTATAACCCTAACACTAATTGTAACATTGACCCTAACCCTAACCCTAATTCTAATTATAACCCTAAACCTAATTCTAACATTGACCCTAAATTTATCTATAACCCTAATTCTAACCCTAATCATAATTTTATCCCTAACTGCAACCATAATTCCAAGTCTAACCCATTTTTTTGATTATAAATATTTTCACTAATTGTAACCCTAAATCTAATTCTATCCCTAAGCCTAATTCCATCCCTGAGCCTAACCCTAATTGCAGTTGTAACCCTAATATTAACCATATGTTTTTTGGTTATATATATTTGCTCTAATTATCTCTTTTTGCATCTTTCTCTCCTATCTATATCTCTATCTTTTGCACTCTCTATATCTCTTGTGCTTTCTCCCTCCCTCCCTCTCTCTTTGTCTTTGTCTCTCTCTTCCTTTGTCATTATCTCTCTCTTCCTCTCTTTTTATCTCTCTCTGCCTATCTCTTATCTCCAGCTCTATCCCTCTTTCTATATTCCCCCCAACTCTAATTCTATCCCTAACCATAATTTATCAGTAACCCTAATTATATCATTAACCCTAACCCTAATCCTAATTATAACATTAACCCTAATTCTAACTGTAACACTAATTCTAACCCTAATTCTAATCACTCCTCTTTCTCTATTCCCCCCCTCTCTCTCTCGCCCCACATCCCTCCACACTTTTGTCTCTCCACTTCTTATTGTTGTCATAGAGATTGCACCTGAATGCTAAGCTTGAATGCTCAGCAATCCCGTGAAACATGGAAACATCTTTGAGCCTGTGGGTATGCTCATAGTGAAGATGAGTCTCTAGATTATGGGCTGGTTCCCCTTTAGATCTCCTAGAAAGTAATGGATTAATGGGAAAAGGGAAGAAAGAATGCTTTGAAAATGTAAATTTAACTCTAGGAGGCAATGCACCAAAATGATACTAAAGGGCAGCTTGATTCATAATTATTTCTTAAAGAATTTCTTTACATAGCTTAATGAATGGCAATTTGATCACATAAATATTTCAAAGGAAGGCTAAAAGATCTATCTTTTGGGAGGAAAACTATGTTTCACAACCTAAAAGTCAAGATAAATACTAGCACAACCTGAGACCTATGATAATCAATTACTTTTTGTGTACTTGTAGTGATGCATGAGACAAATTAAAGGTTTTGATGTTTAAAACACATTAAGTTCATCAAAATCATTCATGAAGGCATATACAGAAATCTGAGAAGGTAAAATATTGATCCTTCAAGTAATAAAAGGAAAATGCTGCAAAAATTAACAAAACTATAACCTATAAACCTACTATTGTCTATAAATCTATCAAAAATGAGTTACAAAACTCTTTGCTTCTTTGCAATGTGCAAGAGAAGGCCAAAAAATCAAGAACTGAGGAAAAACTCAGTCTTTTTCCTCCTATAATACATCAAAAGGGACTCCCCAAGAGTCAAGCTTAGTCAATTGCAGTTAACCACACTCAAAAATATCTCCTCAAAAGTGATCCATGAGCAAAATAGAAAATCCCTAAAAAAAAGGGTCTCAACTGCTCCAAGATGAGCTAAAATAGCTCCAAACTGTCCCTCTCAATCTATTTGACCAAGAACTCCAAAATCACTCCAGTTTGACCAAAAGTCAAGGACAGAACTGTTACTAAATTTTGCTTGTAGCTTAATTTAGTAAGGCTTTAACAAGCAGTTGTTAAAATGGGGTAAGAAAATTTTTGATACATGAGCAATCCAATCAACATCGGCTATCTTGATGAAGGATTTTCAGTATTGATTTATTAGGGTCATGTAATAGTTTGAGTTGAGTTGTTCCACAATCCAGATAAATCAATAAAATAGGCTTAATTAAGAAAGTAGACATTCAAAGGATATCAGGTTTTGAAGCTAAACTAACCTCTGCAGTTTATGTTTCAAGTATGTTATTGTTGTTTATTCAGTGCAAGACAATACAGTTCAGAAAAAAAGGTATTTATAAACTATCATTTCTTCATGATTATAAACATATGTGTTTCAAATATTTGAGTTCATATTATGTAATTGATTCATAAAAGGAAAGTACACATAAGTCATTACATAATATGAAATAGTTGATTATATTCAAAAGAAATGTTTAAGGTGTCCCACACAAGCCATGGGAATAACTGAAAGATCCAACATAAAACTAAATTATACATCTGAAGAAAGAAAAGAGAATATGAAAGGAATAGGGACCTGTCATTGCCTGTGAATGATGAATCCCAAAGTTGATCAGGTGCATCTTCAGCTCCCTCTGTCCAGTAAGCTCTAGAAATACCTGTAGGAGATGGTGTTAGAGCTCAGGATTCCAATTCTTTTCACATACAATAGCAACAAATATATAATCTACTTTTATGAAACATCAAATTCAGATGTTTAGTCATCACAAATATACAAGAAAAGTAAAATGAATAGCTAGACAAGAGATGCAGATACTAGATCAGAAGCTAAATCAAGACGGAGAAGTATCATGTCATACAAATCAAATAGAGATTACAGCCTTGTGTTTTTTTTATCTAACATGTTTGTTGAATGTGCAGGAATAGGTTGATGTAATTGTTGGCAAGAGACACTATATGGATTCATGAATGTTGTCATTGATAGCAACAAAGGTTATCTCACACATCCGCAAGACATGATGAGTCTCTACCAGAAGTTAGATTGAAGAAGTATTATGATCTGCTAAGCAAGAACAGAGCAGTCAGCAAGGTCTGACAGTCAGGTCCGGATCTCTTAGAGGAAGTATTTTAGTAAAGTGCAGATTTGAGGAAGTCAAGAGGAGTACCTTGACTAATAGATTCCAAGGATTTAGCCTTCGATGATGGAAGGGTGAAGAGATATGAGCACTTGAGTTTTGGGTTCCTGTTTGATAGAGTAGACAGAGGAAGAACTATACCAGCAGAGTGTCAAACGCAAATTCAGAAGAGATATTGCTAATGACTAAGTTTCTTAAGGTATCATTCATGATTGGCCGACATGATTGAAGACTTCCACAAGCATATTATTGATCCGCATTACTTGGTATGCAAGGTTTCAGCCGACAGACTAGAGTTTAAGATAATATTGACTATTCCGGATGCCATCTAGAAAAGTGTTGAAATCACTTATGCGAATATATATACAAGATGGATTTAGATGTGAAGGTGTGTGTGGTGTGTGTATAAAAGTGCGAATAAAAGCAGAAGAAGAGTATAAAAGGCAAAAAAATAGATTCTAAATGTAAGAGGACAGTAGCACTTAAAGAGAGTAAGAATGAAGTGCAGCAGATCAGTCTATTGAGCTTAACCGAAACTGAACTTCAGCATGTGTGGATGCTTCTCATCAGTTCAAGTTTTCTTGTTGTTGACAGTAAGTCTTTTGTAAGCAGTGAGCCTCTTGTGAGAAGTGTGCTCGGGTAGTGAGCCCTAATTGGCAAGTGCCATTTTGTATCTTCTATTCTTCTAACAAAGAATAATATCTTGGGTTAATCACCCTGTGGTTTTTCCCTTAACAGGGTTTCCATGTCAAAATCATTGTGTCATGTGTATTGGTCTTATTTCTATTTCATGATTATGCTTGCTTATTTGATCTGATGTTGCATTAACTGTTAAGAAAGCATAGAAAGTTGAATTATTAGGATAACTGATTCACCCCCCTCTCAATTATCAACAATTGGTATCAGAGCCAAGTTCCTCCCAACAGAGCCTAACAGCTTAAGGAAGATCTGGGAATTCAAATGGATGTGTATGGTATAAGGGAGCAAGTTAAGTCTGCCCTTGATGATCTTGAACAGTCAAATTCTAAAGTCAATGAATTGAAGGAAAGACTCAAACAGGCTAATGATTTCATAAAAGAACTAAAAGAGAAACTGAGTCTCTCTATGAAAAAAAGAAAGGAGCTACTTCAGCAATTGGCAAGTCAAGGTGAAGCCAATGATACAAATGGAGATCTGAAAGAGAAAACCAAGTTATGTGAAAAGTTATCAAAAGAAGTCATCATGGTAAGACATGAAATGGAATCAGGAGTTATGAAATTCACCCAAGAAATTGAAGAAACAAGAAAATCTAAAGATGATCTAAGACAATCTCTTAAGGAAAAATTAGAAGACTGCCAAAAGATGGATAGAATAATCAGACATCTTGAATCTGATCATGAAGATGCCAAAGATAATGAAGAAAAACTTGAGGATCAAATTGTCTCTTTTAAAAGGGATCTTCAAACAACAAATGAATATAAAGAGAAATTCAAGATAAGCTCTGCTCAACTTGAAGTTCTTTTTGAGAGCCAAAAGAGGTTAGATGACAAATGTGGCCTGGGGTATGAAAAAGGTGAAAGCTCTAGATCTGGTCAGAAGAATTTTGGATCAGAAAATCCAAGGAACAGGCCTAGAAGACCTCCGGTAAGGCAACCTAATGCTCAAAGATATCCATTCTTCAATGGATACTGCCACAACTGCAATAACTTTGGTCATAAAGCTAATCAGTGCAGAAAGATAATGAATTAGACTAATACATCCTTCTCCGGACAGTGTTTCAACTGCAAAAGGTATGGTCACAAATCTCATGAATGCAGAAATATGCAAATGAACAATTCATTCAGTGGTAGATGCTTTGCATGCAATAGAATGGGTCATATGGCTAATCAATGCAGATCAAGAGGATATCAATCAAATATGCAAAGAAATGTTGTTTTCCAAATTTGCAATAGATCCGGTCATATTGCAAAATTTTGTAGAAGCAAGAATCAGGTCAAAAGAGGTCTGGTACATCATAATCAGAATAAAGATAAGGAAAAACAAAAAGTGAATGTGGATGAAGGTCAAAGTGAGATGAACAAGATTTGGGTGAAGAAAAGTATAGAGAATGTAACAGATGGATCTGCACTAGACTCTGGTGCTGATATTCCTTCTGGCATTTAAAAAGTGAGCTCTGGCTTAGGGGGAGACACAAAGAAAACCATTTTCCCCCAGCCAGTCAATTGGTGCCAGAACTGGCACAAGGAGAGTTGCGGATTAAAGGGTTCATGAGAGAAACATCTAAATAAACTATGGTTAAGATTTGGAAGATCCACAAGATGTTTAGATCAAGATTGATCCGGTTCTTCAAGTCATCCGAATAAGGCAAACCAGAATGACTTAGGTCAAGCATTTATTACAACTTGGTATTAGGGTTGCGGAGTAATATAAGGGTTCTTCTTATTAATCATTTGCTCATTCTACATTTAAGAAGAAGAAAAAAGGAGCTCTGAAACAAATTTCCTCAAAGCCCCATCAAAGTTCACTTATAGAAGTTGATTCATCCAGAAATCGATCTGGCTCACTCTGTGAAACCTAGAAGTGTAAAAGGTATTTTCCATTCTTAAATATCTCTCTGCAAATCTTTTTAAAGATGTCTACTCTGAATATTGTGAAGATCAAGTTGATAGGCCTCACCCCAAATTCAAGAAACATCCCTACAGATCCTTGGAAGTAGATCCCCTAGGAGCATTTTCCAGTGTTCCGCATGGTGTCTTGCATACATAAGATATTAGGGTTTACATTCATGCAAACATTGAAGAATTCAGAGAGTCCAAATTGAGGGATATCTACCACAAACAACTAATAGATGATTCATTTGAGCTCAAACCCCAATACAAGGCCCTCTGGGAGAAGCACTTTGCACAGTGTATACATTTCCCCTGCTTTGTTGAGGATGAATGGGTCCAGTATGTCTTGAGCAGAATACATGACAACTTCATGTGGTTGAATGGACCATTCAAGATCACAAAAGATGCCATTAGGGCAGTTACCAGTTTGCACTCATTCGGTGGGATACCTATTCTCAAATCAATCAAGAACCTAATTATAAGTGAGGCTACCAGATCTAGGTTTGACAAAAGAGCAATGAGAGTAGATGACATCACTGATCTGGATGTCAAGTTTGCATCCATGATCATCGGCTACAAGATATATCATTCTAACAGGGAGAATTCAGTACATGGAACTACTATCTACACTGCCTATGAAATGTTGAGGAAAAATGTAGACTACGACCTTTGTGAGCTCCTTCTAAACCAACTCTTGGAAAACCTACAAAAGATAAAGGGCAAGAAGAACTCCTTCAAATTTGGTGGCCTAATACTTTGTCTATTCTTCTACTTTATGAATGAGCTACCCAGATCCAGTGGATGGGTGTGGCAGAATGAGAGACTGGTTGCCATACAAATCAGGGATTATTTGTATGGACTTGGTGATGACAAAGCACAAAACTCAGCTCTCTGGGGTTTCTTCAAAAACCTTCAGAACATGATGCAAGCTAGAGAGAGAATTCCCCAATCTCTAGTTGAGAAATACAAAGACACAGTATGCTTTATGGTAGAGACTGATCAGTGTCTAATGGAGGCAATGGAACCAAGAACAGTATGGATCATGCCAATGGGGTATGAGGTGGATGAGAACATCATGGAGCTGCATGTTCAGCACATGTTGAGTCAACCAAAGGATCTCAAGGCAGAAAGGTTTGGAACCTTTGAAGAATTGAGTGTAAAGATCCATGTAGAACTTCGACAGCCTGAAATCAAGAGGAAAGTAAGAAGGGAAGTTGAAGAAGTTTCCAAGAGGCATGGAATCTCAAAAGAGGCACTTGATGCTCATAGAGAAAAGACCAAAGGAACAGAAAAAGAAAAAGAAGTGGAAGAGGAAAGAAGTGCTCCAGTAGAATCTTCCACCCAGACCAGATCATCAAAGAAATCTACACCTGCTATTGCTAAAAGCTCAAGGGCATCAAAACTGGAAGCAAAATCATCCAGCAAAGGAGAGAAGAGAACTAAGACAAAAGCCACAAGATCCTATGCTAGTTAAAAGGATGAAGAAGGAACTGAATCTGATGAAGAAGTCAAGAAAATGAAGAAAAAGAAGAAAACATCCGGTAAATCCTCTACTGGTCAAGGCGAAGGAGAAAAGATAGAGGAGTTTGTTGAAAAGCCCACTCCATCCCTAGATGATGTAGTCAAAGCTATTACTATGGATGGGAACCTGTAACCAATAACATAATTCTATGATGCATATAATGATGCAGATAGAAAAATCTTGGAGGAAGCCATAGTTAAGTACTTAAACACATACAATAAAGCCTTGATTGAAATAATTTCTCTAATTCCTAAAAGTTTGGAAGAGGAACTTGAAATGAGAAAAGAAAATTCTAAGGCTAAGCACTTAGAAATCAGAGAACAGATAGCTATTCAGCTCTACCCTTCAATTACTCCAAAACAAATGGATATGATCTTCAA
Organism: Cunninghamia lanceolata; assembly: GCA_027924645.1. Lineage (NCBI taxonomy): Eukaryota > Viridiplantae > Streptophyta > Pinopsida > Cupressales > Cupressaceae > Cunninghamia > Cunninghamia lanceolata. The sequence goes on along the minus strand of BSBN01000628.1, from coordinate 5,760,469 downwards.
AGATTGCAAGGATGAGTTGCAGAGTAAGACTAGAATGAATCAGCTCATGCTTGGAGAAACTGATAAAGTGGCAAAAGAAACAGAAGAAATCCTGCGGAATGCATACTCAAGATTCAACATTCCTATCATAGAGGACTTGGGTGTTGATCCCTTGGCTACAAGTGTTGAAAAAGAATCTACTAAGGCAATGACAGAAGAAGTAATGGACATGGGTGAAGGTAAAGATAAGGGCTTGGAATCCTCTACTCTAGAAGAGGTGGCTCATTAACAAACAAACATTACTCCTCCGGTTTCCCCTGCTGACTCCAGATCCAAAGGAGAAGAAAGAATAAAGGAGAAAGAAAAAGAAGTAAAGGGAAAAGAAGATGACAGCTCTAAGACTGCAGAAGAAAATAAAACTCTGTCTCTGGCAAGAGACACTGCATAAATTGTCAAAGATTTCCTAAACAAAGAGATAATGGAAATTGATGAACCAGAACTTCTACTAGGACCATTTGATTTTGATTCTCTTTCTCCGGTACAAACAATGAAGATAGCTTCATTTGCAAATGCAAAGGCAAAAGAAAAACTCCTGAAGTCTCACATGGAAGACTGTGAGCTAATAGAAGCTGCATCCGGTGTGCTTGAAAAGATCATGCCATCCTTTCTAAAAGATTCATCAGCTTCCTCATCAAGTAATCTTAAGTCTCTTGTTAGTTCAGTCAGCACTCATTTTGAGTCCTCAGAGAAATCAGCTGAGGAGAAGGTCCGGAAAGAGTTTTTGGATAAAAGATTCTCTGAAGCACTAAGTCTAATATCAAATGATAGAAGAAATATGGATATAGGGATAAAGAGCTTAGAAAATGCTCTTAAAGATGGCGGGGAAATATATAAATTTGGTCTATCATGGTCCAAAGCAACAATGGAGATTGAGAAGAATATGAAAGAACAGGAGATCAAACTAACAAAACTTTCTCAAAATTTTGATCCACTCACCTCATCCATAGTAAATCAAGAATGCCAGACTATTGCAGTCTTGGATGAAATTAAGAAGCTAGAGAAAGAAAAGAAAAATAGAATCAGCAGGTTAAATGAACTTGGAAGAATAATCATTCCTAAGTTGGAGGTCATGCATGAGGCCCTAAGTGATGCTCAAACCACAACCAAGACAAATGATCCGACAGATCTGAAGAAGGTAGAAGCTTTTGCATTCCTGTTGAGTGGTCACATATCAATTTTGGACAGGATGAAGTTGAGTTGGGCAATCGAAGTTGTACAATTGAAAAACACTTTTGCAGACATACTAAAGTATATGTAGAGTACAACTGGATGATATACTTATGTGACTAAGTATAGATTAATTTTTGAAATTTTGGTGTGTGGACCCCACCCTTTTCCATTGATGTCAAAGGAGAAGTGATGAGCAGTGAAAAATGAGGAATCTAGCTAAGGAGGAGCTCTGGAAAATATACATAGAGACAGAGCATCAGCCAAGGGGGAGTATAGTGTGACACTTAGTCATTTTTCACTAAGCATTGCCATCAATGACAAAGGGGGAGATTGTTGGCAAGAGACACTATATGGATTCATGAATGTTGTCAATGATGGCAACAAAGGTTATCTCACACATCCGTAAGACATGATGAGTCTCTACCGGAAGTCAGATTGAAGATGTATTATGATCTAGTAAGCAAGAACAGAGCAGTCAGCAAGGTTCGACAGTCAGGTCTGGATCTCTCAAAGGAAGTATTTCAGTAAAGTACAGATTTGGGAAAGTCAAGAGGAGTACCTTGACTAATAGATTCCAAGGATTTAGCCTTTGATGTGGAAGGGTGAAGAGATATGAGCACTTGAGTTTTAGGTTCCTGTTTGATAGAGTAGACAGAGGAAGAACTGTACCGGCAGAGTGTCAGACCCAAATCTGGAAGAGATATTGCTAATGACTAAGTTTCTTAAGTTATCATTCATGATTGGCTGACATGATTGAAGACTTCCACAAGCATATTATTGATCTGCATTACTTGGTATGCAAGGTTTCAGCTGACAGACCAGAGTTTAAGATAATATTGACTATTCCAGATGCTGACTAGAAAAGTGTTGAAATCACTTATGCGGATATATATATACAAGATGGATTTAGATGTGAAGGTGTGTGTGGTGTGTGTATGAAAGTGCGAATAAAAGCAGAAGAAGAGTATAAAAGGCAGAAAAATAGATTCAGAATGTAAGAAGACAGTAGCACTTAAAGAGAGTAAGAATGAAGTGCAGCAGATCAGTCTATTGAGCTTAACCAGAACTGAACTTCAGCATGTGTGGATGCTTCTCATCAGTTCAAGTTTTTTTCTTGTAGACAGTAAGTTTTTTGTAGGCAGTGAGCCTCTTGTGAGAAGTGTGCTCGGGCAGTGAGCCCTAATTGGCAAGTGCCATTTTGTATCTTCTATTCTTCTAACATAGAATAATATCTTGGGTTAATCACCCCATGGTTTTTCCCTTAATAGGGTTTCCACATCAAAATCATTGTGTCATGTGTATTGGTGTTATTTCTATTTCTTGATTATGCTTGCTTATTTGATCTGATGTTGCATTAACTGTTAAGAAAGCACAGAAAGTTGAATTATTAGGATAACTAATTCACCCCCCCTCTCAGTTATCAACAGTAATAACATATGAAAATTACAGCAAGTGGAGTAAATGTGGCTCCCAGAAGGGTTGAGCCCAGCATGCTATCCTCTTCTTAGTAATATAAAGAGTGCATTCGAGATAGTCAACATGACATCATATAGTCATTATAACAATACAAGGGTGTAATGACATTGCAAGAAGGGAAGGTACAACAATGCATCATGTAGTAGGGTAGTCCACAAATGACATGAGGACTTGCATGGATAACTTCATTAGCACTACTTGAGCTAAGAGAGAATTCAAAGAAAAAGGAATAGAGAATTAAGGACATTCAAAAATATCAATAACAGCTAATGAAGAATAGCCTTGCATATACATGTGAGACAACCAACAATGGAGAACAATCATAGCTATAAAAGAACATTCATAGCTTGCACATTTAGTCACCAATGCAATCACAAGGATTAGCTATGCAAGTAAATGAAATGGAGCAAGTATTTATCACTTTTGTTGTGAATGAGGTGTAAAATTTCTATTGAATGTTTAAACTATGACAAGGAAAATCCTTAAGAAGTCAAGTGTTCAGGGAACAACAAAGGCATCCATAATGACTACCCAATTTTAGTAGAAGGTACGGCTAATGAAGAATAGCCTTACATCATGTTAGGGATAGTCATATAGGTAAAAGTATGCCAAATGCAAGATTCATTACTCACATGATCACTAAAATGCTATAACCAAGTAATGAACTATAGTCTGATTAACCATATAGCTGATAAAAATACCAAATAAATGACTTAAATGTAAGGGGACAGCAATGAATCTTGCAAGCAAGCAAAGCACAACCATAATCATTGAAATATATTCAATCATAAAGAAGTCTAAGTATGATTTCAACTTACATAAGTCTTTAAGACTCATCAAAAGAGTTGGTCTATTGATTGGTGGGGTTTTGTGCTAATCAAATGAAGGCATACATGTGTAATATTTGAGGAAGACAAGAGAAACATTTATGATAAAAGGAGAAAATCATAAAAGTCAAGTGAACAATCATGGAAAGGATTGTCATCCAATGGCACAAAACATACAAATCTCTCATCAAAATAGTATACTTGAAAGGTTGTTCTTTGCTCTGATTTGACACAACAAGTTCATCATTTTATACAAAGAGAGAATTGAACCATAACTTCGCCATTATCATCCAAAAAAGGAAGAGATCCCATATTTACAACAAGAAAATGAATCTTATAATGGTCAAGTTTGCAATCACTTGTGTAAAATCTTCTCATGCATAGCTTAGACTCACACATGTCTCATTATGAAGAATATCAAGTTAGCCTTGGATATATCTAGGAGCTATCATTTAGGTGACTATCCCAGTCATTATAATTTCAAAGAGAGATTATGTTCTAAAGTAAGGATACTCATATCAAGTGACTAGCTTAGCATTCAGGACAACAACCATATAGAATGAAGACTGTCACATCAAAAAATCAAAAGTATAAGACAACAATATATCAACATTGAGAGCAACTATTATGACTATTTCAGTCAAGCAACATTTTGTAAGGAATATTATGACAACAAAGAGATAGGGAACTTTCATAGGTTTTTTAAGTCAGAGCACAGATATATGTCAAAAGAGTTTCAAGGTAGAGCATATCAAAGTAAGGTGGAAGTCTCATTTAGAGAGATAGTAAACCCTAGTTGGGTTATATCACAAGTAAGCATGTTTCACCTTCCATTCGCTATCACTCCTAGTGGACAAATAGATATAGGTAAGAAGGAGAAATAAAAGATAACTTGATTATATACAACTCATGGCATCAACAAAGAAAGACATTATTCCTTATCTTCTCCTCACAGAGCCATGAATGACAAGGAGATTGTCACAAGCATCACATCAATAATGAAAGAAAAATACAATGTTCTTAGGTTTTTTTATCTTTTCATCTCATAAATCCAAGTAAGCCACAGAAAGAACAGCAAAAGAAAAATAAACCTTTTATTGTTTCCTCACAGTATAAGAGCATCATACAGAAGCAACGATACAAAGAGTTTTTTCATCTTTTTTGTTGCAAAAAGACACAATGAAATGTAGAGTGAATACTTTCACAAAGAATATCTTAAGTTTGTCTCCATTTCAGAGTAGCTGACATAGAAAGAAAAGCACTATATAGAAATAGTGAACAAAGAAGTTCTTTTATGCCTTTTTGTGTTTGAAAGAACTCAGCAAAAAGGAAGAATGAATTACATGAGGAATAAAGTGACAAAAGGCTGAGATCCATGATTGAGTTAGCTTTAGAATCCACCAAAATAGCCCTTAGAAACCCCAGAAACCCTAGCTAGAGGCGGTAACAGAGCAGCGGCTGAGTGAAGACACAAAGTGAAAATGATGATATTTTAGGGTTCCTTGTCTTTTTGGCCGAATTTCCCTAACCCTGCGGGTTTTTTTAATTTTATTTCAAAAAAAAATCATTGCTATCCAAATGCCATGGGGGTCAAAACAATAGAAGTCATCAAAACCTAGTAATCATAGCATGGTGCCCGTGAGGGTGCAAGTGCATGATAACCTTTACAAATGCCAAGGTTTTGATGAGCCTTAAGTCAAAGACAAAATCACTGCAAGGGATCGATGATGCATGGTGAAGGCATGATGATCATTGGGAGACATAAGGTTTGTTTTGATTCTTATCATCATATCTTTCATGAGAGGACATATGTGTTGCCATGGGAGTCATAAGGATATATTTTGTCTTATTCTCACAAATTGTATTTTTTAGAGAAGACAAAATAGCCTTTAAAATCAACATAGTAAAGAGCTATAGGAGATAGTGAAGGTAGGCATGTAATTTTTTGAAAGCCTTCACAATGAATAGGCATGGAGTTTTGTTTTGCACTGAGAGCTTGACTCAGGTTGAGGAAAGGGGGTTATTTCTTTTACCTCTAATTATTATTATTTTCAGATTTAACTCAAATCCCTATGTTTGCACCATCATTAGACAAAAAATTGTAAAATAACAATTATTAAATTCAATGAACTATAAATTGAGCTTTAATATGTGTTATGTAATAAACACAAAGGGAAGTCATGCATCACATTGCCAGCTTGGGGAATTATTTCTATTTCTGACCAAATCTTTGGATGATGTCTTCAAAAGGCAACATTATCTATTTTTGGAGTGTTTAAAGTTAAGAAGTTTGGAGTTTCACCTTTGTGAATTCACTCTATGTTCGCAATTGACATTCCTTTGACTCTTCCCTAGTGTCTCCAACATGAATTTGGTACAATTTTTAGATACTCCTAGCTGATTGGATTTGTGGCTTTTTTAGTTTCTTGTATCTCTATTCACCTGAAACCTTTTTTACTTTTTTTTAAAAACTTTATTAAAAAATACAAAATAAAATTACCATTATTAATGAGAATAAATCAACCTTGATTCGTTGTTCGTTTAGCATTACCCAGCAGGGAAAGCAATTGCTTGTAGGTGAACCTACTATAGATGCGACCAGAGTACTACTCAATAGATATGGCAGAATAAGAGTTATGGTTGGGAGTGGGAAGTGAAAACACCAATGCAGTAGAGCCTATATCTTTAGTTCCAAGATGACAAAAACAAAATGGAGATGCTATAAGTTATAATGATCTCATTTCAAATTTCATATAAATCTTACCTCCTTATTTAAATCTGCAATGTCAAATACTTTGTCCTGTTTGAATTAATGCATGGTTATTTGACTTCCCCACTATCAATGTTTTAGAAGAGACAAAGAGGACAAAGTATATCAAATTAAAGTAGGCTAAACCAGGCAGAAAAAAATGTGGCCAAAATTATTAAATGATGAGAGGCGTGATTGGGCAAGAAGGAAACATTACATAAGTTGGAATGCGAGCCTGAGATTGGAATATTTTGAACTAAATACTAGTGCCATCGCATTTAATACACAAAGGGTGGATGATACAATATTTGTTGGAGGGAGATGATAGATTCTGACACTATAAATAAAGGTCGGCAAAGACACACATCCCATAATGTGATACATACTATCTGGTGTTGCAGCAGCTGGTATTCTTAATGGAGGCACTGAGGCTGAGTAGATTATATGTTTTAGTTCTAGTTTTTGTTCAGGTAGGTGCTGCAACAAATGATAAATGCCCTGAGGATGTAGACGAAACACGGTGCCCCTTGTCTGCCTATGTCTGTGGCCATACACTGCCCTACTACGTGTTGGGTTTGCTTCCACCGTGATAGGAGGCGCGGGGGCGGAAGTCTTACATGGTGATGAGCTCTCTGGATTCCCCACAGCCCCACAGTCGGGAAGTCCCCGATATGGCCTTGGCAAGGGAAACATGTGAATCACCTTCTCGCGGAGCATCAAGATCCTTCTCAAGGATAGGCTGTGGCTTCCAAGCTCCACCACCATCGATGGCCGAGGCTTTAGAGTGACCATTGGTGGCACCTAGCTTGCCTTGCAACACACCTCCAACATCATTCTACATAACCTGCAGATCGATGCCCCCGCAGATAAGAGCGAGAATAGCATTTATGTGGACAAGGAGTCCACCCTCATCTGGTTGGATCATCTCAAACTTGTGGATCCCAGTCACATGACAGGCATTGGCAAGATCATCTCTATCAGTAACGCTAGCAGGGACGTCACCATTTCCAACTCGCTCCTTGCCAACGCATTCCTCGTTGGAAATGGGAATATTGCCATGTTCTTAACAACCTCTACACCAACTAGGGTTACTACGCCATTGGCACCCGCGCTTATGCCACCATCAAGAGCGAAGCCAATGTGTTTGAGGTAGGACAAAAGAAAGAGATAACCCCCTGGTATCCCAGTGTAGCTAAAACATTAAACCAGATTCGCCACATCGACTCCACCAGAGATCTGCTCCTCAATGGGGCTACTTTTCATCAGTTTCTCAAAACATTAGTGGCATCTGCTTCTCCCCCTCACAAATTAAAGCCCCCTCCCATCTTGCCAGCTCAAAAAGTTTCTTCCCTGCTGCGACGTTGCGCAGGAGCACTCGATCCTTCCCAAGCCCATCTATGTCTTGCTCCCTGAATTCCTTCTTTCTTCTCCTTAACTAAGCCTGACATGACATAGCATTGTAACCATTTTCAATAACTGAATTTCTTCATTGCAACCATTTTTGATATCTATTAGTTCTGTGACTCCCTTATAAACGTACTACAGATTTCAAATTATTATTTTTATTTATGACTCTCTTATTTTAAATTATTATTTTTGTTTATGGTTAATCTTTTGGGTGAGTGCGAGATGATGATGGGCCAAACAGTGGCAATAGAGAAAAAACTTGTTGGCTGAAAAAGTGCTAACATTTAGACTAATATTTAGAATTGGATGGAAGGGGTGTTAATATTTATAGCTCAAATATGGATTCCCTCCAAAAATTCCTTGGGATTACCTCATATTTAGGCAAGTGGGAGTCCCAAAACTTGCCAAAAAAACTTGCAAAACCACCCATTTAGTGTTATCTTGAAATTTTCCACAATTTCATCCTTGAAGTTGACTGACTTTTTTGTAACTAAATTTAATCAAATCAAAAGGGTTTATAGAGGAAGCTATTAAGATTCTAAAAATATAATATAGACCTCATAATAATTTTAATAGGTAATTATTATTAATTTTCTACATACGCTATGTCTGATTTCTGATAGATATACATATTGAAAAACATCCATAACTTTTAACATATTAATCCTTTTTTAAATCCAAAAGATGCATCACGCTCTAGGATTTATTGGGTATACATTAAAATTTAAAATATTTTATTTTCATTTATTTTTGAGAAAGTTAGGTTGGCTGTAAAATTATTTTTTAATATTTTTAAAAAATCATAGTAAAAAATTCATAAATAATTATTTATTTATTTAAAAAATTCAAAAAAATATGCATCACATCCGCTCATGTGTCCTTTACTTAAATCCAAATCATGGAGGAAAAATATCATCTTTTTCTCATACTTAGGCTAGAATGACACATACTTTTTACGTTTTTCTGATAATTTTACTAGTGCTTCATTGAAATATCTAATTTTCAGCAAACTATTTTTAAAAATTAAAAAAAAAAGTAGTAGTCCATAAACTACATTCAATTTATTATAACTTTTATTACTACCATATTTTTAGATTGTGAAGATAACTCATTCAATTTTTGACATGAAGTTACCTAAGTCTATTTTTCACATTCACATTGCCACTTAGGGGTAGTGTTTGGCCCATCATGATTCTGCACTCACCCTTTTACTTTATTATTAAGCTTAAAGTGTTTGCAAATAAACAAATAAAATTAATAATTCTTTTCAAATATAAAGATACAAGAATGACTTTTATTTATAGCCAATCTTTTATTTTTATTATTGAATTGAATTGAATTGTGATTTAGAATTAGGGTTAGATTGGGGTTATGATTAAAATTTGGGTTTGGGTTAGAATTATGGCTATGTTTAAAATTAGGATTACGATTACAATTAGGGTTATGCTTAAAATTAGGGCTAGGACAAGCTTTTAATCTTATTATGGTTATGGTTATGTTTATAGATCTCCTTACATTTAATGTTTTATTCATATACCAAATTATGGTTAGGGTTAGGACCCCATGTACAATTAGGGTTATTGATACTATTTAAATTAGTGTTAAGGTTAACATATTTATATTTATAGAAATATATGCTAAGTGTAATATTGGCACAACTTGTGAGAATTAGGTTTAGAGTTAGGGTTTGAATGAAGATGAGATTTAGAATTAGGGTTTTGTTTAGGGATTGAGTTAGGATTAGGCTTAAATAAATAAGGTTAGATATAGGGTTAGGCTTATAAATCAATGCTAAGTGTAATATTACAGTTATGGTTAAAATTAGGGTTAGATTTAGATTTAGGTTTATGATTACAAGTAAGGTTTGGGTTAGTGTCATAATAAAGGTTAGATTAGAATTAGGGTTTTCTTTAGGGATAAAGTTACGGTGAGGGTTATAAATAGGGTTAGATTGAGGGTTATGAATAAAATTTGGATTTGGGATAGAATTATGGTTATGCTTAAAATTAGGGTTTGGATCACGGTTAGAATTAAGGTTGTACTTAAAATTAGGGCTAGCATAAGGTTTTAGTCTAATTATGGTTATGTTTATAAATCTTCTTGCATTTAATGTTTCACTCATGTACTAAATTATGGTTAGGGTTAGGGTTAGGCCTAGACTTATAAATAAGGTTAAAAATAGGCTTAGAATTAAGTTAAGGTTATGAGTAGGATAACAATTAGGGTTTGAATCAGGGTTAAAGTTAGCATATCTATCTTTAGAAAAATAAATTGCAAAATTGTCTTTGTACATTTTGTACTTTTTTCTAAACTTCATCAAAAATAAAAATTGTCACAAATAATAAAGGATTCATTTATTAAATTATAAAATGGATATATCTAATTTTAGAATTAAGAGTTATTTTAATCATATTTAACAATTAATATCATTATTTGGTAAGTTTTTCTTAGAAAGCATCCATGTTCATGCCAAATGTAAATGGTGGCATTATTATTTAGTTTAGTAAACCATAATTGCATGTTTTATTATTAGTAAATTTCTAAGAAGTTGTGGATTATGCAATTTTGAAATTAATTTCTTTTTGAAACTACCATAAAAATTATGTAGATGCACAAATCAACAAATACAAATAAGATTTTCCCTAGTTGTAGTAGTTGCAATACATTGTATTTGTTAGTGTGAATGGGTTTTTACCCTTGCACAATTTCTTAAGTTTAACTTAGGCTTAGCATTATAGGTAGTTGCCAATATTTAATATGGGGTACTAGTATTTTTGGTTATTAGGTAGTTTCATTCGTCATGTTTTTTCCTTACCTTTAAATAGGTGCTTGTACATTGTGTAATATATCTCATTTTTCTCAATATCAATTCATTGATATTTGGTGGAAGATCACTTCGCTTTAATCGTGTATATGTGAGAGTGTTGTTTTGTAGGCTGAGGATCATGGGAAGGAATTGGTCACTCCTAAATGGTATCAAAACTCCTCTTTTTTTTCACCTTCCTAGAGAGTTTCTGCCACGTTGAGGAGATCCAGGTATTTTGATCTTCCCTACATTTGCTGGAGATTATTGGCGTTTGAAATTTTTGCGAATTCCAAATTCGTTAGCTGATATTTATTTTTCACTATCATTTTTTCTATTTGGTGTGAGCCGATTCACCAGTGGATGTTGTAGAGGAGGCATATACATTTCTCCCCTCATTCCTTCTCTAGACTTTTTTATGTTTGCTTTCTAGGAGGTTGCAGGTTTGGGTCAGCCATGGTGACAGCTTGCACTATGAAAGATGTTTTTCCTCATGAGTTTATCCCTACATCCACTGGTATCTCAAGGGTGTGAGTGCTCAGAGGAAGGAATCATATCATTGTTCATGCTTTTCATGGCACTATCAAGCTCTAGGTGGGAGACATCGCGAGTATACCCAGAATATGCTGCAGTTGGAAGAGACAAGACTCCATTCATAGCAAAAAAAAATCTATTGTTTGGATGATATATTGTTTTGATCAAACTTTATACATTATAAAGTTGCATAACAAATATTATTTGTTAGGGTTTCTCTGTTCGCAGTGAGTGGGCCCATTGCTGGCTTTTTGGTGGAGTTGAGGGACTTTAGTCCCACATTGGCATCATACCAGCATTTCTAGATATTGACATAGCCTCTCACTCACTAATACCACTATGAGTAAGACTCACAAGTCTCATTTTTTACTCTCTCCCATGCATGGTGATTGGAGACATGTATGCTATTGACTTGTATGCCCAGTTGATGACTTGGTGGTGATTTGGCATTGAGGCCTGGTGACTTGGATTATGTGGCGTGGTAACCTACCACCAAACACCCCTCAAGGCTTAATTTTTGCCTCCATGAATTTTTTCTAGATTCTTCCTCAGGTACATGTTATTTAGCTTTTTGTATTATTGCTTCCTAAGTGATATCTTGAGCCTTTTTTGGATCTTGGAAAAGACAAATCAATTTCGAGAGGGTTCATTTGCTATTGTCTTTGATATCTTAGAGGTTTTATACCTGATTGTATCAGTTTGGTGTCTATTTTGTTTGCTTTTGGTGCATTTGTTGTCATGGCCACTCTTGACACATTTGAGCTTTTAACTCCTGATAACTATCATACCTAGAAGATTAAAATGCGTAGGTTGCTTCAATCTAAGGGTTTGTGGTCCACATTGTATGATCAATAGCCTAATCTTACTAGGGGGTATGAGATATTTGCTCACAGGAACAAGTGTGATAAAGCTATGGGTTTGATAGCTTTGAATGTTTTTGACAGTTTTATTTTCCACATTGAGGAGTGTAATACACCCAAGGATGTATGGGATAAGTTCAATAACTTTTTTCGTAAGATCATCAAGTTTTGTGCTTTGTAATTAGAGGTAGAATTGACTTCTCTTTCCCCATATGTATTTCCTTCCATTGATTATTATCTAGTCAAGTTCAAATCTGTGAGGTCACAATTGGTAGGATGTGGGAAAGATAAAACTGATAAGGAGTCTATTTTCTTGATTTTGTCTAAGCTAAGAGGTCCATTTGTTGTTTTCTCTTCTACTTTTTACTCCACCATGGATGCTTTGGGTAATGCTTTCAATATGCCTTCTTTTGAGACATCTTGTGATCATTTGACTAGGGAGCAAGCCAAACTTGCTCAGTTAGATGGCTCCTCTAAAAATCATGCACTAGTTGCACATGCATCTCAGAGAAAAGGGAAGAAGAAACCTAAGGCTAAGACAGAGTCTAATAAGACCTCCACCTCTTCTAAAGAGGATAAACCTAGGAAGGAGGAGTTTAGTTGTGTGTATTGCAAGAAGAATGGTCATGATGAACACCATTGTTATACTAAGAAGATTGATGAGCTTTCACACCTTGTTTAGAAGAACAACATTGATCTTCCCTCATCTGTGGCTCCTTCTATAGCTTCTCCATCGGTAGCATCATCTTCATCTAAACCTACATAATCAGGAAATGTTGGATTTGCAAATGGGATGAAAAATCAAGAAGATAAGCTCAAAGGAATGCATTGGTTACTTCTTGTTTAGGGGAAAATTGGATTTGTTATTGTTCTAGATTTTAGATGTTTAAATCTACCCCTCCACTATACATTGAAGGATCTAGGGTCAAGTGGCGAGCACTATCATACCCTAGGTCACTTGCAGATGTAGAGAAACTTGGATTAGGGAATTTAATTATTAATTTTCCTTCTCTTATGCCCAATTAACCATTAAACCCCTGATTATGCAAATACGACAACAAGTTGATGAAAGACAGAAAAAGCTCTTGCAGACAGTAGTAAAATACCAAATCACAGAATAACTATTTTTGGGATTCCAAAGCGAAACATTCAAGGACACTGGAGCAGGTGCCCAAGTCCAAGGTGCCAGTTTCTTTGCAGAATCTAGACCTCCTTCTGACACTGATCAGCCCTGTAACCTCTATTTTTAGAGATCTGTTTGCGAGGACACTAGAGTGAGAGTACATGTCCTGGAAGTGCTTTTGTGTCCTACTTTTCTTCAGATCCTAGATCGTTGATGCCTACCAATCCTTCCTCCAACTCCACTTTTTCTAAATGCGACACTTGTAACCTGCAATCACAAGACTTGGTTTGGGGGTTGTGGTGTTTAAAGGCTTGCCTTAGTCAAGCCCCGGATGACACTTAAGCTTCTGAACACCATTATCAGATAAAGAGTGTGTGCCCTTGTGAGGCAGAGGCAAAAACCAAAGGAATCAATGATAAAAACACAATATTATGTCACCTTGTAGTGAATCTCTCCTGGGAGGAAGATGCTCTTCATGCCATGAGGAAATTGATACTCAAATCTACAAATATCAACACATAAAACATACAAGTCTGCTCTTGCAACACAATAGAAAGTCTTGAATCACCTTGAGAATGCCTAAAGTTCACAATGGTCATCTAATTGAAATTCACTTTACAAATGAATGCCTAAGCATGCTTTTATATGCAACTACAAGTAGTCCCTCCAAGATTTTAAAAATAAAAACTTATTGTGCCGGCAAAAGGGCCAAATAACAGCCACAAATTGACACCCAGAAATTAGGGCTACCCCCAAAATAGAGCAGGTGTAGGGCACGGGTGCCCAAGTCCTCCCCCTATTTTGGGTAGGGTACAACTCAAGGGGTCCACCTGGGTCCAATTTGCCATAGAACCTAGGTCTCATTCTATCAAGATGTTAAAATAAGAACTAAGATGTCCTAAATGCATGCTAAAGACTTGGGAGCTAAACCTTATGAGGGAAAAGCCCCCAAGGGGACATTTTCCAACTTTACATTTAGCCCCCACTTTAATGTATGTATAAACGTGAGGCCAATACATGCATTAAAGTAAGGTCATAAACACAATAGACACATTAAGCACGAAGAAGACACGCCAATCACATAGAAGATAGTAACAGGCGCACAAAACATGGAAAAGACAATTACAGTCACATAGAACACAAAGAATATAGTCAATGCATAGAAGACACATTAATGCATGGAATACAGGCATGATTCTTTTCTTTTCTTTTCTTTTTCTTATATCTATGAAATGCAAATGCAAGTACTATAAAGTAAACAAACCTCCCATAATACATGATGCACTCATCACGCAGGTCTTTGTATATATGGGGCAACGGCAACACATATGTAAGACATGCAAAACATCCCAAAATGTAGGATGTATATGGGGCAATAGACACACTGAACAAATCAAGCATGCCAAACACACACTTTGAAGACACAGAGAAAACACGGCAGACAAGCGATGGAGTGTACCTATCTCTAGGTCCAACACCATCTCAGGCACATTACAGGTGCACATCAATGATTGGGCTTCACCACAACAATCACCGAAGACACACTTAAGGGTTGAGTTAGTCAGAGAACTACTCCCCGCCTCTGCAGAGGACTTTTGAAAATGCAACCCCACCTGTGTCATGGAGACGCCTTACAGTGAAAAGGAAGCATGGCATACACCCCACCTGCATCATGGAGATGCCTTACAATGAAAAGAAGGTATGAGCTCAAAAGTATACAACCCCACTCACATCACAAAGATGCCTTACAGTGAAAAGGAGGTATATGCAATAGATAGATTGATTGATTGCAAACAAACTCAGGATGTAGGAAGTACTCATCGTACTAGCCTACACCTGAGGACAAACACATTACAAACATCTATAACAGACAACTTACCTTATATATGCCCCCACCTTAAGGTGGTTGATATCAGGTATTGATATCAAGTATGTTAAGGTAGGAATAAAACACACAAGGGAACACCAATTTTTGCAAAGCCCATGCCTCCTGGAGGTGACATGTACTTTACGATTGCCAAATGTTCCCACAAACACATCCCTGCAAGAAACATGTTAGTATCTACAACATCATGATAAACAACAACAACATCAATGCATATGATTAACCACAAAAAGAGCCAAGGTTATACAACAAGTTTGGAGTTCGAGGATAACCATGGGGCTATATCATGAAGCTCTTCGAATTGAGTACCACCAAGGCCATATTCAAAGACAACAAAGGTGCACAGAGCAGTAGTATTGTTAAGGTTTGTAAATTCGATAGAAACATCATCAAATTCACTACATGGAAAGCATGAGTGCTTCCACTAGCCAAGCGTCGAATAAAATATACAACCCCATTGTCATTTTAGGACTAAGTCCATCTTTTTATTACTCTCGAAAGGGACAATAGGTCCACATCAGTATAAATGTTTGTCGTCATCCACCCGCTAGATGAAAACACTAGAGGAAGGGAAATAATAAATAAGAGAGGAGAAACAAGTGTCTTACGGATAGTCACGTAGGAGGGTGCCCCCAAGTCACCAACCACGATGCTATGTCTGCAAGACACAACACACAATAATGAAATTAGAGAGAGAGAGGCAATATAGAAGAATGATGATACAAACAAAAGAAAATCACAACAGAGATGGTCTCCTGGTATCCTGGACCTTACGGGAGAATCCAAGGTCATCCCAAGAGGCCTAAACAACATACAACATATCACGGGGGAAGCACATCATGAGAGAGATAAAGGGTTAGAAATACTTACCTGGTAGCACCATCATTAAGAACATACACATTTAGGATATCTCTCATGTTGTTTTAATATTGTATTAGCATTAAGTTTAGGATGATAAGAGGCTTTGGTGGGTTTCAAAGAGTGGTATCCTATATTGGTTGTATAGTTAATTCCAGCAACTTGTAAAGGTACTCTAATTCCTTGTTGATTTACACCGCAACCATTGCCTACATAGGCATTATTTTTGTACAAGATTTGAAATCCATGACCATATAGAGAGTCCATTTCTTTAGAAGAAGGTGAAGCTTCATAGGTATCATAATTTATAGTATAAGTGAGGGTATTGTCTTTATTTTCAACCAAGGAAACTTTGTTTTTCTGAGATGTTTCAAAAGATTGTTTAGATGAGATCGATGCAACTTTTGATGTGTCAAGTTTATTAAATTTGTATTCCCCTGTACTGCAAGGGTTAAAATCTAATGAACCCCAATCATCACCAACAAGTGCATTCAATGGTTGAGAGTCTTGCACAACATTAGTCATTGATGGATCACCTCACAAATTGTTTAAGCTCCTATGATTGTAAACTCGTTTTTGCATTTCAATGTGTAAACAGTTATATGGTTTAGGATCAACATGAATAGTATGAAGTTTACCTTTGAATATAAATTTGATTGAATGATGTAGAGTGGAAGGGACTGCCCCCAATGCATGAATCCAAGGTCTACCAAGAATCATGTTGTAAGGTAAAGAACTAGGTATGACATGAATCAGAGTAGGCACAATCACAAGTCCCACTTGTATAGGTAAAGTTATAGTACCTATAGATTATTGTCCAACATTGTCAAAACCATGGATACTTAACGGTTCCAGCTTGATGGCAGATGTATCAACTTTAATATTATGTAATAAGTATATGCCACAAACATTAAGAGCCGATCCATTATCAATCATAACTCTCTTAACCAATGTTTTGTTTATTGTGACAAAGATTATTGTATACACCAAAAATTGACATGACTCTGCTTAAATAAATATTTTAAATATTTATTTCATCCTTAGTATTCTTCTATCATTAAATAAATAAATTCATTTATTTATTTAATCCACTTCCTCTCATTTAATTAAATAAACACATTTATTTACTTAATTAAAAATCACTTGCACCAACTTCATTCTTCTAAAATAATTAAATAATTTTAATTATTTAATTAAATTCTCTTATTCTTCCAAATTTAAATAAAATGCAAATTTTATTTAAATAAAATCTAGAACCCTCACAAAATAAAATATATTTCTATATTTTATTTATTCTTCTCAAATATCCACAAAAATAATTAAATAAATCTTTTATTTAATTATGCTTTCTTATCTCTTCGAAAAGTCATTCTTATCTTCCTAAAAATAAATTTCCTCTTGTCACAAAAGCAAAACTCTAAGTTACAAAAGGTAAAAATAGTTTTAAAGCAAATCTTTTCTTAAAATAGAGAAAATCAAATCCTATCCTCATCAAGAGAGGAGTTAACTCAACTAAATTGCTTTTGGAATGACATGTGTCCTTCTTCTATTGGATACACGTTCCTCAACAAGCTTCCTCCGTCGATCTTTCCTTTTCTTCTCAACCATTGATCTTCCATCACCTTCTTCTATAAGTACAACCTTCTTCTCTTCATTTCATAATATGGAATTTGTGCAAACTTATGCTGCAGGAATCTAAGCACACCTTTGGCACCCCCATTACATTTGAGCACTTCATAGCATCCTCCATTTCTGTATTTGAAGCTCATCTTCAAATATCAAAGTATCCTAGCCATTCTTCATTTGTCATCTTCAAACAAGCAAGTAAGCAATAGCTTCTGAGGGCTTCATAATCAAGATCGAACGAAGATAGGTGAACTACAGAAGGCAAAAAGGTAAAAGGTGAAGGTATTGTTTGTTCTTTGTTTTTATTTCTTTTATCTCTATTATTCTGTAGATGTTTGGGATTATGTTTCATTAATTTGAATAACCAGATTTCCCCCTCATAATTATAAGAGGATCATATTGGCTTTGAACTTCAATTGTCGGTACTTCCTGTGGTTGAAAGAGAATATCTATTTTTGTCACATGCATACTATCCAATATGGCTGCTACATCATTCGGCTTAACAACAGGTGGCACAATCACCTTTTGTAAAGCTTCTTGGAGCATTCCATGGTATGCAAGTGATGTTTGTATTAAATCCCAAAGAGAGATCTTAGTCAGAGTAGCGCGAAGCTATTTGACAAGATCATACTCTTGGCCGCTTTTATGAGTAAGGTGAGGTGTTGGAGGGATCATAGGTTGAGAACATGGAAGAGAGATAGGTACATGTGGTGCTTTCTTACTTTGCTTGTTATTATGAGTGTTATATGTATGAGCAATCACATTATGGTGTGGTTGTTGTAACACATTTTGAACACATTGGACCATAATCATTGGATTTAAGCAAGAGGGTGCACTAGGTGCCCCTCAAACAATCATCTTAGGAATATTGCTATAAAGTTTATTAATGATTATTGAATTAACATTGTTTCCCTCTTGATTGCACCCAATATCCATCCCCAAAGGATTTAATTTGAGAGACATTTTCTCATCCACTAATGCTACATCTTGGCCAGGGAGAGCAATGGGATGAGAGTACAGTACATCATCATCATCATACTCTGTGGCAGAAAAAGGCTTTTCACTCTCATCTTTCACACGAGTATTCCTACAGATGAATTTGGTTAAATCTTCTAATATCAAAGGATGTGTTCCTATGAATAGTGTGAAGCTATTAAAATCATGTGTATAACAAAGTAATTGTAGCTCATATGTAGAACATATAGAAGCATCAATACCACTTGCAAAAGCTACGTGCTCTAGAACATGAGGATTCTCATTAGTGAAATTAGAGAAATTTTTAAAATTTAGGATATAATCATACAAAGATTTCAGAGATGAATAACATGAAGATTCTATAATGAGATTCCAAATCAGATTTTAAAAGTTTTCCAAATTAAGTACAAAACTATATGCAAAAATGACCTAAAATGCTTGATTTTTTGTACTTTTTCAATGCAAATGAATGAATCAAAAGGTGTTGTAAGGATTTCAGTCAAGGGCAGCAAGTTATATGTCTAATATTAGTCCAAAAAATCAAAAGTATCCTTCTCAACACACTCTTGATGTGATTTTAAGTTAATGCCAAGTCAAAATTATAGTGAAAATATGTCAAAATAGGCACTTTTTCACCAAAACTCAATGCAACAAAGAAAAACAAAGGGTGTTGTGAGGAAAGTGATGATCGAAAGAAAATAATATCAGTAATATTAGTCATTAGGTTCCAAAATACCCAACACAACATGCTTTTAGAGCCACTTAAGGTTAAATCCTAGTGAAAATATAGCAAAACTAGGGTATTTTTCACAATTTTTCAATTCCAAGACCTAGAAAAAGTGGTGTTGTAAGGAATTTTAGGAGGTATAGAAAATAATATCATTGATATTAGTCACCTAAATCCTTAAAATTAATCACAACACGCGTAGAGTGTAAACTAGGTCAAACCCTAGGGCAAAAATAGCCAAAATATGTAGTTTTTCACCAAATTTTCACTACAAGAGCCCGGTAAAAGGGTGTTGTGAATATTTTTATGAGGGGAAGAAAATGATTACCTTGATAATAGAAAATCAATGCAAAAATATTTTTCACAACAGACCTATGGTGTAATTTTATAGAGTCGATAAGGCCAATTTTAGTGAAAATCGTTGTTTTTGAAGCCCTAGGTTTGAGATCTTGGGACAAAATGCTATGCGAATGTTTTGAAGTCTTATTTATGATAAAATTGACTTAATCTCATATTTAAAAATTATTTTCAATCTTGAACATGCAAAATGCCCATGCAAATTTAATGAAAATGCATCAAAATTGCTAGTTTTTTGTTGAAATTTTCTATGCAAAATTGCAAATATTTTAAATCTAAATGTAAATTTACACTAAAATACACGACTACAGACAAATTTTAATTTGAATGAGCCTATAAAATTAGTAGAAAAATCTAAGAAAAGATTTTTCCTACTAACCCTAGATTTTGGAATTACTAGGTTATATAAAATTGTCAAAATTTCCACAAAACCCTAGCAATTCAATGATGAAAATGCAAAGAAAAATTTTGAATTTTTGTATTTTTCTGTAGTTTATATCAGATCTGATGTAAAAATCATGAATTAGGAAAATTTAGAAATAATTGATGCAATTTAGTAAGCCAAACAATGCAATTTTTTGTATTTTTCCAAATTTTCAATTTTTTTTTTTAATTTTTTCTCAATGCAATAAAATGAATGACTATATGAATGAATGAAATAAATCCAAATATGAAGAAAAACACTCATCAAGTTGCAATTTAAGTCCAAAAACATGGGTTCACCAAAATGTTTAGGGGGAAATTGGATTTGTTAATGTTCTAGATTTTAGATGTTTAAATCCGCCTCTCCACTATACATTGAAGGATCTAGGGTCGAGTGTCGAGCACTATCATACTCTAGGTCACTTGCAAATGTACGGAAACTTGGATTAGGGAATTTAATTATTAATTTTCATTCTCTTATGCCCAATTAACCATTAAAACCCTGATTATGCAAATACGGCAACAATTGATGAAAGATGGAAAAAGCTCTTGCAGACGAGTAAAATACCAAATCATAAAATACCTATTTTAAAAGTTCTGAAGTGGAACAATTGGGGACATTGGAGTGGGTGCCCAAGTATAAGGTGCTAGTTTCTTTGTGGAATCTGGACCTCCTTCTGACACTAATCAGCCCTGTAACCTCTGTTTTTAGAAATATGTCTGCAGAGGACACTAGAGCGAGCATCCAAGTCCTGGAAATGCTCCCATGTCCTACTTTTCTTTAGATCTTGAATCTCTAATGCCTGCCAATCCTTCCTGCAACTCTAATTTTTCCAAATACGACACATGTAACCTGCAATCACAAGACTTGGTTTGGGGGTTGTGGTGTTTAAAAGCTTGCCTTAGTTAAGCCCCGGAGGACACTTAAGTCTCTGAACACCGTTATCAGATAAAGGGTGTGTGCCCTTGTGAGGCAGAGGCAAAAACTAAAGGAATCAATGATGAAAACACAATATTATGTCACATTGTAGTGAAGCTCTCATGGGAGGAAGATGCTCTTCATGCCATGAGGAAATTGATGCTTAAATCTGTAAATATCAACACACTAAACATACAAGTTTGCTCTTGTAACACAATAGAAAGCTGTGAATCACCTTGAGAATGCTTAAATTTCACAATGATCATCTAATTAAAATCTAGTTTACAAATGAATGCCTAAGCATGCTTTTATATGCAACTCCAAGCACTCCCGCCAAGATTTTAAAAATCAAAACTTACCGTGTCGGCAAAAGGGCCAAATAACGGTCACAAACTAACACCCAGAAATTAGGGCTACCCCAAAATAGGGTAGGACTAGGGTGCGGGTGCCCAAGTCCTCCCCCCTATTTTGGGCAGGATACAGCTCAAGGGGTCCACTTGGGTCCAATTTGCCATGGAACCTAGTTCTCATTCCATCAGGATGTCAAAATATGAACTAAGATGTCCTAAATGCATGCTAAAGACTCAGGAGCTAAACCTTATGAGGGAAAAGCCCCCAAGGGGACTTTTTTGATGTTTCACTTCTACAGTTCACTTTAGTCATGATAGATGGTTTTTGAATTCAGGAGCACCACATCACATGGGTTTTTTTCCCTATCCTTTTTTAGGTCTTCATCTTATAGATACTTCTAAGATCTTGTTGGGGGACAGTATTTTTTTTTATGTTACAGGGATAGGCAATGTTGAGATTGGTGATCGTTGTTTTAGAGATGTACTTTGTATTCTTGATTTGTATAGAAATCTTCTTTCTATCTATTAGATTACTCATAGTGAGGTACCTAAGACTGTAGAGTTCACTATAGATTTTGTTTTCATTAGAGAGGTTGATATTGGCAAAGTCATTGCAGTTGGTGAAGTTGATCATGAGTCTCATCTCTATGCTTTTTCTCATTTTGTTGAGGATGATGATTATGACCCTCGCACTCCACTTGTTAGTGCTGATAGCAAATCCTCAGGAGGGATTGGTCATTTAAACTATTGTCACAAAGATTGCACCCAAATGCTAAGCTTGAATGCTCAACAATCCCATGAAATTGGGAAATATCTTTGAGCTTGTGGGCATGCTCATAGTGAAGATGAATCTTTAGATCATGGGCTAGTTCCCCTTTTGATATCCTAGAGACTAATAAATTTTGAAGGAAAAGGGTAAGAAAGATGACTATTTTGAAAATGAAAACTAACTCTAGGAGGTGATTGCACTAAAATGATATTAAAAGGGTAGATTGATTCACAATTACCACTCTAAAGATTTCTTTACACAACTCAATGAATGGCAATTTTATCACATAAGTATTTCAAAGGGAGGCTCAATGATCTATCTCTTAGCAGGAAAGCTATGTTTCACAACTTGAAAGGCAAGATAACTGTTTGCACAACCTAAGACCTATAATGTCAATTGTTTCTGTGTGTTTGCAGTAATGAATGAGACAAGATTAAAGGTTTTGATTGTTTAAAACATATTTAACTTTCATCCAAATCATTCATTAATACATATGCACATATATGAGAAGGTAAAATGCAGATCTTTTAAGTAATGAAAGGAAAATGTTGCAAAAATGAAAAAGATATAACCTGCAAAACTTATTGTTGTCTATAAATCTATAAAAAATAAATTACACAACTGTATGGCTTTTCTGCAATGTGCAAGAAAAAGCATAGAATCAAGAACTGAGAGGAAAAAACATAATTTTTTCCCTCTAATATAAAAATCAATTTCCAAAATGACCTAGGAAAGGTTGACTATAGTCAACTGCCTTCAAAAAATATCTCCAAGTTTGATCAACGAGCAAAGACAAAAAGGACTCGAAAAGAGGGCCCACCACTGCTGGAAAATGAGCTAAAATAGCTCCAAACTATCTCTCACCAATAGTCAACTGGAAAAGCACTCCAAAAATAGCTCAGTTTGACCATAAATTAAGGAAAATCACTTCGACTCCACTTCAGTTCAACTGCACTAACTCAACTGCATATCTCAAATCAAGTTCACTCAATTGAAAAATGCATGAGCTTGCACAACTCCTCTTTGTATGAGTTTGGGTTTATTTGTCAGTTTATTTTAACAGTTTATTAAGGTAATCAAGGATTATTTTCCCTTAATAAGTGTTAATAATAACTAATTTTGAACCTATTATAACAATTATTAAGGCAAAACATAACATTTTTACCTTAATAAATTGTTAATATACATTGAAAATGCTAAAACCCATGCAAAGGTTTATAATTGAGTCCTCAACTCCTAGTTTTGACCTCGGCCAGCATTAGATTAGGTTTGATTTTATAAAAATAAGGTGACAAAAATCCTAAAAGGGGTCGTCCACCTCTTGGGACTCATCCATATGCAACCAAAAGGTAAAAATCAACCCTAGTCCTTTCATTATTCACTCACATCTCTCCTCTGTGGCCTCCATCATGCAAGGGTTTGATGCTCTGTATCCATTTTTTTCTCCAAGATTCCAAACCTCTACATTCTCCATGTTGCTGGTAAGTTTCTTCTTACATGAATTACTAAGATTTCTCCCTCAATCTGGGAAAGAAATGATGAAAACTTGTGACCCTGAGATTTTCATCTCTGTATGAAACATGCTTCTGCTTATTATCTTCATCTATTACACTCTTGTTGTGGAGACTTGGTGGAACTAGAAGTTAGTCTTCATTTCTCATCCATTTTTTGTCCTCGTTCACTTATTGAGGGTTTTCTGTAAGGATTTTGAAAGCCTTTTCCTGTAATCATTTCATGAAGAAGAGCATTTAACAAGCTTCAATAGTTGCTCTATAATTTTAGCTCCCTTTAAATTATAGAAACAAAAGGCATTGTTTATGGTCATTAGAGTTTTATGGGAAATGATGAAGACATGTAGCTTTACTATTGTCTTTGAGGAAACAAGATAACAAATTTTGTTTAGTTGTTTTTGTTGTCACATAGAATTTCACCCTACTTGGAGAGAGTCCAAGCATTCTAATGACACAATGGGAATGATCTCGAAGTGTGGGACCTTGCAAACTAAGATCAAACCTCTAAATAAGGTTGGTTCCTCATTCTAAGCCTAATGCTTAGAGGAATATATCTGAACCTAGTGCTAATGTTGTAGGGGAAAAGGAGGTAGAAGGAAACATAAATAGAAATTAGGTGATACACCAGGTTGAATAAAAGAACCATCACAAAACTGAGAAAATACATAAAATGACTAGATACAACCAAAAAACATACATAGATCAAGGTGATTTTAACAGAGGTAAGGAGCAAAAGATTATTAGAAGGAATTAAACATTCACAAACACATCATTCTTAGATCACATAGAGTTAAAATAGCATGAAGAGGTAAAATAACCAGCATGTATTTAATCAGAAGGCAAGGTTATAGTAGAGGAATACTCTATTTGGAATCAGAAGCATATATTACTAATTCTTCCAACCCTTTTTTACATCTCATGTTTATGCATATATAGGATTTTTCACTTGACCTAAGTCAGTTACCATGAATTCTCCCCACGGGCTCTGTCAGAAAATATCATCGCTAGAAGGGACGTCCACCTATAAGAAGTTATGGAATAAAATATCTGGAACAGGGTAGGTTGAAGATATTTTGGGCCTTGAATGTGAGTAGCTCAATCCTCTATCTTCAATAATGAATACATAAAATATCTGAAGCATGGCAGTTGAGAGATCGGATTTGTATTTATGGCGGATGGGATAGATCGCCCCTTGACAAAGATTTTACAACACTTTAAATCTTTGTTCATTTGAATTTCTGCATCCTCACTCACTAAGATCATCTGCACAACGGGCTCTACATCCATATAATTGGCCTTTGAATTTTCCCTATTTGACAGAACTTGCATTTTTGGTTTTTGAGTTAGCGACTGTCAATTTTATCCTTGCTGCCAAGAGAACCATCATTTGTATGCATACAGACATACAAAAATGGATACACTGTAAAAAAAAATAATGATGACATCAGCATCATATAGAACTTGGGCAAAGAATAGGCCTAGATGACGTCATCATGCTATCAGGTCCTTCAAATCCTTCGATTTTGCACTTATGCGATTTCTTCACTTTTTGCATTTTGCATATCAAATTGCTTTGCATGTCTTTGAATCTCCCTTTGTATCTGCTTTTGTATGTGCAATTGTATATACAATACAATGGCCAACATACGAAAGTGGACCTTAACTTTTGCATCACCTTTTGTATATCTTCCCTTGCCACATGTCATCACTCCATTGGTCGCTGACCTGAAAACCTGGGACCCACCGCTGCATCCTCCTTATCGACCATCAGAAAGACCTCAAACAAAGCCACCGATACACATTGTCTTGCTGAAAATCCATTGTATGTGTCTTTGTACATCATAACTGTATATAGGAGATACAATCGCATGTACATATAACTATGGAACTCAATGGATTATCAACCAGAATGGAACTTTAGAATAGGTCCGGCCTTATATCCCTACTTTTTTGCATATTGGCATATACATGCACCTCAACATACAACTATAGAGCCCACTACTGAGTTTGCCAAATTTAATTTCTCAGTCGGGTCCGCATTGTATATCCATGTTGTATCTAACTTTTGTATATGCAATTGTATATAGGATTGTATATGGGATGATACAATATATGGGATGATACAATCACATATACATACAATAGGCGGACCCCAACTTGAAATCTGCCACATTTGATTCTTCATTCGCGTCCAGATTGTATGTATTCCCTTTTGCATCACCTTTTGTATATCGCATATACAATGCGAATATATAAACAAAACTGCATACAATCACTTGTACATACAAACATTGCATCTGACCTTTGCATATGACTTTGTATATGACCTTGTATCTGCCCTTTGTATCTTTTGTATCACCTTTTTGCATCCCGTCGATGCATCTTTGTACATCCCTTTTTTTTGTACCTACCTTTGCATATGCTTTTGTATATGCAATTGTATATGAGATACAATTGCCTGATATACAAAAGCGGATGTCATATTTTGTATAACCTCTTGTATATTGCATTGTATATGCAATTGTATGCGCAATATACAAACGGAGATACATACAACATAACCTACAACAAACCCGATGTACAGTAACATTGTACATGACCAAGATACAAGGAAAAAATGTATCTGAGATACAATCCGACCAAATGACAGAAAACCCCAAAACAAGGATGACGTCATCATCATATACATGAAAAATGGCTAAGTATAAAACTGAGAAATCTTTGCGATAGAAAATAACTAGAGACAAAGGATTTTTGGGTTTTTTTGGGTTTTCTACAAGGATTCTCTAGGCAAGCCTTTTAAGATTTTTGGCAAGGCAGAGCATGGGTAATTGAAGGATCTAAGCTTTATAGGGTCATTTTCTAAAGGATATTTAAGGAGTATACAAGGTGAACTATTTAACTCTGGACAGAGGAAAATAGGTCAATATTTTGGTGACTTCTCAGGGATGTTTGCCTACTAAACAATCAGACCAGTAGCCTTAAGCATCCATTGGGCATGGAGTCATACATACTTAAAAATACCTTTGACAATCAATCTTGACCTCAATAACTGAGCATATCAGCAATGAAGAACACTTGGAAGACCAAAACCAAAACAAAATGCTGAAAGCAACTCAACTAACTGTGTTAGACATCACTTAGGGAAAACAAAAAGATATCTAAACTATTGTGCAACAGTACTTATTGAAAGCAAGAAACCTAATCTACTGTTTTACAAGGCAACTCATACCTCAAAACACCTCTTCAGGTATATCCCATTGACTAGGATAGGTAAATTTTTTCCATCCATGTTTGATAACTGAAATGCATTGTGCTCCTTGCATTCATTAATGATAAATGGGCCACTCCACATGCTGTCAAACTTGGAGTGTTTCCCTAGCCTGCTTTTCAACTCGTCCCATTTGAGTACCATATCACCCTCCCTAAAATTTCTGGGAGTGGCCACTCCTAGAAATTTGTTTGAAGCTGATGATACTCCATAGCTTTCATAGCTTTATCTCTCATTTCTTCAAGCTCCATAAGTTGAGCATATCTAATAGCCATGGGGTCTTCTTCTTCAAACATCTCAAGTTTATTCATGATATCAAGTGCTGGCAGCTCCATAGACACAGACAATCTTGCCTCTTTTCCATAAACTAACATATATGGGGAGTTTCCAATAGACCTCTTGGGAGTTATTCTATTTGCCATAAAGTAGATTTCAGATTGGTGTGCCAAGTTCTCTGGTTGTCCTCCATTGATCTTTTGATAATCCTTATGAGATTCTTATTTGTGGATTCAGCCAAACCATTACCCTGTGGGTAATAATTTGATGAAGTGTTCAAATAGATTCCATTCTTCACAGCCTAGTCAGTTATCTTCAATCCAACGAAGGCTAAAGCATTGTCTGAGATAATTGACTCAGGTACTCCAAATCTAGATACCAAATCATAATAAAAATTCAAAATAGCATTCTCATTGGCTTCCTTCAAAGCCATTGCTTCAATCTACCTTGTGAAATAGTCTGTTGTTGTAAGTACCCACCTGTGGCCTACACTTGATGGTGGGTTAATGGGACCTATAAAATCAATGCCCCATCTCATGAAGGGTTGTTCTACTTGAATCGACTACAGAGGTAAAGCTGGCAGCCTTTCTTTGTTGAGATGAATCTTGTTGCAGATATAAAAACTTGATGGATTAAGATATTAAGGGTGTGTGGTGTGCAGTGTGTATGTGAATTTGAAGTATGAAGGATTATGAGTAGAGTATAAAGCTTAAAAAGTAAACAAGAGCATAAAATAGAGTATATGTAGTCAAGTTGAGAAGCAGGGTAGAATAAATGAAGACCTTTGAATCTGTGTATTGAACCTTCAATGGAACTGTGATCTGACATATGGTAGATGCATTTATAGTAGTTCATCTTCTAGTAGTGAGCCAATCTTTCTTCTATCTTCTATCCTTCTTTCTCTATGGATAGTGAGTCCACTTGGACAGTGAGTCCATTTGCAATGAGCATTTCTCTGGGTAGTTAGCCCCATGGTAGTGAGCCTTTTGTAATCTGATATTCTTATTCTAATATATTGTGAGCTAACACTCACCATGGTTTTTCCCTTTTGGGTTTTCCATGTAAAAATCTTGGTGTCATGTGTTATGTCTTTATGGGTGCTATTCTTATGCTTATTTTTTTCTCATGTTATTGATTTCGGAAATTAGATTAATGAACATATTAAGAAGTGGTTTTGTGGAATACTGATTCACTCCCCTCTCAGTATTCCTTACATTCAACATTGTTTGTCGTGTTTTCTCTGTGTCTTCCATGTGTGTGTTAATGGCATGTTTGTTCCCAAGCATAGTCTAAAGACCGATGGCAATGAGTCCCTCCTATGCTTTGGGATTTGTTGATGATTGTTTTTACACATTCATAACAAAAGTTAAAATTTACAAAATGAACCTAACTGTCTTGAAAGATATAAAGAAATCAACTAAGATTACTTAATCCCAAGTTTCTGTATGGCCAGGTCTTGACATTGTGCATAATTCAATAGGTTAATGTGAAGTTGTAATATGCAAGGGGCCATACTTGATTTAAGGTGTTTTATGACTCACTGGACTCGAATTAAGCAAAATATCACAAATATCAACATTTTCTTCATTCCTTTGCATAAATTTGTTACTGTATCACAAAGCTTTATATGATTTATATTAACACAAGCTTTTCTTTTCAAATATTATGAAAATTGCCAAATATCAACTTAGGTTGTTCATGTTTCCTTCAAATATCAGACAATCTCCTTTAAATCTCTGCGTTTAAGCTAAGTATTTCAAATGTTTGGGAAAAGTTAGAGAAATCTAAATTAAACTTCATTCTGCTATAGGATCTAAATGCTCTGTTATTCACATTGTAAGTAGTACAACAAACTTGATTAAATCCACAGACTAACCTTTAAATGTGAGCCCTGAGTATTTTCACGAACATACATTCAAGATTGCACAGCTTTAAGAGATATTATTTCAAATACAAAGAAGAGCCAAAAGACACTCTGAATATAAACGCAGAATTCCAAATTCATTTGTATTCAAAACACACAGTCATATATGATTTACAATGTATGAATGACTCTTAGCTTCATTAATCAACTTACAGAAAACTTAAAAAATGTCTAATAGATACAGTAAGGAAGCTAGATGTTCCATGCATTCCTTATTGCAGACACAGGTGACCTCCTTCTATTCTAAACTAAAACTATTCTTCTATTCAAAATGCTAAGACAAATTATATCTTTTCGGCTCTGTTCTACAAATCCCTGTCCTACAAATCTCTGTGTAAATCATTACAAACTAAAGGGGCTCAATAGATAGATTTTGATTATCCCCAATATAGTTCCAAAACCCTAGTCAATCAACGGTCCATATCTCAAGTGCAACAGCAATGGTGGAAAACAAATCCCGCCAAAAAATCTCTGAGCAGCATACCCATATTGAGCGTAAAGATGCCCTTTGGAAACCCTAACAACCATCAAAATATCTTCACCATTAAAGTATCTTCTGTTGCTTTGCCCTTTTAATATTGCTTCTTTCCATCTGCATATCTCTTCTTACTGAAATCTTTTGCTTCTTTTGCAATCCAATCCGCCCTTCGTGATGTCATCGCCATTAAAGCTCCGCCTTAATATCTACCTGCATACCTGCCAACAGACATAGAAAATGGATTTAAATGCATGCTGCCTTCATCAATTTACACTTCTTTAGAATGTTAGATGGGCATTAATTATAGCAATTAATGTGCCAAAAGTTTAGCCTTCTACTGCAGTTTTTATGTTTTTAAACTTCCCTTTTATCGTTAGTTAAACTATGCATACATACCCATTTCCTTGTACGTTCCCTTTGTATGTTCTATTTGTATATTTTAACATACAAACATACATGCAAACAAACATGACTAACGTTCCTTCCCTTTTGTCTATTTTCTGTACTTGTACCTTTCACTTTGTATATCACTCCTTGTATGTCTCATTATATATAAGTGCATATACAAAAACATATACAAACCCTCTTTTACCTTTTATCCCTCGTGATGCTTTTATTCTTTTGTAAATCGGGTTATGTATATCATAAACATACAAGCATCCCGAACATACAAAAGCTTTCCTATATTTAATTTCTTTTTCGCATCTGGCTTGTATCTTTAACTTGTATCTTTTGCTTTGCATATCGGCTTGTATATCGAAGATATACATTGTGATTATACAAACTCTATGTGCAAATGGTGGGGCCACATTACTTTCCCCCTTGTATCTTTGCGATACAACAACACTTGTATCAAACCTTTACATACAAAGCCCAAGATACATACAAAATCCTTTGTATGTCCTTTTGGACTTCAACTTTTATACACCATAGTTCACTCATTTTTTGGCTCCGCGACATGTATATAAAGTGCGATGCATCTCTTAATATACGTTAAGTAGTGATGCATCATTTTAACCAAATTTTAATATTTACTGAGTTCCACATTGTATGTATATTAAAATGTATGTACTGAAAGCATACACATACAATGCGTGAAACATACAATAATAAAAACCTTATTTCATGATCATTTCGGTTCCGCGTCATGTATGTAGCTTTGTATATCCTCTTTGTATATTTTCCTTTTGCCAGACATACAAACATAACATACATCTGACGGACTTAGCCGATTATGCATTTAAACTTTGAAATCTGTCAAGTCCGACTTGTATGTAAGAATAAAATATTTACTGAAATGCATACAAGTATAATGACTTAAAAAAAAAAACTTGACAACTCCCTCATGCGACTTATACAACGACTCGATATACAAAGGACTTTGTATATGAGCAACCTGATATACAAAGGACTTTGTATATGCAACATACAAACCCTTTTATTGTACATTTTACCAAAAACATACATATCTTGCAAAATATTGTGAATTTTAACATGGTTCAAAAAGCAACCCCCACTCATTTTTGATAAGGAATTCAACCATATTCTGCTCTGGTACTTAATGTTATTTTTTCTTTATTTTCAACAAGGTTTGTAACTTTCACTCTCTTTTCCCTTTTACCACCCAACAGACCCACACACAAAAGCAAAAATCCATAGCCACAATAGGGGTCCTCATTTTACTAAGAAAGTAAAATGGGGCGTGTTGTGAGCATCACAACAACTAGCAACCAAACAAAACAATTAAATTCAAAAAACCATCAAAGAAAACTAAATGAAATAAATTCATAACTTCCAACTATCTTTTCTACAAATCATCATCCAACTTGAGACATAATGTATTCAATAAGGTGCATGAATTTCGCTTTTCAGTTTAAGTGGGTGCACATGGTTAATATCCTCATCTTGAAAATTAGTTGAACAAACTAGTGACTGATATTAGACTACATAGTTGATGTCATTCCCTCATAGCCAACCGGATAGAGCCTTGCTACTAGCAGGCGTCCATAGCCCTGACAAGGTTATCGTTACAATTCTCCTAAGTAGAGCCCCACTGCCAGCAAGCATCTATAGCCCCGATACAGTTACTTAGATGGCTTAATCTAGATTTTGAGTAAAATCCATTTTATTTATTTATTTATTTTATATTTTGTATTTGATAGAGATTTCATAAGATATTGTAGTTGTAACTTCATGATGCAAGGAATGATCACTTGCTAAAATTGAGTTGAGAATTGTAATGGTAGAAAGGGTGACCTCTGATTTTTCACCTAATATCTGCACTGGTAGGTTCAACAAACCCAAAGATTTTAGGTGTGTCATTGTGAGAAACTTCCCTTGAATACTCAACCCATAGTTATTGAATACAAAATTTCACAAGTCAAACAACTTTCTACATTCATGACAATCACAACAAGTTATGCATAAATTTCAAATAATTAACCTAAATGTTCTGAATTTTCTATTATTTTCAGTGGTTGTCAGTTCACTCCTACATACCCTAAATCAAAATAAAGACCCCAACACACAAGAAAACAACAAAACAAACAAAACAAACAGACTGTACAAATAACTAACTACGAAAGGAAACAACACAAAGCAAGACAAGAAAACAAAGAAAAGAAATAGAACAGCTATTCTACCAAACTATACACAAGCCTCTATAAGGCAAATAAAACCCAAGAAAAGACCCAAAGACACCTGTATTTGCGTACTTCCTTAGATTATGTAGGATCATCAGGGCACTAGTTATGGTTTTGATCCTAGCAAATTCATCTTTGTATTCTGAAAAATGTTCTTGCATTCTAAATTCATTATATTTAACGGAATAACTCTTAACGATTAGCAACTGAGGAAGCTCATCATGTTCATGACATATCCATATGCATGTTTTATTTCCCAAATTTCCATAATCAAAATAATAATCAACATCATTTACTATGGAAAGGAAATATACAACCTGGTGCATCTCTGGTTCTGTTGGACATGCTAGTTCGCTACCAAATGGTCTTCTGTTTAACTTTGTATTTTTGCTTTTTGGCTCAACGTTAGGTCTCCCTTCATCTTGAAGAATGTATGACTCTTGAAGTATTAATCCATCATCTTTATCTAGCTTTGTTCCTTCATTCTGCATGTATATCAAATTCTTGACTTTAGGAAGCACCTCAATGTTTTCTTTAATTCCTTACACATTAGCATCTAAATGAGTATCTTTATAATCATAGTCTGATATACATAAATTTATCATTTCTAAATCATTTGACTATAAAGGTGAAACAACTTTCGATTGATAGGAATACTCCCCTATTTCATTTTCAAAATGACATTGGATTGGCATCTGATCATGCACAACAATTACAAAACCTTCTGCATCTTCAATCTTTATAAATTATTCATCAAATAACTCACATTTTCCATCCAGTAGAGTGTTTGGTTCCATTGATCTACAACAATCTTGAATTTGATCATTCAACTTAAACAAGTTAGATAGTAAATCAACATTTATTTTCTTTTCTACAACTCCCTGGGTTACTATCATAGGAACCTCTTCAGTAGCAATGCATTTAAATTCTTCCACCTGTCTACATTTCTTTTTACCATAAAATGACTCAAGGAAAGATGTTTCACTATCCTTATCAAAAGTATTAAGATCAGAATCAAAGACTTTATCCTGACAAGTGGTTTCTTCTCTACAAATTTTGAAAGATTTATACCTGCAATCCCCTTTACCCGTATTAGGAGGTAGAGAACTCCTATCAATCTCACCATAAAATGACTCAAGGAAAGATGTTTCACTATCCTTATCAAAAGTATTAGGATCAGAATCAAAGACTTTATCCTGACAAGTGGTTTCTTCTCTACAAATTTTGAAAGATTTATACCTGACATTAGCTTTAATCTCATTTGAACCTTGACAAAAAAATAGATTATTTTTCTTACCATCACATGATTCTAGAAAAGAGATTTTACTATCCTTTATTTCTAGCATTGGTTCAATCTTTGCATTCTCTGAACAATTAATGATTGCTGATATTGCATCCTCCTACTACTCCATAATTTCCTCATTTTCCTACCAAACATCAGCCCTATTAACATCTAAGAAAGAGATTAGTCCTTTTAAAGCCAAATCTAACCTTGTAAGAAAAGTCAGACAATTAATTTCATTATGCTCTGTGGACTTATGTATCCTGCACCTTCCAAATAAACCAAAGTCAAATAAATTATCTGGATAAAGTTTCCTATTTAAAGTTTCCTAAAAGACAAGAATATTAACCCAGAAATTGTCCTCATATGAGTCCATTGAAAATGACTTTTTGTTTTCAACTTTTTTAGATTTTGAAATTTTATGAGATCTAGCATATCTCAGAATAAAACATTAAAACTCAAAAAAAATCAGAATAGTCCTTGAAGTTCGAGCAATACCTTTGAAAAAAAACATTCAAATTCCTTCAAACAGAAGATATTTGCAAAAAAAACACTCAAATTTCCAAGAACCACAATGATCCTTTTGGCCAGCTTACACAAAATCAACCTTAAATCCTATTAGGCCCTCCTTCTAGCACCAAAAACTATTGATGATTGTTTTTACACATTCATAACAAAAGTTAAAATTCACAAAATGAACCTAACTATCTGGAAAGATATGAAGAAATCAATTAAGATTACTTAATCCCAAGTTTATGTATGGTCAAGTCTTGACCTTGTGGATAATTCAGTAGGTTAATGTGAAGCTGTAATATGCAAGGGGCCTTACTTGATTTAAAGTGTTTTATGACTCACTGGACTTGAATTATGCAAAATATCATAAATATCAACATTTTCTTCATTCCTTTGCATAAATTTATTACTATATCACAAAACTTTATATGATTTATATTAACACAAGCTTTTCTTTTCAAATATTATGAAAATTGCCAAATATCAACTCAGTTGTTCATGTTTCCTTCAAATATCAGACAATCTCCTTTAAATTTCTGTGTTTAAGCTAAGTATTTCAAATGTTTGGGAAAAGTTAGAGAGATCTAAATTAAACTTCATTCTGCTACAGGATCTAAATGCTCTATTATTCACATTGTAAGAAGTACAACAAACTTGATTAAATCCACAAACTAAACCTTTAAATGTAAGCCCTGAGTACTTTCACGAACATACATTCAAGATTGCAAGCTTTCGGAAAGATAATATTTCAAATACAAATAAGAGCCAGAAAACACTCTTAAAGTAGATGCAGAATTCCAGAGATATTTGTATTCAAAATAAATAGCCATATATGATTTACAATGTATGAATGACTCCTTGCTTCATTAATCAACTTACAGAAAATTTACAAAACATCTTACAGATACGGTAAGGAAGCTAGATGTTCCACGCATTCCTTATTGCAGACACAGGCGACCTCCTTCTATTCTAAACTAAAATTGTTCTTCTATTCAAAATGCTAAGACAAATTACAACTTTCGGCTTTGTTCTACAAATCCCTATCTACAAATCCCTGTGTAAATCCCTATGTAAATCATTACAATGTAAAGGGACTCAATATATAGATTTGATTATCCCCAATACGGTTCCAAAACTCTAGTCAATCAACGGTCCATATCTCAAGTGCAACAGCAATAGTGGAAAACAAACACCGCCAAAAAATCTCTGAGCAGCATACCCATACTAAGCATAAAGATGCCCTTTGGAAACCCTAACAACCATCAAAATATCTTCACCATTAAAATATCTTCTATTGCTTTGCCCTTTTAATATTGCTTCTTTCCATCTGCATATCTCTTCTTACTAAAATCTTTCACTTCTTTTGCGATCTGATCCACCCTTCGTGATGTCATCGCCATTAAAGCTTCACCTTAATATCTACCTGCATGCCTATCAACAGACATACAAAATGGATTTAAAATGCATGTCACCTTCATCAATTTACACTTCTTCAAAATGTTAGATGGGCATTAATTATAGCAATTAATGCACCAAAAGTTTAGCCTTCTACTGCAGTTTTTACATTTTTAAACTTCCCTTTTATTGTTAGTTAAACTGTGCATACATACCCATTTCCTTGTATGTTCCCTTTGTATGTTCTCTTTGTATATTTTAACATACAAACATACATGCAAACAAACATGACTAACGTTCCTTCCCTTTTTGTTTATTTTCCGTACTTGTACCTTTTACTTTGTATATCGCTCCTTGTATGTCTCGTTATATATAAGTGCATATACAAAAACATATACAAACCCTCTTTTACCCTTTATCCCTTGTGATGCTTTTATTCTTTTGTATATCGGGTTATGTATATCATAAACATACAAGCATCCTGAACATACAAAAGTTTTTCGATATTTAATTTCTTTTTTGCATCCGGCTTGTATCTTTAACTTGTATCTTTCGCTTTGCATATCGGCTTGTATATCGAAGATATACATTGTAATTATACAAACTCGATGTGCAAATGGTGGGGTCCACATTACTTTCCCCCTTGTATCTCTGCGATACAACAATACTTGTATCAAACCTTTACATACAAAGCCCAAGATACATATAAAATCCTTTGTATGTCCTTTCAGACTTCAACTTTTATACATCACAGTTCACTCATTTTTTGGCTCTGTGAAATGTATATAAAGTACAATGCATCTCTTAATATATGTTAAGTAGTGATGCATCATTTTAACCAAATTTTAATATTTCCTGAGTTCCACATTGTATGTATATTAAAATGTATGTAACCGAAAGCATACACATACAATGCACGAAACATACAATGATAAAACCTTATTTCATGATCATTTCGGTTCCGCGGCATGTATGTAGCTTTGTATATCCTCTTTGTATATTTTCCTTTTGCCAGACATACAAACATAACATACATCCGACGGACTCAGCCAATTATGCATTTAAACTTTGAAATCTATTGGGTCCGACTTGTATGTAAGAATAAAATGTTTACCGAAATGCATACAAGTATAATGACTTAAAAAAAAAACCTAACAACTCCCTCATGCGACTTATACAACAACCCGATATACAAAGGACTTTGTATATGCAACATACAAACCCTTTTATTGTACATTTTACCAAAAACATACATATCTTGCAAAATATTGTGAATTTTAACATGGTTCAAAAAGCAACCCCCACTCATTTTTGACAAGGAATTCAACCATATTCTACTCTGGTACTTAATGTTATTTTTTCTTTATTTTCAACAAGGTTTGTAACTTTCACTCTCTTTTCCCTTTTACCACCCAACAGACCCACACACAAAAGAAAAAAAGCCACAGCCACAGCAGGGGTCCTCATTTTGCTAAGAAATAAAATGGAGCGTGTTGTGAGCATCACAACAGGATTTGTATGGCATGCTTGATTTATATGGCGTGTTTTTTCTCAAGTGTAGTCTTAAAGACTGGTGGTGATGAGTCCCCCTTGCACTCTGAGATGTGTTTTGCATGTCTGTTGCCCCATATGCAGTTTAAAGACTGGTGGCAATGACTCCCTCCTGCATTATGGGCGGTGTGTTTACTTTCCTTGTACTTGCATTTGCATTTCATATATATGAGAAAAAAAAGAAAAATAATCATTGCATTCACTATATTCACTGTGTTTTGTGTGTCTTCAATGTTGTATTCTCTGTGTTTTGCATGATTGTAACTGTCTTCTCTATGTTTTGTGTGTCTGTTACTATCTTCATTGTGATTGGCATGTCTTCTCTGTGTTTGGCGTGTTTGTTGTGTTTGTTGACCACACTTTAATGCATGTATTGACCTTGTGTTTATACATACATTAAAGTAGGGGCTAAATGTTATGTCAAAAAATGTCCCCTTGGGGGATTTTTCCTCTTAAGGTTTAGCTCTCAAGTCCTTTAGAATACATTTAGGTCATCATGCATGTTAATGGTGACTCCCGATGAGAAAACCCTGAAGTTTCATGGCAAATGGGACCTAGGGGGTGTGCTTAACATAAATCCTACCTGAAAATAGGGGGGAGGACTTGGGCACTAGCACCCTAGTCCTACCCTATTTTAGGTCAAGACCTATTTTTGGGTGTCAGTTTTATGACTGTTATTAGGTCCTATGCCAACATCTCAAGTTTTGAATTATGAAATTCTTAGCGGGAATGTTTGTAGTTGCATATATAAGCATGATTAGTGATTAATTTGTAAACTAGATGGCAATTTTGATCTATGAGCTTATGTTAAGGTGATTCAAGGCATTCATTGTGTTGTAGAGCAATATTTTATGTTGTTATTGTGTTTGTATTTGTAGATTTGACATCCATCTCCTCATGGCATGAAGAGCATCTTCCTTCCATGAGATCTACACTACAAGGTGATATCAATTGTGTTTTCTATCATTTATCATTTGGATTTTGCCTCTATCCCATAGGGATACGTACTCTTTATCTGACAATGGTGTTCGAAATACTTGAATGCCTCTTCAGGGCTTCACTGAGGCAAGCCTCTAAACACCACAACCCCCAACCCACTTTTTTGTGATTGTAGGTTACAGGTTTCAGAATCGAAAGAAGTGGAGTTGCAAGAGAGTAGTGCAGATTGTCAAAATTACAGATCTGAGAAGAAAAGTAGGGCTTGGACTTGGGCACCTGTTTATTAGTCCTCCAAATTTTGAAGCGGTGAAATCTCTGTGATTGTGGGAACAAGTTGCAAACATTATTCAGAGATCCTGACAAAAATAGGTACACTGGACTAGGGTGCTTGCTCATTAGTCCCTGACTTTTCCGCACACCAAACTTCAAAATCTAGTATGTATTTGGTTGTTATTTGATATCTCTGTGTACGATCATTTTCCATAATTTGTTAGTTTACAATTTTATGAAATTAGGGTTTTAAGCATAATTGGACTTAATTGAACAACAAATTTACACAATTCCAATCTTCCCCTATGTTTCAAGTGAGAGGAGATCTGCAGTAGAGTTCTCTACTTAGTTGAATGTCCTTGAATGTTTAGTGGTGAAAGCAGGATCAACACAAAACCCTTAAAACCCCATTGTCTTGTCTTCCCTCTTTTCATTACAAAACATTCTCATTATCTTGTTATGTCTTCTTTGTACATATCTTTGTCATTTCCATCTTTTGTTGAGTCATAGTTTCCTCTATCTTCTTATGCTAAATAGGGGGTTTCATAAAACCACTCTTGTAGAATCTTGCTTTATGCCCAAAGTTGTTGCACTTGTAGCAGACAACATTGTATGAGTTTTCACCCATATTACCATTTCTCCTCAATTTCCAGTTGTATATTCAACAACCCTATGACCAAACTTATTACATGCATAAAAATAACCATAAAAGGATTGAGAGATCATAGCATTATGTTTTCGAGGCACAAATGAATTCTTCCTCATGTAATAATTTCTTCTTGCCTTAGTTCTACAATCAATAGCCTTATGACCAAACTTATTACAAGAGTAACAGTAACCATAAAAGGATTGAGCAAATCTGGGAGTAGCAGCCTATTTAGGTGAAGATCTCTTGAAATTTTTCTTCTGACCACTAACTTTTATGCAATCATCATTCAACTTTTGCTCCTCATCTTCAATAATCTCAAAGTCTGTAGTGCAAGGATCTTCTCTTTTCATTGCAAACATGCCTTTTGGCATATCTATTTTTAAAGTCTAACCTTTCTCAAATCCAATACCACCCTTATTCTTTAGAGGTCTTTGACTACTAATTATGTTATCAAGGATGTTGGTTCTTCTCTTGAGTTTTAGACTTTTGTCTATCTAATCCTTTGATTTCTACAATTCCTTCCTTAGAAAGATAATTTCTTATTTAATTATTTAAGTTTGGCCGTCTATTCTTCATTTTCTCTCCTTGTTGCATTCAGATCTTCTAGGGTAGAAATGAGTTCTCCTTCAAAATAAACTTCACAATCTTCTTCATTAAAGGTTATCATATCTTTATCATCTTCCAGAGGATTCTTATCATTAAGTAGTACTTCATTTCCCATGAGTTCCACTCCAAGGTCTACCTCAGCTATTAGACTACATCAAGGAACCTTGCTCTGATACCAATTGTTGAACACATAGAAGTATTGAGAAGGGGGTGAATGAGTACTTCATCAAATTATTTTTCTTCCAATAGCACTCAATCAAATGTAAACATTTAAACCGTGATAATGAGATAGAACACATAAGCAAACAACCATAACACCAGATTTACATGGAAAGCCCTAGAATGGAAAAACCACGGTGAGCAAGCTACTTAGATCTACTATCCAAATTCAACATCACAAATAAAAAGTAGGATTAAATTAACATTTATGGGCTACAACCCAAAGGAAGCTGCAACTCCCTAAAGTGCTACAACACTTTGCAACTTTTACAAAAGAGGCTTCAACCTATATAACAAAATACTTATCTGACTCAGATGATTCTTTCACCAAAACTGACTACTTCAACCTTCTACTGACCTTTCCAAACTCTGTATAATTAAATCATCTCTCTACAACATCTCATTACATAAATTGATCCTTTCCACATTTCATCATCAAAACTACTTATGTGGTTAATTTATTTGCACATTATCATAGCTAACATATAATATACATCACACATATTCTTCAACAACTTTGATCTTACATTTATATCATCTGTAAGCTTCAAAAAACTTTCTCCTTTGTCAGTCAAGAAGAAACTTGTAACATGAAATGTATAATGGCCATAACAAGTTGACACCCAAATCATTTACAGTAAGTAGAAGTCCAATGCGGTTCAAACCAAGAGATAATTAGGACCTATTTTACCTTATCACATTCTTCTGTGCTGGCACATTCTTCTATGTTGGCACACACTTCCAAACACACAACTTAATCATCAGCATACATCAAGTCAGCCCAGCAAATAATTAACCTTCTATTCATTATCTCCAAACCTAAAGCAATACTGGAGGAGATAAGAATACATAATGTAGACCACACAATAAGCATTATATGACTTGTAAATCATCCCTATATACTCATCTTACCATTTCAATCTATTTCATGGTAGCGCAAACACTTGAACACTGATGTCGGTATCCTTAACACACTTTGTTTACACAATCTTGATGTAAAACATTGAATGTCATACTTTCACTAAACAAAGACATGAAAATTGAATAGTCTGAGCAATCCAACTGACCAAGTGATATTGTCTTTCCATCAGCAAAGCCAAATACCAATGTCCGGTGAAATGCGGTGGCTTCAACTATCTCCCTTTGCTTAGCAACAAGACTTATCTTCACACAGTTGACTCCAGAGAAATTTTTGTTGTACATATTATCACTTGAAACTTGAGATATGCATACCTTGCACCTATATCCATCTGTCCTCCAAACTGCAATGTCATATCTTCATATGTGGAGAAGTGCAAAGCAATCTCCTAAACCTTTGTGACAGGAACTACTCTCTTTCAACATTGCCTTCATCTTGCTAACTCTAAAACACTTTTTGGTAACTTTCACACCCTAAAATTTGGAATTTACATTCTTCACACTTGTCTCTACCTATTTTCCAAATTGCAAGACCAAATCGTCAAATGCAAAGATATGTGATACATCCTTTTGAGCTTGTGACACCTTACTTGACTAAATAGACACTTAGACAAATTTTCTAACTTTTTGCAACTTTCTTTATCCAACACCAAACAATATGACTTCTTATCATCCAAATACCACAAAGTTCAACCAGTATATCAAAACAACACATCAAATATATTGATAACATGAACTTCAGAAGATAAGGTATGACTGTGTATAGATGATATTGATCCCTTAACTTATTCCTTATCTTACCATATCACCGCTTCTCTGATCTGCTGCTACAACCATGTATAGATGATACTAATCATCATCTCTCCTTTGATTTGTTCCTTTGATATCACATGCAATAGAATGCCTTCCACACACAACCTGTTGACATCAATGACAACATATGCAAAGTATATGATTCCTTTGTTGGATGTTCTTACTATACCATGGTATGGAGGGTCTTGAGTTTTGTTATCACATGCTTTGTGTTGTTACCTTGTGTTATGCCATAAAATGTCCCCCTAGGACTTTTACCTCCTAAGTTTAGCTCCCGAATCCCTTAGATTTAATCATGCATGTTAAAGATGAATCTCGAAGTAAAATCCCCTAAAACCCATGGGACTTAGGGGACATCTTTGAGCTTAATCTAGCCCTAAAATAGGTGCCTGGACAAGGGAACCCATGCCCTTGTCTTGCCCTATTTTGTTAGGGCCCAAATCTTAAGTGTTGACAAAGTGACCATTAAAAGGTTTCCCTTTGTCGGCATATTCAATTTGAATTATGAATGTTTGGTTGGAATGCATATATAAGCATGTTTAGGACTTCATTTTACAACTAGATGGATAATCCAAACTTGTGATCTTGTGCTAAGAATACTTAAGGTCTTCATTGTTTTGCAGAGCATTATTGTGTTTGTTCATGGCATGAAAGATCTTCATCTCCCCATAAGAGCTTCACCTCCAAGGTGACATTTACTTTGTGTTTCAATCATTTATCATATCATTGCTTTTTCCTCTGTCCACCAAGGACAGGCACTCTCTATTCTAACAATGGTGTTTGAAGGCTTGAATGTCAGTCTGAGGCTTGACCAAGGCAAGCTCCTAAACACCACAACCCCCAAACCCTCTCTTGTGATTGTAGGTTATAGGTGTCAGATTCTATGGAGAGGAGTTGCAAGAGGTCAGTGCAGAGCAAAACAAATCTAGATCTAAAGAAAATGATAGAAAATATCCCTAATTGGACAAAGGTGCCTGCTCTTTTGTCCCTAATTTTAGCAATATCAGGAATCTCTGAAGTGGTTGCAGTCTGTAGCAGAAAATATCTCTAAGACCTCAAAAAAAGCACTACACTGGACAAGGGCACTCGATCTTTTGTCCCCAAAATTTTTGCCTTTCGAAATCCAAAATCTAGTATGTATCTAATCTGCATTTAGTGTCTTCTTGTGTTAGTGTTTGTCAGGTTCCATCCATTTGTTTACGATTTTGCATAATTAGGGTTGTTAGGACTGAAAATCCTATTTACCATTTAATACATTTAATTTCACAAATTACAAAAATTCTTGTGGCCAGATCCATTTTATAACCCGTGATAACTGATCATAGTTGAGAAAAAACTTTAAGAACAATTGATCCTTATCGGAAAGACCTTGTCCATGTCTCTTTCATCAACAAGTCATAGTTCCTTATGAGATACTTTTCTACATAATCAGGGAGAAATGACTAAAGTCACAGTGATCAAAAATGCCAAAGATAATAGGTGTACATAATCAGGAAAACACTACATAATGTTTCATCAAT
The DNA here is from genome assembly GCA_027924645.1 of Cunninghamia lanceolata. Classification (NCBI taxonomy): domain Eukaryota; kingdom Viridiplantae; phylum Streptophyta; class Pinopsida; order Cupressales; family Cupressaceae; genus Cunninghamia; species Cunninghamia lanceolata. The sequence goes on along the minus strand of BSBN01000628.1, from coordinate 5,717,815 downwards.
GAAAATCTCATTGGCAAAAGCAAGCCAGTTAGAGATAAATTTCTAAATCACACCGATCTTGGGCATCATGCCGATGGATACCTTTTTTCGTGAGAAACATATACACTCTCACCGATAAGACAAGATAACAATTGTATTAGAGCGACATGTATGATCAAAGTGGGTTTTCTAGATCTCGTCGACTATGTAAGTTACTCCAATAACGAATACCAGAAAAGTTTTCAGAGAGAGTCCCACTGAATTATCCAAAGGAACAAAGCGATAAAGGAAACACATTGGGAAGGCTAAATATGTCGAAAAGATAGTTTATTCTCATAGTGATGATACATGTCAGCCCAATGATGATCAAAATGATTATTATTTATTGAAAAGACACTGGGTGATGCTTGAAAGGATTTCTAACAGTCCAGAACACCCTGATATCAGGTAGACTTCATGATGTTCTCCCTAAAACATTAGGAATTGAAAAGTAAGAGAAAAAGTAGTTGTGTAATATCGGTGAGAGTATTAATATGTCTTCCCGACTAAATGAGAGAACCAAAGGGACACTTCGTATCAAAAAGACATTCAGTTAGTCTTGGCAATCATGTTATAAACGTATAAACAAAGATGGTGCCTAATAAAGCACATAGATCAGCCTAAGACTAGAAGAGTTTCACCGACGCAATAGCATTGTATCACTTTGACATTTCCAAATTTGAAAAACCTACTGCATTCAATTCCAGTGGCAGACATTAATGGCCACATGAATAAGCCTTATATGAATATTTCTGATTGAAAAGGAATTGAGCCAAAAAGAATTTTTAGGAGTTGCAGCAAAGAAGATCGGGATTAAGCAAAGGTCAAGTAATTCAATGTACTTGAAACATACAAGTAAGAATACAAGACATCCTTGCAATTGATAAATTATAATTCAATTTCGTTATCTTGTAGAGAGAGAGAGAATGGAAAGCTCTATGAAAACAAAAAATAAGAAGCAAAAAATGGAAACAGGGTAGGAAGTCAAAGCATAGGAATGAAAATTGAATCAAGACCTCATCAATCAATTACCTAGTTCAGGGCCAAAAGCTAGGAGGTCTGCACAATTAAGGGCTGATGTGGAAAAATTAGAAGATAAATGCAAATATATAGGAAATGTGTGGACCCCCATTAGGGGATATGAATTGTTCATGTTTCATTATTGTCAGAGAAATAGATTTGAACCAGTTTGTAACCCTTGGAATTTCAATTTGGGGAAGCTAGTTGTCCCTGATGTTTTCATGAATATGGACCTTATAAAACTTTTGGCCAACCACTATAACCTGAAACTTAAAGCCATTTGCAACCTGCAAGGAGAACCTTTCATACATAGATCCAAAAATGTACTTTGTGAAGTCTTCAGCCTAGATGACCCATGTGATGAGCCTATTGTCCATGAGGATTTAGAAAAAGAGTACTGGAGAATGGACACTACTTACAAAGGATGGAGATTGTCATTACATAGGCCTAGAGAAGATGGAAACTTAGTACCACTTGAGGACAGTGATGGACCTCCCTTCCATGTTGATTTGTTTGAGCCCTATTTGAAATATACTTACTACTCAATGGGTCAAGTAATGGGAACATAGGTCCCTGAATTTATGTCTATAGGGCCAATGGTGATTGTTGCAGACATACAGTGTCACAATGCAAGACCCTTTTATTATGCTTCACATATTTCCAAAGGGATTGACTCAGGGCTAATGGCTATCAAGAATGGTTCTCCCACAATGTGCTTCAAACATAATTCCTCTCTTATGCGCATGACACTGTATTATGGACAAGAGCTAGGAGTGTGGCCACAAGAATTAATAATCATACAGTTGGATAACGAGGGTCATCCATTACCAATACAATTGTGGACCTCCATTTGGGATAGTACATTTGTCAATTCTAATTACGTTCATTTTGAATAATACTTTGTCAAGACATTGTACAAATTTTATGGTCACCCTTGTGAATATTCATTGTCTAATGAGATCAAAAGATTATTAAGGGCCAAAGATTTCAATGGACCATCAACTTTAACTCATAATTGGGGTGATTGGTACTGCTTTCTTGATTCCACTATGATTAGGGTTTATGGTTTTGAAGATACACCTTTCCTATTACCCAAGACTATGATAGACAGAATTGCATATCTGGAGATTGTCAGGCAACTCGATTATTCCAATGTCATGAATATGAGTGCTTACAACAGACAATCATTCATGCCCAGTACATTGTGTTTTCAAGATTTTACTGTAGTTTCAAAAGAAGGATATGACCTTGTTTTGGATAAATTGTCACATTTCAATATGAAGAGGGTTGCACCGAGGAAAGGATTTGATCCTGAAAGTTTTATTGATTTTGCAAGGAAAAAACAAAATTTAAGTGGATATGTTCATATACCATATCATCATGATGATATCATCAGAAACATGGAAGGAACAGAGGCCAATTTGGAAATTGATGAGTACAATAAAGAAGTTGAACAAAAGATGAGGGAGATACTAGAGGTAGAAATATTATCCTCTGGTAGTGAGGAATCTGTTGAAGAAAATGAACCCCAAAGCCAACCGAATAAGTTCACCAAGCTGAGGATTGAAGAATATCAACCTCCAACTAGAGAACAAGAAGCTGGGAAACCATCTAATACAGATGCTAGGAAATTGGATTATAAGTCTTTTGTTTCATATGACCATTTCATCCAGTCTCCTGAGTTTAAATATTTTTTGTATAAACACAAAGGAAAAGCAATAAGGGAATTAGCTGCAGATGTCACATCGACCAATGAAAGGCAATTGTTGAACACATTAAAAATAGATGTGGAAAATAAAATAAAGAACATGACTCTAGAGAAGGGAAGAAAATTATTAGATGAATCTGCTGTGATGATCTTTCCTAGTTTGGACTTGAGATCTGCTTTAGTTTTTGACAACTTTTTACACAATAATGATGCCAAACATAAGGTCAGTCCTGTTGATGATTGTTTTTACACATTCATAACAAAAGTTAAAATTCACAAAGGAACCTTAGCTATCTTGAAAGATATGAAGAATTGACTCAAAATTCTTAATCTCAAGTTTCTATATGGTCAGGTCCTGACCTTGTGGATAATTCAGCAGGTTGATGTGAAACTGTAATATTCAAGGGGCCTTACGTAAATTAAAGTAATCAGTGACTTACTGGACTTCAAACTATGCAAATTGTTGCAAATATCAAAAAAGTATTCATTCTTTTGCATAAATTCACTATTGTATCACAAAGCTTTATATGAATTTTAGTAAAACAAACTTTGACTTTCAAATTTATATGAAAATTGTCAAATATCACTATAATTCCTCATTCTTTATTCAAATGTATGACAATTTCCTTCAGATTTCTGTGTTTAATCTAATTAGTTTTCAATTGTTGGAGAAAAGTTAGAGAAACTCAAATTAATGTGCCATTCCATACAGGATCTAAATGTTCTACTACTCACGTTTTAAAGAATATAGTAATCTGAACAACTCAACACAATCAAATATACAATGTAAAGTCCTGAACATTTTCATGAACATACATAAGAGATTGCAAGTTTTCAAAGAATAACACTTCAAGTACAAGTCAGAATCAGAAAACACTCTATGATAGATGCAGAATTATGAGTTTACTTATATTCAAAGCACAAAGTCATATAAAATTTACAATGTAAGAATGACTTCTATTTCATTAATCAAATCACTAGAAAAACTTACAAACGTTTTGACAGATACACTAAGGAGACTAGAAATTTCACGTACTCCTTAATGCAGACACAGGCAACCTCCCTTTCTAATCTAAAAGAAATATCCTCTCTATTTCAATGAACTTTGACAAATTATAACCTCAAGCTCAAATTCTAAAATCCCTGTGTAATATGATACAAGTAGCAGAGCTTCTTATATAGACTTTGAAGCTTCCTACTACTATGGTTACAAAATCCAATCAACGGTCAACATTCAAACTTTCTAGATCAATGGTATGAATCCATTCCTAACTGTTTTCAAAATATCTCAATGGTATCTTTGCTCATCTCAAAGGATGCCTTTGGAATCTTTTCAAAATAAAAGATACCCGCTGACTTCTTCTTGTTTGTTGACTTTGGCTGATGATACCCTCCAATTACATTCTTACTTAGCATATCTTCTTTTCAATATCCTTCTATTCCTTCAGGTACTCTACAAAATTACCTGTCACTCCCTTAATGAAAGCACAATCACTCTCTTGATTTTTTTCCCATGTAAATTCCTGTGCTTTGACTCCCTCTTTCAACTTCTCTTTTGTTACCAACTCCTTAACTCTTTTCTGATATTTCTTGATCTTAGCATTTATCTCCATCATTGAGTCAATCATCTCTATGCTAAGATGCACTGTGGGGCTCTCCAAACATGATGAAAATATTGTCTTAAACTCTTTCACAACCTTTTCCAATCCATACGCTGGTACCTCTAGGCGTTCATGCCCAATGAGTTTTTCTATTATTTTCATATGTACTTTTATCATACTGTCAGTGACCTCTTCTAGGTCTCTAGTGTTTATGATGCAACTTCTAAGAATGTCTTCTTCATATTTTAATTCCAACTTTGCTTGTGGCAACTGGTTGACCATTTGAGGAGTAATGGCTCCTTCAATTATCAGTTCTTCTACTCTGTCCTCTATTTCTTCAAGCTATTTTATTTCCAATCTGCATTCTTCTTTTCTGAATTGACAGCTATGTAAAATAACATTACATTTGTTCTTCTCTACCAAAGCCATATCCCAACTTGTTGCTACCTACTTTGTTACCTCTTCTCCTTTTTGTATGAGGCCTTTTAACCATTTCTCAAAAATGTTAGCTTCAATCTTTTTATTTCCCATCTCCTTTACCTCCTCCTTTGATAACATTGTCATTTCAATAGGCAATTCTGGTACGATGGCATTGGGATCAAACATTCCTCTAATGAATTGTTGCAACTAGACAATATGTCCCTTCAAGTATTCCTGTTTATCTTTATCTTTCTTCAATATTTCAGCAGTGGCTTGATGCATGTCTTTCCATTCATTTATATGATGTTCTCTTGTCATGTGGCCTAGATCTAGATTAAGTATTTTATAATCCTCCATAGTCATTTCTCCTTTTGACTTGTCCTTTTGTGGTATGGCTAGATCCAGCATTCTAGATCCAAAAGGACCTCTTTTAATGGCTGACATAGTTATAGCTTTTCTTCTCTCTTTCTGTAATGTAGAACCACCCAATAGAGTCTTGATATCAATAGGTACTAATTGTACCTCTACCTTCTCTCTTCTAACCTCTGAGCCTAACCAGGCTGGAGCCTCCTTAGTAGCTTCTACTACTTTTTCTTCATTTATCACCTCTTCTTGAGGTTTCTCCATTTCTACTTGTTCTGTGTGTCACTCTTGTTGTTGCTGAGGTGGTTTTAGTTGAGGGCCTTGTTTTGGAACAAGTGGATCATTATGCTGATGTGACTCTCCCTCATTTTCATCCTCTTCTATTTCAGTGTCTTCTCCCTCTTCATCATCCTCTTCTGGATTCTCTTTTTCTAAAGACTCTTTTTGTTCTTCCTTTTCTTTATCCTTCTGCTCCATATTTTCTATATCCATACCTTCTTTCTTTTCCCTATGCTTAGTATTATCTTCAGCAACATTCTCTATATTATCCCTGCTTTCCTCAGGATTACCTTATTTCCATCGATTCCCCTATTGTTTCAACTTGCTCTTGCACTTTTTTAGGTATATTTATTTGTTCTATTTGTGAAGGTGAACCTGTAATCTTATCAGGTTCCTTTGTATCCTTTTCCTTCTCATGCTTGCTCTCTGTATTCTTTCCTTCTTCTGTATTCTCTTCTTGTTCATTGTGTTCATTGTACATATTCAAAATATATAAAACATCAGCCACAAAAGCATTTATCTCTATTTCCTTCTCAGCTTGGACCGGTGTTTCCTTTACTACTTTTTCTGGTGTGTCTTCTTTTTTAGACTCTTCTATCTGTTGTGCCACATCTTGTACATCTTTTATGATTTTAGGTAGCACCAGTGTACCAAAAGGATCCACTGCTTCTGACCTGTCCTATACACTTTCCTCTTCTGATTCTTGACTTTGTTCTACCTCCATATATACTTGAGTATCCCACTCTTCTCCTGTACCATAGTACTCACTTAATTCTTCTTCATCTTTTCCAATTTCTTCTCTTGCACTGGGATTCACCTCCCTGACTTCACTGTCACTACTATCATCTTCCACATTAACAATCTCACATACTTTTTTGGCTTCATGAAATTTTGAGTCTTGCAGCTTCTCTTCAACCAATTCTTTTTTAACCTTTGTACATTTCTATCTTTTCTCTTCTAATGTGGCCTCACTATGTATGCTACTCAACTTACTAACCACTAGTTGAGCACCTAAAACATCATCTTGTTCTAATGTTTGTCCCTTTGAGGTTTCAAATGCTATAGCCCTCATGATTCTTTGTCCTGTTGGCCTCTTAGCAGCTTGGGTCTACTCTGCACCAATGTCATGGCCTAATGACTCTGCCTCCATGAATGTGCCTGAAGATACTGCCACTATCACCCCCAGGGCATATGGATCCATTAGGGTTGTATTCTTATCTTTTTCAATGATTTTGGTTTCCATAATCCTTCTTTTCTTTTCATAAAAGCATTGGAGATCATCTTGATGCTCCCTTACCTTCATCTTACCTTCGTCGAACCTTTATTACTGTTTGTACCTCTTTGTTGAACCTTTTCCTTGAACCTCTTCGTTGAACTTGTTCTTTGAACCTCTTCATTGAACCTTATCCTTGAACCTCTTCGTTGAACCTTTTTGGAGTTCATTTGGTAGGTTCAACGACTTTAGTTCAACGGTTCCTTGGTTCATTGGTTCAAGGATATGCGATGTTGGCATCACTATGACGAAGTGCTATCGGCAGGACCATGTTAAAGACCACTGATGACTTTGTACGTGGTGACCATCAGCGAGACAAGGCCTATCGGCCAAACTTTGTGGAGTTACTTCGACAGGAGTAGTCACTCCGATGGCGTATATATATCGGCAAGAGAATACTCGTCAACATAGCCTAAAGGTGTTGAGCCGATGTACTGCGGTCATCCTGATGGAAGTTTTATTGGTATCGGCGAGACAAACCACTGTCAGAGCGAGGGCGAGATCTTTTGCCGATGGAGAGTGTCATACCGATGGTAACCTTGGTGATCGGGGAGACAATGCTCATCAGTGGGAGGTGAAGTCTGAGGACCAATGGGAGTTGTTATGCCGACGGACTTGGAGGCTTGGTATTGTCAGCAACAAAATTGCCGACAATACTCTTTCGTCTGTTGGCGGTTATAAACTACAAAGTCCTCTGCGACTTGGTACATGTGGGACTAATCGTCTCACTAAAATGTGAACCATTCCGACGGTTAGATAGCAGTGACGCCTAAGGAATTTGTTCTATCAGTTAGAGCAAAAGTGTGTAATGACTCTTGTTCTTGCAGACTAGAAATAGAATGACATGTCTACAGGTGTCGTGTGTATTATGATGGTGAAACTTGAATAAAGGTTCATTCTGTAAAATGTACAATGAGAGAAAACTGTGCATGAAGTCGAGAATCAAAAGCCAGAGCAAGTAGCTGAATTCTTTATTTTGTAACTGTAAATCTTACTGTAATAAAGATTGTTTTCTTGTGGTGGTGGGTTTTTTACCTGTAAGGGTTTTCCCACGTAATATTGTGTGTCTGTGTTCTGAATATTGTCTATTTCTGGTTTCTCTCATGTACTTATCTAAGTTATTTAGTTTGAAAAGTGACTGGTCTACACTGTCCCCTGGGAATTAACATTAGGGAAGCTATTTTTCCGCACCTGTGCTTTCCTTACAGTGTCTAATCAGGTTCACCAATAGGAGCAAGCCTGGCACTTTCATAATAGTGATGTAACAATTTATCATCATCTTTAATTTTTGGGGGCACATAAATTTCTCCCATGGTCCTCATCTATTCCACTGTCATCCTTTTATGAGCTCTTTTCCTCACTTCTTTGTCATTTTTACAATCTAACCAGTAGTCTTCAATATGCACTTGATGCTTGAATTTAGAATCAATGGTTCTCTGGATCCTATGAAAAAGGATCAAAGCGTCTCACTAATTCAAATTCCTCAAAACCATAATATCTCAATTCCTTTTCTGAATACCCAGTCACTTCTTCACTGTAGCAAGAATATCTGCCAATTTCCCAGGGGAGTTTGATGTTTCCTCTTCCCCACTTCTTCTTATGCATCCTAAAAGCATTTAGGTTTTATCTTGAGAACTCCAATACAATCAGTTTATTTGATGGATATCTAGGTAGCATGAATGGTTTCCCCTCAAAACCCTCAGTTCTAATATATGTAATGTTCTAGAATTGTATGCCAATAACTATGTAACCCAATAGTATCCTTTGCATCCTCAAATAACCTTTTATCTTTCTCCCCTCTCAAAACCCTCACCATGTAAGTATAAAAATACATCATTCACTAAGGCATATTTCCTCAATGCATTATCCTCCTACAAATCTGGATAATGGTCATAGACTAATTTCTGATCTGGGCCATTCCCCATGGTCCCAATTCTATCAATCCCAATTATGTAAGGTTGGATCATAGATGCACATGAATATAATACATATGATGAGAAATAAAAAGGCATCATCTTCTGTTTTCTCAACATGGCTTGCTTCCATATGGCTGTACTGATAGCCTTAGCCCAGTGAATTTGTCCATCTTCTTTCTTTGCTTCCCTCATAAATTGAATAATAGTGAACATCCAAGGTTCACATTTGGTTGCATCTCTCAGCCCTACTAGTCTACTCAACATTGTGATCATCAAATGTATTTCCTCTTTAAAATCTATTCTATGCAGGTTTTTTGGTACTCTTGCTATAGCCTTAGGTTTATTTTCTGCATTGTACCAGCTGTAGAAGATTCTACTTTTACAATCTCTTTCATTGTTGTTGAAGTCTTATGTGTATTGGTCGATATCTATGTCCATCATTTCCTCTTGAATTTCCAGACCAAATGTCCTTACCATCCCTTCCGTGGACAAATCTACAATAACCCGGTCCTCATGTATTATTCTCCTAGTATTTGGATCATACCTATTTATGCATTCCAAAACTAGGTCTTTAGCCTCCATGGATAATGGGAAACCTACGGCTTTGTATAATCCCCTATCCTAAATACATTTCATATCAGGGGTAGTGTCCAACGTTGTAATCTTCTGAAGAACGTCCTCTGCATCATAAGTCCCTATGCTTGTATCTGTCCCTACTCCACTTGTACTGATTAAGGATGGATATCCTCTGTGCACTGGTAATTCTTCCTTTTTCATTTCTTTCTGTGGCTTTCTTTCTTTCTTTATCTTTTCTTCACCCCCTGGATCTACTTTCTTTTGTTTTGGGGCCATCCTATGAAAAATCGCATATTTAACTTCTTGTTTTACTTCATTTACCTATGGTTTTACCAAGAATTTCTTATGTTTTACATTTACCCTAACCCTTTTTGTCTTTTCCCGTTTTAGATTTCATGCTATTTAACATAATTAGCTAATTTTCCTTAATTAGATATAGTAATTTGTCACTAACTTGCATTTTAACGAAATTACTCTAACCAATTTGCATTTTATGATTAATTGCATTGTAATGGTGTTTAAGAAACATACCTGTATTCGTGACAGCTCAACTCTATGAGCGTTAACCCACTTTACCATTTTTTTGAGCCATTCTCATTCTGAAATTCCATTCAGTAATGAACTTTCTGTTCAATTTGTGCAATAGTTCTCTTTCTCTACAATTTTATTTTTCACGATGCAATTCTAAAAGAAAAACAATCTTTATTTACCCTAACATGTTAAAATTCATCCTTTCAATGTTAGTTCTACATTAAATGCTGCATTCAATGCACATACGGCTTCGACTCTCTATTTTAAACATTGTATCTGTTAATCTGCCCTTTGCATACATATCATTTTTTGTATGTCGCCTTATATATCATTTTTTTGTATATCACTTTGTATGTCGTTAATATACAAGCCTAAATATGCAATGGGTTATAAAACAATGTTACCTTTTACTTTATGTTCAACCTTGTATCTTCCATTTGTATGTCACAATGTATATAAAATAGATACAAACCATTATACAAATACAACCTCTACAAACCATTTACTCTTTAATTCCTGATAGTGCACTTTTACCTTTTTGTATATTAGGATTGTATGTATACAATCTTTCATACATACAAAAGTATTAACCTTATTTCATCTTTTAAAATCCATTGCAAGTCTTACCTTTTTCATTTTTTGTATCTCAATTTTGTATCTCCTCTTGTATCTCCATTTGTATATGCAACATACAACAGCAAGATACCATCATGGGGCCCACTCTACTTACCCGCTTGTATCTTTTCAAAGAAACAATAATTGTATCTGCACTTAGATACAATCTCTCATACATGCAAACTTTTATACAACCATATTGGACTTTTGACTTTTATTAACCCTATTGCATAATCCTTTCAAGTCAGTGCATGTATATTAAGTGAATGCATACTTACTCAAAATGCGTTAAGAAATAATGCATTGCTTACATTAGATTTGAATAACTTTTGGAAGTCGTAATTGTATGTATCTTAAAGATGCAAAGCCAAAACATACAAAAATACAAACTGCATGAAGTACCCTTTTTCACCTTAATAAACTGCCTTATATACTTCCCTCAAGTCCATGCATGTATATCACCTTGTATATCGTTTGCACTTATATTGATCATACATACAAACCTACATACAACACGGATTTGACAACTTTATTCATTCAACTTTTGAAAACCTATGGGGTCTGACTTGTATACAAAGGGTCTAAACATTGAACATATGCATGCAAACCACTAGATACAAAACTCGATTGTACTCAACATGACTTATACAAAGCCTTCACATACAAATAAAGTTGTATATGACATACAAACCTCTAAATGATGTATTTTACCAAAAAACACATATATCTCGTAGAATATTAGAAATTTATTACTGGTTTAAAAAAAAACTTTACTCATTTTTCACAAAGAATTCACCACTACTCCTACCTTGTACTTAATGCTAGATATTTTCAATTTTCAACATGGTTTGTAACACTTACCTCTTTCTCCTTTACCACCAAGCAAGACCACACACAAAAAAAAAGCAACAGCCACAACAGGGGTCCTCATTTTGCTAAGAGGTAAAATGGGGCATGTTGTGAACATCACAACAAGTCCAGAACGGGTAACAGAGGTATACACTGGGACAAAGTACAATCCTAGTGAGAATTCTCTTATGATCTAGGCTCTATACCCCCCACATAAGAAGCTTGCAGTTATTGATATAGAGAAAGCATTTGGCCATGTAATGACATTAAAAGTAGGTGAAACTGGTCCTGTAGTTATAGCAGATATTGGCATAAATGAAGCCAAATTGAATAAGGCGTAGATTCAAATGTTGATTAAAGAGAGGGATATGTACAAGTTGAATAGTGAAAGGATGTGTAAAGAAAATGATTTTCTAAGAGATACAGTTAAGGATACATTCAAAGAACCTACTAAAATGTTGACTCAAGGAGAAAGCTCCCAAGTAAAGGACAAGTGCGAGGAATTATAGATGAACATTCAAATAATCTAGGCCAGGTTTGGTGTACTCTTTACAATATTCCAAAAGAGATATACTAATATGATGATCTAGATGGACAAATTCTAGGTTACTCACTCTAAGAATCACACTACCATTCAAGAACATAAAAGGATAGAAGATAGGCTTCAGGAAAAGCTCCAAGAGATACAAAACAAAAGCACTTTTGATACTGGGGCCATTACCACTGCTGAAGACTTGATCAAGAAGCATAAAAATTATTAAGATGAACTTCAAGAAGATGCCAAAGTGTTTATCGATGCTTCAAAGGAGGGTTTTCCTGCATTGTTTAGTAACAATAAAGATTTGAAAAGTTAGAATGAATGGATAAAAGAATGCCAACTGATACTATAGGGAGCCTTGGACACAGCTAAAAATGAAGATCCAGCATTAGGAGGAGCCTGTGAACACTTAGAAAAAATGATTACTATGGAGATTGTGGCGAAGAATGCTGTGGAGTATGCTGATACGTATTTGAGTCAGGATTATTTAGATCATGTTACCCAAGTTCATTTGTGGCTCATTAGATCTTAACGTAATATTTTGTGTATTAAAAAAGTCCCAGAAGACACTCATGACGAGGCACACCCTCTTCAAGATATTGCTATATAAGTCAAAGGAGTAGGTTAGGAAATAATCATAATTTTTCATTTAGGTGAGGCATTAGTAAGAATATAGAATGCACCCATTACGCCCATCCATTCCCATAATTTAGAAACTTATGCAATTATTATATATATTTTGAAGCAATATAATGGAGCAGACTATTCTTAAATGGTGATTTAATTTCAGTGTTTAACTATTATGTTGATTTTCATGATTATATGCTGCTGTACTATCTCTAAAGTGGTTCTCTTAAGTTATTCAAATTTACATAATTTGTCACAACACAGTTGTTGTTGGTGTGTGGTTATCTTGATTAGTTTCTGGTTGGAGTGAATTAAATATCTTTTCAGATAATCTATTTTGATTGGTTCCTACTAAGGATTAAAATCCTTTTGAAATAATTATTGTGATTGGCTTCCTTCAGACTAAGAATTAAAAGTCCTTTCTTGAGATCACAATAGTTTAGGAGAATATCACTGGGATTATTAAAAAAGAGTATAGTAATTTACAAACCTGCATGTTTGCACAAGGTGCAAATAATCCAAGTGCCCAACAAGTTAGAGTTAAGCTACAAAATAGACCTACCTATTCTACACATCTATCTCCATAATCATCATTCATCCATTGACTCCATTAACCCAATTGATTAGGCACTGGTCAACTTTAGAACATTTTATACAAATCCAATCCATACTCTTAATACTTTAAGCACTTTCATTAGGAACTAGTTACTAAGCTCTTCATCTACTTCACATCTGTGTGTCATAGTGAGTAGATTACCCAAATCAGAATCCATTTAGATTTTCAACCCTGCTTTATCATTTAGGTACACCCGCATAGGTCTGGCAGAGCCTAAAGAGTAGGGGGTTTCCAATTGTATAAACCCTATTTTATGGGCCAAAAGCGTATCAAGAGACTGACACCCTCTTATGGTCTAAAAACTTATCTTTTTGAGGCCTAACAGATTGGTGACTCTACTGGGGACAAACACACAAGGATACCTAGTAAGAGACCATATCCTTAGAGTTAGAAAGTTAAAAGGCATAACTCTGCTAGTCAAAGAGAACCCAGAAAGTAATCAATCCTCTTAAGTGAGGTGTCGACTCTATTTAAAATACAAATCATTTTATGTCTTGGAGTGTGATAACCTTTTAACATGGACAATAGGAGATCTAAAACTAATGGTAAAAAACTACAGGGTAAAAGCACAAAGTTGTGTCACACTTTTATAAAGGAAATGACCAACGCTGATCCAACTTTTAAACTTGAATCACTAAAAAGTGACATATATGTTTTGAATTTTGAAATGATGTAAACTAATAAAATATTTATTTTTAGTATATTTTATGTTTTTATTTTTTGAAAAACTTAAAAAATTATTTGAATATAGTTTTTAATAAATTGACACTATAATTTAGTTGCTGATAAAATGCTGAAAAATGAAGTTACATGAGACGTCAATCTTTATATAGTAAATTTTATTTTTTTTCTTTAATTTTTTTTTGTGTATTTATAACTTGAAACTTTAGTGCATGGATATATTTTTTTCTAATTTTGATAAATATATATTTTTAAATAAATAATAAAAAGTGTGTGTATTAAAACGTAGTTGTTTCCATTCGACATCAACTTTCATATTAAATATTTATCTAAAATACAAAAAAAAATTATACCATCTTGATATAGATTCTTTTATCTAGTGCATCATATTTTTTTCAAAATTTTTTAATAAGTTTTACTATTTTTCTTTGACATGGTAATCGACCTAATGTTTTGTGCTGATAACCTACTTTTAGTAAAAATAGAAAGGAAAATATAAATAATATTTAAACTATTAAAATATATATATTTTTGAAAACTAAACTTATAGATCTGCAAAAGGGTATTTTTATATTTTTTTTAAAATGTTATTTACATGAGTAGAAATTGTTGAAATATCAAGTTTTTCAAATAATTTTATTTTTTTGGTAAATTGGCCTCATAGTAGTGCTACATATGCATTTAGCCAACAATTTTGGTTGGAAAAGTTGTGGACATATCTAACTTAGCTAGAATGAATCTTACAAGATCATATGTTTGACCAAAATTGATTTTTAGTTAGAAATACTTAAATTCACTTGTGCTGACAAGTGGGCTAAAAGTATGACACAGCTTTGTGCTTTTACCCTACAATCATCCCCACCTCTGAGGGCATCCTCCAAGAAAACTAGGTTATCAAACCAATTTCAACAGAACAATAATCAAAATGCCCAAGAGAATACTTCAGAACAACCTGTTATAACCCATAATAGTTTTACTCCTCTGCACGAATCCAATGAGACTTTATCCTAGAACTATGGATTATTTGATGATGTTTTAGCCCAATATAGGCCTGATCCCCAAAGACAACTTGAGTATGAAGTACAAGTTATGAGGGAAATAGACTAAAATTAAGCAGAACATGACTACATGATGTCATTACAACAAGGTGAAGGAGTTCAACAAGAATTCATAAATCAAGAAAATTTTATACAAATGAATAATAGCCCCCCAAAAGATATGAGGAATAAGGATGAGATGCAACATAATCTACTCAAATTGCAGGAGGAACTTGAACTTGTTAAGTTAAGGGAAGCTGAGAGTCAGTTGAAATAGGAGATACAATAGATAAAAGATAAAACTAAAGCAGCTAACCAAAATATGTACCCCCGCACAAACAAAGAGGGTATGTTCCAAGGAATGTAAAACAAAATATGCACTAGAATACAGGTAGCTTATCCAATCCACAACCACCACCCAGAAGCTATTGTGAGGCTGATTTATTTCACTTCCCTATTTTGATCATTTTACATTATAGTTGGTGACATTTTCAGACATTTAGAGACTATTGATTTCCATTATGCAGATTTAGACTATATCTCCTGATTTGGATTAGTTTTGATTAGTTATGTGGTGATTTGATTAGATTCCATTTTGATGCTCTTATGATACTAGACATGTGAGATACATTTGATGATTATTATTGATAATGATTAAGAGCTCATTTAATAGATTTGTTATTGAATTCTAATTTTGAGATATTAGATAGAAAATGCAATTTTAAATCTTAATTATGATGTGAGTTGTTAATGTTGTGTATGAATTATGCGATGACATGATTTTAAATTTTCTTCCTTTGGCTATGATATATCTATGTTAGATTAACCATTTGATCAAGTGTGCAAGTGATTTTCTAGGCCACAGAAAATCAGAGGCAATTCTCACACTTATGTAATTCTTTGTTAAGCCGATCCATTCCCAAGAGGGATGAGGATCACGTTTGATCGAATAATGTTTTTGTATATGCTTGATTTAATTATTTGGCCTAGTTCACCCCTTTTAATTGATTTAATTCATGTGTTGTAAAATTTATGTTTTATTCACACCATTTGGTGTTCTTTTATTTATGAGCCATTTAATATGATTTTACACCTCCCTAAGTGTTGATTAGAGTTCCAAACTTACCCTAGGTGGTACCTCTAGGTTCTAGGGTCTAGTTGGACTTACTAAACCCTAGGGTAACTCCCATCTAGTCACTCTAAACTTGGGTTTAGTAAAAGTGATGAAATTTTAAAATGGCTAAGGGTGGGAGATGAGTCATGGCTTAGAAAAGGCCCATCTCCCTTCCCAAGGCTTGGGATTCCTCCACTAAGAAGACTTGGGGGATCTTCAAGACCCCCAAGTGTGTGGGATCTCCCTCCAAGACTCTCACACATGTGTGAGAGCATCTTGGAGGGAGAGGGCTCTCTTGGAGGAAAAGAGGATGACATATGTCATCCCTTATCCTCATGGAGCCATGAGGAGAGTTGCCACCTCACCACTTGGGCTCTCACACATGTGTGAGAGCACAAGTGGATAAGGTGAGGATTTGAATGGATAAGAGGGTGATACTCATCACCCTCACATTCCTTCTCCCTTGCAAGTGGCATGGGATCAGGGCCAAATTTGAAGGCCTATTTTATCTCCTCTTGGAGAGGAGTTGGGGGTTCTTGCTTTTTGAAAATTTTCTATCTTTGGAGGTGTTGGGAAGAGTTGAAGAAATCTTGGAGGCTTGGAGACTTGGAGAAGCTTGTGGGATCTTCTTCAAACATGCTTCCATTGTTGGGCTCTTAAGGTAAGCCCTATGCCAATAGCCATTCCTTATGCTTATTTTCATTTTGATTGTGTGCTTGAAATTTCTGTGTTGGGTGTTGGTGAGAGCAACTCCATTGGAGAAAAGGGTCAACTAGTATGGGGTGGGGGAGAGTGAACCTCCTCGAGGTCACCTCCTAGTGTTGATCTATTTATAGCCTTGAGGGCATTCTATGGTGTTTGGGAGTATTTTAGTTGGCATGAGTGCCATGGTGTTTTTGGTGTTTCATAGAGATATTGTTTTGGCTTGAAGCTTTGTGATTTTTGGGATTATTGAGTTTGGAGTGACCTCTTGAGTTGAGGGGTCCACTCCCCTACCTCTTGAAACTCATTTTAATGAGTTTAGTTTTGTGCAAATCCTTGGGTGAAATTTTGTGTTGTTTGTGATTTCATTGTTGTGGTGTGAAATGAATCTCACATGAGATCTACCTCCCTAGCTTAGGGGTGACCCACTAGCGGGTCTATTATAGGGAGGAGGGCGATTTGCATGGCTTGGTTCCCCCTTTTTGTGTTTATATTTTTGCAGGTCATTTTAGACCCTTGGAGCTTTGGAGAAAAGTTTATTTCAGCATTATTTGCATTATTTTGATGGATGTTTGTGAGACATGGCCTTGGAGGCCTTATTGTATTTTAGTGTTCAAATTATTGCTCTCCATTGTGATTGTTGTGGAAGAGAATTTTAACATGTAATACTTTTTATTGTGAATCCAAAAATGTATTGTGTTGTTGTTGAGTTTATGAGTTTGTGGATAGTTTGACAAAAGAAAATATAGCTTGCTGCCTTTTTATTCAAACAAATATGTGTGTGTGTGTTGCAGTTTTGATTTCTGTTGAATGCTTAAATAGAAAGGCAATTAAAATAGTTCTATTTGAAATGAGTACTAGAAACAAAAAAAAATGTGTAGTATTCTCATGTTTATGATTTTGTTTTTCAAATAAAAGAAAGAAAATATAAGACTAGTTTTTTTCTTAAATTAGTTGCTCAAAATAAAGTGGTATAATGTTCTATTTTTTTTACTATCAAAACAAAAGAAAAAAAATAGTATTTCTGTATATTTTTTTCAAAAAAAAATATGTACCACTGGTTTAGTATATGTTACAACTCTGGTTATATTTTTTCCTTTGAATGATTGTGTATATACATGTATAATATATCATATAAATATAAATATATATATATATATATATATATATATATATATATATATATATCCATATATTATATAAATATATATATTTCTATTTTTTAAACATATTTTAGAACTACTGCTGAAACGGAGCAAATTAAAGTATATTCAACTGAGTGTGTGTGTGTGTATATATATATATATATATATTAACAAATCTATTTTAAGCATGTCAGATAATGAATAAATAGTTCTTCATATTTGAGTTATAATAAACCAAACAATAGCTATTTTATACTGATAAAAGAAAAAGGGTAGAATAAACTATGCAGCGGTCGAACCCGTAAGGGTTTTAGTTTTTAAAAATTTTAATAAAAAAAATAGAAGTAGATTGGGGGACGACGGCACACCCACCGTCCCCCAAACCCTTGCTTCTCATAATGCTGGTGGTGGGGGGGACGATTCCACACCCACCTCCCACTTTGTAGTGAGGGGTGGGTGGGAGGATCGCCTCCCCCACCCCAAACCTTTCCTTTGACATATAACCAGCAACGGGGGGGAGTTAAGGGCCGTCAGCCCTGCTCTAAGTTTTGACCTTCATTCACCCTTAGATCTGTATTGCCCCTTCATATATTTGACAATAATTCTTAGTAAATGCATATATATCAGTAATCTCTGTAACTTCCTAAAATCACAAAAAATCACAAATTTGAAACATATTATGTGTATATTATGTATAAATATATATATATATATATATATATATATATTCATTACAAAAAATAAAATGAAACCCTACTGTATATACAACAATTTATACCTCTGTGTGATGTAATATCATGGTTGCCAAGCCATTGGAAGAGAGAATCCAACCTGCAAGTAACACAATGAATGAAAAAATAAAATAATGGAGAGACAAAAAATGAGAACAAAATGGAAGGGATGAGAGAAGTAAGAGATAGGGTTAGGGCTTTTCAAAAGGAAAGTATTATAGTAATAGGAATGGATTTTAGGGTTGTGTTGAGTGGGAAATTAGAAATAGGGAATTTATTTTATTTTCTCTTCTCATTTGCACATGAACCTATTTTTTCCCTCTCATCTCTCTTTTAAGTTTGACTTTTATTTAATTCCTACTCTAAGGGACTTTTTAATAAAAGGGGTTTAAATTTTATCCCCTTGGGGTATTTTAGTGGATGGAATTTAATTAAATTTTTTATTCTAGCCTTTAGTTTCCTAGAGGGGATTATTTTTAATTAGTTTGGGAAAATCCCGTTATTAATTTATTATTGTTATTGATTTTGTTGGGACGGGTAAAGAGACCTTTAAATTCCTTTTGGTGAATTTTTACCTTGGCATTAATTTAGTTTAATTGTTGAACTTTATTAATTGTGACCTTTATTATTTTGGGCTTTTGTTATTTAATAATTTTATTTATTTGATATCATTATTCAAGGGGTAATTTTTATAACGTTATTTAGGGAAAATTATTTTAATCTTTTAATTAATTTTTTTCCCATAATTATGTTGGTAAGAGACCTTTTTAAAATAAATAACTCAAAAATTAAAAACGCGTTATGCTGCCAAATTTTTATAAGACTTAAGGCACATAATTTAACCAAGATTTCTTATCATTAGATAACAATTATTTTACCTTGCAACCATTAAATTTTATCGAAGGCATATTTATTAATCTATTTTATGCTCTAGATGTAGGGTTAGATTTCGACCCTATCGGGATCATGTCACTCACTTAGATAACTTAGGGTTCAGGTCCATTTGACCCTAACCCTAGTAGCGACACTCCTCACGTCACATAACCCCCTAGTCGGCTATCATCACGCAGGGGATTGCGTATGTAAATGCTCTTCCCTAAGATTGATTGACATGTTTACACCTTATGCGTATTGCCACCGAGCACGCTGATCCGTGTAAGGGGGTTTCTAGGGACATGTGGAAAAGTTTTTGATATTTTGTGTCATGTCCACATGACAAATGTCAACATAACACGTGTGTTGCGTGTCGTGACCGCATGGGAAATGTGCACATGACATTTGGTATCAGAGCCCAAGTTTAAACACTAGGCTTGTTTGGGCGCATTATTTATTCCACAATTTTGATTAATTTGTGAATACCTTGTTTTGTAGGATGCCTCCCTGATGAGTTCGGCGAGCGCGTTCATTTAGCACTGAGTCTGTAGAGGTGCATAGTGACTCTTCAGCTAAGGGTCAGGGACCCCTGGCACTGTAGGTACCGCAAGCACCACAGGCACCACTTGCACCTGATATTGGATCACAGATATTACATGCATTACAAGCAGTGTTAGATAGGCTACCACCGGCCACAATAGAGCCATGCATCGAGCCATGTGCCGAGCCTTGCGTTGATCCGCAAGAGGAGCCACGCGTGGAGCCACAAGTAGAGTCAAGTGTGGATCCCCGCGTCGAGCTGCGAGAGTGATGCAGGAGCATCCAGGGTGTAAGAGCCATCATGCATCAACCAAAAAAAATCTTGTTTCCTTTCAATAAGGGCTAAATTTGGCAGGGTTGTTATTTTTAGTAAGTTTGCATTTGTGCACAGTTGGATACAAAATCTTACACAGACCTCTAGAATGGTGAATTGAAGCTAATGGTGAAGAAATCACTTCAATATCGTTTGTCATTTGTGAGATATTAAAATTTCAAAAATTCTAAAAATGTTATTGAAATATTCAAAGTCAAATTTGAGGCACTTAGAGGCTCCAGATGGGCCCAAAATTTAGTGGGAAACCCAAGCAGCCTACCTTTAGCTATTTTTATGCACCATAGTCTTTTCGAGAGCTTTCTGAAAATATATTATCATTGAAAATCCAACGGTCGGATCAAAAGTTATGGCCCCACAAAGTTGACTTATTTTTGGAGGGAGATGCAAATTTCCAAATTAAGCTGGTGGCCACCAAAAAGGGTTATATATGACCATTTTTGGGAACCCTTGGGGTAGTAGAGTTAACGGGGAAGGTGTAGAGTCAAGAAAAGGTGGGAAAATAGAAACTCTAGTTGATTTGGGGTTACAGAAGGCTGAAGATTCTAGAGTCTTCAGAGAGCGAGCTGTAATGTGTTGTAGCCTGTAGGGGATTCATCCTCTGATTGTATTTGAGCTTCTGTAATGTAATATTTTACCCATATTAATAAAATATCATTCTATTTTCTATGTGCAATTTCTATTGTTGTGTGTTTTATGATTTACCCCCATCATCAAGTGGTATTAGAGCAAGGGTTCCTGAGTGTGTAGACAGATCACCAACCATGAGGTAGTTTGTACCATGACCTGAGGTTGTGGGTTTGCTACGGAGATCAAGATGCCTCCATAAAGAAATCCTATTGGGAGGAATCCTTTGACAGAAGAGGGTTTTACAGCCCTGCAAAGACAAATCGATGCATTGCAAGAGGAGCTGTGAAGAGGGTTTGAGCCGAGAACAAGAGAAGAAAGCAAAGATGAAGCTGAAGAAGAGCTATCTGAGGAAGAACAAGAAGCTGTAGGAGATCCTATAGAAGTTAGGTTGTTGAGGGTCATTTCCAAGATTGGAAAGAGACCCAAGATCAAGGTTTCTACATATTTTGGAGATTTGAATCCGAAACAGCTTATTGATTGGATCAATGACATGGATGAGTATTTCAAGTATGAAGACGTGGAGGACCTCGATCGGGTCAAGTTTGCAAAAACAAAGTTGAAGGGCCATGCAAATATTTGGTGGAAGGAGGTCCAATTAGAGAGAAATAGAAGAGGAAAAGCAAAGATTACCAAATGGGATTGGAGGTGGAGAAATTGAAGAAGCAATTCATTCCTGTGGACTATGAGATGGAGTTGCTAAAGAAACTGCAAGGATTGAAGCAAGGTAACAAGTCTATTAAGGAGTATATAGAAGATTTTTATAAGATCACTATTAGGATAGGCTGTGGAGAGGCCAACAAGGAGAAGGTAGCCCATTACATTAATGGGTTCAGGCCAAGTATTCAAGAAGAGTTGAGCCTGGTTAGAATGACCACCATAGAAGATGCGTACCCATTTTCCCTAAAGGTGGAAGAGAAGCTAAATAAGAGATTTGAAAGCAAGCAAAGGGGAAGAGGTCAAGGCAGAAGGACTGGTGGAAGACCCTATGGAGGCCAAAATGAAGATCCAAAGAAGAGTGAAGAAGCTGAAACCAGTCGAAATCAGAGAGGAGATAATACCTACCGCCCTCATGACCAGAATAATGGTGAGCAAAGAGGAAGAGGAAGAGGTAGACCTAGGCGAGGACCTGGAAGAGGAGGTTTCATAGGAACCTATTTCCAATGTGGAGAAGGACATCGAGCATACGAGTGTCCACAACATCAAGGAAGGACAAATAGAAGACCTGAATGTAATGCACGAGTTGCACATGTCAATGAAGATGCACAATCTAAGAACTCTGAAGATGCAGAAAGGGGAGAAACCTTAGTTGTCAGAAGAACTTTGTTGAATGAGGACAAAGAACCCAATCAGAGAAAGAGTTTATTCCACACAAGGTGCAAATGTGAAGGTAAGTGTTGTGATATTATTATTGACAGTGGAAGCACTAATAATCTTGTTTCAGAGGAGATGGTTGACAAGTTGAAGTTGACAAGAAGAAAGCATCTGCATCCATACCGGATTGCATGGTTGCAGAAGGACCATAGAGCTTTGGTCAATGAGCAGTGTTTAGTGAAGTTCAAGATTGGTGACTACCATGATGAGGTGTTGTGTGATATCATACCGATGGATGCATGTCGTATGTTATTGGGGAGGCTGTGGCAGTATGATAGGAGTACTATCCATGATGGTCGTGCAAACACATATTCCCTAACAAAGGATGGAGTTCATCAAAAGTTGAAGCCCTTGAAGGAGGTGGAAGAAAAGGTATGTAGTACTGCCAGAATTTACTTGGTAGATGGTAGGAAATTTTTGGAGGGTATTAAGCATGAGCATCATTGTTTTGCATTGATTCATAAGATTAGTCAAGATAAATGTGAAGATGTACCAATAAAAGTCTCAGATATGTTGGAAGAATTTTAGGACATTATCTCTGATAATGTACCAGAAGGTTTACCACCAGTAAGGAAGATAAGTCATCAAATAGATTTGATACCAGGAGCTAGTTTGCCAAACAAGGCAGCCCATAGAATGACTCCAGCAGAGAGTGAAGAGTTGAACAGACAAGTTCAGGAGTTGTTGAGGAAGGGATTGATAAGAGAAAGCCTAAGTCCATCTGCGGTACCTACAGTACTAGCACCAAAGAAAGATGGAGAGTGGAGGATGTGTACAGATTCCCGAGCCATCAACAAGATCACAATCAAGTACAAATTTTTATTGCCCAGAATTGATGACATAATGCATTGTTTGAGTGCAGCCAAGTAGTTCACAAAGATTGATCTGAAGAGTGGGTATCACCAGATTCAAATTAGAGAAGGAGATGAGTGGAAGACAACATTCAACACAAAGGAAGGTTTGTATGAGTGATAGTCATGCCATTTGGGCTAACTAATACACCGAGCACATTCATGCGGCTCATGAATGAGGTACTGAAAGAATTTTTGGGAAGTTTTGTTATTGTTTATTTAGATGACATTTTAATTTTTATTTAGACTTGGGATGAGCATTTGATGCATATTAGAAGAGTTTTAGAGAAGCTGAGGGAGAATAAGTTGTTGATCAATCTGAAGAAATGTAGTTTTGCAAAGGAGTTGGTATACCTAGGATTTGTTGTCTCAGAGGAAGGTCTTAAGATGGACCCAGAGAAGGTGAGTGATATCATTGAATGGCCTACACCAGGGAGTGCTTTCGAGGTAAGATCTTTTCATGGTTTGGCAAGTTTTTATAGACTGTTTATCAGGAATTTCAGTACCATTTGTGCACCCCTAACTAAGACAATGAGAGGGGATATAAAAGAGTTTAGATGGACTAAAGGAGCAGACAAGAGCTTTAATACATTGAAGCAGAAAGTCATAGAACAACCTGTTTTGGCACTTTGAGATTTCAATAAGGTATTTTAGGTAGATTGTGATGCTAGTGGTAGTGGTATAGGAGTTGTTTTGAGTCAAGAAGGTAAGCCCATTGCCTATTCTAGTGAAAAGCTCAATGATGCCAAGAAAAAATATTATGTTTATGATTAGGAGTTTTATGCAATAGTTCAGGCTTTGAAGAAATAGAGACATTATTTGTTGCCAAAAGAGTTTGTTTTATATACTGATCATCAGGCTTTGCAATATCTTAATAGTCAAGGAAAGTTAAATCAAAGGCACTTAAAATGGGTTGAGTTTTTGCAGAGTTATACTTTTGTTTTGAAGCACAAGAGTGGGAAGTCCAACAGAGTTGCAGATGCCTTGAGCAGAAGGCAAAATTTGTTGACAAGAATGAAGATAGAGGTTGTTGGGTTTGATGAGCTCAAAAGTTTGTATACTGAAGATCCAAATTTTGCAGAGGCCTAGAAAGCATGTCTAGAACTTGTTACTTTGGATAGGACAAGATGGTTGGATTTCATAATCTAAGATGGCATGTTGTTTAGAGAAAGTCAGTTGTGCATTCTGAGGAGTTCCATGAGAGAGAACCTAATTAAGGAGTATAGTGGAGGATTAGCTGGACACTTTGGTCGAGATAAGACCATTGCTATTGTTGGTGAACATTATTACTAGCCACAATTGCAGCAAGATGTGAGGAAATTTGTGCAAAGTTGTAGAGTATGTCAGATGGAAAAAGGAACAAGTCAGAATACAGGGCTATATCAGCCATTACCTATACCAGAGAAGCCATGGGATGATATTAGTATGGATTTTGTTCCTGGTTTACCAAGGACATAGAGAGGACATGATTCCATTTTTTTGGTGGTGGACAGATTCTCAAAGATGGCCCATTTTATTCCTTGTAAGAAGACTAATGATGTTGTTCATATTGCAAAGTTATTTTTCAGGGAAGAAGTGAGACTACATGGTCTACCTAAGAGCATAGTTTCAGATCGAGATACCAAGTTTGTTGGTTATTTCTGGAACACATTGTGGATTGAAGTTTAGTTCTACACACCATCCACAAACTGATGGACAGATAGAAATGGTGAATAGGAGTTTGGGTAACCTACTACGATGCTTAGTAGGAGATAAGGGATGGGATTTGATTTTGCCATAGGCAGAATTCACTTACAACAATTCTATCAATAGGAGTATTGGTAAATCACCATTCTAGATTGTATATGGCAATAGTCCAAAAAATGCTTCAGAGTTAAGGAAGCTAGACAAAGGAGAAAAGATAAGTGCCGAGACCAAAGACTTTGCAGAACACCTGAAGAATTTGCATGAAGAAGTGAGAAAGCACATTAATAAGATGAATATTCAGTACAAGGCTAAGGTAGATTAGAAGAGGAGATATAAGGAGTTCTAGGTAGGAGATGAAGTCATAGTTCACTTGAAAAAAGAAAGGTTCCCAATTGGAACATACAATAAGTTACAAATGAAGAAATTTGGAATGTGTAGAATCCTGAAGAAGCATGATTCAGGAAATGCATTTGAGGTAGAGTTCCCTGATGACATCAATATTTCACCAGTGTTCAACATTTTAGATTTGATAGAGAATCATGATGATGGACTTGATAAAGGAACACAGTGGGACATTCCAGCATCTCCTTTAGATAAGGAGGAGATAGAGGGCATTCTGGCTAGCCGTGTGGGTAAGAGTACAAGAAATAGGTTGTATACAGAATACTTGGTGAAATGGAAAGGAAGGCCTGTTGAAGATTCATCATGGTTATCTGAGACTGAGGTTAACCATTTTGGTTTCCCTCTAACTCATGAGAAGTGACAGGGTCAATTTTTAAATTACCCCGGGTCTCTGATGTAGGAGCATCTAGGGTGTAGGAGCAATCTTGCATCAACCAAAAAAAAATGTTGTTTCTTTTCAATAAGGGCTAAATTTGGCAGGGTTACTATTTTTAGTAAGTTTACATTTGTGCACGGTTGGATACAAAATCTTACACAGACCTCTAGAATGGTGAATTGAAGCTAATGGTGGAGAAATCACTTCAATATCATTTGTCATTTGTGAGATATTAAAATTTCAAATTTCAAAAATCCTATTGAAATATTCAAAGTCAAATTTGAGGCACTTAGAGGCTCTGGATGGGCCCGAAATTTGGTGGGAAACCTAAGCAGTCTACCTTTAGGTATTACTTGTGAACCATTGTCTTTTCAAGAGCTTTCTGAAAAGGTATTATAGTTGAAAATCCAATGGTCGGATTGAAAGTTATGGCCCCACAAAGTTGACCTTTTTTTGGAGGGAGATGCAAATATTCAAATTAAGCTGGTGGCCACCAAAAAAGGGCTATAAATGACCATTTTGGGGAACCCTTGGGGTAGTAAAGTTAAGGGGAAGGTGTAGAGTCAAGAAAAAGTGGAAAAATAGAAACCCTAGTTGATTTAGGGTTATAGAAGGCTGAAAATTCCAGAGTCTTGAGAGAGGGAGTTGTAATGTGTTATAGCTTCTAGGGGATTCATCATCTGATTGTATTTGAGCTTCTGTAATGTAATGTTTTGCCCATATTAATGAAATATCATTCTATTTTCTATGTACAATTTCTATTGTTGTGTGTTTTATGATTTACCCCCTCATCAGAGAGGCACCCCGCGTTGAGCTATGAGAGGCACCACGTGCGGAGCCTTATGTTGAGATACCTGATACGATAGTGGAGGAGGTTGGATCGGCTTACAGAGCTCATAGCAGGAGCCCTTCGCATCATGCTAGGCATGAGGAGGCAGTGAGAGTAGAGAAGATTTTTCATAGGCCTTATGATTTTTATGTGGATGAGCCTATCAGAGGGCATAGATATTGAGCGGACCCTATCAGGGATTTGTTGAGGCTAAATCCACCTACATTCACTAGGACCACAAAGGGAACCAAAGCTAAGGCTTGGCTTATCAGTTTAGACAGATGTTTTGCGTTGTGTCCTTATGAGGGCAACACGAAGGCATGTGTGGCAGTCCACCTATTGCGAGACATAGTAGCGACTCGGTGGCACACTGAGGAGTGCAAGCACCACTTATCATTGGACACACTTTCGTGGGATACATTCATTGATCGCTTTAATGTGTGATACCTATTAGATAACTACAGGCAGCGTCGAATAGATGAGTTCCATGATCTATAGTAGAGAGGGCTTACTATAGCACAGTATGAGGATAGGTTCACCAAGTTGTGTTATGCGGAGTATCTCCATGATGAGAAACTCCTAGTTCATAAGTTTATTAGAGGGTTGAACCATGGGATTGCAGGGCCTGTGCGCATGACAGACCCCCAGACATTGAGTGATGTTGTTGAGAAGGCATACATTACTGAGGAGATACAAGGACGAGGACAGAGTTCACACCCTCAGTTTTAGGATCTTAGACATCATCATCAGCAGAGTTACTATAGACCACCACCACCACCACCTTAGAGAGGAGGGTTTAGTTCCGCATCTTTACCTCCTAGGCCTCCACAGCAGCAGCAGCAAAGATGCAGGCCACATTAGAGGGTACACGAGGCTCATAACTGAGGTTGGTAGCAACAAGGTCCGCATAGGGATCAGAGGCAGCAGAGACCACCTACAAGACCTGTGAGGTCACAGTAGTCTTACAGGGGTTCACAGGGGTCCACGGGTCGATCTCGATAGTAGAAAAGTGGTAGGACTCAATCTGGATAGATACAGGCTAGGGCCCATGCTATGTTTGTGGTGGAGTGGGACATCTAGCCAGAGAGTGTCCACAGGGCTTTACAGCAGGGGAACAACCTTATGCAGGAGGGTCAGAGCAGATGGTTGGAGATGTGGGTAGGTCCCACCATATGTTCACAGCGGTTGGTAACTGCCAGGTTGATTTTTAGGCATCAGTGATTGAGACCTTAGGTATGATTGGGGATGTTCCCATTTCTATTTTATTTGACTCTGGTGCTACTGATTCATTCATATCTCCATCGTTAGTGGAGCGTTGCAGGCTGGTAGCCTCTAGGTAGGGCGATCGGTGGGAGGTTGAGTTGGCCACAAGGGCCAAGATGGCAGTAGATACCTTAGTCCATGACTGTGAGATATCTTTGGGACCCTTTACTACATTATGTAACCTTAGGGTTATGCCTTTAGGATCCTATGGTGTGGTTTTGGGCATGGACTGGCTTGCAGCTCATAGAGCCAAGTTAGATTGTCGCCAAAAGGAGATTAGCTGCTTAGACGATCATGGTACATCAGTTGAGATAGTGGGCATTCAGAAGCCCATGACAATTCATATGATATCTGCCCAGCAGCTTAAGTACTGCATGCGGAAGGGATGCCAGATGTTCGCTATCATGGTTAGTGACAGATTAGAGGACAAGCCTGAGGCATCATTAGATGACCATCCTATCTTGAGAGAGTTTGCCGATGTGTTTCCACTAGAGTTACCAGGGATGCCACCCCATTGTGATGTAGACTTTCATATTGATTTAGTGCCGGGTGCCGAGCTAGTGTCTCATGCACCCTATAGGATGACCACTCATGAGCTCATGGAGCTCAAGTTACAGTTAAAAGACTTTCTTGAGAAGGGGCACATCTAACCTAGCATTTCACCTTGGGGCGTACCAGTCATCTTTGTGAAGAAGAAGGATGGGTCTCTTCATTTGTGGATGGATTATAGGTAGCTTAATAAGTGTTCTCTAAGGTAGACCTGAAGTTTGGTTATCATTAGTTGTACATCATAGAGGCGGACATCCATAAGACCACCTTCCAGACTCGTTATCGCCACTATGAGTTCACGATGGTTCCCTTTGGCTTGATGAACGCCCCTGCAGTGTTCATGAGTCTCATGAATGGGGTGTTCCATACCTACTTGGATCAATTCATGATTATTTTCCTTGATGACATACTGATTTATTCACGGACCAAGGAGGAGCATGAGGAGCACCTACATCAGGTTTTGCAGTGTTTGAGGGAGAAAAATCTTTATGGCAACCTGGTGAAGTGTGTATTTTTCAGGATAGAGGTACAATATTTGGGGCATATCCTATTTAGTGATGGTATCTCTATAGATCCATTGAAGATCAGGGCTATCAGAGATTGGCCATCACCTACTAGTATGACAAGGGTAAGGAGTTTCATGGGGTTAGCTGGTTATTACCATAGATTTGTAGAGGGTTTCTCTTAGATAGTGCACCCCATCACTTCCCTTCAGTAGAAAGGGAAGAGTTTTACTTGGATTGAGCAGTGCGAGAGGGCCTTTGGGGTCCTCAAAGAGTGTCTTACCAGTGCTCCCATCTTATCGGTTCCTAATCCAACAGTAGATTTTATGGTTTGCACTGATGCATCACTTGAGGGTATGGTAGTCGTACTTATGCAGGGTGGTAGAGCGATCACGTATGAGTCACGAAAGCTCAAGACCCATGAGCTAAACTACCCCACTCATGATTTAGAGCTTGCAATAGTGGTTCATGCTCTAGTTCATTGGAGACATTTCCTTTTGGGTCATCACTTTGAGTTTCATTCAGATCATCACAGCCTACAATACATATTCACACAGTCGAATATGAATGCCTGGCAATGGCATTGGATGGAGTTTCTTTGTGAGTACGACTTTGATGTCCACTACATCAAAGGGAAGGATAACATGGTTACTAATGCATTGAGTCAGATGCGCCATGAGATCTCGACCTTGACTCTGAGTGTGGACTTGAGGGGATGCATTATTCAACATCTTCCTGAGGATGAGTGGTTTCTTGAGGTGCAGCAGGAGATCCAGTCACAGAGGGCCCTTGTGGGCATGTTTACAGGATATTCACTTGAGGCAAATGGGTTACTTCATCATTGACAGCACATTTATGTACCTGTGCAGGCGACCTACATATAGTAGTGTTATCAGAGGCTTACAGAGCACCTTATGCAGCACACCCAAGGGTGAAGAAGATGCATTCTGACCTATGACAGCTATACCATTGGGTGGGTATGAGATGAGATATTGTAGAGTTTGTTGCTCGATGCCTTGAGTGCCGAGGGTCAAGGCTGAGCATCAGCATTTAGCAGGTCTTTTATACCCTCACGAGATACCTGAGTGGAAATGGGACACCATTTCCATAGATTTCATTATTGGTCTTCCTATGTCTTCTCTCCGCCATGATGCCATCATGGTGACAGTTGATGGTGCAGGAGCACCTACCTGACAGCTGGCCTTCATGAGGCAGTTAGTTAGTTTGAGTCTTGTTTATGTTTTCAAGAAGGTCTGATAAGACCAAATGCATGTAATAAGGTCATGCTGATCATGATAAGATCATGCTGACCATGCTTTTACTATTTTTAGGTAGTTTGTTAGGACAGTTGTCATGATGTATGTTTGGTTGGATCTCCCAGCCGCCTGGAGAGATTTCCCAGCCGCTTGGAGTCGGGTCAGTAGTACTCGCAGGCAAATCTATTTAAGCATGAGGATCGGTTGACTGTAGATCAGGAATCGATCAGACTTTGCAAGAGGAGAGACTGAATATTGTAATAGCATCTTTTGAAATCGAATAAGAGATCCTGTTCTGTTCAACTTCTGTTTGGTCTCTATTGTTTAATCGATTTACTGCATCTGGGTGGTTTTCATGGATTCACTGATCCATTCCACCGGTTGATTTGTCTGATCGGTGGAATGGTTATGTACAGTAGGGTAGGTGTTAGTTTGTTTGTTCGCATGCAGGTGTGCAGGATCGCGGCTGAAAGGTGTTGAAGACCCTAGCATGGGCATGTGCTAGGTCGAGCTGAGAGAGTTTGGAAGATCACCCTGAGAGTGGATCGGGTCATCCTAGGAGGATCGGCGAAGTGAAAATTCGCTAAGGCTAAAAGTTCGTGAAAACGGCATCATCAGGATATTTCTGCAAATATCCTGCAGACGCGTTGGGCATCGTCATCCGGATAAGTGGAGAAGAGCGTGATGCAGTTGAGTGCATGAAGTGAAAGTGCGTCGGGGTGATCATCATCAAGAGGAGCCGAGGAGGAGCGTATCGGCATCAGGTTGAAGATCGGGTTGGTCGTGGGCCGAAAAAAGCTAAGTTTGGCCAACAGTAGGATATGACGTCATTATCATTAGGATATACGTCATCAGGATATTTCAGAGCAGCAGGATATTGAGGAGCTACGGGTGACGTCATCGTCATCAGGATATACGTCATCAGGATATCGGGTGACGTCAGCATCAAAGGGACGGTGCGAGAAGTTAAGGTTCGTCATCATCAGGATAAATGGAGGGAACCGGATGTTCTTTATCCAGTTGATTATTATGATGTTGAATATCATGATGCTGAAGATAGTGAAGACGGAAGTTGTCGCTGAAGTGAACAGTGGACGTCAGGAGGATGTTCGCGCTAGTCGAACATGATGATGCTGTCGATAATTGAGTAAGGTGATGCTGTTGACATGCGAAAGGGCGAGGCTTGTCATCAGGAGGATATCGGTCGGCACAGTAAATATGATGATGCTGACAGTGTCAAGTCAAATATGATGATGATGGTGATGATGATGATGATGATGATGGGCTGCAGACATCCATGCTGTATTGTAAGGTTATAGTGTGGATGCCTCTGCATCATAGTGGTATCAGAGCTCAGCAAAACATCTGGGCTATTGTGTGTTGATTCTGTCACCGAAAGGGCAGAGGTAGAGTTGAATTGTGTGTTGTGTATAGATTGAGAGGTTGACAAAATGCCTCCAAAAGGTAGTGGTACTGCAAGGGAATTGTAGGAGATGAAGGAAAAACATGCTAGAGAGCTGAGGAAGATGAAGGAGCTTGTTGAAGCACTTCAAGCCAGGCTTACAGCCCTGGAAAAGAACAAAAAGAGGGAAGTGGCAGACAGTGAGTCTGAAGAAGATGAAGATACTGTGGAAGCGTATGAAGAGGTAGCTGAAGATCTGGATGCTGAAGACTAGAGACTTGCAAAACTGTTAAAGGCAGTGCAGAATGATAAACCTAAGGTAAAGGTTGATGTTTCCAAGTATACTGGAAGCTTGAATGAAGATGAGTTGCTGGATTGGATTGCTGCACTTGATAATCACTTTGAATGTGAAGATGTTGCTGAGGATCAGAAGGTAAAGATTGCAAAGACCAAGTTAGGAGGTCATGCTTTGGTATGGTGGGATTATGTACAATCTGAGAGAAGGAAACAAGGGAAGTCAAAGATCACTTCATGGGATAAGATGGTAGCAAGGATCAAAGGTAAATTCTTGCCAAGGGATTATGAAATCCAGATGTTTAAGAAACTGCAATTTTTAAAGCAGAAGGAAAGGGATGTGAAGGCATATACTGAGGAGTTTTATAAGTTGAGTATGAGATCTGGTCATCATGAGAATGAGATAGAAAAGGTGGCTAGGTACTTGGCTGGTTTGAGATTTAACATACAGGATGAGTTAGTTTTAGCTAACCCTAAGAATGTGGAGGATTGTTATCAAATGGCAATCAGGATTGAAGAAAAGATGAATAGAGGACATGATAAGTCCATGAGAGGAAGAGGAAACAATATGAGGGGAAGAGGAGCAGCCCCTACACAAAAGCAAACCAATGAGGGTCAAGAAGACACTGGTAAAGGACAGGGACAGTCTGATTTCAGAGGTGGATGGAAAGGTAATAGAGGAAGATTTGGAGGTGGTAGAGGTTCTACTACATTCTCAGGAAAGTGTTACACCTATGGAGAGTTTGGTCATCCATCCTTTAAATGTCCAGAAAACAAAGGTTCATCATCCAGAAATGATAGAACAAATGACAAGAGAGTACAACTTGTACAAGAAGAGACAGTAGAGCAAAGTGTGCAGAGTTCCAACACTTATCACAAGGATAAGGAGCCTGATAATTATGCATATCCAGAGAGTGGAGAGTCTCTGCTAATGAGAAGAACAGCAACTACCATGAAGGTACATGACAAAGAATCCCCACAAAGAAGAGCTCTTTTCAAGACCATATGCAAAAGCAAAGGTAAAAAATGTAAGGTTGTCATTGATACTGGTTCAACAGACAACATGGTATCTCAGGAAATGGTGGATAAACTGAATTTGGAAAGGATTCCACATCCACACCCTTACAAGGCATCTTGGGTGAGTGATAGTCAATCACTTTTTGTCTCTGAACAGGCATATGTGGATTTTCAGATTGGAGCATATCAGGATAGAATTTTGTGTGATATTTTGCCCATGGAATGTTGTCACCTACTGTTGGGTAGACCATGGCAATTTGATAGAAGGGTACTATATGATGGGTACGCTAATACCTATACCATCAAGAAAGATGGGAAGACTATGAAGTTGATGCCATTGCAGGCAGATGCTGCAGCACAGGAGGCAGCCAAAATCATTTTAATGGGAAAGAAGGAGTATGTGCAGATGCCTAGAGGAGCAGGCATAAAGGCAGTTGAAGATACTGCAGGAAAAGAAGTTGTTCAGGACAACAGGTTGAAGAAAGTTTTAGTTTTGACTGACAGAGGTCAGCAGCAGGTGCAGAAACATGTTTGCACACAGCAACCAGTTGAGAGGAATGACAAGGATGTTGTCATAGTTGGGACTATTGTTTGTCCTATACGGATTGAAAGAAAGATACAGTTGAACACTACAGAAGCAGTTCAGCCAGAGGTTCTGGTCAGACAACCTGACAAACACAGGGTATGTGAGAGAAAGGCCTATATTGACAGGCATGAGGATTTACTTGCCAGAAAGCAAGTTACAGTTCAGAAGTCTTGGAGCAGCCAAGAGCTAGCAGGGGACAAAGTTGGAACAGATCAGCATATTGCAAAGGCAAGGTGTAAAGGTGGAGGACTTCCACATACTAAACTCATGGGACATGAGTTCTTTTCTGTTGGGGAGTATGGTGCAGGAGCACCTACCTGACAGCTGGCCTTCATGAGGCAGTTAGTTAGTTTGAGTCTTGTTTATGTTTTCAAGAAGGTCTGATAAGACCAAATGCATGTAATAAGGTCATGCTGATCATGATAAGATCATGCTGACCATGCTTTTACTATTTTTAGGTAGTTTGTTAGGACAGTTGTCATGATGTATGTTCGGTTGGATCTCCCAGCTGCCTGGAGAGATTTCCCAGCCGCTTGGAGTCGGGTCAGTAGTACTCGCAGGCAAATCTATTTAAGCATGAGGATCGGTTGACTGTAGATCAGGAATCGATCAGACTTTGCAAGAGGAGAGACTGAATATTGTAATAGCATCTTTTGAAATCGAATAAGAGATCTTGTTCTGTTCAACTTCTGTTTGGTCTCTATTGTTTAATCGATTTACTGCATCTGGGTGGTTTTCATGGATTCACTGATCCATTCCACCGGTTGATTTGTCTGATCGGTGGAATGGTTATGTACAGTAGGGTAGGTGTTAGTTTGTTTGTTCGCATGCAGGTGTGCAGGATCGCGGCTGAAAGGTGTTGAAGACCCTAGCATGGGCATGTGCTAGGTCAAGCTGAGAGAGTTTGGAAGATCACCCTGAGAGTGGATCGGGTCATCCCAGGAGGATCGGCGAAGTGAAAATTCGCTAAGGCTAAAAGTTCGTGAAAACGGCATCATCAGGATATTTCTGCAAATATCCTGTAGACGCGTTGGGCATCGTCATCCGGATAAGTGGAGAAGAGCGTGATGCAGTTGAGTGCATGAAGTGAAAGTGCGTCGGGGTGATCATCATCAGGAGGAGCCGAGGAGGAGCGTATCGGCATCAGGTTGAAGATAGGGTTGGTCGCGGGCCAAAAAAAGCTAAGTTTGGCCAACAGTAGGATATGATGTCATTATCATCAGGATATACGTCATCAGGATATTTCAGAGCAGCAGGATATTGAGGAGCTGCGGGTGACGTCATCGTCATTAGGATATACGTCATCAGGATATCAGGTGACGTCAGCATCAAAGGGACGGTGCGAGAAGTTAAGGTTCGTCATCATCAGGATAAATGGAGGGAACCGGATGTTCTTTATCCAGTTGATTATCATGATGTTGAATATCATGATGCTGAAGATAGTGAAGACAGAAGTTGTCGCTGAAGTGAACAGTGGACGTCAGGAGGATGTTCGCGCTAGTCGAACATGATGATGCTGTCGATAATCGAGTAAGGTGATGCTGTTGACATGCGAAAGGGCGAGGCTTGTCATCAGGAGGATATCGGTCGGCACAGTAAATATGATGATGCTGACAGTGTCAAGTCAAATATGATGATGATGGTGATGATGATGATGATGATGATGGGCTGCAGACATCCATGCTGTATTGTAAGGTTATAGTGTGGATGCCTCTGCATCAGTTGACAACTTGACCAAGGTAGCGCATTCCTCACCTGTACGCATGACGTACAATGCACCAGCAGTGGCGAGAGTATTCTTGGATGATATTGTGAGATTACATGGGGTACCTTGCCACATAATTTGTGATAGGGATTTAGTGTTCACTTCAACCTTTTGGAGGGCTTTGTAGCAGGCGTTGGGCACACAGCTCAACTTTAGCTCCGCATATCACCCCAAGATAGATGGACATACAAAGTGGATGAATCAGGTGTTGGAGGATATGCTCCATATGTATGTTATCAACCACTAGTCTAGATGGGAGGAGTATCTGTATCTAGTTGAGTTTGCCTACAATAATGGGCATCACAGCTCATTGGGTATGCCTCATTTTCAAGCTTTATACGAAAGACCTTGTAGGACACCATTGAGTTAGGATTGGATAGAGGACAGAGTTGCCATTGGTCCAGAGTTGGTTCAAGATATGGAACATCAGGTCACACTGATTAGGTAGAGAATTCAGGAGGCACAGGATAGACAGAACAAGTATGCCAATGCTAAGAGACTTGATCGGAGCTTCTCAGTTGGTGATAGAGTATTCCTGAGAGTGCGGCCACACAAGAGTCCAATCCTTTATGGAAGGGGCACTAAGCTTGTACCATGGTTCATAGGACCTTTTGAGATCTTAGAGTGGATAGGACCTGTAGCCTACCATTTAGCATTGCCACCTAGCCTGTTGCGCATCCATGATGTTTTTCATGTGTCTGTATTACGATGATATATATATCTGATTTATCTCATGTATTGGACTAGAGTGCTCTACGGGTAGAGGGGGACAGATAGTTGGATTTGGAGCCAATTCACATATTGGCTCGTCAAATGCTGGGCCTTCGAGGTCGAGAGATGGACCAGGTTAGGGTCTAGTGGGATCGTTATGATGAGGTCACAGCGACATGGGAGGATGCAACTAGTTTGAGGGCACTCTATCCTCACCTTTTTGATGACTTCCAAGAGGAAGTTTAGTTTTAGGGGGGAGGATGTGAGGTTGATTTATTTCACTTCCCTATTTTGATCATTTTATTTTATAGTTGGTGACATTTTCAGACATTTAGAGACTATTGATTTCCATTATGCAGATTTAGACTATATCTCCTGATTTGGATTAGTTTTGATTAGTTATGTGGTGATTTGATTAGATTCCATTTTGATGCTCTTATGATACTAGACATGTGAGATAAATTTGATGATTATTATTGATGATGATTATGAGATCATTTTATGGATTTGTTATTGAATTCTGATTTTGAGATATTAGATAGAAAATACAATTTTAAATCCTAATTATGATGTGAGTTGTTAATGTTGTGTATGAATTATGTGATGACATGATTTTAAATTATTTTGCTTTAGCTATGATATATCTATGTTAGATTAACTGTTTGATCAAGTGCACAGGTGATTTTCTAGGCCACGAAAAATCAGAGGCAGTTCTCACACTTATGTAATTTCTTGTTAAGCCGATCCATTCCCAAGAGGGATGAGGATCACGTTTGATCGAATGATGTTTTCATATATGATTGATTTAATTATTTGGCCTAGTTCATCCCTTTTAATTGATTTAATTCATGTGTTGTAAAATTTATGTTTTATTCACACCATTTGGTGTTCTTTTATTTATGGGCCATTTAATGTGATTTTACACCTCCCTAAGTGTTGATTAGAGTTCCAAACTTACCCTAGGTGGTACCCCTAGGGTCTAGGGTCCATTTGGACTTACTAAACCCTAGGGTAACTCCCATCTAGTCACCCTAAACTTGGGTTTAGTAAAAGTGACGAAATTTTAAAATGGCTAAGGGTGGGAGATGAGTCATGGCTTGGAAAAGGCCCATCTCCCTTCCCAAGGCTTGGGGATTCCTCCACAAAGAAGACTTGGGGGGTCTTCAAGACCCCCAAGTGTGTGGGATCTCCCTCCAAGACTCTCACACACATGTGAGAGCATCTTGGAGGGAAAGGGCTCTCTTGGAGGATAAAAGGATGGTATGTGTCATCCCTTATCCTCATGGAGCCATGAGGAGAGTTGCCACCTCACCAGTTGGGCTCTCACACATGTGTGAGAACACAAGTGGATAAGGTGAGGGTTTGAATGGATAAGAAGGTGACACTTGTCACCCTCACATTCCTTCTCCCTTGCAAGTGGTACGGGATGAGGAAGGAGAAGGTGACAAGTATCACCTTCTCATTCCTCACGGCCAAATTTGAAGGTCTATTTTATCTCCTCTTGGAGAGGAGTTGGGGGTTCTTACTTTTTGAAAATTTTCTATCTTTAGAGGTTTTGGGAAGAGTTGGAGAAATCTTGGAGGCTTGGAGACTTGGAGAAACTTGTGGGCTCTTCTTCAAATGTGCTTCCATTGTTGGGCTCTTAAGGTAAGCCCCATGGCAATAGCCATTCCTTATGCTTATTTTCATTTTGATTGTGTGCTTGAAATTTGTGTGTTGGGTGTTATTTTCTTTGTGGGGGTTTTGGGTGTTGGTGAGAGCATCTCCATTGGAGAAAAGGGTCAACTCGTATGGGGTGGGGGAGAGTGAACCTCCTTGAGGTCACCTCCTAGTGTTGATCTATTTATAGCCTTGAGGGCATTCTATGGTGTTTGGGAGTATTTTGGTTGGCATGAGTGCCATGGTGTTTTTGGTGTTTCATGGAGATATTATTTTGGCTTGAGGCCTCGTGATTTTTGGGATTATTGAGTTTGGAGTGACCTCTTGAGTTGAGGGGTCCACTCCCCTACCCCTTGAACTCATTTTAATGAGTTTAGTTTTGTGCAAATCTTTAGGTGAAATTTTGTGTTGTATGTGATTTCATTGTTGTGGTGTGAAATGAATCCCGTCTGAGATCTACCTCCCTAGCTCGGGGGTGACTCACTAGCGGGTCTATGGTAGGGAGGAGGGCGATTTGTGTGGCTTGGTTCCCCCTTTTTGTGTTTGTATTTTTGCAGGTCATTTTAGACCCTGGAAGCTTTGGAGAAAAGTTTATTTCAATATTATTTGCATTATTTTGATGGCTGTTTGTGAGCCATGGCCTTAGAGGCCTTATTGTATTTTAGTGTTCAAATTATTGCTCTCCATTGTGATTGTTGTGGAAGAGAATTTTAATGTGTAATACTTTTTATTGTGAATCCAAAAATGTATTATGTTGCTATTGAGTTTATGAGTTTGTGGATAGTTTGACAAAAGAAAATATAGCTTGCTGCCTTTTTATTCAAACAAATATATATATATATATATATATATATATATATATATATATATATATATATATATATGTTGTAATTTTGATTTTTGTTGAATGCTTAAACATAAAGGCAATTAAAATAGTTCTATTTGAAATGAGTACTAGAAACAAAAAAAATGTGTAGTATTCTCATGTTTATGATTCTGTTTTTCAAAGAAAAGAAAGAAAATATAAGACTGGTTTTTTCTTAAATTAGTTGCTCAACATAAAGTGGTATAATGTTTTTTTTTAAACTGTCAAAAGAAAAGAAAAAAATAGTATTTCTGTATATTTATTTTTCAAAAAAAAAATGTACCACTAGTTTAGTATAAGTTACAAATCTGGTTATATTTTTTCCTTTGAATGATTGTGTATATACATATATATATATATATATATATATATATATATATATTAACAAATCTATTTTAAGCATGTCAGATAATGAATAAATAGTACTTCGTATTTGAGTTATATTAAACCAAACAATAGCTATTTTGTACTGATAAAAGAAAAAGGGCAGAATAAACTATGCAATGACCAAACCTGTAAGGGTTTTAGTTTTTAAATTTTGTAATAAAAAAAATAGAAGTAGATTGGGAGACAACGACACACCTGCCGTCCCCCAAACCCTCGCTACTCACAATGCTAGTGGTGGGGCGATGATCCCCCCACCCACCTCCCACTATGTAGTGGGGGGTGCCTGGAAGGATTGCCTCCCCCACCCCAAACCTTTCCTTTGACATATAACCAGCGGCGGGGGGGAGTTAAGGGCCGTCGCTCATGCTCTGAGTTTTGGCCTTCATTCGCCCTTAGATATTTATCACCCCTTTAGATACTCGACGATAATTCTTAGTAAATGCAAAAATAAATATATACATATGTGTGTGTGTGTGTATATATATACTCAACAATATCTGTAATTTCTTAAAATAAAAAAAAATCTCATATTTGAAACATATTCTATGTGTATATTATCTATAAATATATTTACATATAAATGTGTATATATATATATACATGAATATATATATTCATTACAAAAAAAATGAAACCCTACTGTATATACAACAATTTATACCTATGTGTGATGTAATATCATGGTTGCCAAGCCATTAGAAGAGAGAATCCACCCTGCAAGTAACATAATGAATGAGAAAATAAAATAATGGAGAGACAAAATGAGAGAACAAAATGGAAGGGATGAGAGAAGTAAGAGATAGGGTTAGGGCTTTTCAAAAGGAAAGTATTATAATAATGGGAATGGATTTTAGGGTTGTGTTGAGTGGGAAATTAGAAATAGGGAACTTATTTTATTTTCTCTTCTCATTTGCACGTGAACCTATTTTTTCCCTCTCGTCTCTCTTTTAAGTTTGACTTTTATTTAATTCCTACTCTAAGGGACTTTTTAATAAAAGGGGTTTAAATTTTATTCCCTTGGGGTATTTTAGTGGATGGAATTTAATTAATTTTTTTATTCTAGCCTTTAGTTTCCTAGAGGGGATTATTTTTAATTAGTTTGGGAAAATCCTGTTATTAATTTATTATTGTTATTGATTTTGTTGGGATGGGTAAAGAGACATTTAAATTCCTTTTGGTGAATTTTTACCTTGGCATTAATTTAGTTTAATTGTTGAACTTTATTAATTGTGACCTTTATTATTTTGGGGTTTTGTTATTTAATAATTTTATTTATTTGGTATCGTTATTCAAGGGGTAATTTTTATAACATTATTTATGGAAAATTATTTTAATCTTTTAAATAAATTTTTTCTCATAATTATGTTGATAATAGACCTTTTTAAAATAACTAACTCAAACGTTAAAAATGTGTTATGCTGCCAAAATTTTCCAAGACTTAAGGCAAATAATTTAACCAAGATTTCTTATCATTAGATAACAATTATTTTACCTTGTAACCATTAATTTTTATCAAAGGCGTATTTATTTAATCTATTTTATGCTCTAGATGTAGGGATAGATTTTGACTCCTATTGGGATCATGTCACTCACTTAGGTAACTTAAGGTTCGGGTCCATTCGACACTAACCCTAGTAGTGACGCTCCTCGCATCGCATAACCCCCTAGTCAGCTATCATCATGCAAGGGATTGCGTATGTAAACACTCTTCCCTAAGATTGATTGACATGTTTATGCTTTACGCATATTGCCACCGAGCATGCTGACGCATGCGAGGGGATTTCTAGGGACATGTGGAAAAGTTTTTGATTATTTGTGTCATGGCCACATGACAAATGTGGACATGACATGTGTGTTATGTGTCATGACCACATGGGAAATGTGGGCATGACAGCTATGTCCAACAGAATATTCATAATAATAAAGGTCACAATTAATAAAGTTCAACAATTAAACTAAATTAACACCAAGGTCAAAATTCACCAAAAGGAATTTAAAGGTCTCTTTACCCATCCCAACAAAATCAATAACAATAATAAATTAATAATGGGATTTTCCCAAACTAATTAAATATAATCCCCTCTAGGAAACTAAAGGCTAGAATAAAAAATTTAATTAAATTCCATCCACTAAAATACCCCAAGGGGATAAAATTTAAACCCCTTTTATTAAAAAGGCCCTTAGAGTAGGAATTAAATAAAAGTCAAACTTAAAAGAGAGATGAGAGGGAAAAAATAGGTTCACATGCAAATGAGAAGAGAAAATAAAATAAATTCCCTATTTATAATTTCCCACTCAACACAACCGTAAAATCCATTCCCATTATTATAATACTTTCCTTTTGGAAAGCCCTAACCCTATCTCTTACTTCTCTCATCCCTTCCATTTTGTTCTCTCATTTTGTCTCTCCATTATTTTATTTTCTCATTCATTGTGTTACTTGCAGGTTGGATTCTCTCTTCCAATGGCTTGGCAGCGATGATATTACATCGCACAGAGGTATAAATTGTTGTATATGTGGGCATGGGATATGTACATGTTGAACAGTGAAAGGATGCATGAAAAAAATGATTTTCTAAGAGATACAGTTAAGGATACATTCAAAGAACCTACTAAAATGTTGACTCAAGGAGAAATGTGGGCATGGGATATGTACATATTAAACAGTGAAAGGACGCATAAAAAACTAATTTTCTAAGAGATACAGTTAAGGATACATTCAAAGAACCTACTAAAATGTTGACTCAAGGAGAAAGCTCCCAAGTAAAGGACAAGTGTGAGGAATTACAGATGAACACTCAAATAATCTAGGCCAAGTTTGATGCACTCTCTACAATATTCCAAAAGAGATATACTAATATGATGATCTAGATGGACAAATTTTGGGTTGCTCACTCTAAGAATCACACTTCCATTCAAGGAATTATAACTGATAATGGGATGTGCTTTAGGTCAGATGAATTTAAGGGATTTTGCCAATCTTATGGTATAGAAATCTCATATTCTTCACCATATCATCCACAGGCAAATGGCTAGGCTAAATCTAGTAACAAGAGCATCCTAAAGATCATAAAAAGGATGCTAGATAATAACAAAAAGGCCTGGGATTCCAAGTTGAAATTAGCCTTATGGGCAGAAAGAATCACTGTGAAGAAGGCCATTGAAAAATCACCTTTTGAACTTGTGTATGGGACTTAAGCTGGGCTCCCTTTGCATAATCTATTACCAATATGTAAGTTCATCTTGCAAGAAGATTTAGATGTTTCTAAACCTATGGAGGAGAGAATGGAAGAGTTAATGGAACTTGATGAGGTCAGCGACCAAGCTCAACAAAATAATAAAAAGAAGCAATTACAAATGAAATACCTATATGACAAAAGAGCTAAAAATAGAAAATTTGAAATAAATGACATGGTTTTGATGTGGAATACCAGGAGTCAAGACAAAGGGAAGCATGGAAAATTTGAAGGTCTATGGTTGGGACCATTTCTCATTGTTGGCAAGGCTGGTGAAGATTCATATTACCTTTAGAACATGACAGGAGAAGAACAAGAATTGCTAGTACATGGAAAGTTCTTAAAAAACTTCTTTTCTTAAAAATCATAAAGGGGAATAAGAATTGTCAGTGCATGGACAATTCTTGAGAAACCTCTTAAAATAAAAATTTTCCATGCATAGTAGTATAGAATTCCACTACTTACAAAGGATGGAGATTGCCATTACATAGGCCTAGAGAAGATGGAAACTTAGTACCGCTTGAGGACAGTGATGGAGCTCCCTTCAATGTTGATTTGTTTGAGCCCTATTTGAAATATACTTACTACTCAGTGGGTCAAGTAATGGGAACAAAGGTCCCTAAATTTATGTATATAGGGCCAATGGTGATTGCTACAGACATACAGTGTCACAATGCAAGACCCTTTAATCATGCTTCACATATTTCCAGAGGGATTGACTCAGGGATAATGGCTATCAAGAATGGTTCTCCCACAATGTTCTTCAAACATTATTCCTCTCTTATGCACATGACATTGTATTATGGACAAGAGCTAGGAATGTGGCTAGAAGAATTAAGAATCATACAGTTGGATAAAGAGGGTCAGCCATTACCAATACAATTGTGGACCTCCATTTGGGACAATAGATTTGTCAATTCTAATTATGTTCATTTTGAAGAATACTTTGTCAAGACATTGTACAGATTTTATGGTCACCCTTGTGATTATTTATTGTCTAATGAGATGAAAAGATTCTTAAGGCCCAAATATTTCAATGGACCATCAACTGTAACTCATAATTGGGGTGAGTGGTATTGCTTTCTTGATTCCACTATGATCAGGATTTATGGTTTTGAAGATACACCTTTCCTATTGCCCAAGACTGTGCCAGACAGAATTACATATCTAGAGATTGTTAGGCAACTTGATTATTCCAATGTCATGAATCTGAGTGCTTATGACAAATAATCATTCATGCCCAGTACATTGTGTTGTGGGGATTTTACTAAAGTTTCAAAAGAAGGATATGACCTTGATTTGGATAAATTATCACATTTCAATATGAAGAGGGTTGTACCAAGGAAAGGATTTGATTCTGAAGGTTTTATTGATTTTATAAGGAAAAACAAAATTTAAGTGGATATGTTCATATACCATTCCTCATGATGATATCATCAGAAACATGGAAGGAACAGAGGCTGATTTGGAAATTGATGAGTACAATAAAGAAGTTAAACAAAAGATGAGGGAGATACTAGAGGTAGAAATATTATCCTCTGGTAGTGAGGAATCTGTTGAAGAAAATGAACACTAAAGCCAACCTAATAAGATCCCCAAGCTAAGGATTGAAGAATATCAACCTCTAACCAAATAACAAGAAGCTGGGGAACCATCTGATATAGATGCTAGGAAATTGGCTTATAAGTCTTTTGTTTCATATGACCATTTCATCCAGTCTCCTGAGTTTAAATCTTTTTTGTATAAACACAAAGGAAAAGCAATAAGGGAATCAGTTACAGAAGTCACACTGAGAAATGAAAGGCAATTGTTGAACACATTGAAAATAAATGTGGAAAATGAAGTAAAGAACATGACTCTAAAGAAGGGAAGAAAATTATTAGAGGAATCTAGTGTGATGATCTTTCCTAGTTTGGACTTGAGATCTACTTTAGTTTTTG
This sequence comes from Cunninghamia lanceolata, assembly GCA_027924645.1. Lineage (NCBI taxonomy): Eukaryota > Viridiplantae > Streptophyta > Pinopsida > Cupressales > Cupressaceae > Cunninghamia > Cunninghamia lanceolata. Next base: position 5,674,133 of record BSBN01000628.1, on the reverse strand, counting down.
TCATCTTTTTACACAATAATGATGCCAAACATAAGCTCAGTCTAGAAGGGGTAATAGAGGTATACACTAGGACAAAGTACAATCCTGATGAGAATTCTCTTATGATCTGGGCTCTATACCCCCCACATAAGAAGCTTGCAGTTATTGATATAGAGAAAGTATTTGGTCATGTGATGACATTAAAAGTAGGTGAAATTGATCCTGTAGTCACAGCTGATATTGGCATAAATGTAGCCAAATTGAATAAGGCACAGATTCAAATGTTGATTAAAGAGAGAGATATGTACATGTTGAACAGTGAAAGGATGCGTAAAAAAAATGACTTTATAAGAGATACAGTTAAGGATACATTCAAAGAACCTACTAAAATGTTGACTCAAGGAGAAAGCTCTAAAGTAAAGGACAAGTGCGAGGAATTACACATGAACACTCAAATAATCTAGGCTAGGTTTGATGCACTCTCTACAATATTCCAAAAAAGATATACTAATATGATGATCTGGATGGACAAATTTTTCGTTGCTCACTCTAAGAATCACACTTCCATTCAAGAACATAAAAGGATAAAAGATAGGCTTTAGGAAAAGCTCCAAGAGATACAAAACATAAGTACTTCTGATACTCAGGCCATTGCCACTGCTAAAGACTTGATCAGGAAGCATAAAAATTATTATGATGAACTTCAAGCAGATGCCAAAGTGTATCGATGCTTCAAAGGAGGGTTTGCCCACATTGCTCGGTAACAATAAAGATTTGAAAAGTTGGAATGAATGGATAAAAGAATGCCAACTGATACTGCAGGGAGCCTTGGACGCAGCTAAGAATGAATATCCAACATTAAGAGAGGCCTGTGAACACTTAGAAAAAATGATTACTATGAAGATTGTGGCGAGGAATGTTGTGGAGTATGCTAATGCATACTTGAGTCAGGAGTATTTAGATCATGTTACCCAAGTTCATTTGTGGCTCATTAGAGATTAATGTAATATTCTGTGAATTGTTAAAGTTCCAAAAGACACTCACGAAGAGGCACACCCTCTTCAAGATATTGCTATATAAGTCAAAGGAGTAGGTTAGGAAATAAACATCATTTTTTTATTTAGGTGAGGCATTAGTAAGAAGATAGATTGCACCCATTTCGCCCATCCATTCCCATATTTCAGAAACTTATGCAATTATTATATATATTTTGAAGAAATATAATGGAGCAGACTATTCTTGAATGGTGATTTGTTTTCAGTGTTCAACTGTTGTGTTAATTTTTAGGATTATATGCTGCTGTACTATCTCCAAAGTGGTTCTCTTAAGTTATTCAAATTTACATAATTTGTCACAACATAATTGTTGTTGGTGTGTGGTTATCTTGATTGGTTTCTGGTTGGAGTGAATTAAATATCCTTTTAGATAATCTATTTTCATTGGTTCCTACTAAGGATTAAAATTCTTTTGAAATAATTATTGTGATTGGCTTCCCTCATACTAAGAATTAAAAGTCCTTTCTTGAGATCACAGTAGTTTAGGAGAATATCACTGGGATTATTAAAGAAGAGTACAGTAACTTACAAACTTGTACGTTTGCACAAGGTGCAAACAATCCAAGTGACCAACAAGTTAGAGTTAAGATGCAAAATAAACCTGCCTATCCTACACATCTGTCTCCATATTCATCATTCATCCATTGACTTCGTCAACCCAATTGATTAGGCACTGGTCAACTTTAGAACATTTTATACAAATCCAAACCATACTCTTAATACTTTAAGCACTTTCATTAGGAACTAGTTAGTAAGCTCTGCATCTACTTTGTTGCAAGTATGAGGTTAAACTGTGTTGTCATTGATGTCAACATACTCATATTGCATTGGTAAGAAGGTTTGGATGAGCTGTGTGTTGAGGATATTGAGAAAATTAGGCTCAAGCAGGAACAGTGAAGAAAAGTGATAAGAAGAAGGCAAATGTACTCAATAGGTTAAGGATCAGAGGATACGGATTAAAGGGTTTGTAGATATGAGTCTTGAGATGATCCAATTAAGATTTCAGAGGTCTACATGAAGATATGATAAAGTTGTGATCAGTCAAGTAGAACCGGTTCCGGGAGATGCTCCGAAGGGACAGAGTGTTACAAAAAGGTCCAATGAGATCCGGAGGTACTTTATCAGACTCTGCGGATTGGAAGGAGTGTTTGGGATGTCCTTGTGATGTGTCATCTTGGTTTGTACAAAGTTTGGAGGTCCGAAAGAACTTTTTTAGTTTGATAGTCGCGACAGATTGTGTTCTTGAAGTTCCAGATGAAGAGGAGAAGAGATTCCTGTGAGTAGAGGAAGTGAGGATGTACCTAGTCATTTAGGCAAGCTTGCAAAAGTTCTTGGATCATGTTGAGGTTGTGTTGTCAGTCCACATTAGTGTTAGAGCCCGAAATTGAAGATATTCTTCTGGATGAAGATATTCTTATTCAGACTGGCCGATCGGATGAGTTATTCATCTTGCGAATGTTCTTATGGATGATTGCCGACTTGTGAATGCTCTTATGGATGATTTCTGACTTAGATGATTATTCCTAAGTCGATGTCTTGTATAAATAAAGGTTTGTGAGTTCATTTCAAAGTGTGTTATGGAGCGAATGAGTGTGGAATAGCGAAAGAGTGAAAGGCAGAGTAGAAGTATCTCGGGCTTAAATGAAACTGATCCAGGCATGGTAAAGATGTCAATCTCCAGTTCAAGTTTGTGATTCTTATCACTTTGTAGACAGTGTGTCTCTTGTAGGCAGTGTGCCTCTTGTGAGCAGTGTGCTCGAGCAGTGAGCCTTAATTGGCATGTGCCATTCATTTTTCTTATTCTTCTAACAGAGAATAATCCTTGGGTTAATCACCCCGTGGCTTTTCCTTTAACTGGGTTTTCCACGTCAAAATCTTGGTGTCCAATGTGTTGATGTTTATCTGCTCTTGTGTTTATGCATTATGCTTTCATGAATGATTAACTGATATGCTATTAACTAACAAAGAAGAATCCAGTGTTTGAAGTAGAAGCAAGTTTTTGTACAACTGATTCACCCCCCTCTCAGTTGTGTGCCCTAGATCTAACAATTGGTATCAGAGCCAAGTTCCTCTAAAAGAAGCTTAACCACTTGAGGAGATCCAGGATGTCATCATACAAGAAGGATAGTCTGAAGTTCGATGGAACCAACTTCACTCTCTGGAAAGGTCGCATGAAATGTCACTTGGAGTGTATGGGAAAAGCATACTTGGCCATGGTCTCCAAACCATATGTATCTCCACAGGGTGGTCTGACAACTTTGAATGAAATCATAGATGCTGAAAACAATTTGCAGACCAAAGAAGCTCTTCTAAGCACATTGAATGATTCAAAGCTCTCAAATGTCATTGACCTACCAACTGCATATGAAATATAGGTTAAACTAGAACTTCTACATGAAGGAGATGAGTTTGTTAAGAGTGCAAGGTTGCAAAGTCTGAAAGGGAAATTTGAAAGATTGAAGATGAGAGATGATGAAAATATCACTACTTTTATGCCAAGAGTGAATGAGCTGGTGTGTGGAATCAGGAATGTTGGTGGATTTCTAGATGAAAATGAAATTGTTTGCAAGATTCTCAGATCCCTTCCTATTGCCTACAAGATCAAGGTTGCTGCCATTGATGAATTTAGAGCCCATGCAACTATCACAAGAGAGCAATCGGCTGGCAAACTGGCTGCATTTGAAATGACAGAGTTTGGAGATGATCCCCCCAAGACTGAATCTGCATTCAAAGCCAGTGCCTATGTGAAAGGCAAACAAAGATTTGATCCAAGAGAAAACTCTTCAAGGAACCTGTCATGGTATGATCAAGCAAGGAAAGACATGGAAGAGGAAGAAGCAGAAACAGCTCATCTTGAAGCCCTCATTGCAAAGAGATTGCCAAGAGGATCCTGTAAGTATGAAGGAAAGTTACCTTTTAAGTGCTTCAACTGCAATAAGATTGGTCATTTTGCTTCAAGATGTCTGGAAAGATCTGCAAGGTCAAACTCCAACAAATAAAGGTTCCAAAAGAACTGTTATTATGTTCATGAAGAAGCTGATAATGAAGGAGTAACAGATGATGAATCAGAGATAGGAGACAAATCTGGAAATGAATGGGTGTTTATTTCCATCAAGGAAGAAGAACCAATATCCTCTGAATCTGTCAATCATAAGGTTGTAGAAAGAGCTTTGGCTGCCCAAGTTGAAGAAAAGGATGATTGGGTTATTGATAGTGGATGCTCTCACCACATGACAGGTGACAAGAACAAGTTCTTAGATTTAGAAAGGTATGAAGGAGGAATGGTAAAGTTTGGTGACAATTCTATAAGTAGAATCAGAGGTAGGGGAACTATTTCTTTTGATGGAAAGAGCAAAACTGGTAATATACTATATGTTGAAGGATTGAAGCACAATCTTCTCAGTGTTGGACAGTTAGTAGACAAAGGTTATGATCTCTGGTTCAAAAATGGAAGATGCGGGATCTTTGAAAGCTCCAGAACTGAGATTGCATCTAGTACTCAAACAAAAGATAATATCTTCCCTCTGGTTGGTTCAAATAAAAGTTGCCTATTTGTTCAAGTTGATCAGAGTTGGCTATGGCATAGAAGGATGTGTAATGTAAATTTTGATAACATCATCAAGATAAGCAATATTCAAGCTGTAAGAGACCTTCCAAAATTGGTGAAACCTACAAATAGTTAGTGCAAAGAATGTCAGCTAGGTAAACAGAGTAGAGTCTCTTTCAAAAGCAAAGATCAGTCCTCTATCAGATTATTAGAATTAGTTCATACTGATCTATGTGGTCCGACAAGAATCAAGAGTATGCAAGGTGATAGATATTTCATGTTACTGATTGATGATCATTCCCAGATGATGTGGGTTACCTTTCTGAAAGAGAAATCAGAAGCCCTTGAGAAGTTCAAAATCTTCAAGGCTATGGTAGAGAATCAAACCAGATTAAAACTGAAGTGTCTAAGGTTTGATAGAGGTGGTGAATTCACATCTGGTGAATTCATAGACTTTTGTGAGAAGCATGGCATAAAGAGACAGTTGTCTGCTCCTAGGACTCCAGAGTAGAATGGAGTAGTTGAGAGAAAGAACCAAACCATCCAGGAAGCTTCCAGGACAATGATGATGGAAGCAAATGTTCCTCAGATGTTTTGGAGGGAAGCTGTCAGCACTGTAGTCTACACTCTTAACTAAGTTCAAATCAGAAACAATACCGATAAGACTCCTTATGAACTTTGGTTTGGTATAACTCCTACTGTGAGATATTTCAGAGTATTTGGTAGCAAGTGTTACATTAAAAGAGATGAAGATCTAGGAAAGTTTGATGCTAGAAGTGATGAAGGAATTTTCTTGGGTTACTCCAGTCAAAGCAAAGCATACCGGTGTTACAATAAGAAACTGAAAAAGATGATAGAAAGTATGAATGTGAAGGTTGGTGAAGGAATTAAGAAGCCCTCAAGGTTTTATGAATATGATGAAGATGATCAGGATGGTGCTCTAATTCAAGGAATTCAATCTCTTCCTGAAAGTCAGATTCAGATTGATCTGGTAAATCAGGAAGAAGAGGTTTGTCTGAATGACCCTGATCAAGAAACAGCAGTGCAAGAGACTCCCAAAGTTCCAAGGTATGTAACTTTAAATCACTCTGAAGATCAGATCATAGGTGACAAAAGAAAAGGGGTACAAACAAGGAGGAGAATTGCTCAAAATTTAAATGAATACTGTCTGATTTCAAAGATTGAACCTAAGACAATAAATGAATCTTGCAATGATGAAAACTACACCAAAGCAATGGAGGAAGAGTTGATGCAAATTGAAAACAATCACATTTGGGATCTTGTTCCCAGACCTAGAAACAAGAATGTGATTGGAACCAAATGGGTCTTTTGGAACAAACTAAATGAGGTTGGTGAAGTAATCAGAAACAAAGCCAGATTGGTCTGCAAAGGCTACTCTCAAATAGAAGGAATTGATTTTGAAGAAACCTTTGCTCCAGTAGCAAGAATTGAAGCAGTCAGATTATTTCTTGCATATGCTGCCTTCAAAGACTTCAAGGTATATTAGATGGATGTCAAGTCTACCTTCCTAAATGGTGATTTGGAAGAAGAAGTATACATTGAACAACCGGATGGATTTCAATTGTCTGATCATGATGATATGGTCTGCAAGTTGAAGAAAGCACTGTATGGATTGAAGCAAGCCCCAAGAGCATGGTATGAAAGGTTGGATAGGCATCTTGTGTAGATTGGTTTCAACAAAGGTACTACTGACAGTAATCTATATTTCCAAATAGATAATGAAACCATCTTGATTGTTGAAGTATTTGTTGATGATATCATTTTTGGAGGAAGAGATAGTTTGTGTAAAACCTTTGCAAATCAAATGAAAAGTGATTTTGAAATGTCAATGCTTGGTGAAATGAATTTCTTCTTGGGTCTGCAAATTACTCAGACAAAGAAAGGTATCTTTATCTCTCAGACCAAATATGTGGAAGAATTGTTGAGGAAATTTGGAATAGAAGATTCAAAGCCAATGAACACTCCTATGGCAACCAGATGTAAGTTGAACAAAGATGACGACTCTCCTAAGATAGATCAGACCAAGTACAGATCAATGATTGGAGGATTATTGTATCTCACTCAGACTAGACCAGATATAATGCAGGCTATTGGTCTTGTGGAAAGATTTCAAGCTGACCCTAGAGAATCTCATGTTATGGCAATCAAAAGGATTTTTAGATATCTAAAGGGGACAGTTGAGTATGGCCTGTGGTATCCTAGAGATCAAGATTTCTCTCTTCATGCATATACAGATGCAGATTGGGCAGGAGATGTGGATAACCAGAAGAGCACCAGTGGTGGAGCATTCTTCTTGGGAAAGAAATTGGTTTCTTGGCTAAGCAAGAAACAAGAGGCAATATCTTTGTCTACAACTGAAGCATAATATATTGCAGCAGTAGGTAGTTGCACTCAAATCTTATGGATAAAGTAGATGTTAAGAGACATGAAAGTTGAAAATGAGAAGCCTATCATAATTTTCTATGATAATTCAAGTGCAATAAATATTTCCAAGAATCTGGTATTGCATTCTAAGACCAAGCATATATCTATCAAATTTTACTTTTTGAGAGAACAAGTGAACAAGGGTGAAGTTAGATTGGAGTATGTGCCCTCCAAGGATCAGCTTGTAGATATTCTTACTAAACCTCTTCCCAAGGACTCTTTTGAGTCTCTCAGGGAGAAGTTAGGGTTCATGGCCCCTCCAGTGATGAACTAGGATGCACTGATGTGCATCAGTTTGGTGGATATCACATTCATATCTTGTGATCCAGATTGATGATGGGGAGCTGCTACTAAGGGGGAGCAGCTGGTATGATTCTAATATGTTACAAGTGCAAGTATGAGCCCTTTTCCATTGATGTCAAAGGGGGAGAGAAGACATGTGAAAAACAAGTGGTTGATGATCAAAGGGGGAGCAGTAAAGGAAGAGAAGACATGTGAAGAGTTGTTGCTGATAAGGGGAGCTGTGACAGAAAAGAGAAGTTCTTGTCTTGATGGTTTTTCACATCATATGTTGCCATCAATGACAAAGGGGGAGATTGTTGCAAGTATAAGGTTAACCAGTGTTGTCATTGATGTCAACATACTCATATTGCATTGGTAAGAAGGTTTGGATGAGCTGTGTGTTGAGGATATTGAGAAAATTAGGCTCAAGCAGGAACAGTGAAGAACAGTGATAAGAAGAAGGCAAATGTACTCAATAGGTTCAGGATCAGAGGATGTTGATTAAAGGGTTTGTAGATATGAGTCTTGAGATGATCCATTTAAGATTTTAGAGGTCTGCATGAAGATATGATAAAGTTGTGATCAGTCAAGTAGAACTGGTTCCGGGAGATGCTCCGGAGGGACAGAATGTTACAAATAGGTCCAGTTAGATCTGGAGGTGCTTTATCAGACTCTGCGGATTGGAAGGAGTGTTTGGGATGTCCTTGTGATGTGTCATCTTAGTTTGTACAAAGTTTGGAGGTCCGAAAGAACCTTTTTTAGTTTGACAGTCGCGACAGACTATGTTCTTGAAGTTCTAGATGAAGAGGAGAAGAGATTCCTGTGAGTAGAGGAAGTGCCGATGTACCTGGTCATTCAGGCAAGCTTGTGAAAGTTCTTGGATCATGTTGAGGTTGTGTTGTTGGTCTGCATTAGTGTTAGAGCCAAGAATTGAAGATATTCTTCTAGATGAAGATATTCTTATTCAGACTGGCTGACTGGATGAGTTATTCATCTTGTGAATGTTCTTGTGGATGATTGCCGACTTGCGAATGCTCTTATAGATGATTGCTGACTTAGATGATTGTTCCTAAGTCGATGCCTTGTATAAATAAAGGTTTGTGAGTTCATTTCAAAGTGTGTTATGGAGCGGATGAGTGTGGAATAGCGAAAGAGCGAAAGGCAGAGCAGAAGTATCTCAAGCTTAAATGGAACTGATCCAGGCATGGTAAAGATGTCAATCTCCAGTTCAAGTTTGTGATTCTTATCACTTTGTAGACAATGTCTCTTGTAGGCAATGTGCCTCTTGTGAGCAGTGTGCTCAGGCAGTGAGCCCTAATTGGCATGTGCCATTCATTTTTCTTATTCTTCTAACAGAGAATAATCCTTGGGTTAATCACCCCGTGGTTTTTGCCTTAACCGGGTTTTCCACATCAAAATCTTGGGGTCCAATGTGTTGATGTTTATCTACTCCTATATTTATGCATTATGCTTTCATGAATGATTAACGGATATGCTATTAACTAACAAAGAAGAATCCAGTGTTTGAAGTAGAAGCAAGTTTTTGTACAACTGATTCACCCCCCCTCTCAGTTGTGTGCCCTAGATCTAACATACTTCACATCTATGTGCCATATTGCCCAAATCATAATCCATTTAGATTTTCTAATCTACTTTATCATTTAGGTACACCCACCTAGGTCTGGCAAAGCCTAAAGAGTAGGGGGTTTTTGATTGCATAAACCCTATTTTGTGGGCCAAAAGTGTATCAAGAGACTGACAACCTCTTATGGTCTAAAAACCTATTTTTTTGAGACCCAACAAGGGTTTTAGGCTTAATCAGAGTAAAGTTAGATAAATTAATCAACAAATTCTAAATTTCCTTATCATTCCAAGTTAAACCAAATGTGTAGTTGTGTCCTCTTGCAAAATTTGTGATTCAACTTGGTTTAATGTCCTTGAATGTATGTAGTGAAAGGAGGATCTAATTAAACTATCAACCTAATCAACAAAACCCTCTTTTTCTACATAACACCTTGGTGGACTTCTTCATGTAGGATTGAGTATATACAGGGACTTGTTATCATTGTGATTTGAGTTGGATATGTTAATGGCATATTGTCTACTTTTTATATTTTGTATACCTATCTTTGGAGCTAATGTTAGTTGATGCATTAGCAACTAGTTGTGGTTGCTATTTCAGTTATGATGATTGATTCTTGTTAGCTGCTTAAGCCTATTTGTTACCATTGGATTCGGTATTTGTGTTTGGATATTAGTTGATGTAGGTTTCTTACTTCTACGTGATAGCTTAGTGTGACATCTCTTTTGAGGATCTTATCCTTCATGGTTTGGCATGATGGAGAATGAGGGGATTATTGTGTTGAAATGGTGGACACCTTGATTATTGTTGTAAGTATCTTGGAGCACATGGAGCACTTGGATGGTACATGTTGGGCATATGGATGGTTTCCTTCATGTTTTGATTTTACTTGTTGATCCCTTATGCAATGTATACAACAAGTGGGAGAATGTTGGAGTAGGTGTGTTGTACACCTTGCATAACCTTGGTATTATTTATTTATGTAAAATAAATATTTATTTGTGGTGCATCATGGGTGATGTGTTTAGACACATTAAATATTTATTTGATGCCACTTGTAATCATTGTATGTAACATTGAATTAATTATTTTATGTGTGTGGGACACAAAGTAATTAATTATTTATTTGTAATTATTTAATTCTTCAGAAAACTTAGTACCAATAATTAAATGTCAGAGTCAATGGTTTTGGGGAAGATGGTCTTACCATACCACATGTTGTATTTGTGTGAGATTACCTTTATAAAAGAAAACACATGGGTAGTTGTTGAGGTTGGTTGTGTTGGATTCTTGGATGTAGGTTGGGTTTAGCTTGTTTGAGTATCTCTTGCAGGTTGCATTTGTGAGTGTTTGAAGCATGGCATTTCATGTGTGGTTACATGCTTCTTCACATGGAGTGCAAGTAGAGAGCTTGATGCTTCAAGGTATTCATTATGTATTGTAATCTTTGTTGTTGAATAATACATGAGAGATGGATTCTTTTGAGGCTAGATTTTTCCCTCATGGAGGGTTTTCCTAGGGTATATATTTAGTCACCTTTGATGGTATGATTGTATATTTCTTTTGCATGTGGATTTTTGGTTATTGTTGCATAATATTGGGTTATGAGGAAATAGTCTTTATGATTGCATATTCCAACAAGTTAGAGGTCAAAAGTTAGAGTTTAGATCGTTAGTAGTCTAGTAGTTAGATAGCCCATAGTTTGGAAGGTGAATGTGCCAATTGTCATATCCTTTGCATATCTTATTATAGATGACTGTAATGCCCATGTGTCAAGCCTATGAACCCTATTATAACCATCTATGAAGTTGAATCAATGAAATTCCAATTTTTTGTTTCAATTCTTGTGTTTATCCAACTGTGTTTACCCTAAGGATGCATGGTTGGATGGTCCTTACCCTGGACCCTCCATCCATGACTACACCAAATGGTATCAAATACAAGTTTTCAAATCCTTTGGGAGAGAAGAAATTTTGATAGATCTTAAGGTGAATAGATCGTCATCCTGAGGCAACTTGGTATGGGCAATATTGTCAGAAGAATATAAGAAATGTTAGAAATGATGAGAACAATGAAAGTCCATTTGGATGTTGTAGAAGAAGATATGAAGAGAGGTATAAACCCTACACATGAAGATGAGAGTGATGATGATGAATTAGGAGTTCAAGTTGTAGATCAAAATGAGGAAACCCTAGAAGAAGAAGATTCAAATCAGGTGAAAATGTTGAAAACTATTTATAAGATTGCTAAGAGACCTAGAATAGAGATTTAAAACTATGTGGGTAATTTGAACCCTAGGGAGTTAATTGACTAGATAAATGATGTGGAAGAATACTTTGAGTATGAAGAAATTGAAGTTCCAAAAAGAGTGAGATTTGCAAAAACTAAGTTGAAAGGACATGCTACTATTTGGTGGAAAGAAATTTAGTTGGATGGGAATAGGAGATGAGAAGAAATAATCACAAAGTAGGATAGAATGGTGACAAAATTGAAGAATCAATTTATACTCATCAATTATGAATTGGAATTGCTAAAGAGATTGCAAAACCTAAAGAAAAAGGAGAAAATAGTAAAGGAGTATACTAAAGAATTTCATAGAACTATCATTAGGAATGGACATAGTGAAGAAAGAAAGGAGAAAGTGGTGTAGTGCATTAATGGACTAAGAACAAACATCTAAGATAAACTAAGCTTGGTAAGGATGACAATAGTGGAAGAGGCATATCAGTTTGTGCTGAAGGTTGAAGAAAAGTTGAACAAGGGATTTGAGCATAGACGGAGAAGTAGAGGAAGATTCCAAAAAGGTAGAACACAATGTGGTAAAGGAAGGTCATATGCAAAGCATAATAAGGAAAGCAGCCCATACTGTAAAGAAGAAAGAGACAACAATTCATATAACCAAGGGAGAGATTATTGGAGTTTCTACCACAATAGCAAACGAAGTCATAATTCTTACCACAATGAAGGATACCAAAGGGATGAAAGGGGATTTGACAAGAGATCATTCAAAGGAACCTATTTCAAGTGTGGAGGTGAAGGACATCGAGCATTTGAATGCCATCAAGGGAGTACTAACAAAAGGAAAGAGAATAGTACAAGGACAACATATGCGGAGGAAGAACTAGTTGGATCACCAATTTCAATAGGGAAACTCAAAAAGGGTGAATCATGTTGCAAGTATGGGCCTAATCAGTGTTGTCATTGATGTCAACATACTCCTATTGCATTAATGATAAGTTTTGGATGAGCCGTGAGCTGAGGATATTGAGAAAATTAGTCTTAATCAAGAATAGTGAAGAACAGTGATGACTGTAAGACAAAAGTCCAAGATAGGATGATGATCAGAGGATGCAGATTAAAGGGTTTGTAGATATGTGTTGGCAAATGATCCAGTAGAGATTTTAGAGGTCTGCATGAAGATATGAAGAAGTTGTGGCCGCTCAAGTAAAACCGGTTCTGGTAGGTGTTCAGAGGTGACAGTGTGTAACAAGAAAGGTTCGGTGAGATCCAGAAATGAAGTTTCCTATTATACGGATTTAAGGGAGTGCTGAGGAAGTCTTTGTGGTGTATCAACTCTATTGGTGTGTGATTTGAAGGTCTGCAAGCATCTATTCTTTTGTGACAGTTATGACAGACTATGTCCGGATGAAGGAGAGAAGGATTTCAATAAGCAGAAGAATTGTGGATGTTCTTGGTGACTCAGGCAAGCTTGTGGAGGTCTTTGGATCATGTCTAGTTCATGTTGGTGGTCCGTATTGAAGTTGGAGCTTGCAATTGAAGAGTAACTTCTATATGATGGTATTCTTCTTGAGACAGGCCGACCAGATGAGTTATGCATCTGTCGAATGATCTTATGAATCTTTTTCGACTTAGATGATCATTCCTAAGTTGATGCCTTGTATAAATAAGGGATTGCAAAGTTAGTTTGAACACACCTTTTTGTGTGGAGATGAGTGTGTGGTAGCGAAGAGGAGAGTGAAAGGCAGAGCAGAAGTATTGAGCTTAATGGAACTGATTCAAGCATGGTGAAGATGCTATTCTCTAGTTCATGTATGTGACACTTATTTCTTTGTAGACATTGTGTCTCTTGTGAACAGTGTGCTCGGGTAGTGAGCCCTAATTGGCATGTGCCATTTTGTTCTTTCTATTCTTCTAATAGAGAATACATTCTTAGGTTAATCACCCCATGGTTTTTCCCTTAACCAAGTTTTTCACGTCAAAATCTTGGTGTCTTATGTGTTGATGAGTTTCTGCTTTTGATTTGAATGCATTATGTTTCATGTTTAATATACTGCTAATCACTAAGAAGATTTAAGTGTGTAAATTAGAGAAAGTTTTGCACAACTGATTCACCCCCCCTCTCAGTTGTGTGCCCTAAGTTTAACAATTGGTATAAGAGCTAAGTTCCTCTAAAAAGGAGCTTAACCACTTGAGGAGATCTAGGATGTCGTCATACAAGAAGGATAGTCTGAAGTTTGATGGAACCAACTTTGCTCTTTGGAAAGGTCGCATGAAATGTCACTTGCAGTGTATGGGAATGCCTACTGGTCCATGGTTACAAAAGCATATGTACCTCCACAGGGCGGTCCAACAACCCTAAATGAAATCACAAATGTTGAAAAACAATCTGCAGACCAAAGAGGCTCTTCTAAGGGCATTATCTGACTTAGAGCTCTCAAATGTTATTGACCTACCAACTGCCTTTGAGATTTGGAATAAACTGGAACTTTTGTATGAAGGAGACCAGTATGTTAAATGTGCAAGGTTATAGAGTCTAAAAGGGAAATTTGAAAAACTGAAGATGAGAGATGATGAAAATATTATCACCTTTATGCCAAGAGTGAATGAGCTGGCCTATGGAATTAGAAATGCTGGTGGAGTCTTGGATGAAAATGAGATTGTTGGTAAAATTCTCAGATCCCTTCCTGCTTCTTACAAAATCAAGGCTACTGCCATTGAAGAATTTAGGGCCCATACAACTGTCACAAGAGATCAATTGGCTGGGAAATTGGCTACATTTGAAATGACAGAGTTTGGAGACGACCCCCCCAAGACTGAATCTACATTCAAATCCAGTTCCTTTGTTAAAGGTAAACAAAGGTTTGATCTAGGAGAGAATTCTTCAAGGAATTTATCATGGTATGAAAAAGCAAGAAAAGATCTGGAAGAAGAAGAAGTAGAAACTGCTCAACTTGAAGCCCTTATTGCAAAGAGGCTGCCAAGAGGATCCGGTAAGTATGAAGGAAAATTACCTTTTAAGTGTTTTAACTGCAATAAGATTGGTCATTTTGCCTCAAAGTGTCTGGAAAGATTTTCAAGACAAAATCCTAACAAGCCAAGGTTCCAAAAGAACTGTTACTATGTTCATGAAGAAGATGATAATGAAGGAGTAACAGATGATGAATTAGAAATTGGAAACAAATCAGGAAATGAATGGGTGTTTATTGCCATCAAGGAAGAAGAACCAATATCCTCTGTATCTGTCAATCATAAGGTTGTAGAAAGAGAACTGGCTTTCCAAGTTAAAGAAAAGGATGATTGGGTCATTGACAGTGGTTTCTCTCACCATCTGATAGGTGACAAAAATAAGTTCATAGATTTGGAAAGGTATGAAGGAGGAGTGGTGAAGTTTGGAGATAATTCTGCTAGTAGAATCAGAGGAAGAGGAACTATTTCTTTTGATGGAAGGAACAAAACTGGTAATGTTCTATATGTTGAAGGCTTGAAGCACAATCTTCTCAGTGTTGGACAATTGGTGGACAGAGGCTATGATCTCCAGTTCAAGAATGGAAAATGCAAGATCTTTGAAAGCTCCAGAATAGAGATTGCATCCAGTACCCAAACTAAAGGTAATATCTTCCACTTGGTTGGCACTGGTAAAAGTTTCTTATCTGTTCAAGTTGATCAGAGTTGGTTATGGCATAGGAGAATGTGTCATGTAAATTTTGATAATATCATTAAGATAAGCAATACTCAGGCTATAAGAGATCTTCTAAAATTGGTGAAACCACTAACAGCTTATGCAAGGAATGTCAGTTGGGTAAGCTAAGCAGAGTCACATTCAAAAGCAAGGAACTGTCTTCTACCAGATTATTGGACTTAGTTCACATTGATCTTTGTGGTCCGGCAAGAACCAGGAGTATTCAAGGTGATAGATACTTCATGTTGCTAATTGATGACTATTCCCAGATGATGTGGGTAACCTTTCTAAAGGAGAAATCAGAAGCTCTTGAGAAATTCAAAATATTCAAGGCTGTGGTAGAGAATGAAAGAAGATTAAAGTTGAAATGTCTGAGGTCTGATAGAGGTGGAGAATTCACATCCGGTGAGTTCATAGATTTCTGTGAGAAACATGGAATTAAGAGATAGTTGTCTGCTCCTAGGACTCCATAGCAGAATGAAGTAGTGGAGAGAAAGAACCAGATCATCCAGGAAGCATCTAGGACCATGATGATGGAAGCAAATGTTCCTCAGATCTATTGGAGAGAAGCTATCAGCACTGCAGTGTATACTCTCAATCGAGTTCAAATTAGAAGCAATACCGGTAAGACCCCTTATGAACTTTGGTTTGGTATTACTCCTACTGTAAGATATTTTAGAGTCTTTGGTAGCAAATATTACATCAAAAGAGATGAAGATCTAGGGAAGTTTGATGCTAGAAGTGATGAAGGAATATTCTTGGGTTACACTACTCAAAGCAAAGCATACCGGTGTTATAACAAGAGACTAAGAAAGATGATAGAAAGTACAAATGTGAAGGTTGATGAGGGAATAGAGAAACCCTCAAAGTTTTATGAATATGATGAAGATGATCAGAATGGTGTTCTGGTTCAAGGAGTTCAATCCTCTTCTGAAAGTCAGATTTAAACTGATCCGGTAAATCAGGAAGAAGAGATAGGTCTGAATGACCCTGATCAAGAAGTAGAAGTGCAAGAAACTCCCAAAGTTCTAAGGTATGTAAGACTGAACCACTCTGAAGATCAGATCATAGGTGACAAAAGCAAAGGTGTGCAAACTAGAAGGAAAATTGCTCAAAATTCAGATGAATATTGTCTGATGTCAAAGATTGAACCCAAGACAATAAATGAAGCCTACAATGATGAAAACTGGACCAAAGCAATGGATGAAGAGTTGATGCAAATTTAGAAAAATCACACTTGTGATCTTGTTCCTAGACCTAGAAACAAGAATATGATTGGAACCAAATGGGTCTTCCAAAACAAACTAAATAAAGTTGGTGAAGTAATTAGAAATAAAGCCAGATTGGTCTGCAAGGGCTACTCTCAAATAGAAGGAATTGATTTTGAAGAAACTTTTGCTCCGGTGGCAAGAATTGAAGTAGTCAGATTATTTCTTGCCTTTGCTGCCTTCAAGGATTTCAAGGTATATCAGATGGATGTCAAGTCTACCTTTCTAAAAGGTGACTTGGAAGAAGAAGTGTACATAGAGCAACCAGATGGATTTCAGTTGTCTGATCATGGTGGTATGGTTTACAAGTTGAAGAAGGCATTGTATGGATTAAAGCAAGCCCCAAGAGCCTGGTATGAAAGATTAGACAAGCATCTTTTGAAGATTGGTTTCAACAAAGGTACTGCTGACAGTAACTTATATTTCAAAATTGATCATGAAAACATCTTGATTGTTGAAGTATTTGTTGATGATATCATCTTTGGAGGAAGAGATAGTATGTGTAAAATTTTTACAAATCAAATGAAAAGTGAGTTTGAGATGTCTATGCTTGGTGAAATGAATTTCTTCTTGGGTCTACAATCTTCATTTCTTAGATGAAATATGTGAAAGAACTATTGAAGAAACTTGGGATGGAAGATTCAAAGCCAATGAATACTCCCATGGCAACTAGATGTAAGTTGATAAAAGATGATGACTCTCCTAAGGTAGACCAGACAAAGTACAAATCAATGATTGGAGGATTGTTGTATCTCACTCAAACTAGACCAGATATTATGCAAGCTGTTGGTCTTGTTGCTAGATTCCAAGTTGATCCTAGAGAATCCCATGTCATGGCAATCAAGAGGATTTTTAGATATCTAAAAGGGACGGTTGAGTATGGTCTGTGGTATCCTAGAGATCATGATTTCTCTCTTCATGCATATACAGATGTTGATTGGGCAAGAGATGTGGATGACCGAAAGAGTACCAGTGGTGGAGCATTATTTTTGGGGAAGAGATTGGTTTCTTGGCTAAGCAAGAAACAAGAGGCAATATCTCTGTCTACAACTGAAGTGGAATATATTGCAGCAGTAGGTAGTTGCACTCAAGTTTTGTGGATGAAGCAGATGCTAAGAGATATCAAAGTGGAGTATGAGGAACCTATCACAATCTTCTGTGATAATTCAAGTGCTATAAGTATATCTAAGAATCTGGTGTTGCATTCAAAGACAAAGCATATATCTATCAAGTTTCACTTTTTGAGAGAGCAAGTGAACAAGAATGAAGTCAGATTGGAGTTTGTGCCCTCCAAGGATCAGATTGCAGATATCTTTACTAAACCTCTACCTAAGGACTCTTTTGAGTATCTCAGGGAGAAGTTAGGAGTTATTCCCCTCTCGTGATGAACTAAGGTGCACTGATGTGCATCAATCTTGTGGGTATCATAGTCACATCTTGTGATCTAGATTGATGTTGGGGAGCTGCTACTCAGGGGGAGCAGCAGGTATGATTCTGAAGTGGTGAAATTGCAAGTATGTGCCCTTTGCTATTGATGTCAAAGGGGGAGAGAAGACATGTGAAAAACAAGTGGTTGCTGATCAAAGGGGGAGCAGTAAAGGGAGAGAAGACATGTGAATGGTTGTTGTTGATAGGGGGAGTTGTGACAGTAAGGAGAAGTTCTTGTCTTGATGGTTTTTCACATCATATGTTGCCATCAATGACAAAGGGGGAGATTGTTGCAAGTATGGGCCTAATCAGTGTTGTCATTGATGTCAACATGCTCCTGTTGCATTAATGATAAGGTTTGGATAAGCCGTGAGCTGAGGATATTGCAAAAATTAGTTTCAATCAGGAACAGTGAAGAACAGTGATGACTGTAAGACAAAAGTCCAATATAGGATGATGATCAGAGGATGTGGATTAAAGGGTTTGTAGATATGTGTCTATAGATGATCCAATAGAGATTTCAGAGGTCCACATGAAGATATGTAGAAGTTGTGGCCACTCAAGTAAAACCGGTTCCGGTAGGTGTTCAGAGGTGAAAATGTGTGACAAGAAAGGTCCGATGAGATCCGGAAATAAAGTTTCCTATTCTGTAGATTTAAGGGAGTGCTAAGGAAGTCTTTGTGGTGTATCAACTCTACTGGTGCATGATTTGAAGGTCTGCAAGCATCTATTCTTTTGTGACAGTTATAACAGACTGTGTTCTTAAGGTTCTGGATGAAGGAGAGAAGGATTTTAGTAAACAGAAGAAGTGTGGATGTTCTTGGTGACTCAGGCAAGCTTGTGGAGGTCTTTAGATCGTGTCCAGTTCATGTTGGTGGTCCGCATTGAAGTTGGAGCTCACAATTGAAGAGTAACTTCTATATGATGGTGTTCTTCTTGAGACAGGCCAACTGGATGAGTTATGCATCTGTCGGATGATCTTATGAATGTTTTCTGACTTAGATAATCATTCCTAAGTTGATGCCTTGTATAAATAAGGGCTTGTGAAGTCAGTTTGAACTTGCCTTTTTGTGTGAAGATGAGTGTGTGGTAGCGAAGAGGAGAGCGAAAGGCAGAGTAGAAGTATTGAGCTTAATGGAATTGATTCAAGCATGGTGAAGATGCTATTCTCTAGTTCATGTATGTGACACTTATTTCTTTGTAGACAGTGTGTCTCTTGTAGGCAGTGAGCCTCTTGTGAGTAGTGTGCTCAGGCAGTGAGCCCTAATTGGCATGTGCCATTTTGTTCTTTCTATTCTTCTAATAGAGAATACATTCTTGGGTTAATCACCCCATGGTTTTTCCCTTAACCAAGTTTTCCACGTCAAAATCTTGGTGTCTTATGTGTTGATGAGTTTCTGCTTTTGATTTGAATGCATTATGTTTTATGTTTAATATATTGCTAATCACTAAGAGGATTTAAGTGTGTAAATTGGAGAAAGTTTTGCACAACTGATTCACCCCCCTGTCTCAGTTGTGTGCCCTAAGTTTAACAAATCATTGGTTATGAGGAGAGCTTTTTTGCAAGAAGAAACAACTAAGGAGCCACTGCAAAGGAAGAGTTTGTTCAGGACAAGATGCAAATTAGGAGGTAAGTACATTGTAAAGTTATCATTGATAGTGGTAGTATTGACAATTTGGTTTCAAAAACAATGGCAAGGAAGCTAAATCTAAAGAGGTTGGAACACACGAAACCCTACAAGATAGCATGGATTCAAGATGAACACAAGATATTGGTGAGTGAACAATGTTTGGTGAAATTCCATATAGGATCTTATAATGATGAAGTATTGTGTGATATTATGCCAATGGATGTATGTCATATATTGTTGGGAAGACCATGGTAGTATGATAGAAAGGAAATTTATGATGGGGGGAAGAATACCTATACTATAACATAAAATGGGAAAATACATAACTTGATACCTTTGGAAGAAGAGAACAAGACTGAAGTATGCAACAATGCTAGAATCTGCTTGGTAGATGGAAGGAAATTTTTGGATAGATTGAGACATGAGAACATGTGTTTTGTATGTTTGTCGAAGAAGTGTCGTACCCAAAGTGTAGAAAACACTACCGCAAAAGGAGAAGAACCACAACAAAAGAAAGTAGTAGAATTATTGATAGAATACTAGGTTATTGTATCAAAGAATGTGCTAGAAGGATTACCATCAGTCTGGAGTATTAGTCATCATATGGATCTCATACCTAGAGATAATTTACCAAACAAAGTGGTGCATAGGATGAGACCAGTAGAAAATGTGAAGCTAAATGGACAGATACAAGAGCTGTTGAGGAAAGGATTGATTAGAGAAATTTTAAGCCCATGTGCGGTACCGGTAGTGTTAGTACTGAAGAAAGATGGAGAATGGAGGATGTGTATAGATTCAAGAGAAATCAATAAGATCAAATTCAAGTATAGATTTCCATTTTCAAGGATGGATGACATTATGGATTGTTTGAGTGGAGCAAAATATTTCACAAAGATTGACCTAAAGAGTGGATACCATTAGATTAGAATCAAAGAAGGAGATGAATAGAAGACTGTATTCAAGACAAATGAAGGATTGTATGAGTGGTTAGTCATGCCTTTTGGATTAAATAATGCACAAAGTACATTCACTGGATTGATGAATGAGGTACTAAAGAAATTCTTTGGTAAGTTTGTTATTGTCTATTTAGATGATATTCTAATTTTCAATAGAACAAAGAAAGAACATTTGTGGCATATTAGACAAGTATTTCAGAGGCTGAGAGAAGAGAAATTACTAATAAACATCAAGAAATGTAGTTTCATGAAGACAAAATTGGTATATTTGGGATTTGTGATTCTGTAGAAGGATTGAAGATGGACCCATAAAAGGTAAGAGTAATTATTGAATGGCCAACACTTGTGAATATTGGAGAGGTAAGATATTTTCATGGATTGGAAAGTTTCTATAGGAAGTTCATAAAATATATAGTACCACATGCACACTAATGATAGAGACAATGAGAGGAGATTGGAAAGATTTATTGTTATATGGAGCTTAATCAGACTCGGAGGTTAAATTTACCCCACTTTTATCGGTGCGGTTTCCCCCCAAATTCCTATAGGGTCAAGGGGCAGCGCCCCTTGCGGGGGTTTGGGGGCAGTACCCCCAAGACGGGGCTGAGGGGTAGCACCCTCACAGTGGCTCGGGAGCAGCACCCCCAAAACCTCACACAACTTTTTATTATTTTATTAAGGCATCAAGAGTTATTTTTTGATTAGCTGACATAAAAAAACCATATTTTGTAACTGACAAAAGTCATGATAAAAATGGCTAAGGATTAGGGTTTTTGTTGATATTGTATTGTAGCATTTGCAACGATATTGAGTTGCAGGGATTGTTGCTTGTAATTGGTTTGATTTACTAAATAATAATATTAGACTCTCTGTTTGGTGGATGTAGCCTGAGTTTGGGTGAACCACATTAAAACTTGTCTCTCACTATTATTATTTCTATGTATTTCCATTCCTCTGTTTAATCTTTATTTGCATTTAATTGATATCTTCTATTGGCTAACTCTAACAAGATTTTAAGTGGACATTTGGAGCACATAGGAGTTTTGAATTGTTGAAGAAAAAGGTAACAGAGAAACCATTGTTAGCATTACCATATTTTGAAAAAGTATTTCAGGTTGATTGTGATGCTACTAGAAATGTAATAGGAGCAGTGTTAAGCCAGGCAGAGAGACCGGTAGCATATTGTAGTGAGAAGTTGAATAATGCAAGGATGAGATATTCAATATATGATCAAGGGTTATACGCCATAATTCAAGACTTGAATAAGTATAGACATTATTTGTTTCCAAAAGAATTTGTGTTGTACACTAACCATCAGGCTTTGCAGTATTTGAATAGTCAAGGTAAGTTAAATCAAAGACACATGAGGTGGGTAGAATTCATGCAAAGCTATACATTTGCATTGAAACACCGAAGTGGAAAGTCAAATAAAGTTGCAGATGCATTGAGGAGAAGAAGAAACTTGTTGATATAAATGAGGGTAGAAGTACTAGGTTTTGAAGAACTCAAGCACATGTATGTGGATGATCTTGATTTTGTGGAAGCATGTAGAGAACTAGTTGTGACAAAAAGAAGCAAGTGGTTAGATTACTTCATTCAAGATGATATGTTGTTCAAAGGAAATCAATTGTGTATTTTGTGGAGCTCAATGAGAGAGTATTTGATCAAGGAGAAAACATAGTGGTGGATAAGCAAGACATTTTGGTATTGATAAAATAATAGCTTTGGTGAATGAACATTATTTTTGGCCTCAAATATATAAGGATGTAAGTTTGGTCAGGGTTGTAGAACTTGTCAAGTTGCAAAGAGTAGTCAGAATACTGGATTGTATAAACCTTTGACAATACCAGAAAGACCTTAGGAAGAGATAAGCATGGATTTCATATTAGGGTTACCAAGAACACAAATGGGACATGATTCTATGTTTGTATTAGTGGACAGATTTTTTAAGATGGTGCATTTCATTTCTGGTAAGAAGACAAATGATGCTATACATGTTGACTTATTTTTCAGGGAGATTGTGAGATTACATGGATTACCAAAGAGTATAGTTTCAAACAAGGATACAAGGTCCATAGGATATTTCTAGAGGACATTGTGGAAGAAGATGAAGACAGATCTAAAGTTCAATTCAACATTTCACCTATAGATAGATGGAAAAATAGAAGTGGTAAATAGGAGTTTGGGAAATTTGTTGAGATGTTTGGTAGGAGATAAGGCAAAAAATTAAGATATAATTCAATGACCAGAAGTATAGGGAAGACACCATTTGAAATTGTGATTAGATTACAACCTAGAGGAGTTGCAAAACTTAGATACATTAGTATGGAGAACAAAAGGAGTGTGGAAGAAGAAGAATTTATAGGATACATGTGTTTAAGAGGTGAAAAGAGGGGTTGGTTTGGTATTTTGATGTTTTAGTGTTGATAAGTTTAGATCCTCCTTTCACAACAAGCATTCAAGGACATATCAACCGAGTTGAATCTCTACTAAGCAAGAGCTTTCAACTAACAGGTTGGGCTATCAGTTGGTATGATGTGGAAACTCATAAATTGCTAATTAATGCCTTAATGTAATCCTCAAATATGTAAGAAACCCTAATTATGTAAAACAATGATCAAATTGATAGATTCAGACAAATGTTTACAGACTAAGATAAGAGATAGATTAATAACTAACCATTTTTTGAAGTTCAAGATTCAGAATATTTGAGGACAATGCCCTGGGCACCCAAGTCCAAGGTATTGTTTTCTTTGTGGAATGCAAAACTCCTTATGGTACTGATGATCATTGTTTCATTTGTTTCCATCTCGGGATATGCGGAGGACACTGTGACTAGTCCCTGTGTACAAGGCAAGCTAATCTTTGGGATATCGAGGCTTCTTCAAATGTAGAATATCACTATCACAAAGATTCTAGCATTAAACTCTAGAGGACATTGCCCTTGGCGCCCATGTCCCAAAAATTTTCTATTCTACTTCTTTCTTTCTGATCTTGAATCCTTGTCATCTACAACCTTCCTTTGCAACTCCACCCTACGAAACTTGGTACTTGTAACCTGCAATCACAAAGGAGTGTGGTTGGGGGTTGTGGTGTTTAGAGGCTTGCCTTAGTCAAGCCCCAGAGAGACATTCAAGTCTTCTGAATATCATTGTTAGATAAGAGTACGTATCCTTGTGGGATAGAAGCAAAATCCAAATGATAAACAATTCAAACATAAACAAATGTCTCCTCAAAGGTGTAGCTCTCATATAGATGAAGATCCTTCATGCACACGAGAAGATGAAGATAAATCTACAATCACAAACACAATAACAATTATCTACTCTACAACAATGAATATCTTGAAATCACAAGTTTGCCAAAAGTTCACCATCATCTTCTCTAGTTTACAAATGAAAACCTAAACATGATTATATATGCAACAACACACATTCCCACCAAGAATTTCATAATTCAAACTTAAGGTGTCGGCATAGGGCCTAACAACGGTCATATAACTAACACTTAGATTTAGGACCTAACCCAAAATAGGGCAGGACTAGGGCACGAGTGCCCAAGTCCTCCCTCCCTATTTTAGGAAGGGCTTAACATTATAGAACCCCCTAGGTCCTATTTACCATAACACTTAGGGGTTTTCTCATCGGGATTCAAAATTAACATGCAATATGATCTAAATGTATTCTAAAGGACCCGGGAGCTAAACCTTAAGAGGGAAAAGCCCCCAAGGGGACATTTTCTAACATAACATTTAGCCCCCACTTTAATGTATGCATGAATGCAAGGCCCATACATGCATTAAAGTATGGTCAACAAACACAACAAACATGCCAAGCATGGTGCAAACATACCAAACACATTGAAGACAGTAACAAGCATGTAAAACATGGAGAAGACAGTTACAGTCATGCAAGACATGGAGAAGATAGTATTGAAGACATGCAAAACACAATGAATACAGTGAATGCAATGATTATTTTATTTTTTTATTTTTTCATATATATATGAATACAAATGCAAGTACATGGAAAATAAACACACAACCCAAAATATAGGAGGAGTTCATTGCTACTAGTCTTTAGACTGTATAAGGGGAAACAGACATGAAATACAAATCTCAGAGTGTAGGAGGAGCTCATCACCACTAGTCTTTAGACTACACTTGAGAACAAACACACCATACAAATCCCAAAGCATAGGAGGAGCTCATCGCCACTGGTCTTTAGACTATGCTTAGGAACAAACATACCATACACACACACACATGGAAGACACGAATAAAACATAGCAAACAAGTGATGGAAGGAGCCTATTGTTAGGTTCACCACCATCTCAGGCACATTATAGGCACACACTAATGGTTGGGCTTCTCCACAACAACCATCAAAGACACGCTTAAGAGAGGATACACCAACCCCGCCTACTCAGAGGACTTTTAGAAATGACAGGATGTGCACTCTCCTTGAGAAATACACCATCCCCGCCTTTGCAGAGGGGTTAAGATAAAAAAAATATATGAACGATATCCTACCCTTGCAAATGGCTTAATGATTGCAATATAAAATAAAAATGTGCACTCGCTCAAAGATATGACATCCTTCCTCCATAGAGGGCTTACAAACACACTTCGTTATTACCAAAATCATTAGATAGCTTACATTTATATGCCCCCACCTTAAAGTGGTTGATATCATGTACTGATATCAAGAATGTTAAGGTAGGAAGAAAACACACAAGGGAACAAGAGCTCTTACAAATCCCATGCCCCCAAAGGTGACAAGCACTTTACGATCGCCAAATGTTCCCACAAACACACAATATCTTGCAAGAAATGAGGTTAGAAATATTTCCATAAGATAATAACCACATCACATGATCAAAAGGAAATGCATGAAAACAATCACATCAAGAGCCAAGGTTATACTACAGATTTAGAAATCAAGTATAAACGTGGGGCTATACTACAGAGATCTTAGAATCGAGTGTAAATGAGGCGGGATCGAAGATAAACAAAGTGCATGGAGCAGCATTATTATTATGGTTTGTTAGTGTGATAAGACCATCAAAATATCACATGGAGTGATTCTACTAGCTAAGCATCAGATAATATATATCAACCCCATTGTCATGTATGGACTAGGTCCATTTTTGCTTACTCGCTGAAGGGACACATGGTCCATATCAGTCTTATTTGTTTTCATCATCCACCAGCTAGATAGAACCACTAGAAGAAGGTCAATAATAAATCAAGAGAGGAGACCAAATGCTTTAAGGACAATCATGTAGGAGGGTGCCCCCAAGTCACCAACGGCAATGTTATGTCCTTAAGACACAACACACAACAATGAAAATAGAGGAGAAGCAATATAGAAGAATGATGATACAAATAGAAGAAGGGTCACAACAAAGGTGGTCTCCTAGTATCCTTGACCTTACAAGAGTATCAAGGGTCATCCTAGGAGGCCTAAACAACACATAACACATCACGGGCGGAATCACAACATGGAGGTAAAGGGTTAGAAATACTTACCTGCTAGTACGACCATACTAAAATTTTGAACTTGTAAGCATCTTGGAAAGATGCTCCATCAAGTTTTGTGTGAAACTTGAGTGATTGTTATTAGAGTGTTGTTTGTTGTTAGGAATTCCATACATTTCTTGTTCATCATCTCTTTGTTTATGTGAGGTCTTTTGTTGCTTATGAGGAGGAGAACCACTGTTATTTCCTATTGATGATAACCATCTTGCTCTTTTCTAATTTTTAATTCTCTTATTTTGTTGATTCTATCTATTGTAAGGAGAAGAACTACCTTGTACCATATCAATCTTTTCTTTTGTCAGAATCTCTTGCTACGGTTGTTCCATTTGTCTTTCTAATGCATTTTGGTTATCTCCTGATCCTTGAAGGGATAATGGTGGAGGAACCTCAACATAAATACCATTCCTTCATGGATGAGGTAATACTTTAGTATTTTCCTTATCCATCTCTATCATGGCAATTATATCATCGTAGCTTAAATAGTCATCTTTTGCTTCTACCAAGCTTTGTTCCATCATGTTGTTATCGGTATGCTTAGGGAAATGATTAGTAAAGATTTGTAAATTTTGAGTCGGTTGTTACGAATTTTAGGTTGTAAATTTGTAATGAATACCTTCTAAACATCCTCATCTTTCATCTAATATTGAATTTGTGCTTAAAGAGATTGATATCAACTAATAAAATCAGTTAACTTCCCTTTCGGTTCTTTCTTGCAATGAACTAAGTCGATCAAAGAAACTTGAGGCCCAATATTTTCTTGAAAATGTTGTAAAAATTGATCAACTAGTTGTGAAAAAGAGTGTATTGAATTCAGAGGTAAAGAGCAAAACCATTCTAAAGAAGTATCCTTGAGAGATTATAGGGAAAGTTTTTCTAACAAATCCTCTTCAAAGTAAAAATCACCACAAATAGTCGTGAATGTTGCCGCATGAGTATTAGGATCGCCTTTACCATAATACTTTTCAAAGTGAGGAGTTTCAAACTTCTCAGGCATAGGAGTTCTTAAGATTGCATAGGATAAAGGATTATGAGCATGATAAGTTGGTATATTAGGTTGAAAAGAATTTTTCAAGATTATCACTTTTTGTTGTAAAGAAGTCATGCCTTGCAAGAGTTGGTTTAGGAGGGCATCATTAGGTGATGCAGTTTGTTGTGAGGAATTGGAACCAAAGTGTGGAGGTGATTGAGCATGAGTAGTGACAAGCAAAGTTTGTGAATAGGTGAGTGATGGTTGAACATAGTGATAAGTGGAAGGTGGTTGAGAATAAGTGGATTGAAGGGGTGGTTGAGAGTTCTATGAAGTCACCCTAGGGGCTAGGTTTTGATAGTTGAAACCCATAGCTTTGTAATTTTGTGAATTAGTACCATTAGATACTCTGATACCAGTGGTAGCATTACTACAATCATTTACATTAGTAGTTAAAATTGTTGATGTGAATGTAGACATTCCAGTAGTCAGTATAGGTGTCGATACTTGCATGTGAGACGGTGACGATATATTATGAATAACATTAGCACATTCAGTCACTAGCATAACATTATTATGTACTATATGTGTGAAACCTTGAATGAAATTAATACCATCTTGTCCTTCTTTTATCAACTCTCTTATGTTGTGAATTGCAGGTATAGCTTCTTCTGCTATCCTTTCATTTTCCACAAATGCTTGAAAATTTGTAAAGCCCTCAATTTCATCATAGAAGTAAATGAAGTAAATAATCCACTTAAATACAACATCAAAATATCTAAAGTAAAAGAATGTAATTAATCCACTTAATTACAATATAAATGATAAAATAGGTGTAATTAATTTGCTTAATTATAATATCACAAGTCAAAATGGACAATCTCATAATTATGAATCAAAATGTCACTAAATATTTCGACATCACATGCTAATTCTAAGTAAAAGCACTATAAATAATATACAAAATCCATAGGCATTTATGCCATATTACATCCAATTTCAAGATACAATAATCATGTACAACAAGAATCAATAAATCAATACACTCATTAGTCACACGAACCAAGTGGTCCACCACCTGCAAGTTGAGAGACGGGAACATGGCCCAAGTGCTTTTCCACCCAACCATGAAGTAATTACACTTCCATGGATCCCTTCATGAAAAGATGGAAATCTAGCCCTGCACGAAATGTCTAGCTACCTGGAAACAACTAGCAGGAGGGAACACCTGATACAACCCTTATGTTTGAATGTACAATTCTAAATAATGAAATGCAGATTGTCTCACAAGGTCTTTACCTTAAGGCTATGGCAAAGGTAAAACCAAGAAAGAGAGCAGTATAAAACAATAAAAGGGGAGACGCAGGCATAGGTCTGTCAATTAGCGGTTAGGAGAGATTTTCAACAAGTTTGTTATAGTAGGCCAATTGGCAATCAAACGTAGGCCAGCAAAGAATATTCACATATAGGCTGATTTTTCCAAGTTTACTATAATCTCTCAACATACTTTTACTCAAAACAAAACAAAAGATAAATACCTAGATTAGTTACCAAAGAGGGGAGTCTAAACTTGATTGTAGTCACTGAGCAATATCTTCCTATCACTGTCCAACTAGAACCACGTCCTCTCTTCGTGCTACTACAAAAAAAAACACCCTTCTCTTCAATTCATGGGTGTTCTCTTCTGCTCAAGATCTCTTCTTTTATTAAAGATATCCCCCAATTTTGGCTATCCTCTTTTTAGGTTTAAAGACTGAAGATTGATAACTAGTTCATACTCTAGTTTGCATGAGATTTTGACCAATTAAAAAGGCTCTCAAATTCTATTAAAATAAAATAACAACTATTTTAATTAGCTTATTGTCGCATGAATGATAGTAAGTAAATTTTAATTCTTCTATTCATTTCCTAAATATAATAAAACTATTTTTAATTGACACAAGTGAAATAATAAAATTATAAATATATATATATACTATAATTTAATATAATTATTTAAACTATTTTACATATTGTCTTCCAAACATCTATAGAAAATATTTATTATTATTTATTAATAATATAAAACACACAATTTTAAATATAATTCAAAAGAACATTAATATTTTTGACTAAATCATACATTTGAAATAAACTTATTGTAATAATTAAAACACAATATTTTCTAAGTATCCAACCATCAATCACATTTACTTTTCACATAATGATGCATAAATATAAACCAAAAAAAAATGCATATGAAACTACATGAGTGTGTGATAGCATTAGGGTTAACCATCCCATCAGTTCTTGCCAAGTGGCTAGAACATCTCTACCTCAACCATGTTCTCGTCTTCGACGAGTACCTGCATTCATTCGCACTCAACTCGACATCAATAGGTTAGTGCCTCAAAAACATAACTAAAGCAACATTATAATCATATTGATAGTATCTAATATTTAAATCAATTTTTCATATCTAATTCCATGCTAATTACCTTCACACTTATAAAATTACTTAAAGTAAAAGTCAATCACAGGAATTGTTCTCTAATCTAGATTATTTATATAGTCCATAAAAACAAGAAGTGACATCCTTCCCCACTTCGAAGAGACATTGTCACGATGTCTTATTACACATCAAAATAATAAGGTTTCAATCAACCACCAATAAAGTATCAAAGTATCATAAATCAATAACATCAACTCAAAGTATCATAAACTCAAAGTATCTCAAAACAATAATCAAACTCAAAGTATCATAATCCATGCATGAGTAGGAAATCTAAGTCCTCCTCAAATGAGGAAAAGATCTATCAATCTCCTCCATATCCTCCCATGTGGCACTATCCTCTGAATACTGATCCCATTGGACCTTATATTGCACAACATCTCTGCTATGCAACTGAATGTTGCGCTTCCCTAAAATTTGAGTGGGCTCCACTAGCACTACTCCTTGATCTTGAACCTGTAAAGAACACCGTTCAAGAATATGTGATGCGTCAGGATGATAAAGGTTAAGTAAGGACACATGAAAAACATTAGGGATTCTGGCAAGTGCAGGTGGTAGAGCAAGTCTATAAGCTACAGGATTAATCACTTCCAGAACTTTGAATGGTCCTACAAAATGAGGAGCAAGTTTGGATGCTTTGCCAAATGAAACTAAACTCTAATTATGATGCTTGACCCTCAAAAAGACTTTGTCACCCACTAAGAACTGCCTAGGTGTTCTATTTCTATCTACATAACTCTTTTGATGATCTGAAGCTTGCTTCAACTTCTCCTTGATCAACTTTATCTGATCATCCATTTCTCTTAGCATATCAAGACCAATCACTATCATGTCCTCAACCTTATCCCAACTAATAGGTGTTTGACACTTACACCCATAAAGAGCTTCAAATGATGCCATTCCCAAAGATGCATGGTATGAATTATTGTATGCAAACTCTACCAATGGAAGATACTCCTCCCATTTATACTGTTAATCTAGACAATACATTCTAAGAAGGTCTTCTACAACTTGATTAACTCTTTCTGTCTGACCATTTGTTTGAGGATGATAAGATGAACCAAAATTTAAATTTGTGCCCAAAGCTGCATTAAGAGTTGTCCAAAATATGGATGTCATGTGAGTGTCTTGATCTGAAATGATCATCTCAAGCACTCCATGCAATCATAAAATCTCTTGAACAAACTTCTTAGCTAAAACCATAGAACCATCTGAAATATTCCCTAGAATAAAATGTGCTACCTTTGTCAACTTGTCCACAACCACTAAAATGAGATCATGCCTATTCTTAGACATGGGTAACCCGTGAGTAAAATCCATACTTATCACTTGCTACTTATGCTTAGGTACACTATATGGGTACAACAATCCTGCTGGATGCACATGCTCAGCCTTGACTCGCTGGCATTCCAAACATTGAGCCACAAATTCCATCACATCCTTCTTAAATCTAGGCCAAAAGTATAAAGGTCTCAAACCTTTGACCATCTTGGTCACTCCAGGATGCCCTGAATATGGTGCATTATGGATCTCCTCAAGCACTAACTTCCTCAACTCTCCTAAGTTAGGAATATACATTCTTCCCTAAAATCTCAAAATTCCATCTGATTCAATCACATAACCATCAAACCTATGATCTAAGGGGTCTACTTCCAAAGCTTTCTTTACTCTTTCATAATGCTCATCCCCTTGAAGATTCTAAATTACTTTCTGCTTCAAATTGGATCTCATTGTAACCATGGCAACCAAATGTCTTCTTCTACTAAGAGCATCTGCTACCCTATTCTCTTTTCCTTTTATATACTCAATTCCAAAGTCATTCTTGCTAAGTAATTCTAACCACCTTCTCTATCGTGCATTAAGGTTAGGTTGAGTAAATATATACTTGAGCCCTAAGTGATCTATTTTCAACTCAAAGGGCTTACCTAGAAGATAATGCCTCCACATTTAAAGTGCATGAACTATGGCCGCTAACTCAAGATCATGCGATGCATATTTGAACTCATGTTTCTTTAACTTTCTTGACTCATAAGCAACCACTTGCTCATTCTACATCAACACTCCTACTCCTCCTGAAGCATCAGTTATAACTCTAAAGTGACCATTAGGATCTGGTATGGTCAAGATAGGAGCAGTTGTGACCTTTTCCTTTAACACTTGGAAAGTTTTCTCACACCTTTCAGTCCATTCAAACTTCTTACCCTTCTTTTGAAGTGAAGTAATTGGTGCTGCTATAGTTGAGAAACCTTCCTCAAACTTTCTATAGTAACCTACTAGTCCCATAATACTTATGACTTCTGTCACACTCTGAGGTGCAGGCCATTCCATATCACTTTTAACTTCTTAGGATCAAGTGCAATCCCTTCTTCAGAGATCACATGACCAAGATAGTGCACTTTATACTGAAAGAATGTACACTTAGATATTTTACCATAAAGCTTTCTCTCTCTCAAGCACTACAAAACTATCCTCAAATGCCTTTCGTGTTCTTCCACTAATTTAGAGTATATCAATATGTCATCAAGGAAGATCAACACAAAATCATCTAAACAATCTCTGAAAATGATATTAATCAAATTCATGAAATCTTTTGGAGCATTAGTCAACCCAAATGGTACCACTGTGAACTCGTAGTGACCATATCAAGTCCTAAAAGTTGTTTTAGAGATGTCCTCATCCTTAATCTATAATTGGTGATAGCCAGATCTAAGGTCTATCTTTGAGAATATTTTAGCTCCCTTCATCTGATCAATGAGCTCATCTATTCTTGGGAGTGGATACTTATTCTTTATAGTAGCTTTGATAAGCATCCTATAATCAATGCATAATCTCAAAGTACCATCCTTCTTCTTTATAAAGATGACTAGTGTACCCCATGGTGACACACTTAGTCTAATGAACCCTTGATTTAGCAACTCTTGCAATTGTACCTTAAGTTCATACAATTCTGTAGTAGTCATCCTATAGAGTGCCTTAGATTGAGGCTCAGTCCCTGGTAGAAAATCAATTAAGAAGTCAAACTCTCTCTTTGGTGGTGTTGGTGCCTGCATGAGCAGTCAAGTTTCAAGCATATAAGCATGCAGGCACCTTCCCTAAAAATCCAAAAAATATTCTAAGTCTTTAGCCTCCTCAGCAATTTTCAACTTCAGCATCATATTTTCTTCAGAGGAGGTCATCATCATCATGTTTCCAATCATCACCCTATTGTTTCTTGCGGGGGTCATCATCATATTTTCTGTCGACCTGATCTTCTGCTCATAGGGTGATATTTTAACATCGAGTGATCTTACTTAAGATCATCCTGATGATGTTGCTGCAAGGTTCTAAGTATGACCTAATCTTTTGTGGGGTCATCATATTTGAACATCGGGTGATCTTAGTTAAGATCATCCTGATGTTATTTTATCACTTCATGTTTGTTGTTTTATCACCCTGATGATGCTGACATCATTCTTATGTCAAGGTGATATCTGCTTTTCTGCCTGTCTATATCATGATATTTCTAAAGTGGGGGTGATATTTCAAATATCCAGTTATCTTCTGAATATCACCCTAATGTATGAATATGGTGGTGACGTCATCAAGGTCCGGGGGGTCATATTTCTAACATTAGTCATTTTATGGAGATCCCCTGATATTTGCAAATATGACGATGACATCATCCGGATATGAGGATGTGCGCGATAGGTAGATATGCTAATGACTTCAGCAGGATATGACGGTGACATCATCAGGATGTTCATCGGCCAGACATTTGGTATCAGCTAAGCAGGAGGATCTTCCTCTGATGCATCAAGTTGTGCTGATGAAGGTGAATATCAGGTTGATGTTTCACATGAAGGTAAGGTTATCATGTAGATGATGGTGCTGACGTCAGGGTGATATTGAGCATCCAGATATCATGCTAGAGGATGATGATGATGAAGGGCTTATGCTAATGTCGTCGAGAGAAAAAGCACTGACATCATATATGCTTACAACCTAGTATATAAAGTATTAAGGAGGTTGCTGCGGGGTGCATGTGGGATAATTAGATCTTGCATGATTTGAAACATCAAGATGATACATTTTGGCAGGAAAGGTTTGCGATGCATAGTATGATGTTTTTCCCAAGGCCGCGGGTTGGTACACCATTAATGGCGGTTGTTGTAGAGGTATGGACTATGGCGTGATGTTTCAACCACCTAATTAATGATATGAATCCCTAGGCGGCAGCGTAAGGCTCGAGATCTCTTCATGTCCCCTCTTCCACCTGCTGCATTGAATGTTTGAGCACCAATTTATCATGACGTGTTGTATCTGGCAAATTTTGATCTGCCATGTAATTGAGGCTAAGCACCTCCTTGCTGTATAAGTAGGGTTGTGTTGCTCATTTGAAGGTTGTTGAAGACTTGGGGCATTTTTGTGTAAATAATGAAGAACAGGGCATGATCTTGGTTGTTTTATCCCATTTTGGAGTTTATGAGTTGCAACATGAATGTATTTTGTACATATGTTTAGTTTCATGTTGATTTATATGAAAAATGCTATACTGCATGTGTTTATCTGTCTGTCTCCTTTGTTGCATGCCTTTCCTTCTTTTGAATCTAGTTGCTAAGGGTTTCATAGATTCTAGGATACAGGGTTCTGTATCACATGCCTAATCTCTAACTTCCATTCAAGGAGTGGATTAAACTGTTTTAGGTTGAGTATGGAGAAGGTTGTATGTCTGCAGGGATATCTGTAAGTAGAGGCAGTTAGATACCCATTCTTGGGTGATGTTTGTAAGGCAAGCATCAGTCCAACCCCCTGAAACTTGAGTGAAAGTTGCAAACCATCTATTGTATATGTCTAGTTGACTCCTTGCCCAATGGATAGGCACCAGTCTACTCCTGGGTCAGCAGTTATGAGCCAAAACCCCTTATCTTGCATCCAAGACATTATGTCCACCCATTTCATCACCTCCACCTGTTAGTTGTAGGAGTAGGATTAGGAACCCCCTGCATACTCTCATACCCAACCAGACAAATATGTCCAAGAATGTTGCCAACCTTGTGATCTGTCATGCAAATCTTGGTCCATACATGAGAGTATTCTGCCTGTTGTTAAGTTAGATCTTTCTACCATTGAGCTAATCAAGGTTACATATTTAGCTATAGGGATACCCCCCTTGGTACGGTAGAACCAGAAGTGAAGGGGAGGCAGCTCACGCAACCTCCTGTATTAGTTGGCTAAATCTGCCTGTGCATTAGAACTGGCAAACCCTAATGCTGATTCAGAAGAAAAACCAACAGGTGGTAACTCTATCAACTCTATAGGGAATACATCTCTGAAATCTCTAAGGATTGGGTAGTCATTGAACACTATTTCTTCTTTGTCAAGGTCCTTTACTTGGATGACATAAATTACACACCTTTTCCTCTTGGCTTTCTTCAATTGCATAGCCAAGATTTGCCTAAGCTAAAAAGGTCTCTTAGATCCATTAATTTCCACTTGATTCCCTAGGTCATCCAAACATCTAACAACTTTGTCTTCACAATTTACTAATATTCATCTAACCAATTGATTCCCAAAATCACATCATAAGAGCCTAAAGGAGCTACATATAGATTTACTTGTGTCTTAAAACTAGGAAGTTGTAACTCACTGCATGCTAGACATGAGTCTACTCTCTTTCCTGCTCTATTGCCATATTGTACCATCCAAGAGTTTTCCATATGTCCAAGTCTAATTGATAACTTAGATACTACTCTAGGATCTACAAAACATTCTATGGCACCAGAATTAATTAAAATAGAAACAGGTAGTCCATGGAGCTTACCTTGAAACTGAATAGGTGCTACTTGAAAATCTGCTTTGTAGTTGTCCACTGTGGTGTGAATCTAATGTTGAGGTGCTCCTTGTTGATTCTTGTTTCCCCTTTTATGTGGACATGCATTTGCATAAAGCTCTCCTCCACAACTATAGCATCCATCCTTAGGTGCTCTCAGTCCTTCATCTCTTTCCCTCTGATTGTTGTTTCTATTGTTATAGCCACCTCTTTGGTTTCCTCCATGTTGGTTTCCACCATTTCCATCTTGAGAATTATTACATCTCTTTAGATTCCTGATATGCCTATTATTACATCGATTATTATTCTGAGGTTTCTTATTGGAAAACTTAGTATCTCTCTTCTTACGGTAACTAACTACTTGTTGTAACTTCTACTCTTGTTTAATTGCCTTATCGAAAATTGCATCCATAGTAAGTGGGTTATGAATGTCTAGCTCTACTCCAATCTAAGGCTGTAATCCCAAAATAAACTTCCTGATCTGAAATCTCTAATCTATTTGATATTGTGGAACATACTTAAGTAGATTTGAATGTTGGAATTAGTCCGGACAACTGAGGAGGGGGTGAATCAGTTGTCCCACAAATATTAATATTTTTTTCTTTTAATCTTCTTTAACAACTTTCAATCAGATAAGCATTAAAGCATGAATCAATAACACAAGAGCAGAAATAAATTGAGCATACATAACACCACGATTTTTACGTGGAAACCTGGTTAAGGGAAAACCATAGTGGGAGTTAACCCACAAGATTCGTATCCTATTAAAAGTACTTAGAAGAAAAGAGAAGGCACATGCCTTTTGGCTCATTGCTCAAGAGAGGCTCACTACCTACAGAATTTATGTTTAATATAGAAAGAATTAACTAATAAATAGCATTTGCTTCATGCCTAGTTCAGTTTCATTGAATCCTCACAAAACTTCTTCTCTAATTCTTCATCCTAAACATCTCTTGTTCTTCTACTTCTCCTCTGCTCTACTCTGCCTTTGATCCTTTCTTTGGATTTTATTATTTTCGCTCAAGGATAATTTTCCACAACTCATCAACAAGCATTTATACGCTTCATCAACCTTGGAATGAACATCAAGGTTGGCACTATAAACATTTGACTTAATGTGAATCACTAAGTTGTTAGCCAAACATAATTGGGACTCAAATCTTCCTTGATCAACATGCCATGCTTCATAGAATTGCTCTTAGATCATTCGCAACATGCTTGAATCATTCGGTCAGCCAAGACTAGGAAGAACAACAACACCAAGAAGGAAATCTTCATTGACAAGCTCAAACTTCAATGTAAACCTCCAACATAGTAGTCACACAATCCAGATACCTCCACAAGCACATTGAATTCAACAAAAACATTCGCACTCCTCCAAATCATCAGAATCACTTGCATCTTCCTCTAGAACCTCAAGAACACTATCTGCCATGACTATCACATTAGAAAGATTGCTTGCAGACCTCCAAACCATGAAACACTTGAATGGATGATACACACTAAATTTCCAAACATGCCTCTAGATCCATAAATCATCATTTGACATATCCAAAACAAACCAGACCTCTTTCCTGTCACTCTGTCTCTTCTGAACACTGCAAAACTGGTTCAACTTAGATGGCCATAGCTTCTTCAAATCTTCATGTGAACCCTTCAAAACTTAACTAGAGCTTCTTTAGACAATCCCCTACTCAACCATATGGTCCACATATATTAATCCTCATTAATTTTCTCAATATCCTCAACAATCCAGTCTTCTATACAGGCAACAAAAATATGATACAGTTGACACCAATGGCAACAAGGATATGTTGACATCAATGACAACACTGCTTAGGCACATATTTGCAACAATATCCCCCTTTGTCATTGATGGCAACATATGATGTGAAAAATTGATTTGACCATCAAGACAAGACCTTCTCTACCTTTCTCTTATCACTTCTACAATCACTTTCTTCACTGCTCCTCCTTTCATCAGCAATGAGTTTTTCACATGAACTTCTCTCCCCCTTTCACATCAATGGCAAAGGGCACATATTTGCAATCTTTTCTCCTTTTTTGTTTTAGATTGATCCCAAAATTTTCATACTGACTACTCCCCCTGAGTACTATCTCCTTAACATCAATCCAGATCACAAGATGTGACTGTGAATTCCACCAGATTGATGCAGCTTATTGCATTTTAGTTCTGATCGGGAGGGGTAACAACCCCTAACTTCTCTCTGAGATACTCAAAAGTATCCTTGGGAAGAGGCTTAGTGAAAATATCTACAATCTGATCCTTTGAAGACACAAACTCCAACTTGACTTCATTCTCATTTACCTTCTCTCTCAAGAAATGAAACTTGATGGATATATGCTTTGTCTTTGAATACAACACTACATTCTTTGAGATACTTATTGCACTTGAATTATCATAGAAGATTGTGACAGGCTTCTCAAACACAAATTTGATGCCCTTCAACATTTGCTTCATCCATAGAACTTGAGTACAATTGTTTTCTATTGCTATATACTCTGCCTCTATTGTAGATAGTGAAATTGCCTCCTGCTTTTTGCTTAGCTAAGAAACCAATCTACTTCCCAAGAAGAATGCACCACCACTAGTGTTTTTTCTGTCATCCACATCTCTTGCCCAATCAACATCTAAATATGAATGTAGAGTGAAGTCATTATCCTTTAGATACCATAATCCATAATCAATTGTCCCTTTGAGATAACTAAAAATTCTCTTAACTGCTACAACATGGGATTCTTTAGGATCAACTTGGAATCTAGCGACAAGCCCAACTGCATTCATGATATCAGGTCTAGTCTAAGTCAAATAGAGCATTCCTCCAATCATTGATCTATACCTTTTCTGATTTGCCTTAGGTGAATCATCATCTTTACTCAACTTACTGTTGTTATATGGAGCCTAATCAGACTCGGAGGTTAAATTTACCCCACTTTTATCGGTGCGGTTTGCCCCCAAATTTCTACAGGGTCAAGGGGCAACGCCCCTTGTGGGGGTTTTAGTATCAGCTTGGAGGATTGGTCTATTTGACTCAAACTAGACCTGATATCATGAATGCAGTTGGGCTTGTCCCTAGATTCCAAGTTGATCCTAAAGAATCCCATGTAGCAGTCAAAATAATTTTTAGATATCTCAAAGGGACAATTGATAATGGATTATGGTATCTAAAGGATAATGACTTCACTCTACATGCATATACATATGCTGATTGGGCAGGAGATGTGGATGACAAAAAAAACACTAGTGGTGGTGCATTCTTTTTGGGAAGTAGATTAGTTTCTTGGCTGACCAAAAAGTAGGAGGTAATTTCCCTATCTACAGCAGAGGTAGAGTATATAGCAGTAGCAAACAATTGTACTCAAGTTATGTGGATGAAGCAAATGTTGAAGGACCTAACACAGTTTTTTATTATTTTATTAAGGCGTCGAGAGTTATTTTTTCATTGGCTGACATAAAAAATGCTATTTTTTAACCAACAAAAGTCATGATAAAAATGTCTAAGGATTAGGGTTTCTGTTGATATTGTATTGTAGCATTTACAGTGGTATTGATTTGCAGAGATTACTGGTTGTAATTAGTTTGATTTAATGAATAATAATATTAGACTCTCAGTTTGGTGGATGTAGCCCGAGTTTGGGTGAACCATGTTAAAACTTGTCTCTCGCTATTATTATTTCTATGTATTTCCATTCCTCTGTTTAATCTTTATTTGCATTTAATTGATATCTTCTACTGACTAACCTTAACACTTACATCTGGTTACCATAGGTGTACCTATTGGCTTTGAATCTTCCATTCCAAACTTCTTCAACAATTCTTTCACATACTTAGACTGAGATATAAAGATACCTTTATCTGACCGAGTGTTTTACAGACCTAAGAAGAAGTTCATTTCACCAAACATGGAAATCTCAAATTCACTTTGCATCTAATCAGCAAATGTTTTGCACATACTCTCATTTCCACCAAAAATGATATCATCAACAAATACCTCAACAATCAGAATATTCTCATGATCAATCTTGAAGTAGAGATTACTGTCAGCAGTGCCTTTGCTATAACCTAGCTTTAGCAAATACTTATCTAATCTTGCATACTAGGCTCTTGGGGCTTGTTTGAGTCCATACAATGCTTTCCTTAATCTATAGACCATGTCTGTCTGATCAAACAACTAAAATCCTTCCAGTTGCTCAATGTAGACTTCTTCTAACTCTCCATTTAGAAATGCTGACTTGACATCCATCTGATAGACTTTGAAATCTTTATAAGCAGCCAAAGTAAGAAACAATCTAAGTGCCTCTATTCTTACCATCGGAGCAAAAGTTTCTTCAAAATCAATTCCTTCCACTTGAGAATATCCTTTGCATACCAACCTTGCTTTATTTCTTACAACTTAACCATCTTCATTTAGTTTATTTCGAAAGACACATTTAGTTCCAATCACATTTTTGTCCTTAGGTCTAGAAACAAGATCCCAAGTGTGATTCTTTTCAATTTGCATTAATTATTCTTCCATTACCTTTACCCAGTTTTCATCTTTGCAGGCTTCACTTACTATTTTTGGTTTAATCTTTGAAATTAGACAAATCGCTTCTTGATCTTCAGCAATTCTTCTCCTAGTTTGAACACCTTTATTTCTATCTCCTATGATTTGATCTTTAGGATGATTCATCCTCACATACCTAGGAGTTTTGGGAATTGGTTGAGATTCTATTTCTTGAGTTGGTTCCTCAACTTCTGCACTATCCTCTTGAATTACTAGATTTTCCAGATCAATCTGGATCTGAATCTAAGTTTGCACTTGCCTTTCTTGACTTGAATTTTCATCTTGATCATCTGAATCATATCCGCAAGACCTAGAATGTCCTTCTTTGGTCTCATCAACTTTGACATTAGCACTTTCAACAATCTTTTTCAACCTCTTATTAAAGCACCGGTATGCTTTGCTTTGAGTAGAGTAACCCAGAAAAATTCCTTCATCACTTCTTGCTTCAAACTTGCTTAGATCCTCATCTCTTTTGATATTGCATTTACTACCAAAAACTATGAAGTGTCTTACAGTAGGAGGATGACCAAACTAGAGTTCATAAGGAGTCTTACCAGAATTGCCTTTAATCTACACCTGGTTAAGAGTGTAGACAATAGTACTCATAGCTTCTCTCCAATAAACTTGTGGAACATTTGTTTCCATCATCATGGCCCTGGCAGCTTCTTGAATGGTCCAGTTCTTTCTTTCCACAACTCCATTTTGCTAAGGAGTCCTAGGATCAGATAACTGTCTTTTTATTCCATGTTTTTCACAGAATGTATCAAACTCACTGGAGGTAAACTCTCCACCTCTGTCGAATCTCAGACACTTTATTTTTATACCAATCTCATTTTCCACCATAACTTTGAACACTTTGAATTTGTCAAAAGCTTCTGATTTTTATTTTAAGAAAGTTACCCACATCATCCAGGAGTAATCATCAATCAGCAACATAAAATATCTATATCCTTACTCACTCCTAATTCTAGTAGGACCACATAGATCAGTATGCACAAGTTCCAATCGCCCACTTGAAAATTGTTCTTTACTTTTGAATGATGTTTTGTTCTATTTACCCAATTGACATTCTCTACACATGCTATCAGGTTTCACAAGTCTTGTAATATCTCTCATAGCCTAAGTAGAACTTATCTTGACAATGTTATCAAAATTCACATGACACATTTTCCTATGCCACAACCAAATCTGATCTGTCTGTGCAATCAAACAACTTTCACTAGAACTAATTAATTGAAAGATGTTACCTCCAGTTTGTGTACCAGATGCAATTTCAGTTTTGGAGCTTTCCAAGATTCTACATTTGCCATCCTTGAATCGGAGATCATAACCCTTGTCAACCAACTGTCCAACACTAAGAAGATTATGCTTCAGTCCTTCCACATATAGAACATCATTTGTGTTATTCTTACCGTTAAAAGAGATGGATCCTCTGCCACAGATTCTACCAGCTGAGTTGTCTCCAAATTTCACAATTCCACCTTCATATTTTTCAAAGTTTATAAACTTACTTTTATCACCAGTGATATGATGAGAACATCCACTATCAATCACCCATTCATCCTTTCAACAACCTGAGCAGCCAAAGCACTTTCCACATTTGCACAACTAGCAGATTTAGTAGACACTAGATCTTATTCTTTGATAGCAATGAATACCCAATCATCTTCAGTGGCACCTCCATGATCAAATTCATCATATGTGACTCCTTCTTCTCTAGCTTTTTGTTAGGGTTTGGCTTTGAAAATTTCTCCAGACATCTTGAGGCAAAATGACCAATCTTATTACAAGAAAAGCATTTGAATGGCAACTTTCCTTCATACTTACCGGATCCTCTTGGCAATAAGAGATTCTAGTTCTGTAGACTCAATTTCATCATCTTCAAGATCCTTCCTTGCCTTAGCAAATCCATTTGAACTTGCAGAAGAGCTTTCACCCAGATCATATCTTTGTTTAAAACCAAATTCAGACTTAGGTAGAGAATCACCAAACTCACTTAATTTGAAAGATGGAATTTTGCCAACCAGCTGATCTCTTGTAACTTTTGAAAAAGTCCTGATCTCTTCTATAGCAACAACCTTATGTTTGTATGAATCAAGTAAAGATTTGAGCACTTTTTCCACAATTTCTAATTCATTCAAAGTTCCACCAGCACACCTGATACCACACACAAGTTCATTTATCTTTTGCATGTAGGTTGTGATGTTTTCATCTTCACTCATCCTCATATTTTCAAATTTTCCTCTTAGACTTTGTAGCTTGGCAAATTTTACATATTCATCACCTTCATAAAGATTCTCCAACTTCTTCTAGATTTCATGAGTAGTTTTTAGTCCAAAGACATTTGTCATTTCTGAATCAGTCAGGGCACTCAACAAGGCTTCTTTAGCTCGAAGGTTATTTTCAGCATCTTTGATTTGATCTGGAGTTAAAGGACCTTTCTCTAGAGGTTTATACTCATCATTGGTTATCACCCAATAAACATCACCCATGCATTGCAAATGGCACTCCATGCAACTCTTCCAAATAGAGTAATTTGTTCCATCAAATCTTGGACTATCCTTCTTGTAAGTTGATATCTTGGATCTCCTCAGGTGGTTAAGCTTCTATGAGAAGAACCTCGCTCTGATACCAATTGTTGGAATTAGTATGTTCAACTGAGAGGGGGGTGAATCAGTTGTCCCACAAATAATAATCTTTTCTGCTTTTAATATTCTTTAACAACTTTCAATCAAATAAACATTAAAGCATGAATCAATAACACAAGAGCAGAAATAAATTGAGCACACATAACACCATAATTTTTACATGGAAACCTAGTTAAGGGAAAACCATAGTGGGGGTTAACCCACAAGATTTGTACCTTGTTAAAAGTACTTAGAAAAAAAGAGAAGGCACATGCCTTCGGGCTCACTGCTCAAGAGAGGCTCACTGCCTACAAAATTTATGTTTAATACAGAAAGAATTAACTGATAAATAGCATGTGCTTCATGCCTAGTTTAGTTTCATTGAATGCTCACAAAACTTCTACTCTACCCCAAATACTTCTTCTCTAATTCTTCATCCTAAACATCTCTTGTTCTTCTGCTTCTCCTCTGCGCTGCTCTGGCTTTGATCCTTTCTTTAGATTTTATTAGTTTCACACAAGGATAATTTTCCACAACTCATCAACAAGTATTTATACACTTCATCAACCTTGGAATGAACATCAAGGTCAGCACTATAAACATCTGACTTAATGTGAATCACTAAGCTATCGACCAAACATAACGGGGACTCAAATATTCCTTAATCAACATGCCACGCTTCATAGAATTGCTCTTAGATCATCCGCAACACACTTGAATCATCCGGTCGGCCAAGATTGGGAAGAACAACAACACCAAGAAGGAAATCTTCATTAACAAGCTCAAACTTCAATGCGGACCTCCAACATAGCAGTCACATGATCCAGAGACCTCCACAAGCACATTGAATTCAACAAAAACATTCACACTCCTCCAAATCATCAGAATCACTTGCATCTTCCTCCAGAACCTCGAGAACACTATCTGCCATGACTATCACATTAGAAAGATTTCTTGCGTACCTCCAAACCACAAACCACTTGAATGGATGATACACACTGACTTTCCAAACATGCCTCTAGATCCATAGATCATCATTTGACATATCTTGAACAATCCGAACCTCTTTCATATCACTCTGTCTCTTCTGAACACTATAAAACTGGTTCAACTCAGATGGCTATAGCTTCTTCAAATCTTCATGCGAACCCTTCAAGACTTAACTGGAGCTTCTTCAAAAAATCCTCTACTCATCCATATGGTCTGCATACATTGATCCACATTAATTTTATCAATATCCTCAACAATCTAGTCTTCTATACAGGCAGCAAAATAGGATACAATTGACACTAATGGCAATAAGGATATGTTGACATCAATGACAACACCACTTAGGCACATATTTGCAACAGTGAAAACCTCTCCCAATAACTAGTTACAGTCATACCTCCTTGAATCAAATTCTAAAACTCTGTCATCTTCTTGTCAAAGAATAACTGTGGTAACCATCTTTTTCTAAACCACGATCATTACTATAACAGCTTCAACCAGGTAACAGCTTCTTATCTACCTTCTCATTATCCCACCATGTTGTTGCTTCACCAGTCAACTGGTAAGATCCCCACATTTCTTTCGTGTGATCTAAAAGGTTTCATAGCCCAAAGTAGTTCTCCATTTCTATTATCTAGGCTTCAGCTCCATCTCCAATTGTCTTTCCGTCAAATTTTGGCAGTGATACTTTCTTAAGGTCTTTCCCCAATTCTTCTGCAATCTTTGCTTGATTGTTACCATTAGCTCCAACTTTAGGAACTTGAACTTCTATCCTTGGATTCTCATTTTGTACCTCAACCCTTGGGTTTTCCTTAGGATTCTATCCTCTAGGATTCCCTCTGATCTCCTGCTCAAGATAATTCATCATCGTGTCTTGTTGGGTCAAGAGAGAAAGAATACGGTCCAATCTTCCATCTTGATCATTACTAGCATCTCCATGATCCCTAGCATTTTGACCACCACGAGCACCTCCATGTGTACCTCCACAATTTCCTCTATTTTGACCAATTCCTGATCCTTCACCTTGATAAGTGTTTCTAGTATTCATGATGGATAATCTATATCAACTTCATAACTTAGCAAAATAGTCCCAAAGAAAACAGAGGCTCTAGTGTTCAACCTAGAGCTCTGATACTAAAATGTAAAGTCCTAAATTTCATCA
Source organism: Cunninghamia lanceolata (assembly GCA_027924645.1). Lineage (NCBI taxonomy): Eukaryota > Viridiplantae > Streptophyta > Pinopsida > Cupressales > Cupressaceae > Cunninghamia > Cunninghamia lanceolata. The sequence continues at coordinate 5,629,887 of BSBN01000628.1, read as the reverse complement.
TGGAAGTAAATGAAGTAAATAATCCACTTAAATACATTACAATATCGAAAGTAAAAGGATGTAATTAATCCACTTAATTACAATATAAAAGATAAAATGGGTGTAATTATTCCACTTAATTACAATATCACAAGTCAAAATGGACAATCTCATAAATATGAATCAAAATGTCATTAAATCAAAATCACGTGCTCATTCCAAGTAAAAGCACTATAAATAATATACAAAATCCATAGGCATTCATGCCATATTACATCCAATTTCAAGATACAATAATCATGTACAACAAGAATCAATAAATCAATACACTCATCAGTTGCACGAACCAAGTGGTCCACCACCTGCAAGCTGAGAGATGGGAACATGGCCCAAGTTCTTTTCTACCCAACCATGAAGTAATTACACTTCCCCAAATCCCTTCATGAAAAGAAGGAAACCTAGCCCTGCATGAAATGTCTAGCTACCTAAAAAAAACTGGTAGGAGGGAACACCCGATGCAACCCTGATGTCTGAATGTGCAATTCTAAATAATGAAATGTAGATTGTCTCACAACAGGATGTGGCAGAGATACATATATAAGTTTGCTAGAAAAAATAAACATCTATTTCAATGTCATCTCGATTAGATCTAATCCTTAAATAGTAACCTAGTTCAATTCCCAAAAAGAGGAAAAGCCATATCTGAAAATCCACATTTGGCATCCTAGCTCAGAAAGTAACCCAATACATTCCTAGATAAAAACTACTTTTTTCCCCAAGAAGCAAGTAAATAAATAATAAAGAATCAAAGAATTCAAGTTTACCAATAAATTAATCAAAAATCCCTTTCCTAAAATATCAATCAAGGAAAAACACTTTCAAAGCCATAATCCATTTTTTGTTCATACAATTGCATCCATAAGTTTATCAAATTGATATAATCACCAAGTCCATATTTCAATCATAATTCACAATATAAATAGTGTTTTAAGTGATTTAAGCAATCTCACTGTCAAATCTATGACATGAACTATCTCAATCCATTTATCTATAACCAAATAAGTTCACAAGTTAATAAAAAAACCTTACTGTCAAATCTGTGACAGGAAGTCCAAAAACAATAAAAATAGTCTTCCTGTGACAACTGCGATAGAAACTATTGTAGAAATAAAAATGAATAGAGAACAAAGTTTAATCATATTACTATCATGATGTGATAATGTTTACCAACACGTTTTGAACAAAAAATCAATAACGGAATATGTATATGGAATATAATAGTTTTATCAATTTTTAAGAGGTTATGATCACATTGTTTGCTCAATAAAGTAGGTTGATTTATAACATGAACTGATTCCAAAATAGCATATAGAATGATAACAGTTGAGATAATTTATATCTGACAGGAAAATAATATGACTTTGTCTGGGAAATATAACTATGTTTCCAACCGTAAGTAATTTCAAGAAGGGGGCGATTTCACTTATCATAAATAAAGAGACAAAGATCTTCTAGGAAAGGAAATCAAAACGGCCAGAAAACGAGTCATACACAGGCAACAAAAACATAGGCAACCAACTTACATCAGGTCGATCATCATGGAAACATAAGACTATGGTATATTCAACTCAGGTTTGGAGAAAAATCCATTCTTACCCAATCAACTACACGGCCAAAGAAAGAAAAGCATAGGATTTAACAACAATAATAAAGAGTCAAACTTATGCCTATAATTTAGCAGCCTAGAAGAAGCAGGTTAACGCCCAAGGAAAGAGATCAGTCTGAAATCAAATGCCAAGGTCTTCACCTTAAGGCTGCGGCAAAGGTAAAACCAAGAAAGAGAGCAGTATAAAATAATAAAAGGGGAGACACAGGCCTAGGTCTGTCAATTAGTGGCCAGGAGGAATTTTCAGTAAGTTTGTTATAGCAAGCCGATTGGTAATCAAACATAGGCTAGCAAAGAATACTCACATACAGGCCAATTTTTCCAAGTTTACTATAATCTTTCAACATACTTTTACTCAAAGAAAAACACAAGATAAATACCTAGATTAGTTGCCAAAGAGGGGAGTCTAAACTTGATTCCAGTCTCTAAGCAACTTCTTCCAATCGCTGTCCAACCAGAACCATGTCCTCTCTCTATGCTGCTACAAATAAAAAAGTCCTCTACTCAATTCGTGGGTGTTCTCTTCTTCTCAAGATCTCTTCTTTTATTAAATATATCCCCTAATTTTGGTGATCCTCTTTTTAGGTTTAAAGACTAAAGATTGATAACCGGTCCATACTCTAGTTTGCATGAGATTTTGACCAATTAAAAAGGCTCACAAATTCTATTAAAATAAAATAATAGCTATTTTAATTAGCTTACTATCATATGAATGATAGTGAGTAAATTTTAATTCTTCTATTCATTTCCTAAATATAATAAAATTATTTTTAATATAATTTAACTATTTTTAATAGACACAATTACTTTAAATAAATCAAGAAGTGAAATAATAAAATTATATATATATATATATCCATTATAAATTTTTTTAATCTGTAAGCAAATTTTATATTATATTAAAAAAGTTATAAAAATTACAGAGTAAAGATAGCTACCATGGCTAGATTGATTTTTCTTCTGCTTAGACTGAGCTCTGAGAACCAAGGGTCATGCAGGACCGACAAAAAGAGCCACGTAGGGCTGCCCAAAATAGAGAGCTGACTGAAACTGAACCATAAACAAAAGAGGCTCTCCCCTGACAACAACCCAAACTTACATGTTATTCAGAATAGATAAAAAGAACTATACAGAGGTGACAAACTGCAACCATAGGATTATAACAGAACAACCATTAAAGAGATTACACCTGCACAGAAAAAACCACCAACACCATCTGTCATCACCTATCAACCAGCAAGGATTCCTCAGAGCTTGCCTTCTTTGAAGAGGTAATCGTGGAACTCACCAACCTAGTTGAAACCATTAGTTGGGATTAGGTAAGCATTTTCTTTAGGAAGTCCCTTCCCCTTTGAACCCTGCTCCTATGCACAACCAACTTAGCTCTTTTGATATGACCCCTAGCTGATTGGCTTTGAATAGATCTTTCAGCCTTGGGAGCCCACCTCTTGCTGCCGTTGTGAGCACCTCATCGAGCCCATCTAGAAAAGTCACCTTCAAAAGGTGCTGCACCAGAAGCTTGACCTCATCTTTAGGAGTAGAAACATCCAGAAACATCGTAACCACCATAAAAGAGATATCTGAGTCTACATGGTATCTCTCTCCTCCAAAGACAAAACTCTTGCCAAGGATGAGCTTGGTTGCCTTAACAGAGAAAACATCATTCTCCTTGAGAACCCTTTTAAGCCTCTGCTCTGTGATTTCTCCTTTGAAAGCCATTTGTTTGACTTTTGGGGTGAGGCAAACTGGGGATTCCATGTTGCTACAGTCTAGGTAGCTAGCTGGGAGAAGATGAATGATGATCAGTGGAGGAGGAATCAGCATAAAAGGATATCTGAACCAAAACTAGGAGCTGAATGCAATAAAAAGGCAACTGTCATGACTTAAAATGATGAGGCCTTCTCAGACAATTACTTCTGATCATGTCACCAATGCACACCATGATCTTTGGGAAGCGAACAAGCCTAAAAAATGTTCATTCGCATGCTCGAGCGCCTGACACCCAACCTTGTAAAGCATGGAGCCATCCTTGCTAGCCTATATCTGCCACCGACAATGTGCAAAAATGATTGTTCCCAACTAAAAACCCCTGCCACCCCACCAAGATGGCCACCTCAGCATGGTGAGGTGGTGCCCTCCCTGCCACCCTCTCAGCTCAATTCCTTAATCCTTAATCCATCCACTCCCAAATTGGAGAGGCGATCCGATTCCAAATTTCCTTCTTGATAGATGTGGTTGATGGTAACCTCCCAAAGGGAATTTAAAATTTTGAAAGTCTCTTCTAGGAGAGCCTGTAGAATCCAATTCTGGCAATTCTTTGTTCTCGGGGCATTAACAACGAATATTGAATCACCTTCATTCATTACTTTATCAATTTTTAGTTCTAAACATAAAAGAAGAGCTAACCTAGATGCATACATTTCCACCACATTATTAGTTCCCTCAGTCAAAAGAGGTGCTAATTTTGCTATTATTGTCCCTTCCCAATCTATCACTACAAAACTTACCCCTTAGCGGCCCAGGTTGCCTCTGGATGCTCCATCAAAATAAAGTTTATACCATCCAAAATCTGGCAGTTGTCACTTAACATCTGCTCGGCTCAACCTTGATCCTGGGAGGCTGGGATTAACACAAGGTAGAATCCTGAGTCTGCTCCAATTTTGTCTCATGAGCACATCCCAACTTTAGAAGGACTTAGAATTACACCCTTGATCCAGCCTTGAGTTCACCACTTTCACGATCTTAGCATCCAATTTATTAAAAAAAGTCCAGATGGGAGTGGTTGAATCCCTAAAAATTATGCGATTCCTTTCCTTCCAAACTTCCTAGACTAAGAGGGAAGGGCAAGTCCACCACAAACTAGAAAAAGTAGAGTTTTTGAATAAAATTGGCCAGCTTAAGAAAAGATTAGCCAGAGTTCTTCGGAGCACTATGCTAAGGCTTAACTTACCACAAAGCCAATTCCAACATTTAGTAGTAAAGGGGCAGGTTACAAACAAATGATCTCCCGATTCCTCATCAGCCTTACAAAGCACACACCTGGAAGGACCACTAAATCCCAATTTTTTGAACCTATCCATGGAGAGAATTCTCCCTTGAATCACTACCCAAGAGAACATTCTAGCCTTCGGAAGACAGAATTTTCTCCAGCAAAGGTGACTTGGCATATTCGAATCTTCTTCCTACCTCTTAATAAGGATTCTGTGACCATCCTTCGCATTATAAGCCCCCGAGGCTGCTCTCGTCCATCTTAGTTCATCTTTGCCTTCTCTGAAGTTCAGCCTTTGATCCTTTACCGCATCTTCAAATGCTTTGGTTTCTGCTAATCTTAAACCTAGTTGCCTCACATCTTTCCATCTCTAATCAATTATCCCATTGATAGGAAAGAATTCCACATAGTCCCTGACAAACTTGTCCCAATGAATAGAAGTAACTTCCATAACATGCATGAGGCTGTCCAAGTTTGCCAATTTTCCAAGCCTACTCTAAGAGTCCTCCCAAAAAAGAGCAGAGCGCCCATCCCTAACATCCCAAGAGAGAAAGTCCAAGACTAAATCTCTACAACTCTTGATATAATTCCACACCATTGATCCTTTGGGTAAAGACCACATACTAAAAATACTAATTTCTCCTGCATCTAGATATTTGGCTTTCATAATTTTTACCCACTTTAGGTCTTGGTTGGCATAGATTTGCCAAATCAACTTAGCTCCAAGAGCCAAATTGTGCAGGCTAAGCTTCTTGATGCATGTTTTTGTTACCTTCTTCAATCTGTGAATCTTCTCCCAACTAATCAGAAGAATCCTTTTCTTGTCCATTGTCCCTTGCCAAAAAAAGTTCTTCATTTTCTGATCCAGTCTTTTGCCCACCCCAACTGGGAGAGGAAAATAGGACATCATAAACACTAGCATTGCTACTAGGATTGCCTTGATCATTGTAAGTCTATCCGCCCATGAGAGCCACTTACCTTTCCAAGAAGTGAGCCTGCCTTCAATCTTTGAAATCAATGGGTCCCATAATTTCCTAGACTAGACCCTAGATGCCAAAGGAAGCCCCAAATATTTGCTAGGTAGCTTACCAAGTTTAAACTCTAGAATCTGAATTATACTTCTCTCTAAGACTAGCTCTATATTCAAGAAAAAAACTTCATATTTTTCAAAACTTACCTCTTGTGCTGAGATGGTTGAATACTATTGAAGGATGACTTTGAAAGCTCTTGCCTCCGCTACCCTCGCCTGGCCTAGAAGCATGGTATCATCCGCGAATTACTGGTGGGAGATCGTGGTCGTCCTAGTGGTGACTTGAATTCCTTTGATTAGACCTGTTTATGTAGCCCTAGTCAAAGCTCTTCCTAGAGATTCTACCATTAGAATGAACAAAAAGGGCAATAGTGGATCACCTTACTGGAGCCCTCTAGAGACCTCAAAAAACCTTCTAGAGTCCCATTCACTAAAAATGAGAATCTTGGGCAAGAAATCCAATTGAAGATCCAATCCAACCATTCCTTTTGAAAATAAAAGGCTTCCAAAACTTTGAAAAGGAATCTCCAATTAACCTTGTCATAAGTTTTTTAATATCTAATTTCAAAAGCATCGCTTGCTTCCGAGTCTTTGAAACCAAATGCAAAGCTTCCTGCACAATGATAACCCCATCAAAAATAGACCTACCCAGGACAAAACCTGTTTGCTCCTCCAAGATTAGGATGTGCAGCAATCTTTTAATTATGTTTGCTATTGCCTTAGCCAAAATCTTATAGACTATGTTGCACAAAGAGATCAGCCTAAAATCTTCCAATCTCTCTAGTTTTTCTTTCTTCAGTATCAAGGCAACGAAAGTGTTATTGATCTCTTTAAGCACCATTCCTAATGCCCTGGAGTCCTCTAAGGCCGCCACTACATTAGGCCAAACAAATTCCCAACTTTGTTAAAAAAAGGCTGCCAAGAACCCATCAAGGCCCGAGGCCTTATCTGGATGAAGTTGAAAGAGTGTTGTTCTCACTTCTTCTTCTAAAAATCTTTGGAATAACATTCTCTTCTAATCTTCTAAAACCAAATTTGGAATACAATCCAGAAAAAAACTTTGATTAAGATTTGAACCATCGTTTTCATTAAGAAGATCTTGAAAAAAATTCACCGCTGCAGCTGCAACATCTTCCTGCTTATCACAGACCCTCCCATCCGGAAGCTTGATGCTAGAAATTCTTTTAGCCTCCCGTCTAGATCTAGAATAATTGTGAAAAAACTTCATATTCTTATCTCCTTTCAGCCATAATCCCCTTGATTTTTACCGCCAAAAAATTTCTTCTTTTTCCAAAATTGAATTTAACTTATTGAGAAGCTCTTTTTCTTTGAGAAATTTAGCATTGTCCATACCTGATTTGAAAATTTCTTCATTTAGATTCCCCAATTCATCTTTAATAGCCCTTTTCTCTTCAAAGATATTTTTGAAATGTAGTTTATTCCATTCCTTGATTTTGTGTTTCACTTGTTTCAACTTTGTAGCTAGAATGAACATCTTGGAACCAACAACCTGCGCCTCCTTCCACCATTGTTCCAACAGGCCCAAAAAAATTGGATCTTTGAACCACATTTTCTCAAATTTGAATGGACATCTAATAGTTTTTTTCTCTCCCTCAATCTCGAGCAACATAGGGAAGTGATCAGACCCAGCGAAAGGCAAAATCTTGCTTTCCAAAGAGAAGGCAAAATTCCTAAGGTTGCCTTTGAAGAGAAATATGTCCAGCTTCTCTACTATAGCACAAAAACCCAATCTTCTATTCGTCCAGGTGTAAGTCCCATTGGCCATTGAAACCTCCAAGAGATGATTGCTGTCTACAAATTCTTCAAAGTCAACCTAGGATTGGAACTTCCTACCAACTCCTCCCCTCTTATCTTCTAAGTGGAGGATTGCATTGAAGTCTCCTCCAATACAAAAAGTTTCAAAATCCCTCGAATTTAGCAATCCCTCCAACTCTCTCTAGATCTCTCTTTTTTTCAATACAAGAGTTTGGGCCATACACATTGATTAACAAAAAATTCAAATTAGAAGAGAAACTTTTGACTTTACAAGCCAACCATCTACTTTTCCTATCCACTAACTCTAAAAGAACCTTATTACGATGCCACAGCGTAATCAAAACCATGAGCTTGTCCAACACCATTAACTGCCAATAACTTCCATGAGCCCAACTTTTTGTTCAAAAGCTCTAACTCCTCATGATTAAGTTTTGATTCTTGGATTAAGCAAATATCAGCCTGAGAAGCCTCCAAGTGAAGCTTCACCAGACATTTTTTGTTAGGGGCATTTAAGCCCCTAACATTCCAAGTTACAATTTTCATCTTTCTTCAAGAAGGGATCCACCCTTCCCTACTGTTGTGTGGTTGCACAACACACCCCATTTTGACTTGACAAAATAGGGACCCAACTTTTCATTTGGCTTTGCTTGTGTTTTCTGCTTGCTCGTGGTCTAGTAAAAGTAAGATAGTGCAGATGATCCTGCATAAAGGAGACTAGGTAAGTCATCATGATGAGGTCAGTTTTTTCAAAGTTGAATTTTCATGTCAATAACCTCATGGGTAGATAGAGTACAAAATTTCATGCAGGTTTGCCTTTTGGATCACCTAGATATTCCTTAGGGAACAAAAGTTATGATGAATCAAAGATCTGGTCAAACCTGATATTCCGAGGGGGAGGATCATATTTCTTAATATCAGCCATCTTACGAAAGATCACCCTGATCCAAATTATCACCTGATAAAATCATTTGCTCCAAACAGCTGGACATCAACTTTATGTGATAACGATATCTACCTGACAAGCAACATCATGTATTTTGCGAAGGTCAAATTCCTAAACATCACCCAATATTTAAATATCACCTGATATTTTAAATATCTCCCTGTCGCAAAATATCACCCTGAACCAATGTCCTGCTGATGTCATTCAAACTTGATAATCAAAGAAATGAACATACCGATGATGTCACCATCCTTTTTACTTCGAGGAGGTATATTTCCAAACATGACCCTTCTTACATAACAAGATAGTGATGTCATAATGCAACAATGATGAACCAAGTCTTTATCCTGTTGACGTCACCCCGATATTTTGACCGAAGGTCATTTTAGTCTAGGGGGTGATATTATAAACATCACCAGACATTCCGAACATCCCTTGATATTTTGAATATCTATCCGATATTCTCAACCTGACCTGATTTTTTTGACATAAGTCCTTCCACCTTAAAATAGATGATCATATTATACTAAGGGGGTCATATTCTGAATATCACCCTATCCTGCAAAGATCACCCCGCACCTTACCGCCATAACATTAAATGCACTCAGAGTTGGTAGGTGATTCCTGCTGATTATGAACTTGATACATACACCTGGCGGGATCCAGCAGTTACGTACAAGTAAATCAGCTATTGCATTTAATTTGCCTTAATTTGCCCTAATTTGCCCTAAGTGACCTGATGCATAGGTTTAAAATGAATTTACTAAGTCATTTTGTATTTACTTTAAGATAAACCAGTTTTAACAGAGAACTAATCTTCTGAACCCTCTGACGAATAACATCCAGACGCCATAGTTTACAGCATAACGAAGCAAGCGAAAGTCATCAGTATCAGGATCACTTTCAGATAATCATTAGCATAATCAAGATGATAAGCACATCAGGTAAGTAATTTGAAACCCTCTAGTTGTCATCTTTCGCATATCCAGGTATCATGGTGTTTACTGGTTTGAAGTTATGCATATCAAGATAAACTAGATGATGAAAAACTATAATATGCATGATGATTAATAAAAATGTAGCATATATGCATGCATGTGGTATAAAATTGTAAGACCAGTCTTATTCAATTGCAGGCACTCATGGCGGACAAGTGGTTAGCTAAGTCAGAGGCAGAATTCCTAAAGCCCATGTTTGCTATACCTGAGGGTGTTCAATTCAAGTACGGTGCCATCACAGATACACACCAAGGGAATACGAATCTGGCTGCCTGGTCAGTTAAAATGAGTGATGATAAGAATAACAACACCCTGCTAGATGCAGTTTTTGTATCTAGGACGTGGAATGCGGCTAGTTTTCCCTACTCCAGGAAAACCCCTAAGTTGGTTATTGAGTGTGCGAGAAATTATAACCTGCAGACAAGGAGGGTAGAGAAGCATGGCAGAATATATGCTGATCTGTCAATCAAGGGTATTGCTGCCACTTTCAGTTTGCCATTGGGCAAGAAAGTTGCCAACATAGATTTGAGGAAGTCGGAAGCAGAATATGAGAATAACAAGAAGTCTGCTAGGAAGAAAATGTATCAATGGAGGGCGAAGAACAGTCCTTATCCTGCAACAGCTAAACTTCCTATACATCTATATAAATTTGACTTTGATGATGAGTACCAGTACATGATAGCATTGCTAAGCAGAGTAACAGGCCAGCCTGATGCTGGAAGTTTTAAGGACTGGATGTATGCAGTCATCCTGATGTGTCTATACACAGATAGCAAGCCAATGTGGGCCAAGATAATAAGTGATGCTCTGGATGAGCAGCTGATGAACTTAGGAGGTCTAGATTGTTCCTTCTATATGACCTCATATATAGTTTATTCATGTGCCTACAAGGGTACATTTGATGCATTGATTATAGATGGAAAAATTGGAGGCACAACCAATGATGCACACATATGGGATCATCATCCCCAACTGCAAAGAGTGAATTACCTCTAGGATTACAAGCTGGTAAATGATGCATTCTCTATGCACTTGGTGAGAACAATGGAAGAAGATAGAACCAAGAGACTGAGCATGGAACCTCAAGAAGTTATCTATAGGCATGGAGCCTGGTTTATCCAATTTACCACTTTCTCCTATATCAGGATTGAAGGTTTTGAGGGGGAGCCTCTCATGCTCCCAAGGTACCCTATAGATGCTGTTGTCTTAATGGAGTTTCTAAGACAAATCTCTATAATATTGAATGCCTATAAGGCAAACAACAAGCTTCCACTAGTTTTGTTTCCAATTACAATGGGCTGGTACATGTGCCCAGATTCTGAGAATATAAAGAAGGCCATAGATGGTCTAGCAATGATGAATTTCTAGCCTTTCCTGTTAGTAAGATCATATGATCCATATGGGAGGATGCAGAAGATCATGGGGAAACCCATCCACCGAAGGAACCTTGAAGATTTCTAGGCAGATTGTGAAGATGAAGCTGAAGCCTGAAGAAGAAGGTATCAAAGGTTAACACTTAACCAAATCAAGACCTTTGATTGCGTCTCCATCCCAGTACAACTGAAGAAAGATGATGGAATGATAATGGCTGATGAATATGAAGAGAGAAAGATATATAATGATACCATCTCTGCACTGGATCTCACTATACAGGAGGATATCTCCTTAGATCCATTCACAGGTAGGCTATTACAGCTAACCCAAGCTTGGGTGGATGAGTAGATAAATGTTCTGAAGAAGAAAGGTGTTGTCATCATGGTGGATAATAAGAAGAAGAGACAGGAGGTTCCTAAAGATGAATATGATGACTTCTTAATTGTGAAGAGAAAGACTAAAGGAGAAAAAGAACCACGTCCAAAGAAAAGCAAAAGACCTCCAAGAGGAAAGAAAATTGATACTAAACCCAAAGGGGTTATAGTGGAAAGAGTGATAGTGCCAGTTGAAGATGCATCAAGATCTAGACAAGCATCAGCATCATCAGTACAACCTCCTCGGGATAAACAAAAGGCCAAACAGATCCAGAAGCTAACTGCACAACTTACTATTGCATATGAGAAGGATCAAGCCTCACATAAGAATAAAGAGAAAGATATTCCTTTAGAGGAGGAGCCTGAGGAAGAGGAGGGCCCTATATCATTCACTAGAAAGAGAAAAGCACCTCAGGTGGTAGTCACTACACCTAAGAAACCAAGGACTTCTATGAGAGATGAAATAAAGCAAACTCCCATAATGTTGAGGGGAGTAGGTGGGGAAGTATTTAGGAAGGAATTGCAACATAATGTTCCACTTCCCACCATTGTAAAGTTCAAAACTGAACAAGCAGAGGAACAATTGAAAGAAACCTCTAAAATACTTCAAAGTGGTCAAGTCTCATTAGATGAGACAGTCGACCTATCTGATGATGAGGTGGTGAAAGATGTAACTTCACAAGGAATGGAAACCCTTGCTTCCAAGACCCGAATAACTCCTCATGGAACTCCATCAGTACAAACAGTGTTAGACGAGATGAAGCAAGTGAAATCAGGGTAAGAGAAGAGCCCAAAAAAGGTAGCCCAAGAGATGGGGCTTGATACATTGATTGAACAAGTAACCAGTCCTGCAGTAATTGATCTTACCTATAGATGGGATGCAAGTCCTTAAAATCAAGGAGGTATTCAGGATAAAGAAGAAAATATTGAGGAAGTAAAGATGGCAGAAATAGAGAGCCACACTTTAGATATGGGTGAGTAACAACAAAAGGAAGTACCTGTTGAACCCAAGATAGTTGAAGTCCAAGATAAGGGAGGAAAAGAAAAGGATACATTAGAAGATCCTGCCCTAAAGGTACAAGAAGTAATTGTTACAGCTATTGAATAAATTATAGTTCCAGATCAGGTTGGTATACCTAAGATAGATATAGTGACATCCACAGAAGCTAACATGCCTCATGATGAGGAAATCACCAAGGTGGATGACACCCATGGAGGAAGCAAAAGATCAGGATCAGGATAAACATGCAGATGATCAACAAGATCACCCTTTGGGAAAAGAAGTTCCTTAGCAGGAGGATATACCCAAAGATCACCCTCATGAGGAGCATCATGAGGAAGAAATAAGAAGATCACCCTCACCATCGAACATGATGGTGGATATCAAAAATCTGGGTGATCATCGTGATGATGATGGAGACCAACAGTCAAAGGATCCAATTCCTCAGTGGCTCGAAAAGGAAATTGGCGCAGAATCAGGCGTAGGGATACATGAATTTGATGTATCCACATTATTTATAGAAACCCTAATAAAGCCAAAGAAGAAGCTAGAATAACTTCTGCAATACAAAGGGATCCTGATACAGGTAGGAGAACAACACAGGTAGCTATTCCTACAGTTGATAAAGAAAAAGGTAAGATCACTCTGGATGAATTCTAGATTATTACAATGGATTTGGGATTTGCCAATGAGGATCAGGAAGGACAAGAAGGTAAGGACATTATTGATTCATTAACTCAAAGAGTGAAAAGAGAAAAAGAGAAAAATAAACAACACAAGGAGCACATTGCTTAGTTACATAATTACATAAAAGGGTTAATTGACCCTGACGATGTATCTAATGATCATGCAGTCCCATTGACTGCTATTTCTCAGGATGAAGTAAATGAATTGGATCTCATGAAGCATGAGTCATCCATAATGAGAAAGTGGGTGTTATCGACATTTGATGAGGCAGAAGAAGTGGTAAAAGCCTCTTTAAAGAGATGGAATTCTTTGAGTGTCTCCAGGAGAAAAGTTGATAAATTGTAGATGGAGATAGGGAAGAGGTCTTTTTAGCTGGATAAAATTTTATCATCTTGGAGGAAATAAAGAGAATTGACCTTCAAATTCTCATAGGAAATAAAGAGAATTGACCTTCAAATTCTATTTTGAATGTGATGTACTTAAAAGATGCAACATCAAACTAAGAGATATCAGCATGAAATTACATGATATGATGTCATATGAAGCTGAAATTTTAGAAGTACTGGAGGGACAGATGGAAGGCAAAATAGAAAATCAAGATGAAGAGTTTGCAATTAAAGCTCTACATAACAACTTCCAATAGGAGGCTGATGATTCCTTAAATCACTTGACAGAAGAAACTATGGATAAGATCATGAGGATCAGGGTCAAGATGGAGGATTATAACGAGACATCCAGCAGCAGGAAAAGTAAATTAGGAAATCTCTGAGGCAAATATCAAATGCATAGGCACGTCACCATCAAAGCAAAAACTCAAGATGGCAGGGAGATAGAGAAAATACTACAGTCATATGAAAATATCCGGACATCCATGCAGGTCCATGTACAAGGAGAAGCTCATCAAGATGATGAAGATTTTGAAAGTGATGATACTAGTGCACATCATGATGATGATGAAGAACCCGATGAAGGTACGCCATAAAGGGAACGTAAGTGCATCAAATGCTTAGGAAAGTATAAGTTGCCTAGATGGTTGCCAGCTGGCAACCTGTGTCACATGGAAAGAATTGACTTGGTCAATGAATGTAAACCATAGATCTTAATAGCTAAATCTTGATCATAGATCAATTGTAACCGCTCCCTCACCTTGTTCTATAAAAGGTGCAGGGATGCCTCATTTTAAAACATTCAAAACTTAATTAAAATCTATTTTCTGAAATATTCAGGGCTCATTTCAAAGTTGTTGTATACATATATGTTCATGTATACTTAATAAATGAGAAGACTCTTTTGATTACAATTCATCATAAATCTTGAGTAATCAGTGTGTGAATTCTGGATTGATGCTTTGATTTGTTGCGTCCCTTGGAGTGCATATCAGTTTGCATGTGTTGTCTTCATACCTTTCCTTTGAAGTTAGCATCGACTGTATCTAGCTGTGGAATGTCTTGGTGAACATATGGTTTGATTTCTTCTCTTCATGACTGTATCTGATGTATATGTGGCTCAATAGCTGAAGTTTCAACATTAATTTGAAATATTTCTTTTAGTTTCTTTCAATTTCAGAGCATTTCATCACCTTAATTGCAAACAATTGACAATCCTAAGCAAATAATACAAATATGCAGACATCCCGTAGATAACTGAACATATTCAGCATATTTGAGATTAAAGCATGTCAAAATGATAAATCTCATGCAAAGATTTAAAGATAGACACAATATTTGAAGTATATCCTATGTAGAATAACTCTCTGTGTAGCATTATTATAGGAAACATTATCTTACTGATGAGATCTACGTAAGGCCCCAAAATGGAAACAGCAACACACATCAACCTCTGAGTAACGTTATAAGATTAAGACCTAATCAATGGAGACTTAAGATCATGAATTCTCTTAATTCATCATATCTTTCAAGATGAGTAAAGGTTAATGTGTACTTTTATTCTATGTTTGTTTATGACTAACATCATGATCAACACCTACTTTCAACATTTCCAAAATCTTCTTCTGACCACTTGCCTTGCCATCTATCTTGAGTTTCTCCGCATTAGGTGGCCTTCCCCGCTTCTTGGCATCACCACAATCTGGGGACCCCTTGGCTATATCCTTCTAGCAAATCCCAAGCTTCTACTGATCCCTCAGGATTTCTAGAAAGTCTTTTGCATCATGCTCTATACCTACTTCTGTGAAATCATCATGATCTTCCCAAACCAATTCTAGATCTTCATCCTACATTCCTCCCTTGGAAACTTCTTTGGCTTCTTGTCCTAAAGTCACTAATTCCTTGCTAACTTCTAGTAAAGAGTCTAGATTTTCCATCTCAAAGTTATTGTCAATCTGAAGCAAAGCTTCCCCAATTTTCTCATTCAACTCATTGTTTAAAACTCTCAGACTTGAACCCTGGTCGACTTCCATCGAGTCTTCTGCCTTCTCTGGAAATGCCTGCTCCTTGTTGAGCCTGATTGAACTGGCTGAACCATCCACTTTGTCTTGAGAACCCAAATTCTCCTCTGCCCTCCCCTCTTCCTATTTTGACTTTTCCTTCCCCACCTTAGGGAAATCCCAAGATCTCCAACCTAGGATTTTTTAAAAAAGCCCTGAAGGTTTCTATTTTAAAATTGCTGGTTGATCCAGTTGATCCCATTCTATGATTACTTCCAGATTGTGCTAGGGGGTGCTATGCAGCTTTATTTAAACACAAATTCTGACAAAATTTAAACCGCTGGACTCTTCCACCCATTCTTCTGCACAAACAAAATGACCCAAACAATTGCCTAGTTCTTCTTAAATTTCTGGCTGCCAAAACTCTATGGGAAGATTAGGAAGTTCATACCATTCTTGTGAATATTCCATCTGATGCTTCAAAGGATCAAACCCTATTTCCCATTTATGAATATAGAAACCAAATCCATCCATTAACCAAATTCCTTCCAAAATCTCCTTTCTCACCTCTGTCGTGGGACAAGTTACCAATAGGAAACCTTTTGCTAGGGTTTTGAAGCTGAAGTCTTCTGCCCACTTCTCCTTCCACCAATTTTCTGGACTTTCCTTATTTAAATGCCATCCGAACCATTTGGCTATTAACCCTAGATCTGTTGATAACTGAGAGGGGGGGTGAATCAGTTATCCTAATTATTTCTTCTTTTGAACTTTCTTATTAATCAAAGCAGCATTGAATCAAACAAACAAACATTACCATGAAATGAGAAACACAAGATAGTATTTTTGACGTGGAAACCCGGTTAAGGGAGAAAACCACGGGGTGATTAACCCAAAGATTATTCTCTATTAGAAGAATAAGGAAAAAGAATGGCACTTGACAATTAGGGCTTACTGCCCGAGCACACTGCTCACAAAGAGGCACACTGCCTATAAGGAGACACACTGTCTACAAAAGAATGTTATACAATACTTGAACTTATTGGAAGCATCTACATATGCTAGAGTTTAGTTTTGGTTAGGCTCAGTATACTGATCTGCTGCACTTCATCTTTCCTCTACTCTTTATTCTGCTTTCCTTTCACATACCGAATCTTTCTTACTGCTTCTGCACTGCTCCACACTTATTCGCATACACCATACCACAACTACACTTTTCAAAACAAAATCCATCCTCTATTTATATCTGCACTAGTGATTTCATTATCTTTCTAGTCGGCACCCGGAATAGTCTATGTTCTCACAAACTCTGTTCTGTCGGCTGAATTCTTGCATATCAAGTAATGTGGATCAAGCATATACTTGTAGATGTCCTTAATCATGTTAGCCAAACATGATTCATGCCTTCACAACCTTTACCATCAATAGTAGCACATCCGGAAAGTAGTCTGATACTCTGTCAGTCAGTTCTTCCTCTGTTCTCACTGTCTCTCAGGAATCCGGTACTCAACTATTCATATCTTTTTCCTTGTCCATCACCGGAGGCTAAATCCTTGAATATACTACTCAAGGTAGTCCTCTTGACTTCCCCAAATCCACACTGCACCAAGACACTTCCTCTGAGAGATCCGGACCAATCTTTCGGACCTTGCCACATGCTCTGTTCTTGTTCACTGGACCATAACAATCTTCATTCTGACTTCCGGTAGAAACACACCATGACTTGCGGATATGTGGGATGACCTTTGTTGCCATCAATGACAACAACCATGAATACATATAGTGTCTCTTGCCAACAATCTCCCCCTTTGGCATTGATGGCAACACTTAGTGAAAAATGACTAAGTGTTTACACTGTGCTCCCCCTTGGCTGATGCTCTATCTTTATATACAACTTCTGGAACTCCTCCTTAGTTGGATTCCTCATTTTTCACTGTTCCTCACTCCCCCTTTGACATCAATGGAAAAGGGTAGGGTCCGCACACCAAAATTTTTAAAAATTTACTATACCTAGCCGCATATTACATACTCACATAAACTGAAGAATGTCTGCAAAGGATGTCTTCAATTGGACCAGTTCAGTAGCCCAACTTTTCTTCATTCTATCCAAAATTGAAATGTGACCACTCAACAAAAATGCAAAATCTTCTGCCCTCTTGAGATCTGTCGGATCATTTGTTTGGGTGCTAGTCTGAGCATCACTGATGGCCTCATGCATAGTTTCTAACTTAGGGATTATAATCCTTCTAAGTTCTCCCATCTGGTTAGTTATATTCTTCCTTTCCTTCTTAAAGTTCTTTATTTCATTTGTGATTACAATAGTTTGACATTCTTGATTTACTATGGAGGAAGAGAGAGGATCAAAACTTTGAGACAAACTTTGTAGTTTGTCCTGTTCCTCTTTTATTTTCTTATCAATTTCTACTGTTGCCTTTGACCAGGAGATACAAAATTTGTAAATGTCACCACCATCCTTAAGAGCATTTTCTAAGCTCTTTATTCCAATACTCATATTTCTCCTGTCATTAGAGATTAATCCTAGTACTTCTAAAAATCTTTTATCCAAAAATTCCTTCCGGACCTTTTCTTCAGCTGATTTTTCTAGAGAATCAAAATGTGTATCAACACTGCTGACTAAGGTTTTAAGATTACCGGAAGAGGAGGCTGTCGGATCTATCTGGACTGATGGCATAATCTTTTCAAGCACTCCAGAAGAAGCCTCTATCAACTCACAGTCTTCCATATGAGACTTTAGGAGTTTTTCATTTGCCTTAGCATTTGCAAATGAAGCTATCTTCATTGTCTGTACCGGAGAGAGGGAGTCAAAGTTGAATGGACCTTTTAGAAGCTCCAGTTCATCAATCTCTATTGTTTCTTGGCTCAGAAATTTTTGAATAGTTTGTGCAGTGTCTCTTGCCGGAGACAGATGTTTCTTCTCTTCTACAGTTTTGTCCTTTGGAGTCTTTTCTCCTTCCACAATCTTACCACTTTCAGTTGTGGTTTTCTCTATTGGAATCTTCTCTTTCTCTGCATCCTTGGTGCTGTCAACCTCTTTTTCTTTTACTGCTGCTTCTTTCTCCTATAATTTCTCTTCTTCTTGGGATCCGAAGACTGTAGGGGAAGCCAGAGGAGAGATGTTAGTCTGTTCAAGGGCCACTTCTTCCGGAGTAGATGATTCCAAGTCCACAACTGTTTCTGCACCTAAGTCCTCTACAACAGGAAGATTAAACCTTTTGAAGGCCTTCCAGACGATCTCTTCTGTCTCTATGGCCACCTTGTCAGTCTCACCAAGCATGAGTTGATTCATTCTTGCTTTACTCCTAAACTCATCTTTGCATTCTTTGAATATTATGTTCATTGTCTTGGGATCAATTTGAGGATATAGCTGAATAGCTATCTGCTCCCAGATCTCAAGATCTTTTGCCTAAGCATTATTCTTTCTTATTTCTAATTCCTTTTCTAGGCTTTTAGGAATTAGAGATATGATCTCAATGAAAGCCTTATTGTATATGTTTAGATACTTGATTGTGGCTTCCTGCAGAATCTTTTGGTTAGCCTCATTGTAGTCATCATAGAATTCAGTCATTGGTTGAAGGTTTTCATCCATCGTGACTAACTTGATTACACTCTCTAGAGACAGGGTGGGCTTTTCAACAAATACTTCTGCCATTTCTTCCTTGTCTTGGCCTGTGGAGGGTTTACCAGATCCTTTCTTCTTCTGTTTCTTTATTTCTTTTACCCCCTCGTCTGATTTTGTTTCCTCTTCATCTTTCTGACTTGTGTAAGCCCTTGTGGCTTTTATTTTAGATCTTTTCTCTCCTTTACCGGATGTCTGACCTTTTGGTTTTGACATTTTTGAGCCTTTGGTTGTGACAGGTGTAGATCCCTTTGATGATCTGGTCCGGGTTGAAGTTTCCACCGGAGTACTTTTCTTGCTTTTCTTTTCTGCCTCTTTCTTCTCTTCCTCTGCCTTTCACCTCTTTTCTCAGTTGACATCAAGTGCCTCCTTTGGGATGCCTAGGCCTTGAGCAATATGCTCTACCTCTTTTCTCACCTTCCTCTTGATCTCCGGTTCTCTGAGTTCAACATGGATTTTTATACTTAGTTCCTCAAATGTTCTGAACCTTTCTGCCTTTGGATCTTTAGGCTGACTAAGCATGTGTTGAACATGCAGTTCCACTATCTGTTCATCCACTTCATACCCCATGGGCATGATCCACATAGTTCTTGGTTCTACTACCTCCATTAGACACTGATCTGTTTCTACCATAAAACATACTGTGTCTTTGTACTTTTCAACAAGAGATTGGGGTATTCTTTCTCTTGCATGCATCATGCTCTGGAAGTTCTTGAAATATCCCCATAGAGCTATTTTTCTTGCTTTGGCATCCCCAAGTCCATGCAAATAATCTCTGATTTGGATGGCAACTAGTCTGTCATTCTGCCATATCCATCCACTGGATCTGAGAAGCTCATTCATGTAATAAAAGAAGAGACAAAGGATCAAATTGCCATACTTGAAGGAGTTTTTCTTGTCCTTCTTGATCTTCTGCAGATTTTCAAAAAGTTGGTTTACAAGAAGCTCACACAAGTCATAGTCTGCATTCTCCTTTAGCATTTGATAAGCTGTGTAAATTGCAGTTCCCGGTACTGAATTTTCCCTACTGGAGTGATAGATCTTGTAACCAATTATCATAGATGCAATTTGACATCCAGTTCAGTGATGTCTTCAACTATCATAGCTCTCTTATCAAACTTAGATCCGGTTGCATTACTAACTATCTAATTTTTGACAGACTTGAGAACAGGTAATCCACCAGATGAGTGCAGACCAGTTACAGCCCTAATTGCATCTTTGGTGATCTTGAAGGGCTTGTTCAACCATAGGAAGTTGTCATGCACTCTACTTAGTACATACCGGACCCATTCATCTTCTTCAAAATAGGGGAAATGGATGCACTGTGCAAAGTGTTTATCCCGGATGGCTTTGTACTGAGGTTTAATCTCAAAGGAGTCATCTATCAACTATTTGTGATAGATATCCATCAATTTTGATTCTCCAAAGTCTTCAAAATTTGCATGAATGTAAACCCTAATGTCCTCCATATGCAATACACCATGCGGAACACTAGAGAAGGCTCCTAGTGGACCTACCTCCAAAGATTTGTATGGATGTTTCTTGAATGTGGGGCGAGGTCTATCAGAGATCTTAACTATATTCGGAGTAGCCATTTTTTTTTTTTTAAAGATTTGCAGTGAGATATTGAAAATAGAAAATACCTTATGCACCTTCGGTTACACGGAGTGGTTGAATTGATTTCTATATGTAATGACTTCTGCAGGAGATCTTTGGTGAGTTTGATGAATCTTGTTGCAGAGCTCCACTTTTCACTTCTTCTTGAGTGCAGAATGAGCAAGTGATTTATGAGAAATCCTTTATATTGCTCCGCAAACCCTAATATCTGATGGCAATAAATGCTTGACCTACATTATTCCTGTTTGCCTTATTCGGATAATTTGGAGTACCGGATCAGTCCTGATCTATGAACATCATGCAGATCTTCCAACTATGAATAAATCAAGATGATACATCACAAGGACATCCCAAACATTTTGTCCAATCCGCAGAATAAGACAATGCACTTCCGGATCTCTCCGGACCTTTTTGTAATCCTCTATCATTCCGGAGCATCTCCCGGAACAGGTCTTACTTGATCGATCACAACTTCTTCACATTTTCATGCGGACCTCTGAAATCTTATCTGGATCATCTCAAGACTTATATATTCAAACCCTTTACTCCGCATCTTGTGCCACATCCGGCACCACTTGATTGGCTGGGGGAACAGGATTTTCTTTGAGTCTCCCCCTGAGCCAAAGCTCACTTTTTAATTTCTGGAAGAAATATCAGCACCAGAGTCTGGTGCAGATCCAACCTCTACATTCTCTAAACTTTTCTTTACCCAAATCTTGTTCATCTAATTCCTAACTTCATCCGCATTCATCTTTTGTTTACCCTTGTCTTGATTCTGATTATACACCGGACCTCTTTTGTCCTAATTCTTGCTTCTGCAGACTTTTGCATTATGACCGGACCTATTATAGATTTGGCAAATAATATTTCCTTGCATATTTGACTGATAACCTCTTGATCTGCATTGATTAGCCATATGACCTACTCTATTGCATGCAAAGCATCTACCAATGAATGATTTGTTTATTTGCATATTTCTGCATTCATGAGACTTGTGTCCATACCTTTTGCAGTTAAAGCACTGTCCAGAGAAGAATGAATTAGTCTTATTCATTCTCTTTCTGCACTGATTAGCTTTGTGACCAAAGTGATTGCAGCTGTGGCAGTATCCATTAAAAGATGGATATCTTTGAGCATTGGGCTATCTTACCGGAGGTCTTCTAGGCCTATTCCTTAGATTTTCTAATCCAAAATTATTTTGACCGGATCCGGAGCTTTCTCCTTTCTCATATCCCAAACCATACTTGTCATCTACCCTCTTTTGACTTCTAAGAAGAACTTCAAGTTGAGAAGAACTTATCTTGAATTTCTCTTTATATTCATTTGTTGTTTGAAGATCTCTTTTGAGAGAGACAATTTGATCCTCAAGTTTTTCTTCATTATCTTTGGCATCTTCAAGATCAGATTCAAGATGTTTGATAATCCTGTCCATCTGGAGGCAATCTTCTGATTTCTCTTTAAGAGATTGTCTTAGATTGTCTTCAGCTTTTCTTTTCTCTTCAATCTCTTGAGTCAACTTTATAACTCTTGATTCCATTTCATGTCTTACCATAATGACTTCTTTTGATAACTTTTCACATAACTTGGTTTTCTCAGTCAATTCTTCATTTGTATTACTTTCTTCACTTTGTCTTGCCAATTGTTGGAGCAGCTCCTTTCTCTTTTTCATAGAGAGACTTAATTTGTCCTTTAGTTCTCTCATGAATTCATCAGCCTGTTTGAGTCTTTCCTTTAATTCATTGACTTCAGAGTTTGACTGTTCAAGATTCTCAAGGGTAGTCTTGAGTTGCTCCCTTAAACCATATGCATCCATTTGAACTCCCAGATCTTCCTCAAGCTGTTAGGCTCTATTTGGAAGAACTTAGCTCTGATACCAATTATTGATAACTGAGAGGGGGGGTGAATCAGTTATCCTAATTATTTCTTCTTTTGAACTTTCTTATTAATCAAAGCAGCATTGAATCAAACAAACAAACATTACCATGAAATGAGAAACACATGACACAGTATTTTTGATGTGGAAACCCGGTTAAGGGAGAAAACCACATGGTGATTAACCCAAAGATTATTCTCTATTAGAAGAATAAGGAAAAAGAATGGCACTTGCCAATTAGGGCTCACTGCCCGAGCACACTGCTCACAAAGAGGCACACTGCCTATAAGGAGACACACTATCTACAAAAGAATGTTATACAATACTTGAACTGATTGGAAGCATCTACATATGCTGGAGTTCAGTTCTAGTTAGGCTCAGTATACTGATCTGCTGCACTTCATCTTTCCTCTACTCTTTATTTTGCTTTCCTTTCACATACCGGATCTTTCTTACTGCTTCTACACTGCTCTACACTTATTCGCATACACCATACCACAACTACGCTTTTCAAAACAAAATCCATCCTCTATTTATATCCACACTAGTGATTTCATTATCTTTCTGGTCGGCACCCGGAATAGTCTATGTTCTCACAAACTCTGTTCTGTCAGCTGAATCCTTGCATATCAAGTAATGCGGATCAAGCATATACTTGTAGATGTCATTAATCATGTCGGCCAAACATGATTCATGCCTTCACAACCTTTACCATCAATAGTAGCACATCCGAAAAGTAGTCTGATACTCTGTCAGTCAGTTCTTCCTCTGTTCTCACTGTCTCTCAGGAATCTGGTACTCAACTATTCATATCTTTTTCCTTGTCCATCACCAGAGGCTAAATCCTTGGAATATACTACTCAAGGTAGTCCTCTTAACTTCCCCAAATCCGCACTGCACCAAGACACTTCCTCTGAGAGATCTGGACCAATCTGTCGGACCTTGCCACATGCTCTATTCTTGTTCACCAGACCACAACAATCTTCATTCTGACTTCTGGTAGAGACACACCATGACTTACAGATATGTGGGATGACCTTTGTTGCCATCAATGACAACAACCATGAATACATATAGTGTCTCTTGCCAACAAGATCTTCTATCTTTTTGATCGAAGATCCTAAAAGCTTTGAATCTAATACCATTGCCATAGATTGGTTGCTTTTGGCCCTAAATAGGTTCTTACCATTGCTGCCCTTTCCAAAACCCCAGGGATTTCCCCTTGAAAGAAATTATCTTCTTCTGAACCCTGCTATAGGATTTCCAAAAAACCTGGGGTTTCCTCTCTGAAAATACTAATCCTGATCTGTGCCCTTTCGTGATCTATTCACAGGATTCCTCTCCAGTGTTGGAATCTCCTTTTTCCATCACTCTTCCTTCTGTGCCCTTTCATGGGTTTTCCTAATGGTAAACTCCTTTTTTGCCTCCACTACACATGAAGTTTGCCCATCTGCTATTGAGGAGCACACACCTGCTCCTTCGCTCATTTCTGCTTATATATCCATTATAATTTAATATAATTATTCAATTTATTTTACATATTTTCTTCCAAACATGTATAGAAAATGTTTATTATTATTTATTAATAATATAGAACACACAATTTTAAATATAATTCAAAAGAACATTAATATTTTTGACTAAATCATGCATTTGAAATAAATTTATTGTAATAACTAAAACACAATATTTTCTAAGTATCCAACCATCAATCACATTTATTTTTCACACAATGATGCATAAACATAAACCCAAAAAAAAATTGCATATGAAACTACATGAGTGTATGATTGTATTAGGGTTAACCATCCCATCATTTCTTGCCAAGTGGCTAGAACATCTCTACCTCAACCATGTTCTCGTCTTTGACGAGTACCTATATTCATTCACACTCAACTCGACGTCAATAGGTTAGTACCTCAAAAACATAGCTGAAACAACATTATAATCATATCGATAGTATCTAATATTTAAACTAGCTATTGCACTAATTTTGTATGCAACAGAGTAGTCGATAGGCAATTTGAGATCTCGATGATATGCTCAAAATTGTTTCTCCAAATCATTAACTTGACTGCCATCCTTCATGCCTATCTAAAGACTGATATTGAGTTGGAAAAAACTATTCAATCTCTTCAAACACAATTATAGACAGTAGAAGGTTGGAATTATTTATCAAGAATCCATGACACTTTATCTAATCATTGATACATATCCTTGATATGAGTTGGGAGCATGATCCCTACAAATCCTAGCTTGGTTCTGCTTCTCTTTATCTAAGTAATTAATTATGTTCTTTTGCTGATATGTGCTTGTTCAAGTTTAGGGTTCTTCGCATTAGCTCTTGTTGCAAGGGAAATTGCAATGGTGAGATCGCTGAAGACTAAGAGGAAGTTGAAGGTGGAGGTTTCTATTTTGGCATCTAGTGAATCACTAATTGACAAACATTTATTCCATTTCTAGAAATCTTCATATATAACATTTTCCACAGAGTTCGAGCTTCCTCTGGTCATTGATAATATCATCCTTAAGTACTGAACATGTTCATTGTAATTGTGTTTTGCTCTATGAGCAATGTATGACTCTCTTGTTGTGACTGTTGTGCAATTTTAATAATTTTATTAAACTTTTTGCTATTGTTGTTAACTTTATTCATCGGTGTTGTATTTTGTAAACTTTCTCATATAAATATTGTTGTAGCTACATTACAACTACTATTTGTAAAAGAAAACATTACACGAATTTGCCCCTAAAAGGTTTGAATCCTTCCATTGAATATAAAATTGTATGGAACTCACTTGTTACAAACCAAACTTAACCAAGTTTTTCTTTCACTAATTTTCTTAGTCCTTGTCAGTTGAGAGAGGAGGAAACATTTTAAGGCATTCAATGTGGAAGTATACAATTTAAATTTTTCTTTCCCAACCATCTCAGGTGTATCCTTAGTATAATTTGTGAAACTTTTAAAGACATCCATCTTAAGTCAGAAGCCATAGCATTGTGGAATTGAATTTTGTTCATGCCTACAGTAAACAAACATGAACAACCTAAGAATATAGTATTGAAGGTTACCATTATTTATGTTGGCTTCTATTATTAATCAAAATTTAGGTGGTATGGGCCCCTTGCTTGCTTCATACTTTTAAATTTGCATGCTCAAAGGAGCATGTTTGCCCCTGCTAAGACTTGAATCACTGAGTGACCTACAACTTAGGAAAAGAATTCTATGCTGGTGATTGAGGCATCCAATGCATATAAAATGCAGGCATTAAAATTTATCCCAACTTAAACAATATTATTATCAAGGAGGACCACAACAGTGGTATATACAACAAGAGATACAATATAGTAAGCCGTCAATGGTAATTACAAAACCATGAGCCAAAACCACCCAAAAGTAGATCCCAAATTATCTCCAATCAGAGATGCTTTGTGATATGCCAAATCATACACCAACATGTGTAACTCTCCCCTTTATAGCTCTTATAAGTGTCCAACACATTTTAATATTTCCCAAGATTGGAGGCCCAACTTCTAGAGGCCATAACTTTTGATCCGGGTACTAGATTAATGTACCGTTTGATGCGTCAGAAATCTCATAAAGAGATCTATCACACTATAACTATATTTTCCAATTATGTCAACTTTTAGAGCATTTAGGGACATCTAAGTGCCTCAAATCTAAGTTCAAATTTTTTTTGAGAGTTTCAAAAAATGGAAACTTTAATATCTTACAATCCAAGTATGATCTTGAGTCAAAACACACCCAAGATGTTTACTTAGAAGTTCCACACCTTTTAGGAAAATTATTGGTCCATCTATGCTCAAATGTAGAGTTACTAAAAATAGTAAGACTGGTCATTTGTAGCCCTTTTGGAAACTTTGAAAATTTTAAACCATTCTTCAAGATCAAGGGTATTCGAAAACACCAAAATTGGGAAGAATAGAAACCTTTTTGTAGTTGCAAGGTTGAGTTTCTAAAGTTTCAAACGCACAATGGAAAAGTGCTAGTCAACAGTTTCATTTTTTTTATAGGAAAATGTTTTCACTGCCTCATGACATGGGGTCTTAACATATCTGCACTTTCATAACTCTCCATTGTGAATTCCTACTTACTAATAATTATTAATTATGAAAGAACTCACCCATATGCCCTAACATTTACTAAAACAGAAGGCCACAATATACACTTGAAACCAAAATGTAGTTAGTAAGGGTTCAAAAAATTAAGGAACTTTGGATTATAACAGAGCCAGCTAATATATTAAGTGTTTAGGGTAAAATTGGATTTTGTTAATCTTTGTTGTTTAGATTTTGAATCCTCCTTTCACCCTAACATTGAAGGATCTAGGGTCGAGTGGCAAGCACTATCATACCCTAGGTCACTTGTAAATGAAGGAAAACATGGATTAGGGAATTAATTATCAATTTTCCTTCTCTTATGTCTAATTAACCATTAAAACCCTAATTATGCAAATATGACAACAAATTGATGAATAATAGAAAAAGCTCTTGCAGACGGGAGTAAAATACTAAATTACAGAATATCTATTTTTACGGTTCTGAAGCAAAACAGTCAGGGACACTAGAGCGGGCACCCAAGTCCAAGGTACCTACTTTTTGGGGGAATCTAGATATCCTTCTGACACTAATCAACCCTGTAACTTCTATTTCCTGAGATCTATCTGTAGAGGACACCGGAGTGAGTGCCCAAGTCCTAGAAGTGCTCCTTTGTATGATTTTTATTCAGATCCTGAATCCCTGATGCCTGCCCAGCCTTCCTGCAACTCCATTTTTCCTCGATGTGACACCCGTAACCTACAATCACAAGACTTGGTTTGGGGGTTGTGGTGTTTAGAGGTTTGCCTCAGTCAAACCCTAGAGGACACTTAAGTCTCTGAACACCATTGTCAGATAAAGAGGGTATGCCCTTGTGAGGTAGAGGCCAAAAACCAAAGGAATCAATGATAAAAACACAATGATATGTCAACTTGTAGTGAAGCTCTCATGGAGGAAGATGCTCTTCATGTCATGAGGAGATTGAAGCTCAAATATGCAAATATCAACACACAAAACATACAAGTATGCTCTTGCAACACAATAGAAGCCTTGAATCACCTTGAGATCATAATAGCTTGCTAGTAATCATTTAGTTTACAAATGAATGCCTAAGCTTGCTTATATATGCACCTACAAGCATTCCTGGCAAAATAACCTCCTAGCGGTCATAAATCGACACCCAGAAATTGGGGCTGCCCCAAAATAGGGCAGGACTAGGGTGCGGGTGCCCAAGTTATCCCCCCTATTTTAGGTAGGGTATAGATCAAGGGGTCCACCTAGGTCCTATTTGTCATGCAACCTAGGTCTCATTCCATCGGGATGCTAAAATATGAACTAAAATGTCCTAAATGCATACTAAAGACTCAAGAGCTAAACCTTATGAGGGAAAAGCCCCCAAGGGGATATTTTTTGACGTTACATTTAGCCCCCACTTTAATGTATGTATAAACGCAAGGCCAATACATGCATTAAACTAAGGTCACAAACACACCATGCATGGAGAAGACATACCGATCACATAAAAGACAGTAACAAGCATGCAAAACATGGAGAAGACAATTACAGTCATGCAGAACATGGAGTAGATAGTCAATGCATAGAAGACACATTAATCCATGGAAGACATAAATGATAACTTTTCTTTTCTTTTCTTATATATATGAAATGCAAATGCAAGTACTGGAAAGTAAACAAACATCCCAAAATGTAGGAAGCACTACTTGAAGGCACTGGTCTCTGCATATGGGGCAGCACACACACAATACATGCAAAACCTCCCAAAATGCATGAAGCACTACTCAAAGGCGCTGGTCTTTGCATATGGGGCAACAAACATGCCATACAAAACAAGCACCCCAAAACACACTTGAAGACATGGAGAAAACACGACAGACTAGCAATGGTGTGTTCCCTATTTCTAAGCTCATCACCATCTCAGGCACATTACAGGCACACACCAACAATTGGGCTTCTCCATAATAATCGCCAAAGAAACACTTAAGGGTTGAGTTGGTCACAGAACCGCTCCCTGCCTCTGCAGAGGACTTTTGAAAATGATAGGATGATGCAATCTACTCTAAGAAATATACCATCCTTGCCTCCATAGAGGGCTTAAGAAAAAGGATATGCTCAATATCCCACCTCTGCAGATGGCTTACATGATTGATTAATTGATTGCAAACAAACTCAGGATGCACGATGCTCTACTCTGGGGTGCAAGTCTTTGCATCTGAGGTCAAACACATTGCTAACATCTATAATAGATAGCTTACCTTATATGCCCCCACCTTAAGGTGGTTAATATTAATTATCGATATCAAGCATGTTAAGGTAGGATGAAAACACACAAGGGAACATCGACTTTCACAAAGCCCCTACCCCTCAAAGGTGACATGTACATTACGATCGCCAAATATTCCCACAAACACATCCCTGCAAGAAACATGTTAGTGTCTACAACATCATGATAAATAACAACATCAATGCATATGATTAACCACACAAAGAGCCAAGGTTATAAAATAAATTTGGAGTTTGAGGATAACCAGAGGCTATATCACGAAGCTCTCTGAAACGAATACTGCCAAGGCTAGATCCAAAAACAAACAAAGGTGCACAGAGCAGTAGTATTGTTAAGCTTTGTAGATGTGATAGAAGCATCATGAAATTCACTACGTGAAAAGCATAAGTGTTTCCACTAGCTAAGCGTTGGATAAGATATACAACCCCATCTTCATATTAGGAACTAAGTCCATTTGTTGATTGCTTTCGAAAGGGACACTAGGTCTGCATCAGTATAAATTTTTGTCATCATTCGCCCGCTAGATGGAAACACTAGAGGAAGGAAAACAATAAATAAGAGAGGAGAAAACAAGTGTCTTAGGGACAGTCATGTAGCAGGGTGCCACCAATTCACCAACCATGACACTATGTCCGTAAGACACAACACAAACAATGAAATCAGAGAGAGCAATTTAGAATAATGATGATACAAATAGAGGAAGGTCATAACAGAGGCGGTCTCCTGGTATCCTGAACCTTACGGGAGAATCTGAGGTCATTCCAAGAGGCCTAAACAACACATAACACATCACAGGGGAAGCACATTATGATAGAAATAAAAGTTTATAGATACTTGTAGAGCCCCTTTTAGGCTAGAAGTTGTCTATAAGCAAATCATCGTCGTCATCTTCCCACTCCCTAATGTTGGAGGATAGTGGGACATATTGTACCATAGCCAAATTCATATCTTGTTCATCATTTTGTTCATCGTTAGGATCATCTTTGTTTGGTTGAATGTTAGGATCCATGTTTTCTTGTTGAGAGGCAAGGTTTATAGCATATTCTTGTCTTCTTTTTCTTCTTTCTCTTGCTTTTCTATTTTGTTTTGTTTTACCGCTTATCTTTTGTAAGATAGGGCTATCCTCTTTCATAGGCTTTTGCAAATTAGAAGATGAAGCACCGGGATCAAACCTCATTTGTTGTGGTGGAATAGTTGGTTGTTGACAATGACCTCCATGTTGATGATTGTTTTTACACATTCATAACAAAAGTTAAAATTCACAAAAATGAACCTAAATGTCTTGAAAGATATGAAGAAATCAATTAAGACTACTTAATCCCAAGTTTATGTATGGTTAGGTCTTGACCTTGTGGATAATTCAGTAGGTTAATGTGAAGCTGTAATATGCAAGGGGCCTTACTTGATTTAAGGTGTTTTATGACTCACTGGACTCGAATTATGGAAAATATCACAAATATCAACATTTTCTTCATTCCTTTGCATAAATTTGTTACTGTATCACAAAGCTTTATATGTTTTATATTAACACAAGATTTTCTTTTCAAATATTATGAAAATTGCCAAATATCAACTCAGTTGTTCATGTTTCCTTCAAATATCAAACAATCTCCTTTAAATCTCTGTGTTTAAGCTAAGTATTTCAAATGTTTGGGAAAAGTTAGAGAAATCTAAATTAAGCTTCATTTTGCTACAGGATCTAAATGCTCTGTTATTCACGTTGTAAGCAGTACATAAAATTTGATTAAATCCATAGACTAAACCTTTAAATGTAAGCCCTAAGTATTTTCACGAACATACATTCAAGATTGCAAGCTTTTGGAGAGATAATATTTCAAATACAAATAAGAGCCAAAAAACACTCTTAAAGTAGACACAGAATTCCAGAGATATTTGTATTCAAAATAAACAGTCATATATGATTTACAATGTATGAATGACTCCTTGCTTCATTAATCAACTTACAGAAAAACTTACAAAACGTCTTATAGATACAGTAAGGAAGCTAGATGTTCCATGTATTCCTTATTGCAGACACATGCGACCTCCTTCTATTCTGAACTAAAATGTTCTTCTATTCAAAATGCTGAGACAAATTACAATTTCCAGCTCTGTTCTATAAATCTCTATGTAAAAAATTACAAAGTAAAGGGGCTCAATATATAGATTTGATTATCCCCAATACGGCCACAAAACCCTAGTCAATCAACAGTCTATATCTCAAGTGCAACATCGACGATGGAAAACAAAATCCTGCTAAAAGTCTCTGAGAAGCATACCCCATACTGAGTGTAAAAATGCCCTTTGGAACCCTAACAACCATCAAAATATCTTCTATTGCTTTTCCCTTTTAATTATGCTTCTTTTCACTTGTACATTTCTTCTCATTGAAATCCTTTACTCCTTTCGCTTCTTTTGTGATCCACTCACCCTTTGTGATGTCATCACCATTAGAGCTCCACCTTCCATATACCTGTATACCTGCCAATAGACATAAAAATGGATTTTAAATTCACGCCGCTTTCATCAATTTAATATTTCTTTCAAATGTTAGATTGGCATTAATTACAGCAATTAATGCGCCAAAAGTTTGGCCTTCTACCTTAGTATTTGCTTTTTTAAACCCTTTTTACCGTTAGTTTAATTTCGACATACATCCCATTTTCTTTGTATGTCTTCTTTGTATGTCACCATTTGTATGTTCTCTTTGTTCCTTTGTATATCGGGTATGTATATTATAAACATACAAGCATTTTATGCAAGAAATCAAACTAAAGTCCTTTACCTTTTATCCCCAGTGATTTTTTATTCCTTTGTATATCAGGTATGTATATTATAAACATACAAGCACCCCAAACATACAAAGACTTTTCAATTTTTAACTTTCTTTTCGCATCTGGTTTGTATCTCCAACTTGCATCCTTTTAAGTTGTATATCGGCTTGCATATCTTCATCATCGAAGTAACCCACTTAGTCGAGGCAATCTAAAAACTCACTCCGATCACACATATCTGCCCGATACAATTTTTTTTATTGGCGAGAGTACAAGTGATTCCTGCCGAAAAGTATCTATCACTGAGAGGCATAAGATCAGTATGATCTAAAAAAATTTCTCCAGCAAGCTTACTCACGCCGATGAGTGGTGGAGCCCACATTACTTTCCCCTTGTATCTCCACGATACAACAATACTTGTATCAGAACCCTTATATACAAGTATAGATACATACAAACTCTTTTGTATCACTTTTTCAGACTTAAACTTTTATAAACCACAGTTTACCCACTTTTCAACTCTGCGACATGTATAAAGTGCAATGCATCTTCCGATATACGTTAAGGTATGATGCATTGTTTTAACCAAATTTTAACCTTTCCTGAATTCTGCATTGTATGTATATTGAAATGTATGTAACCGAAAGCATACACATACAAAGCACAAAACATACAACAATAAAACCAACTTTAATACTTTTTCGAATCCACAACATGTATATCATGTTTTACATTTCCTTGTATATTTCCTTTCACTCAAACATACAAACCCCAATATACATCCAGCAGACTTAACTGATTATTCATTTAAAATTTGAACTCTACTAGGCTTGACTTGTATGTAAGAATAAAATTTTACCGAAATGCATACAAGTATAATGATTTAATAAACCCGACTGCTCCCTTATGTGACTCATACCATGACCCGATATACAAATGACTTTATATACAAGCGACCTTGTATACAAATGACTTTGTATATGCAACATACAAACCCTCTTATTGTACATTTTATAAAAAACACATATATCTTGCAAAATACTAGGAATTTTAAAATGGTTCAAAAAGCAATCCTCACTCATTTTTGACAAGGAATTCACCCATATTCAGCCCTGGTACTTAATGTTATTTTTTCTTCATTTTCAACAAGGTTTGTAACTTTCACTTCCTTTTCCCTTTTACCACCAAATAGACCCACACACAAAAGCAAAAGTCACAGCCACAACAGGGGTCCTCATTTTGCTAAGGAGTAAAATGGGGCATGTTGCGAGCATCACAACAACTAGCAACCAAATAAAATAATCAAATTAAAACCATTAAAGAAAACTAAATAAAATAAATTCATAACTTCCAACTATCTTTTCTACAAATCATCATTTAACTTGAGACCTAATGTATTCAATAAGGTGCATGAATTTTTCTATTTAGTTTAAGTGGGTGCACGTAATTAATAATCCTCATCTTGAAAATCAGTTGAACAAACTAGTGACTGATAGTAGACTACATAGTTGATGTCATTCCCTCATAGCCAACCGGATAGAGCCTTGCTACCAACAGGCATCCATAACCCCGACAACGTTATTGTTATAATTCTCCTAAGTATAGCCCCACTACCAGCAAGCGTCTATAGCCCTGGTAGAGTTACTTCGATGGCTTAATCTAGATTTTCAGTAAAATCTATTTTATTATTTTATTTATTTTATATTTTGTACTTGATAGAGATTTCATAAGATATTACAGTTGTAACTTCATGATGCAAGGAATGATCACTTGCTGAAATTAAGCTGAGTATTGTAATGGTAGCAAGGGTGACCTCTGATTTTTCACCTAATATCTACACTGGTAGGTTCAACAAACCCAAGCATTTTAGGTGTGTCATTGTGAGAAACTTCGCTTGAATACTCAACCCACAATTATTGAATACAAAATTTCACAAGTCAAACAACTTTCTACATTCATGACAGTCACAACAAGTTATGTATAAATTTTAAATAATTAACAACAATGTTCTAAATTTTCTATTGTTTTCACTGGTTGTTAGTCTGCTCCTACATACTTCAAAATAAAACAAACATCCCTACTAAGGCAACACAACACACAAACCAACAAACACAACAAAACAAAAAAAACAAAACAAAAACACCACTAAAAAACAAAAAAAAAAAAAAACAACCCAAAACTGTACATTATTTACATTATGATACATAGAAACTAACTACCCTCACCTCAATCCTAAAAGTAATGTTTCAAGTGTTGGCCATTAAATGGTAATGGCACATCTTCCCCTGTCAAGGTCTTGAGCTTGAACGTATTGTCTCTAATTATTTCTATGACCTGTAATGGACCTAACCATAATTTGTCAAATTTTCCATGATTTCCTTTCTTTTCATGTGCTTTATCCCAACACAACACTAAGTCTGATATTCTAAACATTTTGACTCTTGCTCTTTTATCAAACCATCTTTTGACTACTGCTTGATGTTTGGTGAATTTCTCAATGACTTGATCTCTTTTCTCATCTAATTGTAACATTTGTATTATTCTGGCCTCTCTATGATCATCAAAGCCTAGATATTCATTAGTAAACTTCCAGACTGGTATTCCCAAATTCACTAGAAGTATGGGATCAGTCCCATAAACTAAGTGATAAGGTGCATTGCCTAAGGCTGACTTAACCTTAGTCCTATCTACCCACAGCGCATATTTCAACAATGTGTTCCACTCTCTAGGATTCTTTTCAGTTAGCTTCTTGATTATATCCAATAAAATTTTGTTTGTAGACTCAGCTAACCCATTCCCCTGAGGATAATAATTTGAAGAAAACTTTAAAACTATCCCATACTCAAATGCCTGTTTGGAAAATTTCAAAGAAGAAAATGCAGGGCCATTATCACATACTAGCGAATAGGGAGTTCCAAACCTGGATATGATGTTTTCTTCAAGGAACTTGATAACTACCTTAGTAGTAGAGAACTTGCAACATGTGGCTTCAGTCCACCTTGTATAGTAGTCAGTTACTGTCAGTATAAACTTATGTCCTGCAGATGACGGAGGATTTATGACCCCAATGAAATCTAAGCCCCATTGTGCAAATGGTCTAAACTTAATCACTGGATGTAATGGATTAGCTTGATTCCTTCCCTTGTCTGTTGTAGTTTGACAAGTGTTAAAAATTCAAATGTGACTCTAAGTATCTTTGAAAATTGTAGGCCAGTAGTACCCTGCTCTCAATATCTTATGCATTGTAGCTAAATGAGAACCATGAGCAGTTCCATACTTATCATGTAACTCTAACAATACCTTATCTACTTCAGCTCTGTTTAAACATCTTAAATATATTCCTTTATGGTTCTTCTTGAATAGAAGACCTCCTTGTACCATGTACTTCTGTGCTTTAATCTTTAAAGCTCTCCTCTAAGAAGATTTCATCTTACCTGGATATTTCCCTAATATCAGAAAAGTGTTCAAATCATCATACCACCCTGATGCATCACTAGAATTCAACACATACTGTTGTTTCACCAAATTTGGATCTATGTTTGCTATGGTTTGTACTAATGCTTGTCCTCTAACCAACTTCATTGGAATAATTTCTATATCAAACTCTTACAATGTTGTAATCCATTTGGCTCTTTTCTCTCTAGGCTCATTCTGCATCAGTAGCATCTTAACAGCTGCATCTGGTACTATGGCCTTAACTTGACTTCATAAGATATAATGTCTAAACTTTTTCACTACTCTTACTAGTGCAAACACCTATCTTTCTATATCAATATATTTCAGTTGTGCATCCTTCAGAGGTGCACTCATGAAGGCTATGGGTTTTTCTTCGTTGTTTTCTCCCTTTTGTGCCAAAGCAGCTACAACTGAATGTGAAGATGCAAAAGAATAAATGTAAAATGGCTTTCTATAATCTGGACTTGTCAACATAGGAGCATCAGAAATGGCTTCCTTAATATCTTCAAATGTAGCTTTAGCTATTGGTGTCCATTCTATCTTTGCATCCTTCTTCAGCATGGCGTTCAATGGTTGTACAATTTCTGCAAACCCTGTAATAAACTTCCTGACAAAATTAATCTTACCAAAAAATGACTTTAGCTCTTTCTTACTATTTGGTAATTGTAATTTCTTTATTCCTTCTATTCTATCAGGATCAATAGATATCCCATTTTCAGAAATGACATGTCCTAATAATTTTCCTTCAATTACACCAAATGAACATTTCTTTGGGTTAAGGGAAATCTTGTACCTTTCACATCTTTTAAGTACTCTTCTCAGATCTTCACCGTGAGTGGATGTATCTTTAGAGTAAATAGTTAAATCATCCATATAAATAATAATGCACTTACCTGACAATCCATGGAATGTAGTGTCCATTGCTCGCTGAAAAGTGGCACCTGCATTGATTAGACCAAAAGGCATTCTTCTATATGCATAATTTCCCCATTTGCAAGTAAAAGTGGTCTTCAACCTATCTTCCTTATCAACTAAGACTTGGTTATATCCTGAAAATCCATCTAGAAAGACATCATCATAGCCCCATTTACTGCTTGTAGTACTTCATCTATGGGAGGCAAAGGATAA
Source organism: Cunninghamia lanceolata (assembly GCA_027924645.1). Classification (NCBI taxonomy): domain Eukaryota; kingdom Viridiplantae; phylum Streptophyta; class Pinopsida; order Cupressales; family Cupressaceae; genus Cunninghamia; species Cunninghamia lanceolata. The sequence goes on along the minus strand of BSBN01000628.1, from coordinate 5,593,842 downwards.
TTATCTTTTTCAGAGGCTTTGTTCAAATTTCTAAAGTCAACACATAACCTAATGTCTCCACTTTTCTTTCTCACAGGTACTAAATTAGCTACCCAGGTCGAATGTCTGACTGGGAAAATTATTCTGGCAAACAGTAATGTTTTCACTTCTTCAAAGATTAAAGGCTCTAAAATGGCATTCACAGGCCTTTGTTTCTGCCTAAATGGTTTAACATCTGGTTTCAAGGGTATCACATGAGTTATGATGGATGTATCATATGTCTTCAAATCTTCATATGTCCATGCCATGACATGTTTGTACTCTTTCAGAACATCCACAATTTCTTTTCTCAATTCTTCAGAGCAAGCCCTTCCAATAAGTACATTTTGTGGACTTTGCTCTATTCCCAGGTTATATGCATCAAACTTACCTCCCTCAGTTTTGGGCAAATCTTTCTGTCTTACTACCCCATCAAAGTCAAAAATTTGTTCTAACTCAATTACCCCCTTAGGTAAGAAATTGATTTTCAAGTTGATTATGTCTTTTTCATCCCAAGACACATCAGGCCTTTCCTATTCATCAATAATTTGAGCTTCAAAGACCTCATTACAAGTTAGAAAATCCACAATTTGTTGATCCCCTTCAAATACCTAGAAATGAGTAACATTATCTGGTATACTAGGAACATTTACTAATTCAACAGCAAATCATTTTAAACCTAACAATGTTAAGGGTTCCAATGTGCTAGCAGCAACTGCTAATGCATCTGGTCTATGGTTCAATTCTCTAGGGATATGTTCTATTTTGAAAGCATCAAATGAATCTATCAAATCCCACACCCTATGCCTGTAACAAACCATCTTTTTGTAGTTGCATGCATACAATTTCCTTACTTGCCTGACCACTAACTTAGAATCTGAAAATACCCTAATCATTTTTACCTTTTTCTTAATAGCCATAACAAGTCCATAAATCAAAGCTTCATATTCTGCAACATTGTTAGTACAAGAAAATTGTAACCTATATGGTACTAAATATGACTTACCATGATGATCTATAAGCTCCACACCTGTACTTGCACCCTATTTAGATTTAGATCCATCACATTTTAGTGTCCACATGCCATCTTTATTCTTTTGACCCTTTACTTTGGCATGTTTTACCTTTTCTATCACATGTGAGGTGCTATCCTATTCATTCATGGGCAATTCATTTTGACCTACTTGCATACTTATACTTTCAGTTTGTAAATCAGAATGACAAATACTCTTGTCCTTTGTTTCTTCTTGTAAATCTGGGATCAACACATCTATGTTATTCTGAAAGTATTTCTCTGGTTGATTAGGATTAACCTTTCCTTCCTGCAGTCCTACTCCCTTTGTGCACTTTATGTATTGATACTCTATAATATCTCTACACATTCCACAATTCTCTTCAGAATGTGGCTTATTATGGACTCTACACATGTTTTTATACAATTTGCATTGAACTGGAATATTTTGTTCAGTGCACCTTTCCATTTCTTGTCTAATGGTTTGACCAAAATTATTCATTACATTGTTTTCTTCATCAGAAGAGTTTCCATCAGACTCAATTAACAATACTGTTTCCTTACTGACATGTTTTTCTCTAAAATTTAACATTAGGATTTCTTCAATTTGTACTCCCTTGTCAGTGATTCTATAAACACTAGGTTTAACATAAGCATACAATATCTCATTAGTCCTATTGTATTATGTAATCATGTGTTTTATTCTAGGTTCAGCTTCTATCCTGATCTGATTTGGAGCACCTCTCCAAGGTAACCACATATGTGAAAAATCAGTGGCCATATATCCATTCAATGTTTTCGACCAGTCTCTACTCAACAACATCCCATAATTCATAGGTATATCTACTATCTGAATGTCAATAAACTAACTTACACTAGGATCTGAGGCTAATTGAATTTGAATATGCATCAGTTCTCCTATCACATTAACCTCAGTTTTATCCAATTGTGTAACAACCTTAGCAGATTTAGTAGGAGTCAGCCCTAAAGTTTTGCATATGCCTAAAGGCATTACATTAGCTAATGCACTAGAATCTACCATGCAATTATGCATGTTCTTTCCACACATTCTAATGGTTAACAAGAAAGGAGGAGCTTCTTTCTTATCTACATACATTACCACATTAGTGTTGGAAGGATGCTCAATTTTCTTACTCTTTTCTTTGGGTTGTGAATCTCTACTAGGAACACTCACATCAGCAGAAACCTCACCTGTCACAGATGTATCCAAGGATTTTATGAAAGTATTTCTGACCCCTTGACTTTCCAATAATTCACACAAAGGTATACTGACCTTAATTTTCTTTATCTCTTCAGATAAATAACTCATCAACCTCATTGTTTCTACTATCTCTATTTTACTTGTTTGGACCTTTTGTGCTACTATTCCATTATTTGCATGATGATTAGCCTTTAGTATAGCAGGATTATTATTAGCGTTCTGATCTGGGGGAGTATTGAAATTGTTAGGAGGAGCGGAAGTAGTGAAAGGACCTCTTGGCCTAGTGTTATTTCTCAAATTGTAGGTGTGATTTTTGTTTGACTAATGAAAAGCCTGTACCTCTTATGTTTCATATAACACTTTATTTTCAGTTTCAAAGGGAAACTTAAATGCATTAATACAAAGGCTGATTCAGGATATAAGTTCTCACAAAAATAAGGTTCATCCTCTAACAATTGATCCTCTTCTTCTCCAGTTGCAAAGGTAAAAGTCTCTAAGACTAAAGCAGTCTCATATCCTGAGGGCACTACTTCATTACCTTTAGGAATGAGAAACTCAGAAGTGGGAGCCTGTACATCTACATTGAAAATACTAGCTGCTAAATGGAACTAAGGACAATCTAGTTCAGCATGGGCACTGGTATTATGAATTCTGCACCAATTCTTCAATGCTATATTAGCCATTTAAATTCTAGCTATTTGTTTTGTATCCTAATTATCTAAATTCTCAAATGGAGAAGCTAGAGTGCCATTATTTGGCCCTATGTTCCATGTCTTAGGTGGCCTTGGCTAATTTCGATTCCTATTGTTGTTACCCCAGGCTCTGTTATCTACAGCAGGTCCTCTATTTTTCATTGGTTGTCCTGGATTATGATTTTGATTCTGATTGTAATTCTAGTTTTGATTTGAACTTTGACCCTGGTTATAATTCTAATTATGATTTTGGTTATGGTTTGGGCTATAGTTCTAACTATAGCTTTGGTTATGGTTTTGACTATATCCTTGGTTGTTTCTACCATAGAAATTTTTATTTCTCAATTGTGTCATTTCAGTAGTCAATCTTCTCAAGTGTGCAGTAATTTATTTGATTTCTTCTCTTTCCTCTTATGCCTTTGCCACAAATGTATCCTGAGGAGGTTAGAAGAAAGATTGACCATTACTCTAATTATTATTGGTAGTGTTACCAGTATAAGGGACTATGGCCTGGATTGGGGCAGGATTATACACAGGGGTGTATGTAGGAACTGGATTCAATAATGGAGTGTTATGTGTAGGGACTCCAATCAAGGTTGTGTTTGATTTTGCATCCCAAGATTTCCTCCATTAGTAAATGGATTATAAGTTGTTTGCCTCATCTCCTAGTTTACTGAGGCTGCCTCCTTATAAGCCTTGGATATTGTATCTATGTCAATTTTTGTTTTAACAAACATAGCGGTCAGTGGATCTAAGGCAACATAATACATGGCTAATAATGCATCTGCATTTACTGTGTAAGGAGCTACTAATCTGGAATATGCCTTTTGAAACCTATCATTAAAATTGTGAATCAGCTCTCCTTTACCTCTCTTAATTGCAGCCAATTTGTGATATAAGGTGGAAGGCTCTATTGGACCTCTAAATCTAGACAAAAATGTTTCTTCCATAAGTGCCCAAGAAGAAATGTAACCGTTAGGCAAGTTAACATACCAGTTAGAAGCCTTCTCATTGAAGGTGTAAGGAAACAACCTACACACATCCTCATATTCTAACCTAGCCCTAAAGCATGCCTCCTTAAATATCCTAATGTGATCTTCTGGATCCTGATGCAACTGGTATTTAGGACATATCTTTTCAAGATTCTTTGGCATCTCATGATAATCAGGGAATGTAATGGGAGAATTAACATTAAAGTAATCCATTGCAGGCACTTGTGCTTAACCTGGACCTATGGGAATACCTGGATTTCTTGGAGGATTAGGAGCTCTTGGGGGACTGGGAGCTCTAGGAGGACTAGGACCTGTAGGAGGACTAGGATCAAGGTTTAAAGATCTAAATGAAGAACCATCAACACTCACAATGTTATGGATGCTAAAAAGTGATCTAGGAGGCATTCCAGATGAGCCTCCTACGTGTGATATTCTAGGGTTCCAAATTAAAGGACCCTTACGTTTCCTTTTATCAGGTAATTGCACAAAGATATATTTTGAACTGGATCTAGACCTAGTCACTCTGCCACTATTATGAGCCAGCTTTACTTAGAACAAACCCTAACTCCAATCAGACCCTCCTTCTAGCACCAAAAACTATTGATGATTATTTTTAAACATTCATAACAAAAATTAAAATTCACAAAAATGAACCTAACTATCTTGAAAGATATGAAGAAATCAATTAAGACTACTTAATCCCAAGTTTCTGTATGGTCAGGTCTTGACCTTGTGGATAATTTAGTAATTTAATGTGAAGTTGGAATATTCAAGGGGCCTTACTTGATTTAAGGTGTTTTATGACTCATTAGACTCAAATTATGCAAAATATGACAAATATCAACATTTTCTTCATTCCTTTGCATAAATTTGTTACTGTATCACAAAGCTTTATATGATTTATATTAACACAAGCTTTTCTTTTCAAATATTATGAAAATTGCCAAATATCAACTCAGTTGTTCATGTTACCTTCAAATATCAAACAATCTTCTTTAAATCTCTGTGTTTAAGCTAAGTATTTCAAATGTTTGGAAAAAGTTAGAGAAATCTAAATTAAGCTTCATTTTGCTATAGGATCTAAATGCTATGTTATTCACATTGTAAGCAGTACAGCAAACTTGATTAAATCCAGAGACTAAACCTTTAAATGTAAGCCCTAAGTATTTTCACGAACATACATTCAAGATTGCAATCTTTTGGAGAGATAATATTTCAAATACAAATAAGAGTTAGAAAACACTCTTAAAGTAGACGCAGAATTCTAGAGATATTTGTATTCAAAATAAACAGTCATATATGATTTACAATGTATGAATGACTCCTTGCTTCATTAATCAACTTATAGAAAAACTTACAAAATGTCTTACAAATATAATAAGGAAGATAGATGTTCCACGCATTCCTTATTGCAGACATAGGTGACCTCCTTCTATTATGAACTAAAATGTTCTTCTATTCAAAATGCTAAGACAAATCACAATTTCCAGCTCTGTTCTATAAATCCCTGTGTAAAAAATTACAAAGTAAAGGGGCTCAATATATAGATTTGATTATCTCCAATACGGCCACAAAACCCTAGTCAATCAACAATCTATATCTCAATTGCAACATCGACGGTGGAAAACAAAATCTCGCCAAAAATATCTGAGAAGCATACCCCATACTGAGCGTAAAAATGACCTTTGGAACCCTAACAACCATCAAAATATCTTCTGTTGCTTTGCCCTTTTAATTATGCTTCTTTCCACCTATAAATTTCTTCTCATTAAAATCCTTTACTCCTTTCACTTCTTTTGTGATCCACCCACCCTTTGTGATGTCATTGCCATTAAAGCTCCACCTTCCATATACCTGCATACCTGCCAACAGACATAAAAATAGATTTTAAAATTCATGCCGCTTTTGTCAATTTAATACCTCTTTCAAATGTTAGATTAGAATTAATTACAACAATTAATGTGCCAAAAGTTCGGCCTTCTACCTCAATATTTTCTTTTTTAAACCCTTTTTACCGTTAGTTTAATTCGACATACATCTCGTTTTCTTTGTATGTTGCCATTTGTATGTTCTCTTTGTTCCTTTGTATATCAGGTATGTATATTATAAACATACAAGCATTTTATGCAAGAAATCAAACTAAAGTCCTTTACCTTATATCCCTAGTGATGCTTTTATTCCTTTGTATATCGAGTATGTATATTATAAACATACAAGCACCTTGAACATACAAAGACTTTTCAGTTTTTAACTTTCTTTTCGCATCCAGTTTGTATCTCTAGCTTATATCCTTTTAACTTGTATATCGGCTTGCATATCTTCATCATCGGAGTAACCCACTTAGTCGAGGCAATCTAAAAAACTCACACCGATCACACATATCTGCCCAATACAATTTTTTTATCGGCGAGAGTACAAGTGATTCCTGCCGAAAAGTATCTATCGCCAAGAGGCATAAGATCGGTATGATCTAAAAAATTTGCTCCGGCAAGCTTACTCACGCCGATGAGTAGTGGAGCCCACATTACTTTCCCCTTGTATCTCCGCAATACAACAATACTTGTATCAAAACCCTTATATACAAGTATAGATACATAAAAACTCTTTTGTATCACTTTTTCGGACTTAAACTTTTATAAACCACAGTTTACCCACTTTTTAGCTCTGCGACATGTATAAAGTGCAGAGCATCTTCCAATATACATTAAGGTACGATGCATTATTTTAACCAAATTTTAACCTTTCCTGAATTCTGCACTGTATGTATATTGAAATGTATGTAACTGAAAGCATACACATACAAAGTGCGAAACATACAACAATAAAACCAACTTTAATACTTTTTCAAATCCACAACATGTATATCATGTTGTACATTTCCTTGTATATTTTCTTTCACTCAAACATACAAACCTCAATATACATATGGCGGACTTAACTGATTATTCATTTAAACTTTGAACTCTACTGGGCCCGACTTGTATGTAAGAATAAAATGTTAACAAAATGCATACAAGTATAATGATTTAATAAACCTAACTGCTCCCTTATGCAACTCATACCACGACCCGATATACAAACAACTTTGTATATGAGTGACCTTGTATACAAACGACCTTGTATATGCAACATATAAACCCTCTTATTGTACATTTTACCAAAAACACATATATCTTGCAAAATACTAGGAATTTTAAAATGGTTCAAAAAGCAACCCTCACTCATTTTTGACAAGAAATTCACCCATATTCAGCCCTGGTACTTAATGTTATTTTTTCTTTATTTTCAACAAGGTTTGTAACTTTCACTTCCTTTTCCCTTTAACCACCAAACAGACCCGCACACAAAAGCAAAAGCCACAACCACAGCAAGGGTCCTCATTTTGCTAAGGAGTAAAATGGGGCGTGTTGTGAGCATCACAACAACTAGCAACCAAATAAAACAATCAAATTAAAACCATTAAAGAAAACTAAATGAAATAAATTCATAACTTCCAACTATCTTTTCTGCAAATCATCATTTAACTTGAGGCCTAATGTATTCAATAAGGTGCATGAATTTTCCCATTCAGTTTAAGTGGGTGCACGTGATTAATAATCCTCATCTTAAAAATCAATTGAACAAACCAACAACTAATATTAGACTACATAGTTGATGTCATTCCCTCATAGCCAACCGGATAGAGCCTTGCTGCTAGCAGGCGTCCATATCCCCGACAAGGTTATCGTTATAATTCTCCTAAGTAGAGCCCCACTGCCAGCAAGCGTCTATAGCCCCAGTAGAGTTACTTAGATGGCTTAATCTGGATTTTCAATAAAATCCATTTTATTAATTTATTTATTTTATATTTTGTACTTGATAGAGATTTCATAAGATATTACAGTTGTAACTTCATGATGCAAGGAATGATCACTTGCTAAAATTAAGCTGAGAATTGTAATGGTAGCAAGGGTGACCTCTAATTTTTCACCTAATATCTACACTAGTAGGTTCAACAAACCCAAGGATTTTAGGTGTGTCATTGTGAAAAACTTCCGTTGAATACTCAACCCACAGTTATTGAATACAAAATTTCATAAGTCAAACAACTTTCTACATTCATGACAGTCACAACAAGTTATGCATAAATTTCAAATAATTAACCTGAATGTTCTAAATTTTCTATTGTTTTTAGTGGTTGTTAGTTTGCTCCTGCATACTTTGAAACAAAACAAACATCCCTGCTAAGGCAACACAACACACAAACCAACAAACACAACAAAACAAAAATACCACCAATAAACAAAAAAAAATAACAAAACAACAAAATAACCCAAAACTGTACATTATTTACATTATGATACATAGAAACTAACTGCCCTCACCTCAATCCTGAAAGTAATGTTTCAAGTGTTGGCCATTAACTGGTAATGGCACATCTTCCCCAGTCAAGGTCTTGAGCCTCAAAGTATTGTCTCCAATTATTTCTGCGACCTGTAATGGACCTAACCATAATTTGTCAAATTTTCCATGATTTCTTTTCTTTTCATGTGCTTTATCGCAGTACAACACTAAGTTTGATATTCTAAACATTTTGACTCTTGCTTTTTTATCAAACCATCTTTTGACTACTGCTTGATGTTTGGTGAATTTCGCAATGGCTTGATCTCTTTTCTCATCTAATTGTAACATTTGTATTATTCTAGCCTCTCTATGATCATTAAAGCCTAAATATTCATTAAGAAACTTCTAGACTGGTATTCATAAATTCACTAGAAGTATAAACTAAGTGATAAGGTGCATTGCTTAAGGCTGACTTAACCTTAGTCCTATCTACCCACAGCGCATATTTCAAAAATGTGTTCCACTCTCTAGAATTCTTTTCAGTTAGCTTCTTGATTATATCCAATAAAATTTTGTTTGTAGACTCAGCTAACCCATTCCCCTAAGGATAATAATTTGAAGAAAACTTTAAAACTATCCCATACTCAAATGCCCATTTGGAAAATTTCAAAGAAGAAAATGTAGGGCCATTATCACATACCAGCGAATAGGGAGTTCCAAACTTGGTTATGATGTTTTCTTCAAGGAACTTGATAACTATCTCAGTAGTAGAGAACTTGTAACATGTGGCTTCAGTCCACCTTGTATAGTAGTCAGTTACTGTCAGTATAAACTTATGTCCTACAAATGACGAAGGATTTATGACCCCAATGAAATCTAAGCCCCATTGTGCAAATGGTCTAGACTCAATCACTGGTTGTAATGGATTAGCCTGATTCCTTCCCTTGTCTGCTGTAGTTTGACAAGTGTGACAACTTCGAATGTGACTCTTAGTATCTTTGAACATTGTAGGCTAGTAGTACCCTACTCTCAATATCTTATGCATTGTAGCTAAATGAGAACTATGAGTAGTTCCATACTTATCATGTAACTCTGACAATACCTTATCTGCTTCAGCTCTGTTTAGACATCTTAAATATATTCCTTCATGGTTCTTCTTGAATAGAAGACCTCCTTATACCATGTACTTATGTGCTTTAATCTTTAAAGCTCTCCTCTAAGAAGATTTCATCTTACTTGGATATTTCCCTGATATCAGAAAAGTGTTCAAATCATCATACCACCCTGATGCATCACTAGAATTCAACACATACTGTTGTTTCACCAAATTTGGATCTGTGTTTGCTATGGTGTGTACTAATGCTTGTCCTCTGACCAACTTCATTGGAATAATTTCCATATCAAACTCTTGCAATGTTGTAATCCATTTGGCTCTTTTCTCTCCAAGCTCATTCTGCATCAGCAGCATCTTAACAGCTGTATCTGGTACTATAGCCTTAACTTGACTTCATAAGATATAATGTCTGAACTTTTTCACTACTCTTACTAGTGCAAACACCTATCTTTCCATATCAAGATATTTCAGCTGTGCATCCTTAAGAGGTACACTCATGAAGGCTATGGGTTTTTCTTCATTGTTTTTTCCCTTTTGTGTCAAAGTAGCTACAATTGAATGTGAAGATGCAAAAGAATAAATGTAAAATGGCTTTGTATAATCTGGACTTGTCAACATAGGAGCATTAGAAATGGCTTCCTTAATATCTTTAAATGTAGCTTTAGCTACTAGTGTCCATTCTATCTTTGTATCCTTCTTCAGCATGGCGTTCAATGGTTGTACAATTTCTGCAAACCCTATAATAAACTTCCTGACAAAATTAATCTTACCAAAAAATGACTTTAGTTCTTTCTTACTGTTTGGTAATTGCAATTTATTTATTCCTTCTATTCTATCAGGATCAATAGATATCCCATTTTCAGAAATGACATGTCCTAATAATTTTCCTTTAGTTACGCCAAATGAACATTTCTTTGGGTTAAGGGAAATCGCATACCTTTCACATCTTTTAAATACTCTTTTCATATCTTCAACGTGAGTGGATGTATCTTTAGAGTAAACAATTAAATCATCCATATAAATAACAATGCACTTACCTGACAATCCACGGAATGTAGTGTCCATGGCTCGCTAAAAAGTGGCACCTCATTGATTAGACCAAAAGGCATTCTTCTGTATGCATAATTTCCCCATTTGCAAGTAAAAGTGGTCTTCAACCTATCCTCCTTATCAACTAAGACTTGGTTATATCCTGAAAATCCATGTAGAAAAGACATCATCTTAGCCCCATTTACTACTTGCAGTACTTCATCTATGGGAGGCAAAGGATAATTATCTTTTTCAGAGGCTTTGTTCAAATTTCTAAAGTCAACACATAACCTAATGTCTCCACTTTTCTTTCTCACAGGTACTAAATTAGCTACCCAGGTTGAATGTCTGACTGGGAAAATTATTCTAGCAGACAACAATTTTTTCACTTCAAAGATTAAAGGCTCTAAATTGGCATTCATGGGCCTTTGTTTCTGCCTAAATAGTTTAACATCTAGTTTCAAAGGTATCACATGAGTTATGATGGACGTATCATATGTCTTCAAATCTTCATATGTCCATGCCATGACATGTTTGTACTCTTTCAGAACATCCACAATTTCTTTTCTCAATTCTTTAGAGCAAGCCCTTCCAATAAGTACATTTTGTGGACTTTGCTCTGTTCCCAGGTTATATGGATCACACTTAGCTCCCTCAAATTTGGGCAAATCTTTCTATCTTACTACCCCATCAAAGTCAAAAATTTGTTCTAACTCAATTACCCCCTTAGGTAAGAAATTGCTTTTCAGATTGATTATGTCTTCTTTATCCCAAGACACATCAGGCCTTTCCTGTTCATCAATAATTTGAGATTCAAAGACCTCATTACAAGTTAGAAAATCCACAATTTGTTGATCCCCTTCAAATACCTGGAAATGAGTAACATTATCTGGTATACTAAGAACATTTTGGAATTACTAGGTTACATAAAATTGTCAAGATTTCCACAAAACCCTAGCAATTAAATGATGAAAATGTAATGCAAATTTCTAATTTTTTGAAATTTTTCTGTAGCTTATATCAGATCTAATGTAAAAATCATGAATTAGGAAAATTTAGAAAGAATTGGTACAATTTAGTAAGCCAAACAATGCAATTTTTTTGTATTTTTCTAATTTTTCAATTTTTTTGAATTTTTCTCAATACAATAAAATAAATTACCAAATGAATGAATGAAATCAATCCAAATCTGAAGAAAAACACTCAGAAAGTTGCAATTTAAGTCCAAAAACATGGGTTCAAAAAAATGTTTAGGGTAAAACTAAATTTTTTTAATCTTTGTTGTTTAGATGTTTCAATCCTCCTTTCACCCTAACATCGAATGATATAGGGTCGAGTGGTGAGCACTATCATATCCTAGGTCACTTGCAAATGAAGGGAAACTTGGATTAGGGAATTAATTATCAATTTTTCCTTCTCTTATGTCCAATTAACTAGTAAAACCCTAATTATGCAAATACGACAACAAATTGACGAATAACAGAAAAAGCTCTTGCAGACAGGAGTAAAATATTGAATTACAGAATACCTATTTTCAGGGTTCCAAAGCAGAATAGTCAGGAACACTGGAGGGGGCACCCAAGTCCAAGGTACCTTATTTTTCAGGGAATCTGGATCTCCTTCTGACACTGATCAGCCCCATAACTTCTGTTTCCCAAGATCTGTCTACAGAGGACACTGGAGTGAGCACCCAAGTTCTGGAAGTGCTCCTTTGTCTAACTTCTCTTCAAATCTTGAATCCCTAATGCTTGCCTAGCCTTCCTACAACTCCACTTTTCCTGGATATGACACCTGTAACCTACAATCACAAGACTTGGTTTGGGGGTTGTGGTGTTTAGAGGTTTGCCTCAGTCAAACCCCAGAGGACACTTAAGTCTCTGAACACCGTTGTCAGATAAAGAGGGTGTGCCCTTGTGAGGTAGAGGCCAAAAATCAAAGGAATCAATGATAAAAACACAATGATATGTCACCTTGTAGTGAAGTTCTCATAGAGGAAAATGCTCTTCATGCCATGAGGAGATTGAAGCTCAAATCTACAAATATCAACACACAAAACATACAAGTCTGCTCTTTCAACACAATAGAAGCCTTGAATCACCTTGAGAACACAATAGCTTGCTAGTAATCATCTAGTTTACAAATGAATGCCTAAGCTTGCTTATATATGCACCTACAAGCATTCCTACCAAGATATTAAAAATCAAACTTTATCATGTCGGTAAAATAACCTCCTAACAGTCATAAACTGACACCCAAAAATTGAGGCTGCCCCAAAATAGGGCAGGACTAGGGCACGGACACCCAAGTCCCCCTATTTTAGGTAGGGTGCAACTCAAGGGGTCCACCTAGGTCCTATTTGTCATGGAAGCTAGGTCTCATTCCATCGAGATGCTAAAATATGAACTAAAATGTCCTAAATGCATACTAAAAACCAGGGAGCTAAACCTTATGAGGGAAAAGCCACCAAGGGGACATTTTCTGACGTTACATTAAGTTTTTATTATACATGTTGATTTCAAATGTTAAATATACTACTAATTCTTTTCCTTATATCTCATAGTTCAGGGACACTAAGCATTAATAATGAGGAATCTGTCAAACAAAACTAAAAGTCCCACACAATCAAGATATCTTCAAATGGTGTTGTTGGTTTATTATGTTAGATTCAGGACAGACAACTAAGAGGGGGGGTGAATCAATTGTTAAAAACTTTCTTTCCAATTACACACTTAAATCCTTTTGTTATTTAGCAGCATATCAATAAATCAATCATGGAAACATAATGCATTGAATCAAGAGTAGAAACACATCAACACATAAGACACCAACATTTTGATGTGGAAAACCTGGTTAAGGGAAAAACCACGAGGTGATTAACCCAAGATTGTATTCTCTGTTAGAAGAATAGAAAGAACAAAATGGCACATGCCAATTAGGGCTCACTGCCTGAGCACACTGCTCACAAGAGGCTCACTGCCTACAAGAGACACATTGTCTACAAAATGATAAGTATCACATACTTGAACTAGAGAATAGCATCTTCACCATGCTTGAATCAGTTACATTTAAGCCCAATAATTCTGCTCTGCCTTTTGCTTTCTTCCTCACTACCACACTCACATCTCCACAAGACACACTTTGAAATAACTTTACAACTCCATATATATACAAGACACTGACTTAGGAATAATCATCTAAGTCGACAAACATCTACAAGAACATCCGCAAGATGTGTAACTCATCCGGTCGGCCAGTCTCAGGAAGAACACCATCATTCGGAGATTGTTCTTCAATAGTGAGCTCCAACTCCAATGCGGACCACCAACATGAACTGGACACGATCCAAAGACTTCCACAAGATTTCCTGAATCACCAAAAACATCCACACTTCATCTGCTTACTGAAATCCTTCTCTCCTTCATCTGGAACCTCAAGAACACAGTCTGTCATCACTGTCACAAAGAAATAAATGCTTGTGGACCTTCAAACCTTGAACCAATCAAGTTAACACTTCACAAAGACTTCCTCAACACTCCCTCAAATCCACAGAATAGGATAATGCATTTCTGGATCTCACCGGACCTATCTGTATCACTCTGTCACCTCTGAACACCTACCGGAACTAGTTTTACTTGAGCAGCCACAACTTCTTTAGATCTTCATGTGGACCTTTGAAATCTTTACTGGATCACCTTAAGACACATATCTACAAACCCTTTAGACCGCATCCTCTGATCCTCATCTTAACATGGACTTTTACCTTACTATCTTCATTATTCTTCATTGTTCCTGATATGACCAATTTTCTCAATATCCTCAGCAAATAGTTCATCCAATCCTTCTCATTAATGCAACAGGAGTATGTTGACATCAATGACAACACTGGTTAGGCCCATACTTGCAACAATCTCCCCCTTTGTCATTGATGACAACATATGATGTGAAAATTTGTTTTGACCATCAAGACAAGAACTTTTCTTTACTGACACAACTTCCCCTATCACCAATAACCATTCACTTGTCTTCTCTTCCTTTACTGCTCCCCTTTTGATTAGCCACCACTTGTTTTTCACATGTCTTCTCTCCCCCTTTGACATCAATGGCAAAGGGCACATACATGCAATTCCACCATTTCAGAATCATACCAACTGCTCCCCCTGAGTAGCAACTCCCCATCATCAATCCGGATCACAAAATATGACTGTGATATCCACTAGACTGATGCACATTAGTGCACCTTAGTTCATCACCGGAGGGGCAATAACCCCTAACTTCTCCCTGAGATACTCAAAAGAGTCCTGTTATCACCCAATTTTGCACCCTTGCATGAAGCTGTTAAAGCTCTGCAAACTGGAATAACATGGGATCGATCTCTTGTTATTCCAGTTTGCAGAGCTTTAACAGCTTCATGCAAGGGTGCAAAACTAGGTGATAACATCTTTGGTATGCCCAGTGGGACAGACTATGAAGTCAGGAATGCAACCCTTATTACTGGTGTTGATATGCAGCCAGTAATTTCAAACCTATAAGAGGTTAAACCTGCATATCTGGCGACTCACACTGAGGAAGGATAAGCAGACTAGTTCTATTTTTACATTTTATGAGAAAGATACAAAGTAGGAGTTCAAGTTCAAGCTCGTTTGATTATCTATAGCTTTCTCCACCTAGGAGATAGAGCAGAGTTGCCGCAAGGACTCCAGTTTCCAAAAGAGTATAGTCAACTCCCCCAAGTTTCAGACCAGTTGCTTCTGTAGTTCCTATAGCAACTCAAGAAAATCCATCTCCAGTTGTTTAGATGGCAAGAAATCAGCCCTTCATGACTTTTGATGGGAGCAGCCCTTTGAACCTAGCAATACATGATACTATACCCATGGCAGCTTTGAAGAATCTACCTTATTTTACAAGGGAAAATCATACTACTATTAAGCACATCAGAGACATAGCTTCTCTATGCGGGGTACATCATGTCACTCAAGAGAATGTAGCCATCAAGTTGCTGGCTGCCTCATTCAAAGGGAAAGCATTGTAATGGTTCAGGAGTCTACTGGTGCAGACTATAGGAACCTGGGATGATCTAGGTGACAGATTGAATAAGCAATTCCAAGACAAATCAGATAATCTATCGTTGGTTGAACAAATGACAACTATAAAGAGAGCTCCTCAAGAGCAAATGATGGATTTTAATTTTAGATTCCAAAAGACATGGGACAGAATCCCTACCATGGTAAGACCTCCAGCTGAGTATGTCTTCTTGTATTTTTTGAAGGCCTTAAATAGTGATATTTTAATAATGATTCAATCACTAGGAGGTACTAGTTTACCGGATGCTTATGAGTTAGCAATTAGGGTAGAGAATAATTTGATTCAGGCCAAAAAAATAGAACCCAGACCACCAATGCTATTTTTGTTGAGATTCAGGCTTCTATGCCTTTGCCAATTCCATGTTTTCCCCTAGTGCCTACTATTGCAGCATTACCTAATATTGCCAATTCTGAGCCTGCTGCTTCTAGCTCATCTCAAGAGTGGAAAGATATTAAAAATAGTCAGCAAAAAATAGAGAATATTTTGCAGACCTTTGGGGATGAGTTAGTAAACATCAAGAAGCAACAATCCTAAAGGCCCTTTCAGCCTTATCAGCAACCTAGTCAGGGGCAGAATCAACCATTTCAAGGCCATAATCAGCCTTACCAAGCCAACAGGCCTCAATATCAAGGTAATTATCAGGGTCCCAGGTAGAATGTCAATCAGAGGCCTTTTCAGCCTTATAATTCAGTGCCCATTAATACAGTAAGGGACCTTGTCCCTGCTCAGAACAACTTAGCAGTTGATTATGAGTGGTGTTTTCCATGCAACCAGCCACACAACCAAGCAGCCTATTCAAATGGAGTCATAAATCAGGCTTTAATGGTGCAAAATGTGTCAGCCTCACAGCCAAGTACACCAAATGATGGGGGTGTGCAATAGCAGGAGTAGCCTCAGAGTGATTCGACCTTCATGAACTGGCAACAGGGTGAATTTTGTGGCATGAACAGTGATAACACCTCAGTTATAGTAAATACAAGAGCAAAGAAAAGGGGTTATGAGGTAGACCAAGCAGCAAATAAAGAGAAAGGACATGTTGGTGCTTCTACCTCACATAGTCCCCATATTTTGCAAAGAAGTGACCCAGCAAAAGCAAGGGAGATGCCTCATTTACAAGTAGAGGTTGCTACTACAAGATCAAATCAGAAGGTGAGTGCCATTCCACCTTTCAATATTATTGAAAATATGAAAAAGATGAATGTGACAATGTCCATGTGGGATTCCCTAGCCATCTTTGGTCAAAAAAAATGTTGTAGTCTTCTTTATCTGATTTGAAAGTATCCAATGATACAACTATTGACCCAAATAGGGTTGTCCTTACCAATTCCTCTGAGGATAACAACAAATAGCCTAACAAAAGTGCCAAGCCACTCCCATTTTATATATCATTGATAATTGGAGACAAATTAGTTCATAATTGCATGGTGGATAGTGGAGCAAGTAATTCTATGATGCCTAAACAAATTGTAGACCAATTAGGGCTCAAATACCAGCCTCTTGAGAAGGGTGTGCTCCAATTAGATGGCACAGCTGTTAATACTGTGGGTGTAATAAAAGACTTAGGTCTTACTTTACATCCCTGTCCCAATGTTTCCATCTTCCAAGAGGTCTACATTATTGATTTGCCTCCCTATTTTGCCATGTACCTATCAAGAGAATTCACAGCCAAAATAGGAGGATATCTATCCTCTGACTGGTGCCACATGTTTTTTAGGACCAGATATGGCACCAAAGTAACTTTAAAATCTGAATTACTTTCAAACCATCATATAGAGCCCTACACACCTGGTGTTGTTAATGCAAATTGCATTATTTCTGGTGATCCTGAACTTGTGGCTGCCCAAGAGCTACAAAATGAAAGTATACCAGAGGTGTTATTAAGGGAATGGGCCTTAGAAGATGTTGTAGATGACCTTGAGGCATACATTCAAGAAACTAGTATGGGGATTTACATACTACATGAGCCTGAGGCAGCAATTCCAAATCTTGTGAAGGATGAATAACTGCAGACAGAGCAGCAAAATGGAGTGTGGAAAATGTATTTTGATGGCTCTAGGAGCATAAATGGATCCGGTGGTGGAGCAATGCTTGTGTCCCCACAGGGTGAAAAATATTATGTCGCTTTCTATTTTGCCTTCTCATGCACCAATAACACTGCTGAATATGAGGGGCTAATCCAGGGATTGCACTAGGCAAGAAAGAAGAAAATTAGTTGTTTGCAAGTATTTGGGGACAATGAACTAATTGTAAATCAGGTAAGAGGACTGCATCTTACCAAAAATGATACCTTGAAGTGCTATAAGCATAGGGTCTAGAACATGATTGAGGAGTTTGATGCTTTTAACTTGATATCCATTCCAAGGACTCAGAACTCCCATGCTGATAGATTGGCTGCAATTAGGGCACAATTTGATATTCCCAGTGATATCCAATGAGAAAAAATGCAGCCTCATGTAAAAATAGTTGACAAACCCTCTATCCCTGACAATAATGTTCATTGGCAGGTCTTTGAAAGTGATGAACAGATTCTAAGATTCCTATTAGAGGAAGATGAGTTTTCCATGATGAATTAGGATAAACTCAAACAGTAGTATGGCAATGATCAGATTATTCAGCTAAAGACAAATAAGCTACCCAAGGGATTGGTAACTTTGGAGTCTATTTTTGGCACCGATGATCAGATGAAGAAGACTAAGACCGATATGCAAATAAAAGAGGAACATCATGAGGAGTTAGAAATTTTTAAGGGAAAACTCCTCAAAATAGGTAAAATCTGTTCAGCTAAGGACAGGAGAGCTTTTATTGCTCTTTGTCAGGAATTTAAGGAAGTATTTGCTTGGGATTATTCAGACTTGAAGGGATTTGATCCTCATATTGCCCAACATACCATAGAGTTGGAACTAGGTACAAAGCCTATAAGGCAGAAGCAGAGACCCCTAAATCCAAAGCTAGAGCCCCTGATGATTAAAGAATTGACTAAGCTAATTGAGGGAAAGATTATTTTTCCCATCAAGCATACTTCTTGGGTCTCAAACCTTGTCCCTGTGAGGAAGAAGAAAAACTAGGCTGTGCGTTGATTTTAGGGACCTAAACAGAGCCTCCTTAAAAGACCACTACCCACTTCCGTCAATGGAGCAAATTCTACAAGTAGTGGCTGGCTCTGAGAGATTCTCCTTGCTTGACAGATTTTCTAGCTATAGTCAAGTGTTGGTCAAGGAGGAGGATCAATTTAAAACCACATTCACTACCAAATGGGGGACCGTGGCCTACAGGAGAATGCCTTTTGGCCTCTCTAACACTGGCTTGACTTTTCAAAGAGCCATGGATATGGTGTTCAAGGGTTTGCTGTACAAACTGGTGCTAGTGTACTTAGATGATATAACAATTTTTTCCAAGAATGCATCTGAGCATTTATCCCACTTAAGGCAAGTTTTTGAGAGATGCCAAGAGTTTGGGATATCCCTTAATCCAAACAAATGCATTTTCGCTGTCCATGAGGGCAAGCTGTTAGGACATGTTGTTTCAAAGGAAGGCATTACCATTAATGCTGAAAGAGTAAGGGCCATTTTGGAGCTGCCCTTACCTAGTCATAAGAAGGGATTGCAAAGTTTTATTGGCAAAATTAATTTTCTGTGAAGATTCATCCCTAATATTGCGAACCATTTGAAACCTTTGACAGCCATGTTGAAGAAGAATACAATTTTCAGCTAGACGAAGGAGGCCAGGCTAAGCTTTGAGTCTATAAAAGAAGCATTGTCAGTTGTGCCAACTCTGGTAAACCCTGACTTTTCCAAAGATTTTATCCTATATGCTTATGGCGGCCTAGATACAATCTCTACAATTTTGGTACAGCAGCAGAGTAGCGACTTTAAGTAGCCAATCACTTTTTTCAGTCAAGGGCTGGAAGAATATGAGCAGAGGTATAGCTTTGTTGAGAAGCACATCCGTGCAGTGATAAGGAGCCTTAAGAAGTTCAGACATCTTGTTTCTAATAACAAGATACACTTGATGGTCGCTCATCCCAGTGTGAAGGAGTTCCTGTTGAGTAAAGATGTGAATGAGAAAAGGGCTGGTTGGATCACCAAAGTCATGGAATATGACATAGAGATCAAGATAACCAAGCTTGTCAGAGGCAGGGGACTCAGTGAACAACTTGCTACCAGTTCAGAGAATGAAATAGAAAAAGAAGAGGAGGTGCTTCTGACTATTGAAGAGAAGCATCAGAATGATATAGCAGCAGTAGAAACTAGTTGGGTAAATGACATGACTCAATTTTTGTAAACTGGTAAATGTCCAACGGGTCTGGATAAAACCAGGAGAAGATATTATAGACTACAGTCCATTCCATACGTTTTGATTAATGACACTCTTTTCAGGAAAGATTTTAATGGTGTATTGTTGAGATGCATTGCTGAAGATTAGACTGATAAGTACTGCATGAATTTCATGATGGAACAGAAGGGGGTCATTTCACCCCAAAGACTACTGCATGGAAGATAATGAGAGCTGGATATTACTGGCCCAACCTATTTAAGGATGCCCATGCATGGGCGAGGAAATGTATAAAGTGTGCCATTTTTACAAGAAAAGAGAGGTTGCCAGCCTTACCTCTACGACTAATTCAAATAGAGCAACCCTTCATGAGATGGGGGATTGACTTCATAGGACCCATTAATCCACCATCAAGTGCAGGCCACAAGTGGATTCTTATAGCTACAAATTTTTTCACAAGATGGACTGAAGCAGTGGCTCTAAAGGAATCAAATGAAAATGTTGTTTTAAATTTTTATCATGATTTGATTTCCAGATTTGGAGTGCCTGAGTCAATAATTTCTAACAATGCTTTAGCCTTTGTTGGCCTAAAGATAACTGACTGGGCTGTTAAGAATGGGATTTATTTGAATACTTATTCCAATTATTACCCACAGGGTAATGGTTTGGCTGAATCTACAAACAAAAATCTCATAAGAATTATTAAAAGATCAATGGAGGATAACCAGAGGACCTGACACACTAATTTGAAGTATGCCTTATGGGAAGACAGAATAACTCCTAAGAGGTCTATTGGAAATTCTCCATACACGTTAGTATATGGGAAGGAAGCAAGATTACCTATCTCTGTAGAACTACCAATACTGGACATCATGAATCAGCTAGAGATGTTTGAAGAAGAGGATCCCATGGCTGTCAGATATGCTCAGCTTATGGAGCTTGAAGAAATCAGAGACAAGGCTATGAAAACTATGGAATATCATTAGCTATAGACCAAAAGAAGTTTTGATCAAAAGGCCACTCCCAGAATTTTTAGAGAAGGTGATTTGGTGCTCAAATGGGATGAATTAAAAAGTAGACCAGGAAAGCATTCCAAGTTTGACAGTACGTGGAGTGGCCCATTTCTCAT
The DNA here is from genome assembly GCA_027924645.1 of Cunninghamia lanceolata. NCBI lineage: Eukaryota > Viridiplantae > Streptophyta > Pinopsida > Cupressales > Cupressaceae > Cunninghamia > Cunninghamia lanceolata. The sequence continues at coordinate 5,572,957 of BSBN01000628.1, read as the reverse complement.
TACTGAATGCAGGGAGCACAATGCATTTCAATTATCAACTATAGATGGACAAAATCTGCCTATCCCAGTCAATGGGATACACCTAAAGAGGTGTTTTGAGGTATGAGTGCCTTGTAAATCAATAAATTAGGTCTCTATGCTTTCAATAAGTACTGTTGCACATTAGTTTAGATCTTCTTTTTGATTTCCCTAAGTGTTGTCTAGCATAGTTGAGTGGTTGCTTGCAATATTTTGTCTTGTTTTGGTCTCTCTGTTCCCCTCTGCTGTAATAAATTGTTAAGTTAGAGAGCCTCTGTATATTTCTAGTCTCAATATGACTCTATGCCCAATAGATATATAAGGCCACTAATCTAACTGTTTAACAGGCAAACATCCCATACAAGTCGCCAAATTGTTGACCCTTTTTTTTTCCTCTAACCAGAGCCAAATAGTCAACTTGGTATTTTCCTTGAAAATCCTTTGAAAAATGTTCCTATAAAGCTTGAAGTGCCAAATTTTCCATAAGTCTTGCCTAAAAAAACATTACCATTGGAAAGAGCTTGAAAAAATAGGCAGGTTTGCTTTTTACATCACCCTAAAATTCAGCCAAATAAAAAAGTTATTGATGGTCAAAGTTTTGGTCAACATACAGTTCAAATATACATTTGGCGGGCTTGCAAATCCCTATCGGCCTTAGAAAATAATGAAAAAAGGCTAAGTTATGTATATTTCCTTTGTATATTGAGCTTTGAAAGTGCATATACAAACATGGAATCTTTCACAGATTCTTGAAATATTCCCAGTTTGTATATAGGGTTGCATGGGGATATACAAAGTGCAATGTATATTTAACTTGTATATTCGCATGTACAAAGAAATATGCAAAGGAATATACAAGGTAAAAGATATGCATTCAGGGAATATTCCTTCAAAGATTCCCTATTTGTATATAGGGGGTTTGTATGTTGTGTTTGTATGTTCGCACATACAAGCTGATATACAAAGCTAACATATACAGTCCGGACCCGATATAATTTTCAATTTGTTCTATGTTGTTTTCGGGTCTGCCATGTTTGAAAGGTGTTTGTATGTTTTGACATACAAAGGAACAGATACAAAGACATATGCAAGCCAAATTTCAAAAATGCTTCCGATCTGCTTCATAAAAGGTTTGGAATCTATGGCTTGCATGTATGTGGTTCTTGTATATTGCGATATACAAGTCAGAATATACATGAGAAGGTGATACAAGTTGGACCCGGCAAAACAACCAAATGTAGTTAATGGTGTTTTGAGGTCCGCAGCTTGTATTTTGCATATGCAGAAGAGGAGATACAAATGGTGGGGTCCACCAAGGTAGGCACTTCGTATATATTTTTCTACTTGTATGTTCGCTTGCACTTTTCAAAGATGCAAGGCTAGATACAAGCTAACATACAAGTGGTAGGGACCACATATACAAGGGAGCTTGTATGTATATGTAATTTTGAAAATACAAAGGATATATAGGGGCCGATATGCAAAGCACCATGTATGTGCAATGGAGTTGCAGAATAAATTTTTGAATGCCGATTCAGGCGCCAAGATGCAGCAATATACACAGAGATGCAATGCAGTATATACAGGCAGTTGACTAGATATTTGACCGCCTGTATCTCCTCCATTTTGGTGAATTTTGACATGCTTCAAGAGGCAAAGATGCATGTTTTTGTCCCCTCTTTCTTTTGGCAGGGATTTCAGGAGCTTTTGTCACTTTTCAATTTTCAGATCTAGAAATGCATATTTCAATGATGACTTTCAGCAGATGAAGATATTCTTGGGGCATTCATTGCTGCACCAAGATTAGGCAGCTTGCATTGATGACAAAATATCTTCCCACTATCTTATCTTCAGTTTGACAATGTGGCCACTACATTAAAAATTGGAGAATTTCTCTACACACCTGTCCCAGATTTTTCAATGCCATAACTGATGCAGTTAGACAGTCTTTATGAGTTTTTTGCTATGACAACTCTTTAGAGCATTTTTTGTAATTGACTTAGGAATTTTCGGAATGCTATAAGTATGCATTCGATGTTGTAAATAAGGTTGGAAATTTTTTGGCATTCTGGCCTTTCTATTTACAAACAGAGTTTTCATATACTATAACCTTACCTCTCTATCAAATATATGCAAGTTATTTTTTCCTCTTTACTGATTTTTCTAGTTCTGTGTGAATCTACGTATGGTTTGTCTGTGAATGTTGTATTCCTCTCAATCATATTGCTTCTCACCTCTACTAGAGTCATCTACCCTGTGTATGCCTACTTGCCATATTCTGATTATGTTGTGCATCCTTCAGTTCTGTGGAAGTTTCTTTAAATCTGTCTGGTGTATCACCCTTTTATATTTTCAAGATTTTATTCATTTTCATTACAAGCATTCTCTCTCCCTTTTTCCCCCAAAATTTAGTAGTTTCAAGTGATAGCTAGACAAGGAAGCCGGCCTTCTCTGAAAGTTTGATCTCATTTAGCAAAGTCCCACACTTAGAGATCAATCCCATGTTATTCTAGTTTACAGAGCTTTAACAGCTTCATGCAAGGGTGCAAAACTGGGTGATAACAAGTCCTTAGGTAGAGGTTTAGTAAAGATGTCTGCAATCTAATCCTTGGAAGGCACAAACTCCAATCTGGCTTCATTCTTGTTCACTTGTTCTCTCAAAAAGTGAAACTTGATGGATATATGTTTAGTCTTTGAATGCAACACCAGATTCTTAGATATATTTATTGCACTTGAATTATCACAGAAGATTGTGATAGGCTCCTCATACTCCATTCTTATGTCTCTTAGCATTTGCTTCATCCACAAAACTTGAGTGCAACTATCTGCTGCTGCAATATATTTTGCTTTTGTAGTGGACATAGATATTGCCTCTTGTTTCTTGCTCAGCCAAGAAACTAATCTCTTCCCCAAAGAGAATGCTCCACCGCTGGTACTCTTCTGGTCATCCACATCTCCTACCCAATCTACATTTGTATATGCATAAAGAGAGAAATCATGATCTCTGGGATACCACAATCCATACTCAACTGTTCCTTTTAGATATCTAAAAATCCTCTTGATTGCCATGACATGAGATTCTCTAGGATCAGCTTGAAATCTAGCAACAAGACCCACAACATTCATAATGTCAGGTCTAGTTTGAGTGAGATACAACAATCCTCCAATCATTGACCTATATTTTTTCTGATCAACCTTAGGAGAGTCATCATCTTTGCCCAATTTACATCTGGTTGCCATGGGAGTATTCATTGGTTTTGAGTCTTCCATCCTAAATTTCTTCAACAATTCTTTCACATATTTGGTCTGAGAAATGAAGATTCCTTTCTTTGTTTGAGTGATTTGTAGACCCAAGAAGAAATTTATTTCCCTAAGCATGGACATCTCAAATTCACTTTTCATTTGATTTGCAAAAGTTTTACACATACTATCTCTTCCTCCAAAAATGATATCATCAACAAACACTTCAACAATCAAGATGTTTTCATGATCAATTTTGAAATACAAATTACTGTCAACAGTACCTTTGTTGAAACCAATCTTCAAAAGATGCTTATCCAATCTTTCATACCAGGCTCTTGGGGCTTGCTTTAGTCCATACAAAGCTTTCTTCAATTTGCAGACCATATCACCATGATTAGATAATTGAAATCCATCTGGTTGCTCAATGTATACTTCTTCTTCCAAGTCACCATTTAGGAAGGTAGACTTGACATCCATCTGATATACTTTGAAGTCCTTGAAGGTAGCAAAAGCAAGAAATAATCTGACTGCTTCAATTCTTACCACTAGAGCAAAAGTTTCTTCAAAATCAACTCCTTCTATTTGAGAGTAACCCTTGCAGACCAATCTGGCTTTATTTCTAATTACTTCACCAACTTCATTCAGTTTGTTCCAGAAGACCCATTTAGTTCCAATCACATTCTTATTTCTAGGTCTAGGAACAAGATTCCCAAGTGTGATTTTTCTCAATTTGCATCAGCTCTTCCTCCATTGCTTTAGTCCAGCTTTCATCATTGCAAGCTTCATTTACTATCTTAGGTTCAATCTTTGACATCAGACAATACTCATCTGAATCTTGAGCAATTCTCCTTGTTTGTACACCTTTGCTTTTATTACCTATAATCTGATCTTCAGAGTGGTTCAGTCTTACATACCTGGGAACTTTGGGAGTTTCTTGCACTTCTGATTCTTGATCAGGCTCATTGAAACTCATTTCTTCTTCCTGATTTACCAGATCAATTTGAGTCTAAATTGTAGAAGGGGCTTGGGCTCCTTGAATCAGAACACCATTATGATCATCTTCATCATATTCATAAAACCTTGAGGGTTTTTCAATTCCTTCATCAACCTTCACATTTGTACTTTCTATGATCTTTCTCAGTCTCTTGTTATAACACTGGTATGCTTTTCTTTGAGTAGAGTAACCCAAGAATATTCCTTCATCACTTCTAGCATCAAACTTGCCTAGATCTTCATCTCTTTTGATGTAACATTTGCTACCAAAGACTCTAAAATACCTCACAATAGGAGTGATGCCAAACCAAAGTTCATAGGGAGTCTTACCGGTATTGCTTCTGATTTGAACTCGATTGAGAGTATAGACTGCAGTGCTGACAACTTCTCTCCAATAGATCTGAAGAACATTTGCTTCCATCATCATTGTCCTAGATGCTTCCTGGATGGTCCGGTTCTTTCTCTCCACTATTCCATTCTGTTGTGGAGTCCATGTGCAGACAACTGTCTCTTTATTCCATGTTTCTCACATAATTCTATGAACTTAATGGATGTGAATTCTCCAACTCTATCAGAATTCAGACACTTTAATTTTAATCTGGTTTCATTCTCTACCATAGCCTTGAATATTTTGAATTTCTCAAAAGCTTCTGATTTCTCTTTCAAAAAAGTTACCCACATCATCCGGGAGTAGTCATCAATTAGTAACATGAAGTATTTATCACCTTGCACACTCCTGATTCTTGCCGGACCACATAGATCAGTATGAACTAAGTCCAATATTCTGGTAGAAGATTATTCTTTGCTTTTAAACAAGACTCTGCCTTGTTTTCCCAACTGACATTCTTTGTACAAACTATTTGTAGGTTTCACCAGTTTTGGAAGATCTCTTACAGCTTGAGTGTTGCTTATCTTGATGATATTACCAAAATTCACATGACACATCCTTCTATGCCATAGCCAACTCTGATCAATTTGCACAAATAGACAACTTTTACTAGTACCAACTAGATGGAAGATATTACCTTTTGTCTGAGTACCAGATGCAATCTCTATTCCAGAACTTTCAAAGATCTTGCATTTTTCATTCTTGAATTGGAGATCATAGCCTTTGTCCACCAACTGTCCAACACTTAGAAGATTGTGCTTCAATCCTTCAACATATAATACATTACCAGTTTTGTTCTTTCCATCAAAAGAAATAGTTCCCCTACCTCTGATTCCACCAGCAGAATTATCACCAAACTTTACCACTCCTCCTTCATACCTTTCCAAATCTAAGAACTTATTTTTGTCACCTGTCATATGGTGAGAGCATCCACTATCAATGACCCAATCATCCTTTTCTTCAACTTGGGCAGCCAGAGCTCTTCCTATAACTTTATGATTGACAGATTCAGAGGGCATTGGATCTTCTTCCTTGATGGCAATAAACACCCAATCACTTCCGGATTTGTTTCCTGTCTCTGATTCATCATCTGTTACTCCTTCATTATCATCCTCTTCATGAACATAGTAACAATTCTTTTGGAACCTTGATCTATTAGGATTTGGCCTTGAAAATCTTTCCAGACACTTTGAGGCAAAATGACCAATCTTATTGCAGTTAAAACACTTAAAAGGCAATTTCCCTTCATACTTACCAGATCCTCTTGGTAGTCTTTTTGCAATAAGGGCTTCAAGCTGAGCAGTTTCAGTTTCTTCTTCTTCCAAATCTTTTCTTGCTTTTTCATACTATGATAGTTTCCTTGAAGAGTTCTCTCCCGAATCAAACCTTTGTTTTCCTTTTACAAAAGCACTGGCTTTGAATGTTGATTCAGTGTTGGGGGGGCATCTCAAAACTCGGTCATTTCAAATGCAGCCAATTTACTAGCCAATTGATCTCTTGTGACAATTGTATGGGCTCTGGATTCTTCAATGGCAGAAACCTTGATTTTATAAGAAGCAGGAAGGGATCTGAGAATTTTGCCAACAATCTCATCTTCACCTAGGACTCCACCAGCACATCTAATTCCACAAACTAGCTCATTTACTCTTGGCATAAAAGTAGTGATATTTTCATCTTCTCTCATCTTCAAATTTTCAAATTTCCCTTTCAGACTCTGTAGCCTTGCACATTTAACATACTTGTCTACTTCATGCAGAAGTTCTAGTTTTTCCCAAATCTCAAAGGCAGATGGTAGGTCAACAACATTTGAAAGCTTTGAATCAGATAATGCGCTTAGAAGAGCTTCTATAGTCCGCAGATTGTTTTTAGCATCTGTGATTTCATTTGGGGCTTTCGAGCCACCCTGTGGAGGAGTATACTTTGTTGAAGCCATGGTCCAGTACTGCATTCCCATACATTGCAAATGACATTTCATGTGACTTTTCCAAAGATTAAAATTGGTTCCATCAAACTTCAGACTATCCTTCTTGTAGGACGACATCCTGGATCTCCTCAAGTGGTTAAGCTCCTTTTAGAGGAACTTGTCTCTGATACCAATTGTTAGATTTAGAACAGACAACTGAGATGGGGGGTGAATTAGTTGTCAAAAACTTTCTTTCCAATTACACACTTAAATCCTTTTGTGATTTAGCAGCATATCAATAAATCAATCATGGAAACATAATGCATTGAATCAAGAGTAGAAACACATCAACACATAAGACACCAAGATTTTGACGTGGAAAACCTGGTTAAGGGAAAAACCATAGGGTGATTAACCCAAGATTGTATTCTCTATTAGAAGAATAGAAAGAACAAAATGGCACATGCCAATTAGGGCTCACTACCTGAGCACACTGCTCACAAGAGGCTCACTACCTACAAGAGACACACTGTCTACAAAATGATAAGTATCACATACTTGAACTAGAGAATAGCATCTTCACCATGCTTGAATCAGTTCCATTTAAGCCCAATACTTCTACTTTGTCTTTCGCTCTCTTCCTCACTACCACACTCACATCTCCACAAGACGCACTTTGAAATGACTTTACAACTCCATATATATACAAGACATCTACTTAGGAATAATCATCTAAGTCAGCAAACATCTACAAGAACATCCGCAAGATGTGTAACTCATCCGGTCGGCTAGTCTCAGGAAGAACACCATCATCTGGAAGTTGTTCTTCAATAGTGAGCTCCAACTCCAATGTGGACCACTGACATGAATTGGACACGATCCAAAGACTTCCACAAGATTTCTTGAATCACCAAAAACATCCACACTTCATCTGCTTATTGAAATCCTTCTCTCCTTCATCTAGAACCTCAAGAACATAGTCTGTCATCACTGTCACAAAGAAATAGATGCTTGTGGACCTTCAAACCATGAACCAATCGAGTTGACACATCACAAAGACTTCCTCAACACTACCTCAAATCTGCAGAACAGGGTAATGCATTTCCGGATCTCACCGGACCTATATGTATCACTCTGTCACCTCTAAACACCTGTCGAAACCAGTTTTACTTGAGCAGCCACAACTTCAAATCTTCATGCGGACCTCTAAAATTTTTACTGGATCACCTTAAGACACATATCTACAAACCCTTTAGACCGCATCCACTAATCCTCATCTTATTATGGACTTTTACCTTATTGTCTTCACTATTCTTCACTATTCCTAATATGACCAATTTTCTCAATATCCTCAGCAAACAGTTCATCCAATCCTTCTCATTAATACAGCAGGAGTATGTTGACATCAATAACAACACTGGTTAGGCCTATACTTGCAACATATTATAGATAAGGACACCCAATAGAGCCAAGGTAGTTACTTCAAAAGTGTGAAAAGTGAACAAGGGTGTTCTAAACAAGGAAAGAGTGGGCAGGGACTGATTTACTAAGAATTATGAACAAATAAGAGAAAGGGGAATATTTTCATATTTGTAATAGTGATACTTCCCCTTTGGTTGTAAAGTGGTGATTTAAGCATTCTTCAAAACCCACATATTCAATATTTTCATCAATAAGATCAGTATAATTTATCTGTCTTGGATGTAATAATTTACAAGCTATGAGTAAAAGAGGCAGATCAATTAGCTAAATATTTTGCAAAGTACCTGGGATGGCGAGAGCACTTGATTGGTTTCTGACTATATTTTCTCTAGGACTTTGATGGTTTGTTTAGCTCTTAGTTTCCTGCAATTTTCATTTGACTTATTACTTTTGCTTATTTTATTGGTTACATCTACTAAAACTGCTTATCTAAATCCACAACATGCAAAGTCCATTCAAAGAAATCTTGTGACCAACAAACATTGAATGTATGATGTAGTAAACTATGTTTTTATTTCTAAATATATTCACAGAACAACAATTTTCCAAGAAACTAACCTCCGTTTTGAGGAGGGGCACCTTCCAGTACTTCCACATTCATCACTTTCATTTCCAAAGCTTTTCTTCTTTGAGGAGGTACCAGGTAGCCGCTCTTGAGTAGGGTGAATTGACTGACACTGCAGCATTTGTTTGTCATAAGGACATGCTTTTGAGTTTTCCAATTTCATACAGGCATTTCTATAGATATATAAAACCCTCCATCAAAATTTCATAAAACAAAATCTCACATAATTTCTTAAAATATGGATGCTAGATTAATGTGACAATTAGCATTAACATATGGTGCTATGGTAAGAATCTCAACAATTTAGTAATATGAAATGGCTTGGTGTTCTTTCTGTGTGGACAGGGGTGTGACGCTTCTGCAATCATCCAACCATACATTGGCCAATTCCATTCAGAAGAATGAGCCTTTTATATGTATAGCAATAAAAATTAAAAATAGATTCTATTTTTACTATGCATGTTTTTTATTTTTATTGGTAAACCAAAAAAGGACAATAGTTCTCTAACTATAAATAGAAAGCATTCATGTAAATTCATGGGCAAAAATTTCTGACCAACCACAACACAAAACCACTAACGTTAATCAGCTTATATTTTCTGCTTTAACTTCCTTCCCTAAATCAAAAAAATTATCTGGCAGGAAAAATAACATTCAACAGTTCGTACAAGCCATCTCAAAAATAATTGGCAGAGCTTAACCCATAAAAAACTAGTAGAGTTTAAGCAGTTTAACAAGTATGCAGAGGAATTTCAAAGAGGGTATTCAAGAACATTGCAGAGCTAACTTCAAATAGGGTATTAACAGATCGATGACTGTACATGGGGAAAAAAAGAGTAGGGAAAACAACAAAATAGATATTGTAAATCATTTTCCCAATAGCAAAGACTATTTAAAATAGAGTAACAACAGTAAATAATTTTCCCAATAGTAAAGACTATTTAAAATAGAGTAACAACAGTAAATAATTTTCCCAATAGTAAAAGCTATTTAAAATAGAGTTAAAAAATCACCTGGTAAAGGCCAACGCTGGAGAAACTGAACAGTGGAAGAGAAAACGACAACAACATAAAGAATGTAAAGTAAACCCAGAGATTTCCAATAAAAATATATTTTTTTAACCATAGATGCGACATCTGGACCGAAGGTGCCAGAAAAACCAAACGTGGCATGTCGAACGAGACAATAGTCACCTCTCGGTGCTGCAAGATAGCAGCCACCACGAAATGGGAAACTGGAACTACAAATTTTGGTGAACAAATTTTCTCCCGCCACCGCGAAATGGGAAACTTGAACTGCGACACCAGGGGATTTTTAGGTTAAAAATGGATGCACTAGGGACTGTGATGCAGAGCGGAAACACAGCGGAAACACACACACTCAAAATGTCAATCCTATCAATATCAATGAGAGATCATCAAATATCTCTCCCAACTCCTCATCGGCAACATAACATCCTATCAGCAGCCACTTACAGACTCTGATGGATGCACTATCCTTACACCAATGTCTTTGGCTTCCATATACATTTGTTGACCTCCTATCGTAGGTCCTCTTTTGTATCTTCTGAAATGTACATTTACAATGTACATTTCAATATACAACCCTTTGATATGCAAATGCGGGATATACAGGAATTGCTTTTCAGATGCAATAATGATATACCCACTCCTTGTATGTCCTCAGTGTACATTCACATGTACATTCTTCTCATGCATTCCAAATATACATTTTGAATATGCATAGGTGGGGCCTTCAGTCTTTAACCTGCCGTTGTATATTTCCCCGCATACAACTTCATGTACATAACATGACTTGCTTTTCCCAGTGGACTGAAAAGTTCTTACCTGATACTACCGGTCAGCGCTTGTATCTCAAGCCAATGTATGTTTCAACATACAACGAAATATACAAACGAAACATACAATCGGCGACCTTCTTTCGCTAGTCCTCGTCACCTGCTATTATTGGTCATCCCTTGCATCCACAGGCCTAAAACAGCCCAACATACAAACTAACTACCACCTCGGCCAGTCCTCTTTTGTATCTTATGAAATGTATATTTTCATCGCATCTTCACAACATACAATAGCGATATGCAATTGCAGTATACTCACAAACTGACACTCGCATATAATAGCGATATACACATACACTGTCTGCAACATACAATTGACGTATACACAGGAAATGTATTTCCTCAAAAAATCTTGACATACACAAGGTTTAACACAACATATACTTTAGCGATATACACAGACAGTAGACCTTTACATGCAATTGAGGAATACACACAGAATATGCTTAGATACATTAGCAATATACACACTAATTGTATAATTCAGTAAATAATCTTATACTTAACCTGAATAGACTCTTACTTGCACATTTTGTCCCACGATATACACAAGGTGATACCCAGATACAACAGCGATATACACATGGAAAGTACCTTCATACATTTGCGATATATACAGAAAATGTATATTCAGCGACCAATACAAATTTGACCCAAACAACCTTTTATACATACCATTCTTCACCGCATATACACAGGGGTTAATTTGCATGTAAATGTGATATATTCACAGACTACCCCCGCATACAATTGATGTATATTTGAACTTCCCACCCATAACTTCCTCTGTAATGGATTCCATAATTTCTATTCTGCCATGCCCATCAAACAAAAAGGAAAACCAACAAAATACTAATGTACACAATCCATTCCACTGGTTTCACAGAAATCGACCAATGGAATGGATTTAATCATGCATCTTGACCAAAGAAGAACAAAATGAGACACAAGGCAAATCTATACAAATAATATACAAGACAGTTTGATATACAGAGAATTTACACCGAATCCAGAATTTGGTAGAACACAAATTACAAAATTTCTACTTCTTCATTTCACATTATCGAACACAGATGAATTACAAAGATTTTTCCGAAGGTGGAAAAAAGTCCCTATTCCTCGACCACCTTCCCTATTTTGTTACCAACTCCTCTCTCCTTTGTTTTTTGGGTTTTTGATTTAACCAAGATTATTAGCAGAAACCCTAATTAATCCCATGACATCTGTTTTTCATAAGACAGCAAAACTCCTAATGATAAAACACATTGGTTGAACCCTTCACATCATCCAACATGTCTAGAATGTCAAAGTTGATGTTGACACACATGAAATGCCAACACAAAATGTTACATTTGACTTAGACATAAAAATGCTACATAGTAACATGAAATGTCTAAAACATAGTAAAACCTTATTGTGCATATTTATCCTGTTGGAGGGGTGCTCCTGCACCATACTCCCCAGGAGAAGAGATCTCAAGCCCCTTTGAGATCAGAGTTTGAAGGTCTGCACCATTGTTTGTGATCTAATCTGCAGTCATCCAAATTGCCTCTGAATCAGGTGTCCCATGCCAACCCACCAAATATTCCATGTACTCTTTGTTCCTTGTCGTCTTTGTCACTCTTGACTCTAATATCTTCTTCACTTTTGGTGGATCATGCTTAGGAATATCATCTTCTACTGGATCCTGTAATGGTTCATGTTCTACATCTACATGCTATCTGTATGAAGTTAAATCACATACATTGAAAATGGGTGACAATCCAAGATCAGGAGGGAGTTGGATCTCATAGGCATTCTGCCCACACTTCTTCAAAAGCTGACATGGTCCAATCTTCCTCTGTATTAGCTTGGTATATTGAGCTTTTGGGAGCCTCTCCTTCTTCAGATTAACCCATACCAAATCTCCAACAACAAATTGTACATCCCTCTTTTTCTTGTCAGCATATGTTTTGTATTTCAATGTAGTTTGTTGAAGCTGGTTCTTGACTTGATCATGCACTTCTTTGATGGCTGATGCAAAAGCTTCTCCATCTACACTAATATGCTCTCCTATAGGTAGATCTCTCAGCTCCAAAATACCTCTTGGATGAATACCATATACTACCTGAAAAGGTGACTTCCCTGTACTCCTATTGATGGTGTCATTATAGGAGAATTCTACTTGTGGTAGGATATTATCCCACTTCTCTGCATGCTGCCTTGTTAAACACCTTAATAGATTTCCCAATGAATGATTAACAACTTCAGTTTGCCCATCTATTTGAGGATGGTAGGTTGATGAGAAGGACAAATTGGTTCCAAGCTTCTTCCAAAGAGTCCTCCAAAAATGGCCAATAAATTTTACATCTCTGTCTGAGACTATGCTCAATGGTAATCCATGGATCCTCACTATTTCCTTGAAAAACAGGTCTGCAACATATGAAGCATCACAATTGGTTTTGCATGGCAAGAAATGTGCCATTTTACTAAATCTGTCTACTACCACAAAAACACTATCATATCCTTTCCTTGTCCTAGGCAAACCTAGTACAAAATCCATGCTTATGCTCTCCCATGGCCTAGAGGGAATGGGTAGTGGCTGATATAAAACTGCATTTGTGGATCTCCCTTTTGCTTTCTGACATAGCACACATGCTTCCACAAATCTTCTCACATCTGATTGTAGCTTGGGCCAACAGTAATGCCTCTTCACAAGATCAAGAGTTTTATCTAGACCAAAATGTCCTACCATGGCCCCACAATGTTTCTCCTGAATGATATTCAGTCTCATAGAACACCGTGGAATACATAACTGTCCCCCCTTAAAAAGTAATCCATCTTGGATCAGAAATTTAGAGAACTCAACATGATACTTGTCACCAAAAGAAGTACATACCTTGTATATCTCTCCAAAGTCTTCATCATCATCATACATTGTCTTCAAAGAATCAATCCCAACACTCTCCAATTGGATCTGATTGATGGTTAGAACCCTCCTGCTCAAAGCATCTGCTACTTTGTTATTGACCCCTTTCTTGTGCTTGAGTGTGAAAGTGAAAGCTTGCAAAGTTTCCACCCACTTCATATGCCTATGGTTCAGCTTTTCTTAACTGTTTATAAAACTGAGGGCCTGATTGTCTGTGAACACTATGAATTCTTTTGGCATCAAGTAATGCCTCCATTTCTTGAGTGACTATACTAGAGCATATATCTCCAAATCATATGATGACTATCTTTTCTTTGCATCATTTAGTTTCTCACTAAAAAATGCAACAGGCCTACCTTCTTGACTAAGTACGGCTCCAATTGCCATGTGGTTGGCATCACATTCTACTTGAAAAACCTTGCTGAAGTCAGGAAGTGCAAGAACTGGTTGCTCTACCACCTTCCTCTTCAATGTTTCAAAGGAATCATCTGCCTCCTTTGTCCAAATGAATCTACACTTATGTCCTCCTTTTATGGTGTTAAGCATGGGTGCACAAACATGACTAAACCCTTTTATAAACTTCCTATAGAAGGTTGCTAACCCATGGAAACTTCTAACATCATTCAAGGTTTTAGGCATTGGCCAAGACAATATGGCACTTACCTTCTCTTGATCCATTTTCAGTTTGTTATGTGAGATAACAAATCCCAAGTAGATGATCTCTTCCTGCATAAACAGACACTTTGCTAAATTGATCATTAGCTACTCTTCATATAACCTTTTGAGAATCAAGTCTACATGGGTGAAGTGCTCTTCCCTCATATTACTGAAAATCAGGATGTCATCTAGATATACTATGACAAATTTTCCTATGAATTCCCTCAAGACCTCATTCATCAATCTCATAAAGGTACTAGGGGCGTTGGACAAACTAAAAGGCATGACCTTCCACTCATATAACCCCTCATTGGTCTTAAATGCAGTTTTCCATTCATCACCAGGTCTAATGTTAATCTGATGATAACCACTCTTTAAATCTATTTTGGTGAAGTATTTAACACCTCCTAAACAATCAAGTAAATCTTCTATCCTAGGGATTGGAAACCTATACCTGATTGTTATCTTGTTGATAGCCCTTGAATCAGTGCAAAGTCTCCAGGTGCCTTCCTTCTTTGGTGCTAGTATAGCCGGTACTGCACATGGGCTTAAACTCTTGCCAATTAGGCTTGTCTCCAACAACTCTTCAATTTGCCTTGCTACCTCTGCATTATGTTCTGGAGTGATCTTTTATGCTACTTTGTTTGGAAGTGTAGATCCTAGGATCAGATCTATACAATGGCTGATGTCCCTAATAGGTGGTAGGGAACTTGGCATTCCATTAGAGATAATGCCTTTGTACTTATCCAGTAGCTCTTGGACAGCTGGGTCTATGAATTTTTGTCTCTTCTCTCCCTTGACTTGTTGCTGTTGTTCTTTATTTACTTTTAGGCAAGGAATTAGAGCATATGTAACTTCTCCTTCTTCTCCTATCCCCTTCATGAATTGTTTGCCTTCTACCATCATCACTTTGACTTCTTTTCCTTTTGATTCCACCTCATTCTCCATTAATGATAGTAATTCTATCACCTTACCATTCTTGGTGATTGAATAAGTGTTTCTGACCCCATCATGGTATGCTTTCAAGTCATACTGCCATGGTCTTCCAAATAGGAGATGGCAAGCATCCATCTTAGCAATGTCAAACAATAACCTATCCTTGTATGGGCCAATTTGAAATTCTACCCAAGCCTGGTCTTCTACAACTGTTTGCTGACCTTGGTTGAGCCATGAGACCTTGTATGGGCAAGGATGTGGTAGTCTTCTAAGCTTAAGCTTTTCTACCATTTCAAAAGACACAAAATTTTCAGTGGATCCAGAGTCAATTAGTACTTTACATACCTTTCCTCCTGCCTTGCAAGTAGTTCTAGAGACTTCCTTTGTGGGGGTTCTTTGTTAGGCACCTTCATGGTGGTCATTGCTCTTCTAATCATCAAAGATTCTCCTCTCTCAGGATATCCATAACTGTCAGGAGCACTCACACTGTGATTAGTGCTTGAGCTTGCTACACTTTGACAATCAGATTCTTGGATCAGATTGATCCTCTTTTCTCCTATTGAACTTGTTGCCTTTGTTGGACATCTGCTGGCTATGTGGCCTTCTTGATTGCATTTGTAACATCTGACAGGTCCTCTGCCCTGATATCTTCCTCTAAATGGTGGTCTTCTGCCCCTAAAATTTCCTCTTTGATTATAACTTCCCCCTTGATTTTGACTGCTGTCTCCTCTACTGTTCTCTTGGTTGGATTCACTTTGGTATCCAAATCCTCTGCCTCTAAAAGGACTTCTTCCTCCTCTTTGTTGTCTCCCTCTACCTCTATTGTTCTGCTCATGCCTTCTCTTTAATTTTTCTTCCACTTTGAGTGCCAATTGGTAGCATTTCTGAACTATATCTGGATTATGCAGATTTAGGTCTTCTTGGATGTTAAACCTCAATCCATTCAGGTACCTAGCCACCTTCTCTTCCTCACCCTCTTTTACCTTTATTTTTACACATAGTTTCATGAACTCTTTTGTGTATGAACTGACATCTAATTCCTTTTGCTTCAAATTTTGTTTCCTCTTATGTAGTTGGATGTTGTAATCCAATGGGACATAGGCCTCCTTCACTAAAGCCATCATTCTCTTCCATGTTGCAACTCTGTTCTTTCCCTCTTTCACCTTGTCATCTTGGATGAAATTCCACCAAGTCAGTGTAGCCCCTTTCATTTTGGACTGAGCCATCTTCACTCTTTGGTGGTCTGGTATTTCCTCGGTCTCAAAGAAATTATTCAAGGAGTCTATCCACTCCATCACTGAAT
Organism: Cunninghamia lanceolata; assembly: GCA_027924645.1. NCBI lineage: Eukaryota > Viridiplantae > Streptophyta > Pinopsida > Cupressales > Cupressaceae > Cunninghamia > Cunninghamia lanceolata. The sequence goes on along the minus strand of BSBN01000628.1, from coordinate 5,556,703 downwards.
CAGGTTCCATTTTTTCTGCAAACACTGGTAGGTCTATTTTCATATCCATGGTCCTTCTTTCCATGGACTTGAGGGCATTGAGTAAGGGTCTCTGGTCTGTAGGAACCTCTATCTCTTCCTACTTAGGGACCTCCTCTTCATCCCTATCTTATCACTTACCAGAATCTTCTTCCCCTTTCTCTACTCTGTCCCTCAACTTCTCTAGTTCTTCTTTCAATGCCTAATTCTGAGCTCGATCTGCTCTACTCTTTGCCATGTGCTTTCTTACTAACGTTGTCAACTCAACATTGGTCATCTTTGTTGGGTACATTTCTGACCCTTCTCCTTCTAACATCTTGTCTTCTTCTTCTACCCAAAGAACACTCCTTCGCTCTGATACCACTATGATGCAGAGTGGAAACACAGCGGAAACACACACACTCAAAATGTAAATATTGGTGAGAGATCATCAAATGTCTCTCCCAACTCCTCATCGGCAACATAACATCCTATCAGTAGCCGCTTATAGACTCTTACAGATGCACTATCCTTACACCGATGTCTTTGGCTTGCATATAAATTTGTTGACCTCCTATCGCAAGTCCTCTTTTGTATCTTCCGAAATGTACATTTACAATGTACATTCCAATATACAACCCTTCGATATGCAAATGCGAGATATAAAAGAATTGCTTTTCAGATTCAATAATGATATACCCACTCCTTGTATGTCCTCAGTGTACATTCGCATGTACATTCTTCTCATGCATTCCAAATGTATATTCTGAATATGTATAGGTGGGGCCCTCAGTCTTTAACCTATCGTTGTATATTTCCCCGCATACAACTTCATGTACATAACATGACTTGCTTTTCTCGGTGGACTGAAAAGTTCTTACCTGATACTACCGGTCAGTACTTGTATCTCAAGCCAATATATGTTTTGACATACAACGAAATATACAAACGAAACATACAATCGGCGACCTTCTTTCGCTGGTCCTCATCACCTGCTATTAATGGTAATCCCTTGCATCCGCAAGCCAAAAATAGCCTAGCATACAAACTAACTACCATCTTAGCCAGTCCTTTTTTGTATCTTATGAAATGTATATTTTCATCGCATCTTCACAACATACAATAGCAATATGCAATTACAGTATACTCACAAACTGACACTCGCATACAATAGCGATATACACATACACTGTCTATGACATACAATTAACATATACACAGGAAATGTATTTCCTTAGAAAATCTTGACATACACAAGGTTTAACACAGCATATACTTTAGCGATATACACAGATGGCGGACCTTTACATGCAATTGCGGAATACACAGAGAATATCTTAGATACATTAGCAATATACACACTAATTGTATAATTCAGTAAACAATCTTATACTTAACCCGAATGGACTCTTACATGCATATTTTGTCCCACGATATACACAAGGTGATACCCAGATACAATAGTGATATACACAAGGAAAGTACCTTCATATATATACAGAAAATGTATATTCAGCAACCAATACAAACTTGACCCAAACAGCCTTTTATACATACCATTCTTCACCGCATATACACAGGGGTTAATTCGCATGCAAATGCGATATATTCACAGACTACCCCCACATACAATTGATGTATATTTGAACTTCACGCCGATAACTTCCTCTGTAATGGATTCCATAATTTCTATTCTGCCATGCCCATCAAACAAAAAGGAAAACCAACAGAATACTAATGTACACAATCCATTCCACTGGTTTCATAGAAATCCACTAGTGGAATGGATTTAATCATGCATCTTGACTAGAGAAGAACAAAATGAGACACAAGGCAAATCTATACAAATAATATACAAGACGGTTTGATATACAGAGAATTTACACCGAATCCAGAATTTGGTAGAACATAAATTACAAAATTTCTACTTCTTCATTTCACATTATCGAACATAGGCAAATTACAGAGATTTTTCTGAAGGTGGAAAAAAAGTCCCTACTCCTCGACCACCTTCCCTATTTTGTTACCGACTCCTCTCTCCTTTGTTTTCGGGTTTTTGATTTAACCAAGATTATTAGCAGAAACCCTAATTAATCCCATGACATCTATTTTTCATAAGACAGCAAAACTCCTAATGATAAGACAAATTGGTTGAACCCTTCACATCATCCAACATGTCTAAAATGTCAAATTTGATGTTGACACACATGAAATGCCAACACAAAATGTTACATTTGACTTAGACATAAAAATGCTACATAGTAACATGAAATGTCTAAAACATAGTAAAACCTTATTGTGCATATTTATCCTATTGGAGGGGTACTCCTGCACCAGACTGCCTCGTGTATATTGTTATTTCTTTTGAACAATTGGGGATTATTATTAAAATAATTTAAACAGAGATTATTTTACCACGAAAAAGGCTATCTTTGAAATGGTTCTTAAATGTGTATTCATCTAATTGTTTATTTTTTTTCATTTATTGTTTTCAATGCATTAAAATAGGTCCCATTTGATTATTATTTATTGTTTATTGTTTATTGTTTCCAACGCATTTCTTGTTTTTTGACATTCTAATAAAATTTCATGGAAGATTAAGCATTGTCTAATAAAAACACCTGCAGATAGTTGTTCAATGCTTAATTGACAAAGAGATGGTTGTTTCAAATGCGTTGGCCCCACTTATCCTTCACACTCTAAGGTAGGCCCCACTTGATTATTCTTGAAAGGTCATTTGATGTTTCCATCCTTTTTTCCCCATCAAAGTTTTCAAAATCGCTTTCTAGAACGACAAACTTTTCCAGTGTCAGAGGTTTCCAGTGTCTGACATTTTCGTCGGCTGACTATTTCCAGGAGCAAAAAGCTCCCACTATAATCCTACTAGCTAATAAATTTTTCCAATTTTGCATATCTAATTCCATGCTAATTACCTTCACACATATAAATTTACTTAAAGTAAAAGTCAATCACAGTAATTGTTCTCTAATCTAGATTATTAATATAGTCCATTAAATTGAGACATGACAAAATCAACTAATTCTTTATCAAGTTTGTTTATTTGCTCATTAGATACATGTGTTACCACCTCAATAGTGTCTTCAACATCATGAAATATTTGATCTTCCATAGTGGTTGTAGGAGATATGATATCTTGCAAAATTTGTGTCTCTCCTTTTGTAAAGAAGGTATTCAATGGATTTTCAGAGGTAGGAATATTGTTTTCTTCAGGAGCACTAGATCCCATGAGTCTTCTACTTCTTAAAGGGATATTTATATTAGGGCAGCAGGTTATAATGCTCATACAAAATCATGCAACACTCAATGCATAAACTAATAGAACAAACCCAAGGAGTAAGATATGTGTAGGATCCAAAATGCTTGATTTTTCACTTTTTCACAATTTTTTAATGCAAATCACTAACGGAATAGGTGTTGTGAAGAATTTTAAGAGGGAAAAAAAATAATAAGCCTAATATCAACCCAATGATGCAACAATATCTTTCACAACATGCCTATGATGCAATTCTATATGCAAAATAAGCCAAAATCTAGTGAAAATGCAAGATTTTTAAACCCTAGACATGAAATTTTGCAAGAAAGACACTATGATGAAACACTACAATTAGAAACCAAACCTAAATGAGTGTTTAAAATAGTAGTAAAATCTTGAAACAAGATTTTAACTACAAGCCCTAGCTAATGCAAAAACTAGGTTATATGAAAAATGCACAATTTCAAGCAATTTTTAACAATTTAAGCATGAAAATGAAATGCAAATGAATGATTAATGATGAATTTCTATAATTTAAATCTGATCTAATGAAAATAATAGAAATTAAATGCAAATTAATTCAAATTATTTGAAAATGCAAGCCTAAAATACCAATTTTTAAAAATATTTCAATTTTTTCAATTTGTTTGTAATTTTTCGAATGCAATAAGATGATTGAATGCAAATCTATCACACAACACTCATCAAGGTGCAAAAATTCAAAAACGTAGGTTCACCAAAAATTTTAAGAGGTGTAAAGAGGGGTTGGTTTGGTATTTTGATGTTTTAGTGTTGATAGGTTTAGATCCTCCTTTCACAACAAACATTCAAGGACATATGAACCGAGTTGAATCTCAACTAAGAGAGCATTCACCTAACAGGTTGGGCTGTCACTAGGAATGATGTGGAAACTTAGATATCACTAACTAATGCCTTAATGTAATCCTCAAATATGTAACAAACCCTAATTATGTAAATCAATGATTAAATTGATAGATTCAGACAAATGCTTACAGACTGAGATAAGAGATAGAGATTAATAACTGACCATTTTTCAAAGTTTGGGATTTCAAATATTTGAGGACAATGCCTCAAGTGCCCAAGTCCAAGGTATTGTTTTCTTTATGGAATGCAGAACTCCTTACAGTATTGATGATCATTGTTCCATCTATTTCCGTCTCGGGCTATGTAGAGGACACTGTGACTAGTCCCTGGGTCCAAGGCAGGATGATCTTTAGGATATTGAGGCATCTTCGAATGTAGAATATCACTATCACAAAGATTCCAGTGTCTAAAACTCCAGAGGACATTTCCCTAGGTGCACGTGTCTCGAAAATGCTATGTTTTTCTTCTTTCTTTCAGATCCTGAATCCTTGTCATTTGTAACCTTCCTTTGCAACTCCACTCCGTGAAACTTAGTACCTGTAACCTGCAATCACAAAGGGGGTTGTGGTTGGGGGTTGTGGTTGGGGGTTGTGGTTGTGAGGCCTACCTTTTTCATTACCGTTCATTTGACTATTTACTTTACTGTCGATCCTGAATTCCTGAACTATTAGACTTGATGATGTTATGGAAAAACTAATTGGGTGATGTTAGATAGATGCTTTATATTATGGGAAAATTAATTGGGTGATGTTAGATAGATTCTTTATATTATGGGAAAACTAATTGGTGATGTTAGATAGATGCCTTATATTATGAGAAAACAAATTGGGTGATGTTAGATAGAAAATGGTTTTGAGATTCAATCTTGGGAATGGATGTTTGAAATACAGAAATTAGAACCTAATTGTAATGTGACTTTCCTTATGCTTATGTGAACTTGTGATATTTTATACGAGTGTATGTTTTAATTTGCTTTGGCTATTATATGTATATGTGGAATTAATTTTGCAATTGAGTGCACAAGTATTTCTAACCAGCCATAGATACTGGAGATCATCCCACACTTGATGTTGTAATCCCTTGTGAAGCCGATCTAGTTCCACGAGGAACCAAGATCAACTCTGTGTATGATGAAATGTTGTATGTTAAATTGCATGTGGTTAATTGGGTTAAGTCTACCCTCTTTTAATTTGAATTATAATTCGTGTTGTAAGAATTTTGTCTTTGAATTACATTTTTAAATTTTAAATTTTTGGAGACCCTTTTCATGTGTTTTAACTTGACCCTGGGTGCTCTAACTAGGCTAAACTCGACCCTAGGTTATACCCTATGGGTCTAGGGTCCCTTTTGACTTGGGTAACCCTTGGTAAACCTCCATATGGTCACCTTAACTTCACACTAAAGTTAAGTGACGAAATTGGAGGCATGGGAGGGAGAGGATAAGTGGTACCAACACTCAACCCCCATCCTTTTTCACTTCCCAAGGTTGGAGATGACTCCAAGACCCACAAATTGTGGAGGACTTGACTCCAATTCTCTCTCACAATTGGTGAGAGTACCCTTGGAGTTGCGTGGTCCCTCTTGAGAGGAAAGGAGGGGGACACATGTGTCACCCTTTCCCTCTTTAACTCCTCCTTTCTCTCCCACATGTTGGAGAGAGGACAAATGGCAAGGGGTGAGGGAGACTTGGGGATGGGTGAGTGACATGTGTCAACACCCATCCCTTGGGACATACTTGTAGTGGGGAGGAAGAGTGAGGAGGTGACAAGTGTCACCTCCCCATTCCTCTAAGCTCATGGGTTGAGCTTATTTTAATCCCACTTGGGAGAAGGTGAGGGGTGGTTGAATTTTTGGAAATTTTAATTGCTTGAATTTTAATTTGGGGAGGGAGATAGAGGGAGTTTGGTGGCTTATGTTGGAGGGGAATTTGGAGAAGCTCTACATCAACTTTCTTCCATAATTGGGATTTTAAAGGTTGGTTTTCAAGGCTAATGGCCTTCCCTTTGTATTTTGGTTTGTTTGCATGATGCATATGTGTGAGATGCATATTCTTGAGTTATATTTTGTTATTGTGGGGAAATTTTGTAGGGTGTTGTAAGAGCCTCTCCCACTTGGGAGAGAATGCTCAACAAGTGTGGGGTAGGGGAGGAGTGATCCTCCTCGGGGTCATTACCTTGTTTTGGGGTGTTGTAAGCCTTGAGGGCAATTTTATGTGATTTTGAGCAATTTGATACATGGCTTGAGAGCCAAAATATGGAATCTTGTGAAAATTTTGTCAAATGTGTTGGCTTGAGGCCATAAGAGAAAGTGTGTTGGGATTATTTTTTGAAGTGGCACTCTTGAGTTGAGTGTGTCCACTCCCCTACCCCTTTGAACTCACCTTGGTTGAGTTTGTGTGTTGTGAATTATCTATGGGTGTAATATTGTGTTTTGGATGTTTGTGTGCCTTGTTGTGAAGTGGAATGAGACCCTAGGTGTGTGGATGACCTCCCTAGCTCGGGGGTGACCCTCTTGCGGGTCTACGGTAGGGAGGAGAGCAAGATGTGTGGTTTTCTTTCCCCTTTGTGTGATATGCAGGTTCATTGGAGCTTAGTGTGAAGTTGAAGAAACTCCTCGTTCTTGGAGAAATATTTTATTTTCCTTTACTCTTTAAGCTCTTGAGAAGAGCTCGGCCTATTTAGATGTTTCATCTTTGGTTGTAGTCCAAGAGGAGAACATGGTTCTCTCTCTCTCTCATGTTGTAAAAACTTATATTTTTTCATAGTTGTGTGTATGCTATTTACTTTGTATATTAAAGTTATAATTTGTTGCTTAATTCTTATCCTTTAAAAGGATGCATTAAAAAAAAATTGTTTATAAGCTATTTCATTGTATGTCATATTGAATTGTCAATTTGTTAAGTTGTGATTTTGTTGTTGTGGTAAATAAGAAATTGTAATTTGTTATTTTGCAAAGAAAGAAAATTGGTTGTAGTTATGAACTAGAGGTTTTTAATTATTTGCAAATATATTTATTCCTTCCTTAAAAAAATGTGTAAATATTAATCATACAAATGAATATACTTGTTAGAAAAAAAAATAAGTTCTTGTTTATTGAGATTTGATAAAAAAAAAATGCATATATATCTTGGTTTAATTGTTTAAAAATTATTATTGTAAGTGTAGGGGAGAAAAAAGAAAATAGTTGCAAAATAACAATTATATATATATATATATATTTATACATATAATTTATATCTATTTTTGAATAGTTCAAATTAATGTAATTTTTTTGTGTATTTATAGATAAATTGACCTTAATAGGATGTCAAATAAAATTATAGTTAACATTTTATATACAAAGGTATTTATATATATATATATATATATATATATATGTAAATATATTATTTTATTGCATTTTTATATAAACTGTGAATCTGATACTTCTGTAAATATATATATATATATATATATATATATATATATATATATATATATATGTATACATATATATATGTATGTATACATATATATATGTATACATATATATATGTATACATACATATATATATGTATACATATACATATATATATAAATATATATATACATTTATATATATACATATATATATGTATATATATACATATATATATATATGTATATATATACATATATATATATATATGTATATATATGTATATATACATATATATATAACAATAAATGAATCTTAATATAATTAACATAACATAAAATAAAATACTAAGAAACTATTAAGGAGACTGTATTTTCTCTTGCAGTCACGTTTTATGTCATAGAGAATACAATATAAAAAATAAATGTTAAGGGGTGGGGGGGTTCGAACCCCCCCACCGCTATTCTTGGTTTTATGTGTTGGGTGTGGGGAGCGGGGCGGAGCCCCCACCCACACCCCATTGAATGGGATGTGGGTGGGGGCTCCGTCCCCCTCCCCACACTCCCCCCTGCGCCAAAACCCCCGTGGATTCTCCGCTGTGCACCCTGCGACCTTTGCATACATTGAAACCACCACGGCTCGTCCTCCAAACTGCCACCAGTCTCCGCTGTCGATGTTTCCCCTCCGCCACGGCTCTCTACAACCTTCCCTCCTCCACGGCCACCGTCTCCCCACTCTACGGCCACCACCACTGTAACTCTGCCCTCCTCTGCCTCCCAACCTCTGCCCTGCAACCTCCATACAGCACCGCCACCATGCACTCCATTGGCCCTGCCAATGACAAACAATATATATATATATATATGTTAGGGTTTTCTTAACATTATTACAAATGAAAACACAAAGAAATAAAAATACATTGTATTTATAAAAGAAACCCTTGCTCATAGGCACTATATATATATATATATATATATATATATATATATATATAATTTATGAAGCCATCTTATGCATTTCATAAGTGGCCATTTTAACCTGCAAAATATGAGAAAATGACAAATTTAGAAAATGAGAAAAAAATGAGAGAAAAAGAGAAAGAAAGATAAAAGTGAAAACAAAGAGGAGAAAATGCATGATTTTTCCAAAATAGGGCTAGGGTTGCTTGGCATAGAGAAAATAATATTTTATTGGAGGAATTCAGGGCTAGAAGTATTATTAAAAATTTAATATTCCTTTAATCATGATTGGAGAAATTTAATTAATGAAATTGAATTAAAACGTTGACTTAAACCTGACTTGGAAACCTAGTAAACCTTTTAATGTAGTTAGCAAATCCTGTTACGAGATCTAATCTACCAAGAAATTAGGAATAAGGTAGATGATGCAGAGATAACTCTAATTGATAGAAAATGTGAAGGAGAGCAAATTAATCTTAAATCTTAGAAAACATGAAGGAGAACAAATGATTGGACTTTGTTGAAAAATGTTTTAAATTTTAGAAAACGTGAAGGAGAACAAATTAATAATAAATTACAAAAAATAGGAAGGAGAACAAATGATCAGACTTTGTTGAAAAATGTTCAATTAACTTAATCAAATGTATTCCAATGTAATTAGTGAGATGTAAGAAATTTATTAACCCAAATCCGGGAACCTCTTAATCAAATTTAGTTTTAGTACAATAAACCCTACTCATGCCCGTGAGGCGTTATGCTGCCAGATTTTCCTAGAATTTAGGGTTTAGTTAGGTTAATGAAGTTTAACCCTATTAGCAACATTAACCGCGTCGCGATGACCCCATTGATGGCCTCCTTGCGATTGGTATGTGTACGTGTGTGTATTACCCCACTTTCAAGTGTTTCATTTACGCCTTAAGCATATGCCACCGAGCACGCTTACGCGTGTGAGGCAGTTTCTAGGGAAGCATGGAAATTTTTTTGATATTTCATGTCATGACCACATGACAAATATGGACATGACATGTGTGATGCATGTTGTGACCGCATGGGAAATATGGGCATGACAGTGGTGTTTAGAGGCTTGCCTCAGTCAAGCCCCAGAGAGACATTCAAGTCTTTTGAACACCATTGTTAGATAAGAGTTCATATCCCTGCAGGATAGAGGCAAAATCTAAACGATAAATTATTCAAACATAAACAAATGTCACCTTAGAGGTGTAGCTCTCACATAGATGAAAATCCTTCATGTACATGAGAATATGAAGCTAAATCTGCAATCACAAACATAATAACAATGCTCTGCTCTGTAACAATGAATATCTTGAAATCACAAGTTTGCCAAAAGTTCACCATCATCTTCTCTAGTTTACAAATGAAAACCTAAACATGCTTATATATGCAACAACATACATTCCTACCAAGAATTTCATAATTCAAGCTTAAGGTGTCGGCATAGGACCTAACAATGGTCATATAAATGACACAGATTTAGGGCCTGACCCAAAATAGGGCAGGGTCCTCCCTCCCTATTTTAGGCAGGGCTTAACATTATAGCACCCCCTAGGTCCTATTTGCGATAACACTTAGGGGTTTTCTCATTGGGATTCAAAATTAACATGCAATATGATCTAAATGCATTTTAAAGGACCTGGGAGCTAAACCTTAAGAGGGAAAAGCCCCGAAGGGGACATTTTCTAATATAACAACATGGAAATAGTACACACTTAAGTCTGGAAGCATTTGGAAAAGATGAAAAGCAACTATAACGGACAAGCAGACAAGAAGAAGAAACATAAGGAATTTTCTATTGGAGTTGAAGTTACGGTATATCTTAGAAAGGAAAGATTTCTAGTAGGGACATGCAACAAGCTGAAGATAGTGAAGTTTGGACTATGTAAGATTCTCAACAAGTTTGATTCAAGGAATGCATATGAAGTGGAGTTACCGAAAGCACTTGGCATATCACCCATATTCAGTATTGCAAACCTATATCAGTATCATGAAGGACAGTCAAGTGATAGTACCATAGGAGATTGTTTGGAAGATAAGAAACCGTATCAATACTAGAAGCAAATAGAACATATTGTCAATAGTAGAGTTGGGTGTAGTACCAGAGGAAAGAAGTACAAGGAGCACTTGGTTAAGTGGAAAGGAAGACTAGAAGAAGACTCATCATGGATTTCTTAGGCAGAGGTAGACTGCATTGGTTTTTCTCTAGCCCCAGGAAAGTGAGGGACTCACTTTTCAAACAACCCTAGGTGTCTGATGCAGGAGCATCCCATGTTGAAAGGCAATTAAGTGCATCAACCAAAAATAATTTGTTTCTTTTCTTTTCTTGCATTTTAGTCAATACAGTCTCAAAATTTTGCACCACATTTTACCACATGATCATTTCATAGATTGTGAGTTAGGATCAATACTTTACCATAGCTCATCTACATCATATCTAGATTTCACGAGATTCAAAATCATCTACAGAAAGTTATTGTTGTCAGCTGCTTCATCAGGGTTCACTATTCAGAGTATTCGACATACAGCTTGGCATATGGAGTTCGTGGCACCTTCCCATGACTTGTGGAACCTAATGTAACATCTCACAAGGTAATATGGGATCAGAGGCACCTTCACCTTGAAATGCAATGTGTTTCATCAATATTGGAAGCTTCACCATTGGAATTAGGCCGACCTACATGTTTCATCAAGCATTAGGTTATGGAAACCCTTACGACTGACGTGGATCACTCCTGGAGCTTGGAAAGGATATATAAGCATCTCTTAGACTCATTGGAAAGTTAGTTAGAGGTAAGAAGTTAGAGTTCAGATCATCAGTAGTCTAGTAGTTAGATAGCTCACAATTTGGAAGGTGAATGCGCATATTTTCATATCCTTTGTATATCTGATTATAGACGATTGTAATGCCCATGTGGCAGCCCTATGAGCCTTATTGTAACCATCTATGAAGTTGAATCAATGAAATTCCAATTTGTTGTTTCAATTCTTGTGTTTATTCCGTTGTGTTTAGTCTAAGGCTACACAATTGGACAGTCCTTACCCTGAACCCTCTATCCGTACTACATCACTTTTACTTTGGAAAGGTAAATGTGTAATAAAGTCAAACTACACACCCAAGTTGGTGTGGCTATTCTTGGGGTGTTGTTACATGTGTAAGAGATAATCTTTGCATAGCTATTGATAGTCTATGGCATCTTGTAAGAGTATCTCTTATTTTCAAGGGATTGTATGACAAACTAGGTGCCTAAAATAGAGAGATAATTTTAGTCAGTTATGAAATGTTGAAAGAGGTTGTAAGAAGTTAGAAGAGACTATGTTTAGTATGTTAACTAGATTCCCATAATGTGGTGTTGGAATTTGTCCAATTTTAGATGCCACATATTTTCTATTCTCATGTTTTCAATAGGTGCTTGAGGAAGTAGATTGCATTGTGAGTTTCACAAGTACACAGGTAGTTGGATTGAAGACATAGAAGGAGTGAAGAAAGATTGTTACATTGTACTCTTGTTTGGAAGATAATACAATCTTGACCTTTTAGGAGTTTTTTACCAAAAGGGTTCTCTGCATTATATATTGTGTTATGTGATGTTTTTATGGTATTGTTGATTTCTTATGTTGTAGTTTTAATTCTATAGTCTCCTATTGACATTATACAATTAAGTAGTATTTGGATGAATTGGTTTTCATGAACACTAAGTCTTAATTTCATATTTGCATACTTTTTTTCAAATTTTCATTTGTAGTGGTTTTACCTTATTTTCCTAACATTAACAACCTCTAATACTTATTCATCTTCTTCTTCTTCACTAGCCTCTTCAATGTAGAACTTTTGTTTAGAAGATTTATGTCCTTGATAGTTAAAACTTGGCCCCTTTTTCCTTCTTTCTTCAATTTGTTGATGAGTCAATCTAGTATGTTGAGGGAGATATTGTGCTAAGAAACTCATCTCTCTTTTGCTACTAAACTTTTGCCTTCTAGGATCTAAAACATTCTCCTCTTCCATACATGCCATGATAAAAGAATCAATATAGTAAGAGGGTTAAACATGCATACCTCATGTTAGATGTGATCCTTAAGCCCACCAAGAAACAAGTCATTAAAGTTCTTCTTTGTAATTTTTCTACTTAAACGAATAGCTTCTGTAATTATTGAATATAATCCTTGAGTGATTCCTATTTGTCATAGTTTGGCTAATTGGATAAAGTAATTCTTTAATATACTATTTCTATATTGCATCTACAATTCCTTTGTAAAAAATTGACCATGTGGCATTGATGGTTTTCTTCTTCATTTGGGAACATGACCATCTATACCAAATAAATTGCTCAAGTTCTAGATATAAGGATGCCACTGTAACCTTGTGTCCACATGGAATCTAATGAATATAAAAAAAATCTTCATTTGTTTAATCCAAGAGACTAGATCATTTCCAGCTAACTTCCACATGCCTACATTTGTTACCAAAGTTTGAGATCTAGAATGAGTGCTAGCATTTGGTTTCCCTAACGATTCACCTTGAATGAATGAAATATTAGGAATGGGCAATGTATGGGGTTAGGCAATTGGTTGTGATAATGATAGCATCTAGATAGAATTGTTAATAGAGGACAATGTTTTATGAATGCTTCTCAATTCTTCTTGCATGTTGTGCATACCCTCTTCTAGTTGACCCACTTTATCATCCAATGAAGATGGCATCATGATTGAAGTTCCTCTTGATTCTAAATCTAAATATATATCCTCTTTGTTTGGAGTTTTTCCCAATGTCTAGGAATTATTTCATCTACCTTTGATTTTATGGCCCTATCATGCTAAGTCTTGACGACCCAAAATCTAATTTTTACTATTGATCCAAGTTTGGATAGATGATTTAGGATTTGTGTCAACCCCAAAATTTTAAAAAAAAATTGAAGAGAAAACCTCTAATGAATTTTTGTGAGCTTTCCTAAAATGTAAACAAATATAAAATATTTGAAAAGTTCTAGCCTATTGAGTGAATTTACAAAAACCCTAAAATTGTAATAACTCATATTAATCGCAAAAAAATTAAAATTTAGACCATAACTTTCTTGAATTCTCCTCTAGCTCCAATAAAAATGGTAGACAAATTTGCAGTCATTTGTACAATCTAGGCAAATCTTCAAAAATGAGGATAAAACTTTAATTTCATAATAATACCTAAAAAATGCTTCAAATGAACTCCAATATGGATCCCAGTTGCTTGAATATGTCCTTGATCAACCCTCTATAGATTGTAGAAAAATAGAATTGTAAAAATGAGAGAGCTATGTGCTTGACAACTTAACCTCTTAAATCAAAAAGTTTGTCTTGTTTCTTGTCTATGGATGCTAAGATCATGCTCTTATACCTCTTGTAATGAAATTACTTACATAATAAAAGAATATAATAGGAATTAAACTACAAATACTTGATTCATAGGTTCAAACCCTAATTTTCCCACTATATGCATTAGGGGCAGTGTGTGTAGCCCAAAGGTTATAGGGACTCACCTGTGAGTTGTTGGGTTACTGATTTCTCTATGGTTAAAAAAATAGTAAATACTTGATAACAATTAGCTATGAGGGGGCAATCATCCAAAACTCTAATAAAAACATAATTCACAATATGGTGATAATAAACTAAGCACTATATCTTATACATACCATATTTATGCCATGGATGCCACCCAAGGTGACCTAAGTACCTATATAAGACTATATTAATGATCATATAACTTAATTAAGGGTTATGCTAGCCACAAGTCAACTACACATATCACAATACAATCAATGGGTTAAGGGTATAGCAGTATGTCCTTACACAATAACAAACATCAAAGACATGAGTAATGTAGTTTTTAGTAGTCCATAGTTAGGTCAAGTCAATCTCACAAGTTACATGATAGTTCCCTATGTCAAGTCATGTCTACAGACCACAAGATCTATCACATGGAGCATGAATTCAACCCCCAGAATTTTTATGACTAATCAAAACCCAAGATATTCCTTAGATTGTGAGCATTAATTTATGTATTATCAATGAGTAGAATTTATATGGCATCAACTTTTAGTTCTTCATCATAATTCCCAAAGCTAAATACCGCATCTCTCTTCATTTAATTTCCAAGTATCTATTACACATTTACCTTCCCAACTTTGTTATTTAAATTAATTGTGTATTATTGATAACATTTGATTAATTAACCTAGATAACATGTGAGGAAAAAGTATCTTTCCTTTACATTTAGAAAGTATCAAATTAATTTTTTATTGTTATGTTTTAAATTTATCAAATCATCGACTTAGAACAGTCCTCTTACACCTTTGACAACGCAAGTGGATCCATATATAAGGTTCTTAATTAAATCAGATTCATCACGTGGCTGTGTGCACCGATTTCCTTGGATTATCACTTCAGTGGTTGGACCAAGGCTTTCCCCTCCACTGACGTCAAATTCTGAGGCCAGTAGTTTTCAGGTAACCAAGTTTCAAACCTTACAGCCTGTCTACACCATAAAATTAACAATCATTATTCCGACATCATTGCCAGAACAAACAATGGTGGCAGACAAAAGTAAAGCCTCTTTGATGTCATCTTAACTGGCAAGATACCTGTTTTACATTTTCTGATTCTCATATTGCTGTTCCTGGCAATTGATTGGATGATCCAGAATAGTTAAATCTTTGACATTTTCATCAGTTGAGTGAGTATGCATGACACTGCTTGCCAGGGAGTCATTCACTGTGAAAAAGTCAGAGCCTTATTCTAAGGCTGCTTCATCTAAAGGGTAGAGATTTTACTACATTGCTTCGACAGTTTGTGCCACAAATTAATTCAAATGACCAGAATGTCTTATTGCTAACTAGGTATTCCATTATGTTGATTATCAATGTTAAAATTTTGAAAAAGAAAAAAGAGTTCTCAAAGGTATGGAATTTGGTCTTTTGGGTCGTGGGCTGTGGTTAAGATGAAGAGATGGGTAAAATAGCCTATGTTCAAATAAGGTGCAAAGCCCTTATATGATAAAGGTACATTAAGTGTTGTAGGTGGATTGTCAAAGTAGATGGCATGCTCCAAGGTTTAGTTATAAAGTTGAAATTTAAGAATATAGTATTTAAATATTAAATTGAAAAGGAAAATAACAAACTTTTTTTAATATTTTAAGCTAGATTAATTAAATTGTAATGATAAATAAATTTGATTTAGAATACAGAATCAAGATTGATATTGATAAATAGATATAATTATAAATACATGAAATTTAAATAAATAAAATAAATGTATTTAGTTTTAGATTTAATGTTAATGTGTATGTGATAGATATTGCAAAATGATTCGTCATTGTTTCAGAACTTTGAGATGTGTTACACAACTACTCTCAAACTAAGAAAACGACTATATAATGCTTTGGATCAATTTTACATTGTGAAAATGATCTAGCTCAAAAGTGTGTCTCAAAATTGACTCCTATCTGTGAAATTGACCTACTACATGTGAAAATGATTTTAAGGATTCTACAATATGGAACTGGTTGAGGTTCACCTTGATATCTGAACCTAAAATAAAGTGACCAATGATGTTAACAAACACCTTAGAGAAGCTTGTGAAGCATGGTGATTCTCCCTTGGTCAAACCCCCAAGTGGACTGACTTAATGATTTTGAAACAAGGATTGAAGACACGCCAAGTAATCATCCAATATGCCTAGTCGTGTGTTACTACAGATGTCATGCTAATACTAAGTGTCAATGCAATGCTTTGATAATAATGATGTATTAATGTCACAGAATTGTGTGGAAGGAGAATCCTATATGTGTGTTAGATGATCATTTAATAAATTATAGTTTGTCTTTTTAAACAACACCATAGAATACAATTTGAAATATTTTGTTTTAAATTCAGTAGACAACGGTTAGTTGGAAGAGAACGTCACATGCCCAATTTTAAAATTTTGAATTTAAAAATGTGGGGATCAATTTCACATCACAATTTTAACTAGGTAGGAAAATGGGTAAAGTGAAGGTTGAATCCAAATTCTTCGAATGTCAAAAGTTCAGATCAATGAAGGCTTATGTAAGTTGCCATCCTTTATGTAGAAATACACTTGTATGCTAGTCATTCTTTACAAAATGACATCTGGAAAGATCCAAAACGAATGGCAAAAAGGTGGAGTATGCAATTTTCACCATTACGTTTTTCTCACTTTGATTTGTGTGTGAATTACTATGAAGATGCATGTCAAAGTAAAACAAATGGTCATTATAAAAGTAAATTATTCACACTCATAAAAAGGATATGAAAATGGATATCACATATCTACATTCTCCTTGCAATCAACGCTTTGTCTAAATACTTGCAAAAACAAAAAGAATCCAATCAGTAGCATCTAAAAATCATTTAAAATACATGCACTAGCATAATTTCTTAACAATGTAAATCTCAAAATAAATGTAAAGGTGGCATGGATCCAAGATGGCATGAACACATGAACATGTGGCATGAATCCAATCACTATAATTAGCAAAGGAGGTGTAATATCTCTCAATGAAACATTGTAACTATGCTCCAAATTTCAAAATATGGAGTAGGACTTCCAACAAGTCATTGTAACCAAACAAGCTTGGTGCAAGGCAACCCCAAGGGATTCACTATGTAAACATATGGCATATCACATTCATTCATTAGGTACTAAGTAATACCTTTATTTCAATTTCTACCACCCAATATTCTATTAGTAACACCCCCTCCCAAAATACCTTTCCAATTCTAAAACACCCTATTTAACAATATCCCTAAAATACCCATTTTTCTATGACATTTTCAATACCCCTTTTTACTTTTATCTATTTTTTGTTAAGACATAGTACTTAGAATTTTTTTTATCTAATCATATCTCCACTTGATACCTCATTAAAAGTGAACTTAGAATCAAAATATGTAATGACCACCCCAAACATTTTTTATTTTTAACAATTAAAGAAATACTACAATGTAATGTCCTTATCACTTTCTAATCACCTAGTTCCTAGAATGGGCAAGATGAGAGCATACAGTGCTTAGGACCACTCCTAGCTAAAAATAATGCAACAACATGAACTAAATGTAACCAACCAAAGCACACAAGGTGGCAGACCCAACCAAGTCTACACTTCTTCAGTGGAGTGTGCTTGATCCAAAGAAACTAAAATGAGCACACAAGGCAGTAGAGCCAACCAAATCTACACTTCTTTAGCAAAGTGTGCTTAAGGAAAATACTGAAATGAGCACACAAGGTAGCAGAGCCATCCAAATCTTCACTTCTTTAGTGGAGTGTATAGAAATACAATCAATGCTATAGAACTAGCGATAAATCATCCAATTATTACAATATGATATGCAAGAAACTCAAAGCCACTGGCTACCTTTTAAGGTTATACAAGATATTTTATTGCAACTAGAGAAATATATTTCAACATGAAATTAGCTGCAATACAATCAAATAAAAAATTGATCCAAACTGAAACCATACTACTGCAAAAAATGTCAATGTAATTAAAGAGGCACTAGAAAACATACAAATCAATATATGAAGCAACCCACTGTAGGAAAATCAATGTTGATGAAGTAAGGATGCTCAACATGGCTGATAACACCCAAAACCACGCTGAAACCTCTAATTTTTTGATCTAAACCAATAGGTACAACAATGTGAACAATGCAATGAGGGTGATAAAACCCTAGGAAATAATTCAACCTTCTTTGTTGGCGATTTCAACCCCAAAACTACTTCAAAATCACATAAAATGACTCAATAAAATGTTGCACCTCCAAAATCAGCATTGAACATTGAAGAATAAGCAATTTTGGCTCTCCAAACCAAATCGCCCCTCCTCAAAATGGTGTGAATTGACCCTCAAAGGGTGTGGCCTACTCTTAAAGGTGTATGGCTCCAATAATCAGCAAATTGCAGGTTTGTGACAGCTCTAAATAATTTTGACATGCTCCTCCAAACAAGTGTACTAAGGGGTTTTAGTGCCAAGAAAGAGATTTGGCCTGCAATATCAAATCATTCCTTCAAGAAAACCTTAGATTTGTGCCTTGAATGGTGCCAAGACACAAGGAATAACCACAATCCAAATGCACTTCAAAATCATCTTCAAAACTATAGAAAAGATATTCATTAGTTGCATAGTGGAGAAAAATCCATTGCAGCACAGTTGTGATTCCTAGATGAAATTACCAAACCCAGCTAGGAGGGTTTTCATCCTCAAAAAAATCAAGAGAACACAAGTTCTCACTCAAAATGCAGAAGCAAACTCATATTCAGTTTAACCCTCTTTCTAAGCTCAACTCCTCCTTTTATAACTTTTTGAGGGAATAAAATATTAATTTCCCTTATCTCTCCACATTCTCCTCAAAATAATAAAATATAGCATTTTATTGTGTGCAAAAGTCCCCTTTATGTTCCTTTGAGCCTAGCATCACTTTTTTGCACAACTTTAAGTTCCTTTTTATTAAATAATTAAATATAAGTTGTCTTTTTAATTGTTTCACTTTTCAACAACTTAAGTATTTAATTATTTAATAATTTAATTATTTTTGCACAACTACTAATGTTGCGGAAACTATTAAATGACTTCAAATATGGATCTTGGCCATATCATAATGACCCTTAGCTCTTAAGATGATGAATTGTATGTAGATTGATAATTTCAAAAAATAGAAGTCTCCTCCAAGATGTTTGGAATGCCCTCAGAAAGTTAGAATTGCATCCAAAAAGTGCCATTGAGCTCATCTTGGTCTCTTGAACTTACTACCACTATCAAAACCCTTCCTGATTAAATAGGTTCTCTCCAAGAAGTGTGTAGTGCTCTCATAAATATATAATCACATCCAAAAAGAACCATTGAGCTCGTCTTGGTCTCCCAAACTTACTGCCACTATCAAAATCTCAACATGATCAACCCAATGCTCTCTAGGAAAGTTAGAGTTCTCCAATGATGTTGGAAATGTCCCAAAAAGGGACATTACAAAATATACAAATACTTCAAAATACCTATTTCAAAGTATGTATTCATTTCTTTTCTATTAACAAATAATGGTAATGAGTATGGCGGGACAAGAGGTGGAGATTTTACAAAGATGGAATCATCCTAGATGTGGTTCCTCTTGATGTATGTGAGGTGGCATTTGGCTTCCCATATTTTTAACTTAGAGATATAATTTACTATAGAAGGGGCTACATTTTTCATACATATGGGGACATCTCAAAAGAAAACTTAGGTTGTTAAGTGCACAAAGAGAAAAGAGTTTGATCTATTATGTTAGTGCCATTATTTTTTCTTCTCTTATCAAAAAGTGCATAAGTAGCATACTCTTGATTTTAAATAGAGGATGAGTTGGGCTCTAGAATTAGAGATTTTTCTTATGAGAAACCCTTCTATGAATTGGGCTCTTCATTATGAGTTGAGAAACTGAGTGCCTCTAATTTTTTTTTCAATACCATTTGATCTAAGAAATACAACCCCATTTTGGATTCCCCACCCATGTGAAAATAGTTCCCAAGTAGAATTGAATCCAAAGAGGAGTATATAGTAAAAAAGAGTATCAAGAAACCAACTATAAGTGCAAAGTGCAACTCCAATAGAAGAAAATCTAGTTGATCTAGAACAAGAATGTAAAGGCGATAAAAGATCGAAACATAAAGAATAAACTCTATAATGTAATTCTTAAAATCTCAACCACCTTAAAAGTGGTGAATAAATTTATGATGGGTAGTGGCATACATTCCTTGCAAGAAAACTAAACAATAATGCAATAGGCAATCCTAATATCATAAGTCCCTCAATCCATGATTCAATGGATAAACATGAATTGCAACCACTAAGAAGAGTCCTTGTTGCTTTGTAGTAGGTTTACAAAACTCTTGCTAGACATGTATTTAAAGAAAGACTATAGTTTTATAGTTGGAACAAAACCTTGGTAGTCAAACTATACTCATGTGGCTAACATTGTTGAGCACATCAACCTTGGCTAGAACACCATGTCAACAATGATAGGCTTCCTTGGGATTTGTCCAAATCTTCTTGATGACAATGGTGTCCCTAGTGGGTATAGTTTAGCATGAATGCAAGTAGGTTACTTAACCAAATGAGACAATAACAATTTGAATCTATTACGGTATAAGATTACTTTTCTCTCTTATGCCAAAACTATTATTTGAGTTTCTCCCTGTAAAGGGTGATTTTTGGATGTTAAGTTTTTGGTAGTTTTGGTGTATATCCTCCTTTCCCCCTTACATTCAAGGACCTAGGGTCAAGTTGCAATGTACTATCATACCCTAGGTCACTATTGAGATGTAGGGAAACTTGGATTTTTATGATTAGATTGACAATTTCATTCTCTTATGCTCAATTGTGCTTTAAAACCCTAATTATACAAATACGATAGTAAATGGATGAATTACGAAAAATGCTTCTGCAAAAAGATGTAAAATAACAAACAACTATGTACCTATTTTCAAGGTTTCAAGGCGAAAAAGTTAGGGACTAAAGAGTGGGCGCCCAAGTCCAGTTTCCTAGTTTTTGTCGAGATCCGTAAACTTAGTCTGCAACCTGTATCTACCATATCAGAGATTTTCCCATTGTGGAACTTTGAGGACTAATGAGCGGGCACCCAAGTCCAAGGTGTCCTTTTCTTCACTGATCTACAATTCTGACACTACAATATGCCCTCCTATAAGTTCACTTTGTCTATATCATCAACCTGTAACCTATAACCATGAAAACTTTGGGAGGGGGTTGTGGTGTTTAGAGGCTTGCCTCAGTCAAGCCCTAGAGAGACATTCAATCCTTCCGAACACCGTTGTCAAATAGAGAGTGCATGCCTAGGGAGGTAGAGGCAAAAACCAAATGATAAATGTTCAATAATCACAATAGATATCACCTTGTAGTGAAGATCTCATGGGAGGAAGAAGCTCTTCATTCCATGAGGAGATGGATGCTCAAATCTGCAAACACAAACACATAGACAACACAAATATGCTCTCGCAACACAATGAAAGCCTTGAATCACCTTTGGAACACAATAGCTTGCTAGTAATAATCTAGTTTACAAACGAATGCCTAAACATGCTTTTATATGCAACTACAAACATTCTCGCCAAGATTTCATAAATTCAAACTTACCGTGTCGGCCTAGGGACCAAATAATGGTCATAAACTGACACTTCAAATTTAGGCCTGACCCAAAATAGGGTAGGACTAGGGTGCGAGCACCCAAGTCCTCCCCCTATTTTGGGCAAGGTTAAGCTCAAGGGATCCCGCTAGGCCCCATTTGTCATGATACCTAGGGTTCATTCCATCGGGATGTCAGATTATGATGTAATATGTCCTAAATGCAACTAAGAGACCCGAGAGCTAAACCTTTTGAGGGAAAAGCCCCCAAGGGGACATTTTATGACATTGCATTTAGCCCCCACTTTAATATATGTATAAACATGAGGCCAATACATGCATTAAAGTACGGTCAACAAGCACAACAAACACACCAAGCATGGAAAAGACACGCCAGACACATTGAAGACAATGACAGGCACATAAAACACGGAGAAGATAGTTATAGTCACCCAAAACATGAAGAATACATTGAATGCATGGAAGACACATTAATGCATAGAAGACAGGAATGATCTCTTTTGTTTTCTTTTTCTCATATATATGAAATGCAGATGCAAGTATAGGAAAATAAACAAACCTCCCATAATACAAGATGCACTCATTCGTGCATGTCTTTAAACTGTATATGGGGCAACACACACACAAGGCACGCAAAACCTCCCAAATGCAGGATGCACTCATCGTGCGGGTCTTTATACTGCATATGGGGCAACAAACACACCAAACAAAGCAAGCATGCCAACACACACACTTTGAAGACACGGAGAAAACACAGCAAACAAGCGATGGAGTGTCCCTATTTCTAGGTTCAGCACCATCTCAGGCATATTACAGGCACACACCGACGATTGGGCTTTGCCACAACAATCGTCAAAGACACGCTTAAGGGTTGAGTTAGTCACATAACCACTCCCTGCCTCTGTAGAGGACTTTTGAAAATGACAGGATGATTCAATCTGTGCATGAGTACACCATCCTTGCCTCCGCAGAGGGCTTAAGATAAAAAGGATATGTGCATGATATCCCACCTCCACAGAGGGCTTATATGATCGATTGATTGATTGCAAACAAACTCAGGATGCAAGATGCACTCATCATGCAAGTCTTTAAACTGCATCTGAGGACAAGCACATTGCTAACATCTACAACATACATCTTACCTTATATATACCCCCACCTTAAGGTGGTTGATATCAGGTATCGATATCAAACACATTAAGGTAGGAAGAAAACATACAAAGGAACATAGACTTTCACAAAGCCCATGGCCCCCGAAGGTGACATGTACTTTACGATTGCCAAATGTTCCCACAAATACATCCCTGCAAGAAACATGTTAGTATTTACATAATCATGATAAACAACAACAACAATGCATATGATTAACCACACAAAGAGCCAAGGTTATAGTACGAATTTGGAGTTCAAGAATAACCATGGGGCTATATCACGAAGATCTCTGAATCAAGTACCACCAAGGCTAGATTCAAAGACAAACAAAGTGCACAGAGCATCAGTATTGTAATGGTTTGTAAATGAGATAAAAACATCATCAAAATCACTACGCAAAAAGCATGAGTGCTTCCACTTGCCAAGTGTCAGATAAGATATACAACCCCATTGTCATATTAGGAACTAAGTCCAATTTTTAATTTCTCACAAAAGGGATGCTAGGCCCACATCAGTATAAATATTTTTCATCATCTGCCTATTAGATAGAAACACTAGAGGAAGGGAAATAATAAATAAGAGAGGAGAACCAAGTGTCTTAGGGATAGTCACGTAGGAGGGTGCCCCCAAGTCACCAACTGCAATGCTATGTCCATAAGACACAACACACAATGATGAAATTAGAGAGAGAGCCAATATAGAAGAATGATGATACAAATAGAAGAATGTCACAACAAAGGCAGTCTCCTAGTATCCCAGACCTTACAAGAGAATTAGGGATCATCCAAGGAGGCCTAAACAACACATGACACATCATGGGGGAAACACATCACGAGAGATAAAGGGTTAGAAATACTTACCTTTTAGGGTACCATCATTAAGAACATACATATCTGGGATATGTGTCATTTTGTTTTGATCTTGTTGAATTAACATTAAGTGTAGGACAATGGGAAGCTTTCTTTTCTTTAAAAGGATTATATCTCCAATGCTGCTTGAACAATGTGTTGAAGCAGATTCTATAGGTACTCGAATCCCTTGTTGATTTACACCACATCCCTTACCTACATATTCACAATTTTTCTAAAGGATTTTAAATCCTCGATCATAAAGGGATGTCATTTCCTTAGAAGATGGTGAAGCCTCATAGGTCTCGTAATTTGTGGTATAAGTGAGAGTATTGTTTTTATTTTCTACCAAGGGGACTTTAGGTTTCTTAGGTGCTTCAAAAGATTGATTAGGTGAGATTGATTCTACCTTTGATGTGTCAAGGCTATTAATTTTATATTCCCCTATACTACAAGGATTGAAATCCAGTGGGCCCCAATCATCACCAAAGAGTGCATTTGATGGTTGAGATTCTTGCACAACATTATTCATGGCTAGAGGTATTGATGAATCAGCTCGTAAACTATTTAAGCTCATATGATTGGAAACTAGTTTTTGTGTTTCAATATGTAAATAATTATCTGGTTTAGGATCAACATGAATAGTATAAAGTTTACCTTTGAATATAAATTTGATTGAACGATGCAAGGTGGAAGGGACTGCTCCCAATGCATGAATCCAAGGTCTACCAAGAATCATATTGTAAGATAAAGAACAAGGCATGACATGAATCAGTGTAGGCACAATCACAAGTCCCATGTGTATAGGTAAAGTTATAGTGCCCACGTATTGTCATCCAACATTATCAAAGCCACGAATGCTAATGCTACTTGGTTTGATTTGTGATGTGTCAGCCTTGATTTTGTGTAGTAGGTCAATGCTACAAACATTAAGGGCCAATCCATTGTCAATCATAACTGGTTTTACCAATGTTTTATTTATTGTGACAAAGATTATAAGAGGATCATATTATCTTTGAACTTCAATTGACGGTAATTCCTATGGTTGAAAGAGAATATCCATTTTTGTCACATGCATACTATCCAATACAGCTGCTACATCATTAGGCTTAACAGTAGGTGGTACAATCACCTTTTGTAAATCTTCTTGGAGCATTCCATGGTATGTAGGTGATGTTTGTATTAAATCCCAAAGAGAGATCTTAGTTGGAGTAGCGCAAAGCTGTTCAACAAGATCATACTCTTGGCCTCTTTTATGAGTAAGATGAGGTGGTGGAGGGAGCATAGGTTGAGAACATGGAAGAGAGACATGCACATGAAGTGCTTGCTTACTTTTCTTGTTATTACGGGTGTTGTATGTGTGAGCAATCACATTATGGTGTGGTTGTTGTAACACATTTTGAACACCTTGAACCATAATCACCAACTTTAAGAAAGAAGGTGCACTAGGTGCCCCCCGCATAACCATCTTAGGAATATTGCTACAAAACCTATTTATGAATATTGAATTGACACTATTTTCCTCTTAATTGCACTCAACATCCATCCCTACAGGATTTAATGTGAGAAACCTTTTCTCATCCACTAATACTACATATTGGCAAGGGAGAGCATTGGGATGAGAGGAAGGTACATCATCATCATCATACTTTGTGGCGTAAAAAGGCTTTTCACTCTCATCTTTCTCATGAGTGTTCCTAGAGATGAATTTGGTTAAATCTTCTAATATCAAAGGATATTATCTCATGAGGATTAGGAATTTGTCAAAATCAATATCTTTGATAAATGCATGTAGAGATACCATAGAAAAATGACATGAAGGTGTCATTGGATTGTTTTCAATGTAAAATTAGATTTTAAAAGCTTTTCAAATTTGATGCAAAAGACAAGTGCAAACTACATGCAAAAATGACTTACAATGATTGATTTTTTTGTACTTTTTCAATGCAAATATATGAAAGTAAAGGTGTTATAAGGAAATTGATTAGGGGCAGAAAATTATATGTCTGATGAGTCTAATACAGCAATAATATCCTTCACATCACACTCTTGATGTAAATCTAAGATGATGACAAGTCAAAATATAGTGAAAACTGCACTAAAATATGCAAATTTTCACCAAATCTCAATGCAAAAGAGCATGAAAAGGTGTGTTGTGAGGAAAATGATGATGGACAGAAAATTATATCAGTAATAACAGCCACCTAAAGCCAAAATATCCATCACAACACGCTTATTGTGCCACTCAAGGTCAAACCCTAGTGAAAATATAGCAAAAAAAGGCAATTTTTTACGGTTTTTCAATTCCAAGACCTAGCAAACAGGGTGCTGTAAAGAATTTAAGGAGGTACAGGAAATAATATCAGTTATATCAGTCACATACAATCATAAAATTTTTCACAACACGCTTACGGTGCAAACTAGGCCAAACCTTAGGGCAAAAATAGCAAAAATAGGTAATTTTTCACCAAATTTTCAATACAAGAGGCCAATAACAAGGTGTTGTAAAGAATTTTAGGAGGGGAAGAAGATAATACCCCTGATATCAATCAATTCATGCAAAAATATTCTTTACAACAAGTTTATAGTGCAAGTTTAGAGGGTCGATAAGGCCAAATCTAGTGAAAATCAATGTTTTTCAAGCCCTAGGTTTGAAATCTTGATGTAAAATGCTATATGAATGTTTTGAAAGATGATATATGATAAAAATTACATGCTCTCAGATCTGAAAATGATTTTCCATGCTCAAACATGGAAAATGCAAGTGCAAATTTAGTGAAAAATCAATGAAAATGCTAGTTTTTGTTGAATTTTTCTATGTAAAAATGCAAAATTTTGGAATCTAAATGAAAATTTGTTCTAAAATGCAATAATAAAGCTAAATTCAAATTTGAATGATCCTCTAAAATCAGTATAAAAATATAAAACATGATTTTACCTACAAACCCTAGATTTTGGAATTACTAGGTTGTATGCATATTTCACAATTTTCAACAAAACCCTAGCAATTTAATGATGAAAATGTAATGCAAACTAATGAATTTTTGTAATTTTCTGTAATTTCAATCATATCTAATGAAAAAATCATAAATTTGATGAAATTCAAATTAATTTATGCAAAATAGAAGCCCTAAAATGCAAAAAAAATTCAATTTTTCCAAATTTTCAATTTTTTTTTGTAAGTTTTTCAATGCAATAAGATGAATGATACTATGAATGAATGAAATTAATGTAAATATAAAGCACAACACTCATCAAGGTACAAATAAGTCCAATAACATGGGTTCACCAAAATTTAAAGAGTAAAATTTTGATGTTTGGTTTTTGGTAGTTTTGGTGTATATCCTCCTTTCACCCTTTCATTCAAGGACCTAGGGTCGAGTTGCAATGTACTATCCTACCCTAGGTCACTATGAGATGTAGGGAAAATTAGATTTTTATGATTTTCAATTATCTTCTCTTGTGCTCAATTATACCTTAAAACCCTAATTATGCAAATACAACAGTAAATGAACTAATTGTGGAAAATACTGCTACAGAAAGATGTGAAATAACAAATAACTGTGCACCTATTTTCAGGGTTTGGAGACGGAAAAGTCAAGGACTAAAGAGCAGGTGTCCAAGTCCAATGCCCTACTTTTTGTCAAGATCTGGAAGCTCAGTTTGCAACCTGTATTTGTTGTACCAGAGATTTTCCTGTCATGAAACTTTGAGAACTAATGAGCGAGCGCCCTAGTCCAGGGAGTTGTTTCTTTCTCTGATCTACAATTCTAACACTCTATTGTACCCTCCTGCAACTTCACTATGTCTGCAACTCCAACCTGTAACCTGCAATCATGAAAACTTTGGGAGGGGGTTATGGTGTTT
This sequence comes from Cunninghamia lanceolata, assembly GCA_027924645.1. Lineage (NCBI taxonomy): Eukaryota > Viridiplantae > Streptophyta > Pinopsida > Cupressales > Cupressaceae > Cunninghamia > Cunninghamia lanceolata. The sequence continues at coordinate 5,529,135 of BSBN01000628.1, read as the reverse complement.
AGAGGCTTGCCTCAGTTAAGCCCCAGAGAGATATTCAAGCCTTCCGAACATCATTGTCAGATAGAGAGTGCATGCCCTTGGGAGGTAGAGGCAAAAACTAAATGATAATTGCTTACAAACACAAATGAATGTCACCTTGTAGTGAAGATCTCATGGAGGAAGAAGCTCTTCATGCCATGAGGAGATGATTGCTCAAATCTACAAACACAAACACATAGACAACACAAATCTGCTCTTACAACACAATGAAAGCCTTGAATCACCTTTAGGATGCATAAAGTTCACAATAACAATCTAGTTTACAAATGAATACCTAAACATGCTTTTATATGCAACTACAAACACTCCCGCTAAGAATTTTTAAATTCAAACTTACTGTGTCGGCATAGGACCCAAATAACGGTCACAAGCTGACACCAAAAAATTGGGATTGCCCCAAAATAGGGCAGGACTAGGGCACAGGCATCCAAGTCCTCCCCCCTATTTTAGGTAGGGGTTATCTCAAGTGGTCCCCCTAGGTCCCATTTGTCAAGACAATTGGGGGTTTTATCATCGGGATGTTGAAATATGATGTAATATGTCCTAAATGCGGCTAAGAGACCTAGGAGCTAAACCTTATGAGGGAAAAGCCCCCAAGGGGACATTTTCTGATGTTATAGTATTAATTGACTCTTAATTGATTGATGTTGATATTGATCTTGAGCTAACTTGCAGAGAAGACTTGTTTAGACCGCCGATCATTGAGGTAGTGCAAGGCTTGTAGGTAGACCACCAAACCTAGACATGACAAGATGAAGAAATTAAGGTAGCTTGCGGAGAAGACTTGCTGAGATTGCCAATCATTGAGGTAGTGCAAGGCTTGTAGGTAGAACGTCAAACCCAGATTACACTTGAGGCAGTTTTGCAAGGTGGACTTGAACAGATCGCCAACCTTGAGGTAGTTTGTAGGGTGGACTTGAATAGATCACCAACCTTGAGGTAGTTGTAAGTACCTGTGAACAGACTATTGAACCTATTAAAACAAACATCATTGATTCTGACATAACAAAAACCAAAGTGAAGAGGCTCACTTTTCAATTAACCCCAAGAGTCTGATGCAGAAGCATTCGGAAGCATTCAAAACAATTGAGACAATTAATAGTGAAGTTGTAGAGTACCAAGTGAGCGACCTTGGAGATTACCACATTTTACCACATTGGCATATCAGAGATTGCAGAGCTGGACTTAACATCTAGACATAATCATCTACATCATATCCAAAATTTAGATTATTTGGGTTTGATTTTAGAAATATATCGCTATCAGAAGGTTACTTGTTTTTACCTGTTTTCACATAGCAGAGCCGACAGAGTTCAGTGAAGTCTAATCAGCTTGCAGAGCAATTTCATGGCTTGTAGAGCTAAAAGGAACATCATTCAAGGAATTTTAGGACCTTTCTGACCATCATGGAGATCCAGACAAAGTTCTATGCATTAGTGGAGAAATACCTTATGTTTAGGTCCAACCTATCCGTGTCTACACATTTCATAACTAGCCGTTGCAATTGGGCTAACTTGATAATGATTTGAAGGCTTGTGGAGGATATAAATGAAGGATAATGATTTGTTACAAGGCAACAATGATGAAATGATTAAGTATGTGAAGATATGAAGTAAAAGAATAAGTGTTTTGATCCAAAGAAGTAGCAAAAGTGAAGTAGAGAACATAGCAGAGAGTAGAAGAAGTTGTAGAGCAGAGAATTGAGATAAGTAGAAGATGGAATTCATGAAATAGTATTGCTATATGATTATTCTGTAACTGTAGGTTGTGTCCTAGCATCTATAAAGTATGAATGGCATATGTAATGTGTTTTGTGATCATAATATAAGAAGAATGAGCTTTGAAGGATGGATTTTTCCCTATTAGGGTTTTCTTAGGATACATCTGGTGTCATGTGCTAATGAATATCTCTTTCTTTCTATTGTTAACTATTTACTTTAGTTGCATCTCTAATTATCAATGTTTGAAAGTGGGAAATCATCTTTCAAAGATGCAAGATTCAAATCTCTAAAATCGGTACACATTCGAATACAACCATCAGGTTTAGCAACAACCACTATATTCAAAATCGAAGGTGAATAGTCAATAGGATGGATAAATCCAGTGTGTAAAATATTTTCTATCCCAACCTTAACAAGTAACACAATCTTAGGATTCATCTTACGAATCTTTTGTTTAAACGGCTTAGCATCTAGTTTCAATACAATATTATGTGTTACAATCTGAGGATCAATACCAAGCATATCTGAATAATTCCAAGCAAACAATTTAGAAAATTCATGTAACAACTTTGTCATATCTTATTTTTCTTCTACATTTATTCAATCACCTATAGGGATAATTTTTTCAGAGTTATCTTTCTCCATGAAAACATCAACAGTCTTTCCATTAAGTAGAGTATTGTGGTCTAGGAGATCGGGTGATTGTGGTAACTCATCAGATTCTTCCTCAAATTTTAGAGTAGCATTTATCATGCTAGTGGACTTTCCAAAATATGCAGCACTATTCAAACAATAATGCAATCCACGTTTATGATGGTAACGGGGAATATTGTCGTAAGCACCCAAGAATTCAATTATCGCTTCATCAATTGAAAAGACATCTAGGGAATCTCTCCTGGAGGATAATTCGTGTCAATCATCTTAGGAAAGATCAAGTTAAGTGTAGATATTGTGTTTATATTAAGAGTAGGACATCTATGGGCTTTAGATTCCCTAAAAGGGTTATATCCAATGCCATTTGAGTAATGTCACGAAGTGGGTTCTATAGGCACATTAATCCCTTGTTGATTAATACTGCAACCATTACCTACATAGTCACAATTCTTATAAAGCATCTGAAATCCTTGACCATAGAGAGAAGTCATTTCCTTGGAAAAAGGTGGGGCTTCATAAGTCTCATAATCTGTAGTGTAAGTAAAAGTATTATCTATATTTGTTAGCAAAGACACTTTAGATTTAGTATTTGAACATTTAGATGAGATCGACGCAACACTTGATGTTTCAGGATTGGAGTTGTTAATTTTATATTCACTTGTAGAGGATGTAAAATTTAATGAACCCCAATCATCACCAAGGAATGCATTCAACTTTTTGGACTCTTGCACAACATTTTCTATGGAAAGAGGAGTTGACAAGTTAACTTTCAAGTTATTTAAGATCTTGTGATGAACAACTTGCTTTTGTGATTTAATTTGTAAATAGTTATCTAGTTCAAGATTAGCATGAATAGTATGAAGTTTATCTTGATGAATAAACTTGATTGAACGATGAAGAGTAGAAGGAACTACCCCCAATGCATGAATCCAAGGTCTGCGAAGAATCATGTTGTAAGATAGAGAACCAGACATGACATGAATCAGAGTAGATAAAGTTGCAGGCCTAACTTGTACAGGTAAAGTTGTAGTGCCTACAGATTGTCTTCCAACATTATCAAAGTCACAGATACGTATCCTACCTAGCTTAATCAAAGATGTATCAAATTTAATCTTATGTAACAAATTGATGCCACAAACATTAAGAACTAATCCATTATCAATCATAACTCATTTAATTAGTTTCTTATTTATTGTAATGAATATAATCAAAGGATCATACTAATTTTGAACTTCAAGAGATGGCAACTCATGGTGTTGAAACAAAATGTCTATTTTTGTCACATACATACAATCTAAAAGAGCTGCTACATCATTTGGTTTGATAGTAGGTGGTACAATCACCTTTTATAAAGCTTCTTCAAGCATTCCATGGTATGTAGGTGATGTTTGTATAAGTTCCCAAAGAGATATTTTAGCAGGAGTAGCATGAAGCTTCTCAAAAAGATCATAATCTTGACCAACTTTATGTGTTAAACAAGGTGCTTGAGGAAGCATAGGTCGAGAAGCTGATAAAGATATCAGAATGCTCGATTGTTGTTTGCTTTGTTTGTTATTACAAGTATTGTATGTATGAGAAACCACATTATGACTAGGTTGTTGTGAATTTTGATGTGTTATTTGTTTAGCATAGTTATAAATGTAATCAGGAGGTCGAGAAGAAGATAGAAGACCTCTAACAGTGAGCACTAGTTTAGAAGATGGTTGAACCACATCTGAAAACAAGGTAACCACTATTTTTGGTTTCACAGGATCTTCTTGAAGTTTAGGAACATAGATTGCATTTACTAATCTTTGAAACAACAACGGTTTAGGAGTCGTAGTGGAATATTCAATCAAGATAAAGTCCTCAAGGGCTTCATCTAACATATTGAAGTCATCACAACTAAACGGGTCATCATACACATGAAAATCTTGTAAAAAGTAATCCAACACTCAAGAATTAATGCATGTACTTTCATAAAAGAGGGTTTGCAATCTGAATATGTTTTAGGATAGCAAACTAACTCAGATATGATATTTAAAAGGATGCTAATTCTTTAGAGCATGGGTTCACCAAAACATTTAGTGGGAAAATGGGGAACCAAGATAGAAGACTTCAAGTCCCACACTTTCTCACACTAAAGCATTAGGAAAGCAAGGAATAAGTTTAGGGATAAACTACTAATTTCCTATGTTCCCATTTTCTGCTAATTAGGTTTGTGTGACTATTTGAACAAGTTTTTACAAGCTAATATCTTTCATTAAGCATGAAACCCTAAATTACCAATTAGACTGTAATAACTAAAATTCTGACATGGATACAGATAAAGTGATTACAGAAATGTAGAGAGAACAGTATAGAGGACATGTGCCTAGAAACAAGGCTCTAATCGACTATGGTGCCTAGGGCAATGTCCCAGAAATTCCTGACTGTCAGAATCTTCTGTACCAACTATCTAACAATCTTCAAAGGTTTCTAGATCCCAAAGAAATCACCTAGTTAGACAAGGGTGCCTAGGGCAATGTCCTAAAAGTCTTGTAATCTCGAAATCTGAAACTCTATGGCAACTATGTTTACAATACTCATCTTCCTATTGCTTCTTTTCATCAGATCTTGACGAATTCAACCTGCAAAAGCAAAAGGAGGAAAAAGATGGTTGTGGTTATATAGGAGCTTGCCTCAGTCAAGCCCAGTTTTCAGTATTCCTACCTCAATAACAGCCCAAGATAAAGGTTTGCAGATGTGTGTGCTCATCTAACAAATGTGTATGCATAAACATAAAACCCTAGATGACTCAAACATCAAGAAAGATCAACAATTTGCTTCACTCAATGAACAAACACTACTTCACCTCAAGGAGATGAAAGCAATGAAGACTTGCATGAACAAGAAGGTGAAGCAACTGTTTCTACAGAGGAATTCCAAGCTCAATGTTGGAGGCTTCAACCCTTCTTCTGATCATGTAAAAGGTGTACAAACCCTAGGAAGTGCAAGATAGTCTCAAGATCTTGATTCCTAATCTCCATTCATTGTCTCTATGATAGCAAATTCAAATAACTTCAAGAGCTTCAACAAATCGTTAATCTTCAATGGCAATTTTGGTAGAGTTTTGGCATAAAGCTTGCATATATCTTGTGTGTAATAAAATGATTTTCAAATGTCTTTAAATATCTAACCTTAGGAATTTTAAATTTGAAAATAAGATGTCAACATCATGTGAAAAATAAAATTTCAAAAGCGGAATCCTAGAATGTATGGCGAGAGCCGACATCCTACCAAAATTCAAAACCCTGAGAAATAGGGCAGGACAAGGGCGCAAGTGCCCAAGTCCAAGCCCTAATTTCCCAATTAGGTCTGCTTTAAGGGGGTCCCAGAATCCTAAATTGAAACTCTCTTTTTCACCTTCAGTCTTCAGTTATCCCAAAACATGACATTCTTCCAGTTAGACATAGGTCAATCAGGGTTTAGGAAGGTCTAAAACAAACTAGGTTAAAAGGTCACCAAAGGAGAGGAGCTAAACTATGAGAAATCATACCATTCCATGCAGGAGGACAATTTCTGACATAACAGTATCTTAATCTTGATGATCCAAAAATTATTTTTTTAAAACAAGCAATTATACTCTAAAATCATAGTACCAAAGACAACAAGAAGAATCAAATTCAATACCAAAATAATATCTAGATTAGAATTTTTTTATACATAATCACATTCTATAATAATGTCTGTATGCATAGGGGACATGTTTGCATTATTTCTACATATTTCACAACCTTAGACAAAATAAAATCAGCAAGCATCATAATAGGAACACTCCAAGCCTTTGTCTTTAGAGATAGTTAGAGTTAAAATAATAAGGTTTCTTAAACATTTTTAGAAAACCATATTCATTTTCAACTAATTTACCACTCTTCCTCTAAGTTCATGTTTATTTTGCACCAATAAGACCCATTCCTCTAAAACATTTTTTTGAGAATTCTCACTTCTCACTACAAAAGACATGTTCAACAATGTTCCCCAATAACTCAATTAAGGCAATAAAAGTTTTTGGTTATATTTTAGATCATGGTCAAGTCATACCTCAAATTGGGGTATGAAACCAAGCACACAAGAAGATTTTTTTTAATTTATAGTGTGTATTATCTACCATGGTTTCATCTAAAATTTCAATCACAAATATAATGAGTATTACCACAAAGTTTTAACAAAAATATCATTGACAAGAAAGCACATCTGGTCATGTAGTCACAGTTAGGAGGGTCCACAAAGTGAATTATCTAGCCCATGCAACTAGAGTAAACACAACGAAACAACTCAAAGATATGAAGCAAATGTAAATTCAGTTATTTAGTATATCATAGAATTCAAATACAAATTGGTCAGCAACATTTAGGCTTACAATTAGGGCTCACAAGCCTAATTTCAGAATATGCACAAGATATAGCTTTGAAGCTCCTTCATGAGAAATTCAAACTATTAACTATCTCTATGTGATTCACTACTTTCCTAGGCATCTATTACATCAATTTATTTCATCTCTGGAACATAAGATTCCTCCGTGTCTATAAAGGGTGGAATTTAGATAGTTTGATGTTTGATTAGTTTTGGTGTATATCCTCCTTTCACCCTTTCATTCAAGGACCTAGGGTCGAGTTGCAATGTATTATCCTACCCTAGGTTGCTATGAGATGTAGGGAAACTTGGATTTTTATGATTTTATTTTTAATTTCCTTTTCTTATGCTCAATTGTACCTTAAAACCCTAATTATGCAAATAGGACAATAAATGGATGAATTACAGAAAATGCTGCTATAGAGAGATGTGAAATAACAAATAACTGTGCACTTGTTTTCAGGGTTCTGAAGTGGAATAGTCAGGGACTAAAGAGTGGGTGCCCAAGTCCAGTGCCCTACTTTTTATCGAGATCTGCAAACAAGACTGGCAACCTGTTCCTGCTGTACTGAAGATTTTCCCATAATGAAACTTTGAGGACTAATGAATGGGTGCCCTAGTCCAGATAGTTGTTTCTTTCACTAATCTACAATTCTGACACTCTATTGTACCCTCCTGCAACTTCACTTTCTCTAGATTCAACAACTATAACCTATAAACATGAAAACTTTGGGAGGGGGTTGTGGTGTTTAGAGGCTTTCCTCAGTCAAGCCCCAGAGAGACATTCAAGCCTTTCGAACACCGTTGTCAGATAGAGAGTGCGTGCCTAGGGAGGCAGAGGTAGAAACCAAATGATAAATGCTTACAAACACAAATGAATGTCACCTTGTAGTGAAGATCTCATGGAGGAAGAAGCTCTTCATGCCATGAGGAGATGATTACTCAAATCTGCAACCACAAACACATATACAACACAAATCTACTCTTGTAACACAATGAAAGCCTTAAATCACCTTGAGGATGCATAAAGTTCACAATAACAATCTAGTTTACAAATGAATGCCTAAACATGTTTATATATACAACTATAAACACTCCCACCAAGAATTTTATAATTCAAACTTACCGTGTTGGCATAGGACCCAAATAACGGTCACAAGCCGACACCCAAAAATTGGGACTACCCTAAAATAGGGTAGGACTAGGGCACGGGCACCCAAGTCCTCCCCCCTATTTTGGGCAGGGGTTATCTCAATTGGTTTCCCTAGGTCCCATTTGTCAAGACACTTAGGGGTTTTCTCATTGGGATATTGAAATATGATGTAATATGTCCTAAATGTAGCTAAGAGGCCTAGAAGCTAAACCTTATGTGGGAAAAGCCCCCAAGGGGACATTTTCTGACATTACATTTAGCCCCCACTTTAATGTATGTATAAATGCGAGGCCAATACATGCATTAAAGTATAGTCAACAAACACAGCAAACACACCAAGCACGGAGAAGACACGCCAGACACATTGAAGACAATGACAGGAACGCAAAACATAGAGAAGACAGTTACAGTCACGCAAAACATGAAGAATACATTAAGTGCAAAGAAGACACATTAATGCATAGAAGACAGGAATGATTTCTTTTCTTTTTCTTTTTCTCATATATATGAATGCAGATGCAAGTATAGGAAAGTAAACAAACCTCCCACAATGTAGGATGTACTCATCGCACAGATCTTTAAACTTCATATATGGAGCAACACACATGCAAGACACACCAAACCTCCCATAATGCAAGATGTACTCATTGCACAGGTCTTTAGACTGCATATGGGGCAACAGACATGCCAAAACACACAATTTGAAGACACGGAGAAAACATGACAGACAAGTGATGGAGTGTTCCTATTTCTAGGTCCAACACCATCTCAGGCACATTACAAGCACACATCGATGATTGGGCTTCACCACAAAAATCACTGAAAACAGGCTTAAGGGTTGAGTTAGTCACAGAACCGCTCCCCGCCTCCACAGAGGAATTTTGAAAATGACAGGATGATGCAATCTACTCTGAGAAGTACACCATCCCTACCTCCGCAGATGGCTTAAAATAAAAAGGATATATGCGATATCCCTCCTCCATAGAGGACTTAAATGATTGATTGATTGATTGCAAACAAACTCATAGTGCAGGATGTAATCATCGTACAAGTCTTTAAACTGCACTTGAGGACAAGCACATTGCTAACATCTACAATAGACAGCTTACCTTATATATGCCCCCACCTTAAGGTGGTTGATATCATGTATCGATATCAAGCATGTTAAGGTAGGAAGAAAACACACAAGGGAACATAGAATTTCACAAAGCCCATGCCCCCTGGAGGTGACATGTACTTTATGATCACCAAATGTTTCCACAAACACATCCCTGCAAGAAACATGTTAGTGTCCATAATCATGATAAACAACAACATTAATGCATATGATTAACCACACAAAGAGCCAAGGTTATACTGCAAATTCAGAGTTTGAGGATAACCGTGGGGCTATATCACGAAGATCTCTGAATCGAGTACCACCAAGGCTAGATTTAAAGACAAACAAAGTACACAGAGCATCAGTATTGTTATGATTTGTAAATGAGATAAAAACATCATCATAATCACTACGCAGAAAACATGAGTGCTTCCACTAGCCAAGCGTCGGATAAGATATACAACCCCATCTTCATATTAGGAACTAAGTCCAATTTTTGATTTCTCACAAAAGGGATGCTAGGTCCGCATCAGTATAAATGTTTTTTGTCATCCTCCCGCTAGATAGAAACACTAGAGGAAGGGAAACAATAAATAAGAGAGGAGAGACAAGTGACTTAAGGATAGTCATGTAGGAGGGTGCCCCCAAGTCACCAACCACAATGATATGTTTGCAAGACACAACACATAATGATGAAATCAAAGAAAGAGGCAATATAGAAGAATGATGATACAAATAGAAGAAGGTCACAATAGAGGTGGTCTCCTAGTATCCCAGACATTACAAGAGAATCAAGGGTCATCCCAGGAGGCCTAAACAACACATAACATATCATGGGGGAAGCATATCATGAGAGATATAAAGGGTTAGAGATACTTACCTGTAGGATCTCCCAGGCTAGCGATCATCAAATAAATCATCATCATCCTCCCACTCTTGAATTTTAGAGGAAAGTGGGACATAAGGTACCATAGCCCAATTCTTGTCTTTGTTAGGATCATCTTTGTTTTGTTTAATGTTTGGATCAACGTTTTCTTGTTGAGATGAAAGGTTTATGGCATAAGATTGTCTTCTTCTTCTTCTTTCTCTTGCTTTTCTATTTCTTTTTGTCTTACCACTTATCTCTTCTAAGATAGGGCTTTGTTCTTTCATGGGTTTTTTCATTCTTGAAGAAGAAGCACCAGGATCAAATCCCATTTGTCTAGGTGGAATGTTCTATTGTCGACAATTACCTCCCGATCCTTGTAAGTATGGCAGGGGAGGAATCTCAGCATAGGGACCATGTCCTTTCAGTCTATGGTTCTCTTCAAATGCAGGTTGCTTGTCTTTTGTTGTTTCTTGCATAGAGGGTCTCGCCATTGGATGTAACAGTTTTGCTTTGTAATTTCTATAGCCCAAGAAGTTAAAGTCTATTCATGGTTCAGGTTTGTCTTTAGTTTTGTGCCAAAAGGAATCCAATGTAAAGTTTTGTTGTGTAATTAAAGGTTTGTATGTATTTTTATGAATAGCATGCACTTACTCGTTCAAAGGAAATTTAACACATTTATAAATTGTTGAAGGGACAACTTGTTGGCAAGAGACACTATATGGATTCATGGTTGTTGTCATTGATGGCAACAAAGGTCATCCCACATATCCGCAAGACATGATATGTCTCTACCGGAAGTCAGAATAAAGAATGTTGTGGTCCGGTGAAGAAGAACAGAGCATGTGGCAAGGTCCGACAGATTGGTCCGGACCTCTCAGAGGAAGTGTCTTGGTGCAGTGCGGATTTGGGGAAGTCAAGAGGACTACCTTGAGTGGTATATTCCAAGGATTTAGCCTCCGGTGATGGACAAGGAAAAAGATATGAATGGTTGAGTACCGGATTCCTGAGAGACAGTGAAAACAGAGGAAGAACTGACTGGCAGAGTATCAGACTACTTTCCGGATGGGTTACTGTTGATGACAGAGGTTGTGAAGGCATGAATCATGTTTGGCCGACATGATTAATGATATCTACAAGTATATGCTTGATCCGCATTGCTTGGTGAGGAAGGATTCAGCCGACAGAATGAGAGTTTGTAAGAAACTAGACTGTTCCGGATGCCGACTAGAAAGGTGATGAAACTACTTGTGCGGATATATATAGAGGATGGATTTAGTTGTGAAGTGTGTGTGGGTGTGGAGAGATATGCGAATAAGTCCAGAGAAAGAGCAGAGGTAGCAAAAAGGATCCGGTATGTGAAAGATAGCAGAACAAAGAACAGAGGAAAGATGAAGTGCAGCAGATCAGTGTACTGAGCCTAACCGGAACTGAACTCCAGCATATGCAGATGCTTCCAATCAGTTCAAGACTGTGATTATCATCACTTTGTAGACAGTGTGTCTTCTTGTAGGCAGTGGGCCTCTTGTGAGCAGTGTGCTCGGGCAGTGAGCCCTAATTGGCAAGTGCCATTTTTGTAATTTCCTATTCTTCTAACAGAGAATAATTCTTGGGTTAATCACCCCGTGGTTTTCTCCCTTAACAGGGTTTCCACGTCAAAAATACTGTGTCATGTGTTTCTTACTTCATGGTTAATGTTTTGTGTTTGATTTTATGCTGCTTTAATTAAAAGGAAAGTTCAATAAGGGAAATAATTAGGATAACTGATTCACCCCCCCCTCTCAGTTATCAACAATTGGTATCAGAGCTAAGTTCCTCCTAATAGAGCCTAACAGCTTGAGGAAGATCTGGGATTTCAAATGGATGCATATGGTTTAAGGGAGCAACTCAAGACTGCCCTTGAGGATCTTGAACAGTCAAATTCTGAAGTCAGTGAATTAAAGGAAAGACTCAAACAGGCTGATGAATTCATGAGAGAATTAAAAGACAAATTAAGTCTCTCTATGAAAAAGAGAAAGGAGCTGCTTCAACAGTTGGCAAGACAAAGTGAAGAAAGCAATACAAATGAGGAATTGACTGAGCAAACCAAGTTATGTGAAAAGTTATCAAAAGAAGTCATTATGTTAAGACATGAAATGGAATCAGGAACTATAAAGTTTACTCAAGAGATTGAAGAAAAAAGAAAGGCTGAAGACAATCTAAGACAATCTCTTAAAGAAAAATCAGAAGAATGCCACCAGATGGACAGGATTATCAGACACCTTGAATCTGATCTTGAAGATGCCAAAGATAATGAAGGAAAACTTGAGGATCAAATTGCCTCTCTCAAAAGAGACCTTCAAACAGCAAATGAATATAAAGAGAAATTCAAGATAAGTTCTGCTCAACTTGAAGTTCTTCTTGGAAGTCAAAAGAGGACAGATGACAAGTATGGCTTGGGATATGAGAAAGGAGAAAGCTCCGGATCCGGTCAGAAGAATCTTGGATCAGAAAATCCAAGGAGCAGGCCTAGAAGACCTCCGATAAGACAGCCAAATGCTCAAAGATATCCATCCTTCAATGGATACTGCCACAGCTGCAACCACTTTGGTCACAAAGCTAATCAGTGCAGAATGAGAATGAATCAGAATAATTCATCCTTCTCCGGACAGTGCTTCAACTGCAAAAGGTATGGACACAAATCCCATGAATGTAGAATTATGCAAGTAAACAAATCATTCAAAGGTAGATGCTTCACATGCAATAGAATAGGTCATAGGGCTAATCAATGCAGATCAAGAGGATATCAGTCAAATATGCAAAGGAATGTTATTTGCCAAATCTGCAATAGGTCCGGTCATAATGCTAAAGTCTGCAGAAACAAGAATCAGGACAAAAGAGGTCCGGTGTATAATCAGAATCAAGACAAGGGTAAACAAAAGATGAATGCGGATGAGGTTAGGAATCAGATGAGCAAGATTTGGGTGAAGAAAAGTTCAGAGAATGTAGAGGTTGGATCCGCACCAGACTCTGGTGCTGATATTTCTTCCAGAAATTAAAAGTGAGCTCTGGCTCAGGGGGAGACTCAAAGAAAATCTTGTTCCCCCAGCCAAACAAGTGGTGCCGGATGTGGCACAAGATGCGGATCAAAGGGTTTGTAGATATGAGTCTTGAGATACTTCAGTCAAGTTTTCAGAGGTCCGCATGGAGTTATGAAGAAGCTATGATCGATCAAATAAGACCTGTTCAGGGAAATACTCCGGTATGATAAAGGATTACAAAAAGGTCCGGAAAGATCCGGAAATGCACTATCTTGTTCTGCGGATTGGACAGAGTGTTTGAGATGATCTTGTAATATGCCACCTCGATTTATTCATGATTGATAGATCCAGATGATATCCATAGATCAGGACTAATCCGGGATACTCCAAGCTATCCAGACAAGGCAAACCGGAATGATGTAGGTGAAGCATTTATTGCAGACAGGTATTAGGGTTCGCGGAGCAATTTAAGGGATTTCTCAAAGGTCATTTGCTCATTCTGCACTCGAGAAGAAGCGAAAAGTGGAGCTCTGCAACAAGGTTCTTCAAGCACTCCAAGGATCTCCTGCCGAAGCTATTGGATAAAGAAATCAATCCAACCACTCCGTGCAAACCGAAGGCGCATAAGGTATTCTCCGTTTTTCATTACCTCACTGCAAATCTTTGAAGAATGGCTACTCCAAACATAGTTAAGATCTCCGATAGACCTCGCCCCTCATTCAAGAAACATCCCTACAAATCATTGGAGGTTGACCCACTAGGAGCCTTCTCTAGTGTTCCTCACGGAGTTTTACACACCGAAGACATTAGGGTTTACATACATGCAAACATTGAGGAATTTGGGGATTTCAAATTAAGAGACCTCTATCACAAGCAGCTGATTGACAATGCCTTTGAGCTTAAACCAGAGTATAAGGATATTCAGAAGAAACAATTTGAGCAATTTATTCATTTCCCCTGTTTTGAAGAGGATGAATGGGTCCGGTATGTACTGAGCAGGATGCATGACAACTTTCTATGGCTAGATAGACCCTGCAAGATCACAAAAGAGGCAATTAGAGCAGTAACTGGCCTATACTCTTCCGGAGGAGTACCTATCCTCAAATCTGTCAAGAACAACATTGTAACTGAGGCCACCGGATCAAAATTTGACAAAAGGGCAATGACCATTGAAGACATCTCCGATCCGGATATCAAATATGCATCAATGATAATAGGATACAAGATCTATCACTCCAGCAGGGAGAATTCTGTATCCGGAACTGCAATATACACTGCTTATGAAATGCTAAGAAAGAATGCAGAATATGATCTCTGCGAACTGCTACTAAGCCAATTAATGGAAAACATACAGAAAATCAAGAAGGATAAGAAGAATTCCTTTAAGTATGGTACTCTGATTGTATGTCTATTCTTCTACTTCATGAATGAGCTACCCGGAACAAATGGATGGGTATGGCAAAATGACAAACCTGTTGCAGTCCAGATAAGAGACTATTTGCATGGACTTGGGGATGCAAAAGCGAGAAATACAGCTCTATGGGGATACTTCAAAAACTTTCAGAGCATGATGCAAGCAAGAGAGAGAATTCCCCAGTCTCTCATTGAGAAATACAAGGACTCAGTGTGCTTTATGGTTGACACTGATCAGTGCCTAATGGAGGCAGTGGAGCCAAGGACTGTCTGGATCATGCCCATGGGGTATGAAGTTGATGAACAGATAGTGGAGCTGCATGTTCAACACATGCTAAGTCAGCCCAAAGATCCTAAGGCAGAAAGGTTTGGAACCTTTGAGGAGCTGAGTATAAAATTACATGTAGAACTCAGGGAACCTGAGATCAAAAGAAAAGTGAGAAAAGAAGTAGAGCACATTGCTCAAGGTCTTGGCATCTCAAAGGAGGCACTTGATGCCAGCCGGGAAAAGAGGAGGAAGGCCGAGGAAGAAGAGAAAAGCAAAGAAAGTGCTCCGGTTGGAGCTCCCACCCGGACCAGATCAACAAAGAGATCTGCACCTCCCTCAACCAAAAGTTCAAAACCGGAAGTCCAGGCATCCGGTAAGAGATCAAAGGCAAAAGCCACAAGGGCTTATGGAAGCCAAAAGGATGAAGAGGAGACAGAATCAGATGAAGGAGTAAGAGAAGTAAAGAAACAGAAAAAGAAAGGATCCGGTAAGCCCTCCACAGGCCAAGACAAGGAGGAAATGGCAGAGGTAACTGTTGAAAAGCCCACTCTGTCATTAGAGAGCATAATCAAGTCGGTCACGGTGGATGGAAACCTTCAACCAATGACAGAATCATATGATGACTTCAGTGAGGCCGACCAAAAGACTCTGCAGGAGGCCACAGTGAAATATCTTAACATATATAATAAGGCTTTCATTGAAATAATATCTCTTATTCCTAAAAGCCTAGAAAAGGAAATGGAAGTGAGGAAAAATAATGCTCATGCTAAAGATCTTGAGATCCGGGAGCAGATAGCTATTCAGCTATATCCTCAAATTGATCCCAAGACAATGAACATTATCTTCAAGGACTGTAAAGATGAGTTCAGAAGCAAAGCCAGGATGAATCAACTCATGCTTGGTGAGACTGACAAAGTGGCCCAAGAAACAGAAGAGATCCTCCGGAAGGCCTTCAAAAGGTTCAATCTTCCTGTTGTAGAGGACATAGGTGCAGAAACAGCTGCTAATTTGGAATCTTCTGTTCCGGAAGAAGTGAGCCCTGAACAGACAAGTGAGGACTTGGGACCCTCTGCTCAAGAAGAAGTGGCCCATGAACAAGTTAGCATCTCTCCTCCGGTTTCCCCTACAGTCTCCGGATCCAAAGAAGAAGAGCAACTACAGGAGAACGAAGCAGTGGTGAAAGACAAAGAGGTTGACAGTTCTAAGACTGCAGAAGAAAAGAAACATCTGTCTCCGGCAAGAGACACTGCACAAACTGTTCAACAATTTTTGAGTAAAGAAACTCTAGAGATTGATGAACCGGAGCTTCTCAAAGGTCCATTTGATTTTGACTCTCTCTCTCCGGTACAAACAATGAAGATAGCTTCATTTGCAAATGCCAAGGCAAATGAAAAGCTCCTGAAGTCTCATATGGAAGACTGTGAGTTGATAGAGGCTGCTTCCGGAATACTTGTAAAGATCATGCCATCAATCCAGATAGATCCGACAGCCTCCACTTCCGGTAATCTAAAAACCTTAGTCAGCAGTGTTGATACACATTTTGATTCTTTAGAAAAATCAGCTGAAGAAAAGGTCCGGAAGGAATTTTTGGATAAGAGATTTTCAGAGATATTAGAATTAATCTCTAAGGATAGGAAGATTGTAAGCATTGGAATAAGGAGCTTAGAGAATGCTCTTAAGGATGGCGGTGATATCTATAAATTTTGTATATCCTGGTCAAAGGCAACAGCAGCATTTGACAAGAAAATAAAAGAGGAACAGGATAAGCTACAAAGCTTATCTCAAAGTTTTGATCCTCTCTCTTCCCCTATAATAAATCAAGAATGTCAGACTATTGCAGTCTTGAACGAAATAAAGAATCTTGAGAAGGAAAGGAAGAACATCACCAACCGGATGGGAGAACTTAGAAGGATTATAATCCCTAAGTTGGAAACCATGCATGAGGCCATCAGTGATGCTAGGACCACCGCCCAAACAAAAGATCCGACAGATCTCAAGCGGGCAGAAGCGTTTGCATTTTTGTTAAGTGGTCACATTTCAATTTTGGACAGAATGAAGCAAAGTTGGGCTACCGAAATGATTCAATTACAGACATCCTTTGCAGACATTCTTCAATATATGTGAGTATGTAAATATGCGGCTAAGTATAAGAAATTTTTGAAAATTTTGATATGCGGACCCTACCCTTTGCCATTGATGTCAAAGGGGGAGTGAGGAGCAGTGAAAAATGAGGGATCCAACTAAGGGGGAGTTCCGGAAACTGTATATAAAGACAGAGCATCAGCAAAGGGGGAGCATAGTGAAAACACTTAGTCATTTTTCACTAAGTGTTGCCATCAATGCCAAAGGGGGAGATTGTTGGCAAGAGACACTATATGGATTCATGGTTGTTGTCATTGATGGCAACAAAGGTCATCCCACATATCCGCAAGACATGATATGTCTCTACCGGAAGTCAGAATAAAGAATGTTGTGGTCCGGTGAAGAAGAACAGAGCATGTGGCAAGGTCCGACAGATTGGTCCGGACCTCTCAGAGGAAGTGTCTTGGTGCAGTGCGGATTTGGGGAAGTCAAGAGGACTACCTTGAGTGGTATATTCCAAGGATTTAGCCTCCGGTGATGGACAAGGAAAAAGATATGAATGGTTGAGTACCGGATTCCTGAGAGACAGTGAAAACAGAGGAAGAACTGACTGGCAGAGTATCAGACTACTTTCCGGATGGGTTACTGTTGATGACAGAGGTTGTGAAGGCATGAATCATGTTTGGCCGACATGATTAATGATATCTACAAGTATATGCTTGATCCGCATTGCTTGGTGAGGAAGGATTCAGCCGACAGAATGAGAGTTTGTAAGAAACTAGACTGTTCCGGATGCCGACTAGAAAGGTGATGAAACTACTTGTGCGGATATATATAGAGGATGGATTTAGTTGTGAAGTGTGTGTGGGTGTGGAGAGATATGCGAATAAGTCCAGAGAAAGAGCAGAGGTAGCAAAAAGGATCCGGTATGTGAAAGATAGCAGAACAAAGAACAGAGGAAAGATGAAGTGCAGCAGATCAGTGTACTGAGCCTAACCGGAACTGAACTCTAGCATATGCAGATGCTTCCAATCAGTTCAAGACTGTGATTATCATCACTTTGTAGACAGTGTGTCTTCTTGTAGGCAGTGGGCCTCTTGTGAGCAGTGTGCTCGGGCAGTGAGCCCTAATTGGCAAGTGCCATTTTTGTAATTTCCTATTCTTCTAACAGAGAATAATTCTTGGGTTAATCACCCCGTGGTTTTCTCCCTTAACAGGGTTTCCACGTCAAAAATACTGTGTCATGTGTTTCTTACTTCATGGTTAATGTTTTGTGTTTGATTTTATGCTGCTTTAATTAAAAGGAAAGTTCAATAAGGGAAATAATTAGGATAACTGATTCACCCCCCCCCTCTCAGTTATCAACACAACTATCATAGCCTTTAACCATGGATGTCCAAGTTTTATTTGAAATAGGTCAAAATCAAGGACAACATAAAACCATTGTTCTACATCTTTCTCAAATACAGTTACTAACAATGATATCTTACCCAAAGGATTTATAAAGGTTCCCTTATGTGTTTGGATCATTTTATCCGAAGGGTCATAAGATCATTGCATTAAATTATGTTCAAAGAGGAGCTCTTCCATGGAAACACTAGTCATGCAATTAGGATCAATAAGTGTTCCATACATGGGGTTTCCCATTATTTTTACAGTGATGTAAAGAGGTCTGTCAATATCTCTGATTGTTCTATCATGAGGTGTAAACACAATTTCAAGTTCAGGGACCTTTCTCTTCATGTAAGGTCTAGGAGGGAACCTAAAATTGTTATTGAAATTAGAGGCCATGTGTATATGCTCAAATCAATGCAAAATCATATTTTAACAATTTTCCAAAAGTATGTGAAAGACAAGTGCAAAGTTATATGCAAAAAATGACCTAAATGCTTGATTTTTTTGTACTTTTTCAATGCAAATAAGTGAAAACAAAGGTGTTGTAAGGATTTTGATCAAGGGCATAAAATTATATGTCTAATATCAATCCAATAAAGTAATAAGATCTTCCACAACACACTCTTGATGCAAATCTAAGGTGACGACAAGTCCAAATGTAGTGAAAATATGCTAAAATATGCGATTTTTTTTTACCAAATCTCAATGCAAAAGAGCATGACAAAGGGTTTTGTGAGGAAAATGATGATGGAAAGAAAATTATATCAGTAATAACAGCCACTTAATGCCAAAATATGCATCACAACACACTTCTAGTGCCACTCAAGGTCAAACCCTAGTGAAAATATAGCAAAAATAGGTAATTTTTCATAATTTTTCAATTCCAAGACCTAGCCAAAGGGGTGTCATAAAGAATTTTAGGAGGTTTAGAAAATAATATCAATTATATCAGTCACCTACAAGCATAAAATCTATTAAAACATGATTAAGGTGCAAACTAGGCCAAACCCTAGGGCAAAAATCGCAAAAATAGGCAATTTTTCACCAAATTTTCATTACAAGAGGCCAATAACAAGGTGTTGTAAAGATTTTTAGGAGGGGAAGAAGATATTACACCTTATTTCAGCCAATTAGTTCAAACATATGCTTTACAACACGCCTATAGTGCAAGATTACAGAGTCGATAAGGCCCAATTTAGTGAAAATCGATGTTTTTCAAGCCCTAGGTTTGAGATCTTGATGTAAAATGCTATATGAATGTTTTTCAAGCTGATATATGATTAAAATTATATGTACTCAGATCTGAAAATGATTTCCAAGCTCTAACATGCAAAATGCAAGTGCAAATCTAATGAAAAATCAATGAAAATGCTAGTTTTTGTTGAAATTTTCTATGCAAAAATGCAACTTTTTGAGATTTAAATGCAAATTTATTCTAAAATGTAAGACTATAGCCAAATAAAAATTTGAATGAGCCTCTGAAATTAGTAGAAAAATCTAAAACAATATTTTACCTACAAACCCTAGATTTTGGAATTACTAGGTTATATGCAAAATTCACAATTTTCAACAAAACCCTAGCAATTTTATGATGAAAATGCAATGCAAACTAATAAAATTTTATAATTTTATGTAATTTAAATCATATCTAATGCAAAAATCAGAAATTTGATGAAATTCAAATTAATTGATGCAAAATAGAAACCCTATAATGCAATTGGTTTCCAATTTTTCCAAGTTTTTAATTTTTTTGTAAATTTTCCAATGCAATAAGATGAATGACTATATGAATGAATGAAAATCAATGTAAATCTGAAGAAAAACACTCAGAAAGGTAAAAAAAAGTCCAATAACATGGGTTCACCAAAATATAAAGGGTGGAATTTGGATAGTTTGATGTTTGATTAGTTTTGGTGTATATCCTCCTTTCACCCTTTCATTCAAGGACCTAGGGTCGAGTTGCAATGTGCTATCCTACCGTAGGTCACTGTGAGATGTAAGGAAACTTGGATTTTTATGATTTTATTGTTAATTTCCTTCTCTTATGCTCAATTGTACCTTAAAACTCTAATTATGCAAATACGACAGTAAACAGATGAATTATAGAAACTACTGCTACAAAGAGATGTGAAATAACAAATAATTGTGCACCTATTTTTGGGGTTCTAAAGCATAATAGTCAAGGGCTAAAGAGTAGGTACCCAAGTCCAATGCCTTGCTTTTGTTGGGATCTACAAACAAGATCTGCAACCTGTTCCTGCTATACCGAAGATTTTGTTGTCACGAAACTTTGAGGACTAATGATTGGGCGCCCTAGTCCAGGTAGTTGTTTCTTTCACTGATCTACAATTTTGACACTCTAATGTACCCTCCTGCAACTTCACTTTCTCCAGATCTGACACCTATAACCTGTAATCATGAAAAATTTGGGATGGGGTGGTGGTGTTTAGAGGCTTGCTCAATCAAGCCCCATAGAGACATTCAAGCCTTTCGAACACCGTTGTTAGATAGAGAGTGCATGCCTAGGGAGGTAGAGGTAGAAACCAAATGATAAATGCTTACAAACACAAATGAATGTCACCTTGCAGTGAAGATCTCATGGAGGAAGAAGCTCTTCATGCCATGAGGAGATGATTGCTCAAATCTGCAAACACAAACACATATACAACACAAATCTGCTCTTGCAACACAATGAAAGCCTTGAATCACCTTTAGGATGCATAAAGTTCACAATAACAATCTAGTTTACAAATGAATGCCTAAACATGTTTATATATGCAACTATAAACACTCCCGCCAAGAATTTTGTAATTCAAATTTACCGTGTCGGCATAGGACCCAAATAATGGTCACAAGCTGACACCCAAAAATTGGGACTGCCCTAAAATAGGGCAGGACTAGGGCACGGTCATCCAAGTCCTCCCCCCTATTTTGGGCAAGGGTTATCTCAAGTGGTTTTCTTAGGTCCCATTTGTCAAGACACTTAGGGGTTTTCTCATCAGGATGTTGAAATATGATGTAATATGTCCTAAATGTAGCTAAGAGACCCGGGAGCTAAACCTTATGTGAGAAAAGCCCCCAAGGGGACATTTTTTGATGTTACAGCATCAGCCAAGGAAGATCACAAACTCCAATGAAGAGTTGTAATGTGTGTTCACAGATAGGTCAAACCTAATTGAATAGAACTCCTCTACAAATGAATGGAATGGTGTATGGATCTTAGAGGAGGTTGGCCATGAACTAAACAATATGGAATGATGTGTCATTTAGCTCCACAGGTCATGAAATGTTCCACAAGTCTTCTCCTTTAGTTGATTATCTGAGACTGTCAGGATGCTTTGTTTTGATAGAATAGTCAATCTTCTAATAGCGATATCTTACCAGTACCTGATCCAAATGATCTGAGATTTTGATATGATGTGCATGAATGTGTCTAGATGCTAAGTTTAGTTCCACAAGATCTAAAATGTAGCTGCAGTAGAATACAAACCAAAATATAGAAATTGCTACTAACTGAACTGACTATACTGAACTAGAAAATGAAAAGAAAAAACTAAAATGTAAATGTTTTTGGTTGGTGCAAGATTGCTCTTGAACTAGGGATGCTCCTGCATTAGACATCTAGGGTTATTGAAAAAGTGAGTCCCTAGCTTTGTTGGGGCTGAAGGAAAACCTAGATGGTCCACCTCAACCTGAGAAATCCAAGATGAGTCTTCTTTCGGTCTGCCTTTCCACTTCACAAGATATTCTTTATATTGTCTTCCTCTGGTATTGCGTCCAACTCTGCTATCCAAAATGTCCTCAATCTACTTTGGTGCTTGTTGTGGTAACTACTTCTTTAAGTCTTATTCAATTTTGTCACTAAACTCTACTTCATGATACTGATATAGGTTTGCAATGTTGAAAATAGGTGATATACCTAATGTCTCTGATAACTCTACTTCATATGCATTTCCTGAATCAAACTTTTTGAGTATCCTGTATGGTCCAAACTTCTTCATCTTCAACTTATTATATGTCCCAACTGGAAATCTCTCTTTTCTCAAATACACCATCACTTCATCTCCCACTAAAAATTATTTGTGTCTTCTCTTCTCATATGCTTGCTTCTTATACTTATTATTCATCTTCTACAAATGCTTCTTCACCCGATTACGCATTGTCTCCATGTGCTCTATGAATTCCTCTACTCCTATACTCCTTTTGTCTTTTATACTGATATCTCTCAACTCTGCTACTCCACTAGGGTTAGTTCCTGTCACAATCTCAAATGGTGTTCTTCTGTTACTCCTATTAACTAAATTATTATATGTAAACTCTGCTTGTGATAGAATCAAATCTCAATTTCATGTCTTTTCTCTAACCAAACATCTCAAAAAGTTTCCCAAACTCATATTCACTAGCTCTGTCTATCTGTCTGTCTATCTATGGATGAAATAATGAACTGAACTTCAAATCTATCTTCATCTTCTTCCAAAGTGTCTTCCAAAAGTACCTAAGAAATCTTGTATCTTTGTCAGAAACTATGCTCTTAGGTAATCCATGCAATCTCATAATCTCCTTGAAAAATAGATCAGCCACATGAACTGCATCAATTGCCTTCTTACAAGGTATGAAATGTGACATCTTTGAAAATCTGTCCACCACTACAAATATAGAATCATGTCCTCTCTGTGTCTTCGGCAATCCCATTATGAAATCCATGCTTATGTCTTCCCAAGGTCTCTCTGGTACTGTCAAAGATTTGTACAATCCAGTATTCTGACTACTCCCTTTTGCAACTTGACAAACTCTACAACTCTGCACAAATTTCCTAACATCCTTATGTATATGCAGCCAAAAGTAATTTTCACTTACCAAAGCCACTATCTTATCAATACCAAAATGTCTTGCCAACCCACCACTATGTTTCTCCTTGATCAAATTGTCTCTCATTGAACTCCTAGGTATGCATAATTGATTTCCTCTGAATAACATATCCTCATTAATGAAATAATCCAACCACTTACTCTTATCTATCACAACAGGTTCCTTACATGTTTTCCAACATTCTATAAAATCAAGATCATCCTCATACATGTTCTTTAATTCCTCAAATCTCAACACTTCAACTCTTATCTCTATTAGCAAGTTCCTTCTCCTACTCAATGCATCTGCAACTTTGTTTGATTTTCCACTCCTATGTTTCAACACAAAAGTATAACCCTGCATGAACTCTACCCATCTCATATGTTTCTGAGTCAACTTTCCTTGACTATTCAAATATTACAAAGCTTGATGATTTGTATACAACAAAAACTCCTTATGCAACAAGTAATGTCTCCACTTCTTCAAGGGTTGAATTATGGCATAGAAATCTTGATCATAAATTGAATATCTTCTCCTTGCATCATTCAACTTTTCACTAAAATATGCTACAGGTCTACCTTCTTGACTTAACACTTCTCCTATTTCATTTCCACTTGCATCACAATCTACTTGAAGTACCTTATTGAAATCTGGTAATGCCAACACAGGTTGCTCTGTCACTTTCTGCTTCAATAATTCAAAACTTCTATCTGCTCCTAATGTCCACTTGAAATATTTTCTGTCACCTCTCATTGTCTTTGTCATAGGTTTACATACTGAACTAAAATTTCTGATGAACTTCTAGTAGAAACTAGCCAATCCATGAAATGATTTGACTTCTCCAATGCTCTTCGGTGTAGGCCATTCAACAATTGCTCTTACTTTCTCAAGATCCATCTTCAATCCTTCCATAGAAATCACAAATCCCAAGTATACCAACTCTTCCTTCATGAAACTACACTTCTTGATGTTTATCAACAATTTGTCTTCTCTCAGTCTCTGCAATACTTGTCTTAGGTGCCACAAGTGTTCTTCTTTTCTCTTACTAAAAATTAGAATATCATCCAAATATACAATAACAAAATTACCAAAGAATTTCTTCAAGACTTCATTCATCAATCTCATGAAAGTACTCAATGCATTTGTCAATCCAAAAGACATCACTAACCACTCGTACAATCCTTCATTTGTCTTAAAAGTAGTCTTCCATTCATCTCCTTCTCTAATTCTAATATGATGGTACCCACTCTTCAAGTCTGTCTTTGTGAAATATTTTGCTCCACTCAAACAATCATAATGTCATCCATCCTAGGTAAAGGAAATCTATACTTAATTGTGATCTTGTTTATTGCTCTAGAGTTTGTACACATTCTCCATTCTCCATCTTTCTTTGGTGCTAACACTGTAGGTACTGCACAAGGACTCAAACTTTCTCTCATCAAACCTTTCCTCAACAACTCATGTATCTATCTATTCAATTCTTCATTCTCAGTCGGTGTCATTTTGTGTGCTACTTTGTTAGGCAAACTAGCTCCAGGTATAAGATCCATGTGATGACTGATACTCCTGATTGGTGGCAATCCTTCAAGTACATTATTTAATATGATGTCTTCATACTTTGTCAGCAACTCAGTTATCTCCTCCAGTTGTGATTCTTCAATCTTGAAGGTTTCTGGCTTCTTAGGAATCAAAGCATAACACATATTCTCATGTCTCAAACCATCCAGAAATTTTCTTCCATCTACCAAACAAATTCTAGCATTTCCACATACTTCACTCTTAGGATCATCTTCCAAAGGAATTAAAGTAATTCTCTTTCCATTTGATGTTATAGTATATGTATTCTTCCTCTCGTCATGTATATCTTTTATATCATAGTGTCATGGTCTATCCAACAAGATATGACAAACATCCATAGGCATAATATCACACAATACTTCATCATGATAAGATCCAATATGAAATTTCACCAAACATTGTTCACTCACTAGTACCTTATGATCATCATGAATCCAAGCTATCTGATTTGGTTTAGGGTGTTTCAATCTTTCCAACTTCAACTTAGTCACCATCTCCTCTGAAACTAGGTTATCTGAACTTCCACTATCAATTACAACTTTGCAACATTTACCTCCTGATTTGCATTTGGTTCTGAACAAACTTTTCCTCTATGGTGGTTCCTGATTTGTCTTTGTTTGAAATAGTGCTCTCCTCATGACAATTGATTCTCCTTTCTCAGGTTTACCAACTGAACTAGGCAATCCAATAGGTTCTTCTTCAACATAGGCTACTCTTCCACTATTCTTTGTTCTCTTTCTTGTGTTCCCTTCATTACATTCAAATGCTCAATGTCCTTCACCTCCACATTTAAAACATGTTCCTCTGAATGTTTTCCTATCAAGTCCTCTTCCTTCTCTTCTATATCCTTCACACCGGTATGGACTAGGGTTCCCTCTGTGGTAGAAATTTTTGACATCTCTCTGGTATGTATTGTTATCTTTGTCCTCTTTATTGAATGTGTTATCTTGTCTATTCTGCTCCACATATGATCTCTCCCCTCTAGAAAATGTTCTCTGCCTTTCTGTCTCTGATCATGCCTCTTGTTCAACTTCTCTTCTTCAACTTTCAGGAAAAACTGATATGCTTCTTCTAATGTTGTCATCCTCACCAAACTCAGTTCTTCTTGAATGTTCAATCTTAGTCTATTGATGTATCTAGCCACTTTCTCCTTGCTTGCTTCACTATGTCTTGTCCTTATGATCATCTTATGAAATTCTTCAATGTACTCCTTCATAGATTTCTCCTTTTGTCTCAAGTTTTGTAATCTCTTCAATAGTTCCAACTCATAGTCAACAGGTATAAACTGATTCTTCAATTTTGTCACCATTCTATCCCACTTTGTAATCGTCTCTTTTCCTCTTCTATTTCTATCCAAATGAACTTCTTTCCACCATAGAGTAGCATGTCCTTTCAACTTTGTCTTTGCAAATTTTACCTTCTCCAGATCTTCAAATTCTTCATACTCAAAATATTCTTCCATGTCATTTATTCAGTCAATCAACTCCTCAGGATTCAAATTGCCAGTATAGTTTAATACATCAACTCTAGGTCTTTTCCAAATCTTTGAAATAGCTTGCAACTGTAACGTCAAAAAATGTCCCCTTGTCAGCTTTTCCCTCTTAAGGTTTAGCTCTTAGGTCTTCTACATGCATTTAGGACATCTTACTTCATAATTTGGCATCCCGATGAATTGAGCCCTAGGTAACATGACAAATGGGACCTAGGAGGACCCCTTGAGCTTGACCTTGCCCAAAATAGGGGGGGAGGACTTGGGCGCCCACGCCCTAGTCCTACCCTATTTTGGGGTAGTCCCAATTTTTGGGTGTCAGCTTGTGACCGTTACTTGGGTCCTATGCCGACACGGTAAGTTTGAATTTACGAAATCTTGGCAGGAGTGTTTGTAGTTGCATATAAAAGCATATTTAGGCATTCATTTGTAAACTAGAGATTGCAATTAGATTTCAACTAGCTATCAACTTGTGATTCAAGGATTTCATTGTGTTGCAAGAGTAGAATTGTGTGGTTTATGTGTTTGTGTTTGCATATTTGAGCATCCATTTCATCATGGAATGAAGGGCATCTTCCTCCCATGAGATCTTCACTACAAGGTGACATTATATTGTGTTTTCATCACCATTTCTTTTGGTTTTTGCCTCTGCCTCACAAGGGCATGCACTCTCTATTTGAAAAAGGTCTTCAGAGACTTAAGTGTCCTCTAGGACTTTACTGAGGCAAGCCTCTAAACACCACAACCCTCTCCCAAAGTTTTGTGATCGTAGGTTACAAGTGTCACATCTGGAAAAAGTGGAGTTGCAGGAAGAATCAACAGACATCAAGGATTTAGGATAAGGAGAGAAGTAGGACACTAGAGCCTTTTCAAGACTTGGGCGCTCGCTCCTATGTCCTCCGTAGTTAAATTTCTAGAAATAGAAGTTACAGTACAGATCAGTGTCAGAAGGAGGTCAGGATCCCGCAAAGAAACTGGTACCTTGGACTTAGGTACCCACTCCTTAGTCCCTGACTTTTCTACCTTGGAACCCTGAAAATAGGTACTCTGTGATTTGATATTTTACTTCCCTCTACAAGAGCTTTTTCTATTATTCTTCTGTTTA
This sequence comes from Cunninghamia lanceolata, assembly GCA_027924645.1. Taxonomy (NCBI): domain Eukaryota; kingdom Viridiplantae; phylum Streptophyta; class Pinopsida; order Cupressales; family Cupressaceae; genus Cunninghamia; species Cunninghamia lanceolata. The sequence continues at coordinate 5,502,032 of BSBN01000628.1, read as the reverse complement.
CAGTCATATTTGTAAAATTAGGGTTTTAATGGTCAATTAAGCATAGGAAATGTAAAATTGATAATTAAACACCCTGATCCAAGCTTTCCTACATCTCACAGTGACCTAGGGTATGATAGTAACTGGCCACTCGACCCTAGATCCTTGAATGTTAAAGGTGAAAGGAGGATTCAAACATCTAACAACTAAAACAATAAACAAACCAATTTTCACCTAAACATTTTGGTGAACCTGTGTTTTTGGACTTAAATTGCAACTTTCTGAGTGTGTGTCTTCAGATTTGGATTGATTTCATTCATTCATATAGTCTTTCATCTTATTGCATTGAGAAAATTACAAAAAAAAATGAAAAATTTGAAAAAATTTGAAAACCCTAGCTTGCATTTTCATATAGATTACTAAATTGCATCAATTCTTTCTAATTTTCCTTAATTCATGATTTTTGCATCATATCTGATATAAAATATAGAAAAAAACAAAAATTCAATAATTTGCATTGCATTTTCATCATTAATTTGCTAGGCTTTTGTAGAAATTTTGACAATTTTCATTAAACCTAGTAATTCCAAAATCTAGGGTTAGTAGGAAAAATCTTCCTTCAAAATTTTATATTGATTTTAGAGGCTCATTCAAATTATAATTTGTCTATAGTCTTGCATTTTGGTGTAAATTTGCATTTAGATTTAAAATATTTGCATTTTTGCATAGAAAATTTCAACAAAAAACTAGCAATTTTCATGCATTTTCTTTAGATTTCCATTGGCATTTTGCATATTAAAGATTGGAATTCATTTTCATATCTAAGAGTAATTTATTTTCACTATAAATCAGACTTCAAAACATTCATATAGCATTTTGAGCCAAAATCTAAAACCTAGGGCTTCAAAAACACTGATTTTCACTAAATTTGGCCTTATCGACTCTCTAAACTTGCACCATAGATGTGTTGTGAAGGGTATTTTTGCACTAATTTATTTTTTTAGGGTAATCATTTGCTTCCTCTCCTAAAAATCTTCACAACACCCTTTTAACGGGGTCTTGTATTGAAAATTTGGTGAAAAACTACACATTTTGACTATTTTTGCCCTAGGGTTTGCACTCCAAGCATCTTGTGATCAATTTTATGGATTGAGGTGAATAATATCATTTATATTAATTTCTTCACCTCCTTAAATTCATTACAACACCCCTTTTTCTAGGTCTTGGAATTGAAAAATCGTGAAAAATAGCCTATTTTTGCTATATTTTCACTAGGGTCTTACCTTAAGTGGCACTAAAAGTGTGTTGTGTTGGAAATTTTGACATTAATTGGCTGTTATTACTGATATAATTTTCTTTCCATCATTACTTTCCTCACAACACCCTTTGTTATGCTCTTTTTGCATTGAGTTTTGGTGAAAAAAGTGCCTATTTTGACATATCTTCACTATAGTTTGACTTGGCATTATCTTGGATTTGCATCAAGAATGTGTTGAGAAGGATCATATTGCTGTTTTGGACTGATATCAAACATATAAATTTCTACCCCTGATCAAATTCCTTACAACACCTTTGCTTTTACTTAATTACATTGAAAAAGTACAAAAAACCAAGCATTTTTGGCCTTCAATCATATCCTTCTCTTAGGATTTGTTCTCTTAGTTTGTGCATTGTGTGTTGTATTCTTTTGTATAAGCTTTATGACATGCTGTCCTAAAAACAATATCCCTTTGAGAAGAAGTAAAAGGTTAATGGGACCTAGTGCTCTTGAAGAAAACAACATTCCTATCTCTAATAATTCTTTGAACACCTTCTTTACAAAGGGAGAAACTCAAATTATGTAAGATATTATACATCCTCCAACCACAATGGAAGAAAAAACTTTTCATGATGTTGATGATACTATTGAGGCAATAGGATATGTATCTGATGAGCAAATAGAAAAATTGGATAAAGAGCTAGCCCAATTTCAATCATTTATGGAAAATGAGAGAATAGCTGAAGAAGTTGTCCCTACGATTCATAATATAAGAGAATTGATAAAAGAGGGACAAGATGGTGTTAATGCAATTTACGATCTAGCACATATTGTACAAACCAATATCATGTCGATGACCAAATGTGCACAAGTGATAAATAACACCTTATCACCATCTCATACTCAAGTATTCATACCTATACCGACTACCAGAATATCTACCTTTACATCAATGATCTTAAAAACTAATCCAAATTCTTGTAGTAATGCTACCACTGGTATTGGAGTATCTAATGGAACTAATTACAAAGCTATGGGATTTGATTATTAGAAATTGGTTTCTAAGGGGACCTCCTCTATGCATAATTGTTCTCAACCACCTATCTATTCCACTCATTTTCAGCCACCTATTACTTATTCACAACCATCTTCCACCTATCACTATGTCCAACCATCATTGACATATTCTTAGCCTCCACCTATCGTATCTCAAGATCATTCACCTCCTCACTTCAGTTCCAATTCCTCACAACAAACCACATGTCCAAATGATGCCATACTAAACCAACTTTTACAAGGCATGAATGCTTTACAACAAAAAGTAACAAATCTGGCAAATTCTTTGCAGCCTAGTCTACCAACATATCATGACCATAATCCCTTATCCTATGCAATCTTGAGAACCCCTATGCCTGAGAGGTTTGAGACTCCCCGCTTTGAAAAATATGGTGGAAAAGGTGATCCTAATATTCATGTGGCAACATTTACAGCTATGTGTAGTGATTTCTATTTTGAAGAGGATTTGTTCGCAAAACTTTTCCCGCGATCTCTCAAAGATACTGCTTTAGAATGGTTTTACTCTTTGCCTCTGAATTCAATACACTCCTTTTCATAGTTGATTGATCAATTTTTACAAATTTTTAAGAAAATATCAGACCCCAAGTTACTCTAATTGACTTAGTTCAATGCAAACAAGGTCCGAAAGAGAAGTTGACTGAATTCATTAGCCAATATCAAGGGATTTATGCACAAATTTAGTATCAAATGAAAGATGAGGATGTTCAGAAGATATTTATTACAAATCTACAACCTAATATTCATGATAAGATCCTCTTGATGAAGTATAACTCCTTTCAACATTTATGCACCGCCCTTTGTGATTATCAACTTTCGTCTAGTCAGTATGAAAACCAACACTTATTGGATCAAGTTGGTCAATCCACGAGTGGATAATCACAAAACAACTTTAAGAGGAATAATAATAATAGGAGCTTCATCAAGATTAATGGACCGAATATGAACAACTTTTTTAATGTTTCAGCTATCACCAATCCAAAGAAAGCATCATATCAACTAAGAAAATTCACTCTGATATCTGAGTCTTATCATTCCATCATGAACCAAGCTATGAGTAATAACATTCCGAAGCTTCCCCGATCAAGCCTGTTGATCCTAGTAAACAAGGACCTTACTTTGATGCTAATGCCTTTTGTCATTATCATCAAATGCAAGGACATGACACTAAACGATGTATGCATCTTAAACATGAGATACAGGACCTTATTGATTCAAATGTCATCTAGGTATTAGGTGTGAATGATAATGGAAACAAGTCAGTTGCTCCGCCAAATCAGAGCTTACAAATCTTCACGAATCATTTCCCTAAGCATACTAAAAATAATATGGTGGAACAAGGTTTAGTGGAAGTAGGTGAGGATGATTACTTAGACTATGATAGCATTGTGGGAATGATTGAAGTAGATAAGAAACAAGTGGATAATCCACCTCATCCATGAGGAAATGGAATTTATGCTGAGGCTCCTCCTCTATTATCCTTATATGGATCAGAAGATAATTAAAATACATCTGAAAAGAAAGAACAACAACTGATACAAATGAGTAAGATGGTATAGGATGATTCCTATTACCATTCTAGAAAGATTCAACAAAGAAAACTTGATAAAAATCATAAAATAGTTAAACGATTGTCAACAGTTGGAGAAAAAAGTGGTTCCCCTCCTCATAAGCAACAAAAAGTCACATTTACACAAGGAGTTACAAAACAAGTATCACACAATAATCAATAAAACTCTCATAAGAACCACTCAAATTTCATACTTAACATGATCGAGTACCTCTCTAAGAGGTTTACAAGTTCCAAAATCTGATATGAAGATCCTATAGGTAAGTATCCCTAACCCTTTATCTCTCTCGTGATGTGCTTCCCCCGTGATGTGTTATATGTTGTTTAGGCCTCCTGGGATGACCTTGGATTCTTTCGTAAGGTCTGGGATACTAGGAGACCACCTCTGTTGTGACCTTCTTCTATTTGTATCATCTATATTGCCTCTCTCTAATTTCATTTTTGTGTGTTGTGTCTTACAGACATAGTGTTGCGGTTGGTGACTTGGGGGCACCCTCCTACGTGATTGTCCCTAAGACACTTGTTTCTCCTCTCTTATTTATTGTTTCCCTTCCTCTAGTATTTCCACCTAGTGGGCAGATGACGAAAAACATTTATATTGATGAAGACCTAGTGTCTCTTTCAAGAGCAATCAAAAATTGGACATAGTTCCTAATATGACAATGGGGTTGTATATCTTATCTGACACTTGACTAGTGGAAGCACTCGTGCTTTCCACGTAGTGAATTTTATGATGTCTTTATCTCATTTACAAACCTTAACAATACTACTGCTCTGTGCACCTTTGTTTGTCTTTGAATCTGGTCTTGGTGGTACTTGATTCAGAGAGCTTCGTGATATAGCTCCATGGTTATTGTCAAACTTCAAATTTGTAGTGTAACCTTGGCTCTTTGTGTGGTTAATCATATGCATCGATGTTGTTGTTTATCATGATTTTGTAGACACTAACATGTTTCTTGCAGGGATGTGTTTGTGGGAGCATTTGGTGATCGTGAAGTACATGTCACCTCCGGGGGGCATGGGCTTTGCGAGAGCTTGTGTTCCCTTGTGTGTTTTCTTCCTACCTTAATGTTCTTGATATCGATGCATGATATCAACTACCTTAAGGTGGGGGCATATAAGGTAAGCTATCTATTGTAGATGTTAGCTATGTGCTTATCCTCAGATGCAGTTTAAACACTAGCTCGATGAGTGCTTGCTGCATCTTGAGTTTGTTTGCAATAAATCAATTAATCATGTAAGCCCTCTATGAAGGCAGGATATCATGTATATTCTTTTTATTTTAAGCCCTCTGTGGAGGTGGGGATGGTGTATTTCTTGGAGCAGATTGCATCATCCTATCATTTTCAAAAGTCCTTTCTAGAGGTGGGGAGCGGTTCTGTGACTAACTCAACCCTTAAGCATGTCTTTGGCGATTGTTGTGGCAAAGCCCAATCTTCGGTGTGTGCCTGTAATGTGCCTGAGATGGTGATGAGCCTAGAAATAGGGAACACACCATCACTTGTCTGCCGTGTTTTCTCCGTGTCTTCAAGTTTGTGTGTTTGGCATGCTTGCTTTGTTTGGCATGTTTGTTTCCCCATATGCAGTCTAAAGACTAGCTCGATGAGTGCTTCCTGCATTTTGGGATGTTTTGTGTGTCTTACATGTGCGTTGCCCCATATGCAGTCTAAAGACTAGCTTGATGAGTGTTTCCTACATTATGGGAGGTTTGTTTACTTTCTAGTACTTGCATTTACAATTCATATTTATGAGAAAAAGAAAAGAAAAGAATCATGCCTATCTTCTATGCATTAATGTGTCTTCTATGTATTTACTGTCTTCTCCGTGTTCTGCGTGACTGTAACTATCTTCTTCATGTTTTATGTGCCTGTTACTATCTTCTATGTGATTGACGTGCCTTCTCTGTGCTTTGCGTGTTTGTTGTGTTTGTGACCTTACTTTAATGCATGTATTGGCCTTGCATTTATACATACATTAAAGTGGGGGCTAAATGTAACGTTAGAAAATGTCCCCTTGGGGACTTTTCCCTCTTAAGGTTTAGCTTTCGGGTCTTCTGCATGCATTTAGGACATCTTAATTCATAATTTGGCATCTCGATGGAATGAGCCCTAGGTAACATGACAAATGGGGCCTAGGATGACCCCTTGAGGTTGACCATGCCCAAAATAGGGGGGAGGACTTGGGCGCCCACGCTCTAGTCTTGCCCTATTTTGGGGCAGTCCCAATTTTTGGGTGTCAGCTTGTGACTGTTACTTGGGTCCTATGTCGACACGGTAAGTTTGAATTTATGAAATCTTGGTGGGAGTGTTTGTAGTGCCATATAAAAACATGTTTAGGCAATCATTTGTAAACTAGAGATTGCAATTAGATTTCAACTAGTTATCAACTTGTGATTCAAGGATGTCATTGTGTTGCAAGAGCAGAATTGTGTGGTTTATGTGTTTGTGTTTGCAGATTTGAGCATCCATTTCATCATGGAATGAAGGGCATCTTCCTCCCATGAGATCTTCACTACAAGGTGACATTATATTATGTTTTCATCATTATTTCTTTTAGTTTTTGCCTCTACCTCACAAGGGCACATACTTTCTATCTAACAATCGTGTTTAGAGACTTAAGTGTCCTCCAGGGCTTGACTAAGGTAAGTCTCTAAACACCACAACCCACTCCCAAAGTTTTGTGATTGCAGGTTATAGGTATCACATCTGGAAAAAGTGGAGTTGCAGGAAGGATCAACAGACATCAAGGATTTAGGATTTGGAGAGAAGTAGGAGACCAGAGCCTTTTTGGGACTTGGGTGCTCACTCCTGTGTCCTCTGCAGTTGAATTTTTAGAAACAGAAGTTATAGTGCAGATCAGTGTTGGAAGGAGCTCAGGATCCCGCAAAGAAATAGGTACCTTGGACTTGGGTGCCCGCTCCTTAGTCCCTGACTTTTCCACCTCGGAGCCCCGAAAATAGGTACTCTGTGATTTGATATTTTACTTCCCTCCGTAAGAGCTTTTTCTATTATTCTTCTGTTTACAATCCTATTTGTAAAATTAGAGTTTTAATGGTTAATTGAGCATAGGAGAAGGAAAATTGATAATTAAACACCCTAATCCAAGCTCCCCTACATCTCATAGTGACCTAGGGTATGATAGTTCTTGGCCACTCGACCCTAGATCCTTGAATGTTAAAGGTGAAAGGAGGATTCAAACATCTAACAACTAAAACAATAAACAATCCAAATTTCACCTAAACAGCAACATCTTGACTTGATCTGATTCTTCTTCTTCTTCATCTCCTAGGGTTACATCATTTTTATCAGTGGATTGAAATTCTTCATCATCATCATTTTCAACATTAGGTCAAGGTGTAAGTCCTCTTCTCTGATCTTCTTTAATAGCATCCAAGAGAACTCACATGGTTTTCATCATCTCCATCATCTCATCCATTCTTCTAGCCATCATACCAACAGTAGGGATTCTCCTGTTGATAACTGAGAGGGGGGGTGAATTAGTTATCTTAATTTATTCAACTTTCTGTTCTTCTTTATTAATTAGTACAGCATCAAAGCAAACAAGCATGTAAGCAGAAACAAAGTCAATACACATAACACAATGATTTTGATGTGGAAAACCCTGTTAAGGAAAAAACCACGGGGTGACTAACCCAAGAATGTATTCTCTATTAGAAGAATAGAAGTACAAAATGGCACTTGCCAATTAGGACTCATTGCCTGAGCACACTGCTCACAAGAGGCTCACTACCTACAAGTTATAAATAGAGTAACAAGATACTTGAACTGATGAGAAGCATCCACATATGCTGGAGTTCAGTTCTGGTTAGGCTCAGTATATTGATCTACTGCACTTCATCCATTCTCTTCTTTAGAGCTGCTATCCTTTCACATACCAGACCTACCTTACTGCTTCCACACTGATCTTCTAGTTTTCTTCACACTTCACAACCACAACACTTACATTCTCATCGAAATCCATTTGATATATATATCCACACAAAGGATTTCATCCTCTTTCTAGTCGGCATCCGGAATAGTCAGTCTTTCCCAAACTCTAGTCTGTTGGCTGAATCCTTGTTCACCAAGTGATGCAGATCAAATAGATACTTATAAAAGTCATCTAACAAGTTGGCCAATCATGAATGATACCTTAAGAATCTTGATCACCATCAACATCTCATCCGGAATAATGTTTGAAGCTCTGCCGGTAAGTTCTTCCTCTGTCTGCTCTGCCAAACAGGACCCCAATACTTGAATGCTTATATCTCTTCACTCTTTCATCACCAAAGGCTCAAATCCTGGAATCTGCCAGTCAAGGTATTCCTCTTGACTTCCCCAAGTCTACACTTTCCAAAGATACTTCCTCTTAGAGATCTGGACCTGACAGTCAGACCTTGCCACAACACTCTGTTCTTGCTTACCGGACCACAACACTTTTCAATCTGACTTCCGGTATAGGCACACTATGTCCTGCGGATGTGTGAGATGAACTTTGTTGCCATCAATGACAACAATCATGAAGCTCCAATGTGTCTCTTGCCAACAATCTCCCCCTTTGGCATTGATGGCAACACTTAGTGAAAAATGACTAAGTGTTATACTATACTCCCCCTTGGTTGATGCTCTCTTCTAATGTACACTTTTTCGGAGCTCCCCCTTAGCTGGATTCCACATTTTTCACTATTCCTCACTCCCCCTTTGACATCAATGGCAAAGGGTAGGGTCCGCATACCAAAATTTTCAAAAACAATCTATACTTAGCCGCATAAGTATATATACTATATCTGCAAAAGATGTCTTCAACTAGGCAAATTATGTTGCCTAACTTAGCTTCATCTTGTCCAAAATTGAGATGTGACCACTCAACAGGAATGCAAAAGTTTCTTCCCTCTTGAGATCTATCAGTTCACTAGTCTAGGCTGTGGTCTGAGCATCAGTTAGAGCTTCATGCATGGCCTCTAACTTAGGGATAATCATCCCTCTAAGTTCACCCATTCTGCTTATATGTTCTTCCTCTTTTTCTCAAGCTTCTTAATTTCATTCATGATTACAATAGTTTGACATTCCTGGCTTATTATGGATACAGTGAGAGGATCAAAATTCTAAGAGAGGTTTGATAGTTTATCCTCTTGTTCTTTTACTTTCTTCTCAATATCCTTTGTTGCTTTAGTCTAAGATATACAAAATTTATATACTTCTCCTCCATCCTTAAGAGCATTTTCTAAGCTCTTCATCCCAATGTCCATATTTCTCCTATCATTGGTTATAAGCCCTTGTAACTCTGAGAATCTCTTATCCAAAAACTCTTTCTAGACTTTCTCTTTTGCTACTTTCTCTAAAGAATCAAAATGTGTACTAACAGAATTTACAAGAGACTTTAGATTACTGGATCTAGATGCTATAGGATCCTTTTGGAAGGATGGCATGATCTTTTCCAGTACACCGGATGTAGTTTCTATGAGTTCACAGTCTTCCATGTGAGACTTCAACATTTTTTATTTTGCCTTTGCTTGAGTGAAGGATGCTAGCTTCATGGTTTGTACCGGAGAGAGGGAATCAAAGTTGAATGGACCTTGAAGCAACTCTGGTTCATCAAATTCCATCATCTCTTTGGTCAAGAAATCCTTGACTGCTTCTGATGTGTCTCTTGTCGGAGACAGAATTTTCTCCCCTTCTACAGCCTTATCACTGTCATATGTAGCTTTTTCTGTCCTTGACTCTTCTTCTCTTCCCTTTCCTTGTTCTTCTTGACTAGATTTTTCTTTTATACTTTCTTCTCCTTTAGATCCAAAGACTACTGGAGAGTCCAGATTTACTTCTCCTTGGACTTCCTCTTTCGGAGCAAAGGAATGTAAGTCCTTACCTTTTTCTTCACTTGTCTCCTTTACCTCTTCTACTACTATCTCAATAGATTCTTCCTTGTCATCCATGACAGAGGGCTCATCAATTATGTCCTCTATGATAGGAATGTTGAACCTTTTGTAGGCATTCCAGAGGATTTCTTTAGTTTCTTTAGCTATTTTGTCAGTTTCTCCAAGCATAAGCTGATTCATTCTAGCTTTGCTCAGAAGTCATCCTTACAATCTTTAAAAATCATATTCATTTGTTTCTGTGTGATTGAGGGATAGAGCTGAATAGCTATTTGTTCCCTGATCTCAAGGTCCTTGGCCTTGGCATTGTTCTTTCTGATTTCTAGTTCTTTCTCTAGGCTCTTTGGAATTAAAGATATAATCTCAATAAATGCTTTATTATAAATGTTAAGGTACCTGACTATGGCTTCTTGCAGGATCTTCTGATCAGCCTCACTGTAGTAGTCATAAAATTCAATCATTGGTTTCAAGTTCCCATCCACAGTGACTAATTTGACTACATTATCAATGGATAGAGTGGGCTTTTCAACAAACTCTTCTGCCATATTTTGCTTGTCTTCACCGGTAGAGGGTTCACCAGATACTTTCTTCTTTTTCCTCATTTTCCTTACCTCCTCATCTGATTCTGTCTCTTCTTCATCCTTCTAACTAATATAAGACCTTGTGGCCTTTGTCTTAGTTCTTTTCTCTACTTTACCGGATGATTTTGCTTCCATTTTTGATGTCTTTGAGCTCTTTGCAGTGGTGGGTGCAGAGGTCTTAGAGGATCTGGTCTGGGAGGGAACTTCCATCGGAGCACCTTCTTTCTCTACTTTTTCTTTTTCTTTCTCTGCCCTTTTTGTCTTTTCTCTATTTGCATCAAGAGCCTCTTTTGAAATTCCATGCCTCTTGGCAAACTCTTCTACTTCCCTCCTCACTTTTCTTTTTATTTCCGATTGTCTTAGCTCCACATGGATCTTCACACTTAATTCTTCAAAGGTTCCAAACCTTTCTGCTTTAGGATCCTTGGATTGACTGAGCATGTGTTGAACATGTAGCTCAACAATTTTCTCATCTACTTCATACCCCATTGGCATGATCCAGACTATTCTTGGCTCTACTGCCTCCATTAAACATTGATTAGTTTCTACCATAAAGCATATTGTATCTTTATATTTTTCAACCAAAGATTGGGGGATTCTCTCTCTTGCTTGCATCATGCTCTGAAAATTCTTGAAATAGCCCCAGAGAGCTATATTCTGTGCCTTGGCATCACCAAGCCCATATATATAGTCTCTGATTTGAATCGCTACTAGTCTATCAATTCTGTCATACCTAGCCACTGGATCTGGGAAGCTCATTCATGTAATAAAAGAATAAGTAGAGTATCAGACCACCGTATTTGAAAGAGTTCTTCTTGTCCTTCTTTATCTTCTGCAGATTTTTTGAAAGTTGGTTTAGAAGGAGCTCACAAAGGTCATAGTCTGCATTCTTCCTTAACATCTCATAAGCAGTATATACAGCAGTTCTGAATACTGAATTCTCCTTGTTGGAGTGATATATCTTATATCTAATTATCATTGATGCAAACTTGATATCCAGATCTGTGATATCCTCAATTGTCATTGCTCTTTTATCAAATTTCGATCTGGTAGCCTCACTTACAATTTGGTTTTTGACAGATTTGAGAACATGCATCTCACCGGTTGAGTGTAATCTGGTTACAGCCCTAATGGCATCCTTAGTGATCTTAAATGGCCTGTTCAACCACATGAAGTTGTCATGCATTTGGCTCAGAATATATCAGACCCATTCATCTTCTAGAAAATAGGGTAAATGAATGCATTGTGCAAAATGTTTGTCTCGGATAGCCTTATATTCAGGTTTGAGATCAAAAGAGTCATCTATTAATTGATTGTGATAGATATCTGACAGCTTGGATTCTCTGAATTCTTCAATGTTCACATGAATATATGCCCTAACGTCTTCAACATGCAAAACCCCATGCGGAATGCTGGAAAATGCCCCTAAGGGATCCACTTCTAGAGATCTATAAGGATGTTTCTTAAATTTGGGTCGAGGCCTATCAGAAATCTTTACAACATTTGGAGTAGCCATCTTCAAAAGATTTACAGAGAGATATTCAGCAACGGAAATACCTTTTACGCTTCTAGGGTTTTACGGAGTGAGCCAGATCGATTGCTAGATGAATCAATTTCTGCAGATGATCTTTGATGGGCTTGAGGAGATTTGTTGCAGAGCTCTTTTTCACTTCTTCTTGAATGCAGAATGAACAAGTGTTTGATAGGAAAACCCTTATATTATTCCATAAACCCTAATACCAAGTTGCAATAAATGCTTAAGTCATTCTGGTTTGCCTTGTTTTCCTTATTCGGATGACTTGATGAACCTGATCAATCTTGGTAAATTAACTTGTTCTAAACTTCTTACGGATCTTCCATATCTTAACCATAGAATATTTAGATGTTTTCTCTGAGAACCCTTTAATCTGCAACTCTCCTTGTGCCAATTTCGGCACCAATTAACTGGCTGGGGGAAAAATGTTTTTCCCTATGTCTCCCCCTGAGCCAGAGTTCACTTTTTAATTTCTGGAAGGAATATCAACACCAGATTCTGGTGCGGATCCATCCCCTACATTTTTTGTACTCCTTTTCACCCAAATCTTGTTCATCTCACTTTGAACTTCATCTACATTCACTTTTCTTTTTCCTTTGTCTTGATTCTGGTTATGATGTACCAGACCCCTTTTGTCCTAATTCTTGCTTCTACAGAATTTGGCAATATGACCGGATCTATTGCAATTGTGGCAAACAATATTTCTTTGCATATTTGATTGATGTCCTCTTGATCTGCATTGATTAGCCATATGACCCATTCTATTGCATGCAAAGCATCTACCATTGAATGAGTTATTCATTTGCATATTTCTACATTCATGAGATTTGTGACCATACCTTTTGCAGTTAAAACACTATCCGGAGAAGGATGTATTAGTCTGATTCATTCTTTTTCTGCATTGATTAGCTTTGTGACCAAAGTTATTGCAGTTGTGGCAGTATCCATTGAAGGATGGATATCTTTGAGCATTAGGCTGCCTTACCAGAGGTCTTCTAGGCATGTTCCTTGGATTTTCTGATCCAAAATTCTTCTGACTAGATCCAGAGCTTTCACCTTTCTCATATCCCAAGCCACACTTGTCATCTACCCTCTTTTGGCTTTCAAGAAGAACTTGAAGTTGAGCAGAACTTATCTTGAATTTCTCTTTGTATTCATTTACTGTTTGAAGATCCCTTTTAAGAGAGACAATTTCATCCTCAAGTTTTTCTTCATTATCTTTAGCATCTTCAAGATCAGATTCAAGATGTCTGATTATTCTATCCATCTTGTGGCAATCTTCTGATTTCTACTTGAGAGATTATCTTAGGTCATCTTCAGTTTTTCTTTTCTCTTCAATTTCTTGGGTAAACTTCATAACTCCTAATTCCATTTCATGTCTTACCATAATGATCTCTTTTGATAACTTTTCACATAACTTGGTTTTCTCCTTCAAATCTTCATTTGTATCATTTGCTTCATTTTGACTTGCCAATTGCTGAAGTAGATCCTTTCTCTTTTTCATAGAGAGACTTAGTTTCCCTTTCAGTTCATTTATGAAATCATCAGCCTGTTTGAGTCTTTCCTTCAATTCATTGACTTCAGAATTGGATTGCTTAAGATCATCTAAGGCAGACTAAAGTTGCTCCCTCACACCATACACATCCATTTTAATTCCCAGATCTTCCTCAAGTTGTTAGGCTCTATTTGGAGGAACTTGGCTCTGATACCAATTGTTGATAACTGAGAGGGAGGGTGAATTAGTTATCTTAATTTATTCAACTTTCTGTTCTTCTTTATTAATTAGTACAGCATCAAAGCAAATAAGCATGTAAGCAGAAACAAAGTCAATACACATAACACAATAATTTTGACGTGGAAAACCCTGTTAAGGGAAAAACCATGGGGTGACTAACCCAAGAATGTATTCTTTGTTAGAAGAATAGAAGTGCAAAATGGCACTTGCCAATTAGGGCTCACTACCCGAGCACACTACTCACAAGAGGCTCACTACCTACAAGTTATAAAGAGAATAACAAGATACTTGAACTGATGAGAAGCATCCACATATGCTGGAGTTTAGTTCCAGTTAGGCTCAGTATACTGATCTACTGTACTTCATCCTTTATCTTCTTTAGAGTTGCTGTCATTTCACATACCAGACCTGCCTTACTGCTTCCACACTGATCTTCTGCTTTTCTTCGCACTTCATAACCACAACACTTACATTCTCATCGAAATCCATTTGATATATATATATATATATATATATATATATATATCCGCACAAAGGATTTCATCCTCTTTCTAGTCGGCATCCAGAATAGTCAGTCTTTCCCAAACTCTAGTCTGTCGGTTGAATCCTTGTTCACCAAGTGATGCGGATCAAATAGATACTTATAAAAGTCATCTAACAAGTCGGCCAATCACAAATGATACCTTAAGAATCTTGATCACCATCAACATCTCATCCGAAATAATGTCTGAAGCTCTGCCGGTAAGTTCTTCATCTGTTTGCTCTGCCAAATAGGACCCCAATACTTGAATGCTTATATCTCTTCACTCTTTCATCACCAGAGGCTCAAATCCTAGAATCTACTAGTCAAGGTATTCCTCTTGACTTCCCCAAGTCTGGACTTTCCAAAGATACTTCCTCTTAGAGATCCAGACCTGACAGTCGGACCTTGCCACAACACTCTGTTCTTGCTTACCGGACCACAACACTTTTCAATCTGACTTCCGGTATAGGCACACTATGTCCTGCAGATGTGTGGGATGAACTTTGTTGCCATCAATGACAATAATCATGAAGCTCCAATGTGCCTCTTGCCAACACCTCCTTGCTTGCATATCTTCCTTGGATCAAGTGTAACTGCCTCTAATTTGGTGTTTGGGCTACAAGGTGACAACTACCTCACAATCAGTGATCAGTTGCAACACAAATAACCTCCCTCAGATTCAGTGATCTTCTCATAGAAAGATCTTATGTAAATCCTTCACCAACTTTACTCAATTCTCTCCCAAAGATTCAAACTTTCACTCTGATACCACTTGGTACAGTCACTATTAGGAGGGTCCACAAAGTGAACTATCTAGGCCGTGCAACTAGTGTTAACACAATGGAAACAACTTAAAGGTATGAAGCAAATGCAGATTCAGTCATTCAATATATCATAGAATTCAAATGCAAATTTGTTGACAACATGTGGGCTTACAATTAGGCCTCATAGGCCTGATTTCATAATATGCACAAGATATAGCTTTGAAGCTCCTTTGCGAGAAATTCAAACTATCAACTATCTTTATGTGATTCACTACTTTCCTAGGCATCTATTACATCAATTTATATCATCTCTAGAACATTAGATTCCTTTGCATCAGCCAAGGAAGATCACAAACTCCAATGAAGAGTTGTAACGTGTTTTCATGGATAGGTCAAACCTAATTGAATATAACTCCTCCGCAAATGAATGGAATGGTGTGCGGATCTTAGAGGAGGTCAGCCATGAACCAGACAACATAGAATGATGTGTCATTTAGCTCAAGTCATGAAATGCTCCACAAGTCTTCTCCTTCAGTTGATTGTCTGAGGCTGTCAGGATGCTCTGTTCTGAGAGAACAGTCAATCTTTTGATAGTGATATCTTATAAGTACCTGATCCAAATGATTTGAGATTTGGATATAATGTGCACGAATTCGTCTAGATACTAAGTCCAGCTCCACAAGATCTTAACTACAGTTGGGGTAGAATGTGGACCAAAATACATAAATTGCTACTGACTTAACTGATTGTACTAAACTGAACTGGAAAATGAAAAGAACTTAAATACAAATGTTTTTTGTTGATGCAAGATTACTCTTGAACCAGGGATGCTCCTGCATCAACATCAAAGAAACTATTTTTGTATGATTTACACCTTTGTTTTTAGACTTTGATCTACTATTAGGATAAAGAAAAAGTTGTCACCCTTTTATAAATAAAATGGGCAACCCAAGTCTAAGTTTTTATCATGAAGTTCCTAAAACTAATATATATGTTTCAAATTTTGAAATGGTTCAAACAAATGAAATGTCGATATTGTTGAGAAACAAGTGAACAAATATAGTGATAATAGATTAATTAAGTGTACAAAACTAATTTAGAACATGTGAAAAATCATTTAAATCTAAAATAGAACTTGGGGAAGCATATGGGAATTTAAATATATAAATACCATCTTAAGACAAGTCCAACTATTTCTACCAAGGTTAGACATAAACTTGCTAAGAACTTCCACTACTTAGGCAATATCCAATCTAGTTTATGCTGCATATGTTGTCATTGATGTCTAAGGAGTAATGATCAGAGGAGTAGTGATGTGAAAGGTAGATGATGAAAGACATGAACATGAGGATGGATCAGTATCTGTACATAGTTGTACCTTATCTTATGAAGTTCATGGATAGGTGAAAGTTGTCAAAGTGTTGATATGCTTGTTGCATTGTTAATTGTTGAAAAGCATCACATGATGATATGAAGGAATGTTGTCAATACTAATATTTTGATATGAAGAAGTTGTGACCTCTTGTCATTTAGAGTTGCTGAAGGAAACTGTTGGTGAAAAATCAAGTTGTTGTAAGTGCTAGGTGCATAGGAGATTTACCGCATTCTATCGCAAATGAATATATGGCCTTGCATCTTGGAGGTAGATAGATAATCTTCATTCTCCTAAGGACTTCACCTCCAAGGTCACATTATCATTGTGTTTGAATCATTTCATCATTATCTGGATTATCTTTAGTCTCTTTCCTGCATGGACATGCTCTCTCTCTAACAACAATGTTGGGAAATCTTAAATGCTAACCTAAGATATGACTGAGGCAAATCCCTAAACACCACAACCCCCAAACCCATTTTCTTCTTGTGTGCTAGTTATAGGTGCAAGGATTACAAAAGTGAAGGTACATGGAGGTTGAACAAGGAATTAGATTTCAAGATTTGAAAACAAAGTACAGAAATTCCTTTGTAGCAAACTTGGGCACTAGTACCAGTGTCCACCAGTGAAATTAGACACTGGATACAACATCAAGGCATCATTTACAATATTTTTCTAGTTTTAAGTTTTTAGAGATTGGAACTTTCTAGACTCGAGCACTAGCACTGGAGTCTTTCGACATTTCAATTTATGTGGAACAGGTTATGACATCTCACTAATCATCTTGGTACTTTCAGATCATGGCTTTCCATTGTTGTTTGTTTGTTATAAGTTGATTATCTCAATTCTAGGGTTTAGTGCATTGATTGGCCTAGGGTTTGATAAAAGGCTTAGTTAAATCATATCTTTCCATAGAAAACAAGAGAACAAAATTAGTATCTGAGTCCTCTTCCATCTTGTAGTGACCTAGCTTAGTTTTGTCCTTGAAATAATAGTGATAGAGGGTTTGATCTAGTGTACTTACATGCTTGCATTCATCCCCCTTTACCATATAATAGTTGGTATTTGAGCACCCAAGGCAAATACCTCATCTTCCCTTGAGTCAAACTTTCCTAGACCTTCTTCATCTCTTCTAATGTAGCATTTGCTTCCAAAAACTCTAAAATACTTGACTGTTGTAGGTCTTCCATTCCAAAGCTCATAAGGGGTCTTGGTGTTGTGCTTTCTTAGTTTCCCCTATTAATAATATAGACTGTGGTATGAATTACTTCTTTCTAGTATATATCAAGTAGTTTAGCTTCACTCAACATTGTCCTATCCTTTTCTTGGATAGTCATATTCTTTCTCTCTACAACACCATTCTACTAAGGGGTTCTAGCAGCTACATAGTGCCTTTTGATTCCATATTCTTGACAAAACTCTACAAACTCATTTGAAGTGAACTAACCACCTCTATCATATCTTAAGCACTTAATTCAACCATATTTTTAAAGATTTTGAATCTACTGAAAGCTTCTAATTTTTCTTTCAAAAAGTAACCCATGTCATTCTAAAGAAATCATCAATGAGCAACATGAAATACCTCTCACCTTGTAAGCTTTTTGTCCTAGTTGGTCCACATAGATCTGTATGAACCAGCTCCAAGGGCCTTATAGTAGAGTATTCCTTGGATTTGAAAGTTATCCTTGTTTTCTTTCCAATCTAACATTCATTGCATATTGTGTTTGTAGGCTTGATGATCTTTGGCATGTCCCTTACTACTTTCATGGAACCAATCTTCACTAGATTGTCAAAGTTTATGTACCACATTCTCTTGTGCCATAGCCAACATTATTTTGCTTACCCTAACTAATCTGGACAATATCTAGTACTGAGCTTCTGATATTGTATGTACATGTAAAAATAATGAACAATTGAGTTTTTGTAAGTAGGCGAACTCACTAGGAGTTGTAATTTTCTTCTGAAAACTCTCTTTAATCATTCAAATTTGAAATATATACATTGACATAGGATGTGAAGGGTCACATTAGCCTTGGAATTCAAAAAGAACTATTGAAAGGTGAAAAACTATTTACAAAAGTTCAAAATTTCCAAAAATTATGAAATTTTCAATTTTCCACTTGGCAGGGTCATAACTCCTAGCCATTTTGTCAGAATTCAAACTTTTTAAACTCGTTGGAAAGATAAAATAATTCTCTAGTTTGAGTTGCTTCAGACCATGCCTATGGCTACCATCCTAAGCAACCGATCATAAAATTCTTGAGGCCTAATTCCACTCTGAAGGCCTCCAAAAATGTAGTTTACTAAGATGTAGATGTTGGAAAGACGGTTATCGTTGCACCAAAAGATCAACCTGTTAATGTCTGATACAACCACTATAGCTAATGAATCCATAGGAGGCGGTTAAGCCTTGTCACAAACCCAAGCGTTTCACTGCACAGCACAAGGAGACCAAGGGCGCACACCTTGCAACAATCACCCTAGTGCAAGTGAGGGGTTTGAACCTATGACTCAGGCTCTGATACCAATTGTTGGAAAGATGGTTGCCATTGCACCAAAAAATCAACTTGTTAATGCCCAATACAACCTCTAGAGTTAATAAATCCATGGGAGGTGGTTAAGCCTTGTCACAAACCCAAGCGTTGCACTACACAACATAAGGAGACCAAGGGCGCACACCTTGCAACAGTAGAAAATACCAAAAAACTAAATTTTTGGTATTTTCTAGTTTTAGCCCCATAGATGCCACTCAAATGATCCTGGACCTGATCACTAACAGACAAATCCTCTTATTAACCCCTTTCAAATTATACAAGTTGCCTTCTGTCTTAAAGCCTTCTACCACCAGTTTTCCAAACTTTGCTCTCTTGATTTTACATTCTTGATCAAGACATCTAAAATTATATCCTTTGTTGCACATTTGACTTACATTGAGAATATTATGCTTGAGACCTTCTACATAAAGAACATCATGTGTCTGATATTTTTCATCAAGGCTTATGGAACCTTTTCTAGTGATCTTTTTAGAAGAGTTTTCTCCAAACCTAACCAAGCCATTGTCACACTTTCCAAGATTAATAAACTTGCTTTTATCACCTATCATGTAATTTGTACATCCATTGTCTATCACCAGAAGATTGGTTTTCCTTGAGCATGAAATGTTGTTTGGACAATCATTGAGTTCTCAACTCCATTGTTTCTTTCCTTGTCTTGCTCAATGACATTAGTTATCTGAGATTCTAAAATTTCCAGACCATTCCTACAATACCTTGCTATGTGTCCAAACTTGTTGCAAATTTGACAACCCATATTAGTATCCATGAGATTTCTTTCATTCATTACAAACTTACAATCCATATACTTATGACCAAATTTATTGCAGATAAAACAACAACCAAAGAAAACATGATTGAACCTGTTCAATGAGAATTGTCTTGCATGAAGAGATCTTCCTTGAGGCAAGATGAGATATGTACATTCTATATCATCCGAACTTCCAAGCTTTAACATCTTCAACTCCTTTCTGAGTAACTAAATGTCTTTCTCAAGTTTTATAAACTCTATTATCTTGGCTTCAATCACAGCTTTTTGTTCTTGGTTTTCCTTCCTTGCACTATCTAAGTCTTCAAGAGAAGAAACAAGTTCACCTTCAAAATCAAATTCACATTCTTCTTCATCTGTAGTCTTGTCTGAATCATCTGAGATCACCATGGCCATTAATAGAGATTCCCCTCTATCTTCATTAGATGAGTAGTGATCTACTTCTTCTCTCGAGTTGTAGTCTTCTTTTAAAAGAAGGTTCCTCTAAAAATTGTTTCTCTTGAACCCCTTGCTACTACTTTCACTTTCTCCAAAAAGATATTGAGAGGCATAATGACCAATTCTGCCACATTTGAAACATTTGAAGGGTAGCTTACTTTTATATTTACCTGATCCTCTTTTCAAATTTCTTACAAAATTTGCTTCTTCTTCCTCAGCTTCATTGCATATGTTAAATGTTCCTTCATTCTTCATAGAATTGAAAGCATCTTCTTTCTGGCATGGACCTATGACTTCATTTCTTATTTCATAGGTAGTGAGGGACCCAAAGAGTACTTCTACCATGGTGATCTTCTTCAAGTCTTTACCTTCTTCTATTGTATGAATCAAATCTGTGAGGGAGGGATCTTAGGATTTTCTTTACAACCATTGATTCAACTATATCTTCACCCATACTTTTGTTTCCATTCAGAACTTCATTTACCTGGTGCAAGTAGCCAGCTATGTTTTCTTCTTCTTTTATCCTTAGATTCTCAAATACTATTTTGTAGAATTGTAGTTTGGCTTCCTTTATGGTGTCATATCCTTCATAGAGACCTTTGAGCTTATCCCATATCTCCTTTGCAGTCTTGCACCGCATGACCTTGCCTAACTCTGAATTGGTCAAACCACTTAATATTGCATTCTTGTCTTTGGCATTATTCTCATAGTCTTTTTTCACATTTGAATCTATAATGGGATGATTGGGTTCAACATAATCAGTCTCAATTGCCCTCCAAACATCATACCCTAGTGAGGTAAGATAGGCTTCCATCCTTACACTCCAGAAGTCATAGTTATTTCCATCAAACATAGGAGCTTTAGTAGATGACTCCTTCTGAGCCATGTGTTCTATTCCAAGATCTACCTTTGACTATTAGGTGGCTGCACCAAGGAACCTTTCTCTCATACAAATTGTTAGGACACAAGGATATACTAAGAGGGGGGTGAATCAGTATGTCTCTAAACTTATTTCAACTTAACATCAATAATCAAAACTTCTAACTACTTTAACCTGAAGATCAACAAATTAAACTAATTAAAGCACAACACATAAGCACATAGCCACAACACCAGATTTACATGGAAAACCCAATAAGGGAAAAACCACAGTGAGAAAGTTGCTTGGATCTACTGTCCAAATTCCAACCTCACAAATAAAGATAAAATAGGATTACAATATTAATTATGGTCTACAACCCAAAGGAAGTTGTAACTCCCTAAAATATAATGCAATGACACTTATAGAATGAGGCTACAACCTCTAGATATTACATTCAATAGATCTTACTGAACAAACCCCCTCCACATTATTCGCACACTTCACTTTGTCATAAAACTTCACTTTCTCTACTCAGCAAACACTGCTACCTCCAACACACCTTCACAACCATTCTCACATCTACTCACACATCTTCACATAGTCTCACTCACTCATCGCTTTCCTCAACAAACAAGATCTTTCATTTATACCTTCTACAAGTCAAAAAATCCTTCTCCCAAGCCAGCCAAGATGAAACATGTATTCATGAAACATGCAATGCCACACCAAGTCGAAAGATGTAGAAAATCAATGCAATTCAAGCAAAGTGGTAACCAGGCGAGATCATTACAGCACATGAAGTCAGCTCAACAAACACTCATCCTTCTACCCAATAGCTCCAGACCAAAACCAGTACTGGAGAGAACAATTATCATTATGTTGATCATTACACAAGTGACATATGACTTATACAAACCTTCTTAACCAATCCTTCCACTGAAATATATATTTTTTCTTTCTAGTGCAAACAAACAAAAATTGAGCTTGGTATCACACACAAATACTGCACATACACTCTTGAGATAGAGCATTGAAAAACCAACTTGTGGTGCACTTTAGCACCTGAAACCTGAATTGAAACATCCAACTGAATATCTAAACTCATCTTCCAAACAACAAAGCCAAAAGATAAACTAGGGTGAAATGCGGTGGCTTCTACTTTCTCCTCCAGACAACCTTAGTCAGTAGCAAGATGTGTTTTTGTTTTTCTAACCCTAGAGAACCTCTGCAATACATCTTAGCAGCTAAACTTTGAATATTATCATCTTCTCATCTATAAATGATCATCCTTCAAACTGCAGGACCTCAACTTTAAAGACAGTGAAATGCAGAGCATTTCTTAGATGCATCCTGACTGCATCAACTCTGAACAACTATCATCACTCCGCGAGCTCTATAATCTTATGTGGTAATCTTCAAGCTCTGAAATCCATAACATACAATCTTCACACATGTCTCTGATCAACTCCCAAACCGCAAGGTTGTACCATCAAATGTAGAGGAATGCAGAGCATTCTCCCGATCTTATTCTGTGCAAACTTCAATACCTTTGACAACTTGAATCATTCTTTTAGAACTAAAGCAATGTATTTCCTCAAGAAACAATGAATACAATATTTTCCACATCAGAGACTTCATTCTCAACCTTATACAACAATAACAAACAACTTTAGGAGATATTGATGGCATTCATTCTCTTACCCTTCTCATCTTTGATCTATCTTCTTTTGTCTACTTCTCTGATCATATTACCATCCATTTGACATTAACCTTTTACTCTTTGGCATTAACCTCTTGTCCACTTTACTTCTAGCCTTCGTCATTCCAACACTACTGACAACACACCTGAATCTCACACTGTTGACATCAATGACAACATAAGTGCAACATGACCATAGACTAGGAATGGTCGATAGTCATTAACTCTTGTGTGATATGAATATAGTTATATTCAAGAGAAAATATTTATTCAGGGTTAAACTTTTTCATTATTGGTAATTTCTAATTGAAATTTCATTATGATAACCCATCTATTTTGGTGTTTACGCAAGATAGAGAGGGGGAGAATACCTTGACCCCATTCTCATATCTTGTTGAGTGCTTGTAACAACGTAAGTATATTTAGTATGCATCTACATTATGTTGCTATATATTTATTTATTTATTATGAATTTTTAGTTTAAACCTATAGTTTTGTTGACAACAATTTTCTTAAAGAGGGTGGTTTAATTGCAAATTTAATTCTAACCACTTCTTGTTAAGTTTTGGAGACTTGACCCCTTTAGCTCCATGATGGCTTGGAGAGTATAGGGGAGCTCTTAATTAGGATGGGGAGTGGTCATATAATGACTAGTCACTCCACCACCGAACTATTTGCATCATGAAGAGCAATTATAGGCTCTATTTTGGCAAGGAATCTCTGTGCTAAGGGAGAAGTTAAGCCTTGTAAAGGATATATTATCATGGAAGGATTGATAATCAAGAGGTGAGTGAAATCACTTACTGTTAATAGCCTTTTGATAGATGAGAGAGTAGAGTTAGTACACGGCAAAATTGAGTAGAGTGAGCTCTGTTGAGCACAAAGAGCTTTGCTCTTAACTATAGAATATGTAGGATCAAGGGAATTGTTGTGATGCTCACAACACGCCCCATTTTACTCCGTAGCAAAATGAGGACCCCTACTGTGGCTGGCTTTTGGTTGCTTCTGTGTGTGGTCTTCTTGGTGGTAAAAGGAAAAAGGGACAGAAAGTACAAACCTTGTTAAAAAATAATGAAAAAATAACATTCAGTGCCAGTGCATAGTACAGGTGAATTTGTTGCAAAAAATGAGTAAGGGTTGTTTTTTGAACCATCTCAAAATTCCCTGTATTTTGCAAGTTATGAGTGTTTTTGGTAAATGTACAAGCATAGGGTTTGTGTTTTGCATATACAAAGTTCTTTGTATATGCAAAGTCATTTTATATATAAATGCGTTTGTATGTCGGGTTTGTGTGTTAGTCGCAAAAGTAAGTTGTCGGGTTTGAAAATATATCTTGTGTGCTTGTATACATTGCTTGCTAATGTTTCATCTTAATATACAAGTTGGGCCTGAAATGAGTTATGGTTGAAATGAATAAACGTTGAAATCCGGTATGTATATTTTTGGTTTGTATATTTGGCAAATGGAAGACATACAAAGTAATATAAAAAGGATTATACATAGCGCAGAACAGAAAGAGTATTAAATTTGGTATAATCATTGTATGTTATACGCTTTGTACATATGTGTTTTTGCGATATGCATTGCTCTTTATACAAAGAGGAATTGAAAAGATCGTGAAATAACGTATAATGATTGCATATTTCGGGTTTGTATGTAAGATGTCGGGAGAGATACATGGCGATATATACAGCACAGAATGGAAAGAAAATTAAAATACAATATAAATGATGCATTCGGACTTAAAGTATATCTGGTGATGCATTGATTCATATATATCAAGGAACTGAAGAATTATAAAAGATAGTAAAGTCTTTGTATATCATGCATTCTATATTCTTTATATACAATCCGATGTACATTGCACTTTATACATCACGGAATCGAAAAGGTTATCAAATGAAGTTAAACTGTTACATATTTTTGGGCTTGTATGTATGTTCTCAAATGTACATTGCTTTATACATACGAGCTGGAACTCAATAAGATTGAAATATGAAGAATACAATGCATCACGTCCGAATCGAATATCAAGAGATACATTGGGATGTATACATCGAGGATTTGAAGGTAAGTATAATGCAATCTATAAGAGGTTGAAGTCTGAAAGAGATACGAAGGTATGGGCATCATGGAAATGAAAATTTGAAAGATAATGTGGACCCCACCAGTTGTATAGTAGTTTTGTATGTTTATAATGTATATCCAATATACAAGCTAATATACATAGTTTAGATGTCAAAAGGGATTAAATAACAGAAAATCCTTTGTAGGTTTGGGCGTTTGTATGTTCGAAAGATACAATGAAAATATACAAAGGGAACATACAATGAAATACACAAAGAGAGTAATGTATGCAGAAGTTAACTAACGGTTAAAAAGTTCAAAAAGCATAAACACTGTAATGAAGGTTGAGAGTTGTTTCGCATTAATTACTGTAATTAATGCAGATTGAATACTCAAACAAAGTGAAATTTAACGAGGGTTGGGGCAATTTTAATGTTATTTTGCTTTCAAGATATATTGTTAAGACTGAAAATTGCAGAAAAGAGAACTATTGTAGTGATTAGGCATAATTTACCAGAGTGACAGAATTACAATAGCTGGACAAAGGTGAAAATGGTAAAGTAAGTCAACAGGTAAACAGTCGCAACAAACAAGTATTTATTCAAAACGCCATTTAGTTTCAATTGTTAAAATATTGTTAATTTCAGTAATTTCGTTGCAAAAAGTAAGCATTGGTCAAATTACTATTTTAATTATTAATTAGTTGAATAGAGCTTAACGAATTTAAAGGGTAAAAGACAGAAAAGACAAACAAGCTAGGGTAAAATAGTAAAAACAGGGGTTCATGGTAAAAACCCTAGGCATGAAGAAAGTGAAAGTTAAAAGATGCCTATTTCTACAGGATGGCCCCAAAACAGAAGAAAGATACAGGGGGTGAGGAAAAGAAAGAATGAAAACCATGGAAAGAGGTGGAGAAAGAGGAATTACCAATACATAGAGGGAATCCGACCCTAATAAGTACGAATGGAGTGGGCACAGATACTAACATAGGAAACTATGATGCAGAGGATGTGCTAAAAAAGATTACTGCTGCAAATGCTACTCCTGATATGAAATGCATTTGGGAAAGTGGGCTGTATAGAGCTACGGGTTTTCCTCTGGCAATGGAAGCTAGAGATTTATGTTTGGACTATATAATTTTGTATGATCCTACTACCAAGAAGGTCATGCTGCACGACAGACTAATTGCTGATCTGACTCCAGAAGGGATTGCAAAAACATTTGGCTTAGAGATTAAGGAGAAGATGAAGGATATTGAAATTGATCAATACAATGAAAATTTCTACACAAATGAAGGAGATTGTAAGGGTAAAATATTATGTAACTGGTACAACCCAGAGAATAAACCAAAGACAGTGGCCAGGATACCCAAGAAAATGATGAGGGTACATTTCAGGGAGGAGATCTATTTGATGATCACTATGCTGAGCAGACTAGTTGGATTAAGGGATGGCACCAAATGTGAACCTTGGATGTTCACTGTCATCGAGTTCATAAGAATAGGGGAAAAGAAACAAGGACAAATTCACTGGGTCAAGGCCATTAGCACAGCTATTTGGAGGCAGGCCATGTAGAGACAACAGAAGGGCTTGCCATTTTATTTATCCTCTTATGTGTTATATTCCTGTACTGCAGAAATTAGGCCTTTTATTCATGGGATAGAAAGGATTGGTGTTTTAGGAAATGGCCTTAATCAGAAGCTAGTGTATGAGCATTATCCTGTATTACAAGAAGAGAATGCAGTAAAGGAGTTTTCTTTAGTGAATGATGTTTTTTATACCTACCTAGTAAGGATATTGAGGGAGGAACCTGATAAAAGATTGTCTAAGGATGCAGAAAATGCAATTGGAATGCATAGTTCATGGTTCATTCAATTTGAGCACTTCACTTACATAAGGACTGAGGGTTTTGAAGGGAAACCATTCATGCTTCCTAGGTATCCTTCTGACAAACTAATTGTGTTAGAGTTTTCGAGACAGAATTTGAATGTGTTCAGAATGTACAAAAGGAAATTCAATAATAGGGGAAATGTGAAATTGCCATGGGCAATTGGCCGATATTCTTGTTTTAATGAAGAGGTAGCAAGTTATTCAGAGCAAGAATTAGGGTATTACAGCTTCAAAGAATTTGATTTAGTAAGAAAATTTGATCCTTTCCATAGAATTCAAAATTTTGTAGATAAAAAATATAAATAGCAAGTACACATTGAAGATTTCTAGGTTGATTGCCAAAATGACAGGGAGGTGAGGAAAAGAGCTCACAAAAGATTAACTGTGGAGCAAATGAAATCTATTGGTAATATAAATGTTCCTCTAGAGGTTCAGGAAGATGATCAATTATTACATCAAAGTTATGCAGAGGCAAGGCTGGCTCCTATTACAGAGCCTGATTGGTCAAAGCCTTGGAACACATCATTGGATGTATTATCTAAGCCTGTAATATTGTTTTCAAAAACATGGCTAAAAGACAGAGTTGAGGAGCTAAAAGCTAAAGGCAAGGAAGTCACATATCCCAAGAAGGGAAGGAAAAGAAAAGTAGAGCCCAGTGAAGACCTGTCGTGTTTTTATGAAAAGAAGAGAAAAATTTTTGAAGCCAAAATTATAGAAAAGGATAAAAATGCCAACCTAATGGATCCATATGCTTTAGGGATAATAATTACAGTGGCATCTGAAACTTTTGTGGATGCAAAATCAATAAGCCATGAAATAAGTGTAGAGGAGGCACAAACTGCTAAAGAAGTAGCAGGACAACCAATTATGAGGGAAATACCAATAGGTTTAACTAAAGGAGGAACTTCTAAATTAGAGAGGGTAATTGGAGCACAGGAAGTAGGAGAAAAACTGAGCAACATACAGGGTGCTTCCACTTCTGTAGACCCCAGACAAGCATACATTAAGGTGAAGATAGAATTGGCTGGAGAAATGCAACAAGAAGTAGAAAGCAAAAAAGCCAAACAAACTGTGGAGACTGTGGATATTGAAAGTAGCGACAGTGAAGAGGGTGCCATGTATAAAGGGAAGGAAATCAAAATAGAAGAGGACTCCAGTGATTTCCTGAGTGAAGAAGAAGGGCCCAGCACTCATACTGAAATGGAAGTTGAACAAGAAAAAGTACAGGAAGAAGAGAAGGTACAAGAGGAAGCAAGATCAGTAGATCCCTTTGATACTTTAGTTCCTCTAGAGATCATTAAAGATGTGCAAGAAGAATTACATAAAATTGAAGAAACTGAAGGGGAAACAACAAAAGAGGTAACAAAAGAATATACCTCAGGTGTTGATGCTTTAAACATGCTAAATATGTATGGGGAGCCAGGTGAAGAAGAAAAAAATACAGAAAACATGCAAGCCCAAGAAGAAGAAGTAAAAGAGGATGAGGCAAAGACCAATTCAGTAGTACATCTAGAGCAAACACAGACAGGAAATATAGATAAGGTGGAAGAAGAAATTAAGAAGCCTGAAGATACAGAAGCAAAAGAAAAAATGGATGAGAATGAACCTGAGGAGCAGGCAGGAGACGATAAAAAAGAAGTCATTAGCAGAAAAAGCTCCTGAAGAAGAAGATCAAGAAGGGGGAGATACTAAGTCAGAGGAGAAAGAAAATGAAGTTGAATCAAAAGAACAAGAGCCTCCATTACAACAGCAAAATCCAGAAGAGGAACCCCAACAGCAACAACAAAGATAGCAGGAACAAATTCCAGAAGAGGAACAACAAGATCAACCAGAATAGCTACCTGAGAAACAACAGCAGTAGGAGCAGCAACAAAGAGAAGTAGAGACAGAGAAACCTCATGAGGAGGTAATTGATGAAGAGAAAGCTGCAAAGGGCACAAAAGAGGTTCCTACATGGCTGGAAGGAGAAATAAGGAAGGAAAAGAAAGAAATACAGTTAGCTCCAATTGATATTAAGAGCTTATTAGGAGAAAAGACAACTCCAAGGAAAGAGAAAAGAAAAGCTAGGACAATGTCAGCAATCTAGAGAGGTCCAGATGGATCAAGAAGTTTAAACCTAGCTATACCACAGAAAGAAAAAGCAAAAGGTGAAATAGCCTTAGAAGAGTACAAGATATTGAATCTTGACCTTGGGCATTCAACAAGAGAACAACACCTCCATGAATGGGAGGATATGCACCAGGTAACAGCTGATATCCTAAGGAAGGATAAAAATAAATTGTAACATTTAAAAGGACACATTGTCTAGCTTCAACAATTCATTAAGGGGATATTTGATCCCAATGCCACAATTCCTGATTTACCTACTAACATAGCAGTAGTGTCCAAAGAGGAGATAAAAGATATGGAAAATAAAAGGTTTAAAACTAATATTTTTGACGAGTGGTTTAATGATTTCATGCAAGAGGGAAAGCAAATAATAAATCAAGCTATGGAAAGCTGGAAGATAAGTTCAGAAGACAAGAATAAATGTATGATATTCATACATAACTACCAAGTTCGAAAAGAAGAATGCAGGTCAGAGATCGAGCAGTTGATAGAAATGGAAAGAAGAGCAAATGAATTGATTCATGATGGAGCACTTAGTGTTGCATTGATGAATAAATTGCCAGGAACAATAATGGAGCTTCAATTTGAGGAAGATAACCTCAAAAGATGTATAACAATTATACAGGAGTTGGAAGAAAAAGCATAAGACATGATAAAAATGCATAAAAGGATCATAGAAAGACTCCTACAACATGAATGTGTTGAGATGCCAGCATATGATTTAGAGAGGGCCGTAATAGAATTCAAGGCCATATTCACACCCTGTATAGAATATCCGAATGCAATTCTCAGTAAGCAAATGATAGATACATTAATGGAAGAGCAGGCTAAAATGAACAAATACAAGAAGAAAAGAGAAGGCTTAGAGAATGAAGAGAAGAAGTTGAAAGAAAGGGTGGTGATGTAAGAGTATATTTTGGCAAAAAGTCTAGGAGTGGACCGCACCTTTGTAGAAGGTTTAATTGACAATTTTAAAAAATATTTGAAAAAGTGAGAGGGCAAACAAGAGTAAAGATTTTGAGAGGAAGTCAAGTAAAGATGCGTTAGCAAGAGAAAGTCAATGAAGAAGGAATCTTATTTCTTTAAAGATTCTAAAAGGCACCCTTTGAGCGAAGGAAAAGATGCCAAAGGGATATTTTGGGCAGACGGTTAGAGACAAAGATGCACCATTGATCAAGAATGGGGACAGCTCAGCCGTAGATGAAAGTTGTAGCTGTAGCAATTTGAAGTTCAAAAATCTATATAATGAACTCTGCTACTTGTATATTACTTACACAAGGATTTGTAGAAATTAGCATAGCAATTGTAATTTGTTCTAAAACTTTGAGTAAGAAAGAGTATTTTAATATAGAAGAGGTCACCTGTGTTTGCACTAAGGAATGCATGGAAATATCTATCTTTCTTACTGTATTTGTAAAGCATTGTAAGTTTTGTGAATTTTGATTAATGAAGCTAAGAGTCATACCTACATTGTAAACCATATATGGCTATGTGTTTTGAACATAAGTGAATCTAGAAGTTTGCGTCTATTTTTTGAGTGTCTTCTAGCTCTTCATTATATTTGAAACAATTTCTCTTAAAGCTCGCAATCTTGAATGCTTGTTTGTGAAAATATTTAGGACATTTGCATTTAATGATTTGATCTGCTGAGTTAATTGAATTTGCTATAATCTTTACCATGTGCATAATAGAGCATTTAGATCCTATAGCAAGTGATGTTGAATTTGAATTTTCTCTAACTTTTCCCAAACTTTGAAATAATTAGCTGAAACGCAGAAATCTAAAAGAGATTGTCTAACATTTGAATGAATTAAGAGCAATTGAGTTGATATTTGGCAATCTTTACACATATTGGAAAGGAAAAGCTTTTTTTAACATAGATCATTCAGAGCTTTGATATACAGTAATAGATTTGTGCAAAGATATAGATAATTTGGTGTTATTTGTAACAATTTGCATAAATAGAGTCCAGTAAGTCAGTAATCACCTTAAATCACGTAAGGCCCCTTGCATATTACAGCTTCATAGTAACCTACTGAACTATCTAACAGGTCAAGATGTGACCGTATGGAAACTTGGGATTAAGTAATCTTAACTGATTTCTTTATATCTTTCAAGATAGTTAGGTTCATTTATGAATTTTAACTTTTGTTATGACTATGTAAAAATAATCATCAACCGTTTTCGCGCTAGAAGGAGGGCCTGTTTTGAGTTAAGGTTGAATTTAAGTAAAGCTGGCTCATAACAGTAGTAGAGTGACCAGGTCTAGATCTAATTCAGAGGACGTATTTGTCCAATTACCTGACATAAGACAAAGTAAAAGTCTTTTAGTGTGGAATCCTAAAATATCAAATACAGGAAGTTCATCTGGAATGCCTCCTAGATCACCTTTTAACATCCACAATATTGTAAGTCCTGATAGTTCTTCATACAGATTCTTAAATCTTGGTTCAGGTTCTCCTAGAGGTCCTAGTCCTCCTAGAGGTCCCAGTCCTCCTAGAGGTCCCAATCTTCCAGAAATCCAAGTCCGCCTAGAAATCCAAGTATTCCTGCAGGTCCAAGTCAAGGACAGGTACCTGTAATGGCTTATTTCAATGTCAACTCTCCCATATACTTTTTGGATTATTATGAGATGCCAAATAACCCTAAGAAAATATGTCCTAAATATCAGTTACATCAAGATCCAGAGGATCATATCAGGATATTTAAAGAGGCATGCTTTAGGGCCAGACTGGAACATGAAGATGTTGTGTGTAGACTATTCCCTTACACTTTCAATGAATAAGCATCCACTGGTATGTGAATTTACCTAATGGCTACGTTTCTTCCTGGACATTTATGGAAGAAGCATTTCTATCTAGATTTAGGGGACTAGTAGATCCTTCTATCTTATATCATAAATTGGCTACAATCAAAAGATGTGAAGGGGAATTAATTGATAATTTTAATGATAGGTTTCAAAAGGCTTATTCTAGGTTGGTAGCACCATACACAGTAGTTCCAGACACACTATTAGCTATGTATTATGTTGCTTTAGATCTATTAACTGCCATGTTTGTCAAGAGAAAGCCTAACATAGACACAGTATCCAAAGCCTACAAAGAGGCAGCCTCTATTAACCAGGAAATGAGGCAGACAACCTATAATCCATTCCTCAATGGAGGAAATCCTGGAATGCAAAATCAGGCACAACCTTGGAATGGAGTTCCTACACAGAATACTCCAATGCTAAATACAATCCCTACATACACACATGTGTATAACCCTGCTCCAATTCAGGCTATAGTACCTTACACTGGTAATACTGCCAATCTTAATCAGAACAATGGCCAATCATTCTTCCAACCACCTCAAGATACATTTATAGAAAAAGCACAAGAGGAAAGGGAAGATATCAAAGAAATCA
The DNA here is from genome assembly GCA_027924645.1 of Cunninghamia lanceolata. Taxonomy (NCBI): domain Eukaryota; kingdom Viridiplantae; phylum Streptophyta; class Pinopsida; order Cupressales; family Cupressaceae; genus Cunninghamia; species Cunninghamia lanceolata. The sequence goes on along the minus strand of BSBN01000628.1, from coordinate 5,469,979 downwards.
CTACACATCTAAGAAGATTGACCACTGAGATGACACAGTTGAGAAATGAGAATTTTTATGGTAGAAATAACCAGGGGTATAACCAGAACTATAATCAGAGTCAAAACCAGAATTACAACCCCAACCATAACCAAAATTAGAATCAGGGTTATAATCAGGGTCAGAGTTCTAATCGGGGTCAAAATCACAGTCAACATCAGAGTCATAATCAAGGACAACAGATGCAAAATAGAGGACCAGCTATAGATAACAGAGCTTGGAACAACAATAACAAGAATCAGAATCAGCCTAGGCCACCTAAAACCTGGAACACAGGGATGAATAATGGCACTCTGTCTTCTCCATTTGAGAATGTGGATAACCAAGATACGAAGCAAACAGCTAGGATTCAAATGGCCAATATAGCATTGAAGAATTGGTGTAGAATCCATAATACTAGTGCCCATGCTGAATTAGACTGTCCTCAGTTTCATCTAGCAGCAAGTATTTTTAATGTGGATGTACAGGCTCCTACTTCTAAGTTCTTAGTTCCCAAAGGTAATGAGATAGTATGCTCAGAATACGATACTGCTCTAGTCTTAGAAACTTTCACTTTCAGAGAAGAGGAAGATGACCAATTGTTAGAGGATGAACCATATTTTTGTGAAAATTTATATCCTGAGATAGCCTTAGTACTAAATGCTTTTCAATTTCCATTTGAAACTGAAAATGAGGTGTTGTATGAGACAGAGGAGGTGCAAGCCTTCCAACAGTCAAGTAAGAATCATACGTACAACCTAAGAAATAACCCTAGGCCAGGAGGTCCTTTCACCACTTCCACTCCTAATAATTTCAATACACCTCCAGACCAGAATGCTAGCAATAACGTTGCTATACTGAAAGCCAATCATAATGCAAATAATGGAGTAGTAACACATAAGGTTCAAACAAATAAAATAGAGACTGTAGAGACAATGAGACTGATGAGCTATTTGTCAGAGGAAATAAAGAAAATTAAGGTCACTATACCTTTGTGTGAATTGTCAAAAACTCCATGGGTTAGAAATGCTTTTATTAAATCCTTGGATGCATCTGTTACAGGTGAGGTTTCTACTGAGGTAAATGTTCCTAGTAAGGATACACAGTCCAAAGAAAAAAGTAAGAAAGCTGAGCAGCCATCTAACACCAATGTTGTAATGTACGTAGATAAAAAAGATGCTCCTCCTTTCTTGTTAACTGTTAGATTGTGTGGAAAGAACATACACAATTGTATGGTAGATTCAGGTGCCTCAGCTAATGTAATGCCCTTAGGGATATGTAAAACTTTAGGGTTGACCCCTGCTAAATTTGCCAAAGTCGTTACACAGTTGGACAAAACTGAAGTTAATGTAATTGGAGAATTAATGCATATGCAGATGCAGTTAGCTTCAGACCCTAGGGTAAGTCAGTTCATTGACATCTAAGTAGTGGATATACCTGTAAATTATGGGATGCTATTGAGTAGAGACTGGTCAAAGACTTTGAATGGATATATGGCCGCCGATTTCTCACATATGTGGTTACCTTGGAAAGGTGTGCCAAATCAGATTAGAGTAGAGGCTAAACCCAGGATGAAACATATGATCACAGAGTACAATAGGACTAACGAAATATTGTATGCTTCTGTTGAACCTGGTGTTTATAGGGTTACTAATAAAGGGGTACAAATTGAGGAAATCTTAATGCTGAACTTTGGAGAAAAGCCTATCAATAAGGAGACAAAATTATTTATAGAGTCTGATGGAAATTCTTCTGATGAAGACAATAATGCATTGAATAATTTTAGTCAGGTCATCAGACAAGAAATGGAAAAGTGCATAGAACAAAACATTCCAGTTCAATGCAAGTTATACAAAAGTAAGTGTAGAGTTCATGATAAGCCACATTCTGAGGAGAATTGTGGAATGTGCAGGGATATTGTTGAATATCAGTACATAAAATGCACAAAGGGGAGGGGATCCCAAGAAGGAAAGGTTAATCAACCAAAGAGTTATTTTCAGAACAACATAAACGGATCAACTCCAGATTTAAGAAAAGAGGCAAAAGGTAAAGGTGTTTGCCATTCTGAGCTACAAAATTAAAAGATCAGTGTACAAGTAAGTCCAAATGAATTGCCATTGAATAAACAAGGTAGCACTGCACAGGTGATAGAAAAGGTAAAACATGCTAAAGAAAAATGTCAAAAGAATAGTGATGGCATGTGGACATTAAATGTGATGGTTCCAAATCTAAACAAGGTGAAGGTGCTGGGGTAGAACTCATAGATCCTCATGGAAAATCATACTTAGCAGCATATAGGTTACAGTTTGCTTGTACTAACAATGTTGCAGAGTACAAAGCTTTAATCTATGGACTAATCATGGCTATAAAGAAGAAGGTAAAAATGATCAGAGTGTTTTCAGATTCTGAGCTAGTAGTCAGACAGATAAGGAAAGTATATGCTTGTAGTTATAACAGAATGGTTTGTTATAGGCATAGAGTATGGGATTTAATAGTCATTTGATGCTTTCAATATAGAGCATATCCCTAGAGAATTAAACCATAGGCCAGATGCACTAGCAGTTGCTGCTAGCACTTTAGAACCTTTAACACTATCAAGGTTGAAAAGATTTGTTGTAGAATTAGTGAATGTGCCCAGTGTACCAAATAATGTAACTCATTTTTAGGTATTTGAGGGGGATCAGTAAATTGTAGATTTTTTAACTTGCAATGAAGTATTTGAGGCCCAAATTATTGATGAACAAGAGAGGCCTGATATGTCTTGGGATGAGGAAGACATAATCAACTTAAATAGTAATTTCTTGCCCAAAGGGATGATTGAGTTAGAACAAATCTTTGATTTTGACAAAGTAGTAAAACAAAAAGACTTGCCCAAAACAGAGGGAGGTAAATGTGATCCCTATAACTTAGGAACATAGCAAAATCCCCAGAATGTACAAATTGGAAAGGCCTGTTATGAGAAGATTAGAGCTGAAGTTATTGATGTTCTGAAAGATTATAAACACATTATAGCATGGACATATGAGGATTTAAAGACCTATGACACGTCCATCATCACTCATGTGATACCTTTAAAGCCAGATATCAAACCATTCAGGCAAAAACAAAGGCCTTTGAATGCAATCTTAGAACCTTTGATATTTGAGGAAGTGAAGAAACTGTTGTCTGCTAGAATAATTTTCCCTATCAGACACTCAACCTGGGTAGCTAATTTAGTACCTGTTAGAAAGAAAAGTGGAAATATCAGGTTATGTGTAGATTTTAGGAATTTAAACAAAGCATCTGAGAAAGATAATTATCCTCTGCCTCCCATGGATGAAGTGCTGCAAGCAGTGAATGGGGCCAAGATGATGTCTTTCCTGGATGGATTTTCAGGGTATAACCAGGTCCTGGTCGATAAAGAGGGTAGGTTGAAAACCACTTTCACATGTAAATGGGGTAATTATGCTTACAGAAGAATGCCGTTTGGACTAATCAATGCAAGTGCCACTTTTCAGAGAGCCATGGATATTGCATTCCGTGGACTGACAGGTAAGTGCATTGTAATTTATATGGACGATCTAACTGTGTATTCTAAGGATGCATCTACTCACACTGAGGATCTGAGAAGAGTCCTCAAGAGATGCAAAAGGTATGGAATTTTGCTAAACCCTAAGAAATATGCATTTGGAGTAACAGAAGGAAAACTATTAGGACATGTCATTTCTGAGAATGGGATATCAATTGATCTTGATAGAATAGAAGGAATCAAGAAACTACAATTACCAAACACTAAAAAGGAATTAAAATCATTTTTTGGTAAAATTAACTTTGTCAGGAAGTTCATTACAGGGTTTGCAGAGATTGTGCGACCATTAAATGCCATGTTGAAGAAAGATGCAAATATAGAATGGACACCGGTAGCAAAGCTGTGTTTGAAGACATCAAGGAGGCAATTTCTGAAGCACCTGTATTGGCAAGTCCAGATTATGCAAAACCATTCTATATTTGTTCACATCCATACATTATGTTGCAGCTGCTTTGACACAGAAAGGAAAAAATGATGAAGAGAAGCCAATAGCATTTATGAGTGCACCTCTAAAAGATGCACAGCTAAAGTATCTTGATACAGAAAGGCAAGCATTTGCACTGGTAAGAGCAGTAAAAAAGTTCAGACATTACATCTTACGCAGTCAGGTCAAGGCTATAGTACCGGATGCAGCAGTGAAGATGCTACTGATGCAAAATGAACCTGGAGAGAAAAGAGCTAAGTGGATCACCACTTTACAAGAATTTGACATGGAAATCATTCCTATGAAGTTAGTCAGAGGACAAGCTCTAGTACAAACCATAGCCAATACAGACCCAAATTTGGTAAAACAGCAATATGTATTGAATACTAATGAGACATCAGGGTGGTATGATGATTTGAACATGTTTCTGATATCAGGAAAGTACCCAAACAAGATGAAATCTTCACAAAGAAGGGCTTTAAAGATCAAAGCATAGAAATACATGGTGCAAGGAGGTCTTCTATTCAAGAAGAACCACGAAGGAATATATTTAAGATGTTTGAATAGAGATGAAGCAGACAAGGTGTTGCTAGATTTGCATGATAAGTATGGAACTGCTCATGGTTCCCATTTAGCCACAACACATAAGATACTGAGAGCAGGTTACTATTGGCCTACTATGTTTAAAGATACAGAGAGTCACATCAGAAGTTGCCACATATATCAGACTACAACAGATAAAGGGAGAAATCAGGCTAATCCATTATAGCCTGTCATCGAGTCTAGGCCATTTGCACAGTGGGGCTTAAATTTTATTGGAGTCATAAATCCTCCGTCATCTGCAGGACACAAATTTATACTGACAGTGACTGATTACTGTACAAGGTGGACTAAAGCCACAAGTTGCAAATTCTCTACTACTGATGTAGTCATCAAATTCCTCGAAGAGAACATTATAACCAGGTTTGGGGCTCCTTATTCGCTGGTATGTGACAATGGCCCTACATTTTCTTCTTTAAAATTTTCTAAATGGGCATTTGAACATGGAATTGTTTTGAAGTTTTCTTCAAATTATTATCCTCAGGGTAATGGGTTAGCTGAGTCTACAAATAAGATTTTATTAGATATCATCAAAAAACTAATTGAAAAGAACCCAAGAGAATGGAATACCTTATTGAAATATGTGTTGTGGGTGGATAGGACCAGGGTTAAATCAGCATTAGGCAATGCACCTTATCATTTAGTTTATGGGACTGATCCCATACTTCCAGTTAATTTAAGAATTCCAGTTTGGAAGTTTGCTAATGAATACTTAGGCTTTGATGATCACAGAGAAGCCAGAATAATCCACCTATTGGAATTGGATGAGAAAAGGGATCAAGCAATTGAAAAGTTTGCTAAACATCAGGCAGTGGTAAAGAGATGGTTTGATAAAAGGGCAAGAGTCAAGACATTTAGAATTTTAGACTTAGTACTGTGCTGGGACAAAGCACATGAGAAAAAGGGAAATCATGGAAAATTTGACAAGTTATGGTTAGGTCCATTACAAGTGTCAGAAATAATTAGAGATAACACTTTCAAGCTTAAGACCTTGACTGGAGAAGATGTGCCATTACCAGTTAATGGCCAACACTTGAAACACTACTTTCAGGCTTGAGGTGAGAGTTGTTAGTCTGTTGTATCATAATGTGAATAATGTACAGTTTCGTTTTGGTTTGTTTTGTTTTTGGTGTGTTTTGGTTTTGTTTGTCCTCTGTTGTTTGTTTTGTTTTGTGTGTTGTGTTGTTGTAGCAGAGATGTTTGTTTTGCTTTAGAGTATACAGGAGCAGACTAACAACCACTAAAAACAATATAAAATTTAGAACATTCAGGTGAATTATTTGAAATTTGTGCATAATTTGTTGTGACTGTCATGAATGTAAAAAGTTAGTTAACTTGTGAAATTTTGTATTCAATAAGAGTGGGTTAAGTATTCAAGGGAAGTTCTCATAATGACACACCTAAAATCCTTGAATTTGTTGAACCTACCAGTGTAGATATTAGGTGAAAAATTAGAGGTCGCCCTTGCTACCATTACAATTCTCAACTTAATTTTAGCAAGTAATTGTTCCTTGCATCATAAAGTTACAACTGAAATATCTTATGAAATATCTATCAAGTACAAAATATAAAATATAAAATATAAATAAAATAGATTTTTACTGAAATCTAGGTTAAGTCATCTAAGTAACTCTATCGGGGCTATAGATGCTTGCTGGCAGTGGGGCTCTACTTAGGAGAATTGTAACGATAACCTTGTCGAGGCTATGAATGCCTGCTGGCAGCAAGGATCTATCCGGTTGGCTATGAGGGAATGACATCAACTAGGTAGTCTAATGTTAGTCACTGGTTTGTTCAACTGATTTTTAAGATGAGGCTTATTAATCACGTGCACCCACTTAAACTGAAAAGGGAAATTCATACACCTTATTGAATACATTAGGTCTTAAGTTAAATGATGATTTGCATGGAAAAGATAGTTGGAAATTATGAGTTTATTTCATTAAGTTTTCTTTAATGGTTTTAATTTAATTGTTTTATTTGGTTGCTAGTTGTTGTGATGCTCACAACACGCCCCATTTTACTCCGTAGCAAAATGAGGACCCCTGCTGTGGCTGGCTTTTGGTTACTTCTGTGTGTGGTCTCCTTGGTGGTAAAAGGGAAAAGGGACTGAAAGTACAAACCTTGTTAAAAAATAATGAAAAAATAACATTGAGTGTCAGTGCATAGTACAGGTGAATTCGTTGCAAAAAATGAGTAAGGGTTGCTTTTTGAACCACCTCAAAATTCCCTGTATTTTGCAAGTTATGAGTGTTTTTGGTAAATGTACAAGCATAGGGTTTGTGTTTTGCATATACAAAGTTCTTTGTATATGAAAAGTCATTTTATATACAAATGTGTTTATATGTTAGGTTTGTGTGTTAGTCACAAAAGTAAGTCGTGGGGTTTGAAAATATATCTTGTGTGCTTGTATACATTGCTTGCTAATGTTTCATCTTAATATACAAGTCGGGCCCGAAATGAGTTAAGGTTGAAATGAATAAACGTTGAAATCTGATATGTATATTTTTGGTTTGTATATTTGGCAAATGGAAGACATACAAAGTAATATACAAAGGATTATACATAGCACGGAACAGAAAGAGTATTAAATTTGGTATAATCATTGTATGTTATACACTTTGTACATATGTGTTTTCACGATATGCATTGCTCTTTATACAAAGCAGAATTGAAAAGATCGTGAAATAATGTTTAATGATTGCATATTTCAGGTTTGTATGTAAGATGTCAGGAGAGATACATGGAGATATATATAGCATGGAATGGAAAGAAAATTAAAATACAATATAAATGATGCATTCAGACTTAAACTATATCTGGTGATGCATTGATATATATATATCATGGAACTGAAGAATTATAAAAGACAGTAAAGTCTTTGTATATCACGCATTGTATATTCTTTATATACAATCCAATGTACATTGCACTTTATACATCACAGAATCGAAAAGGTTATCAAATGAAGTTAAACTGTTGCATATTTTCGGGCTTGTATGTATGTTCCAAAATGTACATTGCTTTATACATACGAACCGGAACTCAATAAGATTGAAATATGAAAAATATAGTGCATCACGTCCGAATCGAATATCAAGAGATACATTGGGATGTATACATCACGGATTTGAAGGTAAGTATAATGCGATCTATAAAAGGTTGAAGTCTGAAAGAGATATGAAGGTATAGGCATCATGGAAATGCAAATTTGAAAGATAAGGTGGACCCCACCAGTTGTATATTAGTTTTGTATGTTTATAATGTATATCTAATATACAAGCTAATATACATAGTTTGGATGTCAAAAGGGATTAAATAACAGAAAAGCCTTTGTAGGTTTGGGCATTTGTATGTTTGAAAGATACAATGAAAATATACAAAGGGAACATACAATGAAATACACAAAGAGAGTAATGTATGCAGAATTTGACTAATGGTTAAAAAGTTCAAAAAGCATAAACACTGTAATGAAGGCCGAGAGTTGTTGCGCATTAATTACTATAATTAATGCAGATTGAATACTCAAACAAAGTGAAATTTAATGAGGGTTGGGGCAATTTTAATGTTATTTTGCTTTCAAGATATACTGTTAAGACTAAAAATTGTAAAAAAGAGAACTATTGTAGTATTAGGCAGAATTTACTGGTGTGATAGAATTACAGTAGCTGGACAAAGGTGAAAATGATAAAGTAAGTCAACAGGTAAACAGTCGCGACAAACAGGTATTTATCCAAAGCGTCCTTTAGTTTTAGTTGTTAAAATACTATTAATTTTAGTAATTTTGTTGCAAAAATGTAAGCATTGGTCAAATTACTATTTTAATTGTTAACTAGTTGAATAGCGCTTAACGAATTTAAAGGGTAAAAGACAGAAAAGACAAACAAGCTAGGGTAAAATAGTAAAAATAGGGGTTCATGGTAAAAAACCCTAGGCATGAAGAAAGCGAAAGTTAAAAGATGCCTGTTTCTACAGGATGGCCCCAAAACAGAAGAAAGATATAGGGGGCGAGGAAAAGAAAGAAAGAAAACCACAGAAAGAGGTGGAGAAAGAGGAATTACTGATACACAGAGGGTATCTGACCCTGATCAGTACAAATGGAGTGGGCACAGATACTAACATAGGAAACTATGATGCAGAGGATGTGCTAAAAAAAGATTACTGCTACAGATGCTACTCCTGATATGAAATGCATTTGGGAAAGTGGACTGTACAGAGCTGCGGGTTTTCCTTCAGCAATGGAAGCTAGATATTTATGTTTCGACTATATAATTTTGTATGATCCTACTACCAGGAAGGTCATGCTGCACGACAGACTAATTGCTGATCTGACTCCAGAAGGGATTGCAAAAACATTTGGCTTAGAGATTAAGGAGAAGATGAAGGATATTGACATTGATCAATACAATGAAAATTTCTACACAAATGAAGGAGACTGTAAGGGTAAAATATTTCGTAACTGGTACAACCCAGAGAATAAACCAAACGCAATGGCCAGGATACCCAAGAATTTGATGAGGGTACATTTTAGGGAGGAGATCTATTTGATGATCACTATGTTGAGCAGACTAGTTGGATTAAGGGATGGCACCAAATGTGAACCTTGGATGTTCACTGTCATCGAGTTCATAAGAACAAGGGAAAAGAAATAAGGATAAATTCACTGGGCCAAGGCCATTAGCACAGCTATTTGGAGGCAGGCCATGCAGAGACAATAGAAGGGCTTGCCATTTTATTTATCCTCTTATGTGTTATATTCCTGTGCTGCAGAAATTAGGCCTTTTATTCATGGGATAGAAAGGATTGGTGTTTTAGGAAATGGCCTTAATCAGAAGCTAGTGTATGAGCATTATCTTGTATTACAATAAGAGAATGCAGTAAAGGAGTTTTCTTTAGTGAATGATGTTTTCTATACCTACCTGGTAAGGATATTGAGGGAGGAACCTGATAAAAGATTGTCTAAGGATGCAGAAAATGCAATTGGATTGCACAGTTCATGGTTCATTCAATTAGAGCACTTCACTTACATAAAGATTGAGGGTTTTGAAGGGAAACCATTCATGCTTCCTAGGTATCCTTCTAACAAACTAATTGTGTTAGAGTTTTCGAGACAGAACTTGAATGTGTTCAGAATGTACAAAAGGAAATTCAATAACAGGGGAAATGTGAAATTGCCATGGGCAATTGGCCGATATTCTTGTTTTAGTGAAGAGGTAACAATTTATTTAGAGCAAGAATTAGGGTATTATAGCTTCAAAGAATTTGATTTAGCAAGAAATTTTGATCCTTTCCACAGAATTCAAAATTTTGTAGATAAAAAATATAAACAGCAAGTACAAATTGAAGATTTCTGGGCTGATTGCCAAAATGACAAGGAGGTGAGGAAAAGAGCTCACAAACGATTAACTATGGAGAAAATGAAATCTATTGGCAATATATATGTTCCTCCAGAGGTTCAGGAAGACAATCAATTATTACATCAAAGTTATGCAGAGGCAAGGTTGGCTCTTATTACAGAGCCTGATTGGTCAAAGCCTTGGAACACATCATTGGATGTATTATCTAAGCCTGTAATATTGTTTTCAAAAACATGGCTGAAAGACAGAGTTGAGGAGCTAAAAGCTAAAGGCAAGGAAGTCACATATCCCAAGAAGGGAAGGAAAAGAAAAGCAGAGCCCAATGAAGACGTGCAGTGTTTTTATGAAAAGAAGAGAAAAATTGTTGAAGCCAAAATTATAGAAAAGGATAAAAATGCCACCCTAATGGATCCATATGCTTTAGGGATAACAATTGCAGTGGCATCCAAAATTTTTGTGGATGCAAAATCAATAAGCCATGAAATAAGTGCAGAGGAGGCACAAACTCCTAAAGAAGTAGCAGGACAACCAATTATGAGGGCAATACCAATAGGTTTGACTAAAGGAGGAACTTCTAAATCAGAGAGGGTAATTGGAGCACAGGAAGTAGGAGAAAAACTAAGCAACATACAGGGTGCTTCAACTTTTGTAGACCCTAGACAAGCATACATTAAGGTGAAGACAGAATTGGCTGGAGAAATGCAGCAAGAAGCAGAAAGCAAAAAAGCCAAACAAACTGTGGAGACTGTGGCTGTTGAAAGTAGCGATAGTGAAGAGGGTGCCATGTATAAAGGGAAGGAAATTGAAATAGAAGAGGACTCCAGTGATTTCCTGAGTGAAGAAGAAGGGCCCAGCACTCATACTGAAATGGAAGTTGAACAAGAAAAAGTATAGGAAGAAGAGAAGGTACAAGAGGAAGCAGGATCAGTAGATCCCTTTGATACTTTAGTTCCTCCAGAGATCATTAAAGATGTCCAGGAAGAAGCACATAAAATTGAAGAAACTGAAGGGGAAACAGCAGAAGAGGAAACAAAAGAAGATACCTCAGTTGTTGATGCTTTAAACATGCTAAATATGTATGGGGAGCCAGGTGAAGAAGAAAAAAATATAGAAAACATGCAAGCCCAAGAAGAAGAAATAAAAGAGGATGAGGCAAAGACCAATTCACCAGTACATCCAGAGCGAACACAGACAGGAAATATAGATAAGGTGGAAGAAGAAATTAAGAAGCCTAAAGATACAGAAGCAGAAAAAAATGGATGAGAATGAACCTGAGCAACAGGCAGGAGATGATAAAAAAGAAGAGTCATCAGCAGAAAAAGTGTTGGATTCAGGACAGACAACTGAGAGGGGGAGTGAATCTGTTGTCCAAAACTTGCTTCTAATTCAAACACTGAAATCTTCTTTGTTATTTAATAGCATATCAATTAATCACTCATGAAAGCATAAAGCATAAACACTAGAGCAGATACACATCAACACATGAGACACCAAGATTTTGACATGGAAAACCTGGTCAAGGGAAAAACCACGGGGTGATTAACCCAAGGATTATTCTCTATTAGAAGAATAAGAAAAATAGATGGCACATGCCAATTAGGGCTCACTGCCCAAGCACACTGCTCACAAGAGGCACACTACCTACAAGAGACACACTGTCTACAAAGTAACAAGTATTACAAACTTGAACTGGAGATTGACATCTTTACCATGCCTGGATCAGTTCCATTAAAGCCCAAAAACTCCTGCTCTACCTTTCGCTCTTCTTCTTCACTATGCCACCCTCATCACCGCAAGGCACACTTCAAAATGAATTTACAATCCATTATTTATACAAGGCATCGACTTAGGAACAATCATCTAAGTCAGCAAACACCTACAAGATCATTCGCAAAATGTGTAATACATTCGGTCAGCCTGTCTTAGGAAGAACACCAATATCTGTGGTTATTCTTCAAATGCAAACTCAAACTTCAATGCGGACTATAAATAAGAATTGTACACAATCCAAAGATCGCCAAAACTTTTCCTGAGTCATCAAGAACATCCGCACTTTATCAGCTTACTGGAATTCTTCTCTTCTTCATCTGAAACTTCAAGAACATAGTCTGTCATCACTGTCATAATGACAAAGGTGCTTCCGAACCTCCAAACCATGAACAAATCTATTTTTTACTTCACAGAGACTTCTTCAACACTACCTTCAATCCACAAGATGAGATAATGCAAGTCCGGAGCTCACCAGACCAATCTGTGACACTCTATCACCACTGAACATCTGTCGGAACTGGTTCTACTTGAGTGATCATAACTTCTTTAGATCTTCATACAGACCTCTGAAATCTTGACTGGAACATCTCAAGACTCATATCTACAAACCCTTTAAACCGCATCCTCTGATCCTCAACCTATTGAGGACTTTTGCCTTCTTGTCATCACTGTTCTTCACTGTTCCTAATTGAGACTTATTCTCTCAATATCCTCAGCACACAGCTCATCCAATCCTTCTCATTAATGCAATATGACTATGTTGACATCAATGACAACACTGGTTATCCTCATACTTGTAACAATCTCCCCCTTTGTTATTGATGGTAACATATGATTTGAAAAACCATCAAGACAAGAACTTCTCCTTTCTATCACAACTCCCCCTATCAGCAATAACTCTTCACATGTCTTCTCTTTCTTTACTGCTCCCCCTTTGATCATCAACCACTTGATTTTCACATGTCTTCTCTCCCCCTTTGACATCAATGGCAAAGGGATTATACTTGCAACTTTAACACATCAGATTCATACCAGCTGCTCCCCCTGAGTAGCAACTCCCCATCACCAATCCGGATCACAAGATATGACTATGATATCCACCAGACTGATGCACATCAGTGCATCCTAGTGCATCACCAGAGGGGCAATGACCCCTAACTTCTCCCTGAGATACTCAAAAGATTCCTTGGGAAGAGGTTTAGTAAAAATATCTGCAAGTTGATCCTTGGAGGGCACTTCTCCAATTTGACTTCACCCTTGTTCACTAGCTCTCTCAGAAAGTGAAATTTGATAGATATATGCTTGGTCTTAGAATGCAACATCGGATTCTTAGAAATATTTATTGCACTTGAATTATCACAGAAAATTGTGATAGGCTCCTCATAATCTACTTGAATATCTCTTAGCATCTTCTTCATCCATAAAAGTCAAGTGCAACTTCCTGCTACTGCAATGTATTATGCTTCAGTTGTAGACAGGGATATTGCCTCTTGTTTCTTGCTTAGCCAAGAAACCAACCTTTTTCCCAAAAAGAATGCTCCTCCACTTGTACTCTTCCTATCATCCACATCTCCTGCCTAATCTGCATCTGTATATGCATGAAGAGAAAAATCATGATCTCTAGGATACCATAGGCCATACTCAATTGTTCCTTTTAAGTACCTAAAAATTCTTTTGATTGCCATGACATGAGATTCTCTGGGATCAGCCTGGAATCTCGCCACAAGACCAACAACTTGCATTATATCTGGTCTAGTCTGAGTGAGATACAATAATCCTCCAATCATTGATCTGTACTTGGTCTAATCTATCTTAGGAGAGTCATCATCTTTGTACAACTTACATCTGGTTTCCATGGGAGTGTTCATTGGCTTTGAATCTTCCATTCCAAATTTCCTCAACAATTCTTTCACATATTTGGTCTGAGAGATAAAGATTCCTTTCTTTGTCTGAGTAATTTGCAGACCCAAGAAGAAATTTATTTCACTGAGCATTGACATTTCAAACTCACTTTTAATTTGATTTGCAAAGGTTTTACACATACTATATCTTCCTCCAAAGATGATATCATCAACAAATACTTCAACAATCAAGATGTTTTCATGATCAATTTTGAAATATAGGTTACTATCAGCAGTACCTTTGTTGAAACCAATCTTCAAAAGATGTTTATCCAGCCTTTCATACCATGCTCTTGGAGCTTGCTTTAGACCATATAGTGCTTTCTTTAATTTGCAGACCATATCACCATGCTTAGATAACTGAAATCCATCCGATTGTTCAATGTACACTTCTTCTTCTAAGTCACCATTCAGGAAAGTAGATTTGACATCCATCTGATACACTTTGAAATCCTTGAAGGTAGCAAATGCAAGAAATAGTCTGACTGCTTCAATTCTTGCCACCAAAGCAAAGGTTTCTTCAAAATCAATCCCTTCTATTTTAGAGTAGCCTTTGCAGACTAATCTGGCCTTATTTCTGATTACTTCTCCAACTTCATTTAGTTTGTTCCGGAAGACCCATTTGGTTCCAATCACATTCTTGTTTCTAGGTCTAGAAACAAGATCCCAAGTGTGATTTTTCTCAATTTGCATTAACTCTTCCTCCATTGCTTTGGTCCAATTTTCATCATTACAGGCTTCATTTATTGTCTTAGGTTCAATCTTTGAAATCAAACAACATTCATCTAAATTTTGAGCAACATTCCTTCTAGTTTGCACACCTTTGCTTTTGTCACCTATGATCTAATCTTCAAAGTGGTTTAGTTTTACATACCGTGGAACTTTGGGAGTTTCTTGCACTTCTGCTTCTTGATCAGGCTCATTCAGACCTATCTCTTCTTCCTGATTTACCAGATTAGTTTGAATCTGACTTTCAGGAGAGGATTGAGCTCCTTGAACCAGAACACCATCTTGATCATCTTCATCATACTCATAAAACCTTGAGGGTTTCTCTATTCCCTCATCAACCTTCACATTTGTACTTTCTATCATCTTTCTTAGTCTCTTGTTATAACACTGGTAAGCTTTGCTTTGAGTGGAGTAACCCAAGAAAATTCCTTCATCACTTCTAGCATCAAACTTTCCTAGATCTTCATCTCTTTTAATGTAACATTTGCTACCAAATACTCTGAAATATCTCACAATAGGAGTGATGCCAAACCAAAGTTCATAGGGAGTCTTACTGGTATTGCTTCTAATTTGAACTCGATTGAGAGTATAGACTGCAGTGTTGACAGCTTCTCTCCAAAACATCTGACGAACATTTGCTTCCATCATCATTGTCCTGGATGCTTCCTGGATGGTCCAGTTCTTTCTCTCTACTACTCCATTCTGCTGTGGAGTCCTAAGAGCAGATAACTGTCTCTTTATACCATGCTTCTCACCAAAATCTATGAATTCGCTGGATGTGAATTCACCACCTCTATCAGACCTCAGACATTTTAGTTTTAATCCGGTTTGATTCTCTACCATAGCCTTGAAGATTTTGAACTTCTCAAAAGCTTATGATTTCTCTTTCAAAAAGGTAACCCACATCATCCGGGAATGGTCATCAATCAGTAACATGAAATATCTATCACCTTGCATACTCTTGATTCTTGTCAGACCACATAGATCAGTATGAACTAATTCCAATAATCCGGTAGAGGACTGATCCTTGCTTTTGAAGGAGACTCTGCTCTGTTTACCCAGCTGACATTCTTTGCACAAACTGTTTGTAGGTTTTACCAATTTTGGAAGATCTCTTACAACCTGAGTATTGCTTATCTTGATGATGTTATCAAAATTTACATGACACATCCTTCTATGTCATAACCAACTCTGATCAACTTGAACAAACAGACAACTTTTATCAACACCAATCAAGTGGAAGATATTACCTTTAGTTTGAGTACCGGATGCAATCTCTATTCTGGATCTTTCAAAGATTTTGCATTTTCCATCCTTGAATCAGAGATCATAGCCTTTGTCCACTAACTGTCCAACACTAAGAAGATTGTGCTTCAAGCCTTCAACATATAGTACATTACCAGTTTTGTTTCTTCCATTAAAAGAAATAGTTCCTCTTCCTTTGATTCTACCAACAGAATTATCACCAAACTTTACCACTCCTCCTTCATACCTTTCCAAATCTAAGAACTTGTTCTTATCACCTGTCATATGGTGAGAGCATCCACTGTCAATAACCCAATCATCCTTTTCTTCAACTTGGGCAGCCAAAGTTCTTTCTACAACCTTATGATTGACAAATTCAGAGGATATTGGATCTTCTTCCTTGATGGCAATAAACACCCATTCATTTCCAGATTTATTTCCTAGCTTTGATTCATCATCTGTTACTCCTTCATTATCATCTTCTTCATGAACATAATAACAATTCTTTTGGAACCTTTGTCTGTTAGAATTTGACCTTGTAGATCTTTCCAGACATCTTGAGGCAAAATGACCAATCTTATTGTAGTTGAAGCACTTAAAGGGTAATTTTCCTTCATACTTACCGAATCCTCTTGGCGGTCTCTTTGCAAAGAGGGCTTCAAGTTGAGTTGTTCTGCTTCTTCCACTTCCATGTCTCTTCTTGTTTGATCATACCATGACATCTTCCTTGAAGAGTTTTCTCCCAGATCAAATCTTTGTTTACCTTTCATAGAGGCACTATCTTTGAATGCAGATTCAGTCTTGGGGGGATCATCTCCAAACTTGGTCATTTCAAATGCAGCCAGTTTGCCAGCCAATTGGTCTCTTGTGACAGTTGTGTGGGCTCTGAATTCATCAATGGCAGCAACCTTGATTTTGTAGGTAGCAGGAAGGGATCTGAGAATTTTGCCAACAATCTCATTTTCATCCAAAACTCCACCAGCATTCCTAATTCCACACACTAGCTCATTTACTCTTGGCATAAAGGTAGTAATATTTTCATCATCTCTCATCTTCAGTCTTTCAAATTTCCCTTTGAGACTCTGCAACCTTGCACTCTTAACATACTCATCTCCTTCATGTAGAAGTTCCAGTTTAATCTAGATCTCATAGGTAGTTGGTAGGTCAATAACATTTGAGAGCTCTAAGTTAGTTGATGCACTTAGAAGAGCCTCTTTGGTCCGCAGATTGTTTTCAGCATCTGTGATTTCATTTAGAGTTGTCGGACCACCCTATGGAGGTGTATAAGCTTTTGTGACCATGGACTAGTACGCCTTTCCCATACACTGCAAGTGACATTTCATACGACCTTTCCAAAGAGAGGAGTTGGTTCCATCAAACTTCAAACTATTCTTCTTGTATGACGACATCCTGGATCTCCTCAAGCGATTAAGCTCTTTTTAGAGGAACTTGGCTCTGATACCAATTGTTGGATTCAAGACGGACAACTGAGAGGGGGGTGAATCAGTTGTCCAAAACTTGCTTCTAATTCAAACACTTAAATCTTCTTTATTATTTAATAGCATATCAATTAATCATTCATGAAAGCATAAAGCATAATAACCAGAACAGATACACATCAACACATGAGACACCAAGATTTTGACGTGGGAAACCTGGTCAAGGGAAAAACCATGGGGTGATTAACCCAAAGATTATTCTCTATTAGAAGAATAAGAAAAATAGATGGCACATGCCAATTAGGGCTCACTACCTAAGCACACTGCTCACAAGAGGCACACTGCCTACAAGAGACACACTGTCTACAAAGTAACAAGTATTACAAACTTGAACTGGAGATTGACATCTTTACCATGCCTGGATCAATTCTATTGAAGCCCGAAAACTCCTACTCTGCCTTTCACTCTTCTTCTTCACTATGCCACCCTCATCACCACAAGACACACTTCAAAATGAATTTACAATCCATTATTTATACAAGGCATCGACTTAGGAACAATCATCTAAGTCGGCAAACACCTACAAGATCATTCGTAAAATGTGTAATACATTCGGTCGGCCTATCTTAGGAAGAACACCAATATTCATGGTTATTCTTCAAATGCAAACTCAAACTTCAATGCGAACCACAAATAAGAATTGTACATGATCCAAAGATCACCAAAACCTTTCCTGAGTCATCAAGAACATCCACACTTTATCATCTTACTAGAATTCTTCTCTTCTTCATCTGAAACTTCAAGAACACAGTCTGTCATCACTGTCATAATGACAAAGGTGCTTCTAGACCTCCAAACCATGAACAAATCTATTTGTTACTTCACACAGACTTGTTCAACACTACCTCCAATCTACAGGATGAGATAATGCAAGTCCAGAGCTCACCGGACCAATCTGTGACACTCTGTCACCATTGAACATCTGTCGGAACTGGTTCTACTTGAGCGATCATAACTTCTTCAGATCTTCATATGAACCTCTAAAATCTTGACTGGAACATCTCAAGACTCATATCTACAAACCCTTTAAACCGCATCCTCTGATCCTCAACCTATTGAGGACTTTTGCCTTCTTGTCATCACTGTTCTTCACTGTTCCTGATTAAGACTTATTCTCTCAATATCCTCAGCACACAGTTCATCCAATCCTTCTCATTAATGCAATATGAGTATGTTGACATCAATGAAAACACTAGTTATCCTCATACTTGCAACAAAAAGCTCCTGAAGAAGAAGATCAAGAAGGGGGAGATACTGAGTTAGAGGAGGAAGGAAATGAAGTTGAGTCAAAAGAACAAGAGCCTCCATTACAATAGAAAAATCTAGAAGAGGAACCCCAACAACAACAACAAAGATAGCAGGAACAAATTCTAGTAGAGGAACAACAAGATCAACTAGAACAGCTACCTGAGCAACAACAACAGCAGGAGCAGCAACAAAGAGAAGTAGAGAGAGAGAAACCTCATGAGGAGGTAATTAATGAAGAGAAAGCTCCAGAGGGCACAAAAGAGGTTCCTACATGGCTAGAAGGAGAAATAAGGAAGGAAAAGAAAGAAATACAATTAGCTCCAATTGATATTAAGAGCTTATTAGGAGAAAAGACAACTCCAAGGAAAGAGAAAAGAAAAGCTAGGACAATGTCAACAATCCAGAGAGGTCCAGATGGATCAAGAACTTTAAACCTAGCTATACCACAGAAAGAAAAAGCAAAAGGTGAAATAG
This sequence comes from Cunninghamia lanceolata, assembly GCA_027924645.1. Lineage (NCBI taxonomy): Eukaryota > Viridiplantae > Streptophyta > Pinopsida > Cupressales > Cupressaceae > Cunninghamia > Cunninghamia lanceolata. The sequence goes on along the minus strand of BSBN01000628.1, from coordinate 5,451,146 downwards.
CCTTAGAAGAGTACAAGATATTGAATCTTGACCTTGGGCATTCAACAAGAGAACAACACCTCCATGAATGGGAGGATATGCACCAGGTAACAAATGATATCCTAAGGAAGGATAAAAATATATTGGAACATTTAAAAGGACACATTGTCCAGCTTCAGCAATTCATTAAGGGGATATTTGATCCCAATGTCACAGTTCCTGATTTACCTACTAACATAGCAGTAGTGTCCAAAGAGGAGATAAAAGATATGGAAAACAAAAGGTTTAAAGCTAATATTTTTGACGAGTGGTTTATCGATTTCATGTAAGAGGGAAAGCAAATAATAAAGCAAGCTGTGGAAAGCTGGAAGATAAGTTCAGAAGAGAAGAATAAATGTATGATATTCATACATAACTGCCAAGTCCAAAAAGAAGAATGCAGGTCAGAGATCGAGCAGTTGATAGAAATGGAAAGAAGAGTAGATGAATTGATTCATGAGGGAGCACTTAGTGTTGCATTGACGAATAAATTGCCAGGAACAATAATGGAGCTTCAATTTGAGGAAGATAACCTCAAAAGATGTACAACAATTATATAGGAGTTGGAAGAAAAAGCAGAAGACATGATAAAAATGCATAAAAGGATCATAGAAAGACTCCTACAACATGAATGTGTTGAGATGCCAGCATATGATTTAGAGAGGGTCATAATAGAATTCAAGGCCATATTCACACCCTGTATAGAAAATCTGGATGCAATTCTTAGTAAGCAAATGATAGATACATTAATGGAAGAGTGGGCTAAAATGAACAAATACAAGAAGAAAAGAGAAGGCTCAGAGAATGAAGAGAAGAAGTTGAAAGAAAGGGTGGTGATGCAAGAGTATATTTTGGCAAAAAGTCCAGGAGTGGACCACACCTTTGTAGAGGGTGTAATTGACAATTTCAAAAAATATTGGAAAAAGTGAGAGGGCAAACAAGAGTAAAGATTTTGAGAGGAAGTCATGTAAAGATGCGTTAGCAAGAGAAAGTCAATGAAGAAGGAATCTTATTTCTTTAAAGATTCTAAAAGGCATCCTTTGAGCGAAGGAAAAGATGCCAAAGGGATATTTTGGGCAGACAGTTAGAGACAAAGATGCACCGTTGATCAAGAATGGGGACAGCTCAGCTGTAGATGAAAGTTGTAGCCGTAGCAGTTTGAAGTTCAAAAATCTATATAATGAACTCTGGTACTTTATTACTTACACAGGGATTTGTAGAAATTAGCATAGCATTTGTAATTTGTTCTGAAACTTTGAGTAAGAAAGACTATTTTAATATAGAGGAGGTCACCTGTGTCTGCACTAAGGAATGCGTGGAAATATCCAGCTTTCTTACTGTATCTGTAAAGCATTGTAAGTTTTGTGAATTTTGATTAATGAAGCTAAGAGTCATACCTACATTGTAAACCATTTATGGCTATGTGTTTTGAACATAAGTGAATATGGAAGTCTGCGTCTATTTTATGAGTGTCTTCTAGCTCTTCATTATATTTGAAACAGTTTCTCTTAAAGCTTGCAATCTTGAATGCTTGTTTGTGAAAATATTCAGGACATTTGCATTTAATGATTTGATCTGCTGATTTAATTGAATATGCTATAATCTTTACCATGTGCATAACAGAGCATTTAGATCCTATAGCAAGTGATGTTGAATTTGAATTTTCTCTAACTTTTCCCAAACTTTGAAATAATTAGCTGAAATGTAGAAATCTAAAAGAGATTGTCTAACATTTGAATGAATTAAGAGCAATTGAGTTGATATTTGGCAATCTTTATACATATTGGAAAGGAAAATCTTGTTTTAACATAGATCATTCAGAGCTTTGATATACAGTAATAGATTTGTGCAAAGATATAGATAATTTGGTGTTATTTGTAACAATTTGCATAAATAGAGTCCAGTAAGTTAGTAATCACCTTAAATCACATAAAGCCTCTTGCATATTACAGCTTCATATTAACCTACTGAACTATCTAACAGGTCAAGACCTGACTGTACAAAAACTTGGGATTAAGTAATCTTAAGTGATTTCTTTATATCTTTCAAGATAGTTAGGTTCATTTATGAATTTTAACTTTTGTTATGACTGTGTAAAAACAATCATCAACAGGAATGTTCTAATTCAAGAAAGCACTGTAGAGGGAAACAAACTTAGAGAGCATGGTGATCAATGTATACAGTGTTGGAATACAATGGATCACTAAGAGAGGAGTGAATCAGTGATCTAATGAATTAGTTCATTCATTAGCCCAATAGTTGTAAAAGCAATTAATGATAACATGCCAAAGACATACAAAACAATAGAATCATACAAATGAAATCATAACACAAGATTTAAAGTGGAAAACCCTAAACAGGGAAAAACCACTATCCAACCTCATCAAAATAATCATTAGGTCTCATTGACCAAAATCTCACTGATTACATGTATGCCTCACTGGCAAGGATCTCACTGATCGCATCTTGATAGGAACACTAATCCCTAGCACATCAAGAGCACCAACTCCACTAAAACAAGGACTAACAATACAGAGTACTACTCTGTTTACATTGATATTGTAGGTTATAAATGAATTCTATAACTCTCTTATTCAATCACCTTTTCTCTCCTAGATTGGCATGCATACATCAATTACACCTTTCTTTACAAAGTATTCAAAGAATGATTCTTCAAGAATCTAACATCCACCTAATATAAATGTACTGTTATGTTTGCCATAGCATCATAGCCTATACAAAAACACATGAACCCAAGACATATCTACATCTTCTTGAACCTAACACATTCACATCAATTCCTTACAAAATAAGAGCACCAACTTCAATGACAAAGAAAACAATTACTCAGAGTACTACTCTGCCTATGAAGACTTCAATAGTCCAAATACAATTTCTACAATCATACGTACTCTGCCCTCTTTAGTTTACATGTATACATCAAAACCACTCTTTCTTTTTATAACCCAGTACAAAGATCTTTCTTTCAAAACTACATCAATCTCACTATAAATTAAACAAAAGAGTACCTGTAGCACACACTCCTCACACATCTCTGCATTTGTTTCTTGTTCACACTGATTACCCCAATCTGTCCATCATTACTTAAAAATGCTCACATCACAACAATATACCTTCATACAATTCAAATTATTTTTAGAGTTCTCTAAGATTAAGATACCATCCATAAAAATTATACATTAACATCTCTCACTTAACTTTACCTCGGACTTAACATCATCTTCGAAAACACATAACTCACTTTAGTTTCAAACTCCTAGATCACCGATGCAAAAAAGTAGTTATAAAAAATGACAAAAGCAACTACTACACACTGTATATGGTTAAGCACCCATCAATAAGTGTTCACTGAGGAAATCCATTACATTTTGAAAACAGTTTAAATTTGCACCAAGGATCACATTGTTCACGCCATCAAACAATCAAAAGATCACCGTAGATTATAGTTTGGCGCCCAACTGCACTTTGTGTTTCTGCTTACCCGGTCACCACTAGGAAGCAAGGCTAGTCAACTAACATATACCACCCCCTTAAGTGATCACTTAAGTGATCTTCCACCGTTGATAACAGGTTAATGACTAAATATAAGAAAAGTGCATAACCATCATATATAAACCTTTGTATCTTGATTTTCAGGGTTTAGATCTTTAAAGCTTAGGGTTTTAGGTGACCTTAGGAATTAGATCTTCAATAATATATCAAAACCCTAACTTTTCAATCATTCCTTACAGTCATGAAGTACTCTATTGCAAAGGGGAGATAAAGAGAATATAAGAATCCTTTGAGTTTTAAGAGGAACTTTTCACCTTTTCAACAAATGCATTTTATAATCTCCCCTGACATTGTCACCTGACTTTGATCATTGCCACAGACTTTACTGATATAAGAACTCACTATACCACTTACAACATCACTTATTTCTACTGATGAGACCTTGAATGAAACCTTTTACTAATGAGTGCAAACAACTTCTGACATCCATACTATGTTGCAACTACACTACTAGACATGTATACATCTGATCCTTCATTGAGTAATCAATCCAATGAGCAAATCCAACTGAGATAACTATGGCAACAATGATTTTGACATCAATGAAAAAACCTAATGCCAATGCCAACAAACTCCCCTTTTGTCATTGATGGCAAAACATGAATTTCTCCAAACATGAATCTCTCCCGCTTTGATATAAAGGACAAAGGAATGTGATGGTACTCTTTGGCATGGGATAATTTGCTATAGAATGAATCTCCCTCTGTCTATCATTCAATAATTGCACCTATTTTGCAACAAATGTACTTTCTGAGATCATGTACTACCACTTCTCTAAGATCACAATGGAGATTATGATGACAACCAACACACTGTCATGTAACAAAGATCACCAACAACCAACAACAAGAACACTATGACGAGTCAGATGCACTTACTCCCCCTAACTGATTACATAGTCACTTTGCTTGAAATAAATGATAGTTACTCTCTTTGCTCAGTGTTATACCTTTTCAAACTCAACATGATACATTGTTGATCATAGTAATCATATAGAAAATCTGATCTTGATTACTGATGTAATATGATGCAAACTTCTGATACCCCCTTTGACTTATATCTAAGACAAAGTTGCATGATCTACAAATGAGCGAATGACTAATCTACAAAGGACAATGAACCATAACTCATCTCTGATACAAATCATCTGCTAGATGCAAAGTGAATCATTGTCTGATACAAAGCACTGTCTACTATTAGTGATACAAATCACTTGACTGAAATAGTGATACAATGCAATGTTATAACCACAAACAAGTCTAAAACATAAGACTGATACAGGGATACAAATCACTTTTGCAACTCTACAAGTCAACAACCACCCATTGTTCAATGGAAAACCATTGTTATGCTTCATAATCTTGAAAATATTGGTCAGATGTAAATACAACCAATACAGTGATACAAACTACAAATAGAACTACTGTGACAACCACAGCCACAAACACTGTCCTAGTGTTGGTTGTTTTAAATTCCCAACCTGGTCTCAAGGAAAAATACATAGATCTATAGGATAGCCATTCTCTAATAACTGACCTACCTTGAGGGATTGACCACTGAATAGGAAATAGGGGTTTTCAATCCCTCTTTCCTTTGCACTTTAGGCTCTGTTAAACCAAGGAGGGTGCTCCTATTCTTTGGATATCCTTCCCTATTGGGGAAGAAAGTGTTATATTCAAATGGATGGGGGTTCATGAAATATTTGCTCAATAACACTGCTCCAATGACAGATATGTTCCTTTAAGACTGCTTAAAGAATGTCTAATAAAGTAAAGAGATAGGCTAATTCCTTAAGCTTTTTTTCTATTTCTTTGTAGAGAAACATGCAAAGTAATCTTAACTTCTAACACCTATTGCCAGAAGGTAAAATGTGCTGATTTCTTTTAAAATAATGATGAGGGTGATTAAAAGGATGTAAGTTTAGTATAGCATTTGAGAATAGACCAGTGTCTATCTAAGGGCCATAGAGTCAAGAAACTTACAGAAACATCCAAAGAACTGTGATATAATAAAACTTAGTTTACTGTAAAGATATAGTAATGCCTTACATTAAAACACTTTACTAGTCTTGAAGTTTACCATACTTAGTTATCCCTATAAACCTGAAATACATTCTATATCCTCCGGCAGCCAATTATTTCACTACTTGAGCAAATGCTACAAGAAAAATATACAGCACAGGAAAGACTGTGGTGACAAATAAACCTGATCCTTAATCAAATAAATTCATAAATGTAAAACTGTATACATGAAGTAGGAGGCAGTATACTCCAAAGACTCAACAGAATTTGTAAAGTAAACCATTCAGCAAATTATAACATAGTCTTTGCAAATCTATAAAGACATCTTAAAAATTAGAAATGAAAACTTAGAAACGGATGACTGATTTATTGTAGAAAACAAACTATTTACAATTCCTCCTTAATTAGATTGATCCCATATTTCAGACTAAGTCTAAAGACATGACCTCGAACCAATATTTTTTCACAAGCCATGATTTCCCTTTTATAGAGATAAGGGAGTAGACAAGCTTCAGGCTTAAGTTAAAAGAAGTTACAAATTTTTAGTAACCAAAAGATGCAGTTGCAAGAAGAGGCCAGTGTACATTAGAGCTAGGCACTCCTCAAATGCCATCAAAGTACTTAATGAGAGCATTCACTGCTCTACCTTTCCAAGCCGCACACCAAGGGATGAGAAAATGTGCAAGGAACAATATCGAAAGGAAACCCAGGATGACTGAACCTCCTTCACTATTTCCAGGTTCCATTGCACAGGTGTGATTTCGCCCTCCAAGTTGGGAAGTTTCATGCAACTTCAACTGAGAAGAAACTTGGGGAATCGACACCTGGCTGGCTTCAAAAGTACTGGGAACCAAGCAAAGAGAATAGCAATAGCAGCAACAATTCTTCTCTTATCCCTTATCTATATCATCCTGGTGGGCATTCCCCCTACACCGAGAGTTGATGCTCTATTAGGAAAAATAGATGTAGGGGAGGGGTAGAGGAAGATGAGAAGCTTCTCTACCCCAAAAGGGAATCTACCAACTTATAGAAATAAGGAACTACTGGAGTTGGGAGATCAACCCTCAAGACCCACCGTCAGATGAGATAAGAGACTGGAGAAGAAATCATAGAGGTTTAATGGATGCTACTACCATCCTCAAATTTTCCCTGCACCACCTATTCCAAAGGAAGAAAACTCCAAGTCTCCTAATTCTATAAAGACAAGTTGATAGCCATGAGAACAAGGAAGAAAACCCAATAGAACAAGGGAGAAAACAGAACACACAGGAATAGGGGAAAGCCATATTGTCAACATATTTCAAATAGTACATAGGATAACATCAGCACTTACCTATTTATAGAAATTTTAGGATGCAGGATACATCTGCACATCTTTGGTCTAATTAATTTCAGTCATTTCAAGGCATTTCAGTCATAAATGGAAATCTTGTGAAGATTACCACAAACGAATAGAAAGATTGGATTTCATAATTTTGCATAACTAGGAACATCACTTCTTGCACTGAATCATGCTAGGTTAGATGTCTTGGTTTCCTTAATTTAGCATTGTCATTATGTCAAATTTCATCACACAGCAAATGAAATGTCAATCCTGGTAGATGCATGGATTTCCAAAGGTCAAGCCTGCATAAGCCAAATCTTTTTGTTAATAAATTCCTGTGTAGTGGCGACGATGGAGACTCTGCACACGCCTGAGCAGTTAATGCTTGTAATGAAGCACTATCAGATTAGTGCCAATATATCTCCTTTTCACACTTTTAAATTCTAGTCGTTGATCTTGATCTTAGCTAGCTCAGTTTGAATGACACTGATTTGGTCCTTTACGAGGTAGGAGAGTAATGCTTTCTTTTCCTAATGACAACTTGCCACCTAGATAGTTCTCCCAACCACAATCTTTTGAAAATATCTCCCCTGCAGTATAGTTAAGACCATATTCTACAGTTCCGTAGGCAAGGGATACGGCTAGAGATGTGGTCTCGACGGAATGGTGGACAACCATTGGATTAGTTGAACGCAATTCAGGATAACTCTCCAAGTGGCCACGTCCATTGGGCAATGACACATCATATTCTTGCTTATTTAATGCACTAGTCCCAGCCTTTTAGAATGCAATGTGTCAAAATTTTCTGCCATTCCGCAAATATTATCCAGAGCTGTGAATAAAGCTTGGTGAAAAGGTGAAAACATTTCAAATTGTCTTTTACTCCAAACAGGACCCACCACCATTCCCTTCTCAATAATTGAAAATAGTTTTTTACGGGCTGGCACCTTATTCCACGATTCTGCGATCATTCAAAAGGTCCTCTTGGTGAAGTATGGCGAGAAGACATAAATATAAAGAAACCCTTTTGCTTCTTGTTCTAGGCCCACCATCCTACCGTCCTCGAGAGTCACCAACTAACTGTCACTCCTTCCACAATTCCGCAGGTGCTAATTTTGTCAATATTTTATTGCTAGTAGAATGGCAGAAATAAAACTATACACTACCACCTGTCAAGAAAGAGTTAGTAGGACCAGACCTTGGCATCTAAAAAATAAAGATTTTCAGGGTGCGGGCTAGAAAAGGTAATTACTTGGCGAGGGGCTGGTCAGACAACGTTTCAAGGGGGACATCAGGAGTGACTTAAAACATAGGTAACGGGAGACAAGAGATCATTGAAGAAATACAATGATTTTGACCATCACATTACATTGGTATAGGGGTTTAGGGTTTGGTGTCTCCTTGAGTATGCAAAGAACCCTAAGTATGGAAATCCATCAACCTAATGACATGAGCTTGAGGAAAAACATTAGAACCTGTGAAAAATTTTAATATGGTTCTAACACCTAGTACAACACAACCACTTACCACTGTCAATAATAGTCAATAAAAAACACCGTACCACTTTCAATTATGCTTTGATGTATTGCCACACCCACTTTCAAAATTCCAATCTTGAGTAGAGACAGGAAACATGCTAGTAAAGGTTAAGAAATCTAGATTTACACCCATCCGTTGCATTTGCTTAGAAGTTTCTATGGTCTTTTTAGCAAACCCATGTTGAACATATCATATAAACATGCCATTCCATTAGACCACATTTCTTTGAAGCATTTTGTCAAAAAGTTCATGTGCCTTTTTTATTCTTCTACATTTTGTATCCATGTCTACCAGGGTACTTGCCACTACACCATTTGACAATAATTCCCTTCCTTTATATTTTGATGGATGCCACCTTATTCCAAAGCTCTCACAGGCTACAAAAATGCTAGCAAAGGTTGCAGAGTCTAATTTTACACCTGCCAACTACATTTCCTTGAATATTGCTAAAGTCTTTTCAACAAATCTATTTTGTGTGTATCCTACAATCATTACATATACTAAGATCATAAAGCTACTATTATAAAAGCACTGATCATAATACTAATCATAATGCTACTATCATAAAGCCACTACTTCGAGACCTCTGATACTGATCCATCCTGAGACCTCTAATATTGATCCATTTACTTTGAGAACTTTGATACTGATCCTGATCAAAATGCTAGGTCTGATCATAATGACAGGTTCTTGCTACTTGATACTACTGATAATGATAGGTTCTTGCATAATGCAATGCCACAGGGCTCTTACTCCCTATAACTTGTGTAGATGAGTCTCTATTCATTGATATTGTATTTGTCTAAGATGTTGCATCCAATATTGGACATGATTCCATCTAAGCCACATTACATTAGCATCTATAGAACCTATGTGATGGAGCATCATTAGACTCCATTGGAAGTCTTTCTACTTCAGGTTTCAACAACTCCAACAAAAGATGAACTAGAGTAACCCTTGTTATGACTGTCCTTCACTACCTCATCAAATTGATTTGGCATTATTAAATTAGTCACTCCATTGATCATTGATGTCTGTCAGACTGTTCCAAAATCTTATCAACACTATTGTCCCAACTGACAGTCACTTCCAAAAGTTGGCAAAATAGAGAGTGATACTACCACTGCAACAAACACCTACTCAAACAAAGATCACTGATAGTCGTCAATACCTTGGCAACACACGTCATGTCCAACAAACATGGATACACTGCAACTACTAAAATCAAACATCTATCAGACTGTTGCAAACAAAGAGCATACTTAGACCACCTTGATGGCACTCTAACCTTCATTTTATCTCTGTCAGGGTTTCTCAATGAAGACATTGTCATAGGATATATACATTATACATCTTTTTTTTGTGTGAATCTTCTTGACAATTATAGTCACTAAAACTATCTTCTATTTGATAGTGTCATATTCGCATTACTATATACAACCAATGAGAATAAGTCTCTATCATCTTTTAGTAATTCTCTTGCAAAACTTTGTATCCTTGACACTGTTCCTGCCTCTAGGTTTCTTCACTGATTTCTCACTCTCATCCTATAAATGCCTAATATACAACCTCTTATTTGTTGTCTATGGGACTGAATGATACATCAATGGTCAACTCCCCCTAAACTTCAACTACAACTCATGCATTTAGTGAAGCTTCTTGTGCAATATGCACAAGCTTAGGTTTTTCTTTCTCTTGGTCTTATTTTCTTCTCCATACTTTCATAGGTTCTTTCTTATGTTTGGTCAAGGTATCTATCATCTTGTTATGTATAGGTGATTCCATCAACCTACTTCTACAATTTTGTTCTTTATGCCCAATGTTATTGCATTTATAACAAATGATCTTGTAACCAACCAGAGGAACAAAAGAATTATACCTTCTTGAAAATCCAAAACCATCATTTCTAACTTGTGTACTACAAAACCTTGCAGTGTGACCTAGATGGTTACATTTATAACATAGGATAGTGCTTCTTCTATTTGGCAACTCATAAGAACTCTTATTCCAAGAAACTTTCCTTGCATGCATCCAACACTCTATTTCTCTATGACCAAATTCATGACAAGAATAGGAATAACCATGAAAATAAGAAGTGAAGTTTTCTTGTTTTTTTAACATTGGAAAATGTCCCCTTGGGGGCTTTTCCCTCTTAAGGTTTAGCTCTCGAGTCCTTTAGGATGCATTTAGGACATCTTGCATGTTAATTTGACATCCCAATGAGAAAACCCTGAAGTTTCATAGCAAATGGGACCTAGGGAGTGCACTTAGCACAAATCCTACTTGAAATAGGGGGGAGGACTTGGGCGTCCATGCCCTATTCCTGCCCTATTTTAGGCAGGACCAATTTCAAAGTGTCATTTTATGACCGTTATTTAGGTCCTATGCCAACATGGTAAGTTTGAATTACAAAATTCTAAGCAAGAATGTTTGTAGTTGCATATATAAGTATGATTAGTGATTCATTTGTAAACTAGATGGACATGAGATGGACATTAGATGGCATTTTTGATTCAAGAGCTTACGTGAAAGTGATTCAAGGCATTCATTGTGTTGTAGAGTAGAATTTGTGTTGTTCTTGTGTTTGTATTTGCAGATTTGGCATCCATCTCCTCATGGCATGAAGAGCATCTTCCTTCCATGAGATCTTCACTACAAGGTGATATCAATTGTGTTTTCTATCATTTATCATTTGGATTTTGTCTCTATCTCGCAGGGATATGCACTCTTTATCTGACAATAGTGTTCAAAAGACTTGAATGTCTTTCTGGGGCTTGACTGAGGCAAGCCTCTAAACACCACAATGCCCAACCCATTTTTTTGTGATTGCAGGTTATAGGTTGTGAAAGAAGAAAAAGTGGAGTTGCAGGAGAGTAGTACAGATTGTTAGAATTGCAAATCAGAGAAGAAAATAGGGACCTAGACTTGGGCACACGCTCATTAGTCCTCTGGATCCCACAATAGGAAAATCTTCGGAACTACAGGAACAGGTTGCAGACAAGGTTTCCAGATCTCGACAAAAACTATGGCACTATACTAGGGCATCCGCTCATTAGTCCCTAACTTTTTTGCTTTCCAAACTTTGAAATTTGATACGCATTTGATTGTTATTTGATATCTCTGTGTGCGATCATTTTTCGTAATTTGTCTTTTTATTCACGAATTTGCATAATTAGGGTTTTGAGCATAATTGGGCTTAATTGAACAACAAAAATCATAAAATCCCAATCTTCCCTATGTTCCAAGTGACAAGAAGCCTGTAGTAGACATCCTACTCGGTTAAATGTCCTTGAATATTTAGTGGTGAAAAGAGGATCACCATAAAAAATTGAAAACAAACCATCTTCAAATTTTACCCTAAACATTTTGGTGAACCCATGTTTTTAATGAATTTTGCACCTTGCTAAGTGTTGCACTTCATATTTAGATTCATTTCATTGTTCATCTTATTGCATTTGAAAAATTACAAAAAAATTGTAAATTTTCTAAAATTTAAAAAAATTGGCATTTTTAGCTTTTATTTTCACATAAGAATTAGTTGGCATTTAATTTCAATAAATTTCTATAATTATCATCAGATTTTATTTAAAATAAAGAAATTCATCATTCATTTATATTGCATTTTCATGCTTAAATTGTTGAAAATTGCTTGAAATTGTGCATTTTTTCATATAATTGTTGACCCATTTTCCCCTATCCAGAGCTAAACAGTTCACCTAGTACTTTTCTTTAAAAATCCTTTGGAAAATGTTCCTATAAAGCTTAAAGTGCCAAATTTCCTAAAAAGCCTTGCCTAAAAAAACCTTACCATTGGAAAGAGCTTGAAAAAATAGGCAGGTTTGCTTTTTACATCACCCTGAAATTCGGCCAAATAAAGAAATTATTTATGGTCAAAGTTTTGGTCAACATACAGTTCAAATGTTCATTGGCAGGTTTGCAAAATCTCTATCGGCCTTAGAAAATGATGAAAAAAGGTAAGTTGTATGCATTTTGGAATGCATATCGGGCTCAAGGAAATGCATATACATTGAGGGAATCTATTGCAGATTCTAGGAATATTCCCTCAATGTATATCGGGTTCCGCATGCATATTGTGTTGTATGTCTTCACATGCAACGGTTACATACAAGGTAGATTCCCAGAATATTTTGCAAATGTATATTTTCTTTGTATATCGGGTTTGTATATTTGCACATACAACCAAACATACAATCAAAATATACAAGGCCGATTATATGCATGTGAACAATGGAATGTATATCGGCGCATATACAAAAGAGAATGTATATTTCAATTGTATGTTTGCACATACAAGGGAAACATACAAGGAAAATTATACAAAGTAGGAGATACATTACAGGAATATTCCCTCAATGCATATCGGGTTTCAAATGCATATTATGTTGTATGTTTGCACATGCAACGATAAGATACAAGGTTTGACATACAAGTGCATCCACTACAGTGGAATGTACATTCGGCCTTGTATGTTTCCTTGTATATTCCGCTTGTATGTTTTGCACATACAAGTGAAACATACAGAGAAACATACAAGGCCGAACGTACAAGAGGTGGGGCTTGCGCACATACAAGGTTGATTGTATGTTAGAAGATACAAGTGAGCATGAACAGTAGAATGTATATTTCACTTGTATGTTTGCACATACAAAGCCGATATACAAAGGTTTACATACAAGTCAGACCTGATTGCATTTTTAACTTGTTTTATAAAGTCTTGGGGTCCGTGGCTTGTATATTTGGCACTTGTATATTGCGATATACAAGAAAATAGACAAAGGAAGTATACAAGCCAAATTTCAATGTCTTTTCAGGCTATTTCATAAAATTTAAAGTCCACAAGATGCATGTACAATTGTGCTTGTATATTGCAATATGCAAAGGGCAGATACAGTTTTCAGTGATGCTCCTTGAACCAGCTCAGTAACGAATCAGGCGGTGCCATGTGGCGGCAGACATACATGCAAGTTAACATACAAATGGTGGGGCCCGCATATACAAAGGGAAATTGTATGCATATACAATTTTGAAATTCAAAGGGCAAATTCAAGTCCGATATACAAGGCGGCATGCATATACAAGGGAGTTGTAGAGAAGTTTTGAATGCCAATTCAGGTGGCAAATGCAAGTGATATATATACAGATGCAAAGCGATATATACAGGTGGTTGACCAAAACTTTGACCGCCTGTATCTCCTCCATCCTGGTGAATTTCGACATGCTGTAAGAGGCAAAGATGCATTTTTTGGTCCCCTCTTTCATTTGGCAGGGTTTTCAAGAGTTTTTGTCACCATTCCATTTTCAGATCTGGCTTTGCATACTTTGGTCAAGTTGACATTTCAACAACCAGTTTTGAGCAGATGAAGATATTTTTGGCATTCATTGTTGCACCATGATGAGGCAGCTCGCATTGATGGTAAAAGATATTTCCCTACCGCCCTATTTTAGATATTTTTCATATATGTGTTGCTAAGAAAGGATGAGTAAGCTACTTGCATTAAAGACAGAGAATATCTTCTAGCTGCCCAGTTCCAGATTTTTTACGCCATAGCTGATGCAGCTGGACAGTCATAAATGTATATATTTTCTGAGACAACTCTTAGAGTGAATTTTGTAACCGCCCTAGGTTAGTTTGGAATGCTATATATATGCATTCGTATGTTGTAAATAAGGTTGGAAATTTTTTGGCATTCTAGTCTTTTCTATTTCCAAACAAAGCTTTTATGTTATTGTACCTTTGCCTTCCTACTGAATATATGCAAGTTATCATACCTCTTTTACTGATTTCTTAAGTTCTGTGTAAATCTGCATGTGGTTTTCTGTGAACGTTCTGTTCCTCTCAATCATATTGCTTCTTACCTCTACTAGAATCATCTAACCTATGTATACATACTTGCTATATCTAGTTGTGTTGTGTATTTTTCAGTTCTGTGAAAGTTTCTTTAAATTTGTCTGGTGCATCACCCTTTGTTTTCAAGTTTTCATCTTCATTTTTAAAGCATTCCATCTCCCTTTTCCCCCCAAATCTAGTAGTTTTAGGTGATAATCAGGCAAGGAAGCTAGCCTTCTGCAGAGGTCTAATCTCATTTAGCAAAGTCCCACACTTAGAGATCATTCCCATTTTGTCATTGGAATGCTTGGAATCCTTCCAAGTAGGGTGCAATTTCATGTGACAACAGTTTCTGGCACACCCGGTGGGACCAGAGTCAGAACATAATCAAGATAACAATTACTATTAGAGTTTCTGGAAACCAGTGACTTTAGACATATAGGAGGTTAAACTTGCATATCTAGCGACTCACACTGAGGAAGAACAAACAGATCAGTTCTGCCGATATATGTTTTTTGAGAAAGATTCAAACCAGGAGTTCAAGCTCATTCGACTATTTGCAGTTGTCTCCACCTAGAAGGTAGAGTAGTTTTGTAGCAATGACTCCAATTTCTAAAAGGATACAGTCAACTCCACCAAATTTCAGACCAGTTGCTTCTGTAGTTCCTATAGCAACTCAAGTAAATCTACCCCCAGCTACTCAGATGGTGAGAAATCAACCATTCGTGGCTTTTGATGGTGGTAGCCCATTGAATTTGGCAGTGCATGATGCCATACCTATGGCAACTTTGAAGAGTCTACCCTATTTTACAGGGGAGAATCAAACTACCCCTATTGAGCACATTAGAGACGTAGCATCTCTATGTGGAGTACATCATGTCACCCAGGAAAATGTAGCCATCAGGCTACTGGCTACTTCTTTCAAGGGAAAAGCATTACAATGGTTTAGGAGCCTACCAGTGCAGACCATTACAACCTGGGATGATCTAGGTGATAAGTTAAATAAGCAATTACAGGATAAATCAGACAACTTGTCACTGGTTGAACAATTGACCACCATAAAGAGAGCTCCTTAGGAGCAAATGATAGACTTTAACTTCAGATTCCAGAATACATGGGACAGAATTCCTACCATGGTAAGGCCTCCAGCTGAATATGCATTCTTGTATTTTTTGAAAGCCCTGAACAGTGATATTTCAGTAATGATTCAATCATTAGGAGGTACTAGTTTGCCTGCTACATATGAAATGGCTATTAGGCCAGAGAATAATCTGATTCAGGCCAGAAAAATAGCACCTAGGCCACCCATGCCCATCTTCCTCGAAATTCAAGCTTCCATGCCTTTACCAATTCCATATTTCGTCCCTTTACCTGTTACTGCAGCACTACCAAGTACTGCCAACTCTGAAGCTGCTACTTCTATCTCATCACAAGAATTAAAGGATATTAAAAATAGCCAACATAAAATAGAAAATATTTTGCAAACTTTTGGCAATGAGCTAGTGAGCATTAAAAAATAGCAATCCCAGAGCAGGCAATCTTACCAGTCACAACCTCAAGGGCAAAATCAGCATCCATATCAAGGCCAAAATCAGCCTTATCAAGCTAATAGGCCTCCATATCAAAGTAACTACCAAGGCGCCAGATAGAATGTAAATCAAAGGCCTTTTTAGCCTTATAACCCAACACCTATTAATGTAGTAAGGGACCTTGTCCCTACTCAGAACAAACTTGCAGCTAAGTACGAATGGTGCTATCCATGCAATCAGCCACACAGTCAAGCAGCCTATTCAAATGGAGTCATAAATCAGGCTTTAATGGTGCAAAATGTTGCAGTCCCACAGTTAAATACACCTAATGATGGAGCCATGCAACAACAAGAACAACCTCAGGGAGATTCTACTTTCATGAACTGGCAAGAAGGTGAGTTTTGTGGCATAAACAGTGATAACACCTCAGTTGCAGCAAATACAAAAGCTAAGAAGAGGCGTTACGAGATTGAACAAGCAGCAAATAAAGGAAAAGCACCTACTGATGCTTCTATACCTCAATTTCCCCATATTCTACAAAGAAATACTTTAGCAACAGCAAGGGAGATGCCTCTTTTGCAAGAAGAGGTTGCTGCTACAAAATCAAATCAGAAGGTAAGTGTCACTCCACCTTTCAATATTATTGAAAATATGAAGAAGATGAATGTGACAATGTCTATGTGGGATTCTTTAGCCATCCCAGGCCAAAAAGACATATTGCAATCTGCCTTGTCTGATTTGAAAGTATCCAAAGATACGACTGTTGACCCAAATAGGGCTGTCCTCACCAATTCATCCCAGGATAACAATAAACAGCCAAATCAAAGTGCTAAACCACTCCCATTCTATGTATCATTAATAATTGGAGACAAATTAGTACATAATTGCATGGTGGACAGTGGAGCAAGCAGTTCCATGATACCTAAACAAATTACAGACCAATTAGGGCTCAAATACCAGCCTCTTGAGAAGGGTGTACTCCAATTAGATGGCACAACTGTTAATACTGTGGGTGTAATAAAAGACCTAGGCCTCACTTTGCACACTTGCCCAAATGTTTCCATTTTACAGGAGGTGTTCATCATAGATTTGCCTCCTTGTTTTTCCATGTGCTTATCAAGAGAATTTACAGCCAAGATAGGAGGATATTTATCCTCAAACTGGTCCCACATATTTTTTAGGACTAGATATGGCACCAAAGTAACTTTAAAATCTGAGTTACTTTCAAATCATCACATAGAGCCTTACACACCGAGTGTTGTTAATGCAAATTGTATTATTTCTGATGATCCTGAGCTTGTTGCTTCTCAAGAACTACAAGTTGAAAGCATACTAGAGGTACTCTTAAGGGAGTGGTCCTCAGAAAATGTTACAGATGACCCTGAGGCACATATTCAAGAAAATGGTATGGGAGTCTATATACTTCATGAGTCTGAAACAGCGATTCCAAATCTTGTGAAAGGTTTAGAACAATAGACATAGTAGCAAGGAGAAGTATGGAAAATGTACTTTGATGGCTCAAGGAGCATAAATGGATCCGGTGGTGGTGCAATGCTTGTATCTCCCCAGGGTGAGATATTATGTTGCTTTCTGTTTTGCTTTCTCGTGCACCAATAACACTGCTGAATATGAAGGATTGATCCAGGGTTTACAATGGGCAAGAAAGAGAAAGATTGGTTGTTTACAAGTGTTTGGGGATAGTGAACTAATTGTAAATTAGGTAAGAGGACTACATTTTACAAAAAATGATGTTTTGAAATGCTACAAACATAGGGTGTGGGACATGATTGAAGAATTTGATGCTTTCAACCTGGTCTCTATTCCAAGGAGTCAAAACTCCCATGCTGATAGATTAGCTGCAATTGGGGCTTAGTTTGACATCCCCAGTGATATTCAAAGGGAGAAGGTACAACCTCATGTAAAAATAGTTGATAGGCCCTCTATCCCTGATAATAATATTCATTGGCAAGTTTTTGAAAGTGATGACAGAACCTGCATTTCTTGTTAGAAGAAGATGAATTTTCTGTGATAAATCAAGATAAGCTCAAGCAATAATATGACAATGATCAATTTGTTCAGTTGAGAACAAACAAGTTGCCCAAGGGATTGGTAACCTTGGAATCTATTTTTAGTAGATATGATCAATTGAAGAAAAGCAAGACTAGCATGTAGGTTAAAGAAGAGCATTACGAGGAGCTAGAAATTTTTAAAGGGAAGCTTCTTAAAAAGGGTAAAATCTGCTCAGCTGAGGACAGAAGAACTTTTATTGCTCTCTGTCAAGAATTTGAAGATATGTTTGCTTGGGATTACTCAGACCTAAAAGGATTTGATCCTCATATTGCCCAGCATACCATAGAATTGGAACCTGATACTAAACCTGTGAGGCAAAAGCAAAGACCTCTAAATCCAAAGTTAGAGCCCCTGATGATTAAAGAGTTGACCAAACTGCTTGAAGGGAAGATCATTTTTCCCATCAAGCATACTTCTTGGGTCTCCAACCTTGTCCCTGTGAGGAAGAAGAATGGAGAGGTTAGGCTATGTGTCAACTTCAGAGACCTCAATAGAGCCTCCTTAAAAGACCACTACCCATTGCCTTCAATGGAGCAAATTCTGCAGGTAGTGGCTGGCTCAAAAAGGTTTTCTTTGCTTGATGGGTTTTCTGGTTACAATTAGGTGTTAGTCAAGGAGGAGGATCAGTTCAAGACCGCTTTCACCACCAAATGGGGTACCATGGCCTACAAAAGAATGCCTTTTGGCCTCTCGAATGCTGGTTGTACTTTCCAAAGAGCCATGGATATGGCCTTTAAGGGTTTGATGTATAAATTGGTGCTAGTATACCTGGATGACATCACGGTTTTTTCAAGAATGTAGCTGAACATTTATCTCATCTAAGGCTAGTATTTGAAAGATGCAAGGAATTCAGGATCTCTCTCAATCCCAAGAAGTGCATATTCGTTGTGCATGAAGGCAAGCTTTTAGGGCACGTTGTATTGAAGGAAGGCATTACCATTGATTCTGAAAGGGTAAGGGCTATTCTGGAGCTACCTTTACCCAGCCACAAAAGGAGACTACAAAGTTTTATTGGCAGAATTAACTTTCTGTGAAGATTTATCCCCAACATCGCAAATCTTTTGAAACCTTTGACGTCTATGTTGAAGAAAGGCACAGTTTTCAGTTGGATGAAGGAGGCCAAACTTAGTTTTGGATCTATAAAAGAAGCATTGTCAATTGCGCCGACTATGGTGAATCCTGACTTTTCCAAAGACTTTATCTTATATGCTTATGGCGGCCCGGATACCATCTCTGTGATTTTGGTACAGCAGCAGAGTGAAGGTTTTGAGCAACCAATCACTTTCTTTAGCCAAGGGCTGGAGGAGTATGAGCAAAGGTATAGCTTTGTCAAAAAACATGTCCTGGCAGTGATAAGAAGCCTCAAGAAATTTTGGCATCTTGTTTCTAATAATAAGATACATCTGATGGTCGCTCATCTCAATGTGAAAGAGTTCCTGTTGAGTAAAGATGTTAATGAGAAAAGGGCTGGTTGGATCACCAAAGTCATGGAATATGACGTGGAGATCAAGATAACCAAGCTTGTCAGGGGCAGAGGACTCAGTGAGCAACTTGCTACCAGTTCAGAGAATGAAATAGCAAAAGAAGAAGAGATGCTTCTAAGTATTGAAGAAGAGCATCAGAATGATACAGTAACAGTAGGCACCAGTTGGGTCAATGAAATGACTAAATTTTTTTAAACTGGTGAATGTCCAGCAGGTCTAGATAGAACCAAAAGAAGATATTTCATACTGCAATCCATTCCGTACGTTTTAATAAATGGCATCCTTTTCATAAAGGAATTTAATGGTGTATTGTTAAAGTGCATTGATAAAGATCAAACTGACAAGGTGTTACATGAATTTCATGATGGAACAGAAAGGGGTCATTTTGCCCCAAGGACTACTACTTGGAAAGTAATGAGGGCTGGCTATTATTGACCCAGCGTATTTAAGGATGCCCATGCATGGGCCAAAAAATGTATGAAATGTGCCATTCTTGCCAGTAAAGAAAGGTTGTCAGCTTTACCTCTGCAGCCAATTCAGGTAGAGCAGCGCTTTATGAGATGGGGCATTGATTTTATCGGTCCTATTAACCCACCATCAAGTGCAGGCCACAGATGGATACTTGCAGCTACAGATTATTTCACAAGATGGACTGAAGCAATGGCCCTAAAGGAATCCAATGAAAATGCTATCTTGAATTTTTATCATGACTTGATATCCAGATTTGGAGTGCCCGAGTCTATCATCTCAGACAATGCTTTGGCCTTTGTAGGATTGAAAATAACTGACTAGGCTGTTAAGAATGGGATTTATTTGAATACTTCATCAAATTATTACCCACAGGGTAATGGTTTGGCTGAGTCTACAAATAAAAATCTCATAAGAATCATTAAAAGATCAATGGAAGACAACCAGAGAACCTGGCACACTAATTTGAAATGTGCCTTGTGGGCTGGCAGAATAACTCCTAAAAGGTCCATTGGAAACTCTCCATATATGTTAGTCTATGGGAAGGAAGCAAGATTGCCTATATCTATGGAGCTGCCAACACTAGACATTATGAATCAGCTGTAAATGTTTGAAACAGGAGATCCCATGGCTATTAGATATGCTCATCTTATGGAGCTTGAAGAAATCAGAGACAAGGCTATGAAGACTATGGAATATCATTAGCTTCAAACAAAAAGAAATTTTGATAAGAAGGCCACCCCCAAAAACTTTAGCATGGGTAACATGGTGCTCAAATGGGATGAATTGAAAAGCAGACCAGGAAAGCATTCCAAGTTTAACAGCATGTGGAGTGGCCCATTTCTCATTACTGAATGCAAGGAGCACAATGCATTTCAGTTATCAAGCATGAATGGACAAAATTTGCCTATCTCAGTCAATGGGATACATTTAAAGAGGTGTTTTGAGGTATGAGTGCTTTGAAAATCAATAGATTAGGCCTCTACGCTTTCAATAAGTGTTGTTGCACCTTAGTTTAGATTTTTGTTTTCCCTAAGTGCTTCTGCACAGGCTGTATTGTCATTAGGAGAATGCAGGTCTCTTCCCTTTTGTGTTTTGGGGGTAGGATTCAACTTTCCAGCATGTTTTTGACTTGACCCCATGCCCAATGGATACTTAAGGCCACTGGTCCCATTTGTTTAGCGGGCAAACATCCCATAGAAGTCGCCAAATTGTTGACCCATTTTCCCCTGTCCAGAGCTAAATAGTTCACCTGGTACTTTTCCTTGAAAATCCTTTGGAAAATGTTCCTATAAAGCTTAAAGTGCCAAATTTCCTAAAAAGCCTTGCCTAAAAAAACCTTACCATTGGAAAGAGCTTGAAAAAATAGGCAAGTTTTCTTTTTACATCACCCTGAAATTCAGCCAAATAAAGAAATTATTTATGGTCAAAGTTTTGGTCAACATATAGTTCAAATGTTCATTGGCGGGTTTGCAAAATCTCTATCGGCCTTAGAAAATGATGAAAAAAGGTAAGTTGTATGCATTTTGGAATGCATATCGAGCTCAAGGAAATGCATATACATTGAGGGAATCTATCACAAATTCCAAGAATATTCCTTCAATGTATATTGGGTTCCGCATGCATATTGTGTTGTATGTCTTCACATGCAATGGTTACATACAAGGTAGATTCCCAGAATATTTTGCAAATGTATATTTTCTTTGTATATCGGGTTTGTATATTCGCACATATAACCCAACATACAATCAAAATATACAAGGTCTATTATATGCATGTGAACAGTGGAATGTATATCGGCGCATATACAAAAGAGAATGTATATTTCACTTGTATGTTTGCATATACAAGCGAAACATACAAGGAAAATTATACAAGCAGGAGATACATTACAAGAATATTCCATCAATGCATATCAGGTTTCAAATGCATATTATGTTGTATGTTTGCACATGCAAAGAAAAGATACAAGGTTTGACATACAAGTGCATCTGCTACAGTGGAATGTACATTCGGCCTTGTATGTTTCCTTGTATATTTTGCTTATATGTTTTGCACATACAAGCAAAACATACAGAGAAACATACAAGGCCGAACGTACAAGAGGTGGGGCCTACACACATACAAGGTCGATTGTATGTTAGAAGATACAAGTGAGCATGAACAGTAGAATGTATATTTCGCTTGTATGTTTGCACATACAAAGCCAATATACAAAGGTTTACATACAAGCCGGACCCGATTGCATTTTTAACTTGTTTTATAAAGTCTTGGGGTCCGTGGCTTGTATATTTGATGCTTGTATATTGCAATGTACAAGCAAACAGACAAAGGAAGTATACAAGCCGGATTTCAATGTCTTTTCAGGCTATTTCATAAAATTTGAAGTCTGCGGCTTGCATGTACAATTGTGCTTGTATATTGCAATATGCAAAGGGCAGATATAGTTTCCAGCGATGCTCCTTGAATCAGTTCAACAACGAATCAGGCGGTGCCACGTTGTGGTAGACATACATGCAAGTTAACATACAAATGGTGGGGCCCGCATATACAATTTTGAAATTCAAAGGGCAAATTCAAGTCTGATATACAAGGCAGCATGCATATACAAGGGAGTTGTAGAGAAGTTTTGAATGCCGATTCAGGCGGCAAATGCAAACGATATATACATAGATGCAAAGTGATATATACAGGTGGTTGACCAAAACTTTGACCGCCTGTATCTCCTCCATCCTGGCAAATTTTGACATGCTATAAGAGGCAAAGATGCATTTTTTGGTCCCCTCTTTCATTTGGCAAGGTTTTCAGGAGTTTTTGTCACCGTTCCATTTCAGATCTGGCTTTGCATACTTTGGTCGAGTTGACGTTTCAGTGACCAATTTTGAGCAGATGAAGATATTTTTGGCATTCATTGCTGCACCATGATGAGGCAGCTCGCATTGATGGTAAAAGATATTTCCCTACCGCCCTGTTTCAGATATTTTTCATATATGTGTTGCTGAGAAAGGATGAGTAAGCTGGTTGCATTAAAGATAGAGAATATCTTCTAGCTACCCAGTTCCATATTTTTGACGCCATAGCTGATGCAGCTGGACAGTCATAAATGTAGATATTTTCTGAGACAGGTCTTAGAGCAAATTTTGTAACCGCCCTAGGTTAGTTTGGAATGCTATATATATGCATTCGTGTTGTAAATAAGGTTAGAAATTTTTTGGCATTCTAGTCTTTTCTATTTCCAAACAGAGCTTTTCTGTTACTGTACCTTTTCCTTCCTACTGAATATATGCAAGTTATCATACCTCTTTTACTGATTTGTTAAGTTCTGTGTAAATCTACATGTGGTTTTCTGTGAACGTTCTGTTCCTCTCAATCATATTGCTTCTTACCTCTGCTAGAATCATCTAACCTGTATATACATACTTGCTATATCTAGTTGTGTTGTGTATTTTTCAGTTCTGTGAAAGTTTCTTTAAATTTGTCTGGTGCATCACCCTTTGTTTTCAAGTTTTTATCTTCATTTTTAAAGCATTCCCTCTCCCTTTTCCTCAAAAATCCAGTAGTTTTAGGTGATAATCAAGAAAGGAAGCCGGCCTTCTCTAGAGGTCTGATCTCACTTAACAAAGTCCCACACTTAGAAATCATTCCCATTTTATCATTGGAATGCTTGGAATCCTTCCAAGCAGGGTGCAATTTCATGTGACAACAATAACCTAGTTTTGCATTAGCTAGGGTTTGTAGTCAAAATCTTGTTTCAGATTTTACTACCCTTTTCAAACACTCATTAGGATTTATTTCTAATTTTAGTGTTTCATCATAGTGGTTTTCTTGCAAAATTTTATGCCTAGGGTTTGAAAACCTTATTTTTTCACTAGATTTTGGCCTTATCGTCTCTTTAGATTTACATCATAGGCATGTTGTAAAGGATATTTCTATACTAATTGGATGTTATAATGGTTATTATCTTCTGCCCCTCCTAAAATTATTTACAACACCTTTTTATTGGGCCCTTGCATTGAAAATTTGGTTAAAAAATTGCATATTTTAGCTATATTTTCCTTAGGGTTTGACCTAGATTTGCACTCCAAGCGTGTTGTGATAGATTTTATAAATTTAGGTGACTGATATTATTGTTATAACCTGCTACACCTCCTTAAATTCTTTACAACACCCCTTTTATTGGGTCTTTGCATTGAAATTTTTTGAAAAATTACATATTTTAGTGTATTTTCACCAGGTTTTGACTTGTCATCATTCTAGATTTGCATCAAAAGTGTGTTGTGAATGATATTATTGATTTATTGGACTAATATTAGACATGTTATTTGATGCACCTTATCAATTTCCTTACAACACCTTTTTTTTTACTTATTTGCATTGAAAAATGTTGAAAAAATAAAGCATTTTAGGTCATTTTTACACATAGTTTTGCACGTGTCTTTTGCATAACTTTTGAAAAGATTTTAAAATCTGATCTTACATTGATTTTAAAACCTATACACATGGCTTATAATCACAACAATAACAATAGGTTCCCTCCTAGGCCTTACATGAAAAGAAAGGTCCCCGAACCTGAACTTGTGTTTACACCTCATGATAGAACAACTGGAGACATTGAAGGACCTCTTTATATCACTGTGAAAATAATGGGAAATACTATGGATGGAAACATTATTGATCCTAATTGCATGACTAATGTAGCCACAGAAGAGTTCCTCTATTCACATGAATTAATGCAAGGCTTTTATGACCCTTCGGATATGATGATTAAGACACATAAGGGAACCTTTGTAAACACTTATGGGAAGATATCTTTATTGGTCACTGTATTTGAGAAATATGTAGAACAATGGTTTGATGTTGTCCCCATTTCAAACTTTTTTCACATAAAATTAGGGCATCCATGGTTAAAGGCTATGAAAGTTGTCCCTTCAACAATTCATAACTGTGTAAAATTTCCTTTGAATGAACAAATGATTACTATCCCTCGCAATAAGTATAAACCTTTGTTTACAAGACAACACTTTACACTTGATTACTTTTGGGAAAGATCTAAAATGGAACCGAAGCCATAGATAGATTTTAACTTCTTGAGCTATAGAAACTACAAAACAAAACTATTACATCAAGTGGACGGTCCTTCTATTCAAGAAACAATAAGAGACGACCAACCCGCATTTGAAGAGAATCCTAGACCAAAAGGAAAAGGACCCTATGCTGAGGTTCCTCCCCTGCCATCCTTACAAGGATCGGGAGGTAGTCCTCAACAGCAAAATATTCCACCTAGACAAATGAGATTTAATCCTAGTGCTTCCTCCTCTAAAACACAAAAACCTATGGAAGAGCAAAACACTATCTTAAAAGAGATAAGTGGTAATACAAAAAGAAATAGACAAACAAGAGAAAGGAGGAGGAGATGACAAGCTTATGCCCAACAAATTGTATCTCAATAAGAAAACATCTCACCTAACATTGAATCAAACAAAGAAGATCTTACGAATGGACAACTCGAAGACAAGAACAAGCGTTGCGCTATGGTACCTTATGTCCCACTTTCCTCTAACATTCAGGAGTGGGAAGATGATGATGATTTGCTTGATGACAACCCTTAGTTAGTGGAAACCATTAATTTTCCACAGTCCATGATGCTGTATTAAGTGCTTCTGGATTAAACTATGCTGGAGTTTTTTCCTCAACGTTTCGAATCACACTCTGTGATTCATCATCAGGAGAAAAAGATGTAAGAGAAGAGAGAACAATTGAATCATCAATTGTTCTCTCTTCTCTTACATCTTTTTCTCTTCATATTTCAATTGTTCTCTCTTCTCTTACATCTTTTTCTCCTGATGATGAATCACAGAGTGTGATTCGAAACGTTGAGGAAAAAACTCCAGCACAGTTTAATCCAGAAGCACTCAATACAACCCTTAGTTAGGTTGCCTCTCTAGGTAAGTTTTTATAACCCATTATCTCTTGTGTTGTGTTTTACCCATGATGTGTTATGTGTTGTTCAGGCCTCCTGGGATGACCCTTGATTCTCTTGTAAAGTCTAGGATACTAGGAGACCGCCTCTGTTGTGACCATTTATTTGTATCATCATTCTTCTATATTGCCTATCCTCTATTTTCATTGTTTGGTGTTGTGTCTGACGGACATAGCATTTCGGTTGGTGACTTGGGGGCACCCTCCTACATGACTGTCCCTAAGGAACTTGGTTCTTCTCTCTTGATTTATTGTTTCCCTTCCTCTAGTGTTTCTATCTAGCAGGCAAATGAGGAAAAACATTTTATATTGATGCGGACCTAGTGTCCCTTTAGCGAGAAATAAAAAAATGGACCAAGTCCATACATGACGATGGGGTTGATATATATTTATCCGATGCTTGGCTAGTAGAATCACTTCATGCAATCTTGATGGTGTCTTATCGCACTTACAAACCATAACAATACTGCTTCTCCATGCACTTTGTTTGTCTTTGAATCTCGCCTTGGTTACACTTAGTTTTGAGATTTCTGCGGTATAGCCCCACGGTTATACTCGATCTCTAAATTTGTAGTATAACCTTGGCTCTTTGTGTGAATGGTCATATGCATTATTGTTTAGCATGATTATATGGACGCTTACACTTTTCTTGCAAGAATGTGTTTGTGGGAACATTTGGCGATCGTAAAGTACATGTCACCTCTGGGGGGCATGGGCTTTGCGAGAGCTCGTGTTCCCTTGTGTGTTTTCTTCCTACCTTAATGTGCTTGATATCGGTACCTGATATCAACCACCTTAAGGTGGGGGCATATATAAGGTAAGCTGTTTGTTTTAGATGTTAGCAATGTGCTTGATCTTAGGTGCATTCTTAAAGACTGGTGGCGATGAGTCCCTCCTACACTTTGAGGTTTGTTTGAAATCTATTGCAATCATTTAAGCTCTCTACAGAGGTGGGATATAGTGCATATCCTTTTTTATCTTAAACACTCTATGGAGGTGGGGATGGTGTATTTCTCGTGGAGAGTGCACATCCTGTCATTTTCAAAAGTCCTCTGCGAAGGCAGGGAGCGGTTCTGTGACTAACTCAACCCTTAAGCATGTCTTCAATGATTGTTGTGGTGAAGCCCAATCGTCGGTGTGTGCTTGTAATTTGCCTGAGATAGTGATGAACCTAGAAATAGGAACACTCCATCGCTTGTATGTCATGTTTTCTCTGTGTCTCCCAAGTGTGTGTGTACTGGGTGTTTATTCTCAAGCATAGTTTAAAGATTGGTGGCAATGAGTCCCCCCTATGCTTTGGGGTTTGTATGGCGTGCTTGATTTGTATTACGTGTCTGTTGCCCCATAGGTAGTTTAAAGACCAGTGGCGATGAGTCTCTCTTGCATTATGGGTGGTGTGTTTACTTTCCTTGTACTTGCATCTATATTTCATATATATGAAAATAAGAAAAAGAAAAGAAAATCATCACTGTCTTCACTGCATTCACTGTGTTTTGCGTGTCTTCAATATTGTCTTCTTCATGTTTTGCATGACTGTAATTGTCTTTTCCGTGTTTTACGTGCATGTTACTGTCTTCTTTGTGATTGGTGTATCTTCTCCGTGCTTGGCATGTTTGTTGTGCTTGTTGACCGTACTTTAATGCATGTATTGACCTTGTATTTATACATACATTAAAGTGGGGGCTAAATTTTACGTCAAAAAATGTCCCCTTGGGGGATTTTCCCTCTTAAGGTTTATCTCTCAGGTCCTTTAGGATGCATTTAGGACATCTTGCATGTTAATTTGACATCCTGATGAGAAAACCCTAAAGTTTCATGGCAAATGGAACCTAGGGGGTGCACTTAACACATATCCTGCCTGAAATAGAGGGGGAGGACTTGGGTTCCCGTGCCCTAGTCCTGCCCTATTTTAGGTCAGGACCAATTTCAAAGTGTCAGTTTATGACCATTATTTAGGCCCTATGCCGACACGGTAAGTTTGAATTACGAAATTCTTAGTAGGAATGTTTGTAGTTACATATATAAGCATGATTAGTGATTCATTTGTAAACTAGATGGATATGAGATGGACATTAGATGGCATTTTTATTCAAGAGCTTATGTGAAAGTGATTCAAAGCATTCATTGTGTTGTAGAGCAGAATTTGTGTTGTTCTTGTGTTTGTATTTGCAGATTTGGCATCCATCTCCTCATGGCATGAAGAGCATCTTCCTTCCATGAGATCTTCACTACAAGGTGATATCAATTGTGTTTTCTATCATTTATCATTTGGATTTTGCCTCTATCCCTTAGGGATACACACTCTTTATCTGACAATGGTGTTCGAAAGACTTGAATGTCTCTCTGGGGCTTGACTTAGGCAAGCCTCTAAACACCACAACCCCCAACCCATTTTTCTGTGATTGCAGGTTACAGGTTGTGAAAGCAGAAAAAGTAGAGCTGCAGGAGAGTAGAGTAGACTATCGAAATTGCAGATCAAAGAAGAAAATAGGGACCCGCACTCGGGCGCCTACTCATTAGTCCTCCAGATTCTGCAATAGGAAAATCTTCAGAACAAGAAAAACAGGTTGCAAACAAGGTTTCCAGATCTCGACAAAAACTATGGCATTAGACTAGGGCGCCTGCTCATTAGTCCCCAACTTTTTCGCTTTCTGAACTTCAAAATCTGGTACACATTTTATTGTTATTTGATATCTCTGTGTGCGATCATTTTCTGTAATTTGTCTGTTTATTCACGAATTTGCATAATTAGGGTTTTGAGCATAATTGGGCTTAATTGAACAACAAAATCATACAATTCCAATCTTCCTCTATGTTCCAAGTGACAAGAAGCTTGTAGTAGACTTCCTACTTGGCTGAATGTCCTTGAATGTTTAGTGGTGAAAGGAGGATCAACATAAAACATTGAAAACAAACCCTCTTCAAATTTTACCCTAAACAGTTTCATTCTTATCTTCTCTTTTATTCATGGAAACTTCCCCAATTCTTCTTTAGTTAACTCTTTCTTTGAAGCTTATCGCAATCACGCTTGACAGATAGAATTCAATCACAAGCTTCATCTCAAGCAACCTTCTTGTAGGACTTCGAGAGCCTTTTCAATTTTTGTTTTAGCTTTAGTTTGCAAAGCTTCAAAGCTTTCCCTTTAGGAGGTTGTTTCCATGTGTTCTTGTCTTGCCAAGCTTATACATAGCAACCCTATTAGCATCCTTATGCTCTTCATAGGACTTTGAGAGCTTTTTCTTTCTTTCCATTTATCAAAGCTTCTAAGTATTTTCATTGCAAATCTCCTTGGATCTCCATCCTTCCTATCATCAAGTGGAGCACCCAATTGTTGCAGAGAAGGTTACCACAAAGCTCTGATAATGCTCACTTCACTATTGCAAATATCATGTTGATGTAATGCTCTAATAATAATTATATAATGATGTCATAGAGTTATTGTAGTAGGGGTATCATAAATGTGTAGTAGATGATCATAATGAATCAGGGCATTCCTTTTATACAACACCCTAAAATATAATTCGAAATGTTTCAATCTCAAGTTGGTGGGTAGTGACTAGTTGGAAGGATCAACATGGGCCTAATTTTAAATTAAAAATGTAGGGGTTGATTTCTTACTACAATTACAAACTAGACAGATAAATGGGTAAATTAAAGGTTGAATCTAGATTCTTGGAATGTGGGAAGTTTAGATCAATCAAGGCTCATGTAACTTGCCAACTTTTATGCTGAAATATACCACTTGTACAATAGTCATTGCACAAAGGAACAATGAATCAAGTGAGCCCAAAATGAATGAGAAAAGTGTGGAGTATACAATTTTCACCATTACAAGTATAAATAAAAATAAATAAATCTTTAGAAACTTCATATTAAATGGGAAACCTTGTGTGGTTATGCCGTCAAGAATAAGAACCGCAAAGCAAAACATGAACCACTGCAATTGTAGGCACTTATCATCATCCTAGACTTCCCTCTAGAACCGCAGAGCAAAATACTTTATTGCAAAGGAATGCGGAGCAGAATACTTTCTTCTTGTCCCAACTGAACTTACAGAAAAAGCAGGTTTCACTCTGGTGAACACAACTCACTCAGATCTTCATGCGGAGGGCTCAAACCCAAAATGTAGCATCCTTAGTCATACCTCTAACTTACTTCCAATCTGCAGACTAGGATCTTCAAGCAGAAATAAATGTAGAGCAGTTTACCAGACTACTCTTCAGCATACAACTCACTGTCTGTACTGCACTTCTTTGTAACTCACTTGTTTCTTCTAGAGAGGCTAATTTTCTCAATATCCTCAACATACAAGTCTTCTAAACAAGTAATAGAATAAGATACAATTGACACCATGACAACAAGGATATGTTGACATCAATAACAACACCAATTAGGCACATACTTGCAACATCTCCCACGACTCAGGTAAAGAACAAAGAAGCAAGATACATTTATCTTCCTCATCAACCTCAACATCTACTGAAGCAAGCTAACTCATCAACAAATTAAATGAATTTAAATGCTCTGCAACTAACTCACCCTCTTTCATTTTCAACGAAAACAATTTTCTTTTTAAGTAAAGTTTTTTTACCATACTCTTGGCTTGATAGATCTCACCCAACCATTTCCACAACTTGTGTGCAGTCTCTTCTTTTGTGACATTCAACATGATAGAATCTGACAGACACAAACAGATGGTTCCATGTGCCTTCTTATCTAGTTTTGCCCACTCATCTAAAGAGACATCATTGGGTTTCTTCTCTTTTTGAACAACCAACCATTGGTTTCTTTCTTCCAACAAATCTTCCATTTTCAACTTCCACAACTCATACCCTGTTCCGTTGAACTTCTCAATGTCCAATCAAGAGGTTGATGTAACAGTGGATGCAACCATAATAACAACACAAGATCTGCAAAACAAACACAACCAAATCTCCCACTGCAGCTACAGCTTCCACACTACCACCTGTGAATGGAAAAATCAGATTGATCAATTAAGATAATATCAAACCCAAACATCAACAGAATAATGAAAACAAGAAAGATAGAAGGAAATGAAGCAAATGAATAACAATGCAAACCTTCCCTGTTTCAAAGCTTCTGTTGTTTGCCTATTCTTTCTTGATCTTGAATGATGAAGATAGGCCCTCAGGGAGCTTGCTTCCTTGCTTCGATTCCTCAAGATGACAAGGAGAAATGGCTAGAATGATTTCTGCATTACGATGGTATGAAGAAGAAAGTTGAGAAGAAGAGGAAGATCCTAGAGAAAATTGGGTATAGATTCGATGCCAAAAGAAGTCTCTTCAATTGGCTTAGAAGAGGGTTCTATTTATAGATCCTCTGAAAATGCAATGGAGGGTGAGGATCAAAAGATGAAATCAATGGCTCTCATTTTTTGTGATTCTTTAATTCATAATGGATGAATTAAAAATTCAGAGTGGAGGATAGTGAGTTATGACAATTGAATTAAGAATTCATGGTGGAGGATAATGGGTTATGACAATTGGATTAAGAATTCATGGTAGAGGATAGTGAGTTATGACAATTGGATTAAGAATTCATGGTGGAGGATAGTGGGGAACAATTGAATTGAAATTCAATTGGTGGAGGATAGTGGGGAACAATTGAATTAAAAATTTAATTTTGGATTTTAGAGGATATTAGCTAATTAAATATTAAAAATATTTAATTATATGTGCAACATGGTGAGGTGGAAGAGATGAGGTGGATTGATGATGTGGATTTTGTGAGGTGGATTTTAGGACTTGAGACATTAGAAGAATTCATGGATTTTAATTAAATAAAATGATTTTATTTAATTGTAGGATAATGAACCAATCAAATAAACTCTGAATATTTATTTAATTGATAGAAGAAAATATGAATTAAGATAAATATCAGAATATTTACTTAATTCAATCTGAGCCAATTTTAGGTGTCTACACCACCTAAGAGTCAAAGCTAGCCAGACTCTGATACCAAATGTTAGAAATGAAAGCAACACTACTTCAATGGAAATCTGGTTCAATATAAATTTCTACAATCTTTAACTATGTGTTATTAATGAAGATTGTAACATAGAAACAAAACTATGCTTCACAGAAATGCAAAATCAGAAAATTGAACACATAAAACAATGTTTAAAGTGGAGAAAACCCTTTCGGGTAAAAAACTCCACACAGGAAAGAGGCCCAAAGTTTGTATTGATCTGAAAATGATTAATAGTACAACAATACCACCAATCTCTCCTTCAGTTTTCAATCCGACAGCATTCTGGTAGCACCTGAGTACTTAAAATCTATATTGCAGCAACAAATACATGGAAAATACTTATAAAAATGTTTTCCAACTCATCCTAGGCGTTCACCTTCTCTCTCAAGAGATTCCCCAACATGTAGACATTAAATGCCATCTTACAAGCATCTTTCACTTGTCCAAAAACAACCATGTAAAGGTTGGGCACCCAAGACTAAATCTGGCCTCTTATAGCTTCTTATGATGCATCATAACCATCATAGATTCCACAAAAGAGTATCTTTCCAAGATAGAAACCTTGGGCTAAATATAGCAAATATACAACTAACATATCCGTCATATACATCATAGAATCACAGAATTTTATGACAACTTGCAGCTATCATAGATTCACTTACCAAACATTATGATAGTTGTCATACATGCCAAATATAGTAGATTCCTCAAGGGAAAATGCCTACCCTCATTTACTTTGAGTTTTTACATTTGCCAATAGTAAAAGTCACTCTGTAATTACCTCCCGTTACTCTAAAATTACCCCTACCAGTGAAACTAGTACATCTCCTCATAGATAATTACAAATTACATATAATAAATGGAATAAATACACTATTAGGATTTACAAGGTTAATGGCGCCTTATCCCAACACTTCCTACTCGGCTGAATGTCCTTGAATGTTTAGTGGTGAAAGGAGGATCAACATAAAACATTGAAAACAAACCCTCTTCAAATTTTACCCTAAATAGTTTCATTCTTATCTTCTCTTTTAATCATGGAAACTTTCCCAATTTTTCTTTAGTTAACTCTTTCTTGTGAGCTTATCACAATCACACTTGACAGATAGAATTCAATCACAAGCTTCATCTTAAGCAACCTTCTTGTAATTCAATCACAAGCTTCATCTTAAGCAACCTTCTTGTAGGACTTCGAGAGCCTTTTCAATATTTGTTTTAGCTTTAGTTTGCAAAGCTTCAAAACTTTCCCTTTAGGAGGTTGTTTCCATGTGTTCTTGTCTTGCCAAGCTTATACATAGCAACCCCATTAACATCCTTATGCTCTTCATAGGACTTTGAGAGCCTTTTCTTTCTTTCTATTTATCAAAGCTTCTAAGTATTTTCATTGCAAATCTCCTTGGATCTCCATCCCTTCCCATCATCAAGTAGAGCACCCAGTAGAGCACCCAATTGTTGCAGAGAAGGTTACCACTCTGATAATAATTATACAATGACGTCATAGAGTTACTATAGTAGGGGCATCATAAATGTGTAGTAGATGATCATAATGAATTAGGGCATGTCCTTTTAGTCAACACCCTAAAATACAATTTGAAATGTTTCAAGCTCAAGTTGGTGGGTAGTGACTAGTTGGATTAATTTTAAAATTTTAAATTAAAAATGTAGGGGTTGATTTCACACTACAATTACAAACTAGATAGATAAATGGGTAAACTTAAGGTTGAATCTAGATTCTTGGAATGTGGGAAGTTTAGATCAATCAAGACTCATGTGACTTGCTAACTTTTTATGCTGAAATATACCACTTGCACAATAGTCATTGTACAAAGGAACAATGAATCAAAGTGAGCCCAAAATGAATGAGAAAAGTGTGGAGTATACAATTTTCACCATTACAAATATAAATAAAAATAAATAAATCTTTAGAAACTTCATATTAAATGGGAAACCTTGTGTGGTTATGCAGTCAAGAATAAGATGAGGTTCAAACCAAGACATTAAGCCCTCGTTCTTGTCTATTATGATAGTGTGGCATGCTTCCATTAGGAGCCCTATATTGTTGGGTCTTAAAAGAAATATTTAAAAACATCTAATTGCAGTTTTTTTTATATCTTTCAGTCCATATGCCAATTTTGGCCTTTCTTAGGCATTAATATCATTATTTCAAAGAAAAAAATTATTAAATTTTATATAATTATTACTAAAAATTATACATCCAAAGGAAGAGGCAATAAACTTTATATATATATATGTATCACTGAAAGTCACCAATTTAAAGGGAAAGTCATATAGTCACACATGGTTTTCATAGCGACTCATGATGATACAGGTGAATAATGAGTTTTTGTTGGAATTACCATTCCACAAAATAAGACCACTAATGTATGTCTTCTCAGGTTAACAATGGCCTGTCCCTCTGTATTGTACCAGTGGTGATCATTTGCACCACTTAATTGAATAAATTAGTCTAACATCACAAGTTACACATTTGAATTGCTGAGCTTACTGTAGAAGCAATCCCTGGACTAAGATAGATCTTGTAGCATCTCCCTGGCTGGTTCCCAAAGATTTTATTGGGATTTTACCTCTACCTGGATTAATTGATGAAATGACCCATATTTAAGGAGATCAAAACAGCCATGATCTAATGTGGTGATAACCATAGAAGATCTCACTCTCATCTCTTTTGGATTGACAGATCGTGAGCAATGGAAAATCAGAGATAAAAGTTCCTCTAGGACAGCCAACGTCAGCTAACTGCTGTTAATATTCAATATTTCTGTAGCTTGTAGAGAAAGACCCTGCCAACAAAATCAAAAGTCTCATTATAAAATCTCTGTATTGTAGATCAAGAAATGTGAATGGAAAGCCAATTACTCAAAGTCAGAAAATGTGCACATACCCTGAAATCTTTGAGGTGGGAAAGGAGGTTGCATGTTTTGCCCAAGTCCTAATTGAACAACACTTTGTAGTTCGTCATCCCATAGATTTGGTATCTGAAAGCATTTTAGGTTAGCAAAGATGCATATGAAAACTAGTTAAGTGCCTCTATACCTTCTAAAAAGACCATACTAATAGAGAAATGAAGAAATGCATCTTGAACTCCATGGTTATACTAAATTGATGTATGGTACCTGAGAAATGGCATCTCCACAGCCTTCAGCAGGGGGCAGATGTCCATTAATTGTCTTTTTCAGTGCATGTTCTCTGGCATTTCCCATGCAAGGTTCCTCTATATTGCAGGGCAAGCCAGCTTGCATGTGTGCCCACTCTGGCTGGGGAAATTGTGGATATGCAAGTGCAGAATCAGAGGCAAAAGGCATACTTGATGGTTCATGCATCTGGAAATAAGCAACAAGATTCAAACATTAGACTTCATCCAGTATTTATTTTCATCAAAAATGGTAGGGATACAACATCGACAACAGGTATAGAACAAAAGTCACATAGCTTTATATAAAGATTATATCTCAATTACTAACACAATCACTGTTTCATAACTGCTCAACGGAGACTCCAGGACACTACATTTTAACCTCTATAAGAGTCAATATCACAATGAATTTTCTGCCTATATTTGAACTACAAATTTTAGGCCAAAGCTACAAATCTTAGAAGTCTAAGTTCTGAAGATGCAAATTGGCATGGTTGACATAAGGGAAAAAACTACACGACAGTTATGAAAGCCATCTTTAAACTTACATCCTTGGAAATAAATCTCTCCATGTTGAAGTCCAGCCTTGGATTAACAGCTTCTAGCTTCATAGATAGAAACTGTGGAAAATGAGAAGAAGTTAATTGTGATAAAAATTGAAGTTTGAAGGCAACATTTCAGTAGTTTCTAGATCTCACCTCAACTTGATGCTGCAGGGATTGGACATAGTTAATTATCTCATCTAACATCACTGCTTTACCAGTTATCTGCACACAAGATAAATCTTCCTTCAGTTTAAACTTCAACATGCTAAATGCCAAACCACTTGATCCTCTATCAAACAGAATACAAAACCCAGAAGGGAAAATAACTCTAGCCTTGACTACCTTATTACAACCCGGAACAAGATCTTGCAACAGCTTCATGCGTTCACTGATCTTTTCTCTTCTGACCTGTCATTCAGAGCAGAGACAGAATTTCTTTTGGTTTTCAGGTTTTTATAATGATTCACTGGATCAGTGATCCAAATATTATAGATGCATAGCTATCAGCAAATTGATTTTAGTGATTATAGAGGCAGTGCACTTTTAAGTGTTTAACTTTAAAAACTTTAGATGCAATTCAGCATTTTACCCTGTTCTTCAATGTCTTAGGCTCATTATATGTTTAATGTTATTGTTTCCATTGGGAAGAGAAAGATGAAAAAGAATCACCATGACTATCCTTCCCCAGAAAATTCTTCCTAATTATGCAGCACAAAGGAAACTTACCCTCTCTGCAAGGCTATGGCTGTCAGTAGCTTGGCCTCTCCTTGCTCTTACATGGATGTAGTCTTTGGATGCCTCAGAAGGTTTGTCACTTTGTATAGACTCTTTTCGATTCATTTCGGGTTCACTACTGTTGGCTCCTAGTTCACCGTCAGATTTCAAATCAGGCTTTTCATTTGTACCTTCTGCAATTTTAGGGCGCTTGCCTTTGGATTCCTTCTGTCAGAAAGTAAATTAACCCACTGTTAGAATGATCTAACATGAATGGAGGCAATAAGACATGAAACACTAAAAATCTCAATAAGGAGTCACCTAGCTCATATTGACCCAGAGAAGTTATTCAAAACAAATAAATAGGTTTCCAACACAAAACATATGCCAGAAAATTGTGCGATTTAAGATTATTGTGTGAGTGCATGCAAGATGTGGTCATAGAATCGCACTAAACGGACCTCACTCTAGTTCTATAACGGAATGAAGGCCTCTAAGCAACAATTTAAGAAATTAATGTTGTAACAATATGAAAAAGAAACAAACTAACATTAGCTGTACCTGACAGGAGAAAACAAAGAAACACACCTCTGTATTTTCGCCAGGACAAGGACTGATGGAAAGGTCCCCTCTTGCTTTATCATTTGGCAAGATTCTTCTTTTCCTTGCACAGATTTTAGACTGTGGATCAACATTACTCTGCTCAGAACTTGAGGATTCTTCTGCGGAAACATTGCCTTTAGATAGACTGATGGGGCTGAAGAAATTAGACTTCGGTGACTGTTCAGAAGCCAACTTCACATTTTGCAAAGTATTTCCTCTGTTGGTATAGTCCAGGCTATGCAGGGAGAATGGTAAGAGATCATCCAACCCATAAGAGGAATTAAAATGTCTAAGAAAGCCTTCCGTTGGCACTGCTGCTGCTGTTGTCTGTGGTGGTGGGTGGCTCATTTTCATGGCATAATTGGGAGCAATTCCAGAATGCCAACTAGATGTTGGGTAATCCAGTGATGAGTTATAGTTAGTGGGCTCATCAAACACATAATTGCTATTACCTTGCAATGCCATGGCTACTCAATTAAAGGCTGATACCCAATTCAAAACAGGGCCAATAATGTCGTCATGGTAATCTAACACACCGACTTGAACAGAACCCAATTGTTTCCCTTTTCCAATAAATTATACTGAAACACCCAAATACAAATTACAAATTACAACAGAATATGGCATAATAGGCATAGTTTCAGATTTATAGATTCAGACTGCATTGCTCCACATTTCACAAAATTGAATGCTTATCTGGCTTATTGATGAGCTGGGCACCCTTCTCCAACACAGAAGAAGACAGGGTGTTGTATTCGACACGGGGGGAATAGGAGAACTGCAATTTGCTGTATGAGAATGAATGAATCAGAGAATTGGGATGGCACAGACGACTAAGTAGAGAGTAGAGACAGGATCATATCATTCCAAACTGACTTGCTGAATGATTGATTTGACCGCTTAACAATCTCAACCTCCTACCCTTTTCTCCGTTTAAGCCTTTTCTATTGCTTTTGCACACATTCCTTTCCACGGCTCTCTACTATTGGGCTCCGGTCACATCTCGAACCGGTGAGGTATTGCTTTCAATTCCCTTACTTCTGAAAAAGTGCTTAACCCAGAGAGAGAAGAAGCGTGTTCTTTAGAAGTAAGCGGTGACAAGTGTATTCTTAAATTTCCATGACAGACCATTCTACGATGGAATTTGGATTGGACATTATATCTGGTACAAAACCATCATTTTATAGGTAAAACAACAATAGTTTAATAACTGTGTCCAGTAGTGGGTGCGATGCACAATAAATTTGACAGTCTACTTTTACTGTCGAGTAAACTTTTCACGACAGCCATTCAAATGCTACCTACGAACTGAAACATAGAATCCTCTGTAATTTTTGACGCGCTGTCCAAAATTTCTCCTTTACCATGATACGGTCTATGAAAAATAGGTTTCTTGTTTTAAGGAAAAAAAACAAATTGTACAAATAGAGCGATACGGCCATCAAATTTATGAGCAGATACCTATATCACAGATCAATGTTTACTAGGTTGTACATTTTTATGATACGATTTACGTTACATATTCAATATCAATTGAACATTGAATGGTAAGGACACTTTGACTTGTGGATTTGGTGTTGTAAGCCGTCTAAACTGAGCGGTGGGAAGCGGCGCCCATGGATTTCAGTCCATCTAAACCTCATGGTCTAAGTTTAACAAAATTCAGCCAGACCTATATTTTTTAATGAACCCGGTTTGATTTTTATGTGTTTCCTCATCATAAATTAAACTTGGGTGTA
Source organism: Cunninghamia lanceolata (assembly GCA_027924645.1). Taxonomy (NCBI): domain Eukaryota; kingdom Viridiplantae; phylum Streptophyta; class Pinopsida; order Cupressales; family Cupressaceae; genus Cunninghamia; species Cunninghamia lanceolata. The sequence goes on along the minus strand of BSBN01000628.1, from coordinate 5,412,547 downwards.
ATCATGTCTCTTGGCTATAATTGTATATGTAATTATATCCATACCATGACTTACTTTCTCCCTAAGCCAACTCCCTTCCAAAAATGAACTGTCGCTTGTTAGCTTGTGCACTTTTTTTAATTTTTTTCATGAATAGATCTATAGATTACTTCAATAATCCAACAAACGAAATGGAATCGCCTATCCAAGCCAAACAAATTGAGTAGAGCCTAGGAAACAAGCATCACACATTCCTAAAAAGGAAATATTTTCAACAACAAACCTCAAACTCCAAAAGAAAACAACCAATCATAGTATCGTGGTATCATTAAGTCATAACATAATAAAAAAGACTTTTTAGCTAAAACAATAAAGCTCAAATTTGAAGGAGGATCTTGATCATTCAAGTTGTCCCAATCTCTGTGAAGCAAGTATTTTCCATCATCAATTGACTCTCAACCAATGGGAGCATTATCTTCATTCTCTTTCTCCTAGAGCTATGAATCAAACACAGTAGTAGGAGGTTGAGTAACATTCCACCGTGATGACATAGCAAGGGCTAAGTAGGGAAACTTATCTTGACCATAAGAAGGGGGCCACTTGTGTCACTAAGAGGACGTAAAAGAGTGTTGGAAACCAACTAGTTTGTTACCTTATAGATGGAGAATAGAACCATTTACAAGCGACATTGAGTAGAATTAGAGTGTTTGCATCATTTGTTGGGATTAAGGTGTCTCAACCTTAGAGTCATTTCTAGAGTTTCCTATTTTTTAGGTGGAAAAGCATTTTTGCTTTTTGCTTTTTCAGAAATGGTGTTTTTAAGCCATTCTGGAAGAAGTTGTTTTGTGATTTTTGCTTTTTGCTTTTTCTCAAAAAAGTTATTTTTTGCTTATTGTTGAGAAAAACAAGGAGTGCCACCTCGGTTGACCTTGGGTCTTGTTTAGCAAGTTTCTATTGCATGAAGTTACCGTTTATGGCAAATCTTAATATTATCTCTTTGGAGCACCCATGAAGAGGATATGCTTTGTTTTTTGGAAATTTGATTTGGAAAAGATTTTTATGTTGGAAAAGATTTTTGATTTGGAAAAGATTTTCAATTTGGAAAAGATTTTCAAGTTGGAAAATATTCTTTTTTGGGAAGTGGACACCTAGGAAAGAAAGCATAAGCTTTTATGGCTTTAAAATAGATTTGAAAGCGGATGCTTTATATGCTTTTGCAGAGGAGTTGGTGGAGAAAGCTAAGCCAGCTTTTTTAGGGCGCTTTGCTTTTGCAACTCTTGCATTATGTTGTATTCAAGGGTGTTTGAAGAGGATTTTTTCATGCAGGGGTTATACTGTTAGTTTTCCTCCAGAGAAGCAAGATGTAAATCTCCATGTTAAGGCTTTGAGCCTGCAAGTGTATTGTAACATTGTTGTTGTAGATTAATACATTGGTTCGATGCTTTGGAGTGTGGGGTTTTTTACCCGAAAGGGTTTTCCACATGTATATTGGTGTTTCTTCTTTTATGTCTATTTTCTTCTTCTTTCATGATCTTAAAGTGTTAATTTACATGTCGTTATGCTGTTGAAATTTTCTTAGATCTGTAAGCTACATTATCTTTCCTCTAAGGGTTAATGTGATGGGAAATCAACTATGTATGTTTCCGCTTTAAGGGCATAGTAGTATGTGCTTGCATCAAGTTATTGAATATTTGTTTAAAAGTAAAATATAGGATGTTGTAAGGTGCATGTTGGGTTCTCTTTCCCCATGTGGTTACATTTAATATGATATTGATCTGGAGCTCTTGTTTGATATGGTCATTTGCAACAAAGTATTCATGTTAGGTGTTTGTTCTTAGCTCCCTGATCACATGGAGAAACTTGGGTTGTCATGACTATGGTTGGATGTGCTTATGTTGGGTGCTTGGTTTTAGTCCCTGGCATTGGAAGGCATTATTTTGTTAACCTCAAATGCATGTAGGTTGTGGAGTTCGTCATTGGACGATCTGAAAACTTTTGGAACAACCTAGCTACTCTGTATGCTTGTACATGGTGGTGGTTGTGGAGTTGGCCTACAAGTGGGCATGAAGTTCCTAGACCTCTTCTTCCTTTTTTGGTTGGTTGTACTTGTATGTCTCAGTTTCATGTTGGTTAGATCTGAGGGTTTTGTAAATTTTTCATTCAAAATCTATGGTTATGCTTATCTATGTTCTTCTATGGTTCTAGTTTAAATATTTTGGTGGTTTTCAAACTTGTGGGTCTTTCAGATGATAAGTGGATATGGATTTGCATGTGTGTCAGTGACATGGTGGTTTTACAGGTTTTACATGGTTAATCAAAACTTGCGGTTTTATAGATTTGCGGATAAACTATTTTTTAGATTATGATTCCTTAAGGTGTTTCTAGATGTAAGATAGTTGCAGATTTGCATGTATATTTCATGCATGGTGTGAGGAGGTTTGTAATCTTCTTAGTGTGGAGATGTTGGTATGTGATTAGTCACTCGGCATTTCTGTAGTGTTTGCTTGATGGGTTCCTTGACTATGGTTACTCATTGTGGATTTATCTAGCAAATCAGATTAGGAGTTAATTTGGTGTTTGAGTCTTGAAATCTACATGCTATCTTCTTTGATATCTCAATTTGCAGGTTACTGATGTGATGATAATTTTGCATGTTTCATTTATTTTGGATCTTCGAGTTATGTAGTTTTGTGGGTTGGCCACCCATTGGTTGCAATGAGATGACTTGGATGTGGATTGTCTATATCCATGAGATTGATTCAGTGTTGATGCAAACTTTGTTAGTTGGCCTTATCTGTGGTCATTTGTGCATTGTTATGTTGCATTGGGATGAGAGGATGGATGATTAGAGTGACTAGATAGTCGGTTGTTGGGATTTGTAGCATGTTTATCACATTGTCATGGATAGCTTGGATACATAGTTATGTCTGATATTTTGATAGTGATGGTTTTATCTTCTTGCTTGGAGATCTTGGTTCTACTTTATTCTTTTGTGTTGATGGTGTTGTATAGGTTGATTATTAGATTGTGTTAGAGCCATGGATGATCTTCATTCAAAGGATGGTTATCACGATGCCTTGATAAGCTTGATATCACAGTTTCAGTGGGAGCTTTGGCAGTGATGTGAATGTTGGCAAGAGACACTATATGGACTCATGAATGTTTTCTTTGATGGCAACAAAGGTTATCCCACACATCCGCAAGACATGATATTTCCTCACCAGAAGTCAGATTGAAGAAGTGTTGAGGTCCGGTAAGCAAGAACAAAGCAGTCAGTAAGGTCTGACAGACAGGTCTGGATCTCTCAGTAGAAGTATCTCAGTGAAGTGCAGATTTGGGGAAGTTAAGAGGAGTATCTTGACTGATAGATTCCTGGGTTTGAGCCTCCTGTGTGGAGAGGATAAAGAAATATGAATGCTTGAGTGTCGGGTTCCCAAGTGACAGTGTGAACATAGGAAGAACTGGCAGAACATCAGACATTATTCTGGATGTGTTACTGATGATTGAAAAGGTTCTTAAGGCATAAGTTATGGTTGGCCGACGTGATTGATGACTTTTACAAGTATATGCTTGATCCGCATTACTTGGTGTGCAAGGATTCAGCTGACAGATCAGAGTTTGAGGAAATTATTAACTGTTCTGGATGCCGACTAGAAAGGTGATGAAATCACTTGTGCGGATATATATAGGATTGATTTAGTTGTGAGGGGTGTCGTGGTTTTTTATGATGAGCTAAGAAAAGTAGTAGAGCCGAATAAAAGAAGAAAGGAAGGTCCAGTATGTAAAGGAGAGCAGCACAAAAGAAGAGGAAAGATGAAGTGCAGCAGATCAGTGTACAGAGCCTAACCGGAACTGAACTCCAACATATGTTGATGCTCCTTATCAGTTCAAGTATTGTATTACACTCTTTATAAATTGTAGATAGTGTGTCTCTTGTAGGCAGTGTGCCTCTTGTGAGCAGTGTGCTCAGGCAGTGAGCCCTAATTGGCAAGTGCCATTTTGTATTTCCATTCTTCTAATAGAGAATACAATTTTAGGTTAATCACCTCGTGGTTTTTTCCCTTAACAAGGTTTCCACGTCAAAAATATTGTGTCATGTGTATTTCTATTTCATGGTTATGTTTGCTTATTTGAATTAATGCTGCATTGATTATTAAGAAAGTTCAGAAAGCAAAAATAATTAGGATAACTAATTCACCCCCCCTCTCAATTATCAACAATTGGTATCAGAGATAAGTTCCTCCTAACATAGTCTAACAGCTTGAGGAAGATTTGGGAATTCAAATGGATGTATATGGTTTAAGGGAGCAACTCAAGACTGCCCTTGATGATCTTGAGCAGTCAAACTCTGAAGTCAATGAATTAAAGGAAAGACTCAAACAGGCTGATGATTTCATGAGAGAACTAAAAGACAAATTTAGTCTCTCTATGAAAAAGAAAAAAGGGCTACTTTAGCAATTGTCAAGTCCAGGTGAAGCCAATGATACAAATGAAGATCTGAAGGAGAAAACCAAGTTATGTGAAAAGTTATCAAAAGAAATCATTATGGTAAGACATGAAATGGAATTAGGAGTTATGAAGTTTACCCAAGAGGTTGAAGAGAAAAGAAAAACTAAAGATAATCTAAGACAATCTCTCAAGGAGAAATCAGAAGATTACCACAAGATGGATAGAATTATCAGACATCTTGAATCTGATCTTGAAGATGCTAAAGATAATGAAGAAAAACTTGAGGATCAAATTGTCTCTCTCAAAAGGGATCTTCAAATAACAAATGAATATAAAGAGAAATTCAAGATAAGTTCTTCTCAACTTGAAGTTCTTCTTGAAAGCCAAAAGAGGGTAGATGACAAGTGTGGTTTGGGATATGAGAAAGGAGAAAGCTCTGGATCCGGTCAGAAAAATTTTGGATCAGAAAATCCAAGGAACAGGCCTAGAAGACCTCCGGTAAGGCAGCCTAATGCTCAAAGATATCCATCCTTCAATGGATACTACCACAACTGCAATAACTTTGGTCATAAAGCTAATCAGTGCACAAAGAGAATGAATCAGACTAACTCATCCTTCCCCGGATAGTGTTTCAACTGCAAAAGGTATGGTCACAGATCTCATGAATGCAGAAATATGCAAATGAACAAATCATTCAATGGTAGATGCTCTGCATGCAATAGAATAGGTCATATGGCTAATCAATGCAGATCAAGAGGATATCAATCAAATATGCATAGAAATGTTGTTTGCCAAATTTGCAATAGATCCGGTCATATTGCAAAATTCTGTAGAAACAAGAACCAGGACAAAAGAGGTCCGATATATCATAATCAGAATCAAGATAAGGGAAAACAAAAAGTGAATGCGGATGAAGTTCAAAGTGAGATGAACAAGATTTGGGTGAAGAAAAGTACAGAGAATATAGAGGATGGATCCGCACCAGACTCTGGTACTGATATTCCTTCCAGAAATTAAAAAGTGAGCTCTGGCTCAGGGGGAGACTCAAAGAAAATCTTGTTCCCCCAGCTAGTTAATTGGTGCCGGAACTAGCACAAGACGAGTTGCGGATTAAATGGTTCTTAATAGAAACATCTAAATAAACTATGGTTAAGATTTGGAAGATCTGCAAGATGTTTAAGATCAAAATTGATCCGGTTCCTCAATAAGGCAAACCAGAATGACTTAGGTCGAGCATTTATTGCAACTTAACATTAGGGTTTGTGGAGCAATATAAGGGTTTTCGCACTAAGCATTTGCTCATTCTGCATTCAAGAAGAAACAAAAAGAGAGGCTCTACAACAAAATTCCTCAAGCTCATCCAAGATCATTTGTAGAATGTAATTCATCCAGAAATCGATCCGGCTAACTCCATGAAATCGAAAGGTGCAAAAGGTATTCTCTTTTATCAAATATCTCTCTCTAAATCCTTGAATGATGGGTACTCCAAACATTGTGAAGATCTCTGATAGGCCTTGCCCCAAATTCAAGAAACATCCATACAAATCCTTGGAAGTAGATCCCCTAGGAGCTTTTTCCAATGTTTTGCATGGTGTCCTGCATATAGAAGATATTAGGGTTTACATTCACGCAAACATTGAAGAATTCAGAAAGTCCAAATTAATGGATATCTATCAAAAGTAGTTAATAGATGATTCTTTTGAGATCAAACCTCAGTATAAAGCCATTCGGGATAAGCATTTTGCACAGTGCATTCATTTCCCCTATTTTCGGGAAGATGAATGGGTCCGGTATATCCTGAGCAGAATACATGACAACTTCATGTGGTTGAACAGGTCGTTTAAGATCACTAAGGATGCCATTAGGGCTGTAACCGGATTACACTCAATCGGTGAAATGCCTATGCTCAAATCTGTCAAGAACCAAATCGTCAGTGAGGCTACTGATCAAAGTTTGATAAAAGAGCTATGACTATTAAGGATATCACAGATCCGGATATCAAATTTGCATCAATGATAATTGGATATAAGATATATCACTCCAGCAGGGACAACTCTGTCTCCGGAACTGCTATATACACTGCTTATGAAATGTTGAGGAAAAATCTAGACTATGATCTTTGTGAGCTCCTTCTAAACCAACTATTGGAGAATCTATAGAAAATAAAGAAGGATAAGAAGAACTCCTTCAAATACGGTGGTTTGATACTCTGTCTTTTCTTTTATTACATGAATGAGCTTCCCGGATCTAGTGGCTGGGTACGGCAGAATGATAGGCCAGTAACCATTCAGGTCAGAGATTATATACATGGGATTGGTGATGCCAAGGCACAGAATACAACTCTCTAGGGATATTTCAAGAATTTTTAGAACATGATGCAAGCAAGAGAGAGAATTCCCCAGTCTCTTGTTGAGAAATACAAAGACACAGTATGCTTTATGGTAGAGACTGATCAGTGCCTAATGGAGGTAGTAGAACCAAGAACTGTATGGATCATGCCTATGGGGTATGAAGTTGATGAATAAATTGTGGAGCTGCATGTTCAACACATGCTAAGTCAGCCAAAGGATCCAAAGGTAGAAAGGTTTGGAACCTTTGAAAAGCTAAGTGTAAAAGTTCATGTGGAACTCAAACAACCAGAAATAAAGAGGAAAGTGAGAAAAGAAGTTGAAGAATTTGCCAAAGGCTTAGGCATCTCAAAGGAGGCTCTGGATGCCAATAGAGAAAAGGTGGAAAGGGCAGAGAAAGAGGAGAAAGAGGCAGAAAAGGGAAGTAAGGAAAGTGCTCCGGTAGAATCTTCCACCCGGACAAGATCATCAAAGAGATCAGCACCTGTCACAGCCAAAAGCTCAAGGACATCAAAACCGGAAGCAAAATCATCCGGCAGAGGAGAGAAAAGAACAAAAATAAAGGCCACAAGGTCTTATGTCAATCAGAAGGATGATGAAGAAATTGAATTAGATGAGGAGATAAAGAAAATGAAGAAGCAAAAGAAGAAAACATCCGGTGAACCTTCTACCGGTCAAGGTGAAGAAGAAAAGGCAGAAGATTTTGTAGAAAAGCCCACTCTGTCTTTAGATAGTGTCATCAAATTAGTCACTGTGGATGGAAACCTTCAGCCAATGGCTGAATTCTATGATGATTACAATGAAGCAGACCAAAAAATCTTGCAGGAATCAGCAGTTAAGTATCTGAACATATATAACAAGGTTTTTATTGAAATTATGTCTCTTATCCCCAAAAGCCTAAAAAAAGAGTTAGAAATAAGAAAGAATAATGCCATGGCAAAAGACCTTGAGATTCGAGAGCAGATAGCTATTCAGCTATATCTTTCAATCACTTCAAAGTAGATTAATATGATCTTCAAAGATTGTAAGGATGAATTCCAGAGTAAAGCCAGAATGAATTAGCTCATGCTTGGTGAAACTGACAAGGTAGCCAAGGAAACAGAAGAGATCCTCCAGAATGCCTTTAAAAGATTCAATCTTCTCATCATAGAGGACTTGGGTGCTGATCCCTCAGCCACAAGTGTTGGAAAGGAATCGACTGAGAAAATGGCAGAAGAAGTCATGGACACCGGTGCAGAAAAGGATAAGGACTTGGAATCCTCTACTCTAGAAGAGGTGGCTCATGAACAAACAAATTGTTGCAAGTATGAAGGTGAACTAGTGTTGTCATTGATGTCAACATACTCATATTGCATTGACAAGAAGGATTGGATGAGTAGTGTGCTGAGGATATTGAGAAAATTAGCCTCAGTCAGAAACAGTGAAGAACAGTGATGAGAAGAAGGCAAATGTATTGTATAGGTTGAGAACCGGAGGATGCGGATCAAAGGGTTTGTAGATATGTGTCCTGAGATGTTTCAGTTAAGATTTCAGAGGTCCGCATGAAGATCTGAAGAAGTTATGGCTGTCTGTGTGGAACCGGTTCCGGCAAGTGTTCAGAGCTGACAGAGGATCACAGAAAGGTCCGGTGAGGTCCGAAATTGTATAATCTTAATCTGCAGATTGGAAGGTGTGTTTGGGATGTCCTTGTGATGTGTCATCTCGAGTTGTGTATGATTTTGAGGTCTAAAAGTACCCTTTGCATTATGATAGTGACGACAGACTGTGTTCTTGAAGTTCCAGATGAGGAAGAGAAGAGATTCCAATATGTAGAGAAAGTGCGGATGTACCTGGTCATTCAGGCAAGCTTGTGAAGGTTCTTGGATCATGTTGAGGTTGTGTTGTTGGTCCGCATTGATGGTAGAGCCTGAAATTGAAGATATTCTTTCAGATGAAGTTCTTGTTCTGACTAGCCGACCGGATGAGTTGTTCATCCTGCGAATGTTCTTATGGTGGCCGACTGGATGTGTGATTCATCTTGCGGATACTCTTATGGTTGATTACCGACTTAGATGATTGTTCCTAAGTCGATGTCTTGTATAAATAAAGGTTTGTGAGTTCATTTCAGAGTGTGGATTATGTGGATGAGTGGAGTATAGCAAAGAGAAGTGCGAAGGGTAGAGCAGAGACTTTTGGGCTTAAATGGAACTGATCCAGACATGGTAGAGATGTCATTCTCCAGTTCAAGATTGTGATTCTTATCACCTTGTAGACAGTGTGTCTCCTTGTAGGCAGTGGGCCTCTTTGTGAGTAGTGTGCTCGGGCAGTGAGCCCTAATTGGCAAGTGCCATTCTTTTTCTTATTCTTCTAACAGAGAATAATCCTTGGGTTAATCACCCCATGGTTTTTCCCTTAACCGGGTTTTCCACGTCAAAATCTTGGTGTTCAATGTGTTGATGTTTATCTGCTCTTGTGTTTGTGCATTATGCTTTCATGGATGATTAATTGATATACTGTTAACAAACAAAGAAGAATCAAGTGTTTAAAGTAGAGCAGGTTTTTATACAACTGATTCACCCCCCCTCTCAGTTGTATGCCCTAGATCCAACAATTGGTATCAGAGCCAAGTTCCTCTGAAAGGAGCTTAACCACTTGAGGAGATCCAGGATGTCGTCATACAAGAAGGATAGTCTGAAGTTTGATGGAACCAACTTCACTCTCTGGAAAGATCACATGAAATGTCACTTGGAATGTATGGGAAAAGCATACTTGGCCATGGTCTCAAAACCATATGTACCTCCACAAGGTGGTCCGACAACTCTAAATGAAATCACAGATGCTGAAAACAATCTGCGGACCAAGGAAGCTCTGCTAAGCGCATTGAACGACTCAAATCTCTCAAATGTTATTGACCTACCAACTGCATATGAGATCCTGACTAAATTGGAACTTCTGTATGAAGGAGATGAGTTTGTCAAGAGTGCAAGGTTGCAAAGTATGAAAGGGAAATTTGAAAGATTGAAGATGAGAGATGATGAAAACATCACTATCTTTATGCCAAGAGTGAATGAGCTGGTATGTGGAATTAGAAATGCTGGTGGAACTCTGGATGAAAATGAGATTGCTTGCAAAATCCTCAGATCCCTTCCTGCTGCCTACAAAATCAAAGTTGTTGCCATTGATGAATTCAGAGCCCACACAACTGTCACAAGAGAACAATTGGCTGGCAAACTAGTTGCATTTGAAATGACCGAGTTTGGAGATGATCCTCCCAAGACTGAATCTGCTTTCAAAGCTAGTGCCTATGTAAAAGGCAAACAGAGATTTGATCCAGGTGAAAACTCTTCAAGGAAGATGTCATGGTATGATCAAGCAAGAAGAGACATGGAAGAAGAAGAAGAAGAAACAACTCAACTTGAATCCCTCATTGCAAAGAGACTGCCAAGAGGATCCGGTAAGTATGAGGGAAAACTACCCTTTAAGTGCTTCAACTGCAATAAGATTGGTCATTTTGCTTCAAGATGTCCGGAAAGATCTGCAAGGTCTAATACTAACAGACAAAGGTTTCAAAAGAAATGCTATTATGTTCATGAAGAAGATGACAATGAAGGAGTAACAGATGATGAATCAGAACTAGGAAGCAAATCTGGAAATGAATGGGTGTTTATTGCCATCAAGGAAGAAGATTCAATATCCTCTGAATATGTCAATCACAAGGTTGTGGAAAGAGCTTTAGCTACTCAAGTGGAAGAAAAGGATGATTGGGTCATTGATAGTGGATGTTCTCACCATATGACTGGTGACAAGAATAAATTCTTGGATTTGGAAAGGTATGAAGGAGGAATGGTAAAGTTTGGTGACAATTCTGCTGGCAGAATCAGAGGTAGGGGAACTATTTCCTTTGATGGAAAGAGCAAAACAGGTAATGTACTATATGTTGAAGGATTGAAGCACAATCTTCTCAGTGTTGGTCAGTTAGTGGACAAAGGCTATGATCTCCGGTTCAAGAATGGAAAATGCATAATCTTTACAAGCTCCGGAACTGAAATTGCATCCGGTACTCAAACAAAAGGTAATATCTTTCATCTGGTTGGTTCAAATAAAAGTTATCTGTTTGTTGAAGTTGATTAGAGTTGGTTATGGCATAGAAGAATGTGTCATGTAAATTTTGATAACATCATCAAGATAAGCAATATTCAGGCTGTAAGAGATCTTCCAAAATTGATGAAACCTACAAATAGTTTGTGCAAAGAATGTCAGCTAGGTAAACAGAGCAGAGTCTCCTTCAAAAGCAAAGATCAGTCCTCTACCGGATTGTTGGAATTAGTACATACTGATCTCTGTGGTCTGACAAGAATCAAGAGTCTGCAAGGTGATAGATATTTCATGTTGCTAATTGATGATCATTCCCAGATGATGTGGGTTACCTTCCTAAAGGAGAAATTAGAAGCCCTTGAGAAGTTCAAAATCTTCAAAGCTATGGTAGAGAATCAAACCGAATTGAAACTAAAGTGTCTAAGGTCTGATAGAGGTGGTGAATTTACATCTAGTGAGTTCATTGACTTTTGTGAGAAGCAGGGTATAAGGAGACAATTGTCTGCTCCTAGGACTCCACAACAGAATGGAGTAGTTGAGAGAAAGAACCGGACCATCCAGGAAGCTGCCAGGACAATGATGTTGGAAGCAAATGTCCCTCAAATGTTTTGGAAAGAAGCTATCAGCACTGCAGTCTACACTCTCAATTGAGTTCAAATCTAAAACAACACTGGTAAGACCCCCTATGAACTCTGGTTTGGCATCACTCCTACTGTGAAGTATTTCAGAGTATTTGGCAGCAAGTGTTATATTAAAAGAGATGAAGATCTAGGAAAGTTTGATGCTAGAAGTGATGAAGGAATTTTCTTGGGTTACTCCACTCAAAGCAAAGCATACCGGTGTTACAATAAGAGATTGATGAAGATGATAGAAAGCACTAATGTAAAAGTTGATGAAGGAATTGAGAAGCCCTCAAGATTTTATGAGTTTGATGAAGATGATCAAGATGGTGTTCAGGTTCAAGGAACTCAATCCTCTCCGGTAAGTCAGAGTCAGCCTGATCCGGTAAATCAGGAAGAAGAGATAGGTCTGAGTGAGCCTGATCAAGAAGCAGCAGTACAGGATACTCCCAAAATTCCAAGGTATGTAAGACAGAACCACTCTGAGATCAGATCATAGGTGACAGAAACAAAGGTGTGCAAACTAGAAGGAATGTTGCTCAAAATCAGGATGAATGTTGCCTAATTTCAAAGATTGAACCTAAAACAATAAAAGAAGCTTGCAATGATGAAAATTGGACCAAAGCAATGGAAGATGAATTGATGCAAATTGAGAAAAATCATACTTGGGATCTTGTTCCCAGACCAAGAGATAGGAATGTGATTGGAACTAAATGGGTCTTCTGGAATAAACTGAATGAAGCTGGTGAAGTAATTAGAAACAAAGCTAGATTGGTCTGCAAAGGCTACTCTCAAATAGAAGGAATTGATTTTGAAGAAACCTTTGCTCTGGTGGCAAGAATTGAAGCAGTCAGATTACTCCTTGCATTTGCTGCCTTCAAAGACTTCAAGGTATATCAAATGGATGTCAAGTCTGCCTTCCTAAATGGTGATCTGGAAGAAGAAGTTTACATTGAACAACCGGATGGATTTCAATTGTCTGATAATGATGATATGGTTTGCAAGTTGAAGAAAGCTTTGTATGGATTGAAGCAAGCCCCAAGAGCATGGTATGATAGGTTGGATAAGCATCTTGTGTAGATTGGATTCAACAAAGGTACTACTGACACTAACTTATATTTCAAAATTGATCATGAAAATATTTTGATTGTTGAAGTATTTGTGGATGATATCATTTTTGGAGGAAGAGATAGTATGTACAAAACTTTTGCAAATCAGATGAAAAGTGAGTTTGAAATGTCTATGCTTGGCGAAATGAATTTCTTCTTGGGTCTGCAAATTACTCAAACAAAGAAAGGGATCTTCATTTCTCAGACCAAATATGTAAAAGAATTATTGAGGAAATTTGGTATGGAAGATTCAAAGCCAATGAACACTCCTATGGCAACCGGATGTAAGTTGAGCAAAGATGTTGACTCTCCAAAGGTAGATCAGACAAAGTATAGATCAATGATTGGTGGATTGTTGTATCTCACTCAGACTAGACTAGATATAATGTAGGCTGTTGGTCTTGTGGCAAGATTCTAGGCTGATCCTAGAGAATCTCATGTTATGGCAATCAAAAGAATTTTTAGGTACTTGAAAGGAACAGTTGAGTATGGTCTATGGTACCCTAGAGATCCAGATTTCTCTCTTCATGCTTACACAGATGCAGATTGGGTAGGAGATGTGGATGATCGGAAGAGCACCAGTGGTGGAGCATTCTTTTTGGGAAAGAGATTGGTTTCTTGGCTAAGCAAGAAACAAGATGCAATATCTCTGTCTACAACTGAAGCAGAATACATTGCAGCAGCAGGTAGTTGCACTCAAATCTTATGGATGAAGCAAATGCTAAGAGACATTAAAGTTGAATATGAGGAGCCTATCACAATTTTCTGTGATAATTCAAGTGCAATTAATATTTCTAAGAATCCAGTATTGCATTCTAAGACTAAGCACATATCTATCAAGTTTCACTTTTTGAGAGAACAAGTGAACAAGGAAGAAGTTAGATTGGAGTATGTTCCCTCCAAGGATCAGATTGCGGATATCTTTACTAAACCTCTTCCCAAGGACTCTTTTGAATATCTCCGGGAGAAGTTAGGGGTCATGGCCCCTTCGGTAATGAACTAGGATGCACTGTTGTGCATCAGTCCGGTGGATATCACAGTCATATCTTGTGATCCGGATTGATGATGGGGAGCTGCTGCTAAGAGGGAGCAGCTGGTATGATTCTGATGTGTAGAATTGCAAGTATGAGCCCTTTGCCATTGATGTCAAAGGGGGAGAGAAGACATGTGAAAAACAAGTGGTTGTTGATCAAAGGGGGAGCAGTAAATGAGGAGAAGACATGTTGCTGATAGGGGGAGCTGTGACAGAAAGGAGAAGTTCTTGTCTTGATGGTTTTTCACATCATATGTTGCCATCAATGACAAAGGGGGAGATTGTTGCAAGTATGAAGGTGAACCAGTGTTGTCATTGATGTCAACATACTCATATTGCATTGACAAGAAGGATTGGATGAGCGGTGTGCTGAGGATATTGAGAAAATTAGCCTCAGTCAGAAACAGTGAAGAACAGTGATAAGAAGGCAAATGTATTGTATAGGTTGAGAACCGGAGGATGCGGATCAAAGGGTTTGTAGATATGTGTCCTGAGATGTTTCAGTTAAGATTTGAGAGGTCCGCATGAAGATCTAAAGAAGTTATGGCTGTCTGTGTGGAACCGGTTCCGGCAAGTGTTCAGAGCTGACAGAGGATCATAGAAAGGTCCGGTGAGGTCTGGAATTGTATAATCTTAATCTGCAGATTGGAAGGTGTGTTTGGGATGTCCTTGTGATGTGTCATCTCAAGTTGTGTATGATTTTGAGGTCCGGAAGTACCCTTTGCATTATGACAGTGACGATAGATTGTGTTCTTGAAGTTCCAGATGAGGAAGAGAAGAGATTCCAGTATGTAGAGAAAGTATGGATGTACCTGGTCATTCAGGTAGGCTTGTGAAGGTTCTTGGATCATGTTGAGGTTGTGTTGTTGGTCCGCATTGATGGTAGAGCCTGGAATTGAAGATATTCTTCCGGATGAAGTTCTTGTTCTGACTAGCCGACCGGATGAGTTGTTCATCCTGCGAATGTTCTTATGGTGGCCGATCGGATGTGTGATTCATCTTGTGGATACTCTTATGGTTGATTACCGACTTAGATGATTGTTCCTAAGTCGATGTCTTGTATAAATAAAGGTTTGTGAGTTCATTTCGGAGTGTGGATTATGTGGATGAGTGGAGTATAGCAAAGAGAAGTGCGAAAGGCAGAGCAGAGACTTTTGGGCTTAAATGGAACTGATCCAGACATGGTAGAGATGTCATTCTCCAATTCAAGATTGTGATTCTTATCACCTTGTAGACAGTGTGTCTCCTTGTAGGTAGTGGGCCTCTTTGTGAGCAGTGTGCTCGGGTAGTGAGCCCTAATTGGAAAGTGCCATTCTTTTTCTTATTCTTCTAACAAAGAATAATCCTTGGGTTAATCACCCTGTGGTTTTTGCCTTAACTGGGTTTTCCATGTCAAAATCTTGGTGTTCAATGTGTTGATGTTTATCTGCTCTTGTGTTTGTGCATTATGCTTTCATGGATGATTAATTGATATACTGTTAACTAACAAAGAAGAATCAAGTGTTTAAAGTAGAGTAGGTTTTTATACAACTGATTCACCCCCCCTCTTAGTTGTATGCCCTAGATCCAACACAAATATCTCTCCTTCGGTTTCCCCCACAGTCTCTGGATCTAAAGGAGAAGAAAGAATACATGAGAAAGAAGCAGAGGTGAAGGAAAAAGAAGATGACAGTACCAAGGTTGTGGAAGCAGAGAAAGCTCCAAAAGACAGTTCTGTGACTGCAGAAGAAAAGAAGAATCTGTCTCTGGCAAGAGACATTGCAGAAACTGTCAAAAAGTTCTTAGACAAAGAGACAATGGAAATTGATGAACCAGAACTTCTGCAAGGGCCATTTAATTTTGACTCTCTTTCTCCGGTACAAACAATGAAGATAGCTTCATTTGCAAATGCGAAGGCCAAAGAGAAACTACTAAAATCTCACATGGAAGACTGTGGGCTTATAGAGGTAGCATTTGAAGTATTGGAAAAGATTATGCCATCTTTTCAAAAGGATCCCACAGCCTCTTCCTCCGATAATCTCAAAACTCTAGTCAATAGTGTTAGCAAACATTTTAATTCTCTAGAGAAATCAGCTGAGGAGAAGGTCAGGAAATAATTTTTGGATAAGAGATTCTCAGAGCTACAAGGGTTAATATCAAATGACAGAAGAGTTATGGGTATTGGGATAAAAAGTTTGGAAAATGCCCTTAAGGATGGAGGTGATGTATACAAATTTTGTATATCCTAGTCTAAAACAATAGTGGCGATTGAGAAGAAAATGAAAGAATAGGCAGATAAACTGATAAAACTTTCTCAAAATTTTGATCCACTTACTACATCCATAATAAATCAAGAATGTCAAATGGTTGCAGTTTTGAATGAAATTAAGAAGCTTGAAAAAGAGAAGAAAAGCAGAATCAATAGGTTGAGTGAGCTCAGAGGGATAATTGTTCCTAAGTTAGAGGCCATGCATGAGGTAATAAAAGAAGCTCAAATCATAGCCTGGACCAATGATCCAATAGATCTAAAAAGGGTAGATGCATTTGCATTTCTGTTGAGCGGTCATATATCAATTTTGAACAGAATGAAGCAAAGTTGGGCTACAAAAATCATTCAATTGAAAACAACTTTTGCAGACATACTTCAGTATATGTAAGTATTCCATATGTATATACTTATGCGGACAAGATTTTGAGAATTTTGGTGTGCGGACCCTACCCTTTGCCATTGATGTCAAAGGGGGAGTGAAGAGTAGTGAAAAATGAGGAATCCAACTAAGGGGGAGCTTCGGTAAATGTACATAGAGATAGAGCATCAGCTAAGGGGGAGTATAGTGTGACACTTAGTCATTTTTCACTAAGTGTTGCCATCAATGCCAAAGGGGGAGATTGTTGGCAAGAGACACTATATGGACTCATGAATGTTGTCATTGATGGCAACAAAGGTTATCCCACACATCTGCAAGACATGATAGGTCCTCACTGAAAGTCAGATTGAAGAAGTGTTGAGGTCCGGTATACAAGAACAAAGCAGTCAGTAAGGTCCGACAGACAGGTCCGGATCTCTCAATAGAAGTATCTCAGTGAAGTGCAGATTTGGGGAAGTCAAGAGGAGTATCTTGACTGATAGATTCCAGGGTTTGATCCTCCGGTGTGCAGAGGATAAAGAAATATGAATGCTTGAGTGTCAGGTTCCCAAGTGACAGTGTGAACAGAGGAAGAACTGACTGGCAGAACATCGGACATTATTTCGGATGTGTTACTGATGATGGAAAAGGTTCTTAAGGCATAAGTTATGGTTGGATGACGTGATTGATGACTTCTACAAGTATATGCTTGATCCGCATTACTTGGTGTGCAAGGATTCAGCCGACAGATTAGAGTTTGAGGAATTATTAACTGTTCTGGATGCCGACTAGAAAGGTGATGAAATCACTTGTGCAGATATATATATATATATATATATATATATATATATATATATATATATATATAGGATTGATTTAGTTGCGAGGGGTGTCGTGGTTTTTGATGATGAGCTAAGAAAAGCAGTAGAGCTGAATAAAAGCAAAAAGGAAGGTCCAGTATGTAAAGGAGAGCAGCACAAAAGAAGAGGAAAGATGAAGTGCAGTAGATCAGTGTACAGAGCCTAACTAGAACTAAACTCCAGCATATGTTGATGCTCCTTATCAGTTCAAGTATTGTATTACACTCTTTATAAATTGTAGATAGTGTGTCTCTTGTAGGCAGTGTGCCTCTTGTGAGCAGTGTGCTCGGGCAGTGAGCCCTAATTGGCAAGTGCCATTTTGTATTTCCATTCTTCTAACAGAGAATACAATCTTGGGTTAATCACCCCGTGGTTTTTTCCCTTAACAGGGTTTCCATGTCAAAAATATTGTGTCATGTGTATTTCCATTTCATGGTTATGTTTGCTTATTTGAATTAATGCTGCATTGATTATTAAGAAAGTCCAGAAAGCAGAAATAATTAGGATAACTGATTCACCCCCCTCTCAGTTATCAACAGTGAATATGTCACTTGGTGATGGATGTTTTTCTACAGTGGTTGTAGGTGTCATGGTAAGGCTTTTGGATTATGATTCTTATATGTTGTGAAATTATTTTGACATCTTAAGTTCCATTGTTAGAGGATGGTTATCTTCATGTGATTGGAGATGGTATTATGACTTGTTGGTTTTAATAGATAAATCTTAATTCAGTGCTTGTTTGGTATTGTGCCATGATGGACTCTTTTTTCTAAGATTGGAGTTTTGGCATGATGGTGCCCTTTGGCAAGATATGTTCATTGGAGCAGGTAGAGATCTCTTAGGAGGAGATGTGAGATAATGATGTCATGTGTGTTCTTGGATTTTGCAGATGTGCAGTGGGAACTTTAATAGTGGTCTAGTGAATTTCTCTTTGGTTTTGAGTATTAATCATTTGCTTGAAGCTTCATGATTTTGCAGGATGCATTTGAAGTTGGCATGAATTGGTTGATGGATGCTCATGGATACTAGAGAGACTTGAGGCGAGGCTAGAGATCTCTTGTTGTGGGGATCATGTGTTGGAATGATGAAATTTCAGTAGAAAGATGGAGGAGCCTTCACCTAGTTATGGACACGAGTTCATGTTTGGACTTGAGAGGAGATTGTTCTTAGAGAGAGTCTATGAGGCTCGATGTATCTCAGTGGATCATTCTCATTCCCCACTTTCAATTCACTCAACAGAAAATGATTTGATAGGTATTGCCCATGCTGTTTCAGATTAATTTTGTTTTATGCTTTGATTTCTCATGGATATGGATCTTAAGCTAAAGTTTCTAGTTCTGGAGGGTTCATTTGAGGAGTATTTGGCATGGTTATCTCCTTGGGTATATGGTTTGATTTATGAGAAGTTTTGGAGATATTATTGGGTTGTATTCCTATTTTTTGGAATGGAGTTTTTGTGAAGGAGATATTACTTGGCACAACTTAGCACTTGGTGGTGTTGGTAGAAGGACATGATATGATTTACAATTTCTCTTTATGGTCTCACGTTTCTTCCTAGAGGTTCTTATTCATCTAGTATGATCACTAGTTTTGTGATCATCTATTGTTGTTGTACTTTATTGTTTTTTAGCAATAGTATGTGTTCTTTTAATGTATATAGTTTGAGACGTGGAGGACTTAGGAGAATGGAGGAGATCAAAGGTGAGAGTGAGTAGAAAACTATTTGTGGAAGTATGCTCTATTTTGCAGCAGGTTGGATGCAAAATAGGTTGGTGGTGTTGGTAGCAGGACATGATATGGTTTACAATTTCTCTTTATTGTCTCACATTTCTTCCTAGAGGTTCTTAGTCATCTAGTATGATCACTAGTTTTGTGATCATCTATTGTTGTTGTACTTTATTGTTTTTTAGCAACAGTATGTGTTCTTTTAATGTATATAATTTGAGATGTGGAGGACTTGGGAGAAGTGGAGGAGATCAAAGGTGAGAGTGAGCAAAAAACTATTTGTGGAAGTATGCTCTGTTTTGCAGATCATTGTGATTTTTCTTTGTATTACATGATTTGATAAGTGTTGATTGGTAGAGTGTGAGTTGCTTTGGTTGGCATTACTCATGCACTATGATTCCTAGGATATATGTGATGCAGAGGTAAGGAATTGTTGTAGAAGTTCACTCAACTTTCTCCAAAAAGGTTTACAAGGTGTTTGTGTTTACAAGCCTCACAAGGCTGCTCCAGGAATCAACTTAGCCTAGGATCACCCTCTGGTGTCATCCACTCAGGCTACTCACCACTCACTTTGGGGAGTCACAGCTCAACCCAACTTAGAAGCACAACCCACCTTCAAAAGCTCAACACCTACTACCAATACCTCTACCAACATGGACAACAACATCCATTTAACATACACTTACCTATGACATGCAGGGAACAAGGTCACTGACCAAAAAACTACCATTCCACTCCTAACAAGACAGTGGACATCAAACTTCTGTATGACTGTCTTTTGACAGTGCCAAGAAAGCTTATACCTTGTAGCCTTTATGAACAAACTAGCTCTAACTCCCCTATCCACAAGAATCTTCACACCAACCACCACATGTATCTATTGAGGATAGGACCAACAACAATTTGCTGACAAAATAACTACAATCTGTATTATATAGGACTGTGGATAGCAATTACCATGTGATTGTCTGGCAACAATGTCAAAAAGAAGACCATTCTCATGTAGCATAAACATTGATTAAACCTCCAATAACCTCCCAAAGGCTTCACATGGCCATTAATGCCTAATGCATAACAAATGCCCCATGTGAAAAGAAATCATTTTCCCACATGCAGACCCACATTGTACGATACAGGACATAAGACAACAAATAACTAGGTGACTGTCCTATGACAGTGTCAAGGAAAACTACTTCTCTGTATTTCACATAAAACCAAATTCTCTGACCTTCCAATGATCATGTAGACCTATTACCCATCAAATCATCCAAGATGGATTCATTACCTGCAGCAAAAGTATAGAACCGTACTTTGTCAGCATGGATTAGGACAATAGACTATTTTTCCTATCAGCAAACTATTTTTTCCTTCTAGAAACCATTCTAGCTTGAGGGTAGGAGAAAGATATGTTTCAAAGACCCTTTGTCTGGATCAGTAGGGCTCTTGTGCAAGTCTACACAGAGAGCAATCACCATTTGATCAATCTATGATTATTCTTGCACTTTCCTGTCTTCTGCCTTTTCGAAACTAACTAGTCACTGTCTTTTTTACTAGATAGCAGCATACCAACCACCATGGAGGAAGGAAAACCACAATACAAACATCAAAAACATAAAAACTACTTTGTCTTCCTCCATTCTACCAAGAAATGGGCGACCATCTTCAGAGAATAGAGGAAAATTGCTCCATTCTATCTCAAAACCCTAGATAAGGAGGGTTTAAACCAATTTTTGCAAAATGGAATGAAACAAACTCCACAAAATGTTTCAAGAGCTAAGATTACATGCAAACGGAAGCCACTTCAAAGATCTAAAGCATTTTCCAAAACTTATTTCCTTAGCATTCCGTACCTGGCCGTACAAGATGGTTGTTTTCACCAAAAAACATAAAAACACAGTTTTCTCCTCAATCAACTCCTCCTCTTATTCATTATATGGCATGTTTAAACAAAAATCAAGTTTATAGGAAGTTTCTAACCTTTGCACTTCCTATTCTTGTCCATACAACTTCCCATGAAGGCAATAAATCGATGGAAAAGCTTATTTTCTTAAAAAACTCCAAGTTTCTAAAAGAGAAATCCTAGAAAATAGGACTTATCAAACACTCTCATGGACTAGTCAATCTAAATGACTAAGTCTTTATTACAAAATATCAAAATGGCTTTCAAAGTCTTAGAGGTAACAAATTAACATGAAAACAACTAGGAAAAAACCAACACAATGATTAAACTGTGGAGCTCCTGTACCATACTCCCCCTGTAGGAAGAACTCAAGTCCCTTGAGTTGCCAACTGTTGAAGTGTTATGCCATGCTTCAAGATATCTGCTTCAGTCATCCAGGTGGCCTCTGAATTAGGAAGATCCTTCCATTTCACCAAGTAGTTCTTATAGACACCTCTCTGAGTCTTCTTGATAACTTTAGAATCTAGAATGCACTCCAACTGTAAAGGTTTGTCTGGAGGCAAATCTTTGATCCAATCAACATCTTCAGCCACCACATCTGATCCACTTTCATTAGGCAATGGAGGTCTACAAGGAAAAAGATCACAAACATTGAAAATTGGAGAGATACCAAGGCCATTTGATAGCTCAATCTCATATGCATTTGGACCGAATTTGTGCACTATTTTGCATGGCCCAATCTTCTTCATCAAGAGTCTAGTTGGCTGACCCTTAGGCAACCTTTCTTTCCTCAGATATGCCATAACTAAGTCACCAAATTTGAACTGTACTTCTCTTTTCTTCAAATCTGCCCTTTCTTTGTACTTTGTGACTGATTTTTCTAGTTGCAACTTGACTTGATCATGAACTATTTTCATGGAGGTAGCAAAATCTTCACCAAGTGCACTCCTTCTATCCCAACCTTGGAGATCCTTTAGCTCAAGTGGCCCTCTTGGATGAAAGCCATAAACTATCTCAAAAGGACTTTTACCAGTGCTCCTATTCCTTGAATCATTGTAGGCATATTCAGCCTGACTGACAATGAAGTCCCATGCCAAACCATGCTGCTTTGTAAGGCACCTTAGAAGGTTTCCAAGTGATCTATTAACCACCTCAGTCTGACCATCAGTTTGTGGATGGTAGGCTGATGAAAAGGACAACTGTGTGCCTAGCTTCTTCCACAAGGTCCTCCAGAAGTGACCTACAAACTTAGAATCTCTGTCAGTTATAATGGACAATGGTAAACCATGTATCCTTACTACCTCTCTGAAAAATAGACCTGCAACATGAGATGCATCATTTATGTATTTACATGGCACAAAATGAGCCATCTTGCTGAACCTATCAACAATAACAAACACACTATCCACCCCTCTGGCTATCCTGGGTAACCCAAGCACAAAATCCATGCTGATACTTTCCCAAGGTCTGTTGGGAATGGGAAGGGGCTGGTATAGGCCTGCATTTGAAGACACACCTTTGGCTCTTTGACAGATTGCACAACTAGCTACATATTTTCTCACATCTGATTGCACCTTTGGCCAAAAATAGAACCTTGTGACTTCATCTAGTGTCTTGTCTAAGCCAAAATGTCCTCCTAAAGAACCATTATGCTTCTCCTTGATGATGTTGTCTTGCATGGAGCACTTAGGGACACACAATAAACTGCCCTTAAACAAGAGGCCTTCCTGCAAAATAAAATCTGCATACTCTCCATGGAATGTGTTAGCCAAGTTCATACAAACATCATAAGCCTCTTTGAAATCTGAATCTTCTTTATATAGCTCCTTCAAATAGTCAATACCCATGCTTTCTAACTGAATTTCATGGATAATAAGTAACCTCCTACTCAATGCATCAGCCACCTTATTAGAGACACCTCTTTTGTGCTTAATTGTGAAGGTATAAACTTGTAGATGTTCCATCCATTTAACATGTCTATGGTTCAATTTTTCTTGACTATTTAGAAAGCTTAAAGCATGATTGTCAGTAAACACAATAAATTCTTTGGGCAGCAAATAATGTCTCCATTTATTAAGAGCTTGCACCATTGCATAGAGTTCTAAGTCATAGGTAGAATACCTTTGCTTGGCTTCATTCAACTTTTCTGAAAAGAATGCCACTGGATGTCCTTCTTGGCTGAGAACAGCACTAATAGATTGCTGACTTGCATCACACTCAACAACAAATACCTTATCAAAATCAAGGAGTACTAAGGTAGGTAACTCAGCCACCTTTGTTTTCAACAACTCAAAACTATCATCAACTTCCTTTGTCCACTGGAATCTACATTTGACTCCACCCTTGATGGTGTTGAGGATGGGAGCACTAATGTGACTGAAACCTCTGATAAACTTCCTATAGAAAGTCGCCAATCCATGGAAACTTCTCACATCTCCCACTATTTTTGGGGTAGGCCAACTGAGAATAGCCTTAACCTTAGAGGGATCCATCTTCAAATAGCCCTTAGAAATGACAAATCCTAGGTATACAAGTTCAATTTTCATGAACTCACATTTGTCTAAGTTGATCATCAACTTGTGCTCATGCAGCTTCTCCAACACCTGACCAACATGCTTCACATGGTCTTCCCTTGTCCTGCTAAAGATTAGTATGCCATCAAGATAAACAATAACAAATTTACCAATGAATTCAACCAATACCTCATTCATCAAGCGCATAAATGTACTTGGCGCATTGCTAAGACCAAATGGCATAACAAGCCATTCATAAAGACCTTCATTGGTCTTGAAAGCAATCTTCCATTCATCTTTCTATCTGATCTAGATTTGATGATATCCAGATTTCAAATCAATCTTTGAGTAATAGCATGATCCTCCCAGATAATCCAAGAGATCTTCAATCCTTGGCATTGGAAATCTGTATCTTATGGTGATCTTGTTTATGGCCCTAGAATCTGTGCATAGCCTCCACTTTCCATCCTTCTTAGGAGCAAGTACACTTGGAACTGCACAAGGACTTAGACTCTTCCTAATCAGCCCTTTCTCCAGGAGATCTTGAATTTGCCTTGCTGTGGAATCAGCTTGTATGCAGCCTTGTTAGGTAATGTAGCACTAGGTATTAAGTCAATTTGATGACTAATATCCCTCATGGGTGGTAAGGAGTTGGGAACTTCTTCTACCACAAGGTCTTGATACTTATCTAGAAGTTACTGTACTTCCAATGGAATCTCCTTCTGTTTTTGATCTTGCTGATCTGATCCACTATTGGGCTTCATGACCAAGGCATACCCCTGATTGTCATTCTCCTTCAAGATGTTTAGGAACTCATTGCCATTCACCAACATGACACTGCTGTTATTTTCCTTTCCCTGGGGTTGCTCCAACAAAGGATCCATTTTGAATGCTCTTCCATTCTTGGTGATGACATAAGTGTTCTTCTCACCATCATACTGAGCTTTAACATCATACTGCGATGGGCAGCCAAGAAGTAGGTGACATGCATCCATAGGTATGATTTCACATAGCACTTTGTCCTTGTAGTCACCAATTGCAAATTCAACCCAAGTTTGTTCCTCCACCATGAAACTTTGGTTCTTGTTCAACCAAGAGATCTTGTGAGGACTGATATGAGGTAGCCTCTTCAACTTGCACTTCTCAACCATCTCAGTGGATACCACATTCTCAGTAGACCCTGAATCCACTATGATTTTGCAAAGTTTCCCATAGGCTAGGCCTTGGGTTCTGAAAAGATTCTTTCTCTGAGGGGGCTCTTGCTTCAATGGTATCTTCAACATAGACCTTTTTATCATCATACTCTCTCCATCTAAAACAGGTGTAGCACTTCCCATTGGTGAATTCACACTTTCACAGTCATCATCTTTCACTAACTGATTTCTCTTCCCACTGTCATGAGAGCTGCTAGCTTTCCCTGGACATTTGTTCATTGTATGGCCAACTTGGTTGCAGCCATAACATCTTCCAGTGAAGACTCCTGGTCCTCTACCTCCTCCACCATTTTTGCCTCTACCATTATGACTTCTACCACCTCTAAAACCTCCTCTATGCTCTGTTGCTGATTGTGTTTCTTGCTGACTGTTATTTTTAGTTTTGTTGAACTGTCCACGACCAAAATTGCCTCTACCTCTTTGGTTTCTACCACCTCTACCTCTGGCACTTTGTTCACCCTTCCTTCTCAGCTTTTCCTCTACTCTGGAGGCCAATAAGAAACATTCATCCACTATTTTTGGTAACACCAAGCTTATCTCATCTTGCAGATTGTATTTCAGTCCATTCAGGTACCTAGCCACCATCCCTTTTTCATCTTCATTATGATTTGCCCTCATACTAAGTCTATGAAATTCTTCTGTGTAGGCAGCCACATCCATGTCTTTTTGTCTCAAATTCTAAAATCTCCTTATGATTTGAATCTCATAGTTAGGTGGCATGAACTTGCTTCTGAGCATAGCCACCATTCTGCTCCATTTAGTGATGGGACTCTTCCCAATATTCTCCCTCTCACTCTGCATATAGTTCCACCATACAAGTACAGAACCTCTTAGCCTTGTCTTGGCAAACTTGACCTTTTTGCTATCATTGAACTCCTTGTAATCAAAGAAGTTGCACATAGCTTCTATCCAGTCAGTGAGAACATCTCCATCCAACTTGCCATGAAAAGTAGGCACTTCCATCTTGGGATCACCACTGTCTCCATGAGCACCCTTAAGTGCATTCAAGAAGGCTTTCTGATCTACAGACATATCTTGCTCCAGAGGATCCTCTTCTGCCTCTATTTCTTCATTTGTGTCTGAAGAACTTCCCTCTTCTTTGGTCTTGCCTTTAGACTTCTTCTCTTCTTGCAATTTTGCTTCTTGCAATCTTGCCTCAACCATCTCTTCCACCAACTTCTTGATGGCATCTTGACTCATTGTCTTGGGAGGCATTGTACTAGCCTCTGTTTCAATTTCCTCTTCTGACATACACTTGCTTCCAATCAGAATATTGGCTCTGATACCAATATGATGCAGAGGTAAGGAGTTGTAGAAGTTCACTCAACTTTCTCCAAAAAGGTTTACAAGGTGTTTGTGTTTACAAGCCTCACAAGGATGCTCCAGCAATCAACTTAGCCTAGGATCACCCTCTGGTGTCATCCACTCAGGCTACTCACCACTCACTTTGGGGAGTCACAGCTCAACCCAACTTAGAAGCACAACCCACCTTCAAAAGCTCAACACCTACTACCAATACCTCTACCAACATGGACAAAAACATCGATTTAACATACACTTACCTATGACATGCAGGGAACAAGGTCACTGACCAAAAAACTACCATTCCACTCCTAACAAGACAGTGGACAGCAAACTTCTGTATGATTGTCTTTTGACAGTGCCAAGAAAGCTTATACCTTGTAGCCTTTATGAACAAACTAGCTCTAACTCCCCTATCCACAAGAATCTTCACACCAACCACCACATGTATCTACTGAGGACAGGACCAACAAGAATTTGCTGACAAAATGACTATAATCTATATTATATAGGACTGTGGACAACAATTACCATGTGACTATCTGGCAATAGTGTCAAAAAGAAGACCATTCTCTTGTAGCATAAACATTGATTAAACCTCCAATAACCTCCCAAAGGCTTCACATGACCATCAATGCCTAATGCATAACAAATACCCCATGTGAAAAGAAACCATTTTCCCACATGCAGACCCACATTGTACGATAAAGGACAGAAGACAACAAATAACTAGGTGACTATCCTATGACAGTGTCAAGGAAAACTACTTCTCTGTATTTCACATAAAACCAAATTCTCTGACCTTCCAATGATCATGCAGACCTATTACCCATCAAATCATCCAAGATGGATTCATTACCTGCAGCAAAAGTACAGAACCATACTCTGTCAGCATGGATTAGGACAGTAGACTATTTTTCCTATCAGCAAACTATTTTTTCCTTCTAGAAACCATTCTAGCTTGAGGGTAGGAGAAAGATATGTTTCAAAGACCCTTTGTCTGGATCAGTAGGGCTCTTGTGCAGGTCTACCTTCTTCCAAAACACAGAGAACAATCACCATTTGATCAATGTATGACTGTTCTTGCACTTTCTTGTCTTCTACCTTTTCCAAACTAACTAGTCACTATCTTTTTGACTAGATAGCAGCATACCAACCACCATGGAGGAAGGAAAACCACAATACAAACATCAAAAACATAAAAACTACTTTGTCTTCCTCCATCCTACCAAGAAATGGGCGACCATCTTCAGAGGATAGAGGAAAATTGCTCCATTCTATCTCAAAACCCTAGATAAGGAGGGTTTAAACCAATTTTTGCAAAATGGAATGAAACAAACTCCACAAAATGTTTCAAGAGCTAAGATTACATGCAAATGGAAGCCACTTCAAAGATCTAAAGTATTTTCCAAAACTTATTTCCTTAGCAGTCCGTAGCTGGTCGTACAAGATGGCTATTTTCACCAAAAAACATAAAAACACAGTTTTCTCCTCAATAAACTCCTCCTCTTATTCATTATATGGCATGTTTAAACAAAAATCAAGTTTATAGGAAGTTTCTAACCTTTGCACTTCCTATTCTTGTCCGTACAACTGCCCATGAAGGCAGTAAATCGATGGAAAAGCTTATTTTCTTAAAAAACTCCAAGTTTCTAAAAGAGAAATCCTAGAAAATAGGACTTATCAAACACTCTCATGGACTAGTCAATCTAAATGACTAAGTATTTATTACAAAATATCAAAATGGCTTTCAAAGCCTTAGAGGTAATGAATTAACATGAAAACAACTAGGAAAAAACAAACACAATGATTAAACTGTGGAGCTCCTGCACCAGTATGTATGTCTTCGGTAGATTGTTCTTCATTGGACTATAGTATCAAGGGTCTCCAGATTTTTTGCACATTAATGGTTTTCGTGTGTTTTCTTATCATGGGAGATGGTAACTTTGAGTAGGACAGTGAATTACATAGGGATGAGAGCTACAGTATGGGTTGGATATGTCATGTGCAAAAGTTCTATCAATGGTGGTTTTTTAGTTGGATGTAAACAACTAGCTGTGGTTGTTATTCTAATTGTTCTGGAGCATTCGTGCTTGATCATGTTTTGGAGGTGTTTGGACTTTAGATTTGTGTTCTGGTAATGGGTTTGAAGTTTACACTTTGGTGAATGTTGCAGATGCACTGACAAAGCCAGTGAGCATAGAGAAGTTCAGATGGTGTTCGAGTTCCATGGGCCTTGAGGCCTGATCAACTAGCTTCTATAGACTCTTGATAGGTCTTTGACAAGTGGAAGAATGTTGGGATTAAGGTCTCTTAACCTTAGAGTCATTTCTAGAGTTTCCTAGTTTTTAGGAGGTGGAAAAGTAGTTTTGCTTTTTGCTTTTTCGGAAATGGTGTTTTTAAGAAATCCTAGAAAAAGTTGTTTTGTGCTTTTTGCTTTTTGCTTTCTCTCAAAAAGTTGTTTTTTTGCATTTTGTTGAGAAAAACAAGTGCCACCTCGGTTGACCTTGGGTCTTGTTTAGTAGGTTTCTATTGTAGGAAGTTATCGTTTATGGAAAATCTTAACCTTATGTCTTTGGAGCGCCCATGAAGAGGATATGCTTTGTTTTTTGGAAATTTGATTTGTAAAAGATTTTCATGTTGGAAAAGATTTTCGATTTGGAAAAGATTTTCAATTTGGAAAAGATTTTAAAGTTGGAAAATATTCTTTTTTGGGAAGTGGACACCTAGGAAAGAAAGCATAAGCTTTTCTAATTTTAAAATAGATTTGAAAGCGGATGCTTTGTATGCTTTTGTAGAGGATTTGGTGGAGAAAGCTAAGATAACTTTTTGAGGGCACTTTTCTTTTGCAGCTCTTGCATTATGTTATATTCGAGGGTGTTCGAAGAGGTTTTTTCATATAGGGGTTATGCTATCAGTTTTCCTCCAAAGAAGCAAGATGTAAATCTCCATGTTAAGGCTTTGAGCCTACAAGTGTATTGTTAGATTAATAAATTGGTTCGATGCTTTGGAGTGTGGGGTTTTTTACCTGAAAGGGTTTTCCCCATGTATATGGTGTTTCTTCTTTTGTGTCTATTTTCTTCTTCTTTCATGATCTTAAAGTGTTGATTTACATGCTGTTATTCTCCTGAAATTTTCTTAGATCTGTAAGCTACATTATCGTTCCTTTAAGGGTTAATGTGATGGGAAATCAACTATGCTTATTTCCGCTTTAAGGGCATAGTAGTATGTGCTTGCATCAAGTTATTGAATATATGTTTAAGTAAAATATAGGATGTTGTAAGGTGCATGTTGGGTTCTCTTTCCCTTTCAGCATTGACCCCAAAGGGACTTGGTATAGGTTGGCAAAGACAAGGGAACTTGAGTCACAATTCATAGGGCATTACCCTAGTGGTCCAATAAAGTTTGGAGGTGTACCACATATAGGTCCACTTTATTAGTTAGTGGCTAAATCTGCATTAATACATTTGAACTCACTAAAGATCTAGTGTGACTAGGAAAATTCATATCAACACAGTTATTGTTAGAAATGAAGGTAAACAACTATCAATGGAAAACTTATTACAACTATAATATAGATGTTTAATTGTGTAGAACCAAAATGGAGATGGTATGAAATCAACACAAAGAAATAACAAAATATAAGATCAAACACATAACACAATGTGTAGATGGAGAAACCCTTTCGGGAAAAAACCTCCACACAAGAAGAGATGGACCAGTTTGTATTAACTCCAATAGAGTTTACAATACAACACTATCAATCTCCTCTTAGTCTTCAATCCAATAGCACCTATAATACACATTCACAACTATAATACAATGCCCTCATTAAAAGAGTGTTTCCTTCTAGGGCAAAAAACCCTAACATAACCTCTACCGTCAGATATGTGACCTAATGATCAACGATCTAGATTTACAATGGTAATTTATATATAAAATGTGTCTTTTGATGGTGTTGCCCCCATACCCCCACCAGGGCGCTCGGCCCTTGGACCCCCCATCAAGGGGATGGTCCCCCCATACCTCATAGGGGGAGTACCCCTGCACCCCCTGGATAACCTATCTCTGACAGGTATTGGGATCAAACATGCAGACGAAACAAGATCGCTACTTGGTGAATACTTCATCCCTTATGAATGATTTACAAACAATATTAAGAATAATTAATTACATAGGATTTACAAGGTTGATGGCACCTTAATCCTAACATTCTCCCACTTTACATCATACATTGCAAATACATCCATAGGAAAAACATAAAACAACTAAGCACTAGGAACAAGGCCCATGGCCTTCCTGTAACACGTAAATGTTTTTGTGCTCATAGATTTAGTAAGTGAATCTGCAACATTCTCTTGAGTGTCAACCTTCTTCAGCTCAATCTACCCATTAGAAATCATTTCACGAACAAAATGGTATTAAACATCCACATGCTGAGTATGTGCATGATACATGGGGTTCTTGGCCAAACATTTTGCACTCTGGCTATCACAACCAATCTGAATAATCCTGCAATCAAAACCACTGCATGTACACAATCTCTGTAACCAAACTACCTCCTTAGAGACATGAGTAGCAGACATATACTCTATTGCAGTGGTGGATAAAGCAATGGTGGGCTGCCTTTTACTCATCCAACTCATAGCTCCTCCAAACAAATTAAACACATAGCCAGTAGAGGACCTTTGACTATCCAAGTCACCTGCCCAATCTGCATCAACAAAACCATGTATGTCCAATGTCTTATCCACACTATTACTACTAGAATAAACCAAACACTAATTAGAAGTACCACACAACTATCTTAACACTTTCTTTACAAAATTCCAATGTTGTTGATGTAGAGGCAAATTGGATAGGAGAAGATAGACAAGAAAGACAAGGTTCTATTACACCCAAAAGCCCAAAATCAAAGGTCTTTACACAAAAGTGGGAACAATAGTCAGGGGATTTGATTTCTTCATGGAAAAGGTGTTTTTAGATGTTGTGGGACCCATTCCAACCAATGGATAAGACAGACCAAACTTCTGGTTAGCACTTCCTTCACAAACCTAAGAAATGGCTTGTAGCCCTACAAAATGACAATAGTCCTGATAACTCTTGACTCAGACCTTCAAATGCAAATTTTAGACAATCAGTAGATACCCATTATGGCCCCTTATTACATATCCCAAATTGGGTATGGGTTGTTTTGGATGGTATGCCTCAACCAATAGCCCCTCCTGATGCCTTAGAGCCCCAATTAGGCCAAAATTACAAAGAGACTACCCTAAAACGCATGCACAAAACTCCACCAAGGGTTTGAACATTTAGAATACATGTGAAAACAAAGATTTTTTTGGGTTTTGTACTTCTACTCTCTGTTGTTCCCAAAAATGCATCTATGGTTCCTTCAATGTGCCTTTAAACACCACCTAACACATGGTTTTGTTAGGTTTTTCACAAAGAAAACTCCTTCTCTTCAAATTTACTACCAAAAATCCATTGTAATATACTAATAGAGATCTATTGCAACCCATTCCACTGATCCAAGGTGAATCAAGTCAGTGGAATGGCAAGAAAATACATATTTTCTATTAAAACCCTAGTCTAGGTTATGGCAGACTGTCTTCAGAGAAATGCAGTTTATTTACACACAGAAGAGTTTAAAAACTTCTAACCAAATGAAAATGAAACCTAGTTCATACCTCCAACATCCCACCAACTCATGCTTTATGAATCTGCCGTACGGAAGAGTACTACAGCCTGCAACAATGAGTTTACACTGGAAAATGGGAAATCTGAACTTCTTTATTGGTTTTCTTCCTCCAAAAATCTTCTTTATCTATAATGATCACTGGCATGGATTAAAAGAAGCCTTATACATTACCTTGGAGTAGTTAGAGGGTGGTTGAGGTCGATGGAACAGCCTAGCCATCGAATTTCCTCTCTGAACTACTCTATTTTTCTAACTGCACAAACTAATTACATATGTTTGGCAGATTTACATCTATTGTTTGGCTTGACAATGTAATTAGGCTTTTAATATCACCTTAGACTCTTTGGACATGCCTTAGACTCTTTGAACATGCCTTAACAAGGCTTACAATCATGAAGACCGTATGACTGCCTATTACACCTTAGAGTTATTCCATCATGCCATGACAACAATATGTAGATATTTGGACATAGTCCTTATTACATGAATGAGAATGGTCTTCTAGGACCTTATTGGAACAAGACAACAAGACAAAAATGAACATCAAAACAAGTCATGAAGTTGAATGCCTCATGGAGGCCACCTTGGGTTAAGTGCTCCTGCACCATACACCCCACCTAGAAAAGAACTCATGCCACATGAGTGGATTATTTGTCTTGCTCCACCTTTATCCTCTACTACCTCATGTCTTCCCCATGATCTCTGGACTACAACCTGCTTCCATGGAATCAAAAAATCATGCCTAGCATTGTAGGCTCTACTCACACCTTGCCATGAGTGAGTTCTTGCAACCAGACCTATACTTTGCTTGCCATTCTTCCTTACTGTCATCTCTGCCTGAACACCTGCATTCAAAACCTTGGTTGATGCTTCTTGTACTACTGCTATGGTAGAATATGATTGTCTTTCAACTCTTGTTGGCTCTAGAGGACAAACAATGGTCCCTACTATGATAGCATCTCCTTCTTTCCAACCACCTTGTGGCTGCTTGTAGACTTGCTCTTTGACCTTCTTCTGATCCATCTCAAACATCACCATCTGATCTCCATCATCAAAACTGAAACCACCTTAAAACTTTGATTTTTGGCATCCCCACTCCTTGAGGTATCCTCAACTTTCCTTGTCTCTTCTTCATTGATCTTCACAAACTCTTTCTTACTCACCAAGATGACCTTAGTTGCCTTCTTTGCTTCAGCATCCTCCTGTAATGGTGTCATCACAAAAGTCCTCCCATCCTTCTTGATGGTGTATGTGTTAGCATATCCATCATATAATGATTACCTATCAAATTGCCATGGCCTACCTAAAAGTAGGTGACAACATTCCATGGACAAAATGTCACATAAAACCCTATCCTTATATTCTCCAATTTGAAAATCAACATATGCTTGTTCATCTACCAAAAGTGATTGACTATCACTTACCCAAGATGCTTTGTAAGGAGTTTGATGAGGAATCCTTTCTAGGTTCAATTTATCCACCATTTCCCTAAACACCATATTATCAGTTGAACCAGAATCTATTACTACCTTGCATACTTTACCTTTTCTTTTGCAGTTGGTCCTGAAAAGTGCTCTCCTTTGTGTCATCTCCTTGTCCTTGGATGTCTTCAAGTGTGTTCTCCTTAGCATCAATGCTTCTCCATCTTGAACTGGGGCTGCACTCCCAATTGGAGAGTTAACACTTTCATCTACCTCCTCTTCTTGCACATATTGAACCCTCTTTTAATTCTTCCTATCACCTCCTGATGGTGAACCTTACCTTTCTGGACATTTGAATGTTGTGTGACCACTTTCATTACAATGATAACATCTCCCAATGAAAATATTAGAACTTCTGCCTCCACCTCTTGTGCCTCTAAATCCCCCTCTAAAATCAAAAACTTGGTCCTTATTTCTGCTTGTGTCTCCTTTGTCTTCTTGGGTTGGTCTTGTTCCTCTTCCTCTGTTTTGTTGCTCACCTTTCCTCTTCAACTTCTCTTCAGCACTTAATGCTACTTGAAAGCATTTTTCCATGGTTTTAGGGGTTAATAAACTTATCTCATCTTGAATATTAAACCTCAAACCATTTAGATACCTTGCCACTTTATCTTTTTCATCCTCCATGTACCCACAACGAAGAGTGTATTTGTGAAACTCCTCGGTGTAAGTAGCCACATCCAAATCTCTTTGCTTGAGATTTTGCATCTTCTTGTAGATCTGCACCTCATAGTCTGATGGAAGGAATTGGGACTTGATCCTCTCCAACATTCTGCTCCATGAAGAGATCATACTCTTCCCATTCTTTACCCTCTCACCTTGGGTGTAATTCCACCATGTAAGGGCAATACCTTTGAGTTTAGTTTTTGCAAACTTAACCCTCTTATTTTTAGGAACTTCTTTGTATTCAAAGTAGTTGTTTAGAGCCTCAATCCAATCCATGACTTCATCAGTATTCATCTTCCCACTGAATATAGGAATCTCCATCCGAGCCTCTGAAGAATCCTTGCCAATTGCCTTGATGGCTTCAAGGAAATGATTTTGATCAGCCGGTACCTCTACCTCTTCTTTCTCTTCTTCTTCCTTCTCTTTTTCTTCCTCTTCATCAGAACCTTCATCTATCCTCTTCCCTATCCTCAATGCCTTCAACTCTACTTGGAGTGCTTCCTTGACTCCACGTTTGATCTTCTCTTCCATCTCCTTGAACTTCTTGACCACCTCGATGGTCATCCCCTTTGGAGGCATATTGCTAGCCTCTCCTTCACTCTCCTCTTTTGACATATAACAGGCCTTATACCACTAATAATAGAACCTTTTATGGCTCTGATACCACTATGATGTAGAGGCAAATTGCATAGGAGCAGATAGACAAGGAAACAAGGTTCTATTACACCCAAAAGCCCAAAATCAAAGGTCTTTACACAAAAGTGGGAACAATAGTTAGGGGCTTTGATTTATTCATGGAAAAGGTGTTTTTAGATGTTGTGGGACCCATTCCAACCAATGACTAAGATAGACCAAACTTCTGGTTAGCACTTCCTTCATAAACCTAAGAAATGGCTTGTAGCCCTACAAAATGACAATAGTCCTAATAACTCTTGACTCAGACCTTCAAATGCAAATCTTAGATAATAAGTGGATACCCATTATGGCCCCCTATCACATATCCCAAATTGGGTATGGGTTGTTTTGGATGGTATGCCTCAACTAATAGCCCCTCCCGATGCCTTAGAGCCCTAATTAGGCCAAAATTACAAAGAGACTACCCTAAAACTCATTCACAGAACTCCACCAAGGGTTTGAACATTTAGAATACATGCCAAAACAAAGATTTTTGTGGGTTTTGTATTTCTACTCTCTGTTGTTTCCAAAAATGCATCCATGGTTCCTTCAATGTGCCTTTAAACACCACCTAACACATGGTTTTGTTAGGTTTTTCACAAAGAAAACTCCTTCTCTTCAAATTTCCTGCCAAAAATCCATTGTAATATACTAATAGAGATCTATTTCAACCCATTCCACTGATCCAAGGTGAATCAAGTCAGTGGAATGGCAAGAAAATACATATTTTCTATCAAAACCCTAGTCTAGGTTATGGCAGACTGTCTTAAGAGAAATGCAGTTTATTTACACACAGAAGAGTTTCAAAACTTCTAACCAAATGAAAATGAAACCTAGTTCATACCTCCAACATCCCACGAACTCATGCTTTATGACTCTGCCATACGGAAGAGTACTACAACCTGCAACAGCGAATTTACACAGGAAAACAGGAAATCTAAACTTCTTTATTGGTTTTCTTCCTCCAAAAATCTTCTTTATCTACAATGATTGTTGACATGGATTAAAATAAGCCTTCTACATTACCTTGGAGTAGTTAGAGGGTGGTTGAGGTTGATGGAACTGCCTAACCATCGAATTTCCTCTCTGAACTACTCTATTTTTCTAACTGCAGCAAACTAATTACATCTGTTGTTTGGCTTAACATTGCCTTCAAACATGTTTACAATGTAATTAGGCTTTGAACACCACCTTAGACTCTTTGTAAATGCCTTAGACTCTTTGTACATGCCTTAACAAGGCTTACAATCATGAAGACTGTATGACTGCCTATTACACCTTAGAGTTATTCCATCATGCCATGACAACAATATGTAGATATTTGGACATAGTCCTTATTACATGAATGAGAATGGTCTTCTAGGACCTTATTGGAACAAGACAACAAGACAAAAATGAACATCAAAACAAGTCATGAAGTTGAATGCCTCATGGAGGCCACCTTGGGTTAGGTGCTCCTACACCAGCTGTCTACCAAGGTTAGACATAAACTTGCTTAAAACTCCCACTACTTGGGCAATATTTGATCTAGTGCAAACCATTGCATACATCAAACTTCCTACAACAATAGCATATGGCACATCAGACATATCCTCTAAATAATCTTAATTCTTAGGACATATATCTAATGAAATCTTAGTACCAACTGGTAAAGGAATTCTAACTAGATTACAATTATGCATGCCAAATCTGTGCAAAATAGTATTCACATACTTACTTTGTGATAACCAAAGCTTTCTATTACCTCAATCCCTCTTGATCTTTAATCCCAAAATATATCTAGCTGCCCCTAGATCCTTTCATGTCAAATGCATCTGAAATTTGAGCTTTCAACTCACTGATCATACCCTTGGTGTTACTGAAAATAACATATCATGCACATACAAGGCAATAATCAGAATATGATAATCAATACATCGAATGTAGACACAATGATCCTCTTCACTTCTAACAAATCCTAATTTAAAAACAAATGAATTAAAATTTTGGTACCACATTTTGCAGGATTGTTTTAAACCATAAAGAGATCTTTTTAACTTGCATATCCAGTGTTCTTTCCCTTTTACCTCAAAACTTGTAGGTTGTTGCATATAAATTTCTTCTTCTAGATCTCCATGCAAAAATGTCGTCTTAACATCCATTGTGTCAATTTCAAAATCATAAGCTACAACATTGGATAAAAGAAATATAGTAGAAGAAAATTTAGTAACAGGAGAGAAAATTTCACCGAAATTGACTCCCTCTCTCTGGGAGTAGCCCTTGGCTACTAGTCTACCCTTGTACTTCTGTAATGAATCGTTTGCTCCAAACTTCTTCTTGAAGACCCACTTACATCCTATGGCCTTTCTTCCTTTGGGAAAACGTACAAGATCCCAGGTGTCACACGAGTCTAAATCCATCATCTCCTCCTGCATGGCTATTTGCCAAGACTCACTATCATCTACATGAATAGCTTCCCTGTAGGATCTAGGTTCATTGTCAGTACTCAATAAAGTAAATACACAATGGAAATCTTGTGGGCTATACCTATCAACTGGGTTCAGTTGTCTTTTGGATCTTCTTAAGGCTGGAGTAAGAGCTTCTTCTTCATGTTCTTTTGTATGCTCAACTTCTTCTATAACAACAAAGTCTTCCTCATCTGAACTTTCACTTGAATCTTCTTCTTCTCCATCCCCTAATCCATCATTTTATTCTTCTTGATGTGCATTTGCTTTTTGTAAATCAAAATGCACTATCCTCTTCCTTTCTTTTTCTTCTAGTTGTGTAGGATTAGAAATAAATTTAAGTTCCCTAAAACTCACATCTCTAGAAAAGATAACTTTTTTGGTTAGAGGATCTCAAAGCTTATAACCTTTTACATTCTCACCATATCCAATTAAGATGCATTTCTATGCTTTTGGATCCAACTTAGATCACTTTTCCTTAAGCACATGAACAAAAGCCTCATAGACACAAACCCTTAAATGTGAAACAAAAGGTTTCTTACCTGTCAACACTTCATAAGGTGTCAAATCAAGAGCCTTACAAGGAGATCTATTTAACAAGTAACAAACAGTACTCACATCTTCTACCCAAAAATATTTATCCAACTATGCATCACTTAACATACTTCTAGCTCTTTCCATTATTGTTCGGTTCATCTTTTCTACAACACCATTTTTTTGTGGTGTATATGGAGTTGACTTTTGTCTTATGATACTTGCATGCTTACAGAACTCATCAAATTTCTTAGAGCAATGTTCCCCTCCATTGTTAGATCTTAATATTTTTATCTTCCTAATTAGTTCTCTACTAAGATTTTAAACTCCTTAACTTAGTGAAAACTTCAGATTTATGCTTCATAAAATAAATCCATGTGAATCTGGATACATCGTCAATGAAGGTAATGAAATAATGAGATTTTCTATTAGAATCATTATACATAGGTCCAAACACATTTGAATGAATAATTTATAATTTCTCTTTCGCTTTATTGATTCCTAAAGGAAAATAATTTATGTTTTGTTTACCAAACACACAATGCTCATAGAAAGCAAAGTGCTCATCAGAATAGGAGAAACCATCCAACAATTTTTTTATTCATAATTAATTTTAAAACATTTTCACTTGTGTGGTCCAATTTGCGGTGCCACAACATACATGTATTTTCAGCAGTTTCAATTACATTAGTGGATCTACAAACTGTAGTGGCCTCAAGCCTAAACAAAGTTCCCATCCTTGTTTCCCTAGCTACCACCAAGCTTCCTCTCACCAATCTACAACCATGCTTATTAAATGTTACATGCATTCCCGAATCATTCAACTTCAAAACAAAGATAAGATTTCTAGCTAGTCTAGGAATATGTAAAACACCAAGGAGGGTTTTAATCCTCCCATCACTGAAACACAACTGTACCTTTCCCGACCAACAATTAGATATATAGAGTTGTCCCCAAGGTAAACATTAACTCCATCATATTTCTCATATGTGGAGAACCATTCCTCATGAAGAGTTATATGATACAAGCAACCTGAGTCAATCAACCATTGTACATTAGACATAAAATTACATGTAGAAAGTAAAACTTCATCACTTGCATTTGAGGACTTTTCGGTAGAGGAATCCCACTGTTTCTTTGGGTTTCTGCATTCTTTCTTCACATGCCCCCTCTTACCGTAGTTCCAACACTTAACTCTATTCTTCTTCCCATGAGTTTTAGACTGGCCTTTTGATTCCTTAAGCCCCTTCTAATCTCCTTTTCGTCCTCTTTCCTTTGACCTCCCCCTAACATTAAGAGCATCCATTGAGCTATCTATAGACTTCTTCCTCATTTCCTATAACAACAGAGTTGCAACAAGGGCATCCATATTTAGATCTTCAAGGTTAGTAATGATAGCAAGAATAAAATACTCCCAAGACTTGGGCAAAGAACAAAGAAGCATAATACACTTATCTTCCTCATCTATCTTAACATCCATAGAAGCTAATTGAATCATAATCAAATTAAATGTATTCAAGTGATCAACTATCGAATCACCTTCCTTCATTTAAGGGAAAATAACTTTCTTTTGAGATACAATTATTTACCAAGCTCTTGGCTTGACAGATTTCACCCAACTGCTTCCATAAAGCATGTGTAGTCTTCTCAGTAGAGACATTCAACATGACAGAGTCTGCAAGGCATAATCAGATTATACCCTATGCCTTTTTGTCCATCTTGTCCCACTCATCTTGACTGATGGTATCAGGTTTCTTCTCTTTTGTCGTAGCCAACCATTGATCTCTTTCTTCAAGGAGGTCCTCCATTTTTAGCTTCCACATCTCATAACCCATTCCATTGAATTTTTTTATGTCTAATCGGGATGACGATGCAGCCATGGCTTCTACACAAATATGCTAAATAAGTTCAACTAGAAATCCCACTACAACTAAAAAAACCCTCACACTTCCACCCAAGACACAAAACTGGTCAGGCTCTGATACCAAATGTTAGAAATGAAGGTAAACAAATATCAATGAAAAACTTATAACAACTGTAATATAGATATTTAACTATGCAGAACCAAAATAGAGATGGTATGAAATTAAAACAAATAAATAATAAAACAAAAGATCAAACACAACATAGTGTGTCCATGGAGAAACCCTTTCAGGAAAAAACTCCACACAAGAAGAGATGCACCAATTTGTATTTACTTTAATAGAGTTTACAATACAACACTATCAATCTCCTCTTAGTCTTTAATCTAGCAACACTGTTGTTCTCAAAATCAGTTGCGCTCGTTTTTGAGAAATGGATGATATGATCTCACCCCCAAGTTAGTTTTTAGTTTAAAGTAAAGTTGTAATAATTGATAGGAAACGTCTCCTTGCTGAGAGGAGAGATTTATCTCATTGTACTGTGGTTGATATAACCATTTTGCCTTTAGTTAGTTGAAGACAAAATATTCACCCAACAGTTTTTGGTGACTCTACTGGGGAAGGAATGTGCAACTTGAAGCCTCAGGCTCTGAGTTGAAGCATTTTCGGTTCTTTTCCATTTGTTGCAAAATTTTGTTGAGCATACTACATTCTGGCAGATTCATGGTATACCAAAAGCAAGAGAGCTCAAGGTATTATTGATCCTGCATTTAAATTGATGCAGCAAAATAATTTTGTTTTTTTACCTCCATGACCTCGTCTTCAGCGTACCAGGAGTTTTCCTCCTACCAACACCAGGTCTCCAATACCAGGTGAAGCTTCTAGTTCTAGTGCTAGCAGAGTTTTGTTTGTTCATACTTCACAAAGATTTGTTATCCCACCTTTTAATCAATGCGTCATGGCAGCCCAAGGCCCTTGGGGTAACACTTTTGGTCCTCTAAATTTAACCCCACCATTGCATGAACTACCTCATAGTTCAAGAAAGAATTTTTCCAAATTCTATGGTGATGGGAAAGTTCACCCTGATGAACACATTGCAGCTTTCTGCATAGCTTGTGGTGTGATAGGTGTTGAACATGAAGATGTAGCAGTAAGGCTTTTTGTAGAAACATTACAAGGTGCTGCCGTAGACTGGTTTTATTATCTTTGAGCTTAGACCATAACAAACTGGAATACTCTCAAAACCAAGTTCAAAGCCAAGTTTAAACATGCGGAAGATGCACATGCATTGTTGGCACAACTAACACAAATGAAAAAAGAACCTCATGAACCTATGTGAGACTTCATCGCTAAGTTTAATAAGTTGAGA
This sequence comes from Cunninghamia lanceolata, assembly GCA_027924645.1. Classification (NCBI taxonomy): domain Eukaryota; kingdom Viridiplantae; phylum Streptophyta; class Pinopsida; order Cupressales; family Cupressaceae; genus Cunninghamia; species Cunninghamia lanceolata. The sequence goes on along the minus strand of BSBN01000628.1, from coordinate 5,372,086 downwards.
AATAGGATTCCCGCCACTACTGAGCCAACAACGGAGAATCTTAAGTGTTTCTTTATCAATACACAACTTCCTGAGGTGAGTTTTTTGTTAAGACGAGCTGGTCCTGCAGATCTTACTGCGGCTCAGATTTTGGCTACTGAAGTGGAAGACAATCTTATCCTTTGCAGGTAAGATAAGAAGAGATTCTAATAGAAATAAAAGCTCCTCTTCTACTGAGAATTCTTCCACAAGCACCACAAATCCTATGGTACAAAAGCTAGCAAATGAATTGCTGGCTCTAAAAAGACAAATGTCCCAAGGTATGTCTGCCCCTCCTTCTTATCGAGATATACCAAGGAGGACATTTCCAAATAATTCATATCAAGGCAATGCTGCTAGAAATCAAGGACAACACAATCATCTTCCTCCTACACAGGGGAAACTTGCCATTGAAGCAGCACCGGTCAACTTAGCAGTTGGCTATTATGAAGCTAAAAATGAACTTTCTTTCCAACCTGAGTTGGACCATGAAAATGATGCTAATCTCTTCACAGAAGGAGAAGAAGAATTAGTTGGCGACTCTACCATCAGCTTTTTGAATTACCAAGATGAAGCTGAAAAGGGAGGAGAAGTGTGTGAAGGAGCATATGTTGTCTTTACTAGGTCCCAAAATCAGTCAACTCTACAAGCTGATAAAGGAAAGGTGAGAGAAGAATCTCAACCAGTAATTTCAATCGCTAGACGGGGGACTCCATTGCCTTTCCAATCGAAGGACTCGGTGGGTAACAAGCAAGTAAGCGCCTCTAATGACCCTGTATCTTCTACTTCCACCCCTTAGACCAATGCTATCTCTACCAAAAATTAGAATGATGGATCTTCTTCCTCCATTTCTAGTTCATTTCAGTAATTTGATATAATAGATCATGCTAGGAAGACTAAGATCCAAATGTCTGAAGTTGAGTATTTACAAGCTAATCCTAAACAATTTGATAGATTAGCTAAATACGTCAAAAACAAGACCGTCCCTGTAGGACATGATTTTCTGAAAGTTGCTCATGACTCCCCAAAAAGCAAACCTACCCAAAATAATCTTGTCACTACTCCCCTTGAAGCCTCTCGAAAAATTGAACCTTTCTATGTTTCCCTATTAGTAAATGGCCATAAATTAAGCAATTGCGTAATAGATTCTAGAGCCTCTGATAATGTTATGCCTGCCAAAGTAGCAGATGCCCTTGGCCTTACCTTAACTAAAAATTTTGGGAGGTGTTTCTCTATGGAAAACAAGAAAGTACCACTTTTGGGTCAAATCAAAGATGCCCAATTTGCATTTGCAGCTTTTCCAGATAAGAGAATTAAGATGACAATCCTAGTAGCTGATGTTCCAGCTTCTTACGGCATTCTACTTGGGCGTAATTTCTGTAAGGATGTAGGTGGGGAGTTGAACATGGATCTATCTGAAGCAAGGATACCTATTAAAGGTGTCATGTAGAAGTTGCTTCTTGAGAAGGAGGCAAAATATATTGTTACCCAAATAGCAAATCCCAAAGCTCAAATTTTGTTTGAGTCCTCAGGAATGGGTAATTATTTCCTATCCACCAAAGATGCTTCTAGTTCATTAGATGAGAGTACGTCGGGTGATAGCTCGGATATGTCAGATGGAGACTCAAAAAAGTTTTCAGAAGAAAGTTCAGGTGAAGATATAGTAATGCCAGATTCTTCCCTCACCAACAAAGAGGAATCTTCTGATCAAAGAAATTCCAAAAAATCAAATTCTAATGAAGTCTAGATTTTAGAATTTGATGGTAGTTGTTCATCTATCGGTTCTGGAGCTAGAGTGGTTTTGATATCTCCTCAAGGTGACATCTTACCTTTTTCATACAAGCTACAATTTGACAATACCAACAACACTGCCGAATACGAGTCCCTATTGCTCAGATTGGAAGCTGCTCATGCTAGGAGTGTTAAAATTCTTCATGCTCAAGGAGATGCCAAATTAGTGGTTTGTCAAGTGAGAAATTTGTACCAAACCAAAAATGAAAGATTGAGACACTATCGCAATCGTGTATGGGATTGCATTGAAGGTTTTGATGCTTTCAACATTTCTACGGTGCCAAGAGAGTTTAATGATCGTGCCGATTCATTAGCTGTCTCTGCAACCCTTATGGTTTCCCATAAGGATTTTAAAGGAAACAAGTACACTATTGAGCTGGTCTTCTGACCAAGTGTACCTGATAATGTTGACCATTGGTAGGTGTTCAGTGGTGATAACCAAATCATTGCTTTCTTAGAAAAGATGGATAGCTTTGATGAACTCTATTTTGAAGGCAGTGAGTCGCCACCATGGGAATATGTTTCTGAGATAGATTCACAAACCGGAAAAGAGTTTCTTCAGTTGAAAGGGAATAAGATTCCAAAAGGTTTGGTTTCCCTTGAGAAGCTTTTTGATAAGCATGATAGGTATATCAAGCAGCGGCAACAACAGGATTCAAGTTCCTCTATTGAATTTGAACAGGTAAATTTGAGTTCGGAGGTGGATCCCAAAATGGTCAATATTGGGAAATGTTGCATTGCTGATGAAAAGTTCAAATTCATCACACTCCATCATTACATTGATGTCTTGGCATACTCCTATGATGATCTGAAGTCTTTCAGGCCTAAGGAGGTTCAACATGAAATTCCCCTCAAAGCTGGATCGTTGCCTCAAAAGCAGAAGCAGAGGCAATACAATCCTAAAATATCAGGTACGATCCTTTCTGAGACTCAGAAGATGCTGAATGCAAGGATAAATTTTCCAATTCATCATTCCACCTAGATTGCGAACATAGTTCTCATAAGGAAGAAGAACGGAGAAATCTGTATCTGTGTTGATTTTGGGAATCTCAACCAGTCTTCCCTAAAAGATAACTATCCCTTGCCCATCATGGATCAAGTATTGCAAACAACAACTGGTTCAGAAATGTTGTCTATGCTAGATGGTTTTTTAGGGTATAACCAAGTGGAGGTTAATGAAGCAGATCAGTTCAAAACTGCTTTCACTACACCATGGGGCACATTTGCATATCACATAATGCCTTTTGGTCTGATCAATGTTGGCGCTACATTTTAGTGGGCAATGGACCTTACTTTTAGAGATGAGATGGGGAAGTTCATCATGGTGTATCTTGATGAATTGACTATTTTCTCCAAAAATTGTCATGATCATGCACACCATTTACGACAAGTGCTAGAACGCTGTCAACAAAATGGTATTTCTCTCAACCCTAAGAAGTCAATTTTTGGGGTTACAGAAGGTAAACTTCTCAAACACATTGTATCCCAGGAAGGCACTAAAATTGACTCAGAAAGAGTCAAATCTATTCAAAGTCTTACTCTGCCTGCTAGTAAGACTGCGGTTCATTCTTTCTTCGGAAAGGTGAATTTTCTGCGAAGGTTCATTCCTGATTTTGCAGAGAAAACCCGTCACATCGTCAACATGATGAAGGGTAAGGCTACTTTCCATTGGACTGTGGAAGGCAAAGCAACATTTGAGGATATCAAGAGAGCTATTGCTCATGCTCCAATTCTTGTTTGTCCTGACTATACCAAAGATTTTGTAGTTTATAACTACGCTTCAGAACATACACTTTCAGCTGTGCTGGTTTAGCAGAATGAAGAAGGTGTGGAATCCCCCATATCATTTATGAGTTGTCCTCTCAAAGCTCATGAATTGAAGTATTCAAATATGGAGAAGCATGCTTATGCCGTGGTCAAAGCGGTGAAGCATTTTAGGTTCTATATTCTGAATTCACACACTGTTGTTTTAGTTCCTGATACAACAGTAAAGTCTATCCTAACTCAACAGGAGTTCAGAACTAAGAGAGGTAATTGGATTTCTAAGATCCAAGAATTTGATCTGGATATCAAGCCTACCAAGCTTGTGCATGGAAAAGGTTTGTGTCAATTGATCATTGATAATGTGCCAAAAGAGACAGGGGATGAAGAAGAAGAAGTTGAAGATACACCAACTGTTCTTTTTGTCACTACTACTGATGAGTGGTATTCAAATATCGCTCATTTTCTTACCTATGGTGAGTGTCCTTCCCATCTGTCTTATAAGGAGAAAAGAACTGTTAAATTGAAGGTAGCTAACTATGTCCTTTGGGACAATGGTTTGTACAAGAGAAGCCTTGATGGGGTATTCTCCGTTGCATTGATGAAGCACAACAAAGTAAATTTCTGGAATCTTTCCACAATCTGGCTTGTGGAGGACACTTTTCTACACCTGTGACAGCTCACAAGATTCTGCGAGCTAGATACTATTGGCCCACACTGTTTCAAGATGAGTACAATTGGGTGTGTAGGTGTGAGTTGTGTCAATAGTTTGTTGGGAAACTGAAGTTGGCTGCTCTACCTCTCAAACTAGTGGTGATTGAGGAACCTTTTCAGTAATGGGGCATTGACTTCATTGGCCCTGTGAACCCACCATTGAGTGTGGGACACAACTATGTTCTCACCGCGACAGATTATTTTACCAAGTGGGTGGAAGCCATCCCAGTCAAACATGCTACTTCTGAAGTGGTATGCAATTTCCTTAAGGAGAACATTATTTCTAGGTTTGGAGTTTCAAACAAGATTGTAGCAGAAAATGCTACTTGTTTTTCTTCCCATGAGATTACTGACTTTTGTTACGAGCATGGGATCATTCTTTCCCATTCTTCAAACTATTATCCGCAAGGGAATGGTCAAGCAGAATCAAGTAATAAGAATCTGGTTACTATCATCAGGAAATTGGTGGATGAGAATTAGAGAACTTGGCATAAAGCGTTGTTTGATGCTTTATGGGCAGATAGGATTACCCCCAAAAGGGCAATAGGCATGTCACCATTTCAGCTTCTGTATGGTTTGAATGCGGAGATACCAATTACCTTGGAATTGCCAGCACTGAAGTTGGTAAAGGCATTGGAAGATAGAACTTTTGATAGTTCTATCGATAAACAGATCATGTACCTAACTGAACTTGAGGAGCATCAAACTATGGTAGTAGATCGTATTGCTGAGCACCAAAGTTAGGTAAAGAAACTCTTTCACAAGAAGGCAAGGGCTTGTGAGTTTCAGATTGGAGATCACGTCTTGTTGTGGGACAAGAGGAGGGAACCAAAGGGAATGCATGGAAAATTTGATTCTTTGTGGAGAGGTCCGTTCACCATTCATCAGTTCTGTGGTGAAAATAGTTTCTTGCTGGAATATCAGGATGGGACACCATTCTTGCTGCCACACATTGGGCAACATCTAAAGCACTTCAATCCTTGAAGTATCAGATAAGTTCATTTGTACAGTTTTGTGTTTTTGTTTAGTCTTTTGTGTCTTTTTCTTTTTAGCTTGACTCTATAGCCCAATGGCATGGATGAAGGCACTTAGAGACTAGATTCTTCTCCCTTCAATCGTTTCAAAGTTCGATAGAAGGAAGTTCCCCAGTTAGAGCCAGCTGTTGTTCTCAAAATCAGTTGCGCTCATTTTTGTAGACAACCCCCACGAAACTTGTCCATTTTGTGATCTACACTCTAAGTTCGCAAATCAAGACAAGATTCTCTTGGTCTCGTGTGATGTCGTTTGACATCCTAAACTAATTTACGACATTCCTATGAATCGATTCCTCAATATTTGCGAAAATCGATTAAGTCATAAATTGACAAAATGTCAAAATGTAAATTTTGATCATTTTTGGGGTGTTAGTGAAATTTTGACACTGAATGTGTTAAAGTGGTCAAATTTGGCGCTATTACATATTCTGAGTGTTTTAATGCACAGGCGGCAGTTTTTGCTGCTCTTACATAGTTTTTCGTTTCTAATATGCTCGAGCGGTGCTTTTTGCCGCCGTTACATGTTCTCGCTAAAAGGCATGTGCATTGACAGCTATTTTTACTGCTCTTGCATTCTTGACAAGTATGTGTCACATCAGCTGAAATTGCCGCTCGGGCAAAATCTCTGAGATCTTGAACTTTGAGTGGTATTAATGGCTATTCGTGCGAAGTATTAATGGCTTGTTTTCAAGTTTTAAATATGTCTTTTTGTTGTTTCCTTTGTCATTTCTCTTCTTACTTTCTAATTGGTCACTGGACTCTCCTTGCATCATTTGTTTGTGCCATTTTGGATTCAACTGAACTCGCCGTTTTTGAACTTAGGGTTTTTTGAATTTGACAGGTGAGTCCTTGTAAAACCGCTTTCATTTTCTTGTTAGGGTTTCCGTTAATATAAAGGTTTGATATGGTTTTATTTGTTTGATTTTTGTTATAAGCCTTTGTCGAATGTTGTCTTCCTATTGTTGTGGTCATTTTTTGTTTTAATCTCGGTTCATTTTTTCTGCTTCAAATGTGTTTTCAAAATAGATTGATCTACATGCCCTAAGTCTTATACCTATATGAGTTTTGGCGGTTTTGTCATGTAAACCTTTTAACACTTACCAAAAGGCAAGGTGTATGGGCAGAAAAATTTGCCACCCTTACATGAAAACTTTGTAACTCCTACTATGTGCAGTGTCGCCGAAATCCGCCGCCCTTACGTTACCTTGCAACTTGTGTTATGCATCGTCGGCAATTTCCGCCTTTCAAACATCACCTACAATGTAAATCTTGCCTCACATGCGGTAGTGGCAATATTTGCCGCTTTAACATAAAACTTGCAATTCCCATATTACCTGCAGTGTCGGCAAAATATGCTGCTCCAACATGTAACTCATTTTTTTCCCTCATATGCAATGACGGTTGAAATTGCCGACTATGCATGAGACCCAAATATTTTTCCAAGTAATCACATGTAGAAGCAGTGTTTTTCACCGACTTTGCCTGATAACGAAAAACTCTTCCCAAGTACATGCATAAGCGGCGAAAATGCCCGCTTTTACACATGCAAATACTTCCACATGCAGGAGTAGTCATTTTGACTGCTCATGCATATTTTCCTAAATTTTTCCCAACACTGGGAAAATTCACCTTTTAAGACCTGTTAGCCCATTTTCGCCCTTGCCTTGATTTACACGCACTCAAGCCCTTCAACGCATGCTTTCCCATCCATGATCATTGGATCGCGGTTATCCCAGTTTATCCATTTTTTCCCTAACTACGAGATCATGGCCTTTTGCAGTTCTCAACCAACGTTCGTGGCAGATATCAATTTTAGAGTTCTCTCCAGGGCTCATGTCAGAACCATCTCCGTCAAAGGCTAAAATCATGAAGTACAAGTACTAAGGTGTCTTTCCAGTGACAGTAGTACAGTCAAACATTGATGAAATCAGAGACACAGAAATTGGGCATGTGGACATGGCAGAGTTTGTAGATAAGACAAAATAGACAAATCCTTCTAAGCCTATGCAGAAAATCATTGACAACAATATTCATTTGGTTGCATCATTTCTAGTGTCTGCACACAATCCTGAGTTCATTCTCCAAGTAGCCAGTCATTACAACAGAGACACTAGAGTTGTAACAGATTCTCAAGGCAATGTAATCATGAGACTGGATGCAGAATTCTTCAACAAAATCTTCATGTGTCCACCCATTGAAAATATTGGATGAATTGACTTTGCTTAGGGCCAACAGGATTATGATAAGGATGTGGAAGCTACTAGAAGGTACATCAACAACAAATGGTTGAAAATCCCTAGAAGTAATTTGACTAGATGGCCAAAAACTTTCATAGGAGTGACTTTGTAGAAGAGGTTTGTGATTTGATTACTCTTTTGAGTCGCGTTAGAGGACTCCCTTCTACTTCCAAGTTCCAAGACTGGATGTACACTTACATCAAGGTGATTCTACGGGGTACTCAGAGAATATTTTGGGGAGAACAGATCAGCAACGCATTGCACAAGCAACTGGTAAAGGTCAATACCACATTCAAATTCTATATGACCTCTTATCTTATCTATGCTACTGCAAGCATGAGAAACTTTCTAGGTTTAACTTAGGTAGGAGATAGGAGATTGATCCCAATATATCAATACTACCCTCAAATCACTCTAAAGGGATCAATTCATCATTTCTGAAGGGTCAATGACGCCTTCTTTTCAGTATTCATGTGTCTATGGGATAATGAATTGGTTCAGAACAGAGTCTCAAATGAAGCTTGGTAGGTTGTGAACTCTTTTGGTTGCTTGTTCCTGTAGTTTCCCACTTTCACATATCTTCAGGTAGGGTATTATCCTGGTTACCCTTATATGCTTCCACGGTACCCTAGTGACCATATTGTTCTTATGGAGCTATGCAGATAGTTGATTGTAATGCACAATAAATAGATGGAATTAAAGAAGTCCGGTATAAAATTCCCAGTTGAAATTGGGAGATATTCAGTTCCATTAGCCAATAAAGCAAAAATAGTTGATTCTGAATTGCAACTGCTCACCATGAAGACCTACAAGAAAAGAGACCACTTTGACTTCAGAAGAGTTCAGGATAAAATCAAGAGGAAGTCAAACTTCCATGCCCCAATGGTTGAAGACATATGGGTTGATCTCAGGACACAGAACGAGATTAGAAAGCTAGACTTCTACAGACTTCACCTAAGTCAGATTGAAGAACTAGGCCTCGCTGATATTCCAGATGGAATGGAGGATGATGGGGACATTCTGGATCCCAGATACAACACAAAAAATGTTGAGGCTTCACCTCTTCCAGAGGTGAAATGGTCAATCAAAGAAGAAACATCCATCAGGAAAAAGGTTTCAACCAATACTAGCCAACACAAATGTATGGTTGGAAAGTAAAGGGGTTAAATTGAAGGAGTTCCTCACAGGATCATAAACAGAAACACAGGAGCAAGTAGGCAAGAAGACTGAGACAGAACTAAAAACAAGAGTGACGCCGCTTCTTCTTCTAAGATACGCAAACCAAAGATCAAATTTGTATCCAAAGGAGGGAAGAAGAAGGAAACTGAAGAGACTTCCAACGTCACTGAGTCAAATGTTGAAGATACTAATGTTGATCAAATGGAGACAGAAGATGTTGAGGCTGAAGAACAAAATATTCAAAAGTCTAAGGATGATCAACAGGCGATAGTATCTGATAAGTCTAATGAAGAGGATGAAACTGAACAAGGTGAAGATGAGGATGCCAAAAAGGAGCAACTTGGTGATCCACCTCAATCCCCTGAGAAAGATCTTCCCATGGGAACACAAGTTTCTACACCTCCTCCTCATGTTCCAGTTTCTGGTAGTTTCCTAGTGATTTCAAATGTTCTCCTTTCACCTATCTTTGTTGTTTCCTTTGATAATACCCCTATTTCTGTGAAAACTAATTTTGGGACTATTTTTGATTCCTCTGGTTCCATTCCAAGTCTATCTTCTCCATCTTTTGACATCGGTGAACAATCTGTTTTAGAGAACCTTCTAGATGCTGTAGAAAAGGTTGTTGATATAGGTGTGGTTTTTACCAACACTAGCCCTATTGTGACTATCACAGGTGTGGACATGGAGCCGGCCAAACAGGTAGTAGATTCAACCCCAGTTATTGGCGCTTCTGTGCTTCCTCCATGGTTATCTGCATATACGCCAAAGAGGAAGAAGCAAGCTATCTCACCTGATGAGATCAATATTGAAAAGCTGTTACCTGTAAAAGCAAAGAATCAGAAGAAGAAGCCTAAGACTGTTTCTAGGCTTGTCAATGAGAAAGGAATCAGGTACGCAGAAATTGCCAAGCCACTAGAAGATGCCACCGTTGACACTTTTGACATGAGTGATTATGTCATTTCAAGGGTTGAGTTGGGCAAGCTGACTCATGAGGGTATAAAGGTAGATTTTCAAACCACTGCCAGCACTTTACTTGAAAAGTATGATGAAGTCAAGAAAGAGAAGGAACAGTATAAAGCTAAAGTAGAACAACTTGCTGCTGTCCTTCAAAAGATCGTAAAATCATCAGAAATTGTAGAACCCATGGCAGTGATTGTCGAAGATCCCCTGATATAGAAAGTTGAAAAAGCACAAGCCAGAGGAAAGGTGGTAGGAGATGTAGTGGAACGCCTATTAGCTCAAGGGCAAATCTTATTGAAAACCACTATAGAAAGGAAAGAGAAGATGGACAAAGCTAAAGCTAAGCTAGACAACTTGGTAGATCTACTTTCACAAGAGCTGTAAGATCAAGAAGAGAACCTGGAGGAGTGGATAGATATGAAAAAGATTAAGATAAAGAACCTGATCACCATCGGGGTCGTTGCGAATAGAAAATCATATCTGAAGACCAAGGAGACTCTAGCTCATCGTGTCCACATAATAAAGGGTTTACTTGAAGACTTATGTCAAGCCCGAGTAGCTAGTGAAGATAGTGATGTCACACTTCTACACAGGCTAGAAGAACTTCCATGCACCCTAACGGGTGAAGATCACATGTTCCTCTCAGCAGAGGAGATGGTAAGATCCTTTGAAGAGATGGTCCAAAAGAAATTTGAAGAGGAGGCGCCCTCAGTGCTTTCTATGGACAATCTATATGATCAACATTCAACTTTAGAAAACCTGAAGGACAATCTAGACAGGCATGAAAAGGAAATAAAGGTGGTAAAGGATGCGATTCTTTGGGCTCGCACCATCTCAGAAAACACAGGAAAACCAAATGCATGCGAGATGGCAGCCATACAGGCTATGTACCAGAATTTTCTGAAGAAGAAATGATGGAGGAAGCTAGTGCCTTAGTTTATTTTTCTTGTATATAACATGTAATTTGAATTTTGTTGTAGACATATCCACATGTAATTTTCCAAAATGTAATTACATGTGAGACAAAGGAAGTCCCAAGTCAAATAGGACTCTTTTGTTGAATAAGTCAAAGTAGTTATAGAATTCCTATTTTTGCTCCAGGCTCCTCCCTATAAATAAAGAGGGCCTCTATTGTAAATATTATCTTTTATATATTGTAGCAAAACTCTACCGAATTGAGAAGCAAGTTGAGACTTTGTGCTTATTTGTGTGAATCAATTTTCAAATAGTTATCAATACAAGAGAGCAAGTTGAATTCCAATCTTTGTCTTGGAGTGATTTGTTTTATGATAGAATTGTTCGTATGTCTTTGCTATCATATTATCTTTGATAAGTAATTGAGTTTGAGGGTTTATTTCAAGTGATTAAAGAGTATTCTAAGTCTGATTTTAATAGACTTTGAGCTATAAAATCATTTGTGAGAATTGTGTTGTGTTCGTGAATGAGAAATAGCTTGAAGACTTTATGCTGCAAGTTGTTATCTTTAATCTATTTATCTCATCTTGGCGTATAGTGAAGACTTTGGGCTGCACTCTACTTCAAATCATTTTATTTTCCACTGGTGAACAAAGTAACGGAAGACTTTACGTTTCCATGGATTTTGTGGTAACTCATAGTTTTTGGCATTATATCAGTTTTGTTGAAATCATTATATATTATAAACATCATTTCTAAAAAAAGAGAAATGGATGATATGATCTCACCCCCAAGTTAGTTTTTAGTTTAAAATAAAGTTGTAATAATTGATAGGGAACCTCCCCTTGCTGAGAGGAGAGATTTATCTCATTGTACTATGGTTGATATAACCATTTTGCCTTCAGTTAGTTGAAGACAAAATATTCACCCAACAAACACCTATAATACACATTCATAGCTATAATACAATGCCCTCATTAAAAGAGAATTACCTTCTGGGGTAAAAACCCTAACATAACCTCTATCGTCAGATTTGTGACCTAATGATGAACAATCTAGATTTGCAATGGTAATTTATATATAAAATATGGATTCCGAGGACATTGCCCTCAAACCCCCACTGGAGCATGCGACCCCCAGAACTTGCAGGGGGGTACCCCATGCACTCCCTAGATAACCTATATCTGTCAGGTATTGGGATCAAACATGCAGCTGAAACAAGATCACTACTTGGTGAATACTTCATCCCTTATGAATGATTTACAAACAATATTAGGAGTGATTAATTACATAGGATTTACAAGGTTGATGACACCTTAATCCTAACATTTGTGAGAAAAAATAGTTACATTTATATCTTTCCATTTAAACATAATCTGCATTTTAAAAGCATGCCAAAGGTAGGTATATTTAATCAAAATCTAGCCCCATCCCCCAAAAGACATTGTGCCAAGTAAAAGGCTCTACTCTAAAGGTTTGAAGAAGTAATGGATCCGAAACACCTAAATGTATCAACTATTTGCCAATAGGGAGGCTTTTAAAGCAAACACTAAGAGAAATAAGAAATCTTCACTCTACAGTAACTTGCCAAATACTTTGGAAATGTTTGTTCCAAATGTGAGTGAGTGTCTAAAAAGACCATCTTGTATTCAACTTTTAAATCATAGGAAAATGCAGAGAGATCCAATTATATCCTTTGCTAGGAGTATAATTATGGAAAGGCATATCAATATAACACTTCTTGTATTTCCACCAAGGCTTAGTCAACCTCACAGTAGTCTTGTAAAGGTGTTAAAAAGGAAGTGCCTTAATGATCACTTATAAAGACTTCATAATTTGATACCTAGAAAGATCAAAGGATAAAATCTATAAGTAACAAAAATTGTGGAATATGTAAACGAAAACTTTAGATTAGAAAAAAATGTACAATTGAAAACAATAGAAGACTTGAATTATGCTAGAGAGAAAATCTACACTATACAGTGACCTACATGCAACAGAGTAGCTAACTAGGTTCTTCTCTATTTGTACTTAGTATAGGACAACTACTTATATAGGTGGCCATTAGCTAATTCCTTAACTATATGTTGGTAAGTGTCACATGTGTATGGTGTACTTTCTATGTAGACATAAGTGTGCCAAATGATGAACTCATATGGTGCCAAAGGTGTTATATAATTATGTTGTGTAGGTGCAACCACTTGTCAAACATGTATGGTATTAAATTAATCATTGAAGAGTAGAAGCACATTTGCACGTTTGTTGGACCATGAAATATGGGTAGCCAATTCTAAGCAAAGATGCATGAGAATTATGATGTACAAAGGTGTGTGAGAAGTGTGCTTGCAATTGTGCATGACATTGTGCCATATCAATGATGTGTGAATTTGTACAAAGATTGAGTTAATTTGTGCACATAGGTTATGTCTAAGGATAGGCATGCAACTACACTCAAATTCACCTCTTCTTGAGAAGTAATAGTCTCCATTGCACCAAAAAAACTCTATTAAGAATAGAGCTGATGAATCAGCTCAATAAATTCAAATAGAGAATAAATAATTTGATGTGAATCGTAATATATCCCAAATGGAAATTTTCTATTATATTTCAAATTTGAAAATTGCATAACTAATTTAACCAAAAATACTTCACAAACTCTACAAAAAATAACTAGTTAACACCAAAATTGCAACATATATGCCAAAAACTCCCATAGCTAATATTATTGATATAAATCTGATTTTAACGTCATTATAGACTGATAAAATAGTCATAACACCTTCAAAAACAATTAAAAATCTGAAACATATATTGTGTATTTACCACAAAATGTTGAAATACACATGGTGCATTTCATCCAAACATAGTCAAACTATGCCAAACTGAAAAGATAATGTCTTCAACTCCTGGAAATGAACAAGAACAACAAAGAGAATAAAATACACCTATCAAAATAGAAAAAACACCCTATAGCACACAAAAACCCAATATTGCAGCCAAAACCTACAAAACACACATAATACTGAATATTAGCTGAAACTACTAAACTTTGAAGCTCCAATACACTCCCTAGATGAGAATGCCATCAAGAACCAAAGGGTTTTTGTCCTCTCATCCCAAAAACCAATGATTTTTCATCCATAGGTCACAAATTGTAGAACACAAGTGTTCATATAGTAAAACTGAGAAGTTGAAATGGCAAAAGACCCCACAACATGCAAATACTAAAATATTTATAGTCACTAGGGCTAAAATTGGTGCCTAAATTCCCATACCTCATTTGGAGGGAAAAATTAATTAAAAAATTATTTTTAAATTCCCACTCCACCTTGCATGCCAAAAATGCCCTGCCACTAACAACCATCAACTGCATGTACAACTTGTCATTGATCCTATCATAGATTCTTGTCATAGTTGTCATAAACACCTAAAATTAGCATCTAGCAGTTACAAAAGACTCCACACCAAATCTACACCCCCACTTGTGCAATAAATTCCAATTTTTAATATTTAATTGTTCATGATGTAGGGTGGAAGTTTACCAGATCAAGCAAACAAGATAGATTCAACCCAACATGCAAGAAATCAAAACCCAAAACAAACTAAAAGACATGCAAATTGAAATAATTTCACCTAGGTCATTAAATTCCTTGTTTTATTTTGTTGATTGCTTCACGTTCTAGAGCATAATGATGATAGAGATTTGATGGATGAAAGAATGTTAGATTGATGATGGAAGAATGATGGATGAGGGATTGAGAAGAAAATTTGGCAGAGTGACGACGCTTGAGAAGATTCATCCATCAATCTTCTATCATCAATCTAACTTTCTTTCATCCATCAAATCTCTATCATCATTATGCTGCAGAACGTGAAGCAATCAACAAAATAAAACAAGGAATCTAACGGCCCAGGTGAAATTATTTCAATTTGCATGTTTTTTAGTTTGTTTTGGGTTTTGATTTCTTGCATGTTGGGTTGAATCTATCTTGTTTGCTTGATCTAGTAAATTTCCACCCTACATAAAATGGCATGCCCAGTGGGACCCCTCGTTTGGTCAATTTTCATAGTTTTTTATTAAAATCTTGGTTTCTGTGAAGTGCAGGTACACGAATGCGCATTTGGTTGATGGTAGGCTGCTTGCAGGATACATAAAATCACCTTTGGTACATTCTCAGTCACATGTGGTGTGTAGTAGCTCACCTATGGCATGATTTGAACCATCTTTGGAAAGGGGAAACTCGCCCGTGGTTTATACTGAGTCGCATTTAGTTCTCATGGCTTGTAGTTTGCATGTTTTGGCATCTTTAGGGTTTTATCATATGGGGTTTTTATTTTAGGGTTGCAAGTGGATGTATTTGCTAACCTATATGTTAGTAATGACATGCAAGCTATTTAGATGTATGATTTGTTAGTTATCTTTGATTTGATCATGCTTTAGGGTTCTTACTCTCTGGTTTTATTGCATGCAACATTAGATCTAACATCAAGACATCCATTGGAACCCTAAAATTTCTTTAACATGAAGATAACTTTGGTTTTTTCCTCTAGCCTTGGCTTTTTCTTCATTTTTTCAGGTTGCAGGTGCACATGGCAAGCAGAAAATCACATTTGAAACTCAGTAGATTGCCTATGGTAAGTAGAGAATCGCAACTATGCAGAAGGTAATCGCCTGTGGTAAGGTTTGAGTCGCATATGGTTGTTTCTGAATAGCCTTTGGTTTGCATATATGCTTTTGGTTTCTGCTGCATAGAATAGGGCTTTTTTTGGACTCTGATGGCTTCTTTGTACAGTTTGCCTCCATTGCTTGTCAAAGACCGATGTTTCAAAACATGCTAATATTTCCTGCAGGTCGAGCGGTCCAAGACAAACAATCTTTTATCACTAGAATAGACACACTTAAGTTTGGTTCTCTAAAATGAACTTTCACATAGATTAAGTTGGGGATAAATGAACAATTTGTCTTCATTGTACCTATTTTTCTCTTTTTTTATCTTGCTTGTCTTGTTTAATTGTAACCCAAGGTGGCAACACAAGTATCCTCTCCCCTTGCCTAACCAATGGATCCGGGGTGTAAGAGAAATGTGTTGCTAACTTTTAGGCAGGCCTGCCATCCCATTGTGAGAAGGGGATGACCCAGGCAGAAATAGGTCAAAGCCAGACCATTCCAATCCGCTTGATAAATAACACTTTTTGCTAAAAGTCACAAGCGACGGGTGCTGATATGCTATACCGATAGCCAACCTCCCCCAAAACCCCATAGAGCATAACCTCTTTAGACTGGGAGATTCCATAACGGAGAGTAGTGCTGCTGCACGTATAGCCACTCGAACAAAAATCCAAACTAAATACCATGTTTTAGTGGCCAAAAAACCCATATTTGTTAGCACAAAAGGTGGGACCTTCGAAGCCACCCTGATTCATGTGGTTCTTAGCCAAGGTAGTAGGGACAATCCTAAGGTTTGGTGTGGGGACGAGCCTTGGGAAACCTAAATCTTTGTATACGTGAGAAGTGAGTACCGTGGAGGGGAGCCAGTGCTACCAAGATCCTAGAGCTACCCACTTTGAATAAGCACAGCTAGGGGATCCAACGAATACAACCTTTGCCTAGCCTTAGGATGTAATGATTGAGCATGGATTGTGTATGATTGTCTGCCATTGCATTCTTCTCTACCAAATTCACCAAAAAACCATGTCCAAAACCAAAATCTGCAACAAAATCTGCCTTGGAAACATGTAAAACTGCTTTTGGACAATGCAAAACTGCCTTTGGTCAATAGGAAATTGCAGTTGTAGTCTTTGAAATCACCTCTGGTCTTCGTGCAGTCGCCTTTGGTCAAACTCCAGTCACCTGTAAATCTCTGCAAATCACCTTTGGTCCCTGGTAAGTCACCTTTGGTTAGCCTGTTCTTTTGCTACAAATGCGCCTTCAGTCCTTGAAAAATTGCCTTTGAGCCTCAGCAGTTTGCCTTTACACTATTCTCAGTCGCATATGCAGTATTCCTAGTCGCTTGTGGTTATCATTTCATCACCTTTGCAATGCAGTCGGTCACTTACAAAGCATATGTGTCCAAATGTAATATACTAACAAAGTAAAGAGAAGGGTTAAACACAAGTTCATGACATCCCCTCCCTCTTAAAAAAAGCTTTGTCCTCAAAGCTTAAGATGTGGAAATTGTTGCTGAATCTCAAGGAGTGGTTCCCATGTAGCATCCTCTGGTTGCATTCCGTGCCACTGAATTAAGACCTCTGTGATGGATCAGGATCGAAGCTGACGGGTGCATTTGTCGAGGATTGCCTCCAGCTCCAAAATGTTGGATCCTTCATTATCTAGTTCTGGTAAAATAGTTTGTGCTCTGACGTTGGTGCCAAGAACTTTCATTAGACAAGAGACATGAAATACTGGATGAATGCAGGAAGGAGAAAGCTCCAATTTATAAGCAACTGACCCAATCTTCTGAAGAACCTTATATGGCCCATAGAACTTTGGAGCTAGCTTATGATTCCCTTTGAGTTTCAGGGATGATTGCTTGTATGGCTGTAGACGAAGAAAAACCATATCACCTACTTGAAAAGTGCACTTAGAACGGTGTTGATCAACTTGTTGTTTCATTCGATTTCTTGCCATGTGAAGATTGTCTTGCAGGATGCGAAGAATCTGATCCCGGGTTCGGAGAACCGTGTCGACTGCCTGAACTGGTGAATTGTTGGGGATGTATGGAAGGAGCACTGGCAGTTCCTGACCATAGACTGCTTCATATGGAGTCATTTTAGATGCAATGTGGTAGGAGGTATTGTACCACCATTCAGTGAGAGGGAGCCACTTTGCCCAATGATGTTGTTGTTCTGAGGTGAAGCAACAAAGATAAGTTTCCAAACATTTGTTGATAATTTCAGTCTTACCATCTATTTGTGGGTGATACCCAGAACTCATCTTCAGTTTGGTGCCAGTGTGTCAAAATAGTTCTGTCCCAAAATGACCGATGAAAGTTGCATCACGATCTAAGATAATGGAAGAAGGGATGCCATGAAGATGGAAGATCTGGTCCATTAAAATTTGTGCGACTAAGGAGGCTATATAGGGATGGCTGAGGGCACACAAATGACTATATTTGGAGAGGTGATCAACCACAACCAAGATCAC
This sequence comes from Cunninghamia lanceolata, assembly GCA_027924645.1. Classification (NCBI taxonomy): domain Eukaryota; kingdom Viridiplantae; phylum Streptophyta; class Pinopsida; order Cupressales; family Cupressaceae; genus Cunninghamia; species Cunninghamia lanceolata. Next base: position 5,354,333 of record BSBN01000628.1, on the reverse strand, counting down.
TATCTTTCCTCTAGATTTAGGGAGCCCCTCAATGAAACCCATAGAAATATCTATCCAAATCTATGTAGGGATGGGCAAGGGTTCAAGTAATCTAGGAAGGAGTGTCGTTTCACCCTTGTTGTGTTGGCAGGTATCACATTCAGCCACCATCTGTTGAATTTCCCTTTTCATTCCCTTCCAAAAGAAGTTACGCCATGCCCGTTCATAAGTTTTGAGAAACCCAGAGTGCCCTGACGATGGAGAAGCATGGAGTTCATAGAAAACAACCTACTAAAGATCTGTGCTCTGCAGAAGCACCAGATGACCCTTGTATCATAAAGAAGCATCATCCCAAGAGTAATGCAGTACAACAGAGGGGTTAGGGGCCAACTATTGAATGATTTGAGATAATGAAGAGTCATTGACATAGCCCTACTAGACAGATTCCAACCAATTTGGAACAGACATAGAAATAGCTGAAAGGGAAGCTTGGTCATCAAATGTGCGAGAAAGAGCATCTGCCACAATATTGTCCTTACCGTTCTTGTAAGTGATCTCATTGTCATAACCTAGGAGTTTGTTGACCCATTTCTATTATGCTGGGGAGGAGACTCGTTATTCCATGAAATATTTCAGACTTTGGTGATCAGTCTTGATGCAAAAATGATTCCCTAGTAGGTATGGCAGCCACTTCTGTACTCCATGCAAAATAGCCATCATTTCTTTCTCATATGTAGAGAGTAATAAATTCTTGCCAGAAAGGGCTTTGCCGGTGAACGCAATGGGATGTTCCTCCTGAAGGAGAACAACACCAATTCCATTGCTGTAAGCATCACTCTTAATAGTGAAGGTTTTGGAAAAATCTAGCATAGCTAGAACAGGTGTAGTACACATAGCTTGTTCAATTTTTCAAATGCACACTTAGCACCATGTGTCTAGATAAAAGCATCCTTTTTTCACATAGCTGTTAATGGAGCTATAATCTTCTCATAATCCTTGACAAAATTGTGATAGTAGCCAGTCAGCCCCAAAAAACCATAAAGACTCTTGAGTGTCTGAGGATGCGGCCAATTTTTCATGGCATCTATTTTTGCAGGATCTACTCGAACCCCTTGGGCTGAAACAATATGCCCGAGATACTCCACTTCCTCCTGGCCAAAAACACAATTAGACTGTTTTGCACAAACATGATGATTAGAGAGAAGTTGCAGTACAAGATCCAGATGTTGGAGATGCTCAACCCATGTTTTACTATAGATGAGGATATCATCAAAGAAGACCAGAATGAATTTTCGTAGGTATGACTAGAATATTTTATTCATCAATGCCTGGAATGTTGAAGGAGCATTAGTGAGGCCAAAGGGCATGACCAAAAACTCATAGTGGCCATCATGTGTGTAGAAAGCCGTTTTAGGGATATCATCCTCATGAACCCGAATTTGGTGATACCCAAAACGAAGATCCAAATTGGAGAAAAAATGAGTGCCATGAAGCTCATCCACAATAGGAATCAGAAACTTATCCTTGATTGTGATGTGATTAAGTACTCGGAAGTCAATGTAGAGGCACCATGACCCATCTTTTTTCCGGACAAGGACTGGTGAAGAAAAGGAACTGGTACTAGGGAGAATAATACCTTGCTTCAGTAAGTCTCAAGTGAGCATCTCAATCTCTATCTTTTGGTGAAATGGGTAGTGGTAGGGCCTGATATTGGGAGGAACACTTCTAGGAGGAGTTGAATATGGTGGTCCTCTAGTTGTGAAGGTGGCAATCCCATTGGTTCGTCAAAGACACATGCATACCTATCCAAAATTTGTTGTAGATTTGAAGGAGTCGTGGAGACCACTGATGATTGCATCTAAATGGAATGGAGCTGAGCGATGACAACATGTGAATTCTTATTAAGAAGTTTTTCCATGTGATGTGAACTTATGATGCTGAGAGACCCCGGTTGTAAGCCCTTCAATGTGTGTTTTTTTCCATTGTCTGAAAACTGCATCCAAAGTTCACTAAAATCCTATAAGATGGGTCCAAGTGTGCGTAACAATTGGGTGCCCAAAACTACATCACATCCACCTAAGGGCAAGGCAAACATGTTGGAGTGTAGGTTATAATCTCCCATAGAGATACACACATTGCGACATTTCCCTTTGTAAGGTAATGTGCCCCTATTGGCAATCATGACTTCAAAGCTGGAGCAAGGATGGACAAAGCAATCATCCTGTTTGGCGATCTGAGGGTCAATGAAGTTATGAGTGCTACCAGAATCAATGAGTATTGTAAGAGGGAGCTTCTTGAAGTAACCCTTGACCCGCATGGTTTGTGGGGTGGTGACTCCTGCTAAAGCATGGAGAGAGATCTCTAGGTGGTCTTCCTGAGAAGCAGGGTCAACAAGTGGTTGTTGAGTGTCGATCTGATCATCCACTGTATCTTGAGCATCTGCATAAACTTTAGTTTCAGGTGGAGAATCCACATCCAAGAGATAGAGCTTTTTCTCAACACATCTATGTCCCTGAGTGAATTTCTTATCACAATTATAACAAAGCCTTTTTTCTTTACATACTCGCATCTCTGCTTCAGTCAAATGCTTGATAGGAGTTGTTCTAGGAGCTGGTGTTATTTGAGGTCATTGGGAAACCATATTTCTAAATGGAACAAAATTGGATTTGGATCACTGTTGAACTATGATCTTGTCCTCCACCAACTTAGCCAACCCTAGGGCTTCCATCATTGTGTCGGGATGAAACATTTTAACCTCAGAGTGAATTGCATCCTTCAGACCACTGACAAAACAACTCCTGAAGAATTCATCAGACAATTCCTCTGTGTGATTGGCCAATTTTTCAAATTCTATCTGATATTCTCTCACAGTGCCTATTTGGTACAGTTTAGTGAGTGCTCCTGTGAAGTCATCAAAAGCACTAGGGCCAAATCGTTGCAAAATGAGTTTGCAAAAATTTGTCAATTTGGGCTCTTCATGAGCCTTGATGTACCAATAGAACCATTGAAGGGCTTCATGTTCCAAATGAAAGGATGCAAGTGGGACTTTGTTGACATAAAAAATATTATACAGACTGAAATATTGTTTTGCCCGGTATATCCATCCAATCAGATCATCACCATTGAAGCGAGGAAAATCAAGCTTCGGCCCACGAAAATTGCTGGAAGAAGAAAATCTAGTGTCAGCAGAAGACTCTAGCTACCATCTATTATTCGTGGCTGACTGCTGAAGATTGAGGCTGAGAACTTTTTCATCCAAATCTTGGAGTTTGATCTTGAGGGCTGCAAGTTCATCCTCCATGTTTTTTCCTTCTGCGTGGGTGACAACCATAACCAAGAGTTTTTTTTTTTGGGAATGGGTAGAAAAACAAAAACAAAAACTTTTTTAGTAAAGGAAAATTTGGATTTGGGAAAAACTTTGATGGGTAATTGGGGTTTGACTATGTTTTAGACATGTTCTGAGGGAAAGGGAAACAAAAAATGGGGTTTTCAGAAGTGGGGTGAAGGAATGGGAAAATTTGTCCAAGAGGGAGAAAGGCGCAGAAAGATGAAATGAACACTATGGTAAAATTTGAAGGCTATTAGGTGAGAATCAAAGAAGTTATGACAAACCTTAAAAATAGACAAATGTGGGATTTTTGGCTTCGATAAGTGGAATTTGGGATAGGGTCCTCAAGGAAAGAAATATGCAGAATAAAATTTTAGGGGTTCCATTGAATTTTGAGAGGAAACAGAGCTAAAGAAAAGAAGATATGGCCAAAAAATGGATATGGGCCCCAAGTATGTTCAGCTTCCTAAAGGTTTAGGGGAGTCACTCAACCACCAATGCTGTCTAACGACTTGCGTATTGGGGCAGTACCCCTCACTCCATGGCTCAGGTAAAATTGATAACCGCTTTGCCACAAACAACAACTCTTGGTTGACCTCATGGATGGGAACTAGTCAATCAGGTAGGGGCCATTGCCCTTTTCACTGGCAGGTCCTCTCAATGGGCCAGCTACTTTGGGGTTCCTGTGGTACTCCTCACAATGAGTTTTAAAGCTATGCCTAGGTACTTCCCATAGTTAGGCGGATAGGGTTAATCCCTAATCTAAACTTGCAATTGAAATGAACAATACAGATGTGAAAAAGAAAGAACTACTGCAAAAATCATAGCGCCTAGAGGCCACTATGGAAAAACAATTCAGTAGAAATTCCATCCAGCGAGCCCAAGAAAGCGCTCTGATACCAGATGAGAGGAACCTCCTATAACAATATAATGAAAAATGCATGAAATAATAGAAATAATAGAAACACAAAAAGAATTTATTGATCACATGCCACTTCAAGGGGGCAACCTCCTTTGAGCAAGCTCAATACAATAAATTTGTGGATGCCTTCATTGGCCACGTACTTATATACTAAGTCTAATCTAAACAACTATTACTTCCCATGAATGTGGGATAATACAATATGCTCACGGGATGACTTACAAAGCATATGCGTCCAAATGTAATATACTAATAAAGTAAAGAGAAGGGTTAAACATGGGTTCCTAACACAAGCTTTATATACCCCATTTCAGATAGTGAATGGGTTTCACCATTGGTCATAGTACCCAAGAAAGGTGGCAAATGGAGAGTTTGTGTTGATTACAGGGAACTGAATACTACTACCAGGAAGGATCACTTTCCATTGTCATTTATTGACCAAGTTCTTGACTCTTTAGCAGATAAGAAATATTTTTCCTTTCTTGATGGTTTTAGTGGCTATAACCAGATTAAGATTGCTCTAGAGGATCAGGATAAGACAATGTTTACTTGCCCTTGGGGGACATATGCATATTCTATCTTACCCTTTGGTTTGTGCAATGCTCCAGCTACATTTCAACGAGCAATCCTCAGTGTTTTCTCTGATTTTGCCCATGACAACATGGAGATTTATATGGGTGACTTAACCACATATGGTGACACATATGATGAAGCCTTACACAATTTAGAGAAAGTGTTGAAAAGATGTATAGAGCACAACCTCTCTTTGAGTAATGAAAAGTGTTTTTTGATGATGACATAGGGAATAGTCTTGGGACATTTCATCTCAAGTGCAGGCATCCAAGTTGACCCCAAGAAGATTGAGATCATATCTACCCTACCTATTCCACAAAAATAGAAGGATGTAAGGAGCTTCCTGGGCCATGCAAGATATTACAGGAGATTCATTTAGGATTTTAGCAAGATTGCTGCCCCTCTATTTACTCTACTGACCAAGGACAGTGAATTTGAGTGGACATCAGATTGTCAGATCTCTTTTGAAAAGATAAAAACATCCTTGACACAAGCCCCTATTCTCAGAGGTCTGAACTAATCACTACCCTTTCACATCCATATAGATGCATTAGATTTTTCCATTGGGGCAATCCTAGGCCAAATAGGAAGGAACCAAAGAATATGCCATTTACTATGTAAGTAAAAATTTGCAAGGAGCTGAGTTAAATTACACTATGACAGAGAAAGAGATGTTGGCAATTGTTTATGCAATTAACAAATTTAGGCACTACATAACTAGTTACAAGGTATTCAGCCATACAGAGCATGCAACCATCAGATATTTGATGAACAAGCCAATAGTGGGTGGCTGACTTATAAGATGGTTATTGTTGTTACAAGAGTTTGATATTACAATTGTTGACAAACCAGGCAAGGCCAATGTAGTTGCTGATTTTCTGTCTAGACTACCTACACAATCTTCAGATGGAGCGGTTGATGATTCTTTTCTTGATGAGAATCTATTTGCTCTCACTATACACACTCCATGGTATGCAAATATAGCCAATTATTTGGTTACAGGGTAGATTCCAGGATACTTCTCTCCAAGGGAGAAGAGGCAACTAGTTCACAAATGTTTTCCTTATTCATGGATTTGTGGATTTCTAGTTTACACTGGGCCAGATAATATTATGCGTAGATGTATCAAAGAAGATAAGGTGTTTGATATATTGAAGGCCTGTCATGACAAGCCTTGTGGGGGACATTTTGTAGCCAAGAGGACAACCTTCAAAATATTAACAACCGGGTATTACTGGCCAACACTTCATAAAGATGCTGTCAAGTACACTAGGAGCTGTGATAGATGTCAAAGAATGGGGAGGCCTACAAGAAGTGATGAGATGTCCTTGTAGCCACAAATATCATTGGCTCCTTTTGACAAGTGGGGATTGGATTTTGTGGGTCCTATATCTCCTACATCCAACAACAAAGGATATATCCTGGTATGTATTGATTACTTAACTAAATGGGTTGAAGTGAAGGCATTACAATTTGCCAGAGATGGCAATGTGGTAAAATTCCTATATGAATACATCTTCACTAGGTATGGTGTTCCAAGGGAGATAGTGACTGACCAAGGACTCCAATTTACATCTGATTTAATCACCAAATTGGTTGAGGAATATCAGATCAGACATAAGAAATCCACTCCCTATCATCCTCAAGCAAATGGTCAGGTGGAATTCACAAATAGGGAGATTGAGAACATCTTGACAAAGATAGTGCAACTTCATAGAAGAGATTGGGTTTCTAGGCTCCCTGAAGCTAACTGGGCATACAAAACAACATGGAAGACAACTATGGGGTTTACACCTTATGAGTTGGTTTATGGCAAGACAATAGTCATGCCTATAGAATTTGAACACAAAACCCTGAGGACAACAATGGAACTAGGAATGGATTTGACCACAAGACAATAAGAAAGGCTACAACATTTGAATGCTTTGGATGAAATCCGATTGGAGGCTATTCATCATATAGAGGTCATATAGAAACAAAGAGCAAAATGGCATGATAAGTACATCAAGACAAAGGAATTCACTGCAGGTGACTGGGCACTCCTTTATGATTCAAGATATAAGGACTTCAAGGGCAAGCTTCAGTCACGTTGGTTAGGCCCATATGAGATCAAGCAAGTCTTTCCTATTGGTGCAGTTCAATTGCAGACTATTGATGTAGTTTGGTTTTCATTGCTAGTTAATGGGCATAGGTTAAAACTATACAAAAATCCACTTCAGAAGGATGACTTTCTTGTATCTCTAGCTGCTCAATATCATCCTCCTAACATTCCTGATGATGATGCTGTGACACCAGATGATACACCTTCAGATACTGATCTACCAACACTGTCCAGTGATGTGGAGGTTGAGTTGCAATACTCAACCCCTGTTACTGAAACATAATTTTCTTTGCTTTAAAAACACATGCACACACAATACATTGTACATGATGACCATTGTTAATTTTAGAGGGACCTATTTTTCACTCATATAGTTGGGACCTAACTCAACTGGGACCTGATATATTGTATTTACAATTATACAGTCGGGACCTATGCTGGAGGTACCCGTATTAACTTCTGTCTATAGCTCTCTTCCATCGCTTGGTGAATAATACCTAATTTTTCCTTCCCATTCCACATGCCTGCATTTATTTCCAATCGCTCTATTCTATTGCTACAAGTGTCAATTCACATTTATGTGTTGGTACTCTTCTTCACCATAATGCGCCATCACATTATATCTCTACTGTCGTACCCACCACCTTACCATTCACTACATGCATATCATATCAAATCATTAACGTTTGTTCACAAATTCCAAGGTATGTTAATTTCCATTTCATATGTACATTCGATAACTTTCAATTATTACAACTAGCTTTCTTTTTATATTCATGATTACTCGTAGTTTACTTCATGCATGAGAGAATATTATCCACCATTTCTTTTAATCACTACTCCTCATCCCGTAATACTTTCCATATGAAGTGAGGTCACTTCACAATTAAGTTGGGGGGAGGGGTTTATTTTTTAATTTTCACCTTTGAACATCATCTTTTGCCTTTCAAGAAAACCAGATAAACCTCCTGCGCCATGAACTTACTTTGTTCTTCCAACAAGTGAATTTGTTGCCCCGAGGAAGTCATAGTGGAAAGGAAAGAAAAGGCAGATTGTAAGATTGGTTCTTTTGGGGTGGTGAGCTGAAGCAGTAGATATTGACACTGTGTAGTAGAATTGACACCGTAAAGTTTGCAATTTATAGAAATAATGGGAGGAGATGTAATCAGAAGAGAACCCTCAGCACATAAAGAAATACTGGAGGATGTGATGGTTCTCCCACTCTTTACAAGAGTAGTTTGGTTAGATTACTTCCTAAAACTGACAGAGTATGATGATGAGATGGTGAAGGAATTTGCATTCACACTACAGTATGATGAAGCAATGGTGAAAGGGTTGACTATAGATGCTTCCAAGTTAGCTATTGCTCAGGTCACATGGTTGCCACAAATAGGGTCTGAGTACCCAGCTAGAGCTGATGCAACCATGACAAGGGATGAATTCTGTGAAAGAGGTGAACACATGGAATCCACCACACAAGGTACAAAGTGATTATCTCTTCCCTTCTTTTGGGGGAAATGTGCCTTATACATCATCAAGTATATTAGTTGTGATGGTCGATATACTATGTTTTATATTATACATCTCAAATTGCTCAATCATTTATGGCATGAAAAACTTGTCAATGTTTCAAATTTTCTATATAGTATGTTGAAAAGGATGTCTTCAGAATATCAAAAACAATAGACAGACACCACTCTTTCCCACCATTGTTTAATAGCTTTGTTAATAAAGAGGAGTTTGAGAATTCAGTATCCACAGGTTGAGTGGGAAGCTTTCAAACAATGTGTGGATATTTCAACACTATTAGAGGCACCAGAACTAGAAGATGAGATTCCATATGAGCCTGAGCCTCCAATCAAAACTGAGCATGAAAAGCTACAAGATGAGAGTCCTCTAGAATCTAGGCCTGTAGCAGCTAAAAACCCTTGACATCGACCCATAAAGCTAAAAGTACCACTCCTTCAACATCTGGTAAAGAATAGAAGAGTAGGAAGGGTGTGAGGAAGCATAAGAGTACAATAAAAGAAGAAAATATAGGGGAAAGAAGGAAGAAGAGGGACAATAAGAGGAGGAAAAAGGGAGATAATTAGGAGACTGTGACTCCTAGATGCTCAGGTAGGCTAAAGAGGCAAAATGCCAAAGAAAAAGTTGTTGAGAAATAGGAAAGAGAACACAAAAGTAAAGGCCAGTAGAACAGTGATCCAATTCCATTAAATCTAGATTCAAATAGAGGGGAAAACCCTACTGAGGATGTCTGTGCTAATGCCTGTGGAAATGTTAACATGTCTACAAAGAAAAGAAGGTATATTTATTCTTCTGATTCTGAGTCAGAAGATTTGTTTACTGCAAGAAAGATGGGTAAGTCTATGCCTGATGATTTTGCTAAAGAAATTTTTGATGTTCCTAAAGAAGGAAATGATGGAAGTTTAAATGTTGAAAAAGAAAAGGAATTATTGGAGGACAGAAATATTAGGAAGGAACTTCAAGAAGCCTTGGATAGAATAAGATAGCTAGAAGAGTAGGTAAAGGGGTATGAAGAAAAAGATAAAGAAAAAGATAAAGAAAAAGAGAAAAGGATTCAAGAGTTGGAAGAGAAAGTTTAGACTTATGGCCATGGTTATAACTTAGATTTATTGGCACCAATGGATGAAAGTAAAACAAAAATTGAAGAAGAAGAAGTACTCACTCTCCAACCTCTTGTGACAAAAACCCCAAAGTACCATACCACTCTGTCTCTAAGATTTGAACTAATGAAATTGACTAATGAAACCAAGCAAGAAAAAGAGAATTGGGAAAAAGAGAAACATAGTCTCAATTCATTAGTTGAAGAAAAGGATTTGATAATCAAAGTGTTGGAGAATCGTCTAATAGAGGTCATTAATAGAGCTAAGCAAATCATTGGATGCAAACCTCCACCAAATTATTTATGCATTGTTTTTAAAAGGGAAGTTTCTTAGTTTTTAGTTCAATAGATTTATTAATAATCAACCTGACTTGCATTCAAGGTACATCTTTTGCAATTATTTCAAAGAGGCCAGTTTAGAAGAATAGGATCAGTTGTGTGAATATTATCTGCATAATTACTTGATGGATGAGGACACAGAATGGAACCCTGCATCTATGTTGGGGATCTACATATCAGAGCACTAATGTCATATTTTAGAAATGAACAACTTAGGGGAGAACTGATGGATCAGTATGAGGAATAGGAAAAGAAAGTGCCACTATAGATTAGGAAAGAAGCCTTAAACCTTGAAGTGATCTTGACCCAATGGCTAATACTACTTTCTCATAAGGTTCCAGGTAAGGTATTCATGGATTTAAGACTCAGGGATCATAGAAGGATACAGAGATTAGCATTGTCCATCATTCAGAATTGCCAAAGGTATGTGCAGGGCAGGTGGGATAGTCTAACTCTAGAATTGCAGAAGAAGGAACCCCACTCTTTCCACAACTTTATGAATATGTTTGAGAGGTTACGCAGGTATATCCAGATCTCAGAGAAAAAAGGAGTAGTATGGTTACCTCTTGCTTATCAACCTCCTATCTTTCTTTATCCAGTACCACACTAGGCAGGAGGGAGAGGTGATAAGTGTAGGAGTGCTGAACTAATGATGATGGAGAGACTTGCAAGCTGTAATGGATTTTATCTCAAACAAGGAGAAGTCAGAGAAAACATGGACCTCAGAAAAATCATCTTGCATTATAATCTTCTATCCTAGATGTTTAGTTCCTTGATTTTGCTTGGGGACAAGCAAAAGTCTAAGTTGGGGGGAGATGTTGGGTTGAATTATTGACTTCCTTTCATAAGGTTTTTATATGTTTTTAAGACATTTTCATATCATCCTGCAAATACTTTACAGACATTACCATTATTATAAGTTGTTTCCCATATACTTTTCAAAGGCTTTAAACCTATGTTGATAAAATGGAATATGGTGGTTATATTATCAAGTGGATGACTTAAATTACACATATGCATGTAATATAGATAGAATTCCATAGTTTAATATGAAAGCTATTTTGTGTGCATATGTTTGGATAATTAACCCTGTACAGTAAAGATGTGGCATCTAGGAAGGAGTGATTGTAGCAAGTTGCAGAATAGGGGAATTAAGTAAAGTGTAGTCCAAACACCAGAAGTGGAGATCGATGAAGCTGAATGTGATCATCATGGAGGAATAAATACAAGTGAAGAATAAGACTTGCTCTAGGATTCTAATCGCATCTTATGTGTTTTCATTCATGAGCCGTTGAATAGGAATTTATGTTTGAGCAGGACTCTGCTTCCTTTGTTTCAGTTAGAAAATTAAATTGATCTCAAACCTATACCCTAATATCTAGGGATGAATTGATGATCAAGTTAGTTGGTAGTTACATCGTACTCTCTCATTTTTGTATAAGTTAGGAGGGATGAGTTCGATAGGAAGTTAGAGAAGATTTTCTTTCCAAGTTACTTTGTTTTTACAACTATTCAACAATTACTCTATTATTATCCAAACATGTTTTATTGAATACAATATGAAAATATCTTGTTTCTGATATGAAGTGAATACAACTATGTGTTATGAGAATCTGAAGTAGATTTAGTTTCCAGATTAAGTGAGATAGTTCCTTGAGCTGGCCACTCAAGGTACTAACTCTCACTTTGTATTTTCCCTTATTTATTCACGCATCTCTAGTTAAAATTGTTTCATATTATTTTATAAAAGTTACATCGTGGAATGAGTAGGATACCTTAATTGCTATTTCTATTAGTTGTGATTCATGAATAGAATGCATATTTGAAGTCCTCTGAAGGTTAGTGTCAATTCTTTTATCAGTCTGTGTATTTTGAGTTAATTCTGTAATTCTCTGTTGAATATAGTTATCTTCAGCTTATGTTGAAGGTACCTGTAGCAACTGGATTTTTAACTATTTTTGTTGTTCTTTCATTTCTGTGAACTTTAGTAAATTAAATTAATTAGAATAAGTCTGTATGAGTTAGTTTAGGATATAAATGAGTCTTGAAGACATATATAGTGCGGACATCATCATAAGTTTATGCTCCTTGGTTGATAATTCAATGTAGGAATGCAATGATAGAGTGGACTGTTCAGATAGGTTTACCCTTGAATTTTGTTTAAGTCTACAATGCATTAGTTTTCCTCTACAAAGGCATAATGAAGTGACTTCCTATGAGCATTGTGTGGCATAAAAAGTTGAAACAAACACTGAATAATTTGGGCCTAACTTTGATAAGACATCAAGGATCAATTGATCATCTTCTTTTTCAATCTTACATATCTTTAATTGTGACCTTAATGAGTTTAACTTGGTGAAGAAATCTTGAATTGTCACAAAATCTCAAGGATTGAGACTTATTAATTCATTCTCCAAATGATGATCCCACATTATATCTTCCTTGCCAAACAATGTTTTCAATGTTGTTAAGACTTCATTAGGTGTTTTACCACCATTAACATGAAATAATAGATCTAGAGAAATGGCCATACAGATAGTGCCATAGGCTTCATCAAGTCTATTAAACCACTTCCTTTTTTAAGAAGTAGCAGTAGGTTCAGGTTCCAATCCTGTAGCTGCTCTATGTAAACCCTTTTGCTTAAGTTGTAAATCCATTGCATGTTTCCATGAATGGTAATTAAATGGAGTTAATAGATCAACCATTGCAAGAAAGTAGAAGAAGACAATCCCCTGAAACTATGAGTTTTTTCCCCTTGATTAGGCGACCCCCCAAATTTCGGCACTTTATAACTTAGTGTTATTTTACAATGTGAATAGGTCCAATGCATGGGAAATGGGAAAATATTAACTTTTACAAAAAATGATGCTCAATTTCGAGCTACCGATCAAAAGTTATGATAAAAATAATATCCTGTAAATGGCCTATTTTAATACATTTGCACTGAAACAAAAAAAAACATATGGGAAGAGAAAGCCTAGTCATCCAATGACTCATTGGAATCAAAAAAGAAAGTACAATACAATCCAGTTTGACTTAAGAGGGGGTATTGGCCTCCTACCAAACTGAACCTCTCCCTTTGTCTTCGATAAGGGAAAATACAAAGGTTTATTACAAACCAGAATTCCTTAAAAAGTAATGGTACTTGCACCAAGAGTGCTGGCAGTTAAAGTAAATGTTACTGCTACACAGTTAACATAAAATGTTAACAAAAATTGCTAAGCTAACCTAAAAGGCTAACATAGCATACAATGGCAATGTTAGTGCTAATGCTAACAATAAAAGTTACTAAAAAATGTAACTTTAAAAAAGGTTAATGTGGCGGTTAGAGGGAGCGCAACTCCACTCAGGACTATGGACAACCTTTGAGGCTTGTAACCTCTCTTTACAGGTGCAACCTCTTGGTATAGGGCTACGACCTTCTTTTCAGGCCGCTCAACAAGTTGGGAGTCATTTTTTCACATAGGTGTGGTGGATTCAAATGCCCTTTCACACACTCCAAATGGGCCTACAATGGGCCTCTCTATGGCTTGCCATGCCTTCTGCACCACTTATTAGGATTTAAACTCCCTACAACACCCTTCAAATATCTACTACAGCCTTGAAATGCCTTTGAATCTGCATAACACCTATTAATTGGGCTTGCAAACCACAGGGGTGACACCTTCACATGCCAATAAAGAATGAATCTATCTTCTTGTGGCTTGTGTAGACTTCAACAGAGGTAGATCGTACCTCTTTCCACAAATGCATGCACAGAAAAATATTGTAGTCGACCCAATAGTCTTGGAAGAGGACAAATAGGCCACTTGATCTTCCAAAATGTGACTAAATCAACCAAGAATTTGACAAAATTGAGAAAAAATTGTAGGGGTTAAAGTGACCTCTACAAAAAGAAATTCAATTTTTTACAATTTTGCTCATGGTATTAGTTTTCATTCTAGGATGCACCGATTTTTGTCTCACCTCTGGATCCCCTCAAAACAGAGAGTGTGTCTGTAGCATGGCTCTGGTACCATGTTGGAATAGCCAGGGATTCTCTACAACACTTGATATTCACTCTCACAATATGGAAATTGACAAATAGAGATAAGAAATTAATGATATTGATGAACCTAATTTGAGCATAAATATATATTAATCTCACTTGATAATTTACATAAGAATGCCTTATTATATAGGCATGGATGAGGCAATCCACCTTGCATGTGGATTGAAAAGTGTCCCATGATGTGGCACATGCACATAGACAAGTGTCCTATAGGTGTCAACCTTTGGATCACTTGGACTATGCAAACCAACAACCTTTTGACCAAGTCATCAACCTTGGTGACAAGTGTTGAATGACTACAAAGTGACCTTTGAGGTGAGATGGAAAGTATTCCAACCTCAAAAGGTATGCACATGAGGTTTACCAAACAACTAGGTAACCTCTAAAGGAATAAAAGGTTGCACATTTAGTTAGACAAGATGTTGTCTAACTTCATCAACCTAAGTACACTTAAGCTATAGTGAATTGATAAATTATTCACTCTAACATTTCATTCAATGAGATGACTAATCTTGATGCTTATTGTCAACAAGTTCATGTGCCTTTTCTGTGCTTCCACATTTTGCATACGTGTTGACTTGAACATTCCCAATTTTATTTCTACCAAAATTTGCCTTCCACGATGCTTTAATGGATGTTCTTACTCCATTCTAAATCTCCTAAATTGGCATAGGATGAGGGCACTAGAAAAGGTCATGGAAATGCTTATGCAACTTACTAGTTCAACATTTTTTTGTTGGGGTTATGTTACTATATTATATTTGGCAGTTGCATAACCATGTCTTGTTTAGATACCAACATTAACCAATAGTCAATCAAAATTATCAACTATCCTTTTGAAAATCTACGGACCGAATTATTAGTTGATTATATCTACCAAATCAAGTGCTTGTGTCTTGTCTAGGTTATTAACCTAGAGTGATAGTATATTGTCAGAATGACATGATGACATTATGGTTGGGCAACTTAGAAGGTTCTTGTTGAAGATCCCAAGAATGATGGTATTGCATGTTATAATGAAATTAATTGCATCTTAGGGACCTTAGCTATATTTTTGTTGTCTGTACATCATTCGACTTAGTACCCAATAGTGGATTGTGGTACATATTCTCTCGATGGATTATTTGTTAATCATATTGAATGGTTTGATTTAACTATAAGTTGTCATCTCTACTTTAGTTTTTTTTAAATAGGACTTGAGAGAGTATGGCCGGGTGCCATTTATGGGAAAATAAAGAATTGTAGGTTATTTATAGCCTACAACTATATGCTATTATGATTAGCATTCAAAAGATGTTATGGCCATAGCTTGAAATCAACTATATGTATTATATTTAGTTGATTTATATTCTCTCCCATAACATATTTATCAAAGGACATGTACATTATATGTATGTTGAATGAGCATATATGAATGCTATATTGTCAATGATTTGCACAGAGCACCATATTCCATCATGTTTACCAGCTTCAATCTACTAGACCCTTCGTAAAGGGTGAGCCTCTCTGGTTTGGGAGTAAGTACGAGGAATCTTAATGATTTGTGAATGGGTGGAAAATGACTTGATGATACTCTATCTCTTTCCTCTAATGATTGAGGTGTATGATACTAGATGTGCAAGATTTTATATTTAATATTCACTTCAAGACATACCTTGCTGGGTAATGTATTGTAATGAGCCTAGAAGGCCATTTCAATTTTTAATGACTAAGTCCTAATTGTATTTCAAAGCTATGTTGTTTATCTTTTCTAATATTCATTGATTGAATTTGATGTAAGATAATTTGATAAAATTATTTCAAGATTTTGTATTTAGTTGAAAAAAAGAATCACTCCCTTTCCGCATTATTTTTATTATTTAATGCAATTATTATTTATATTATTTTATTAAGTGAGTCTACTCTTTATAGAACCAATGGTGTTAACACATTGGGGTGGGTGGGTAAGTTCTAGGGGAGGTATCATTTCATTCTCCAAGTTTCTTGATCCTTCCAGAGTACAGGGTTTTGGGAAAGTCTCTTAAGAGACCTAAGAGCAAAAAATTTCCAAACTTTTGATTGGTTCTCAAAATCCATGGCACCTCGGAATATTTTATTTAGACCTATAACTAGATGTTAGATGACTCTACGATAACTTTTCTTAGTTTTTTTCAACTCAAAACTACTTGATCATGCCAACAATGAATGCATTCTTATGAAATACCTCATTTTTGTTTAGTGTAATGTTGTCTAATGTCATATTTTCCATTCTTCCACTCCTAGGGTCAAACCAATGGTTTCAAGAATTTGGGGTTGATGGGTGAGTGCTAGGTGAGGCCTCATTTCATTCCCTAAGTGTCTTGATCCTTTCGAGCTACATGATTTCAAAAAATTCTCTTAAGAAATCTAAGAGCAAATACTACCAAACTTTGATGGAGTAGTTATCAAAATATGTGGAACATAACAATGTTTTGTTTGGACTTCCAACTGGATGTTGAGTCCCTCTATAATAACATCTCAGTTCTTGTCAACTCAAAACCGTTTGAGCATGCCAAAAACAAATGTGTTCTTGTAAAATGCCTCATTTGTGTTTAGTGTAATGTTTCCTACTATCATATCTTTTGTTCTTCACCTTGTGGGACCAAACTAATGGTTCCAACACATTGAGGTGGGTGGGTGAATACTAGAGAGGCCTCATTCTGTTCTTCAAGTGTCTCGATCCTTCCTAGGTACACAGCTGTGGGAAAGTCTCTTAAGAGATATAAGAGAAAAAAACTAGCAAACTTTGATGGAGTGGTTCTCATAATACGTGGCACCTAGGAATGTTCCATTTGGACCTACAAGTTGATTTTGGGTCCCTCTACAATAATCTCTCTCAATTTTTATTAAATTGAAATCATTTGACTGTGCTAACAATGAATGCATTCTTGTAAAATGCTTCATTTGCATTCAGTATAATATTGTCTACTGTCATTTTTTTGTTCTTCACCTCATGGGACCAAAATAATGGTGCCAAGACATAGGGGTGGGTAGGTTAATTATAGGGGAGGCCTAATTTCATTCCCTAAGAGTCTCGATTCTTCTAGGCTACATGGTTTTGGAAAAGTCTCTTAACAGATCTAAGAACAAAAAATACCAAGCTTGATACAGGGGTTCTTGGAATTTGTGGAACCTAAGAATGTTTTGTTTGGAAATACAATTAGATTTCATGTCCCTCTAAAATAACCTCTCTCAATTTTTGTCAACTCAAATCCATTTGACCATGCCAACAATGAATGCATTCTTGCAAAATATCTCATTTATATTCAATATAATGTTGCACAATATCATTTTTTTCATTTGTCATCTTGTGGGACTGAACTGACAATGCTAACATGTTGGGATGGGTGGGTTAATGCTAAGGGGGTATAATTTCATTCCACAAGTGTCTTGATCCTTCTAGGCTACACGATTCTGACAAAGTCTCTTAAGAGACCTAAGAGAAAAAAACTACCAAACTTTGACAAAGTACTTCTTAGAATTCATGGCACTTAGGAATGTTTTGTTTAGACCTACAACTATATGTTAGGTCCCTCTATAATAAACTCTTTCATTTTTTCAACTTGAAACCATTTAACCGTGCCAACAACGAATGCATTCTTGCAAAATGCCTCATTTGCATTTAGTGTAATGTTGCCTAATATCATATTTTTATTCTTCACCTTGTGGGACTGAACCAATGACACCAATGAATTGGAGTGGGTGGGTGAATTATAGGGGAGTGCTCATTACATTCTCCAAGTGTCTTGATCGTTTTGGGGTACACGATTTCGAGAAAGTCTCTTAAGAGACCTAAGAGCAAAAAACTACCAAACTTTGACGTAATAGTTCTTATAATTTGTGGCACTTAGGAATATTTTATTTGGACCTATAGATGGATGTTAGATCCCTCTACAATAAATTCTCTCCATTTTTGTCAACTTAAAATCATTTGACTATGCCAACGATGAATGCATTCCTGAAAAATGCATCATTTATGCTCAGTGTAATGTTGCCTATCATCATATTTCGTAGGATTGAAACAATGGTGCCAACATGTTGGTGTGGGTAGGTAATTTCTAGGGGAGGCCTCATTTAAATCCCCAAGTGTCTCAATCCTTCCAAGCTACATAGTTTCAAGAAAGTCTCTTAAGAGACCTAAGAGAAAAAAGATGTCAAACTTTGAAGGAGTGGTTCTTGGAATCTATAGCACCTATGAATATTTCATTGAGACCTATAGCTGGATGTTAGGTCCCTATACAATAAAATCTCTCATTTTTTTCAACTCAAAACTATTTGGTCGTGCTAACAATGAATTCATTCTTGGGAAATGCCTCATTTGTAGTTAGTGTAATGTTGCCTAATGTCATATTTTTCATTCTTCACCTCATGGGATTGAATTGATGGTGCCAAAAAATTGGGGTGGATGAGTGAATTCTAGGGGAGGCCTCATTTCATTACCTAAGTGTCTTGATCCTTTTGAACTACATGGTTCCAGAAAAATCTCTTAAGAGACCTAAGAGAAAAAAACTACCGAACTTTGGCGGGGTAATTTTCATAATTTGTGGTACCTAAGAATGTTCTATTCACATCTACAACTAGATTTTGGGCCCCTCTATAATAAACTCTCTTATTTTTTATCAACTCAAAACCATTTGAGCATGCCAACAATGAATGCATTCTTGTTATATGTCTCATTTGTGTTTAGTGTACAATGTTTCCTACTATCATATTTTCTATTCTTCACCTTGTGGGATTGAACTGATGGAGCTAACACATTGGGGTGGGTGGGTGAATTCTAAGGGAGATCTCATTTTATTCTCCAAGTGTTTTCATCCTTATGGGGTACATGGTTATGGGAAAGTCTCTTAAGAGACCTAAGGGCAAAAAATTACCAAACTTTGATGGAGTAGTTCTTAGAATCTATGGCACCTAAGAATATTCCATTTAGACCTACAGGTGGACCTTGGGTCCCTCTCAAATAATCTCTTAGTTTTCATCAAATCAAAATCATTTAACTATGCCAATAATGAATGCATTCTTGCAAAATGTCTCATTTGTATTTAGTGTAATGTTACCTACTATCATATTTTTGTTCTTCACCTCATGGGATTGCACTGATGGTGCAAAACATAGAGGTGGGAAGATGAATACTATGGGAGGCCTCATTTCATTCCATAAGTGTCTCAATCCTTCTAGGCTACATAGTTTTGGGAAAGTCTCTTAAGATACCTAAGAGAAAAAACCTGCTGAACATTGATGGAGCAGTTCTCGGATCTATAGAACCTAAGAATGTTTCATTTGGACTTACATTTGGATGTTAGGTTCCTCTACAATAACCTCTCTCAATTTTTGTCAACTAAAAACCATTTGACCATGCCAAGAAAAATACCTCATTTGTATTTAGTGTAATGTTGTTTACTATCATATTTTTCATTTTCGTCTTGTGGGACCGAAATGATAGTGACAACATGTCAAGATGGGTGGGTGAATGCTAATGGAGGCTTGATTTCATTCCCCAAGTGTCTTAATCCTTCTTGGCTACATAGTTCTAGCAAGTCTCTTAAGAAACCTAAGAGCGAAAAATTGCTAAACTTTGATAGAGTGGATCTCATAATCCATGGCACCTAGGAATGTTCCATTTAGACCTATAGCTAGATGTTAGGCCCTTCTACAATAACCTCAGTTTTTGTCAACTTTAAACTATTTGACCATGCCAACAATGAATGCATTCTTATAGAATGCTTCATTTACATTCAGTGTAATGTTTCCTACTATCATCTTTTATGTTCAACTCATTAGAATGAACTGATGGCACCAACACATTAGGGTAGGTGGGTAAATTCTAGGGGAGGCCTCATTTCATTCACCAAGTGTCTTGATCCTTCTAGGGTACACGGTTCTAGCAAAGTCTCTTAAGAGACTTAAGAGCATAAAACTACCAAACGTTGATGGAGTGGTTCTTAGAATTTGTGGCACCTAGGAATGTTTCATTTAAACCTACAACTAGATGTCAGGTCCCTATATAATAACCTCCATCAATTTTTATCAACTCAAAACTATTTGATTGTGCCAACAATGAATGCATTGTTGCAAAATGCCTCATTTGTGTTTAGTGTAATGTTGCCTACTATCATATTTTTCATACTTCACCTTGTGGGACCAAACTAATACTGCCAAAGTTCATTGGAGTGGGAAGGTGAATTTTAGGGGAGGCCTCATTTCATTCTGCAAGAGTCTTTCTCCTTGTAGGGTACACAATTCTGGAAAAGTCTCTTAAGAGACATAAGAGCCAAAAAATTCTAAACTTTGACGGAGTGGTTCTATGAATTTGTGGCACCTAGGAATGTTTCGTTTGGACCTACAACTAGATGTCATGTCCCTCTATAATAATCTCTCTTAGTTTTTGTCAACTCAAAATTGTTTGACCGTGTCAACAATGAACACATTGTTGCAAAATGCCTCATTTGCATTTAGTGTAATGTTGCCTATTGTCATATTTTTCATTCTTCACCTTGTGGGACCAAATTGAAGATTCCAACATGTTGGGATGGATGAGTGAATACTATAGGAGGCCTCATTTTATTCCTCAAGTGTCTCGATTCTTTTGAAATACTTGGTTCTATAAAAGTCTTTTAAGAGACCTAAGAGTAAAAACCTGCCAAATTGAAGAGTGGTTCTTAGAATCTATGGAACCTATGAATTTATATTTGGATTTAAAGCTGGATGATGGGTCCATCTACAATAACCTCTCATGTTTTCTATCAAATCAAAACTATTTGACCTTGCCAACAATGAATGCATTCTTTCAAAATGCCTCATTTACATTCAGTGTAATGTTGCTTAGTGTCATATTTTTTATTCTTCACCTCATGGGATGAAACCAATAGTATCAACATGTCAAGGTGGGTGGATAAATGCTAGAGGAGGCTTCATTTTGGTGGCCAAGCATCATGATTCTTCTAAGCTCCATTGGACCGAGAGAGTCTCTTATGAGCCTTATGATGAAAAAGGTGCCAAACTTTGGCCCTATTGTTCTCTCAAACCATGGAACCCAGGAATGTCTCATATACATGTATATGTGGATCTTAGGTCTACCTACAAATACCTACCTTAGTTTTTTCTAACTCAAATTCATTTATTCATGGTGGTAATGAACATAATATTCCAAAATGTTCTAGTTTCATTTAGTGAAAGGGTGCTAGGAGTGAAATTTTGCATAATTTCACACCTCATGGGATTGAACCAATAGTGCCAACATGTTGGGGTGGGCAGGTGAATTCTAGTGGAGGTCTCTTTTTGGTGGCCAAACATCCCAATCCTTCTGGGATACATTGGATCGAGAGAGTTTATTAAGATCTAATAGTCATATTTTTTCTTCTACACCTCATGGGATTGAACTGATAGTGCCAACATGTTGGAGTAGGTAGGTGAATGCTAGTGGAGGTCTCTTTTCTATTGCCAAGCATCCTGATTCTTGTGGGCTACAATAGATCATGATATTCTCTTAGGAGCCAATAGTCATATTTTTTCTTCTACACCTCATGGGACCAAATCAATGCTATCAACGTATCAGGGTGGGTGGGTAAATGCTAGTGGAGGTCTCTTTTTAGTGGACAAGCATCTTGATCCTTCCAGGATACATTGGACTAAGACAGTCTCGTATGAGCCAATAGTCATATTTTTTCTTTCACACCTCGTGGGATTGAATCGATGGCACCAACTATTGGTAGGTGGTGATTGATCATGCAAGTACTGTACACTAGTTATGTATCCTCACCGGGGTTCGGGGGTGGCAGCCCCTGAATTTTTTTTTTCATGAGCCGACATAAAAAAACCTATTTTTGTAACTGACATAAGGCTTGATAAAAGTAGCTAAAGGTTAGGGTTTTTTGTTGATATTGTATTGTAGCATTTGCAATGGTATTGAGTTGCAAGGATTGTTGGTTGTAATCGGTTTGATTTACTGGATAATAATATTGGACTCTCTGTTGGTGGATGTAGCCTGAGTTTGGGTGAACCATGTTAAAACTTGTCTCTTGCTGTTATTATTTCTGTGTATTTTCATTCCTCTATTTAATCTTTATTTGCATTTAATTGATATCTTCTGCCGCCTAACCCTAACACCAACATGTCAAGGTGGGTAGGTGGATACTAGTGGAGGTCTCTTTTTGGTGGACACACATCTTGATCCTTTTGAGCTACATTAGACCAAGAGAGTCTCTTAAGAGCCAATTTAGTCATATTTTTCTTGCACACCTCCTAGGACCAAACATGTTAGAAAGATGGTTTCCATTGCACCAAAAGATCGACCTATTAATGCCCGATACAACTGCCAAAGTTAATGAATCCACAGGTTGTGGTTAAGCCTTGTCATGAACCCAAGCACTATGCTGCACAACACAAGGAGACCAAGGGTTCACACCTTGCAACAATCCCCTCAATGCAAGTGAGGGGTTCGAACCCATGACTCAGGCTCTGATACCGATTGTTAGCAAGAGGGTTGTCATTGTGCCAAAAGATCGACCTATTAATGCCCGATACAACCGCCAGAGTTAATGAATCCATGGAAGGTGGTTAACCCTTGTCACAAACCCAAGTGTTACACTACACAACACAAGGAGACCAAGGGCACATACCTTACAACAAAATGGATGGTGCTAACACATCGGGGTGGGTAAGCAAATGCTAGTGAATGTGTCTTTTTAATGTCCAAGTGTCCCAACCCTTCCAATCTACATTGGACTGAGACAGTCTCTTAAGATCCAATAGCCATATTTTTACTTTTACACTTCATAGGACCAAACCAACAATGCTAACATGTCAGGGTGGGTATGTGAATGCTATTGGAGGTCTCAATTTATTCCCCAAATATCTCAAACCTTCTAGGATACATTGGATTGAGAGAGTCTCTTAAGAGACCTAAGAGAAAAAAGTTCCAAACTTTGATGGAGTGGTTCTTGAAATCTATGGCACCTAGGAATGTTTTTTTTTGATCTACAACTAGATGTCAAGTCCCTCTACAATAAACTATCTTAATTTCTATCAACTCCAGCCCATTTTATCATGCCAACAACAAATGGCACATTCTTTCGAAATACTTTAGTTACATTCAATGTAAAGGTACCAATAGCCAACTTTTTTCTGCACGTTGTGGGACTGGATCAACAGTGCCAACATAGGTGGGTAGGTGAATGTTAGTGGAGGCCTCATTTCATTCCCTAGGTCTCTTAATCCTTTTGGGATACATTGGATTGAGAGAGTCTCTTAAGAGCTCTAAGAGCAAAAAGGTGTCAAATTTTGATGCCAATAATTCTTGGAATTAGTGGCACCTAGGAATATTTTGTTTGCACCTAGGAATGTTGGGTCCATCTACAATAGTCTATCTTAGTTTCTGACAACTCCAAACCATTTGATTGTACCGATAATGAATGCATTCTTGTAAAATGTCTCAGTTGCATTTAGCATAAAGGTGCCAATAGCCATATTTTTCTTCCACACCTCATAGGACCAAACCAACAATACCAACACATTAGAGTGGGTAGGTGAATGTTAGTGGAGGTCTCATCATGTTCCCCAGGTCTCTTGATCCTTCTAGTCTACATTGGAATGAGAGATTCTCTTAAGAGATCTAAGAGAAAAAACTACCAAACTTTGATGGAGTGGTTCTTAGAATCTGTGGCACCTAGGAATGTCTCATCTAGACCTATAATTGGATGTTGGGTCCCTCTACAATAACTTATCTTAGTTTCCATCAAATCTAGGCCATTTGTTCATGCTGACTATGAATGCATTCTTGCAAAATGCCTTAGTTACATTTAGTGTAAAGGTGCCAATAGCTATTTATTTTCTTTCACACCTTATGAGGCTAAACTGACAACGCCAGCATGCCAAGTTGGGTAGGTGAATGCTAGTGGACACCTCATTTTATTCCCCAAGTATCTTGATCCTTCTGGTCTACATTAGACTGAGAGAGTCTTTTAAGAGCCTTAAGAGGCAAAACATGTCAAAATTTGATGCAATGATTCTTGGATTCTGTGGCACTTAGGAATTTTTTGTTTGTACCTATGAGTGAATGTTGAGTCTATCTACAATAGGCTATCTCAATTCCACCAAATCTATACCATTTGATTGTGCCAACAATGAATACATTCTTGGAAAATGCCTTAGTTGTGTTTAGTGTAAAGGTATTGTTATGTATGAAAATGGTGATGATCAAATTGTATGTTAATTAGATTCAATCAAACCCTTCTTTCACACATACATTCAAGGACATAGATTGAGCTAAGTCACAACTATGATAGAGGACTTAACTACATGTTTGATGTCACTATGAGATTCTTGGAAAGATAGAATAGATTGATGTTTTGTTAAAATCCTAATTGTGCAAAATCGTAAACAAATGGACGAAACCTGACAAATGATCACATAGGAAGGAACTAATATAGATTAGAAACATACCAGGATTTTAATTTTGAAAATAAAAAACTTCAGGGATGAAAGAGGGATCACCCTTGTCCAAGGTAGTACTTTTTCTAGAGATCGAGAGCCAAATATGTTGTAGACTGTACACTGCTCAGAGATTTTTGACAGTGACAAAATAGAGGATGAAAGAGGGATCGCCCTTGTCCAATTAGGGATATTTTCCTCTACTTTTTCAGATCTGGAATCATTATGCTTTGCACTAATCTCCTACAACTCCTCTCCATAAGATCTACCACCTGTCACCTGCAATCACAAGAGAGGGATTGGGCATTGTGGTGTTTAGGAGCTTGCCTTGGTCAAGCCCCGGAATGGCATTCAAGCCTTCCAACACCATTGTTAGATAGAGAGTGCATGTCCTTGGTGGATAAAGACAAAAGAAAATGATATGATAAATTGATTGAAACACAAATTAAGTGTCACCTCAGAGGTGAATCTCTCATGGGGAGATGAAGATCTTTCATGCCATGAGGAGATGGATTGATGAAGACAAATTTGCAACAAACAAGTACGAACACAACACAATACTGCTCTACAACACAATGAAAGCCTTGAGTATCCTTAGCAAAAGATCACAAGTTTGTATTATCCATCTAGGTGTAAAATTAAGTCCTAAACATGATTATATATGCATTCCCACTAAAATTTCATAATTCAAACTTGAGATGCCAAGGGAAGCCTTTTTAATGGTCACAAGCCGACATTCAAATTTGGGACCCGACCAAAATAGGGTAGGACTAGGGCATGGGTACCCATGTCTAGGGGCCTATTTTAGGTCCATATTGAGCTTAAGGTTCACCCGTAGGTCCCATTTGACATGGGTTTCGGGGGATTTTTCTCCAGGATTCATTTTTAACATGCATGATTAGGTCTAAGGGACCTAGGAGCTAAACTTAGGAGGTAAAAGTCCTAGGGGGACATTTTATGACATAAAATTTAGCCCCCACTTTAATGTATGTATGATCTTATGACCCATACATGCATTAAAGTATGGTCAAAAACACATCAAACATGCCAGGTACTTGAAGCTAAGGCATACACAAAAATTAAGGAACTATTTCTAGCCCCCAATCTCAGGTAAGCACTACAAAACACATCACATACACGTAAAACACAGAGAAGAGAGTAACTGGCATGTAAAACATGGAGAAGATAGTAACAGGCACATAATACACAATGAATACATTGATATAACATTTTCATACACATATATGCATGGAAATAAAATTGCAACATAAAACCCCAGGTGTGGGTGGAGACCACACAAGGGGGGAAAACACACCAAACAAACCTTGATTGTAGGTGGAGCTCGTCATTACACACACAAGAGGGGAAAACATGCCATATAAAGCCCAAGTGGGGGTTAACCACACAAGGGGGAAAACACATGGAATACACAAGTGCCGTATAGCATGCTAGAGACATACTATACATCTTATACATGGCAAACACATGTGATGGAAGGAGCTTATTACTAATTCCCACCATAAAAAACATGCAACACACACCTAATAGTTGGGCTTATGCCACAACAACCACCAAAGACACGCTTAAGGGAGGATAGTCTCAAGATCCAATCTTGCCTCCACGGAGGACTTTTGTAATAAAAGGATGTGCACTAGCTCAAGAGATACACCATCCCACCTTCCACAGAAGGGATTTTGAATAAAAGGATACACACTAGCTCAAGAGATATGTTATCCCGCCTCGCACATAGGGCTTATTTGATAAAAGGATATGCTATCCTACCTCACAGAGAGGGCTTTTTGATTGTAATATAAATATAGATGTGTACTCGCGCCAGAGATACAACATCTCACCTCATGGAGAGGGATTACAAACACACTTTGTTAGCACCAAAATTATCAGACATATATAATTATATATGCTCCCACCTTAAGGTGGTTGATGTCATGTACCGATATCAAACATGTTAAGGTAGAGAGAAGACACGCAAGGGAACAAGAGCTTTTGCAAAGCCCATGCCCCCAAGGTGACATGTTCTTATAATCACCAAATGTTCCCACAAACACATTGATAAGATATGCTAAGATAAGATAAGAAGATGGTTAGAAAATCTTACTCTAAGATAACAACCATATCACATTATAAAAACTATGCATGAAAATAGTCACATCAAGGACCAAGGTTATACTGTAGGTTTGGATCCAAGTATAACCATTGGGCTATACTGTAGATACCTTAGAACCAAGTATAGCAACAAGGTGTGATACAAATCAAAGTGTGCAAGAGTAGATTGAGTGGATTGTAAAATGTTAGTCACAAGAAATACCACAAGATGATACATCACAAGGAGTGATTCTACTAGTCAAGTATCAAATATATGTATATCAACCCCATCATCATGTATGGACTAGGTCCATTTTTGCTTTGCTTATTGAAGGGACACATGGTCCGTATTAGTATTTTTTTGTTTTCGTCATCTACTGACTAGATAGAAAGACTAGAAGAAGGTAAACAATAAAATGAGATAGGAGAACAAGTGCCTTAGGAACACCATGTAGGAGGATACCCCCGAAACATCCTCCACAATGCTATGCCCCTAAGGCATGACACAACAATAAAATAGAGGAGAGAAATAGTAGAAGAATGATGATACAAATAGAAGAATGATCACACTAGAGGTGGGTATCCTTGACCTTACAAGAGTATTAAGTATCATCCTAGGAGGCCTAAACAACACATAACACAACATAGGGGGAACACAGTACAATTATAATAACATATATATCTAGGAGGAGGCCACTCTTGAGAGAAACTAGAGTAGGTGCTACAATGAGTGTGGCCTAAAGGGGGAGAAATACTTACCTGATTTGATGGAATAGTTCTTAGCAAAAAATCCTTCTCTATTAGCTTAGGATATCTCAAATGTGGTTTTGGTCTTGTTGATATTGTATCAACAATAAGTTTAGGATGATGAGAGGCTTTGGTGGGATTCAAAGAGTGGTATTGTTGTGCTTTTGCTACACACATTTTTGAAACTTTCTAATTATAGTTTAGGAGATTTAGGGAAGTCTTATTTTTAGTGTGTTAGTTTCAATGGTAGATTGTTCAGCATGAAAAAATATCTCAAAAGAAGGCACAGTGGATAATATCTACAATAGCTTGCAATTGGAGGAGACTACATTTGAAGTCATCTCAAAAGGGCTTGGATGATAGAGATGATTCAGACCACAAACTAGATGTTTTGATGCTAGTCCTACCATAATAATTTAAGGTATCTCTCGATGTTGAGGAGATCCCTACTGAGATAGACCAAGTTGAAGAAAGAGATTGTGTTGTTCTAACAGAACAAGGGATAATGCTAAAGAAAACACAAATGAGGATTACATTGAACTTTCATTAGAGGTGTTTCTGAGCCTTTCCCAGTGAATAAAGATGATCATGACACTTCTCTAAATAAAGAAGGGGATTCAGATACAGAAGACACACAAATAAAGGTACACCAGTATTCAAAGGATAGGCACCAAGATAGTGCAAGCGGGCTAATAAAGACTCAGCACCAAAGCAATGAAGGTTCATCATGCCAGAATAAAGGTTTGTGTAGCCTATATGATTGAGGTATAATATGAAATAAGGTGCATATATTTTACAGTTGTCAATGCAAAGTATGGCATAAATAGATGATCGCAATCCTAGGTCTTATGATTCAATGAGGATGGCTTCAACCAAAACACTGCCATTATAAAACATAAGCATGCCAGTCACTCTTCAAATCTCAGCCAGCATAAGACTCCTGGACATTAATGAGATCAAATGTGGCGCTTACCCTATAAAGGAGTTAAGGCACACATCACATATAATAAGGTGCAAATCACATAAATAGATACATCTTATACAAAGGCAAGCCATTCATCTCTGGCACACGCATTACAATAAGAAAAGGAGACACACAACAGTTAAAGACCCTCACACCACTTCTAAATAGTTTGGCCTTTCAGTAAATGATGGCACCCAACATCATAAGAGTCTCAGCAGTATCAAGAGACACATATAATAGATAGTAATGCATAAACATATGAAGGTGCCTATGAAATGGGACATTCTACCAATGGGCAAAGCCACAGTCCAAGTACTAAGGTGTTAGCATCAAATTAGAATGCAACATGTGGAAACGCTGCACATAAAGTGAGGGTAAGCCATTTAAAAGGCACACAACACTCAAATAATGGCAATACCATATGAAGATAGGACACTGCAATATGATCAAAGGGTGCTTGCCTTAAAGAAAATCGAGTGGCATTAGGGATTCATGAAATGTTGCCAACTATGGCGCAGGCATATACAAGGAAAGTCATTGCAAATGTGAAACTAATACAATCAAAGCCAAACAAAGGAAGCCGCCAAACAAAAGAAGGTGCCAGTTTGAGTCAAAGAAGTCTGGAAATGAATTTTAACATTGTCCAAGAGGCCGTAGACTCTATCTTCAAGCCATAGCATTGAAAGCATAGTAAAACAAATATGACGTAGCCACCAAAATCAAGCAAGGCAGCTCGTTTTGAAACATAGTGTAGCTTGCAAACAATGGTGCCTCCATGATGGTGCATACACATCAAAATCATTCTCAGCCAAGCATCTAGTAAATGGCACACACCATAACATAGTATATTTCTCTCAATCAAAGCACACTACATATGAATCAAACCACTTTCAGGGAGGCACATCATTTCAAAGGGATAGCCACTTAAAAGGTGAAAACACCATATGAAAACTCCAAGATTCAGGTGTGCCATCATCATTATGATGCTAATATAAAGTAGAATCAAGTAGCCACATTTAAAATAAAGGGCTCATTCCATAGACACTGCCAGTCCATTCAAATATAGAGGCTCAACATCAAATATAATGACACATCTTTAGCAAGGCAAGGCATTGACAATGAAAACAAGTCCTGATCACCAAGAATAATGGCGCATAGGTAAGAATAATGGCGGCCATTCTTAAACGAAGGTATGAAGGAGATATCAGTAATGCAGGCTTTAGGGTTTCCAAATGTAGTAGCTCAGGCACCATAGATAGGAGATTCAAGTCAACGGCCCATGAGAGCAGATGAAAAGAAGAAAGCAGGGTGTGCCACTTGTCACTCCCACGGGAGTTTGAGGGTCAAGAGAGAAATTTCATTCTCAAATAAGTGTCATTTTGATGCGTGGAGCAAGCGGAAGGAAGATAAATCAATTGTTTTATTTTTTATAAAACTCTAAGAATCACATGAGCTGAGTGTTGTTAAAATATAAGTATGAGTCTTTTTCTTATGTTTCACGGGAAAGTCTCAAGGAAGTTTTAAATAAATGGAGTCTTTTAAGATTAAAAGATGAGACAAGAGGTGGGCCCTGAAAATAATAAATGGTGCAGGGGCACCTAAACCACAGTGGCCTCCTTAAGGAATTTAATTGTGTTATGTTCTTTTTACTGTTTTCAATAAGGTCCTAAGTTGACCATCCATGTAATAAGGTCTGTTTGACCAATGCATGTGCATTCTAGTTGTATTTAGGTTTATGTGTAAGTCCCACGGGACACTTGGCAAATTTGCATTCATGAGGTTGTTAGGCAGTCAGAGGTTGTTAGATCTCCCAGCCGCTTGGAGACAATTCTGTACTACTGAGGGTAAGTAGATAAATACCCTAGGTCAGATTGATTGTGGAGAGATGATCATATTGTAGAGAAATCAGTTGTGCAATTGAAAAATAGAGTGTCTATATTCGCATTTCTGAAAGCATAGTTAACGAATCCTATTTATATATCTGTGTAATTCGATCTCATTTGGGTTTCCTTCTATGCAATTCATTTTTCCTGTTTTGGGATCGAGATGGATTTTTCAATTCATTCCACTGATTGATTCTTTGAATCGGTGGAATGGTTGTACAGTCATTTTGGTTTTCTATTTGTTCATGTTCATGCTTGTAGGTTCGGGAATGGAATACTTTGACAGATCCTAACGCCGTCATGTGTTAGGTTGAAAGAGTTTGAAATCTATGTGGTTGATTGAGAATCGGATCTAAGAAGTTTAGGGTTTTACAGAAATTCAAACAACGAAGATTTGAGTAAGTTTCCTGAAGATACATTTTGTGTGTATACCGCAATTGTATGTTGGATATACATTCTGTGTGTATATCGCTATTGTCTATTAAGGTTTGCATGTCGCAGAACATATCGGGTTCATTGATGCATTGTATGTCAAGATTGTAAACATACATTGCGAATATACATTCTGTGCATATATCACTATTGTATGTCGGGTTCATTTTCTGTGTATCCCGCAGTTGCATGTTTTGTGAGTATCTTGTAGTTGGTTATCGCTATTGTATGTGGCAGATGTACATTGTAAATGTACAAGTATATCGGCATACAAAGGAGAGAGAAAATTGAAGTTTCCAACTGACATACAAGGAAGTCAACGGTTCGGTCAAACCCATCAAATGCATATTTGGGTTGCATCTTTAGGATGTATGTTTGAATGTACAAGGAGGTCAACGGCCGGTCAATGGTCAGGTTGTATGCATGTTTTGAATGTATCTTCTGAAAGTATATTCGGCAAATGCATGTTCGAGTTGTATGTTTTTGAATGTATATTGGAATATACATTCCACAGATACATTGATTTATATGCA
This sequence comes from Cunninghamia lanceolata, assembly GCA_027924645.1. Lineage (NCBI taxonomy): Eukaryota > Viridiplantae > Streptophyta > Pinopsida > Cupressales > Cupressaceae > Cunninghamia > Cunninghamia lanceolata. Next base: position 5,323,306 of record BSBN01000628.1, on the reverse strand, counting down.
AGAAGTGACCAGTAGGAGCGGTAAGAGGAACTAGCCCAGCAAGTCATAGGTTGTATGTACAAAGCCGAATGTATCAGGGTGACTGTAAGCATCGGGGTGAAACCTATTTAAGAGGTCGATAGCATATGTGTTGCCGATAGGTAACAAATGTAAAGTGCATTCATCGGTATGAAGTATGTGATCGATGGAAGGATTTTGAGCTACGCCGATAGGAGAAGTCTTGGCGATAATAGTGTCGGGGACACATCAATGTGAAATAGGGCTTCAGTGTGAAAGGAGGTTGGTTGGTCGATGAAGATGGTTTTGCCGATGGGTAAACATACAAAGGTAAATGTATGTTAGCGAGTGATTGACAACCATTTCACACGTTTTTGTTGGCAGCTCTGCATCAATAAAGCTAGGGCTTTATTAATTTAAAAGACTCTTATGACTTATTCCTCATGTAAAAGGAGATATTTAGCCTCATAATAAATAAAGGGACGCTTTATTCATTTCCATGGCAAGCTACAGGAAAAGAAAGAAAGAGCGGGAGTTTTCTTCACACAGGCCAAAGATATGGAGGCAAATGTATTTTTCTAGAAATGGGGCAAAACAGAAGACCCAGTTAAGTGGAGTTTTAGTTCTTAGAGCCGAGATCAGTGTCAAGATTTGTGGGATTTCCATTAGAGATTTCTAGGCAATTTCAGAGGGTTTCTTCAATGGGTTTTTGGTTATAAATACAGAGATCCAAGAGGGTTAGAGAATACACAGATGCAGACCACAGAGTTTTTTAATAGCAGTTAGAGATATTTTTCTTTGCCTCAGTAGTTGCCTCTCAATGAGGGATGTAACATTTTATTTTGTGCAAGCAATTTTGCCTCTGTAATTTTGTTCTCCTGTCAAGTAATGAAGAGTGGTGGTGTTTTTGTGCAGATCTGAATATGTCTCTGTTTCTTGCTTCTTTCTTTCTGTTCTTAGCATTTGTTAAATCTAATTTGTTATGTTGGGTTATTAATCATGTTGATGCTCTTTAGTTTTCCAGTAAATCATTTAGGGTTTGAACATTGTGCTATTGGGTAGGTAATAAATCCAGCACATTGCCATAGTAGTAGCTTAAGCATTTATTTCATAATCTTATTTTTTCTTCCCTTTCCAAAAACCCATTTAAAAGGAAGAGCCATATCTTTCGCCTTTATGTGAGGGATGGCAATAGTAGTGAAAACTATTCTTGATAACTGAATTCATGTATATGCCATGTTGCCTTGTATATGATGGCGCACAAAAAGTTTGATGTTTCAACGTTTCAATTTCATGTTTTCTACACCTGTCGACTATTGCTGATTTGTTGATGTAGTTTATCGCCACCTTTTTTGGCATGTAGCATCCATACATAATTCGAGTGATAAAACCAATGGGGTGCACTAAGAGATTAGAGGCTTTGGATGCCATTTAGACTTTAACATTTATCACCGTTAATGATAATTTCTGGCAGGGAGGTCTTCGTTCAATCTAAACTAAAGAATATTCCCTTATTTTTAGGAGATGATAGTGGACATAAAAACTGCAACTAGTTTTTCATGCAAGTAATAAGTGAATTTTAACACCTTGGATGCTTGTAAATTTATGCCTCCACTTTTATTACTTGCTTCGAAAGAGAAAAATGTGCAACTTGTGATTTGAATAATAGAACCGATGTTTAATTCCCAGCTGTCACAAGTGAATGTAGACTTCATTATGCCGAACTTATTGCATTGGTAAAAAGAAGTAGACGTGAACAACTTAGGCAAACTCACAAGTTGCGCATACTTAGCGAAAAGAAGAAATTGGTGCGAATTTGGCGAGGATCAAAAGCAAATGCAAGATGGACTTGGTGGGAAACTAAAATTAATGTGGACTTAGCCAAAATGGAAAATAGACGCAAAATAAAATATGACTAAGCCGTGAGTTTTGCCTTGGGATAAAAATTGCTTTTGGTGCTTTAAAATGGAGAGAAAATGAGATGAGGGAAGACTATGATAACAAATTATAATTTAGATGTACGCAACATGACCCCAATGCATAGCAACAAAAAAGATGACTTAATGTGGGGAATAAATTTTGCAAGAAGGTTTTAAATTTTGGATAGAAGGATTGGGGCAAATAGCTAGCTCTACTTGGGGAAAAGGACTATGAAGGACGTAGGAAGAACCTAGAATATCTGGAAATGAAAAGTGCCATATCCATTGGGTGGGTAGAGTTAGGAAATAACAAGACGTATAAAGGGGAAACATGGAGACAAGGACACACAAAGACGAGGCAAACGATGAAAACAAAAGAAACTAAAACAAGACAAACATGACCAAAACACCTAGCTAACCTATGTACATGGTAGGTGACTCCTACCTCAAACTGCTTCCAGATGGTCAAGTGACACCATTAACAAATTGAGAAAAATAGGCACCTGTGCAGAAAAGTGGATGGTGAGTGAGGAGCACCTGTAAACTCAACTGCCAACTTGCAATTACTGCGATGAGAGATCTAAAATTAATAGCATTCAAAAATTCTCTGAGTAATACATTACACCCAAATAGCCATTCCTCATTATAAACTTCTGAAGCCTGTTGGATCACATCACCCTGCATGTCATCAACTATATATTCTTGTATTGCATCAAATGCATGAATATTCAAACTTTGAGTGTACTCATGACCATTAGAATCAAAGAAGGACCAATCTTGGGCTCTATGCGCTTCATGCAAATCCTGATCAAAATCAACATCCTTTGAAATAAGCTGACAATCCAGATCATAGACAACAATTTCAGTGAACATTGAATCATCCTCAAATAAAATAACTTCATCTTTCTTTGTAGTGATTGACTCAGGTATTCCACAATCCAGTGATGACAACTTTGTATCTTCTGGAGTATCTTCTTCTATAAATCGGAAAGGAGAAATGATGACTCCTTCTCCACACAAAAAGTCATCATCAGGCATTTCTAAGCACCAACTTGGGATGAAAACGTTATGGAATTGAGTATCATCATTAATTTGATTATTCTTAATCCCTTCATGAATGTCCATATTACTTCTAGTACAAATCCCAAGATTGTCCTCTATCCTTTCCACTTGCTTGGAATTAGAACAATTACCAAATGTATATTCTTCTTCTTCAACATTAGTATTGGAAGGAAAAGAAAATGAACTTGTTATATTTGATACAGAGACATCTACATGACCATAAGATTCAAATAGAGGATTATTCCAAACCTTGAATGGTCCATAAAAGTCAAATTGCACATGTGTTGGAATGAGGATGCTTATTGGTTCATCTTTGTACTTTCTATCCTCAAATTGTTCACTAATGCCTTTCTGGATTTTGATATTCTTTTGTTGCAATGATTCGTCTCCGTCAGGTTCTTCAAGAAATTTGAAACTTTCAAAATTAGGGTGCATGCAAGTTTGAGAAATATTGCTTGGTGATGCATTTGTGTTTTCTCCATTTGTAAGTCGGTCTTCAATCTCTGCATCCACTATACTGTTTATTGAATCTTTTTCGGTGCCTTCAAAGATAAATGCTTCAGTCTCTAGAGAAGAAAAATATACTAATAGGTGATCATTTTTGCTTGCTTCTTTATCACTTGAGTTGGCGAGTAATGGTTCAATAGTCATTGTTACCAAAGTTGAACTAGTTACTACATTTTCTGACTAAGTGTAGTGATTACTAACATTACCCCACGGGATAGAAAAAGTATTAACTCTTTGATCTTCAAGAGAAATTTCTGAATCATCGTCACTATCTTCAATAGATAAATAGTACACTCCAGTGTTTTGTGCAGCATAAGGTCTTGTTGCTGAGGGAATCAACTCATCTTCAAGCAAGTCTTTTTCACCTAACACCGTAAGATTCATACAACCACCTAAAGGAAGCATTAACTTTACTCTTTTTGTATTGAGATTAAACTGTGTATAGGCATGCTCTTCAGGTTGATAATTATGGTTCTTCATGCAAGACCTTTTTGTGGACTCGTTTCTTGAAACCTCTGGAATACATCTCTTAATATCTTTTTCTTTCAATAATCTAGACAAAATCAAGTCATCTTCAATCTCAATAGCTTCTTTTTGTGCAATTTCTAGATTTCGTACCTTATCTCATTTCAAGATGAATTTGACTTCAGGGTGCAATGAATCGATAAAGATACACAATTGATTGTCTTCACTTGGTCGATTTGCTTGAGGGATTTTCTATAAAGATTTGTTGAATCATTCGACAAAATCCCTTATAGGTTCATTCTCTCTCTTCTGGATTTGGAAAAATTGAGATAAAAGCTCACTTACATCAACTATAATTTTAAATCTTGCAAGAAATTTTTCCTTCAAGTTATCCCAATTTTTAATGCATCCATCTTTCAAATGTTGAAACCATTGTGCGGCAGGTCCAACAAGGTTTTCAACAAACAACCACACAAAGAAGTCTTCTTCATTAACTCCTAGAATTCCGCAAGCAACTATGAATGATAGAATGTGATCTTCAGGATTCTGTGAGTTCTCCCCTGTGAACTTTGGAAAGTGCTTCAGTGATCCTATAGGCAAAGGTGTGTACTGAGCCAAGGCTAATGGGCCAATGTGAGTTCCCCATGGCTGAGATGGATTTGATGCCATGGTGCAAGTTTGAAAATGATAGCAGTGGATATCTCACCTTCGTAGAGTCACCAACCTCCATTCCAGGGGAGGCATCCTTATATTTCTGAGGAACTAAGTGCACTGATACTTTAGCTCGTATCCCCAGCAGATTCACCAAAAATCTGTTGGTAAACAGATTTGTCACCGTGAAATAATCTTTAAATTTGACTTGTTGCCCATGGAGTGGTGACTAAATTGTCCCAACAGTTGGAGAAGCTGTTATGGAATTATCAGCTTTCCTCTATGTTTAAGAGGGGCAGCTCCCTCGTATGATAGGGGTATTTGTGGGTTTTTTTGTGTACTTTTAACCTGAAAGTACATAAAGGATAAAACACAAAACTGGGAACAGATGACTAACAGAAACCCCAACAGTAGACATACAAAAACCAATTGAGATTCCACAACTAATAATGATGACAATGGGATTATTACCAAATGGGTTGAAACGTGCAATGATGATGAAAGGAGTACGATAAACCTCAACATAAGAAGAGATAGGTCATACAAACACATCCAAAACAAGATACCAGGAGATGCATGTGTTTCATCACTTCAATCACACAGATAATCAATGTATTACACATGTGCATAAAGGATTACCAATTCAACATACGAGAAATTAGTAATAATAAAATAAGAACACATTTAGAGCATACGAAATAAACTACATTTTTTATTATCTTTGAAATTATACAATTCCAAAATCCTTTTTATACATAGTGTAAACACAAAAGCTTTCCGAGATATCTCTGAAAATTTCTCTAGAGTTTCCCCTTTCCTAGAGTTCTCTCAAAAAAGTCCCCCCCTGCTTTTACAATGTGAAGTCCAACATATATAGACTTTTCCACATAACCACCTAATAACCAACTTGTAACTACTTCCTAACCACTTCAAGTAACTACCTTTTTGAAATGCAATAATATAATAAACCTTATTTTTAGTTACAACAAGTGACATAAGTCACTTCTACAAAAAGGTAATTTAGAACTTGCAGCTTTCAAGTGGTGAACTTCGCTAAGCCATCTTCCATCTCCAATTGCTCCATTTTGGTGGGAATCTCTTCAATTGGTTCTTGATATCTTTTTCAAAGTGCTAGAAATGCGGTAGACACATGATCAAATTGATCTACTAACTTTGCATAAGAAGTACCATGAAGATTCATATATGTGTTGGTGGGAATTCATCGAAATTGGTGGCTCTGTGTCTACTAGAATACTCATATCCTGCTCAACATGATCACTACTCTCAATACTTGAAGAAGTGAAAACATGCATCTGACGACTCTTTGAAACAACAACAACAAGATGTGTTCATTTTGACTTCATCATAGACACAATTGCAAGTGAGACAAAAGGATGTGTTGGGCAATCTAGATGTTGCCTTACTTCTCATTGGTTGATCACCTCCATGACGACTATCCCTGTGATTACTCAAATTTATTTTTCTTGCAACCTTCTTAGGAAAACCATCTCCTTGATTGTAATCATAAAATGTCATTGTTATCATCTCCGAAGCTATTTGAACTTCATCCTACATACCAACTTATGTGTCGCTCATATTTGGGTGAATAAATTGTTGAACATCCTACAAGGAAGAATAGAACGTAGGAAAGGTATTTCATGGCTAAGTCATCATACTCCTTTGTCTTTCTTGTAAATGTCTAATGGTCCCTAAACCGCAAACGTGGAATATGTCCACTTCTATCAACCTCAATATGCATAGCTTTTCCAATTTTCTAAAACTCAATGCAACACCCAATGCCTAAGCTAGCAATGATCATCCATGATGTTTCATTGTCAAGTAAGTATAGAAAAATAATAAGCTGGCAAATGAAGCTCACAACAATTGACTTAGGAGACAAGCCCTCCATTGACTTGTTTTTGTTCCAAAATTGAATATCATTTTTGAATGCAAAGAAGTCAAAGATTGAATGAAGCATCGACACGACCATGGTGATTGCAAGAAGATATGGATTCCCCTCCAAAAACACCCTCTTCAGTTCATCTACTTCTCTCTCAAGCATGCTACCATAAGAACGGTGAATTTGAAATGACTGATCAATCTATATAAAGAGCTGCCACTTCATCATGCTAATAGGCCCCACCTCCAAGTTGAGAGGTAGCTCCTCGACTGTCTCATTGATTTGTATCAATTTATCCCTCAATAACTAGAACTCATTAAAAGAAACAATTGGAAAATAGTTTCCCGTTGCAGGATTAGTGTGCAAGTATTCGGCTATAAGTGGAGGAATGGCATTATGTGAGTAACAAGTAAAATCATCAACCAAATTAATAGTTCTATTTGGTTTCCAGAATGAGACCCACTCCACAACGCCATCATCTTTTAACCTAGTTGAGTCTTCCTTTAGTTCAGTTTTTGATGCATCCTGCTCTCCATCCACTCCACTTCCCAACAAGCTCTTGCACTTATCTACCTTTGGTTTTGGAAGATATGTTACAAAAGGATGTGTCAAACTAAAAGTTCTACTTTTTGACACTAGTTGGCCCCTAAACTACATAAGGCACATTGGTTTCTTTCCAGACAAGAGCTGCTTCATCGCCAAAATTATAGAATCTTTCATTCTCAGTGAGATAAAGCTACATGTCTAGTTCTTCACCCTTTGAAAATAGATTGGACATCTGCAAACTCAGATCAGAAGGCTTCTTAGAGGAGAACATCTGCATGGCAAAGTATGCAAATACTGCCATTCTTAATACCCCAATGAGCATCAGCCCTACTCCTGGCGACTGCTGCTACTACGGTGGTTGTCTGCCCATATCTTTTTATTATTGCAAATCATAGATGACATTTATTAGAGAAATTAAGTTTAGATGCATCGTCTATGTGTCCATATCTTGCTCTAATGCATGCTGTGAGCTGGGAGGATGATGGCAAAGGTTGCAGAGTTTTGCTTTACATCATCCAACATGTATTGTCATCATTGTTCTCAGGAACTACGAACTACAACCTTTGCCTCTGTTAGAAACTTTGAATCATATTCTATGAGCTATATTCCACTTATGACTTCTGATAACCATCATGTCTATATGATAACCTTCAGATCTTTTTTTAGAATTGGCGGTGGAATGATGGCGATGAGCACGTTTGCACCAGTGTTTAGCCTTTGAAACCCTTGGTTTTGCGAGACTTATGGGTGGCGAGCATAGAGACCTTCCTTCAAGTTAAACTTCAAGAACATTTATCTGATATAGACACCATGCCAATATGCGAAGCTATGTGCGATTCAAGGCAATTGTTGTATTATTGAGGTCAGTCAACTTTTGAGTCTGAATTTCTTTAGAAATAGATAAACTGCAGGCATAATGTTGTTCTACAAGTATCAAATTCCCATGTGTCATCACGTAGCAAATGGGCTATACACATATATTGTCGCCAACTCCTCCGTCGCATAGAACTTTCAGTGACTAGCTTCTAACGAGGTTTCATAATTGCCTAAGCATTATACAAAGGATTACAAACTATTTATTTACCAACTAGAACCCTTCTTAGTATGCGCACATCTCTAGAAAGATTACTAACTTGATAACTACCAGTTTTGATTTCTTTAAGCCTAAATTTTAGGTAGTTGCTTTAGGCATATCTTTTGCCTTTATGTGAGGGATGGCGATAGTAGTGAAAACTATTCTTGATAACCGAATTCATGTATATGCCATGTTGCCCTGTATATGATGGTGCACAAAAAGTTTGATGTTTCAATGTTTCAATTTCATGTTTTCTACACTTGTGAACTATTGTTGATTTGCTAATGTAGTTTATCGCCACCTTTTTTGGCATGTATCATCCATACATAATTCGAGTGATAAAACCAATCAGGTGCACTAAGAGATTAGAGGCTTTGGATGCTGTTTAGACTTTAACATTTATCACCGTTAATGATAATTTCTGGCAGGGAGGTCTTCGTTCAATCTAAGCTAAAGAATATTCCTTTGTTTTTAGCAGATGATAGTGGACATAAAAACTACAACCAGTTTTTCATGCAAGTAATAAGTGAATTTTAACACCTTGGATGTTTGTACATTTATGCCTCCACTTTTATTACTTGCTTCAAAAGAGAAAAATGTGCAACTTGTGATTTGAATAATAGAACCGATGTTTAATTCCTAGCTATCACAAGTGAATGTAGACTTCATTATGCCAAACTTATTGCATTGGTAAAAAAAGTGGACGTGAACAACTTAGGCAAACTCACAAGTTGCGCATACTTAGTGAAAAGAAGAAATTAGTGCGAGTTTGGCAAGGATCAAAAGCAAATGCAAGATGGACTTGGTGGGAAACTAAAATTAATGCGGACTTAGCCAAAATGGAAAATAGATGCAAAATAAAATACGACTAAGCCGTGAGTTTTGCCTTGGGATAAAAATTGCTTTTGACGCTTTAAAATGGAGAGAAAATGAGACGAGGGAAGACTATGATAACGAATTATAATTTAGATGTACGCAACATGACCCCAATGCATAGCAATGAAAAAGATGACTTAATGCGGGGAATAAATTTTGCAAGAAGGTTTTAAATTTTGGATAGAAGGATTGGGGCAAACAAGACCCCAAATGTTTATGAAGCAACCTGAAATATTCATCGGGTCCGAATTGTATGTCTTCCTTTGTATTTCCATCTTGTATGTTGCACATACAAAAGCAAATATACAAGTCATGGATTCCAACTCATTTATCAACTAGATTTGAGAACCTTTCAAATTTGACTTGTATCTCATCAAATGAATATTTTGTTTATATGCAGAATATACAAACACAAACATACAAGTAGGGAATCTTTTTAGAGTATGCCTGCGATGCATCTAATCATTGTATGTGCGCCCAAATGTATATTGCATATACATTCCACCTTGTACATCCATGGCACTATTCATTTTGTATGTCGTCGGCCTTTGTATAATTTTCAATGTACATTACCTTGCACATACAAACAAGGAATCTTCTCCAGAATATTCCTGTAATGTTTCTTTTCCCTTTGTATCTAACCGTTGTATGTCTGAACATACAAACCAAATATACATGCAACCCAATATGCAAGTAGCGAATATTCTTGGAATCTTCAATATATATTCTGCCCTTGTACATCCTCCTTTTGAACCTGATATGCATTTGGAAATGCATACAACTGCAAAATATCCCTGGGAGTCTTCAAAAGATTCCCTCTTGTATATACGACCTGATATGCATCTAAAATGCATCTAACTCATTTTCTCAAAGGACGATGGAGATTTTGCACCTGCCAATACATATTTTTGATTTGCAGGCATATACAAACCATTTTGTGCACACAAAGACAATTGTTATAATTTTTTGGACCTTTGGGAAAGGGCCTGCATATTTAAATACATGAAACCAGATTGTTCATGCAGGCAGTAACATAGGCTCCGATTGGGGACGTGCAGGCACAAGGCTGCAGCGAGAACTAGATCACTCCGGGGAAGGCCAGGCAGAACACAAAACACAAAAAAGCACTGACCATACAAGGCGAGCACAGACTATTTACACCTAATTTACAAATGTGCATAGAGGAAGATCATTTATGAAAAATAGGGCTTCAAGAACTGACCGTGTACTAGCAGTTCCAACAATTCACCACTTAGGGCCTGGAGGAAGTATGAATTTTCTCCATGAATATTGCTAATTTGATATGGACCCATCCATAATGGCTCAAATTTATTATGGTTACCCTTATCTTGGCTCTTTGCATTCCAAACAAGGACCAAGTCACTTATCTGGAACCTTCTTTCTGTAGTCTTTCTATCAAACAAATATTTCATTTTCTACTGTTTCTTAATGTTTGTCATGTGTGCCTCTCTTCTGATTTCATCCAATGCAACTGTTGGTTTATCCTTTTAGTCATTGAGTCCTCAACCTCCACATCATTTTCCTGTATGAATCTATAGACTGGCAAAAGGTTGTTCACAGGCAGCCTAGCTAGTGCACCATACACTAGCTCAAAAGGTGACCTTCCAATTGATTCTTTCATTGTCATCCTGTTGGCCCATAGTGCCATCTTTAATTTCAAATCCCATGCCCTTTTGCTTTTACCTAGCATCCTCTTAATGATTTTCATGAGGCTCTTGTTGCTTGACTCTACTTGACCATTTCCTTGTGGGTGATATGGTGATGTGTATGACAGATTGATCCCGTACTTGTTGCAGAAATCAACAAAATCTCCAGATCTGAAGTACATGACATTATCTGTGACAATTGTAGCTGGCACTCCAAATCTGATAATAATGTACTCTAAAACAAAATCCATCACCACCCTGCTCATAGCTTTCTTAGTTGGAATGGCTTCAACCCATTTGGTAAAATAATCAGTAGCAACCAGAATCCAACTGTGTCCTCCACTTGATTTTTTTGATATTTCCCCTATAAAATCAATTCCCCACTACTGAAATGGGGCCTCTACAGTTACAGTCTTAAGGGGTAATGCACATTCATATTTTAGCTTCCCTGAGAACCTTTGGCAAGGATCATATTTTCTTATCATTCTATGTGCATCTGAGAAAAGAGTTGGCCACCAGTATCCTGCTCTAAGAATTTTGTGGGTTGTTGTCTTGGTAGCATAATGTCCACCACATCCTCCTATGTGTAGATCATTTAAAATATCAGCAGCCTAATCCTCACTCACACATCTGAGTAGTACACCTTCAGGATTCTTCCAATACAGCTCTCCTTGAAGAATTATGTATTTGATTGCATGTAGCTTCAAAGTCCTTTTCTAACTATCACTGAAGTGGGAAGGACAATTCAAATTCTGCAAGTAATATACAATGTCCTTATACCAATCAGATTCTTATATACTAACAGTTTTATTTTGCACCATGTTCACTTGGCACGCTTCTAGATTTGACTGTGTCATCAGTTTTGCCAAACCTTGTCCCCTTATCAATTTTATGATCTATACTTCAATGTTGAACTCTTGTAGCTTATTCATCCATCTGCATCTTCTTCCAGTTACCTCCTGCTGAGTAAAAATATCTTTGACTACTACATGAGGTACATATGCAACTATGCGAGAGCCTACCAAATATGACCTGAAGCTCTTGACTGCTCTAACTAGTGCATATGCCTTCTTCTCCATGATGTCATATTTCAATTCAGAAGCCTGCAATGACCTGCTAAAGAAAGCTATAGGTTGTTCAAATCCTTCTTCATTTTTCTGCAATAAGCATGCAGTAATAGTATGGAAAGAAGCAAATGAGAATAGCTTAAAGGGCTTAGAAAAATCAGGAGACTTTAGCACATGAGCCATCTTTATAGCCTCTTTTATATTCTGAAATGATTTAGTCACTTCCTTCTCCCATTTGACAGTTGCACCTATCTTTAGCATCTTAGAGATATCTTTGGTGGTCTCTACAAAGTTAGGCACAAATCTTCTAACAAAATTAATTTGCCCAAAGAAGGACTGAACACCTTTCACTATTTTAGGGATCTGAATTTTGTCAATTGCAGCCACTCTTTTAGGATCAATCTTGACTCCATCCTTGGAAACAATATGTCTGAGCAATTTTCCTTCCACTACCCCAAAAGCACATTTCTTTGGGTTGAGTGAGATGCCATACTCTAATGCTCTAATAAAAATTTGCTCTAGGTGCATGCAATGTTGCTCCTCCTTTTTTGAATAAGCTATCAAATCATCCTGATACACAGCCAAGATTGAATCAATCAATCCTGCAAAAGCAACATCCATTGCCCTTTGAAATGTGGCACCTGCATTTGTCAGTCCAAATGGCATCCTTACATATATGTAGGTTCCCCATGGAGTAGTGAAAGCAGTCTTGAATTGCTCTGATTCCTTTACTTTCACCTGATTGTATCCTGAAAATCCATCCATCATGGATAGAAGTTCACAGTCAGTCACCTTCTGCAACATGGCCTCCATATTAGGTAGTGGATAATTATCCTTCAAAGCGGATACATTCAGATTCCTAATGTCCACACATAGTCTTATATCACCGTTCTTTTTTCTAACTGGGACAAGGTTGGACACCCAAGTTGAATGTCTAATAGGCATAATTATTCTAGCCTCCCTAAGCCTCATAAGTTCTTCTTGCATTTTTGGAGCTAAGGTTGGATTGATAGGCCTTTGTTTTTGTCTAAATGGTTTAGCTCTAGGCTTCAAAGGGATTTCATGCTGAAATAAATCCTCTCTATAAGCTTTCAGGTCCTCATATGACCAGGCAAACACATGCTTGTATTTTTTTAGTAATGTAATCAGCATAGCTCTGATATGTGGCTTGAGCTGTTTGCTAATGTACACCTTCTTGGGGGCATGAGATGTCTCCAAGTTTATTTCCTCTAAATCATTCTTGTTTGTTGGAGATGACTTTGTAACAAGTTGGTCCCTATTGTCAAAAGCTCTCTCTAAAGCAACCAACCCTCTAGGGATCTTATTTATCTTGAGTTGAATTACCTCCTTCCCTAAGAGAGTTTCTTTTCCATCTACAACCTCTACAAAGTTTTGAAAATCCATTTTCTAGTTCTCATATTCATCAATACAATGTAGAAATCTCAGCAAATCCTTATCATCATTAAATACCTACCAGCTGTATACATTATCTGGCACTGCAGGTCTAATTTTGACCTCAACATTTGTTACATCTGACAGAGTTATATCGTTTGGCCTTATGGCTACATTAGCTAGAAAATCTACCCTAACATTTTTTGATCTCTCTATCCAATTTATTGAAAATGCATCAAACAATTCAATTGAATCCCAAACAACATGCTTATATTGTTTTAATCTCTTATTTTTTGATGCATACTTATCTCTAACTTGGGAAACAATAAGCTCTGAATCACCAAACACTTTGAGCATATTAATTCCATGCTTCAAAGCAACATTTAATCCTAACAACAGAGCTTCATACTCTGCAATATTATTTATACAGGGAAACTTCAACAAGAACGAGAATTTTAGGAGCTTACCAGCTGGAGACAGAAAAACAATTCCCGCACCAGATCCTTCCTTTAGACAAGCTCCATCAAAATACATGGTCCAAAGACCCTATTGATCTAGTTCCTGAATGCAAATATTTCCCTCTTTATCTCCTTCATCATCCGAGACAACTCTGAAATTATCACAGTCAGTATCCACAAAACATATATGCTCCTCAGATTCTTGATCCTCCACTGTCTCTGATGACCCTTCCTCCCTAATCAGTTTGACATCCCTGCCATTCATAGGGATCATAGCATATGACAGATCTAATTGCATACTCCCACCAATCAATGTTGCCCATCTTCTTGACAGCAACATGCCATACTGTGGCTTGATATCAACAACTGTTATGTTCATTTTGTAGGTCTTCTCAGGATAAGCCGCCAGTCTGAAGTCCACATCTTTCATAATTCCAATGACTGGTACTTCTCTAGCATCCATGGCATAACACTTCCCACATGCCTTATCTATTTTTAACCTAGCTTGTTGCATGATAGCCAAAGGCATGATGTTTGTGGACGCACCTGAGTCAAGCATACAATTCTTAATTACTTTTCCATTTATCACAAGGGAGACATAAAACAGTTCCACTTGTGAAGGACATTTTGTCATAGTCACCCCCAGATATACTTCAGGAACTTCATCTTCATCAATACACAAGGCTTGTTTCCTACCCTGAGGTTCATCACTCAACTTGGCTTGACAGGGTACTCCTAAAATTAAGGATACTGCTTTATTTCCAAACTCTTCAACTTTCATTAGCTCCATCAGTGGAACGAAGACTTTTATCTACGATAAGACTTGAGTGATGTCAAATGGAGTATAATTTTGTATGACAATCATGGCTTGCTCCATGGTTTTACCTTTATCCTGGGATGATCTAGCCTTAATTTTTGTGGCTCCTTGACTGTCATCTTTGATTTGAATTTTTTTTTTTTGATTCTCAACCTAAGGAATCCTGCTTTCTAGTCCTTGAGGATCATGACCTATTTTCTGCTTAAAACCTTGCTTATTATTGTTCCAATGTTTCTTATATGTTTCCGTCCCCCTATGACTGTGCACATGTTGGCTCACAAAAGTATTTTCTGGTTGGTGTGAATTGCTTACCTGAACTTTGCCCTTAGGTTGTAATTGCTTTTAACTTGAGCTACTGCTGCAGCTGTGAGGGCTCTAATTTCTTCATCAGAAGGTCTCTTCAAATTACTCAAAAAATTGTGTGAATCCTGAGCATAGGCATAGTTGTCTTCCTCATCTTCATCATAGGGAAACTACTGGTAGACTTGAACTTCATCATTTGCATTTACATCAGCATCGTGAGAAAAGTATTCTCTGTTTGTAGATAGCATATTGACATTCTCATCTTCCATGCAATGCGGCTCATTACACTCATCACAGGCAACAACATTGTTGTATAGAGACTGAGCAATCATACATTGTGACTGTGAGTGAGGCATTTGACATATGATACACCATGGGGTGTCATTAACAATATTTATAGCCTTCTTCAAAGGATCAGGAGTTTCCTTTGCATTTTGAGCTCTTTGATTTGTATTGCTGTGCGGGAGGATGGGTTTACCATTATGCCAATTGGTATGATATGGCATATCATGTAATGATGGTCTTCTTTCTTGCCTTTGGTAAACTAGTCTGTCAGGACCTATCCCCTTTTCATTTTTAGCCATTCTATAACCTAAGTCCTTGATAATAGTTATCAATTTGTCTAATTTATCCTTAGAAGCAGATGCATTGCCTTGAACAGTTTGAGCTTTAGTATTTGGGTTTTACAGAATTTTCACATCATCTCTTCTATTTTTCTTATTAGATGCTTTTCTATTATTTTCAATATTTGTTGCTATTTTGAAAGCATCTCTAAGGCTGTGAGGACCCTTATCTCTTAATCCATAAGTAGTTTTGGCATCAAAAGCATTTATGTACAACACTATGCACATAGGTTCATTAGGCCTCAAGTGATGCGGCAGTTTGTTCAATACCTTCATGAATCTAGCATTGAAATCAACAACCTATTCATTTGATCCTTTGGTAATGCTAGTAAATTCATTAATGAAGAAACTAGGATCAGCTTTGTCACCATATTGTTCTTTGAATATCCTCCCATGATGAAATGCTTCTGTCAGGTAGACCTTTGTACCATTCCTTGGCTTCATCAACTAAGGATTGCATAAATGATTTCATGAAAATATCCTCATGCTCAACCTCAAAGTTGTCCATGATATTCTAAAAAGCTTTTAAATGGTCTTCACCTGATACAGTATTATTTCCTAAAAATTTAGGCACTTGCAGCCTCACATGTTTGTCAATAGGATTGGGGTAACCAGGAATGAGATAAAAAACTAACTGCCTGAATCTGTCTAGCTGCATAGGCTGTCTACCAAATTGATTAGCATTGGCATTTCTGTTTACATTCTAATTTCTTACATTATTTAATGGTATTCTAGCATTAGTTACATTCTGTCTTTGATCATTGTGTTGATCCTGTACTTCATTCTTGTGTTGATTTCTTTGCATATTTGCATTTTCAAGGGTAGGAATTGAATCATTCTGAGCAACTCTCAGACCTTGTACTTTCTGTTTCACATCATCTCTAATTTTTACTGCCTGCAAATACTCTAATTCTGCTCTTAATCTTTTGATTTCTTCAGCTAACTGTTCCTCTTTGGGCATAGAGGAGGAAGGTCCCATTCCATTATGATCATCATTATCTTCATCCCTTGGAGACTCAACTTCTTCAAATCTATCACTGGGATCCAAGAAAGGGCATTCTTGAAAGACTTCTGACCTTATTCTTAGAGCACCACCCTGCTATTTCTCATATACATTTTAGATTTCAACTTCTGTGTTTGAAAAATAAGGCATTGTTTTCTCTGAAGATCCTAGATTGTCTTGAATAAATTCATTTTTCCTGGGGCTAGGAGAACCATCTTGACTGGTTCGAACAATCCCTTTTTTCCTATACATAATTTTTATGGGTAACTCTTCAAACAAAGGGTTACATTGGGATCTTCTCCCTTGCATACAAACTTTTACTTTACCACTTGGGAGATTAGTTCGGAGTCGCCACCTATTACTAGGAATTGTTCTAGGTTCTGTCACAAAGCATCCCCAGTAGAGTCGCCAATTTCTGTTACCTCTCAATCTGACTGGATGCTTATTCCCAGTTGTCCCTACAAGGTAGCCATCAATGATCAATAGGATTCCTGGGCCAGTAGCTAATAGTATAGGAGATAGACTCTATAAATATCTCCTCTTCTTCTTTAGGCTCTGCAGAACCAAGGGGGTATTACCTACTCAACATCTATGAAATGCATCCATGAATTAGCTGGGATGTTGATACAAAGCAAATAAATTCTCTCTTATGTAGACCAAAACTGTGGAATAAGTGCAAAGGGGCTCGCTTTGGGCCTGTGCTCAGTTGTAGACAAAGGATTTTGGGTCCTAAAACTACTTCTAAAATCCTAAAGGTTTGTATTTAAAGTTTGAGTTGGATTTTATGTTTGGATGCAAAACTGAGACTTTCGATTGCAACCAAAATACAAGACCAGATTGGTGTCTATCCAGGGCTCAGAGTCAATAGACATATATATGTGAGTGTTTATCACAGACTTAAAACAATGATCAGATTTCAAGGGGATTATGCAATGTCTGCCTTATAGACAATACCTAAGATAAAGTATTTAATTATTTCTACTTACAAACATCCTTATTGCAATGTATTCTTCTCAATACTTAACCCAAAACATTTAATCTACTCCTTGAGCAGAAGTTAAAGACCAAGCATTCAACATGGGAAAACCATATCCTAGAACCTTTAACATGCCTTAGTTGTTTAGATTCAGAAGAACACACTCAACTTGGAGACAAATAACAAAATACATGCTATAAAGCATTACTCATTTAAATCAACATGAAACTGATGAATTCTGTGCATAAGACAATTCAACATACAACTCATAAAATCACAAAAATACCCAGAATGGAGCCACCAATGAGATTGTATCTGGTTACAGCATCCAAAAACTTGTCCAGTTTTCAACAACAAAAGAGTAGCATAGTTTGGCCCTTTATACCAAAACTGTGTACTCAGCAAAATTAATTACAAGGCAAATCAAAAATCTGCCAGATTCAATGCACGAGGAATGGCGCTCAGAAAATTCAATGCAGTCGAGGGACAAGGAGGAGGGAGTAGGTACGTTCGCTGCATGGAGATCCTCTTCCTAAATCAGGTGGTCAAACTTATCAACTCAACCCATACTTCTCTGCACAACCGCCATCAATACTTCAGCTACCCGCAGGATGCAACAGCAGATGCATCTAGAGACATTCCCGCTCAAAAAATGGCCTCACGTGCTCAGAAAAAACCATCGCTATAGGTTCAAAACAAGGCCGTCGATCCAAAACCCATCACCGAAATCAACAGTCCCAAGACATGCATGAAGAGCTGCCAGCCAATGATATCGTACCACATAGGCACCTTGACCCTTTATCATTGACCTTTCCTCCTTTTATTTCACCTTTATCACTTTTGTATATGCAAACCCAAATGCATATACAATCGCCACTGTTCATCCTTCAAAAATCCCCTGTATATGCAAAATGCATATACATCTGTTTGATATACAAGGCGGACCCCAAACCTATTTAGAACAAATTGAAATTCAATTCAAGTCCAGCTTGTATCCCCTTTTCCTGCATATTTTCCTTGCATATGTGCATACATATACAATTTAGATACAAGCCTTGGATTTCAAAAAATATAAAACACATTGCATCCGCCTTGAAATCCGGCTTGTACCTCATCCTTTGTATATCGGCATGTACAAACACCATATGCACGGACCCCAAATGTTTATGAAGCAACCTGAAATATTCATCGGGTCCGGATTGTATGTCTTCCTTTGTATTTCCAGCTTGTATGTTGCACATACAAAAGCAAATATACAAGTCGCGGATTCTAACTCATTTATCAGCTAGATTGGAGAACCTTTCGAATCTGACTTGTATCTCATCAAATGAATATTTTGTTTGTATACAGAATATACAAACACAAACATACAAGCAGGGAATCTTTTTAGAGTATGCCCGCGATGCATCTAATCATTGTATGTGCGCCTGAATGTATATTGCATATACATTCCACCTTGTACATCCATGGCACTGTTTATTTTGCATGTCGCCGGCCTTTGTATAATTTTCAATGTACATTACCTTGCACATACAAACAAGGAATCTTCTCCAGAATATTCCTGTAATGTTTCTTTTCCCTTTGTATCTAACCATTGTACGCCTAAACATACAAACCAAATATACATGCAACCCAATATGGAAGCAGCGAATATTCCTGGAATCTTCAATGTATATTCTACCCTTGTACATCCTCCTTTTGACCCTGATATGCATTTGGAAATGCATACAACTGTAGAATATCCCTGGGAATCTTCAAAAGTTCCCTCTTGTATATACAACCCTATATGCATCTAAAATGCGTCTAACTCATTTTCTCGAAGGACGATGGAGATTTTGCACCCGCCAATACATATTTTTGACCTACACGCATATACAAACCATTTTGTGCACACAAAGACACTTGTACCTTAACTGACTTTAGCATTTTTTGACTACAGAGGCCAAAAGTGTTATAACTTTTTGGACCTTTGGGAAAGGGCCTGCATATTTAAATACATGAAACCAGATTGCTCATGCAGGCGGTAACACAACCTATAGCTTTCTTTAGTAGGTCATTGCAGGCTGTTGAATTGAAGTATGATATCATGGAGAAGTAAACATATGCGCTAGTTAGAGCAGTCAAGAGCTTCAGGCCATATGTAGTGGGCTTTTGGATAGTTGCATATGTGCCTCATGCATTAGTCAAGGATATCTTTACTCAGCAGGGGGTAATTGGAAGAAGATACAGATGGATAAATAAATTGCAAGAGTTCAATATTGAAATACAGATCACAAAATTGGTACGAGGACAAGGTTTGGCAAAATTGATGACACAGTCAAATCTAGAGGCATGCCAAGTGAATGTAGTGCATAATGAAGTTGTAAATATGTTAGAATCTAAATGGTATAAGGACATAGTACATTATTTGCAGAATTTGAACTGTCCTTCCCATCTTAGTGATAATCAGAAGAGGACGTTGAAGCTACATGCTATTAAATACATCATTGTTCAAGGAGAGTTGTATTGGAAAAATTCTGATGGCGTGCTACTCAGGTGTATAGATGGAAATCAGGCCAGGAATATTCTAAGTGACATGCACAAGGGAGTGTGTGGTGGACACTATACTGCCTAGACAACAGCCCACAAAATTCTCAGAGCAGGCTACTGGTGGCCAACTCTCTTCTTAGATGCACAAAGAATGGTAAGAAAATGTGATCCTTGCCAAAGGTTCTCAGGAAAGCTAAAATATGAAGGTGCATTGCCCCTTAGGACTATAACTATAGAAGCTCCATTTCAACAATGGAGAATTGATTTTATAGGGGAAATCTCAGAAAAATCAAGTGGAGGACACAGTTGGATTTTGGTTGCTACTGATTACTTCACTAAATGGATTGAGGCCATTCCAACTAAAAAGGCTACCATCAAGGTGGTGATGGATTTTATTTTAGAACATATTGTTGTTAGATTTGGAGTACCAGCCAAAGTGGTCATAGACAATGCTATGTGCTTCAGATCTGGTGAGTTTATTGACTTTTGCAACAATTATGGAATTGATTTGTCTCATACATCACCATACCATCCACAAGGAAATGGTCAAGCATAGTCAAGCAACAAAAGTCTCATGAAGATCATCAAAAGGATGATGTATAAAAACAAAAGGGCTTGGGATTCAAAGCTGAAGATGGCATTATGGGCTGACAAAGTGACAGTCAAGAAAGTAATTGGAAGGTCACCTTTTGAATTAGTATATGGTGCAGTAGCTAGATTGCCTATAAATAATCTCTTGCCAATCTATAGATTCATAAAGGAGAATGATGAAGAGATTGAACATTCAATGAATGAAAGAATAAATCAGCTAGTTACACTACATGAAATCAGAAGAGAAGCACACATGACAAACATCAAGAAACAACAAAAAGTGAAATATCTGTTTGATAAAAGGGCTACAGAAAGAAAGTTTTAGATAGGTGATATAGTCCTTGTATGGAATGCAAGAAGCCAGGATAAGGGCAAGCATGGTAAATTTGAGCCCCTGTGGATTGGCCCATATCAAATTGGTAACATTCATGAAGACGATTCTTACTTCCTCCAGGCCCTCAATGGTGAACTGCTGGAATTGCCTGTGCACGGTAAATTCCTTAAAGCTTATTTCTCATAGATGAATGTCTTCTATGCACACTATAAATTAGATGTAAATGTTTTGTACATGCCTTGTATAGTCGGTCGTGTTTTGAGTTTTGTGTTTTGTCTAGTCTACCCTGGAGTAGTCTGGTTCTCGCTGCAGTCTTGCGCCTGCACGTCCCCAATTGGAACTTGTGTTGGTGCCCAATTATGTCTAGGGTTTTAAGCTTGCACGTTTGCATGGTTTTTCATTCAAACCCTAAAATTTCTGAGTCCATTGGTGTGAGTTGGCTTTTTTTCAGCGATTATGTTGTCCACAGTGGTTTGTTCCTTTCATCGCCCAGACCTTGCCCATCGACAGTGGTGTTAAAGGGTCATTCTGATGGCTGATGAAGTGTATATAAGTTGGTCGGTGTGAAAGATGTCACTCTGACTATGTGGGGTCTGGCTGACAGAGTGTGGTTTAATGACGATTGGTGAGATCGGTGTGTCGGCAGAAGGATTTTCAGTTGCTCCAACAGTTTGTGTCTTGCCGAAAGGTGTAGCAGTCGGCGAGAGTTGTCAGACCGGAGAGGTAGGCTGGAGTTTGGTCAATGGAGTTGGTCTCACTGATCCAACAGGGTCATTGGCATAACTATATGCATCGGTGAATGTTTCCTGGGTGTCGATGATCTCTGATGGACAAGGTGTATGCGAGATGGTCATCAAAGTGACAAGTGATATCGGCAAGTGAGTTTTCAAGCCCACCGATGGTTTATGGTCTCGCCAATTGGGTCTTGGTATCGGCAAGAGTCAAAGCGACGGGTTGATGGTAGGTGGTTCACTGGTCGTGCAGTGCAAAAGTGCATGACACTACATTTTCTTATGGCTTGGTTTATCAGGCATTCAAGCAAGCATTGCGAGGTGAATGTGGGATTATTGATCTCACATTTTTGGAATGGTCAGCGATGGATGCACAGGGAGCCTACGTGGCACGTTTTTATTGGTTATTGACTTTTCAGACTATTTTGGCACCACAGATCTCAGTGATAGGAAGGATTTCGACGGTCATGGTTTAAACTTTCATCAGCGTGGGATTTCTCATGCTCACTGCATCTTTTTTGGTGGGAATCCTCAGAGCACGGACCGTTGCTATATCCTATGGGTTGGTATGCACAGGATTTGCAGAGGTATGGCCTGATTGACTAGATAGCTACCTGATTGAAGAAAAAAATCCTTAGGTGGTGGCGTGGGGCTCAAGTTCAACCACTCCCAGCCTTTCTTTCTACTTGCTGCATTAATTATTTTGAGCGCCATTCTCATGGTTCTCTGTATTTGGTAGAATTTTGAAATTTTGAGAAGAGTTTGTAATTAATTGTTGAATCTACACACTTGTGCTATAAGAGACAAGCTCTGTCACTCATTTCGGTTGTTGAAAACTAGACAAATTTTGGGTGCTATAATCAGATACAATCTCATTGGTGGCTCTGTTCTAGGTATTTTGTGAGTTTATGAGTTGTATGTTGAATGTCTTATATACAAAATTCATCAGTTTCATGTTGATTTAAATGAGTAATGCTTTATAGCATGTATTTTGTTATTTGTCTCCAAATTGAATGTGTTCTTTTTCTAAATCTAAACAATTAAGGGGTGTTAGAGATGCTAGGATATGGGTTTCCCATATTGAATGCTTAATCTTTTACTTCTGCTCAAGGAGTGGATTGAATTGTTTTGGGTTTAGTATTGAGAAGAATACATTACAATAAGAATGTCTATAAGTAGAAATAACTAAATACTTTGTCTTGGGTATTGTCTGTAAGGCAAACATTACATAATTCCCTTGAAATCTGATTGTTGTTTTAGGTCTGTGATAAACATTCACATACATATGTCTACTGAATTCAAGCTCTGGATAGGCACCGATCTGGTCTTGTATCTAGGTTGCAACCGTGTGTGGGGAAACTATTGCCTCCCACCCACCCGGCTAATCCACCCACCCACCCTGCATAGGGTTCGCCGCGCAGGATTAGATTCTATACGTAACATGCCCACAGGAACTATTATTCCCAGGGAACTACCAAACCCAACCCATCCTAGTCAACTATATCTACCCACCCACAATAATAGACCTCCTGGGGGGCTCTAGTTGGGGGCGGCAATAGTGGCGCCTTCCAATTTTCTATAGGGGGGGGCGGGGGGCTAGGGGCCGGGGCGCTCGCTTCGAATTGTTGAAGAAACACTCAACTAATCAGTTAATATGCTTCACTAGCAGTAGATGGGGATAGCAGTAGATAGAAATACTACCAGGTAGTATGGGCCCTACCCCTCTATCATGATGGAAGAGGCAGTGGCTGATTGGATCTCGCCCGGTCAGTAGATATAAAAGGCAATGGCTTATGGGTTCCTAGCTTCGGCGGGAGATGGAAGAGGCAATGTTTAGATCTGGACATGGGCGGTGGTAGTAGTAGAAAGCATTATTCCTATTCCCTCCCAATCCATAAGTAGCCTTTAGGAGTTGGTACGTAGAGGATTTGGGGTTGGAAATAAAGAAATGTGTCAGGTTGGGCCTATGGGTGGGTGGAACTATCATGAGATGGAAATGGATTGGGGAATCAATGAAAGGGCACATGGTAGGCTATTGGTGGGGATCCAACCGATGATAATGATCGGGGCAGACATGCATTAGTGGTGGGTAACGGCAGTGCGATTTACGAGGCACGCACCATAAAGGAGTTCGCGACCCCATCTCTCATTCCCACCCAGCATGGGTCTCCAACGGGCGCTCCACCGACGATGAACAGAGCTCTCTTGACGATCCGAAAGAATGTTTATTTCCATACTAGGTTCCCCACCTACAACTGATGCTGCCCTTGATTAACCCGGATAAGGGGTAACCAATTGGTGCCGCCCTTCCCACTCCTTCTTCAGCCATCACTTCTGGCCGGCTCTCGATATCGATCTCTAACTCTGTATCTGGTAACTCCGCCTCTAGTGGCGGTATCAATTACTTTGTAAACCATAGGATTGGAGGATATGCATATGGATTTGGAGGATCTCGGATTGGATATGAAACTAGCACTGGAAAATGGACTGGAGGGTATGGATCGAATACTCTCTACTAGGATTTGAGGAGATAGTTGGATCTGGTTAGGCTTGTTCAGGTTTATGCTTCAACTATAGTTAGAGGGGCTGTGAGGGGGAAAACCATTGGAAGGAGACACTCTACACAGGAATATTCACCCCAGGATGCTAGGCCACAGGGGACCTCCATGACATCCCAAAGGAATGATGCCTGAAAGGAGATGGATGAATTGGGCCTGTGGGAGAGGGAATCAGAAGGGGAGCAACCCCCCCTCCCCTTTATTATTGAATCTTTCTCTACTGAGGGCAGACACTCTTGACCGAAGCACCATATCGTGGATTAACAACTACCCAAGAAAGATACTCTGCCGGTACCACACTCTTCCCATGCGAGACGAGGACATCTATATATACTGCCCTAACCACTTCTGGTTAGGGGGAATCAGAGCTGGACCATCCCAACTACGAATTCCTAGGCATCAAGGGGTACTCTTCCAACATTCCTCAACCCCACTCATCCCATAGATCGAGAACTTGAACCAACTACCTCCCTCCCACCCACCCCAGTTTCATCACCTATCGAAACCTATTGAAAGAGGAAGGGGGTCA
Organism: Cunninghamia lanceolata; assembly: GCA_027924645.1. NCBI lineage: Eukaryota > Viridiplantae > Streptophyta > Pinopsida > Cupressales > Cupressaceae > Cunninghamia > Cunninghamia lanceolata. The sequence goes on along the minus strand of BSBN01000628.1, from coordinate 5,298,730 downwards.
AGCTGGGTTGAGCGCCTGGGGACCAATAGCAGGAGGAAGGAGAGCATCCTGGGCAGATCATAACCTAAACATTTCATCGGTCAGGTAGCCCAACCTCCTATCCATTCCTATTGCCTATATCACAGACCATACATACACTACGCACGATGGACTATTCCCCGTAACGGGCGATACCAAACAACTATCTCAAAAAAAACCTTCAATGTGCCTCTCGACTACCCATCTATTTAGAGAGGGCTCTCCCCGAGCGGCTCGAAACGGGAAGGCCCTCGGGGGCGATTGCTCCCATTGACGCATTCCATTCTTTCCCTGGGCCCCAACTGCAATTATATAAAAGAAGGGCCATTCTCCCCATTGCTAGGCAGGAACACCAACCTGACGACTCGGCATGCAAGCAACAAGCTTTTCTTTCCTGGGGATAGTAGTGATGGGAAAGGCGAATCCAACGATGGGGTCTAGACAGAGTCAGTAGGGTTGGGGTTCTAGGTTGATGTCTCCAGTAAGGGTTAGAAATAGCTAGCTGGACTGAGGGAGAGAGATATCCCCGTGTATATGCATCGACTAAGCAGTCCCACCCATACCCTGCTGGCTCTTGCCCCTCCCCTTTATTATTGTTCAGCCTTAATAGCTTTGCTTCATCCCCCCCGACCCACCCAATCTATATCCTCCCACCCACCCACCCTAGAAAAGGGCCTCCCACCCACCCGCATAGTTGCCCACCGAGATAGATAGAGCCGGGAATTGGAATCACTATTGACTATAGTGGCAAGCCATCTCATCCCAACCTATCGGATGAAGGTTGAGAGATTGATTCTCCTATTAGGTGGGGTTGGGTTGGCCCTCTTTTCTATTATTGGAAATGAACCAACATGCTGCTTCGGTAAACCATATGGACCACTCAACTAGAACGAATTCCCAGTGCTCTAGTCGTAATGGAAGGAACAGATCTATCTCCCACTCGAGCATCCATCTAGAACCCAACCTCATTAAGCATTCAACTCAACACTAAACCTCTATTGTCGGTGCCATCATCGACCAACCCAACCAGCCATGATCGATCTATCCCTAGCTTTGCCCACCCCTTCGCCAACCTCCCTATTGATTGATTATAGCCCGCCTGCCTTTAGATAGTAGGGGCTGATAGAAAGGCTATCGGTTATTGAAGCTTCGGGTTGGTATGCACTCATTGATCTCCCTAGCTCCAGCTCATCCCTAGCTCTAGCTTATTGAATCATTACAACCCTTCTTGGCAATATATGGTAGAAGGGCAGATCACAACTTGCTTATGACAGCCTTCCCTCACATTGAATCAAGCCGGGAGAACGAGAGAAGGAAATGCTCTCTGCCTTTCATCGATCGAAGCATCTACCCTAGACACCAAAGCTCTCTCCCCAACCTTTCCCCTATGTTGCTTTTGTACCCCTGGGTCCATGGAGAGGCAAGAACAGCAGAGCCGTAGTACCAGTTCTAGTCGATTCCGTCGACCCTAGCTATGGCTAACTGGTTGCCTTTCATCCTTAATCTGGTATTGAGGCCGGGGCCTATAGTTTGAAAGGCCCAAAGAAACCCCCTACGATAGTTGGGGTGGGTGGGAGGACTAAAACCTGGCCCCCTCTATCTATCTAGGCCTCAGTTTGGTATCGACCGGCCTTAAGAAACAAAACTAATCTATGATATAGATAGAGGGGGGGCCCAACAAATATCCTAATCTACAACAACTCAACTATAGGGCCCCCCCCCCCCGCTTCAGTAGATTAATTGGGGGTGGGGGACAATATATATTTGTTTGGCTGGGAGGTCCCCCCCAACTATTGCCTCCCACCCACCCCAACTATATTAGCAACCGGGCCTCCCACCCACCCCGGTTGCTAGTTTAGTTCTGATCTACTGAAGCGCCCAACAAATATATATTGCCGAGGAACATTAGAACTATATCCTCCCACCCACCCCAATGGATATAAAGGTTGATGGATTAAAGATAGTTGACCGACCAGATACTATACGTAACATGCCCGGGTGGGAGGGAATTTGAGTTCCCCAAGCACGGCAATTTGAGTTGCCAAGCACGCAGCGTTGGGAAGTGGTTCAATGAATGTATCAGAATTCAGTGACCTCAGAAGGGGAAACAAGTGCCCTATTTGCCCCACCACCTGCCCCCTCCCCTTTATTATTGAGGATCCTTCCAAACCATCCTGGCAGAAGCTGTCTCATGGCTCGGATTATCCAACAGAAAAAAATATCCTTCCCTAGTTTCAACTATATAGAGGGGGGGCCGCGCATGGCCGTGGTCAAGTGACTGAATAGAGATAAGTCAGGAGTTGAAGAGCATTGGTGCTGCCTGGAGGGAATTAAAAGAGAGAAGTCAATGCCACTCCCATCCGTCATTCCAAGCCGGGTCACTTATCCCTCCCCCCGGTTGCTTCAACCAGGGATTCTATCCAATCAAGTCCAAAACCTCCTGCAATAATATAAAGAAGGGCAAGATTCGAGAGTCCAGTTAATGAAAGGATCTCCATAGGGGGGGAAAGAGAGGAACCTAGCATGGGAACTAATCCCATGCCCCAATAAATAAAGTAGGTGCCCACCGAACTATAACTAGAATTGTGCCGTAAACCATGAATCCCTAACGGACCTAGAAGATCTGGAGATTTGGTAGCCGAGAAGCCAGGGCCGAGTGTTCCAAAAATGGGGTTGAATCATCAATTGAGTGCAAATGGATCGGAATGGGTCACGAAGAAGCCGTGGACACTTATTTCACGAAGTGCCCCTCTTATCTATCTCCTCCCACCCCGGCTGCTAGTATAGTTGGGGGGAATTCTAGGCCCTGAGGGCTAACCTAGGCTAGATTGCAAGAATAAGGTATTTTGCTGTATGGATGGCCCCTATTGATAAGCTATGACCCTTCGAACGGGCCCACCATTGCATGTCTCGCCAGATAGATATATAAGGGGCGAATCGGTCGACTATTTTATCATCTCGAGAAAGGCCAGCACCCGATGCTAGTACGGAACTGAATCCCCTCTCCCTAGCTAGCGATCTGTGATCCCTTGAGCCTCCTGCCTTTGGATTGCTAGGTGCATGCTCCCCATCCTCGATTCCCAGACCGATTAAAGCTCCTAGTGCTCCTACCACTAACCTGAACCTTTTCTAAAAGGGATAGCTAGAACCCATTGCCATACAATTGTAGGGGCCGCTGGTGGACAAGAAAGGTGGACCTACCTAAAAGTCTATTCGTCATGGTTGGGAGGGGCAGCAAGAGAAGAAGGGCGTGGTTCAGTGGTTACGGCCGACTAGTTGTATTCGTGATCCTATCCACCAGCTGATTGCCTATGCTACCTCACCGTCTCCCCATGCCACCGATCCCCTGTTCCCATCCCCTGAGCTCGGTTGAGTCGATCTGAAATCCAAATTCATAGGTGCGAGGGACCTGGTGTTCTCTATGCCTAAGTGGGAGAATCATCTCTTTCTTCAGACAGGTTCAATGCCATATCGAATTTTCTCCCATCCCTCATGACCAGTGGTGAAAGCGGGTCTTAGTCCATCTGATCCGCCCCCTATATTTATCTGGCGGTTTATCCACATCGAAATTTTTAATTGTAGATGTGGACAATTCAAAAAATCAAAATTTGGAAAATGGACTAAGTAGTGTTTTTTTACCCAGAGAACTCGTTGAATTATCACGAGTACAAAGAATGGATCATGCTCTAGAAAAAACAATCAACTATCAAACCATTTTATTGGGAATGACAAGGGCATCTCTGAATACTCAAAGTTTTTTGTCAGAAGTGAGTTTTTAGGAAACTGCTCGGGTCCTAGCTAAATCTGCTCTTCAAGGTCATATTGATTGGTTGAAGGGCTTGAAGGAAAATGTTATTCTCGGGGGAATGATACCTGTCGGTACTGGATTCAACCATTTGGGAAAAGGCAACAAAATGGATCCGAGAACGAGGAACAAAAAGCTATTTATCAATAAAGTGAAAGATTTTTTCTTTGATCATCAATATAAAGAAATCTCTGTTTTATCTGTTTCTGTTAAGCAAAAAAAAAAAAGGTGATCAAAAAAATAAAAAAATTACTAAAAAAGAAAAAATCAACACGAGCAGTAAAAAAGTAATTTTTATAAATGAATAAATTTCTTGTTAGATTTCTTTTCTAATAAAAATAGAAAATGAAATGAATATCTTGTACCAAGTATACTACGGCAAGCAATCTTTTAAATGTAACCCATTCCATTGGAATGTAGATATTATAGTTTATAGTAAAAAAGAAAAACAAAATGACAAAAAAAAATTGGAACATCAATTTGATTGAGATGGTAAAGGTAGGAGTTTATTTTGGTCATGAGACTAGAAAATGGAATCCTAAAATGGCACCTTACATTTTTAAAGAACGTAAAAATAGTCATATTATAAATTTGACTTACACTACTCGTTTTTTATCAGCAGCTTGTGATTTTGTGTTTGATGGAGCAAAGAGAGGAAAACAATTTATGATAGTTGGTACAAAACATCAAACAACTAATGCTGCTAAATTAGCTGCTTTAGCAGCTCGATGTCATTATGTAAATAAAAAATGGCTCGCGGGTATGTTAACTAATTGGTTTACTACAGAAACAAGACTTGAAATATTGAAAAATTTAAAGAAAAAAAAATACGGGAGGATTTGATCGATTTACGAAGAAAGAAGCAACAATACTCAATAGAGAATTGAACAAATTGCAGGAAGATCTAGGTGGTATTAGATACATGACAAAATTGCTCGATATTGTAATAATTCTCAATCAAAAAGGAGAATATACTGCTATTCGGGAATGTAGAACTTTAGGTATTCCAACAATTTGCTTAGTTGATACAGATTGTGACCCAGATCTCGTGGATATCCCAATTCCAGCCAATGATGATGGTAGAGGACCAATCCGACTGATCCTAAATAAATTAATTTTAGCAATTCGCCCGGGTAGAGAACTGTAATTATATAAAAAGTGAATTAAAAAAAAAAAATGAGAAGATAGAACTAAGTTGGCTACTATTCCCAAATCTTATAGAATAGATTAAGATAAAATCTTTTTATAGAAATAAAGAAATCTTCTTAATCAATCAAATAATCATTCCATTATTTTATTTCATAGCCTGACTGATGATAGTGAAATAATTGAGGAATCGGTCATTGAACCAAAATCATTTCTTTTTGAAGTTCATCTTTATAAAGGGTAATATGGATATTGTACAATTTCCTATTAACACGCTGAATCATTTCTATGAGATATCCGGTGTGGAAGTAGGTCAGCATTTTTATTGTCAAATAGGGGGGTTTCAAGTTCATGCACATGTACTTATAACTTCCTAGATTGTAATTACTGTCTTATTAGGTTCAGCTACTCTAGCTGTTCAAGACCCACAAATAATTCTGACTGGAGCTCAAAATTTTGTGGAATATGTTCTTGAATTTGTTCGGGACTTGGCTAGAACTCAGATTGGTGAAGAAGAATATGGTCCCTGGGTTTCCTTTATAGGGACTATGTTTCTATTTATCTTTGTTTCTAACTGGGCAGGTGCTCTTTTTCCTTGGGAAATTATTAAATTACCCCATAGGGAATTAGCCGCACCTACAAATGATATTAATACTACAGTAGCTCTAGCTTTGCTCACATCAGTAGCCTATTTTTATGCAAGTCTTACAAAGAAGGGTTTAGGCTATTTTGGTAAATATATTCAGCCAACCCCAATACTTTTACCAATTAACATATTAAAAGATTTTACAAAACCTCTATCACTTAGTTTTCAACTTTTTGGAAATATATTAGCTGACGAATTGGTAGTTGCCATTCTTGTTTCGTTAGTACCTTTAGTGGTACCTATACCTGTAATGTTCCTAGGATTATTTACAAGTGGTATTCAAGCTCTAATCTTTGCAACTCTAGCCGCAGCTTATATAGGCAAATCCATGGAAGGTCATCATTAATTTTGCACTCAGTATTTTCTAACTTTCAATTCATACATAATTTGACATGTATCAGATGTGAAATATTCTTTCCATTTTGATTCTCTCTTGTATAATCATAAATGTAAATACTTAATCTCTAAGATCTTAGTAAAAAGATTTAGGATAACTAATCCCGTCGATAAAATTGATAGATAGAATAGATCATATTTGTAGGTTCATATCTACATAATAAAATGGAATAGGTTTACTAATGGGAGTTAGTTGAGTAAACTATGTACCCTGGTGTAGAACAATGAATTTTTCCACCTCGAAGGGATACATACATTTTATGTACATAGTTTATATTATGTCATATATGTACATGCATATATGATCTATATATATTAATATATATATATATATATATATATATATATATATATATATATATCTTTTAGAATTACTCATAAATAAAATAGGCTATTATGCAGAATATTTCATTTTCTAAATGAATAAAAATCTGCCTCTATTTCATCTAAAAAAGAATATAATATCAAGGTATAGAATTTAGCTATTTGGTAATAGCATAATTTTAAATACCATTTCATTGGAGTTTAGTTGTTTCAAAGAAATTGTTCTCTAGTTGAACGTGAACAATCAAATCAATAGATAAAACTATCGTATTATCCACCATTTATCAACCTTAGTAAGAGGAGATTACCATGATTCCAAACTCCATTGAATTGAGAACGGTAGTGGATTCTGAACAGTGTAGCATATTAGCCCTTGCCATTGATTACGGTTTAGATGGCTAACCCGATGTGTGGGAGTTACAACTATGATAAGACTGGGCGGGCTTGGCAATGATGGCCTCCCTGCATGCAGGGAACTACTGTTCCCAACCCAACCTAGGCAATGCCCCGGGCAGGGAATTGGAACAAAACTGAAACGCTGTCTCTTGCACCCTACTATAACTAACTAGCTATTGAGCCATAATTCCCCCCTGCAGGGGGGCTATGCAGGGTGGGTGGGGAGATATTGGCAGTAACCACTCGATCTTTCCCATCAATTCGATACGGTCACATTAGTGGCCCCACCTATTGCCTCCTGGGAACCAACTGTTCCCTAACTATCTCCCCCTAAGTTCCCACCAACGGTGAATTACCGCCCACCCGGAATAGAACCCCAATTCATCTACCCCCCTATCGGGCCCCTACAATAGAGTTCTATGGAATGAAGCACCCGGAAGGAACATAACCCCCCTGGGAACCCTATGATTCCCTCCCAGCTAGAATTCCCAGGGTTGGGTGGGAATAGAAAGCAATTGGGTTGGGTGGGAGTTGTAGTTCGATTGCCCCACACACGAGTTGCCAGGAGGCCAAAGAAACTATAAGCCAATTAGAACCAAACTAAACTAGAACTCTAGTGGAAAGGTAAGCTGCAGGTGTTACTTACTATGCCTCTGCCTCTGCTTTCTATGCTGCTTATGTTGGTGCTACTGCCGGTCATACTGCTGCTAGCTTCAGATCTTCTATCTATACGTCACCATCAACAGAGTTCTTAACTGACTGCTTAACCTATTGGATCAATGGCTTAAGCTGGTATTGCTGCTACTACTGGGACTGGGTAAACAACTAGCTTTGGGACTGTAATTTCCTCCCACCCACCCCGATGCTGCTGGATAAGCTCCTAGGTATAGCTATGCTTACTCTGCTACTGCCAGATAAACTATTGAATAAGCTGCCGGAACCTATCTCTCCCTACCCACAATTTAGAGAGGGGGGGCGTGTGCTTAAACTACGTAATCTACTTATGGATCATACACATCAACAGTTGCTGCTGGTATTGCTGCTTGGTCAATGACTGAATCTACTGGATCAAGCTAAGCAACTGGGTCACCCACTATATCTACTTGTGCTTCACCGACTGCTTAATTGACTGAACCAACTGCTTCATCGATCTCTGCAACTATAGTGCTGCTGGATCCACTTAATCTACTTATGCACCTACCCTTGCTCTTATTTATGATACTATGTATGCTTCTGGTTCTCGATCTGGTTAAGATACTAGCTTTGATGCTTATGGATAAACTAGATCATTGACTGGATCAACAAGATAATCTACTGATGGTGGTTCTACTGCTTAAGCAATAGAGTCTACAGGCTCCCATAGAATAGTAGGGCTGTTTCATCTACATCAAGGGCTGGATCTACTGAGTCAACTGGTTTTGGTTATCCAACTAGTTCTTAAGCTACCTCTGTCTCTGTCGCTGGATATGGAACTGGTGCTTACTCAACAAAATCTACTGGGTCAACTGCATGATCAAAATGCCCTTTCGTTAAAATGCCCCTCTCTCTAGTGCCACTCTCTCTAGTTCCCCTCTCTCTAGTGCCCCTACTATTACCCCCAACTATTGCCTCCCACCCACCCACCCCATTAAAAATGCCCCTCTCTCAAAATGCCCTACCTCCACGGCCACTATCTCCCACCCACCCACCCCGGTAAGGTAATAGCAGCCTGTCCAGATAAGTTGGATTGGCCATGGGTGGAGGAAGGAGAGGATCTAGATAAATCAAAATGCCCTCTCTCAAAATTCTCCACTTCCAAATGCCCTCTCTCTAAAATGCCCTCTCTCAAAATTCTCCACTTCCAAATGCAACAGAGAGAGGGGCAAGTCAAAAGATTTCAAATCTAATCATACGCATGCAAACCACCCGGTTAGGACAGTAACAACTGAATGTGGAAACGAAGGATGGAACGAAGGATGAAGGAAGCAAGTAGGGAAGGATGCACACCAAGCATTGATCCATGCAGGGAAGCACCGAAGCAAGGAATCCAACAAGGATGATCGAAGGATGGAGGTAAGCAGGGAATGAAGGAAACGAAGAACAAGGGACTATCAAAATCTTATCAAATCTTATCGGTACATAGGCAGCAGGGAAAATATCAAGTAGGTGGTTTGGTGCATTGGAGGTCCAACTGAAAGTAGGTGGGTTGGTGCGTTGGGGGTCTAATGGATAAAGGTGGTGTGGGGTTCCTCCCGGTGTAAGGTTGGTTGGGGGATGGTTTCTGTTGGTTGTGGGGTGGGGATGTTGTCTGTTGGTTGTGGGTGTTGGTGGGTGGAGGGCAGTTTGTGGGTGGCGGGTGGTAGTGATTGTAATGGATCCGGACCCCTCCCACAAAATGCCCTCCAACAATCCAAAATGCCCTCCAACGAACCCTCCAACCTTTAAGGTCCTCCCAACATCCAACAACTGGAAGGAAGGTAAAAATGCCCTCCAATGCCCTCCAACCAACCCTCCAACCTTTAAGGTCCTCCCAACATCCAACAACTGGAAGGAAGGTCCAGATCCATTACAATCACTACCACCCACCACCCACAAAATGCCCTCCACCCACCAACACCCACAACCAACAGACAACATCCCCGCCCCACAACCAACATAATCCATCCCCCAACCAACCTTACATTGGGAGGAACCCCACACCACCTTTATCAATTAGACCCCCAACACACCAACCCACCTACTTTCAGTTGGACCCCCAATGCACCAAACCACCTACTTGATATTTTCCCTGCTGCCTATGTACCGATAAGATTTGATAAGATTTTGATAGTCCCTCGTTCTTCATTTCCTTCGTTCCCTACTTCCCTCCATCCTTCGATCATCCTTGTTGGATTCCTTGCTTCAGTGCTTCCCTGCATGGATCAATGCTTGGTGTGCATCCTTCCCTGCTTACTTCCTTCATCCTTCGTTCCATCCTTCGTTTCCATGTTCGGTTTTTACTATCCTAACCGGGTGGCTTGCATGCATATGATTAGATTTGAAATCTTTTGACTTGCCCCTCTCTCTGTTGCATTTGGAAGTGGAGAATTTTGAGAGAGGGCATTTTAGAGAGAGGGCATTTGGAAGTGGGGAATTTTGAGAGAGGGCATCTATTGCATTTGGAAGTGGAGAATTTTGAGAGAGGGCATTTTGATTTATCTGAATCCTCTCCTTCCTGCACTCACGGCCAATCCAACTTATCTGGACAGGCTGCTGTTACCTTACCGGGGTGGGTGGGTGGGAGATAGTGGCCGTGGAGGTAGGGCATTTTGAGAGGGGCATTTTTAATGGGGTGGGTGGGTGGGAGACAATAGTTGGGGGCAATAGCAGGGGCACTAGAGAGAGGGGCATTTTAACGAAAGGGCATTTTGATCGTGCAGTTGACCCATTAGATTCTGTTGAGTAAGCACTAGTTCCATATCCAGCGACAGAGACAGAGGTAGCTTAAGAACCTATTAGATAACCAGAACCAGTTGACTCAGTAGATCCAGCCCTTGATGTAGATGAAACAGCCCTACTATTCTATGGGAGCCTGTATTAAGGGCTAAATTAGCTAAAGGCATGGGGCATAATTATTATGGTGAACCCACTTGGCCCAATGATCTCTTATATATTTTTCCAGTAGTTATTTTTGGTACTATTGCATGTACCGTAGGTTTAGCAGTTCTAGAACCATCAATGATTGGTGAACCGACAAATCCATTTGCAACTCCTTTGGAAATATTACCAGAATGGTATTTTTTCCCCGTATTTCAAATACCTCGTACAATACCTAATAAACTATTAGGTGTCCTTTTAATGGCTTCAGTACCTGCAGGACTATTGACAGTCCCTTTCTTGGAGAATGTTGATCAATTCCAAAATCCATTTCATCATCCAGTAGCTACAACAGTATTCTTAATCAGTACCGTAGTAGCTCTTTGGTTAGGTATTGGGGCAATGTTACCTATAGATGAATCTTTAACTCTAGGTCTTTTCCAATTTGATCTAATTTAGAATGTCTGAATATAGGAGGGAAATCTTTTGTCCATATATCTAGGGAGTAGTTGATTCAAGACAAATGGTCTCTCCCTAGATATATTTTATCAGATATTTTCTAATATTGTTATAGAATAGTCAAAGATTTATTCCAATTACTTTCCAGAAGAACTTAGAAAAAGGGAATCAATGGAGAGATGAAATGGAACTATTTATAAACCTAAACTCGATTCCCCGGTGAATCAATTCCAATATTTCGCATAAATTCCAATATTTCTTTGACAGATTGTTCCCCAAGATGTTTTATTTTCATTAAATCTTCTCGACTGTAATTTGAGAGGTCTGATAATGTATTTATATTGGCCTTTTTGAGGCAATTATATATCCTAGTAGAGAAGTTTAATTGGTCGATATACATTTGATCGAAACTATTATCTTCGTATCAGTCGATATATGCGAATCAGGTAAAGAAGGAGTCATATTGTCGCTTAAACTGTTTGTTCCATCAATGTTCTCTTCCTTTGCATGCAGAAAGGGAAGGAAAAAGTAAATCAAATTCCGAGAAGCTTCATAAAGTGCTTCTTTAGGAGCTAATCCTCCATTCGTCCATATTTCAAGAAATATAATTTCTTGTATCTCATTTTCGCTACAATAGGAATGAATACTATAATTTACATTTTGTACAGGGATGAAGGCAGCATCTATAGGAAAAATTCCATCCTTATTATTATAATTATTTGGATTTTGGATAATATATCTGTGGCCTTTTTCAATTTGTAATGATATATCTAAGGTAATAGATTTATTTATGTTAGCTATATGTTGTGTAGTATCAATTATTCTCACAGAAGGTGGTAACATAATATCTTGAGCGGTTACTTTTTTTGGTCTAACGACATGGATAGACCCTTCTCAAATTCTGTATGCATCACTTCGAAGTACAATTTTAGTTTTGCATCCAAACATAAAATCAAACTCAAACTTTAAATACAAACCTTTAGGACATTAGAAGTAGTTTTAGGACCAAACTCCTCTGTCTACAATTGAATATAGGCCCAAAGCTAGCCCCATTGCACTTATTCCATAGTTTTGGTCTTCATAAAAGAAGATTTATCTTCTTTGTATCAACATCCCACTAAGTTAATACGCACATTTCACAGATGTTGAATAGGGAATACCCCCCTTGGTTTTGCAGAGCCTAAAGAAGAAGAGGAGATATTTATAGAGTCTATCTCTTGTACTGTTGGCCCCTAGCCCAGAGATCTTGTTGATCAATGATGGCTACCTTGTAGGGATAACTGGGAGCAAGCATCTAGTTTGGGAAAAAACCAATAGCTCTGATACCACTTGATGAAGGGGGTAAATCATAAAACACATAACAACAGAAATGGAACATGGAAAATAGAATATTTCTTTATTGATCTAGGCAACTCATTACATTACAGAAGCTCAATTACAATTAGAGGAATCAATCCTCTATAGGCTACAACACACTACAGCTACACATCACTAGGCTCTAGAATCTTTTGCCTTCTATAACCCCAAATCAGCTAGGGTTTCTGTTTTCCCACCTATTCTTGACTCTGAAAGGAAGCTAGGTGTGCAGAAATCGCTTCCTACACAAATCTAATGAGGAGAGGGCTGTGAAAATTCAAATTTATCCTAACTATTATAGCAATGTTAAACCATTAAAATGAGATATTGCAGCAAAACACAAGAACCAGAAAGAAGATAGAAGAAGAGACAAAGATTTACGGTGGGGAAAACCCTTATCAGGTGAAAAACCCCACACTCAGAAACCTACACAATGTATTAACAAATCTGAAAGTTGTTTACAATACACTTGCAATGCAAGCTTCAATGGTTGTCAACACTCGTGTCTAGAGTCAATCTGGTAGCATAACAGTACTTGTAAACCTGTGATACAAACTCCATCTCCAAGCACCTATTTAAATAGAAAATATAAGGCAATATTGGACCTATCTTGGAATGGGCATCCAACATGGCTTCATGGACCAAAATCCATGCCCAAGGACACTTGGCCAACATTGTAGAATGTTCCTGACACTTGTCCACAACTCCCATCCCAAAGAGGTCACCTATTTCCAAAATGGGCTATGACAGATGCTCTTACGACACTTACGACCGTCATAGAATCTGTCATAGCGGTTACAACTTACAATTGTAAGAGAATCTATCATACACATGCTATAAATAGAATATTCTCTTACAACATGTCATATTCCACCTTGGGGTGCCCAAATATGCCTTATTCAAAGATGCTTCATGACACATGTCATCACCTGTCTTATAAGCTTCTATTTTCAACTCTTACATGTCATAGGAATCTGTCATAACCGTTTCGGTCAAACATTCCCTTACACAACATGGGAGATACTGATACATGGAAAAATGCTCCTTCCACAAAGTGGGATGCCTATCTCCTCATGTGAGGACAAAATTGCAAGTTGTCATATTCCATGTAGGATTGACACATGACCATGCCACATCCCACAATTTGACAATATGGAATTTACAAATATTTACAACATAGGCAATTAAATAATAAATGCAAACATTACAAATGTAAGGAATTACCAAGCTTGAGACACCTTAATTCCCAACATTCTCCCACTTGTCAAACACCTTGTAAGAGCCAATAAGAAAATAGGATTTAATTGCTATAGGCCGAGAGGCCCATAGACTCTAAACACCATCTGAACTTCTCTATGCTCACTGGTTTCATCAATGCATCTACAACATTCCTCAAATTATCTACCTTCTCCAAATTTACCATTCCATCCTCAACCATGTCTCATACGAATTGAAACTGAACATTAATATGGTTTGTTCTAGCATGGAAAGTTGGATTCTTCGCAAGGCAAATTGTACTCTGACTGTCGCAACTGATTGTGATCTGACCTGCATCAACACCAATATCTGAACACAATCTCTTAAGCCAAATGACTTCCTTATAAGCATGAGTTGCTACCATATACTTAGCTTATGTCATGGACAAAGAAACAACAGGTTGTCACTTACTCATCCAACTAATAGCATCACCAAACAGTGTAAACACATAAGCACTGGTGGATCTCCTACTGTTAATGTCACCTACCCAATCTGAATCCACAAATCCACGAATATCAACAGAATGTGGAGGTCCTGAAACATTACCATGATAGTAAATGGAATACTCAGAAGTACCCCTCAAATATCTGAACACTCACTTAACTGCATCCTAATGAACCCGTCCAGGATTAGCCATAAATTGACTAAGGACTCCCACTGCTTGGGCAATGTCTAGTCTTGTGCAGACCATAGCATACATCAAACTGCCAACAACACTAGCATAAGGTACTCTGCTCATATCCTTCACCTCACTAGGAGATTTTGGACAATCCTCAATAGACAACTTTGTCCCCAAAGAAATGAGAACACACAATGGTCTACAATCTGCCATGCTGAATTTGTCCAACACTGTCTTCACATAATTACTCTAGCTTAACCAAAGTTTTCTGTTGGTTCTGTCTCTTCTGATTTCTATTCGTAGAACGTACCTGGCTACCCCTAAATATTTCATTTCAAACTGAGCTGACAACTAAGATTTAAAATCAGAAATCATATTCTTACCCTTCCCAATGAGCAACATATCATCAACATACAATGCAATAATGAGAATATGATCACCTTCAAATTTATAATACACACAATGATCTAATTTCGATCTCACAAATCCAATTAACAACACAAAGGCATCAAACTTCAAATACCATCTCCTAGGTGATTGGTTCAAACCATACAAAGACTTTTTAAGTTTGTAAACCAAATTTTCTTTACCTTTCACCATGTAATGCTTTGGCTATGACATGTAGATTTCTTCCTCCAAGTCACCATGAAGGAAAATTGTCTTCACATCCATCTGTTCTACCTCCAAGTCATAAGTTGCTGCGAGAGACAACATGAATTGAATGGATGTCAGCTTTGCAATGGAAGAGAAGATCTCACCATAATCTATACCCTCCACTTGTGAATACCCCTTTGCAACCAATCTGGACTTATAATTCTCAACACTACCATCTGCACCAATTTTCTTCTTGAACACTCATTTGCATCCAATGGGTTTTCATCTAGGAGGCAAAGGTACCAAGTCCCAAGTTTGATTCTTTTCCAAAGAAGCCATTTCTTCCTCCATGGCCTCCTTCCAAGAACTTGCATCTTTCATATCCAAAGCCTCTGACACAATTCTAGGTTCATCACTATTAGTGATTAAAGCATAAGCACAACTAGAATCAAGCAATGTAAAACCAAACCTTTCAGGTTGCTTTCTTATCCGTGTAGACCTCCTCAAGAGCTGAGGTTGAGGTTTAGCTTCTTCATCTGAGTTTTCAAAGCTGCCAGAGCTCTCCTCATCATTAGGTCCAACATTGTTTTTCTGTTTAGTCTTCTCAGGGGTAGCAGGAAATTGAACAACATTCTCTTTCTTTACTATTTCTTCTGGCTGCAAAATAGTGGAAGAAGGTGTAATCTCTCTGAAGATGACACTTCTGCTATACAACACTTTTTTAGCCATGAGATCCCAAAGCTTGTATCCTTTCATACCAACACCATAGCCAATGAAGATACACTTAACAGCCTTGTTCTCCAACTTTGACCGCTTCTCCCTAGGAATATGTGCATATGCCTCACACCCAAAAACACGAAGATGCCTTATTGAAGGCTTTCTACCAGACCACACCTCCATGGGTGTCTTAACAACAAGAGCTGATGTAGGAGATCTATTTGCCAGATAGCAAGCAGTGGCAATAGCTTTAGCCCAAAACTTTTGTTCTAGGCCAGCTCCACTAAGCATACTCCTAGCCTTCTCCATTAGTGTCCTGTTCATCCTCTCTGCAACTCTATTTTGCTGCAGGGTGTATGGAGTTGTCTTATGTCTTTCAATCCCAAGTTCCTTGCAATACTTATCAAATTATGTAGAATAGAACTCACCACCATTGTCAGTTCTCAAACATTTAATCTTTTTACCAGTTTGATTTTCAGCAAAGGCTTTAAACTCCTTAAACTTGCTATAGACTTCAGATTTACTTCTGAGAAAATAAATCCATGTCCTTCTACTGTAATCATCTATAAAAGATACAAAGTATATAGATTTTGATAATGAAGGAACATTAACATGACTGAACACATCAGAATGAATAAGGTCCAACACACCAGAAGACTTATGAGAACTTGAGTAAAATTGAACACAGTTTTATTTTCCATAAATGCAATGTTCGCAAAAGTTGAACTAAAGATTACAATCATCTAACCCCTCAATGAGGTTCTTTTTTTTCAGGGTACAAAGACCCTTCTCACCAATGTGGCCAAATCTCTTATGCGATAACATTGTCTTTTCAGCAGGAAGTTTAACTTCCAATGCACAATTATAAGCATCAAGACTAGAAACAATAGATTTCTTCACTTCTCATTTAGATTGTGGGGATGAAGTGACTGCTGCCCTCTTCCTTGAGTCAGAAGGACTATTGCATTGTGAAATACATGCCTCCATCTGAAATAGAGTACCTCTCCTAGTACCCTTAGCAAGCACCATAGCTCCTCTAGTCATCTTGCATCCTTCTTTCGAAAAGACAACCTACACACCTGCATCATTCAACATACTTACAAAAAGCAGGTTCCGTGCTAAGCCTAGAATGTGCATGACCCGAGAGATCCCCTTCACTTGACCATCAGGGAATCAGATAGAGGCTCTTCCATGACCAACAATCTTTAGATGAGAGTTGTCACCTAGATACACCTTTCCACCATCGAACTCCTCATACTTAGTGAAACAATCTTGATGCGAGGTCATGTGGAATGATGCACTAGAGTCGATTAGCCACACATCATCAGATGCATGGGTTTCTAGGGCTACGATGAAAGCATCACTATCATCTTGTGACTTGTCAGAATCTGAATCAGGAGCTTTCTTCTTCTTCTTCTTCTCCTCTTTACATTCCTTTCAGAAATGCCTGATTTTACCACAGTTCCAACAAAGAGCCTTGGACTTTCCAGGAGATTTGGATCTCCCACAGGGTTTGGATCTACCCTTCTCATCTTTCTTGTCCTTCTTCTTCCCTTTCTCTTTGGGTCTTCCACGAACTGCAAGGGCCTCTTTGGCTGCCTTAGAAGACTTTCTTCACATCTCTTCAAACAATAGCGAAGAAACCACTTCTTCCATTTTGAATGTGGATGTGGTGCTTCCAATTTCCATTGCAAGATGATCCCATGAGTCCAGCAGAGAACAAAGTAGGGTCATACACCGATCCTCATCCTCCATCTTTACACCAATAGATGTCAATTGTGCAACCAGCATGTTAAAAGCATTCATATGTTCAGCAATAGATCCTCTATCCTCCATTCGAAGGGAATACAACTTCTTTCTCAGGAAAAGTTTATTGACTAGGGATTTGGCTTGATACACATCCCCTAACTTCTTCCAAAGTAGTTTTGCAGTAGTCTCCTCATGGATATTTAACAACAAAGAATCAACAAGACTAAGTCTTATGAGACCCTTAGCCTTCTGATCCTTGAGATCCCACTCATCTTGTGACATTGTAGCTGGTTTAGTTCCATTAACACTTTCCCAAAGGTCTCGGTCAACAAGCATGTCTTCCATCTTGAGCTTCCACAGATCAAAATTATTGCCATTAAACTTCTCCACTTCAAATCTTCTGGATGTACCTTCCATCTCCTTGCTGCAATACGATACAGAATGCTATGCACAGACTCCCACTCAACCTAAGATTAACTCAAAATACCCCTACCCAACAACTAGGACCAAAGGTGATCAAGCTCTTATACCAACTGAAAGGAAGCTAGGTGTGCAGAAATCCCTTCCTACACTAATCTAATGAGGAGAGGGCTATGTAAATTCAAATTTATCCTAACTATTATAGAAATGTTAAACCATTAACATGAGATATTGTAGTAAAACACAAGAATAGAAAGAAGACAAAAGAAGAGAGACAAAGGTTTACGGTGGGGAAAACCCTTATCAAGTGAAAAACTGCACACTCAGAAACCTACACAATGTATTAACAAATCTAAAAGTTGTTTACAATACACCTACAATGCAAGCTTCAATGGTCTTTGACACTCATGTCTAGGGTCAATCCAGTAGCATAACAGTACCTGTACACTTGTGATGCAAACTCCATCTCCAAGCACCTGTTTAAATAGAAATATAAGGCAATATTGGACCTATCTTGGAATGGGCATCCAACATGGCTTCATGGACCAAAACCCATGCCCAAGGACATTTGGTCAACATTGTAGAATGTGCCTAACACTTTTCCATAGCTCCCATCCCAAAAAGGTCACCTATTTCCAAAATGGGCTATGATAGATGCTCTTATGACACTTACGACCGTCAAAGGAATCTATCATAGCGGTTACAACTTACAGTTGTAAGAGAATCTATCATACACATGCTATAAATAGCATATTCTCTTACATGTCATATTCCACCTTGGGGCACCCAAATATGCCTTGTTCAAAGATGCTTCATGACACATGTCATCACCTATCTTATAACCTTCTATTTTCGACCCTTACATGTCATAGATTCGTCATAACCGTTTTGGTGAAACATTCCCTTACACAACATGGAAGATGCTGACACATGGCAAAATGCTCCTTTGACAAAGTGGGATGCCTATCTCCTCATGTTGTTTACAATACACTTGCAATGCAAGCTTCAATGGTCTTCAACACTCGTGCCTAGAGTCAATCTGGTAGCATAACAGTACTTGTAAACCTGTGATACAAACTCCATCTCCAAGCACCTATTTAAATAGAAAATATAAGGCAATATTGGACCTATCTTGGAATGGGCATCCAACATGGCTTCAAGGACCAAAATCCATGCCCAAGGACACTTGGCCAACATTGTAGAATGTTCTTGACACTTGTCCACAACTCCCATCCCAGAGAGGTCACCTATTTCTAAAATGGGCTATGACAGATGCTCTTACGACACTTACGACCGTCATAGAATCTGTCATAGCGGTTACAACTTACAATTGTAAGAGAATCTATCATACACATGCTATAAATAGAATATTCTCTTACAACATGTCATATTCCACCTTAGGGTGCCCAAATATGCCTTATTCAAAGATGCTTCATGACACATATCATCACATGTCTTATAAGCTTCTATTTTCAACTCTTACATGTCATAGGAATCTGTCATAACCGTTTCAGTCAAACATTCCCTTACACAACATGGAAGATGCTGACACATGGAAAAATGCTCCTTCCACAAAGTGGGATGCCTATCTCCTCATGTAAGGACAAAATTGCAAGTTGTCATATTCCATGTAGGATTGACACATCACCATGCCACATCCCACAATATGACAATATGGAATTTACAAATATTTACAACATAGGTAATTAAATAATAAATGCAAACATTACAAATGTAAGGAATTACCAAGCTTGAGACACCTTAATTCCCAATAAACTCTACACTTTCCCCCCTTAACTCTACTACTGCCTAGGGTTCCCAAAATAGTCATAAATAGCACTTTTTGGTGGCCTCCAACTAAATATTGAAATTTGTAACTCCCTCGAAAAGTAGGTGAACCTCCGGGAAGCATAACTTTTGATCTAGGCGTCTTATTGATGAACCATTTTAAGCGTCAGAAAGCTCATGATGTGAACTATTATGCCAAAAATATGTAAATGGATTTCTATCAAATTTTTGGGATGTTATGGGATGTTTTAGTGCCTCATATCTTGTTTCAGAAATTTTTAGGGGCTTTTCAGAAAACAAAAACTTTAATATCTTTCAGCTCACAAATGATCTTTGCCTAATTCCTTTGCCAAAGGTCTTATATTTAATTTTAGAAGATTTTTGTAAGTTTTCACTTCAATCCATGCCAAAATATAAATTTTCCTAAAGTGGAAGTTAAACTTTCCAAAACTAGCAGATTGTTATTTTTAGCAGTTTGGAAAAATTAAAAGTCCTACATCATTATTCAAGAGATTATGGAACTAGAAACACTAAATATGGAAAGAAATGAAAATAACTGCAATGATTTTGAATCAACTTCTCTTTTGGGTGATGCAAGATTGCCCTTACACCATTAGATGCTCCTGTATCAGACACCTAGGGTAATTTGAGAAGTGACCTTGTCACGTCTCAGGTGTTTATTTGAGGAAAACCCAAATAGTCAACCTCTACCTTAGAAAACCAAGAATAATCTTCAACAGGCCTTCCTTTCCATTTCACCAAATAGTCTTCATATTGCATCTTCCAAGTATTTCTTTGCACATGGCTATCCAATATCTCTTCTATTTCCTCCATTGAAGTAGATGCCAGGATACTCCATTGTTCTTCTATTGGTCCATCCTCTATTCCATCTTCATGATATTCTTATAAATCACCAATGTTGAAAACAAGGGAAATATTGATCCCACTCAGTAGCTCTACCTCATATGCATTTCCTAAATCATGCTTCTTCAGGATTCTACACAGTCCAAATTTCATTTTCAACTTATTGTATGTTCCAATTGGGAACCTTTCTTTTCTCAAGTGAACCATGACTTCATCTCGTACCTGGAACTCCTTATATCTCCTCTTCTGATCTGCCTTAGCCTTGTACTAAATATTCATCTTATTAATGTGCTTTCTCACTTCTTCATGCAAATTCTTCAGATCTTATGCAAAGTCTTCAGCTTCAGTACTTGTCTTTTCTCCTTTGTCCAACTTCCTTAACTCAAAAGCATTTCTTGGGTGATTGCCATATACAATCTGGAATGGTGATTTACTAGTACTCCTATTGATAGAATTGTTGTAACCAAATTCTACCTGAGGTAAAATCAAATCCCATACCTTGGGCTTATCTCCTACTAAGCATCATAGCAGGTTACCCAAACTCCTATTCACCACTTTCATCTGTCCATTAGTCTGTGGACGGTGTGCAGAACTGAACTTGAAATCTATCTTCAATTTCTTCCACAATGTCCTCCAAAAATAACCAACAAACTCGGTATCTCCATCTAAAACTATGCTCTTTGGTAGACTGTGTAATCTCACAACCTCTCTAAAAAATAATTCAACAATATGAACAGCATCATTAGTCTTTTTACAAGGAATGAAATGTGCCATCTTCAAGAATCTATCCACCACCACAAAAATGGAATCATGTCCTCTCTGTGTCTTTGGTAAACCAAGAACAAAATCCATACTAATATCATCCAATGGCTTCTCTGGTACAGGTAGTGGCTGATATAGACCTGTATTCTGACTTGCTCCTTTCGCCATCTGACATACTCTGAAACTCTGCACAAATTTCCTCATATCCTGCTGCAACTATGGCCAATAATAATTTTCACCAACAATAGCAATGGTCTTATCTCGACCAAAGTGTCCAACCAATCTTGCACTATGCTTCTCCTTAATCAGGTTCTCTCTCATGGAACTCCTCAGAATACACAACTGGCTTCCTTTAAACAATATGCCATCTTGGATTATGAAATCCAACCATTTTGTCTTGTCCAAAGTAACAGGTTCTAGACAAGCTTTCCAAGCCTCTACAAAAGCTAGATCTTCAGGATACAAACTTTTGAGCTCATCGAACCCAACAACCTCTATCTTTAATTCTATCAAGAAATTTTGCCTTTTGTTCAAGGCATCTGCAACTTTAATGGACTTCCCACTCCTGTGCTTCAACTTTCCTTGACTATTAAGATACTGTAAAGCCTAATGATCAGTATATAAAACAAACTCTTTTGGAAATAAATAATGTCTCCATTTCTTGAAAGCCTGAACTATAGCATAAAATTCCTGATCATAAACAAAATACTTTTTCTTTGCATCATTAAGCTTGTCACTAAAATAGGCAATGGGCTTACCTTCTTGACTCAAAACAGCTCCTATAGCATTGCCACTAGCATCACAATCTACCTCAAACACCTTATTGAAATCTGGAAGTTCCAAAATAGGTTGCTCTGTGACTTTCTGCTTCAATATATGAAAGCTTTTCTCTACTCCTTTAGTCCATCTAAACTCTTTTCTATCCCTTCCCATTGTCTCAGTTAGGGGTACACAAATGTTCCTAAAATTCTTGATAAACTTTCTATAAAAACTTGCCAAACCATGAAAAGATCTTATCTCTGTAGCACTCCTCAGTGGAAGCCATTCAATGATAGCCCTTACTTTTTCTGGGTCCATCTTAAGACCTTCCTCTGAGACAACAAATCCTAGTTATACCAACTCCTTCTTTGCAAAACTATATTTCTTCAAATTAATCAACTTCTCCTCCCTCAGCTTCTCTAGAACTCTTCTGATATGCATTAGATGCTCATCCCAAGTCTTACTAAAAATCAAAATATCATCCAAATAAACAATAACAAAACTTCCCAAAAATTCTTTCAGTACCTCGTTCATGAGCCGCATGAATGTGCTCGGTGCATTGGTTAGCCCAAATGGCATGAATAACCACTCATACAAACCCTTCTTTGTCTTGAAGGCTGTCTTCCATTCATCTCCTTCTTTGATTCAGATCTGGTGATACCCACTCTTTAGGTCAATCTTTGTGAAGTACTTGGCTCCACTCAAACAATCCATTATGTCATCCATTCTTGGAAATGGAAATCTGTACTTGATCATGATCTTATTTATGGCTTGAGAAGCTATACACATTCTCCACTCTCCATCTTTCTTTGGTGCTAGTACTACAGGTACTACACATGGACTTAGGCTCTCTCTTATCAGTCCCTTCCTTAACAACTCGTGAACTTGTCTGTTCAACTCTTCATTCTCTGCTGGAGTCATTTTGTGGGCTACCTTATTTGGAAAACTAGCTCCTGGTATCAAATCCATTGGATGACTTATCTTCCTCACTGGTGGTAAACCTTTTGGTACATTATTAGAGATAATGTTCTAAAATTCTTCCAACATATCTGAAACTTCTGCTGGTACATCTTCACATTTCTCTTGACTAATCTTAGGAATCAATGCAAAGCAATGATGCTCATGTTTCATACCCTCCTAAAATTTTCTACCATCTACCAAGAAAATTTTGGAAGTACTACATCCCTTTTCTTCCACCTCCTTTAAGGGCTTCAACTTGCGACAAAATCCATCCTTTATTAGTGAATATATGTTTGCACGGCCATCATGGACAACACACCTATCATAGTGCCATGACCTCCCCAATAACATATGACATGCATCCATCGGTATGATGTCACACAACACCTCATAATGGTAGTCACTAATCTTGAACTTAACTAACCACTACTCATTGACCAAAGCTCTATGGTCCTTTTACAACCATACAATCCAATATGGATGTGCATGCTTTCTTCTTGTCAACTTCAACTTGTCAACCATCTCCTCTAAAACAAGATTGTTAGTGCTTCCACTATCAAAAATAATATCACAACACTTACCTTCACATTTGCACCTTGTGCAGAATAAACTATTCCTCTAATTGGTTTCTTTCTTCTCATTCAACAAATTTCTTCTGACAACTAGGGTTTCTCCCCTTTCAATATCTTCAGAATGCTTAGACTACACATCTTCATCTACATGTGCAATTCATGCATTACCTTTAGGTCTTCTATTTGTACTTCCTTGATGTTGTAGACACTCGTATGCTTGATGCCCTTCTCCTCCACACTGGAAATAGGTTCCTCTGAAACTTCCTCTTCCGGGTCCTTGCCTAGGTCGGCCTCTTCCTCTTCCTCTTTGCTCACCATTGTTCTGGTCATGAGGGCGATAGGCATTATCCCCTCTCTAATTTTGACTGGTGCCAGCTTCTTCACTTCTCTTTTGATCTTCATTACGGCCTCCATAGGTTCTTCCACCAGTCCTTTTGCCTTGACCTCTTCCCCTTTGTTTGCTATCGAATCTTTTATTTAGCTTCTCTTCCACCTTCAGGGAAAACTGGTACACATCTTCTATGGTAGTCATTCTGACCAGGCTGAACTCCTCTTGAATACTTGGCCTCAACCCATTAATGTAATGAGCTACCTTCTCATTGTTGGCATCTGCATTGCCTGTCCTCTTATAAAACTCTTTTGTATACTCCTTAACACACTTTTTACCTTGCTTCAGTCCTTGCAGCTTCTTTAGCAACTCTATCTCATAGTCAACATGAATGAACTCCTTCAGTTTCTCCACCATTTGATCCCATCTAGTGATGTTTCCTTTTCCTCTTCTGTTCCTCTCTAATTGAACCTCCTTCCACCAAATACTAGCATGGCCCTTCAACTTTAGTTTTGTAAACTTGACCCGATCTGGGTCCTCCACATCTTCATACTTGAAATACTCCTCCATGTCATTGATCTAATCAATAAGCTATTCCGGATTCAAATCTCTAGAATATGTGGAAACTTTAATCCTGGGTGTCTTTCCAATCTTCGAAATGGCCCTCAACAACCTAACTTCTATAGGATCTCCTGCAGCTTCTTGTTCTTCCTCAGATAGCTCTTCTTCAGTTTCATCTTCACTTTCTTCTATTGTTCTTGGTTCAAACCCTCTTTGTAGCTCCTCTTGCAATACATTGATTTGCCTTTGCAGAGCTCTAAAACCCTCTTCCATCAATGCATTCCTCCCATTACGATTTCTTCATGGAGGCATCTTGATCTCCATAGTAAACCCACAACCTCAGGTCCTAGTGCAAATTGCCTCACAGTTAGCGATCTGTCTACACACTCAAGAACCCTTTCTCTGATACCACTTGATGAAGGGGGTAAATCATAAAGCAGACAACAACAGGAATGGAACACAAAAAATAGAATATTTCTTTATTGATTTGGGCAACTCATTACATTACAGAAGCCCAATTACAATTATAGGAATCAATCCTCCACAGGCTGCAACACACTACACCTACACATCACTAGGGTCTGGAATCTTCTACCTTCTGTAACTCCAAATCAGCTAGGGTTTCCATTTTCCCACCTATTGTTTACTCTACACTTTCCCCCCTTCACTCTACTACTACTACTACTACTACTACCTAGGGTTCCCAAAATAGTCATAAATAGCATTTTTTGGTGACCTCCAACTGAATTTCAAAATTTGCAACTCCCTCCAAAAGTAGGTCAACTTCTGGGAAGCATAACTTTTGATCCTGGTGTCTGATTAACGAACTGTTTTAAGCGCCAAAAATCTCATGATGTGAACTATCATGCCAGAAATACATAAGCAAATTTTGATCAACTTTTTAGAATGTTATGGGATGTTTTAGTGCCTCATATCTCATTTCAGAAAATTTTAGGTGCTTTTCAGAAAACAAAAACTTTAATATCTTTCAGCTCACAAATGATATTTGCCTGATTCCTTTGCCAAAGGTCTTATATTTTAGTTATGAAACTTTTGTAAGTTTTCTCTTCAATCTGTTCCCAAATGCAAACTTTCCTAAAATGGCAATTAAACTTTCCAAAACTGGCAGTTTGTTATTTTTAACAGTTTGGAAAAACTGAAAGTCCCACATCATTATTCAAGAGATTATGGAACCAGAAACACTAATTATGGAAAGAAATGAAAACAAATGCAATGATTTTGAATCAACTTCTCTTTTGGGTGATGCAAGATTTCCCTTACACCACTGGATGCTCCCACATCACATTCCCACCAAGAATTTCATAATTGAAACTTACCGTCTTGGCATAGGACCTAAATAATGAACATAAACTAACACTTTGAAATTAGGTATGACCTAAAATAGGGTAGGACTAGGGCACGAGTGCCCAAGTCCACCCCTTATTTCAGGTAGGATTTGTCATAAGTGCATCCCCTGAGTCCAAATTGGCATGGAACTTTAGGGTTTTCTCATTAGGAAGTCAAATTAACATGAAAAATACTCTAAATACATAAATAGGACCCAGGAGCTAAACCTTAAGAGGGAAAAACCTCCAAGGGGACATTTTATGATGTAACACTATTGAAGTATGGGCAAGCCATGTCAGAATTGAATAAATGTAAGGTGCATATGTCATTGGCTCCAAGCACTTCAGCTCAAAGTGTTCCTGCTCTTGTGGAGACTGCATAATCATTTCCAACAAATAGGGAGGCACTATTTTTAGAGATGAAGGAGTTGAAAGAAGAGGTAAAGAAGATGAAGGATGAGAAAAATAACATTGTCAAAGAAATGGATACAAATCCAATCAATCATAGATTATCCAAAATCACAACTAGGGTTGATGACACATGGATGTCTTATTCAAACTTGAAAATAGCCTTGGACAAACATGCGAGGGACAAGGAAAGCCTAAAAGACATGTGTAGAGTGTGGCTACCAAGAACTAAAGAAATAAGGGAAGTTCATAGATGTTCAAGGTTTGCTTCTGATGCCCCACTAGAAATAAAGTTGACCCTTGATATGTTAATTTTGTTAGAAGTTGTGGCCTTTCAGCTAAAATTGGACAAAGTTTTGAATGAGAAAAGACAACCAATTGAGAATATAGATAAAAGGATTATGCCAAGCATATTGGAGGATGACGGACAAATCAAAAGTATAGTTGGCCAACTCATATCTTGTTTGTGTAGATGGTGACCCAAACATGAAAATTTTAAGTTCTACACTTGATAAGTTGCATGTGCTGGAATTGAATTTTAAAATATTCTGTAATGAATCAAAGATCTTATTGGATGCAAGGTATACAACACATAATGAAAAGATAGCAAAATTAATTCCTTTCTAATGGACATCAGAGAAATCATGTGCAGCATGGGTGAAGAAATATGGATAAATGTGTCCAGGGTGAACGAGGATCTAGACATGTGATATGTCTTCTTCATCATTGGATAAATCATCTCCAATAGTTTTTTGTCATCCCCAAGATAAATTATATTTTTGTCTTTTCTCTTTCATATGTAATTTGAATTAGTTTCCCAATGCCTATGGGCGGTGGCTTGTAATGTAAGATTCTGTAATCGACATATGGTAATGAGTTTTTGAGCAAATACTCTTGTGTCTATAAAAGAGCATGTTGTACTATTTTGTAATGGTTGTTAGAAGATTTGGGAAACTTTGATAATGAAATATAGAGCAATTCTGAGAGGTTGTCCATATTTCTGAGTTGTAAGTTTAGTTTCTTGCATGTTGAATGAATGTTCTCTATAAGAATTTTATCAGTTTCAAATTGAAATATATGAAAAATGCCTTTGAGCATGTGTTTCCAATTATTGTTTTCTGTGTTGTTTGTATTTCTCTTTTGAATAAAGATACTAAGGGTTTTTGGATTCATAAATGTACACTTACTATATTACATGTCTGGTTTGTTTCTTATATTCAAGGAATAGATTAAAATGCTTTAAATTAGATATGGGGAGGTGTGTTTTGCAATAGGGATATTTGTAAGAAGAGTTATTGGAAATACCCACTCTTGGATTATTTTCTGTAAGACAAGAACATAGTAAATCCTCTGAATCTATATGTTTGTGATGCTTATGGGAAGTAATATGCACTTGTAAGGAATTCAATCTAAACCCTAGGATTGGCACCAATCAGAGTTGGGCTTATTTTCACAAAATGCCCATAATCAAACAATCACATACATTAAAAGAAGAACAAATCAACTTGTTAGTTTTTAGGAGTAGGGTTTAGTTTCATGTTCTCTGAGCCATTTAACAAAGTAATTACTAGAGCTATCCAACTTTGAAGTGATTATATAGTTTTAGTCTGCATATAGGAGAACATATATGCTTTAGGTATCAATATCCAATGGAATAAGGATTTGTCATATAGATATTGAAGTAAGGGAACACCCCCTAGGTCTAGCAAAGCCTAAAGTGTAGAGGAGAACAAGTAATTGTCTCTTTTCATTGGCCACTGACCTGAGAATCATGAGCATAAAAGATGGCAACTTTTTAGGGAAACTTAGACTATCAGTTGGGAACACCAACAAGAACATTTGAAGAATTGTCTATCAAAGTGTTTATGGAACAAAAGCAACTAGAAATCAAGAAGAACACAAGAAAAAAGGTAGATGAGTTTGTCAAAGGCCAAGGATTTATAGATGAACAAATAAGTGAAGCAAGAGCCAAGGTAGAGGCATCAAACGCTGCAGGTGCTTTGGAAGAATAGACATCAAGTGCTCTAGAAGGGAAAACATCAAAGACTTTGGAGAAGAAAGAGGAGAAATTTGAGAAAGAAAAACCTACATCTAGCTCTAGGAGAAGAACAAGAGCATCATCCTCAGCAACAACAAACATTGAAGTTGAGAAAGAAAAGATAGAGTTTCCATAGCAAGTGCCAAAGGGGAAACTAGAAGAAAAAAAGAAAGGAAAGAAAGGAAAGGATACAAAAAGGGTGTATGTAAGCCTTGGAAAAGAAGAAGAAGAAGTGGAAATAGAATCAAATGTGGAGGTCAAAGAAAAAAGGGCAAAAAAAGATAAAGCCACAATTGAAAGCCCTCTGAAAAGCTAAGGGTAAGAAGAAGAATAAAGAAGAAAATACTGAGAATGGAGAAGAAGAAGCAAGTATATACTTGGAAGCCATGGTCAATGCATTTGCTCAACATGGTACCTTGAAACCTATTGTTGACATGTATGATGAGAGATCAGATGTGGAAAAGGTAATCATTGAAACAACAGTTGTAAGATATTTAGATATGTTTTGCAAAACATTGATTGAAGTTATAGATGAGTTACCAAATAGTCTGACCAGCATAATGTCAGCAAGAAAAGAAGAGGCTATGGCCAAAGATGCTAAGATAAAAGAATACGTCTTGTCAAAACTCTATCTAGACATCACTCCTAAGGAAAGAACCAAAGTCACTAAGAAGCTTAGTGAGGAATTCAGAACCATGAAGAGAGTCAATGCTCTGATGTCTGGTGAAACTTAGAAATTGCTCAATGAAATAGAGGAAATAACACTAAGGGTGTCACGTGAACTACAAATCTCAACTATTGTTGACACTAATGAAGAGGAACAAATAATTGGTGCATATAATGCATTTCTAGAGATAAATGTGGAATAGAACATGGAACAAAGCACAATTACTTCTCTGATAGACACAAGAAATGAAGAATAAAGGAGTATAAAATAAGTTGAAAAAATGAAAGAAACTAAGGAAGAAATAGAGGTAGCTCTAGAAGAGTAGAGAGAAGAGATAAATGAACAAATGGTAGACAATCCTACTCCAAAACTAGAAGGAAATGGACAAGAAAACATTCAAGATCCCCCTCTAGAGAGTCAAGATACCGAAATGTCTCAAGAAGAAATAAAAAGAGACACTATTGATTCATTAAGAGAATTTTTGTTAAAGTAGAAGGAAGCACAAATTGTAGACACATCTCAACTACTGCAAGGTCAAATAAACTTGGTAACTATGTTTCCCTTGTAGAAATTGAAGTTGGGTACAATGTTCCAAGCAACTGCCCAAGAGGAAATAATAGTCTCACATGGAAGACAATGAGCTGCTTGGTGAAGCAATAAAATTTTTTGAGAAGATCATGCCTGGAGTTCAGAGAGATAGAACATTCACTCTCGTAGCACAAATGGAAAATCTTATCGAGCCTATGAATTCTCATTTTGAATCTTTTGAGAAAGCTGCTGACAAAAGGTAAGAGCTGAAATAGACAATAAGAGATTAGTTGAGCTAAAAGATAAAGCTTCTCAAGACAAAATTTTGTTAGATAAAAGTATAGAATATGCATAGTTAGCCCTTAAGGAAGCCAGTGAATTGAATCAGTTTTGTATTACATGGCTAGTTAAGAGTAAGGATATAAAAGATAAAATAGATAGATGGGAATCTCAGATAATGAAGATATCTAGAAATTATGACCTGACAAAAGATGTTATTGGCAATCAAAGGGCACAAGTTGAAACCATTCATTCTAATATACATAAGTTGCAGAGCCAGAGAGATATAATAAAGCATAGAATGAGTCAGCTCCGGGAGGTAGTGTTGATCATGATGTTAGTCATAAACAAACATAGAATAAAAGTACACATTAACCTTTATTCATCTTGAAAGATACAATGAATTCAAAGAATTCATGATCCCAAGTCTCCATTGATTAGGTCTTAATCTTCTGACATTACTCAGAGGTTGATGTGTGTTGCTATTTCCATTTTGGGGCCTTACGTAGATCTCATCAGTAAGATAATGATTCCTGTAATGATGCTCATAGATAATTATTCTTCACAAGATATGCTTCAAATATTGTGTCTATATTTAAATCTTTGCATGATATTTGTCATTTTGACATACTTTAACCTCAAATATATTGAATATGTTCAGTTATCTACGGGATGTCTGCATATTTGCATTATTTGCTTAAAATTGTCAATTATTTGCAATTGTGATGATGAAATGCTTTGAAATTGAAAGAAATTGAAAGAAATACTTTAAATTAATGTTGAAACTTTAGCTATTGAGCCACATATACATCAAATACTGTCATGAAGAGAAGAAATCAAACCATATGTTCACCAGGACATTCCACAGCTAGATACAGTTGATACTAACTTCAAAGGGAAAGGTATGAAAACAACACATGTAAGCAGATATGCACTCCAAGGGATGCAGCAAATCACAACAACCTCTGAGTAATGTCAAAAGATTAAGACCTAATCAACGAAGACTTGGGATCATGAATTCTCTGAATTCATTGTATCTTTCAAGATGAAAAAAGGTTAATGTGTACTTTTATTCTATGTTTGTTTATGAATAACATCATGATCAACATAAATTGGTGCTAGAAGGAGGGCCATAGGATGAGGATCATCATCAGTAGTTAGGGTGATGATAAAGATTGTAAGGTTACACTCAGATACCGCTAAATTTTGAGAGCTAGACATAAATATTTGTTGTCCTAAGTTGATATACACTAATCCTGTGTAAAGTTTTTGAAATCAATCATAAATATTGCAATCTTTACAGTAGATCATCATGTATTTACAAAGATTGGCCTTATTTCAGGTAAATTTGTCAAAGCTTTGAGGTATCCTGCTTTAGAAACTCGATATCAACTTGCAAGTGTTGCCAAACCAAAAATCACCTCATAGTTGTAGTATAGCTGCAAATATTCCAAAAATACTTGGTCTATTTCCAATCCTGACCGTAAATATAGCCTTTGCTAGTAAATTCCAGCAAATCTTTATAGTTATCCAACTGATTTGCTTAAGTTTGAGACATCCTGACTCACAGGATAAATACCAGGTATAGACCTAGTGGAATATTTGAAGAATTACCTATCAGGGGGTTCAGACCTAGAACTGTAGACATCCATCACACTCCATGGTCTAGTACATTAGGAGCTTCACCAGAGCCTCCTCCTATAACTCCTATTGGTTTACAGGTACCTTCAGGGTTATCTGTGACACCTCTTGTCCAGCCTCAACCACAGGTCCAACCTCCTTCGGTTGCAATGTCATTCTTTGCAGCAGAATCACCTTTGACTTTTACTATATATCACGATTTGCCAAAGAATCTAGACAAACTCTATCCAAAATATCATCCATATCAAGATGTGGATGATCATATCAGAACCTTTAAAGAAGCCTGTTGTCGAGCTAGAATAGCACATCAAGATGTTGTATGCAGATTATTTCCTTTTTCCTTAGGGGAAGAGGCGTATAATTGGTTTATTAGTCTTGGTCAGAGTTCTGTCGGTTCATGGGCTGTCCTAGAGAAAGATTTTACTGATAGGTTCAAAGTACCTATTGATCCTTCAATGAACTACCACCTATTTGCCACAATCAAGCGGTTTGAGGGAGAACCTATTACCAATTTCAATGCTAGGTTCTAGAAAATGCTATCCAAGTTAGTTACCCCATATACTGTAGCAGATGTTGCTGCTAGGAGTATCTATTATTCAGCTCTAGATCCATTGACTTCCATGTTTATCAGGAGAACACATCCTAAAATCACTACTTTGACAGGAGCTTTTCAAGAGGCTATCAAATTCAATCAGCAGCTAGTACCTGCTCCAACACCAAACATAGCTTTTCCTACACCGCCTGGATATCCTGCATATCCTTCACAATATCTTGCATATCCGGCCTAGCAATATCCTAATGGAGCTATGATGCCTCTAGCAGTAATGCCAGTACCTCTGCAGATATCTCCATTAAGCATCATGCCACCTCCTAATGGGAATGGCCAAGTACCATAGTATCCTACACAAGCACCGACACCTCAAGGTGTGGATCAGAACAATAACACTGGATCCTCTTTCTTCAAGCCTCAAACTGAAAATGTAGTGGCTAAAGCTCAGGAGGAGAAAGAAGAAATCAAAGAAATCTCTACTCAACTAAGAAAACTAACTACAGAGGTCACTCATCTGAGAAATCAAAACTTCTATTCTCAACCTAACCAAAACAGAGGCTATAACAATGACAGACCTAGTTATCCTGATAGGGGGTACAACAACAATAATTTCAACAATAATGGTGGAAATAATAATAACCCTCAAAGATAGCCTAGAGTATGGAACTCTAGACCAAATAATGGCTCATTACCATCACCTTTGGATAATCAACCACCTACTGAAGCCAAACAGACTACTAGAGTCAATCTTGCTGAGGCAACCCTCACCAATTGGTGTAGAATACACAATACAAATGCTCATGTAGAATTAGACTGTCCACAATTTAGAATTGCTGCTAGCATTTTCCAGACAGAAGTATCCAATACTACAGGAAATCCACCTCAAGTGGAGGGAAATGAAATTGTCCCTTGTGGATATGACTCTGCATTTGTATTAGAGAGCTATACTGATCAGCATCATCAACAAACTATGTCATCCCATCAGCATTATACCCAAACATGTGAAGAATCTGCCATGGCTTTTGAGTCAAATTATGCTTTCCCCTTTGAGGATGAGAATGAGCCATCCAATGAACATGAAGAGGTGCATGCTTACCAGCAGCAATATCAGGGTAAGCATAATTATAATCTAAGAAGTAACTCCAACAGACCTACTGGTCCATTAACCAGTTCCTTGCCTTTGAATAATTTTAACACACCTCCTGATCCCAAGGCAAGTAACAATCTGGGATTTCCAAAGGTAAATGCACAGTATTTGTCACCACAAAACACAGTATCAAAAGTTGTTGGCCTACCTCATGAATCTGACAAACTAGTCACATATCTGGCAGATGAGATGAAGAAGGTAAAGATCAGCCTATCTTTATCAGAGTTTTTGAAAACTCTTGCAATTAAGAAAGCATTTATGAAATCACTAGATGATCCTACTCTAAAAGAGGATAATCATTCCCTAGGTCAGCCTAGTAATAGAGATCATGCTGCTAAAGATAACACTGTTAAACATAAAGTGCCAGCTACAGTCCAAGCTGCGGAAAGCTCCCACATGACCTTGTATAGGGACAAAAGTGAGTCACCACCTTTCCTCATTACCATAAGGATGTTTAGCAAGAATTTACACAACTATTTGGTAGATTCAGGTGCATCTACAAATGTCATGCCCTTGTCTATATGCAATGCTTTAGGACTGCATCCTGCTAAATCCCTAAAGAAGGTGACACAGCTAGATAAAACAGAAGTAAGTGTGGTAGGGGAATTAACTCATATCCATATGCAACTAGCATCTGATCCCAGGATCCAATATTACATTGATATCCAGGTAGTAGCTATACCTGATACATATGGGATGTTGCTCAGCAGAGACTGGTCTAAAACTCTCAATGGATATATGTCTACTGACTTTAGTCACATGTGGTTACCTTGGAAAGGGATACCTAACCAGATAAGAATAGATGCTGAGCCTAGAATGAAGCACATGATAACTGAGTACAACAAAACAAATGAGATCATGTATGTGAGTGTTGAACCTAGAGTTTATGCCATTAGACCGCAGACTATCAGGATAGAAGAGATCTTGATGCTTGACTTTCATCATCATGATGATGATCATCAGGAAGACATACCAACTGTAGAACCTGATAATAATTTTGAGAATGAGAATGAAATAGATCACTTTAGAAACTTTGAGATGCATCTGTCGAAGCAGGTAAAACGTTGTCAATTGTTAAATATACCTGTTCATGACATTTTGAGTGATGGTTAGTGCAGATTACACGATGAGGCACATTCAGAGAAAACTTGTGAAACATGCTTAGATATGATGGAGCTGGAGCAAACATGCAGTGAGGCATCATCTTTATTTGAGGTAAGTTCTGCATCTGGTGATGATGATGATACTAATTTTTGTTTGTTTTCTGCAGGAAGCACAAGTGTGGTAATAAATCATGATGAGGATCATATTCAGAGAACAGAAGAAATTCTGGTATATGACCAGATAAATGTTAAAAAGAAAGAGAAGTTCACCCCTGGGAGTGATTGTCTAATGAAGTCAGATTATGAATTATCTGATGAAGATGGAGGTAGTAACTTGACCAGATTCGAAGAGTTTCTGTCAAAAGAAATTAAAAAGATGATAGAACAAAAGAAGCATCCACAGAATGCGCTGACTGAAGGATGGTGTAGGTTACATGAGGCATCTCCCTCAGAAACTACTTGTTCACTATGCTTACATGTCTTAAAGAGACATATAGTACCCGATCCAGAGGATAATCCTCCTGATGATGAAAAGAAAGAAGAAGAATCAGCTTCCCAAAAAAGAGAAAAGATGAAGTCTAAGAAAGCTGAAATTCCTAAGTTAAAATGGATATCAGGTGGAGTAGCTGCTAGAGCTGCAAAGAGAAAGGAAGGCTTACCTAAGCCTCCTGCTAAAGATAAACCCTGGATCCTTAGATTTGATGGATCCAAGTCCAAACAAGGTGCTGGTGTAGGGATTGATCTCATTGATCCATCAAGAAAGTCATACTTAGCTTCTTACAGATTATAGTTCCCCTGTACTAACAATGTAATAGAGTGTGAAGCTCTAATACATGAGATATTGTTTTCCCTTAAGAAGAAGGTAAAAATTTTGCATGTCTTCGGAGACTCAGAATTAGTTGTCAGACAGGTACGAGGAATTTACTCTTGCAACTATAAGAAATTGTCAAATTGTAGACACAGAGTGTGGGATTTGATTGAAGACTTTGATGCATTTAATATCACCCATGTACCTAGAGAATAGAACCAAAGGGTAGATGCCTTAGCACAGGCTGCCAGTACATTAGATCCCTTATCCATATCAGGCCTAAAGAGATTTTCAATCAAACTAGTATCAGTGCCATCAGTACCTGATAATGTTACTAATCTCCAAGTTTTTGATGATGATCAGCACATCCTAGATTTCATCTCTAACAGAGACATATTTGATGCTTAGATCATAGATGAAAACAATACAGAGGAGCATGTCTGGGAAGAAGAAGAAATATTAGAGTTGCCTAGCAACAAGATTCCCAAAGGGATGATAGAGCTAGAGAGAGCATTTGACCTGGATAACATGTTAAAATAGAAAGATCTTCCAAAAGCTGATGGAGGACAGTATTCACAAGTGAATATTGGACAAAATAATGACAAGAGAAATGTCTTGATTGGTAAGGTTTGCACACCAGAAGAGTTAGAAGGAATAACTCAGGCCCTCAAAGATTACATCCATGTCATTGCATGGACCTATGATGAGTTGAAGACATATGACACATCAGTCATAACTCATACTATACCTCTCAAGCCAGATGCTAAACCTTTCAGACAGAAGCAAAGGCTAGTCAATGCTTTGCTTGAACCAATAATTTTTGAAGAAGTCAAGAAGCTGTTAAATGCCAGGATCATATTTCTTGTGAGGCACTCCACCTGGGTGGATCTAGTGCCATTAAGAAAGAAGAATGGAGACATCAGGCTATGTGTGGACTTCAGGAATCTAAATAGAGCATCAGAGAAGGATAATTATCCTTTACCCTCATTAGATGAAGTTCTACATATTGTAAATGGTGCTAAAATGATGTCCTTTCTAGATGGTTTTTCTGGTTACAATCAGGTTATGGTTGACAAGATTGATAGACTAAAAACTGCCTTCACCACAAAGTGGGGGATATTTGCTTATAGACGTATGCCATTTGGGCTGATAAATGCTGGAGCAACATTCCAGTGAGTAATGGACATAGCCTCAGAGGCTTAATAGGAAAATGCATAGTCATTTACATGGATGACTGAACAGTGTTCTCTAAGGAAAGAGGAAACCATGTAGCTGATCTCAGAAATGTATTGAAAAAGTGTGAAGAGTATGGGATATCCTTGAACCCCAAGAAATGTATATTCGGGGTGACAATAGGAAAGTTGTTGGGCCACCTGATAACTAAAAATGGGATTATCATTGATCCTGACAAGGTGGAGTCCATTATGAAATTACAGCTTCCTGGAAGTAAGAAAGAGCTAAAATCTTACTTTGGTAAGATAAATTTTGTTAGGAAATTCATCACTGGCTTTGCAGAAATAATCAGACCTTTAAATGCTATGTTGAAAAAGGATGCAAAGATTGAGTGGACATCAGAAGCTAAAGCAACCTTTGAAGACATAAAGAAAGCTATTTTAGATGCTCCTATCCTCATCAGTCCATACTACACCAGAGACTTCTATATCTATTCCTTTGCCTCAGAACACACCTCTATAGCAGTGCTAACTTAGAGAAATGAAGAAAAGGAAGAGAAACCAATAGCATTCATGAGCTGTCCTTTCAAAGATGCTCAATTGAGATATGTGGATGTTGAAAGGCAAGCACTTGCTTTGGTCAGAGTAGTAAAGAAGTTCAGGCACTATATCTTGAAAAGCAAGGTGATTGCTATGGTGCCAGATGCAGTAGTAAAGATGCTGTTGATGCAAAGTGAGCCTGGTGAAAAAAGGGCTAAATGGATCACAATCCTACAGGAATATGACATGGAAATTACACCCATGAAATTGGTAAGAGGACAGGCTCTAAGCCAAATGATATCAGAGATTGATCCAAACATAGTAAGTCAGCATTATGTTATCAATGCTAAGGACAATGAAGAGTGGTACACAGATATTAGACACATCCTGATCACTGGAAGATGTCCTCCTAGACTGCAGGCTTCACAGAGAAGAGCCTTGAAGATAAAGTCCTAGAAGTACATGATGAAAGCAGGAGTACTTTTCAAGAAAAATTATGAAGGAATATACTTGAGATGCTTAGAAAAGCCAGAAGTAGATAAAGTTTTATTAGAATTACATGACAAGTTTGGAACAACACATGGGTCGTCCTTGGCCACTACACATGCAATCCTCAGAGCAGGATATTATTGGCCTACAATCTTCAAGGACACAGCTGAACACATTAAATGCTATCATGTATGTCAGGTTGCTGCCAACAGAGAGAGATATGCTACACAACCTTTGCAACCAGTGATGGAAGCGCACCCATTTGCACAATGGGGCATGGATTTCATAGGACCTATTAATCCTCCATCATCCTCAGACCACAGGTATGTTTTAACAATTACTGATTATTGTACCAGGTGGACTGAAGCCACTAGCAGCAAGACTTGCAGCGCAGAAGATGTCATCAGATTTCTGGAAAGTAACATAGTCACTAGGTATGGGGTTCCCTATGCTCTAGTAAGTGATAACGGCTCTACTTTTACTTCAACCAAATTGTCAAGTTGGGCCTTTTATTATGGGATCATCCTGAAGTTCTCATCTGATTATTATCCCCAAGGGAATGGTTTGGCAGAATCCACTAACAAAAATTTGCTAAATATCATAAAGAAGTTAGTAGACAAGAACCCTAGGGAATGGAATACACTTCTAAAATATGCCTTATGGGTAGATAGAACTAGAAACAAGGATGCATTAGGAAACTCACCTTATCATTTAGTCTATGGGGTAGATCCAATCCTCCCTATTAACCTAAAGATTCTTACCTTGTAGTTTGCCCAAGAGTACCTAGGTATAGACAATAACCAAGAAGTCAGGTTGCTTCAGCGGATGCACCTGGAAGAGAAAAGAAGTTAGGCAATTGACCAATTTGCCAAACATCAGGCTGTTGTCAAATGTTGGTTTGACAAAAGAGCCAAAATTAGAGCCTTCAGGATATCTGATTTAGTCCTGATGTAGGATAAAGCCCATGAGAAGAAAGGAGACCATGGTAAGTTTGATAAATTATGGATAGGTCCCTTCCAAATTTTTGAGATATTAGGAGACAATACTTTTAGGCTTAAGAACTTGACAGGTGAGGATGTTCCATTGCCAGTTAATGGACAGTTCCTCAAACACTATTTCCAAGCCTAAGCAACTTCATGTTAGTCATGTGTATCATAATGTATATTTGTATAGTTGTTTGTACAGTGCTTTGTTTTGTTCTTGCTTTGCTTGTTGGTTGAGTGTTTGTTTTGGTTAGTCAGGATGATGCAACTCATCACTCCAGAAAATAACAAAATTGTTAAGATTCAAGTGATGAGAACACATTTATATATAGGTTATGACTCATTTTGAGAAAGTCCTCATGATCAGGTCTATGATATCTTGTCATCAGGGTACCTTTTCCTAACCAAAGTGATTTCTTCACAATGACTCACCAAACAGCCTTGGGTTTGTTGAAAATACAAGTATAGGTGTTAAGTGAAAAATCTAAAGGGACTCCCTTGCTACCAATGCAATCTCCAACCTAAAATAGCAAGTGACCATACCTTACATTCTGAGCTTACATGATGACATCAGATATATGAAGTATAAATGTTGACAATCCAAAAATATAATAAAATTAGGCCATCTAAGTAACTCTACTTCTGCTATAGACACCTGCTGGCAGTGGGGCTCTACTTAGGGGAATTGTATAGATAACCTTGCTGGGGCTATGAACGCCTGCTGGCAGCAAGGCTCTATCCAGGTTGGCTATGAGGGATGATCTCTAACTATTTAGCTTAACATCAGTTACTCATGTTTTCAACTTGCTTTCAAGATGAGGATAATTAATCATTTGCACACTACTAATCCTTTGTTAGCATTGTTACCATGAGGAAATTTTGTTATTCAGAAAGATTATGATGCTTATGCTTAGAAAGAGTTAGAATGCTATGTTAGAATGTGTTCACATCACTTGAATCATTGGAATTTAGATGTTTTCTTTGGTGGCAAGTTATTGTGTGGTTACACAACACGCCCCATTTTGACTTGACAAAATAGGGACCCAACTTTTTGTTTGGCTTTGCTTGTGTTTTCTGCTTGCTAGTCATCTAGTAAAAGTAAGATAATGTAGATGATCCTGCATAAAGGGGACTAGGTAGGTCATCATGATGAGGTCAATTTTTTCAAAGTCAATATTTCATGACAATAACCTCATGATTGGATAGAACATAAAATTTCATGCAGGTTTGCCTTTTGGATCACTCTGATATTCCTTAGGGAACAAAAGTTATGATGAGTCAAAGATCAGGTCAAACGTGATATTCTGAGGGGAGGATCATATTTCTTAACATCGGTCATATTATAAAAGATCGCCTCGATCAAATATTATCACCCGATAAAATCGTTTGCTCCAAACATCTGGACGTCAACTTTATGTGATAACGATATCTACCTGACGAACAACATCATATATTTTACGAGGGTCATATTCCTGAATATCACCTGACATTTAAATATCACCCCGATATTTGAATATCGGCCTGTCGTAAAATATCACCCCGAACCAATATCCTGCTGACGTCATCCAAACTCGATAATCGAAGAAATAAACCTGATGATGGCGTCACCATTATTTTTACCTCGAGGAGGTATATTTCCAAACATGACCCTTCTTACATAACATGATGATGATGTCATAATGCGACAACGATGAACCAAGTCATTATCTTGTTGATGTCACCTTGATATTCCGAGAGAGAAGTCATAGTCCAGGGGGTGACATTATAAACATCACCAGACATTCCAAACATCCCCTAATATTTTGAATATCACCCGATATTCTCAACCTGACCTGATATTTTGA
This sequence comes from Cunninghamia lanceolata, assembly GCA_027924645.1. Taxonomy (NCBI): domain Eukaryota; kingdom Viridiplantae; phylum Streptophyta; class Pinopsida; order Cupressales; family Cupressaceae; genus Cunninghamia; species Cunninghamia lanceolata. The sequence goes on along the minus strand of BSBN01000628.1, from coordinate 5,259,136 downwards.
CATAGGTCCTTCCACCTAAAATGGATGATCATATTATATCAAGAGGGTCATATTCTTGAATATCACCTGATATTCAGAATATGACCCGATCTTCAGAGATCACCTTGCGCCTCGCTGCCATAACATTAAATGAACATAGATGTGGTAGGTGATTCCTGCTGATTATGAAACCGATACATACACCTGGCAGGATCTGGCAGTTACATACAAGGAAATTAGCTATTGCATTTAATTTGCCCTAAGTGACCCGTTGCATAGGTTTAAAATGAGTTTACCGAGTCATTTTGTATTTACCTTGAGATAAACCAGTTTTAACAAAGAACTAAGCTTCTGAACCCTCTAACGAATAACATTCGGACACACATAGTTTACAGCAGAACGAAGCAAGTGAATGTCATCAGTATCTGGGTCATTTTCAGACAATCATTAGCATAATCAAGAGGATAAGCACATCAGGTAAGTAATTTGAAGCCCTTTGGTTGTCATCTTTCGCATATCCATGTATCATGGTGTTTACTGGTTTGAAGTTATGCATATCAAGATAAACTAGATGATGAAAACTATAGTATGCATGATGAATAATGAAGATATAATGTATATGCATGCTGGAAAGTATCAATTGTAAGACTTAGTTTTGTTAATTGCAGGCATCCATGGTAGACAAGTAGTTAGCTAAGTCAGAGGCAGAATTCCTAAAACTGATGTTTGCTCATCCTGAGGGTGTTCAATTCAAATATGGAGCCATTACAGACACACACCAAGGGAATACAGATCTTGCTACCTGGTTAGTTAAAATGAGTGATGAGAAGAATAACAGTGCCCTGCTAGATGTAGTTTTTGTATCTAGGATGTGGAATGCAGCTGGTTTCCCATATTCTATGGAAACCCCTAAGCTAGTTATTGAGTGTGCGAGAAATTATAACCCGTAGACAAGGAGGGTAGAGAAGCATGGCAGAATATATGTTGATCTGTTAATCAAGGGTATTGCTACCACTTTCAGTTTGCCATTGGGCAAGAAAGTTGCCAACATAGATTTGAGGAAGTCGGAAGCAGAATATGAGAATAACAAGAAGTCTGCTAGGAAGAAAATGTATCAATGGAGGGTGAAGAATAGTCCTTATCGTGCAGCAGCTAAACTTCCTATACATTTATATAAATTTGACTTTGATGATGAGTACTAGTACATGATAGCATTGCTAAGCAGAGTGATAGGCCAGCCTGATGCTAGAAGTTTTAAGGACTGTATGTATGCAGTCATCCTAATGTGTCTCTACACAGACAACAAGCCAATATGGGCCAAGATGATAAGTGATGCTCTAGATGAGCAGCTGATGAACCTAGGAGGTTCAGATTGTTCCTTCTATATGACCTCATATATAGTGTATTCATGTGCTTACAAGGGTACATTTGATGCATTGATAACAGATGGAAAAATTGGAGGCACAACTAATGATGCACACATATGGGATCATCATCCCCAATTGCAAAGAGTGAGTTACCTCCAGGATTACAAGTTGGTAAATGATGCTTTCTCTATGCACTTGGTGAGAACAATGGAATAAGATAGAACCAAGAGACTGAGCATGGAGGCTCAGGAAGTTATCTACAGGCATGGAGCCTAGTTTATCCAATTTGCCACTCTCTCCTATGTAAGAATTGAAGGTTTTGAAGAGGAACCCCTCATGCTCCCAAGATACCCTATAGATGCAGTTGTCTTAATGGAATTTCTGAGACAAATCTCTACAATATTGAATGCTTATAAGGTAAAGAACAAGCTTCCACCAGTTTTGTTTCTAGTTACAATGGGTTGGTATATGTGCCTAGACTCTGAGAATATCAAGAAAGCCATAGCTGGTTTAAAGATGATGAATTTCTAGCCATTTCCATTGAAAAGATCATATGATCCATATGGGAGGATGCAGAAGATCATGGTGAAGCCTATCCATAGAAGACATCTTGAGGACTTCTAGACAGATTGTGAAGATGAAGCTGAAGCCAGAAGAAGAAGATACCAAAGGCTTACACTTAACCAAATCAAGACCTTTGATTGCATCTCAATCCCAACACAACTGAAGAAAGATGATGGAATGATAATGGCTGATGAATATGAAGAGAAAAAGATATATAATGATACCATCTCTACGCCGAATCTCACTATACAGGAGGATATCTCCTTAAATCCATTCATAGGCAGGATATTACAGCTAACCCAAGCTTGGGTGGATGAGCAGATAAATGCACTGAAGAAAAAAGGTGTTGTCATCACGGTGGATAATAAGAAGAAAAGACAGGAAATTGCTGAAGATGAATATGATGACTTCTTAATTGAGAAGAGAAAGACTTAAGGAGAAAAGGTACCACATCCTAAGAAAAGCAAAAGACCTCCAAGAGGAAAGAAAATTGATACCAAACCCAAAGGGGTTATAGTGGAAAGAGTGATAGTGCCTGCTAAAGGTGCGTTAGGATCTGGACAAATATCAGCATCATCAGCATAGCCTCCTTGGGATAAACAAAAGGCTAAGTAGATCCAGAGGCCAACTACACAACCTACTATTGCATATATGGAGGATCAAGCCCCACATAAAAATAAAGAGAAGGATATCCCTTTAGAAGAAGAATCTGAAGAAGAGGAAGGTCCTATATCCTTCACAAGAAAGAGAAAAGCACCTCAGGTGATACCAACTACACCTAAGAAACCAAGGACTTCTATGAGGGGTGAAATAAAACAAGCTCCCATAATATTGAGGGGAGTAGGTGGAGAAGTATTTAAGAAGGAATTACAACATAACGTTCCACTTCCCACCATTGTGAAGTTTAAAACTGAGCAAGTAGAAGAACAAGTAAAAGGAACCTCTGAAATACTTCAAAGTAGTTTAATTTCATTAGATGAGATAGTTGACCTATCTGATGATGAGGTGGTGAAAGATGTAACTTCACAAAGAATGGAAACCCTTGCTGTTGGCACTCGGATAACTCCTCATGGAACTCCATCAGTACAAACAATGTTAGAGGAGATGAAGCAAGTGGAATCAGGGAAAGAGAAGAGCCCAGAAAAGGTAGCCCAAGAGATGGGGCTTGATACATTGATTGAGTAGGTAACCAGTCCTATAGTAATTGATCTCACCTATAGACAGGATGCAAGTCCTGAAAATCAAGGAGGTATTCAGGATAGAGAAGAAAATATTGAGGAAGTAAAGATGGCAGAGATAGAGAGCCACACTTTGGATATGGGTGATCAACAACAAAAGGAAGTACCTATTGGACCCAAGATAGTTGAAGTCCAAGATAAAGGAGGAAAAGAAAGGGATACATCAGATGATCCTACCCTAAAGGTACAAGAAGTAATTGTTACAGATGCAGAACAAATTGCAATTACAGATCAGGTTGGTGTGCCTAAGATAGACACGGGGACATCCACAGAAGCTAACATGTCTCATGATGAGGAAATCACCAAGGTGGATGAGAAGCCCACAGAGGAAGCAAAAGATCAGGATCAAGATAAACATGAAGATGATCAATAGGATCACCCTCCAGAAAAGGAAGTTCCTCAACAGGAGGATATACCTAAAGATCACCTTCATGAGGAACGTCATGAAGAAGAAAAGAGAAGATCACCCTCACCATCGAATATGATGGTGGATACCAAAGATCAAGGTGATCATCATGATAATGATGGAGACCAACAGTTAAAGGATCCAATTCCTTAGTGGCTTGAAAAAGAAATTGGAGCAGAGTCAAGCATAGGGATACAGGAATTTGATGTATCCACATTATTTACAGAAACCCTGATAAAGCCAAGGAGGAAAGCTAGAATAACTTCTGCAATAAGAAGGGATCCTATAACTGGTAGAAGAACAGCCCAGGTGGCCATCCCTATAGCAGATAAAGAAAAGGGCAAGATCACTCTGGATGAATTCCAGATTAATATAGTAGATTTGGGATTTGCCAATGAAGATCAGGAACGCCAAGAAGGTAAGGACATTATTGATTCATTAACTCAAAGGGTGAAAAGAGAGAAAGAGAAAAATAAGTAGCATAAAGAGCACATTGCTCAGCTACATGCATATATAAAAAGGTTAATTAACCCTGATGATACACTAAGTGATCATGCAGTCCCATTGACTACTATTTCTCAAGAGGGGGTAAATAAACTAGATCTCATGAAACATGAGTCATCCATAATGAGAAAGTGGATGTTATCCACATTTGATGAAGCAAAAGAAGTGGTTAAAGCCTCTTTAAAGAGATGGAATTCTTTAAGTGTCTCCAGGAGAAAGGTAGATAAAATGCAAATAGAAATCGGGAGGAGGTCATTTCAATTGGAGAAGGTCCTGAGTGCCTTAGATGAAATAATGAGGATTGATCCATAGATTCTAATAAAGAAACAAGTACTGAATAATAACACAGCCCTATTAATTGATATTTGGAATAAAGACATCAGGTTTGAATGTGATGTGCTTAAAAGATGCAACAGTAAACTAAGGAATATTAGCATGAAGCTACATGATATGATGTCTCATGAGGCTAAAGTTTTGGAAACATTGGAAGGAAAGATAGAGGGAAAGATAGAAAATTAGGATGAGGAGTTTGTCATCAAAGATCTATATAGTAATTTTCAGCAGGTAGCTGATGATCCTCTCAACCACTTGATAGAAGAAGTGTTGGATAAAGTAATGAGAATAAAGGTCAAGGTGGAAGATTATAATGAAACATCCAGCAATAGGAGGAATAAATTGGAATCTCTCTGGAGCAAATATCAGGTGCATAAACATGCCATCGCCAAAGCTAGAACTTAGGATGGCAGAGAATTGGAGAAGATAGTGCAAACATATGAGAATATCAGGACAGCTATGCAGGTCTATATTCAAAAAGACAATCAGCATGATGATGAAGATAGCGAAAGTGTTGAAAGTGATGATCCTAACAATAAGGATGATGATGAAGATGCATCATAAAAGGAACCTATGCATCAGGTACAAAAGAAAGTGAGTTTCCTAGATGGTTGCCAGTTGGCAACCTGTGCCACGTGGAAAGAATTGACTTGGTCAATGAATGTAAACCATAGATCTTAATAGATTAATCTTGATCGTAGATCAATTGTAACCTCTCCCTCACCTTGTTCTATAAAAGGTGCAGGGATGCCTCATTTTTAAACATTCAAAACTTAATTGAAATCTGTTTGCTGAAATATTCAGGGCTCATTTCAAAGTTGTTGTATACATATATGTTCTTGCATACTTAATGAATGAGAAGACTATTTTGATTACAATCCATAATAAATCTTGAGTAATCAGTGTATGAATTCTTGATACATGCTGTGATTTGCTGCGTCCCTTGGAGTGCATATCTGCTTACATGTGTTGTTTTCATACCTTTCCCTTTGAAGTTAGCATCAACTGTATCTAGCTGCGGAATGTCCTGGTGAACATATGGTTTGATTTCTTCTCTTCATGATTGTATCTGATGTATATGTGGCTCAATAACTGAAGGTTCAACATTAATTTGAAGTATTTCTTTCAATTTCTTTCAATTTCAGAGAATTTCATTATCACAATTGCAAATAATTGACAATTTTAAGCAAATAATGCAAATATGCAGACATCCCGTAGATAACTGAACATATTCAGCATATTTGAGGTTAAAGCATGTCAAAATGACAAATATCATGCAAATATTTAAAGATAGACACAATATTTGAAGCATATCTTATGAAGAATAACTCTCTGTGCAACATCATTATAGGAATCATTATCTTACTGATGAGATCTACGTAAGGCCCCAAAATGGAAATAGCAACACACATCAACCTCTGAGTAACGTCAGAAGATTAAGACCTAATCAACGGAGACTTGGGATCATGAATTCTCTGAATTTATTATATCTTTCAAGATGAATAAAGGTTAATGTGTACTTTTATTCTATGTTTGTTTATGACTAACATCATGATCAATAGGTAGCAAGTTTCAAAATTGCATCACTAACCAAGTTAATAGCAACCACAGACAAGACAAGGCGAATCACTAAAGCCCTTGACACATCCAAGAAAGGAGAAGATTTGGTGTCCCAGATTAATGGGCACATACTAATTTTGAGTGATGATGAGACTAGTTAGGATGAAAAAATGGTGTAACTAAAAATAATCTATAAAGATGTTCTCCTGGAACAACAACAATAAGCATTTTTTATATCACTTGTATATATGTGGTAAAGTAGAAAAACAATTTTGAAAGTTTGGCAACTTGTACATATTTTTGTATCATACACCTTTGCCATTGATGTTAAAGGGGGAGAAGAAATGAAGCATGTGAAAAACTTTTGAAAAATAATAAAGCATGAAGACAGGGGGAGCAGTGTATAAAGAGAAAGGGGGAGTTGTAATATTTTTTCACATCAAGTGTTGCCATCAATACCAAAGGGGGAGATTGTTGGCAACTTGTCCATGATATTTGAAGATGTTGTCATTGATGGCAACAAGAAAATGAACAAGGTTAGAACATAAGTTTTAGTCTGGTGAAAAAGAGTTAGTCATTTTGGCTAAGTGTTGGTAGTACATAAGAGACAGTGATAGAGAGCTAGTATAAAGGTTGGTATTGGTCTGTAGTAGAAGATCATATCATGTAGCTCAGATATGATGTTCACAGTCCTCAAATGATCAATTGTCCAAGATTTCAGTTCTTGATGAGTACCGGAAGTCCATCTTCAAAAAGTCTATTGTAACTCAGTATTGTGCCTAAGGCAGTGAGCCTCTATTGTAACTCTATATTGTTCCTACATAATATATTGTGAGCTAACACTCACCATGGTTTTTCCTAGGTTTGGGTTTTCCATGTAAAAATCTTGGTGTTCATGTGTGATGGTTTGTGGTTGTTTCTTGTATGTTTAATTTTCTTTTTTATTGCATGCGGTAAATGGATTACTAGTTTAATAAACAAGAAGTTTAAAAAAGTACTAATTCACAGCCCCCCCACTCTTAGTACTTTGGGTGTTCAACATTAACCTCCACAAAAAAATTATAAGATAGAGAATATCAAAAATAAAGTGTGTGATGCTACTTTCTGTGTGTCTAGAAGGAATAATAGAAGTGACAAGCTATTTGCAAAAGTAAAAAAAATAATCTACTCAAACTAGAGAGAAAACTAGTGTGATTGAGTGAAGGAAAGAAAGGAAGGTGGAGGTAACCCACACAACCACAATAAGCAAGCCAATGGATTACACTATAACCGAATAATAAGAGAGGCTAAATGAAACTCAATAACATGATAAACAAGAGCAAAAACTTCTCATCCGAGGAAGAGCAATCCAACAAGAAATGGTCTCAAATAACCCCATGAAGAAGTCATGAAACCCTCAAGAGATCTCACATGAGCATGTATACAACAACAGAGCCATATAGGATCCTTGAGAAAAAAATAGAAAGCTAGTAATGAACACAATAAGAGAAATACTTCACATATTTTTCACACAGTTGTCAAAGAGAATGAAGGAAATCAAGAGTTTTAGCTTGTGAATGAGAGAGTTGATTCAAAATACAAGAATAGAGGGAAACATGGGAAGGTAGGTCAAAGAAGGACATTATGGGAGGCATAAAGGCATTACAAAAATCTCCAATGTCGCTGAAGGTGGCTAGTAATTCCCATCAATGTTAACTTGGAACCACTTAGATGTGGGACACTAGTGTGACATGTGGATGCCCATGCTAAGCACTAGCATTGAAGTAACTCTAGCTCCTGGTCACGTGAAACACCTTAGGATTAAGAGAATAACAAGACACTAGAATAGATTTTCACAAAAAAAAAGCACAAAGGATCAAACATAACACAAACACACCTATATGGGTTAGGAAAAAAGGCTAAGGTAGGGCCAAAATGGTCCTAAAAACAAATTAGGGGAGTGGATACCAAAATGAGTGCAAAACATAGCTTGAAATTGCAAGAGTATGTAATTTTTTACGTTACATTTATCCCTCACTTTAGATGGCTTATGACACTAGGTGATATGTTATGCTTAAGTACAAAAGGAAATAACATCATAAATATTACCTCAAAATGTATAATATAAAGGTTGTAGAGAGTTCAAGTGGAGGGATCATGCCCCTGGGCTAAGAACATACAAAATCACATTATTAGACAATAAAAACCTGCACAAGAGGCAATGTCAGAACCAAATATATAAAATTTATACAAAAAAGATTAGAATGGATATGATTTGCTTAAACATCAATGTTAGAAAATCATATGATCTAATGTACATTCTACTAAAATCTACAAAAAAACAACATGAATCACACAACAAAGCAATGAATAATAATATAAAGGGGTATTTCTAGCATTGTGTTACTAGAAGAATTCCAAGTATGGTTCTAGGGCTAGCATACTACAAGAGATAGAAACCATACCAAATTCTTGTGGGCCACAAGGACTAACAAATTGCATTGTTAGGTGACTCAAAAAAAGTGCCAAAAAGTAGCAAAAAGGAGCATTATTGGCTAGCATTATGCTGCTAGGTGGCTCGCATGTTAAGCAATATCAAGAGTTACTTGGACTAGCATGGCTAGGTAATCCTGATAAAGGTGACTAATCTAAGAAAGTGTATCTTCTTAGGACTAGAAGCTACTAATATTGCAAGAAGCAAATGCTTTGAGGAGTGTGTCATCAATGTGATGTGTATGAAAGTGAAAAGTGTAAAAGTATGCCCCCACCTAAAAATAATTTCATAAAGCAATAGTATACAATTGATTTTAAGGTAGAATAAGGGGAAGAGGGAACAAAGATTTAGGAAACTTATATAGGGGATATGTTCCCAAATCTATCTTAAGTAAAAGGGTACCCCCAAAAAGAGGAAGAAAAGTGATGTTGTAGGCATGATACACAAAGTATTGTTTAAGCATATGATATGACAGTAAGAAACATAAACATATGTCACAAAAAAATAAGTAACATAACCAAAATCACAAAGGGATCTACATGCTTTGGGATCAGTATGCATTTATAGGAAGAGCATCATGAAGGGACAACTAAGATAATTGTCATCATCCCCTAAACACATAGAACTATTATGATGTAGGAGCATCCTAGGTTGCAGAGCAATCTTGCATCAACCAAAAATATTTGCATTCTTTTGTTTCTTTCATTTTTTGTTCCGTTTAGTTCAGTCTATTGTAGTTTCGACATTTTGTACTACATTTTTTTGCATCTTGAGATCAGAGCTTGTAGAGCAGGACTTGGCATCTAAATACCATCATCTACATCATATCCAAAACTCAAGTTATTTCAACTTGTCTACTGAAAGTTATCACTATAAGAAGATCACATATTTTAACAGAGCAGAGCATTCAGATAGCCAGTTAAAGGAGAAGGTTTGTGGAGCACTTTTGTGACTTGTGGAGATAAATGAAACATCATACATGACACATAAGGATAAGATAGACCTTCCTTGAGGTCTGCACCTTGATTCATGCATTTGCAGAGCAATACCAATTGTTTAAGGCCGACCTATTTGTTTCTACATGTTACATCCTTCATTAGAGTTTGTAATCTTTCTTGGCTGATGTGGAGGATTCCTTGAGCTTGAAGATGATAAATATAGATCTCTAGGATGTATTAGGAAGTTAGTAGATGATTATGATAAATTAGAATGGATATTTTGTTTTGGAAGGTGCTTCAAAACAATATTTGTTGTAATTGGAATTCAGGCCTATGAGCCCTAGATTGTAATCTCGCATGTTGTCGGCATATAAGTATTCTGATATACTAAGCATTTGAATCATTCATTGAATTCTTTAATTGTGTTGTTTCTGTTGTGTTTACTCTTGTGACACGGTTTGGATAGTTCATTCTGTAAACCCTCCAACCATGACTGCACCAAGTGGTATCAAAGCAAAGTTTGAATCCTTTGGGAGAGAAGTTTTGAAGTGAAGTCATTCCATAATATCTTGTGGTGAATGGATGACTGACCTAAGTCAATCTACCTGTGTTTGTCAATAGATCACCAAGTGTGAGCCAGTTGCTACCTTGTAGTTAGATTGTCAAATTGAGGTAGTTGCATCGGATCATAGGAAGAGATGCCGCCGAAAAGGATACTTATTGTAGGCACTTGTTGGTGAAAGACACTGTTGTGATAATTGAATGTTGTCATTGATGGTAACAAAGGAAAGAGATTCCACTGGTATGATAAAAAGACCTTACTCTAGGAGTAGAAATGACTAAGTATGAATAATATACATCATACAGAGTAAGTAACAATGTTTGTGATGGTATGCCTCCACAATAAAAGATCAGTATATGTAGATTAGGTATTATGTTCATAGCTATTCTATGTTGATCTATTCCAATGCTCAAGTCTTGACTTCCTCTAGAAGTCACATGGCAAAAATACTTAAGTCTAGGTGAACACAGTTAAGTTAGGAATAGTGCACAGTGCTTAAGAAAAGGGTCCGCATTCCTCCACAGTTGTATAGTTTGTCTTGTGGTTCTAAAGACATGTTAAGAGGTCAAAGATGAGTGTTGGATGTGATTCTTAGAGTTGTATATTAGTTGTAGTGAAAGTTGTGAAGTGATAGTTGAATTGGTTAAGTGTGTTCTTAAGAGATAGGCTGACATGCATGAAAAATTTATATGCAGAGAAGATATATTGTTTAAGGAATAAATCTAAGTGGTTGTATGATTTGTGCTGACCTATACGAATATCATTATATGTTTGTCTTGGTCCACATTGTAGATTGTACACAAGTTCAAGCCAACAGATGTAGTATTTGTGTACATGGTTTATGATTTGCTTGCTGACCTGATTATGAGATAAATCTTGTAGCGAATATATATACTCAATGGAATTTGATGATTGGAAGATTTGTAGAGGTGTGTGGTGTGTGAATTCATGTGTAAAGGAATATGATCAGAGATTAGAGCAGATAAGTTGAACAGGGACATAAAACATAGTATATGTAGTTAAGTTGAGAAGCAAGGCAGAATAAATGAAGACCTTTGAATCTGTGTATTGATCCTTCAATGGAACTGTGGTCCAACATGTGGTAGATGCTTCAATAGTAGTTCATCTTTTGGCAGTGAGCCAATTCTTCTTCTTTCTTCTTTTCTCTTGGTAGTGATCCTTTATGTAGTGAGTACTTCTTCATAGGGCAGTGAGCCTTCTTGTAATCTGGTATTGAGCTATCATAACATATTGTAAGCTAACACTCACCGTGGTTTTTCCCTTTTTGGGTTTTCCACATAAAAATCCTGGTGTTCATGTGTTATGTCTTTATGGTTGTTTTTATGCTTATTCTACTTTCATGTTATTAAGCTTGGACATTGGATTAATAAGAAATTTAAGAAGTGCTTTTGTGGAATACTGATTCACCTCCCACTCTCAGTATTTCTTATATTCAACAATTGATATCAGAGAAAGGTTCCTTGGAAGAAGCCTAATAGCTTGAGGAAGATCTGGGAGAGTTCACTCATGGTAGCCAAGAGATATGGAAACTTCTCATATGAAGGCAATGTTGAATTCGAAGCAGCTCTTGCTGATCTTGAAAAGTCTAAAGTAGAAATCAAGGATCTAAAGGATAACATTCAAGAAGCTAATGAGTGCATTTTAAAACTTAAAGAACAAATCAAGAAATTCAAAGAAAAGTATAGAGATTTTAGTGAATAATTGTTATCAGCAAATAAGAAACTGGATGATTTAAAAGTAGAAGTCATTAAAAGAGCTAAAGTAGAAGAAGATCTAAATCTGATGGTAAACAACAAGATAGAAGGATGTGTCAAATTGGAAGAAGAAGTTGTGAACCTAAAAATAGACTTGGAAAAAGCCAAAAACTATGAAGAAAACTTCAAGATAAGTTTTGCAAAAATTGATGACATGATTTCTAGTCAAAAGAGTTTAGATGACAAGCAAGGATTAGGATTTGAGAAAGGAGAAATTTTAAAATTAGGTCAAGGAAACTTTCTGTTGAAGTAAAACAAAGGCAACCAGTTCAAGAATCAAAGAAGATGACCTAGAGGACCTCTGGTTAGACAACTAAATGCTCAAAGGTACCCATCTTTCAATGGCCATTGTTTTAATTACAAAAAGTTTGGTCATAAAGCTACTCAGTGTAGGCGTAGAATAAATCAGAATGCTCCATCATTCTCTGGTCAATGTTTCAATTACAAGAAAATTGGTCATAGATCAAATGAATACAGAAGTCTAGTAAGAAATGGCTTTCACAATTCAAGGAATACTCAATCATTCAATAGAAGATGTTTTGCTTGCATTAGATTTGGACACATGAATAATCAATGTAGATCAAGGATGAATTCACTCAAAGGAAGGAATCAAGAATAGGGAAACATTATGTTCTACAATTGCAACAAGCTTGGACATATTGCAAGATTTTGCAAAACCAAGAATGTGAAAAGAAACTACTGTGCTAAAGAAAGGAAAACAGAGTAGAGGAATAACAAGAGAAAAGAAAAAGTTGACCTGGTTGAAACTAAGAAAGAAATGGACAAGATCTAGATCAAGAAAGAAGTAATTGAAGTCAAGGATGGATCCGCACCAGCATCTGGTGCAGATACTTCCTCTAGGAAGTAAATTGGGAGCTTTGGCTCAGTGGGAGCTATGTTGAAAATCTAAAGCCCCCAGCCAAAAAGTTAGTGCTAGAATTTGGCACCAAGGTATGTCATGAAGAACTCTATCTCAAAGCCTTTGGAAGAAATTCTTATAAAGAAAGATTTAATGCGGAGCTTTGCAGAGTAATTTGGATTGACTGTGAATGATAGAGAAGTGTTTGATAGCTTTTTGAAAGACTGCATTTATGACAATTAACTTAAGATTTTAAGGAGTTTAAAGGCTTGAATTTGTAAAAGATTAATCACTTTACAATTCAATCTTTCAAGTGTTCAAGGCGATCTGAAGCTAAAATCCAAGCAATTCCAAGTTTTCCAAAATGAGTCAAGTCAAATTTGACCTTAGGTAAAGGAAACCATAATTCGGCAAAAAAAAGGTATTTATAGCTTGAAAACCCTTTTGTGTAGTCTAAAATTTTTCAGAAAACGTTTACTCCCCAATTAATCAAGATTTCCAAAAAGCCTCACCCTAAGTTCAAGAAACATTTCTTCAAACCACCAGAAAGTAATTCAGAAGGAGCATTCTCAATTTATCCTCATGGAACCATGCATATGGAAGATATTAGGGCATATATCCATACCAATCTAGAGGAATACAATCACTTGAATCTTGGCAAATTATACTTGGATGAACTAACTAATAGTAATGTTGAGTTAAAGAATGAATATAAAGTTTAGGGAGAAAAGAAATTAGACACCTAGTTGGGTTTTCCTGCAATCCCAAATGATACGTTGGTTAGGTTCATTCTCATCAGGATTCATGATGAGTTTTTGTGGCTTGATGGACCATGTATGATAACCAAAGAAGTTATTAAAGTTGTAACTGGTATAAGTTCCTCTGGAAGGATTCTAGGCAAGAAGAAAATAAAGAACAATTCAGTAATGCAACTAACAGGGGCCAAATTTGATAAGAAAACTCTCACAATAAATGATATCAAGGATCTAACCATCATATTTGCATCAATGATTGTTGGATATAAAATGTACTTTTCTTATTTCGAAAATTCTGTGTCTACAAGAGCTATATACTCAGTGTATGATATGGGTCAAAAATAATACAGATTATAATCTATGTGAATTTCTTTGGAGTGAATTAATGGAGAAGCTAAAAAGAAAAAAAGAGACAAATTATCCCTTCAAATATGGAACTTTGATTACTTGTTTACTTTTCTACTTCCTGAGAGAGCTACTCATCTTCGGAAGCATTGTCTGGCTTGATCATACACCAGTAGCAACTCAAATAAGAAATCATCTACAAAATTTGGGAAATACAGGAAAATAGAATGAAATTTTGGGGGAATACTTTGTTGGTTTTTTTAAATTCCCAACTTGATTCTCGCAGCAAACCTATAAAATCAGCCACTTATTAATGATCGATCTACCTTGAGGGATTGGCCAACGAATAGGAGATTTAAGGGGAGTAGGCCTTTTTTCAGTCCCCTTGTTCTTCCTTTGCACTTTAGGCTCTGTGAAACCAAGGAGGGTGTTCCTATTTGTAAGATGGACTTATCTCTAATTCTCTAGCTATTTCTTTTAACTGATGTATTCCTATCTTGGGGATAACAGTGTTCTACTCAAAAGGGATGGGGTTTTCTAGAGATATTAGATTGTCAGCGTTGTTTATATCACATATATGTTCCTTGTAGGGTTCTTGAAAGAATGTATGATAAAGTGAGGATTGGCTAGATTCTTTAAGCTTATATCTTATTCTTTGTAGAGGAACAGATGCAAGACAGAACTTAATCAATATAAATATCCTAAAAAGCCTATTGTTTGAAAGGAAAATATTTGGATTGAAAATACTTTGAGGATAACCAGAGGGGTGTAGGTTTAGTATAGTATCCATGAAATAGATCAGTGCCTATCCAAGGGCTAAGGAGTCAAAAAGGTCAAAATGTAGAAACTTAAACAGACAATGATGTAAGAAACTTTAGTTTATTGTAAAGGTACAACAATGCCATACATTAGAAATACTTTTACTAGCTTTGAAATCAACCATACTTAATTATCCCTGTATACCTAAATCATATATGATATTTTCTAATAGCAATTTTTATATTACTCCTTGAGTAAAGGCCATAAGAGAAATATACAAACATGGGAAAGACCGTGTCAATAAATAAAGATGATTCTTGAACCAAATATATATTCATAATATGAATCTATATACATGAAGTAGGAGACAGTGTATTTCAAAACTCAACAAAATTTGTAAAATAAACTATTCAGTAACTTGCACCATAGCTTTCAAATATTCAATCAAGAAACCAGAAGAGACTCAAATTAGAGACCTGAAAACTAACAACTAATTCTATAGCAGAGAACAAACTTATTTACAACTCCTCCTTGACTAGATTGATCCCTATCTCAGACTAAGTCTACAAAATATGACCTCAAACCAATATCTTCTCATAAGCCCTGAATTCCCTTTTATAGATGCAAGGGAGCAACAAGCTTCAGGCTTATGACAAAAAGCTTCAGGCTTATGACAAAAGAAGTTACAATAATTTTCTAACCAACAGGTGCAGTTGAAGAGGCCGGTGCAACCGCTCCGCAACTATATGCTTTGCTTTCATGGTACATGCTAAAGTGTGCACTTCCCACAAACGTGTCCTCTCAATTTTAGAGGGAAATGGGCATTGATGGTTGATGGGGATTCCTTTGATTTGATGTTGTGGAGGCTCTTATCCCCATCCTATGCCTCTTATTTACCAAATAAGGGAATTCACTATCCAGTTTATCCTCCTCGATTGAGAATGACTACAAGTGTCAATATCAGAAGAAAATTAGATTAACTGGACTTCTTTACCTTATGCCCATTGTTGCTTGCAGGGATGTGATTCCTCTTTCATAATTGAGTGGTTACCAACCAACTCAACCAGACAGAGACTAGATGAAATCACATCAGACCGGGTATGGATGTACCATCCACCTGGTGAGGGAAGCAACAATGACAAAATAAGAGCATTCGATCCTTATATGCTACATCCAGAGAGGAAACATCCCTACAACTAGAGATAATGCTTTGTTAAGAAAAGTAGAAGAGGGATGAAGGTGGAAGAAAAAATGAGTTTCCTCCACACTTGATACTAATCTGCCAAATCACAATCATAAGGAATAGCTGGAGTATGGTGATTAAAATCAAGGATCCTAGTCTGGATGAACAACAAGGAAGAAAAAATGCCCGTAGAAGTTTGCACAGTGCTGTTGTTGCCCCCTAATCTTTCCTGTACCACCAATTCCTGAGGAGATAATTCCAAGTCTTTCTAATTCTATAGGGAAAAATCAAGAGCCATGAGAATAAGGAAGAAAATCCTAAAGAACAGGGGAGAAAATAGAACACATAAGAGCAAGGGAAAGCCATACTGTCAGAATATCTTTAGATAGTATGAATTACAACATCAACACTTGCCCTTTTATAGAAATTCAGGGATGTAAGCATACATCCACCCATCTATGGTGTATTAATTTTTAGTCACTTTGGTACATTTCTACCATAAATGGAAATCTATCAAAGATTACCATAATTGAGTAGAAAGATAAGACTTCATGATTCCACGTAACTTGAAAACATCACTTCTTGTATTGAATTTGGCCAGATCAGGTGTCTTAGTTTTCCCACTTAAGCACTATCATCATATCTAATTTCATCACACAGCAAATGAAATGCCATTCTTAGTAAAGGCGCAAATTTCCAAGGGTTGAGCTTTGCATAAGCCAAATCATTATGTTGCTAAATTCTTCAGAAGTGGCAGTGATGAAGACCCTACATGTGTCTAAGTAGTTAATGCTTTGATATGCAACTTAGCCAGGTTCAGTACCAACGAATCCTTCTAGCATGATTTTGAATTTAGGCCATTGATCTCGATCCTAGTTGGTGCATTTTGATGGTGCTGATTTGACCCTGTCATGCCCACATTTCCCATGCGGTCACAACACGCATCACACGAGTCATGTCCACATTTGTCATGTGGTCATGACATGAAATATAAAATTTTTTCCCATGCTTCCCTAGAAACCCCTCATACGCGTAAGCGTGATCAGTGGCGAACGCTTAAGGCATAAACAATACTGTTGTCAATGGGGTAATATGCACACGTGCGCATACCCAAATGCAAGAAGGCCAACAAGGGCTCATCGTGACGCGGTTAATGTCGCTACAAGGGTTAAACTTACTAAACTACTAAACCCTAAATTTTAGGGAAATCCGGCAGCATAACGCCTCACGGGTGTGAGTGGGGTTTATTGCACTAACACTAATTTGATCACGAGGTTTCCTGATAGGATTAATAAATTTCTTACAACTCCCTAATTACATTGGATTTATAGTTGATTGAGTTAATTAAACATTTTTCAACAAAGTCCTATCATTTGCTCTCCTTCACGTTTTCTAAAATTTAATATTTATATATTCTTCTTCACGTTTCCTAAATTTAAAACATTTTTCAACAAAGCCCGATCATTTGTTCTCCTTCCCGTTTCTCTAAAATTTAATTTTAATTTGCTCTCTTTCACGTGCTCTATCAATTAGAGTTATCACTGCATCCTTTACATTATTCCTAATTTATTGGTAGATCAGTTCTCTATCAATCAGAGCTATCACTGCTTCCTTTACATTATTCCTAATTTCTTGGTAGATCAGATCACGTAAACATGACTTACTAACTTTGTTTCATCAAGTTCACTAGGTTTCCATTCTAGGTTTAATTCAACATTTGAATTAATTTTTGTTAATTAAATCACCCCCAATCAGGATTAATGGAATGTTAAATCTTAATTAATACTCAGCCTTATTCTGGAAAGGTCGTGCATTTTCTCCTCTTTGTTTTCACTTTTATCTTTCTTTCTCTTTTTCTCTCATTTTCTCAATTTGGTGTTTACTCGATTTACGGGTTGAGTTTAAATGGCCACATATGAAATGCATATGTTGGCTTCAAATAAATGTGAAGTTATAAATACACACACATAGATATATATATGTGCTATTTGTATTTACAACATTAGGTTATTCTTTAATAAAATATATGTATATTTTTCTTTTCGTTTTCTTTGTATTTCCTTTAAAAATGAAGTTATAAACCCCTGACACATTTCCTTTTAATAACTCAATGAATTTATCTTTCATATATATATATATATATATTTTACTTAAGAGTAAGTTTATTTTTCTTTGATATTTTATATTGGTGATAAAGTGGCTGAACCCTAACCAAATTTTTATTGGTTTGTTTGAGCTATTGACAGGGTTCATGGAGGGCAGTGGCGGCATGGTGGTCGGGCCGCGGGTGGTGGAGACTGTGGCGGAGTTTGGAGTGGAGACCACAGTGAGCAAAGGGGTGCAAGAGATGTGGAACCAGGCGGAGGGCAGAGGAAGGTTTGAGGGCGTAGCAAACGCTGCACCAGAGAGGCTATGGGAGGGGTTTAATGTAAGGAGAGTGTGGGGAGGGGGCGGAGCCCCCACCCACATCCCACCATGTGGGGTGTGGGTGGGGGCTCCGCCCCCTCCCCACACCCTTGGTATTGGTAGCGACGGTGGGGGGGGTTTGAACCCCCCTCCCACCACTTCATTTAAACTATATTGTAAAAGAGACTACGAACTGTCATATATTTTTTTTGTTTTATTTTTTTTTGACACAGTTTCATTACTGTGTTTTCCTTACATAGCCAACATTTCTTTATTTTTAATATTCTCTTTTTTATATATTAATATATATATATAATATGTATACTTCACAGAACATTTTCACAGTTGATTTAAAACACAGTTAATTAATATAAATAAATTTTACAATGAATATATATATTTATGAATTTCCAAATGTAATAAGCAAAATTCTAAAATCAGTTTTCTTTTTTTTTAAATTCTTGTACACACATTTATTTAAAATACACACTTAAATATAACTATATTTTTAACTTTAACTTTCCTTCATTACACCTACAATATTATTTTTATATATTTTTTTTTACAAATAAACCAAGATATACATGCATTCTTTTCTATCAAATTTCCATTGTGGCAAAAGTTCATATCTTTCCACCATTAGAAATCATGGAATTATTATTAAATACACTTGTAAAGAAGGAACAAAAAAATCACTTAATTAGATACTCCTAAAAATTGACAACACTAATTTTCTCTCTTTCAAAATAACAATTTATAACTTTCTTATTTGTTACAATTACAACTTCATAACTTTACAAGATTTACAATTCAATATGACATACAATGCAATAGATTATAACAAACTTTCTTTATTTACTATAACAACTAATCTCAACTTTGCTAATAGAAGTATTAGGAAATATACAAAATCAATATCCTTTTAAAAACAAATTTCCTTCCTTCATCATTTCATAAATGGTAAAATTTAATTTAACAAACTAAAATTATCAATACAATGAAGGAGGTTTTCTCACAACTTTAGAAGACAAAATTTTACAACGAGAGAGAGAGAGAGAGAGAGAGAGAGAGAGAGAGAGAGAGAGAGAGAGAGAGAGAGAGAGAGAGAGAGAGAGAGAGAGAGAGAGAGAGAGAGAGAGTTCTTCTCTTTGAAAATCAACAAGGATGAAAATTCTTAATAAGAGCAAGCTCTCCTCAAGAGCCTTAAGAGTAAAGGAAAATAAATATTTTCCAAGACAAGTAAATTCTTCAACTTCACACTAAGCTCCATGAAACCTGCATATCACACAAGGGAAAGAAACACCACACATCCTACTCTCCTCCCTACCGTAGACCGGCAAGAGGGTCACCCCCAAGCTAGGGAGGTCATCCACACACCTAGGGAACTCAAATCCACTTCACAACAAGACAACAAACATCTCAAAGCACAATATTACACCTGTGGATATTTACAACACACAACTCAACCAAGGTGAGTTTAAAAGGGGTAGGAGAGTGGACACACTCAACTCTAGAGTGCCACTCCTTCAAAATATCTCAACACAATTTTCTTTTTCTCATGGCCTCAAGCCAACATGATAACAAAATTTCCAAAGGAGTTCATATTTTGGCTCTCAAGCCATATAACAAATTACTCAAAAACACACAAAATGCCCTCAAGGCTTTCAACATCCCAAAACAAGGTAATGACCTCGAGGAGGATCACTCCTCCCCTACCCCACACTTGATGAGTATTTTCTCCCAAGTGGGAGAGGCTCTTTCAACACCTTACTAAATATTTCCCCACAATAACAAAATACAACACAAGCAAAATACATCTCACACATTCATCATGCAAGCAAATTGAAATGCAAGGGGAAGGCCTTAGCCTTGAAAACCAACCTTTAAAAGCCCTAATATGGAAGAAGTTGATGTAGAGCTCCTCTAAAATCTCCTCCAACATAAGCCACCAAACTCCCTCTATCTCTCTCCCAAAAAAATAATTTCCAACAATAAAAATTCTCAAAAATTCAACAACCCCTCTCCCTATCCCAAGTGGGATTAAAATAAGCCCAATCCATGAGCTGAGAGGAATGGGGAGGTGACACTTGTCACCTCCTCACTCTTCCTTCCAACCACTAGCATGTCCTAAGGGATGGGTGTTGACACATGTCACTCACCCATCTTGGTGCAGGAGCACCTAAGGACACATCTTAGAATCAGAAGACACCTATGATCACGAGAAGATTATATGGAGATAACCAAATCCATTGGAGCATTTTAAAGTCAGTTATGACAAGTGGTAATGGTCAAGGTGATATAATGATCAAATGTCCTGAGGGTCCTGGTAAGGACCCTAGGACCAAAAAAGATGTAATTTGGGCCAATAGTGTCTCTAGGGGCAAGGGCACCTAGATAATTTACTTAGTTTCTATTTTTGTAGTCCATAAGGTCCAAGAGACCAATTGTAAGGCCTTAGGGCTGTATGTGTGTTTGAATTAGTCATGTCTGGTAGTTGAAAGATGTTGTAACTGGCAAAAGATCTTGTATGTAACCATGTCATGGACAGTTGCAAAGCGGTTGCCATTCCCACCGGTACAACTGCCATCCACACAATGAAGCATAAAACCAGTCTTGTGAGATCGAGAAAGGAGTAGAGAGAGAGTAATAGAGTTAATTGGAATCTGATTGCATAATAAACGAAGACATTCCTGATATTCTCTTTTCAGTTTTGACAGTTCTGTGTTATTCTTTTAATTGGTGCAAAGGATCACATATTGTTCTTGTTCTGTTTTGAGAGTAACAATGTCATAGTGGACCGTTCTGTGAATGTAAGATTCTGATCCTCATGGAATGAGTCCTGTACAAATTGAATGATATAACCCTAACCCTAACTGTGTAAGAGGAGTGCGAGTTCAATGGTGGTCACCGTCAAAATATAGGATTGATGCCTCGGGAAGGAGGATCCAAGTGTGAAGCTGAGAAGTCTGTGTGCCTGTGTTGGAGGATAATGTGCATTGGCATAAAGTTGGACATCAGAAGAGGAAGATCAAGTTAGGCCGAAGTAAGAAGTCTTATTGACGGCTAGCAGTGTGAAGGAGACATCGGTGGGAGATAGGTGTCGGTAGAGGTGAAGAAAATTCAGCTGAAGAGTAAAGTCTGGCTGATGGGTCAATGCTCATCGGAGTGAGAGGAGTCATCGGAAGACCTAAATAAAGTTAGCCAATAGAAGCATGTGTCGCTGATGAAGGAAGACTATGGGTTAAGTATATTGGAGAGAGATGGGAGGTCGGAAGACAAGGAAAAGCTTTCACTGATGGTCTAAGTCCTAGCAATATTAATCATCAGTGTGAGAAGGGACGTCGGGGTGAGAAAAGTGTGTTGGACCGACAGTGGGTGCTTTCACTGATCGGGGTGACAACTGCAAGTGTCACCGATGGCGAGTTTATTGGTGTAATGGGAGTGCGTCGGTAGGAGTTTGAAAACAATTGCCGATGGAGATTGTGTGACCGATACATCAAAGAGACGATAACTATCGAGGTAACATTTCTGTGGGAGGTCTATTACAAATGTTTGGCCGATGAGCATAATGGTTTCAGTGAGAGAGAAACCATCGAGGATAAAGAGTGAGGGTAGGTTGACAAGGCAAGTTAGGCCGATAGGGATAATGTTAGGTTAGTTTCGGTGAGACATAAGGAGACTCTTGCTGATATTGGCAAAAAGAACAAACATTTAGTACGTTTCTACTGCGTACTCTG
This sequence comes from Cunninghamia lanceolata, assembly GCA_027924645.1. Taxonomy (NCBI): domain Eukaryota; kingdom Viridiplantae; phylum Streptophyta; class Pinopsida; order Cupressales; family Cupressaceae; genus Cunninghamia; species Cunninghamia lanceolata. Next base: position 5,237,393 of record BSBN01000628.1, on the reverse strand, counting down.
CATCATATTGGTATCAGAGCAGCAAGTAAGTCCTTGAGGGAGTAGAGGATCTTGTGGAACAGTAATGGTTGTGAGAGTGTGAAGATGGCTCCTAAGAATTAGATGGCTATGGAGAATAATGAGTTGAGAGAAGCCTTAGAGGTTAGAGAAAAAGAGTTGAGGGATAGAAGAGATCAGGATGCTACAAGGGAAAGAGAATTGAGGCAAGTGAGAAGAGAGAATGCATCAATCTTGGCTAGATTGGAAGCATTGGAGAAGAATCCTAGAAGGGATGAACAAAATGATTCAGAAGGAGATGAGGAGGTAGATGAGAATCCTCCTGAGGATGAGTTAGATGCTAAAGAAAAGAAATTTGTGAGATTGTTGAAGGCAGTCCAAGGCAGTGGAACAAAGGCAGACATATAGTTACCTATCTATCAGGGGAAGATGGATAGTGAAGAGGTATTAGGGTGGATAGATGCCCTTGAAAATTTCTTTGAGTATGAGGAAATGAGTGATGAGAAGAAGATTAAATTTGCAAAAACAAAGTTGAGAGGGACAGCACTTACATGGTGGAGAAGTGTGCAGACAAAAAGAATGGCTAGAGGTGCATCAAGAATCACTTCTTGGGGTAGGATGAAGGATATGATGAAGGATCAATTCCTTCCATCTGATTACTCCATTCAGACAAAGAGGATGAGGCAAAATTAGAAACAAAAGGACATGGATGTTATGTCCTATACTGAGCAATTCCATAAGCTTAGTATTAGAGGAGGATTGGAAGATGAAGAAGAGAAAGTAGCAAGGTACCTTAATGGGCTTAGGTATAACTTGCAGGATGAAATTGGTTTGGCAGTACCAAAATCACTTGGAGAGTGTTTTCAGTTGGCCATCAGGGCTGAAGAGAGGGTGAAGAGGAAGCAAGAAAGGCAAGGAGGAAGTGGAAGAGGATATAGAGGTAGGGGCAGACCTACTACTGAAGTTCAAAACAACAATGAGAAAGGTAAGGAGATGTCTACAGAATAGAGAGGTGGATATAGAGGTAGAGGTAGATTTGGATCAGGAAGAGGAGTGTTCACAGGCAGATGTTATCACTGCAATGAAGTGGGACACACATCTTTCAAATGTCTTAAGAAGGATGATGTTGATAAGAGCAAGGATAGAAGGGTTCACCTGGCACAAGAGGAGGAGAAGCTAGAAGAACCAGAAATGTCATCAGCCTCTCCAATGATGATTGGAGAAACGCTCATGGTGGAAAAAGGCAAGATGCAGCAACCACCACAGGTGTCTATTTTTAGAACTATTGCCAGTTACAACATCTTTCAACTACCAAACATGACTAATCCGAACACACATACAGCCCTAAGGCCTTACAACTAGTCTCTTGGCCCTTATGGACTACAAAAACAAAAACTAACTAAATTATCTAGGTGCCCCTACCCCTAGAGACACTGTTGGCCCAAATTACATCCTTTTTGGTCCTAGGGTCCTTACTAGGACCCTCAGGACATTTGATCATTATATCACCTTGACCATTACCACTTGTCATAACTGACTTTAAAATGCTCCAATGAATTTGGTTATCTCCATATAATCTTCTCGTGATCATAGGTGTCTTTTGATTCCAAGATGTGTCCTTAGGTGCTCTTGCACCATACTTCCCAGCATGATAAAAACTCTTGTCCCAAGAGTTATGGGATCTGTTCCATCCATTCTTCCATCTTGTTGGAATGTTCCTCTGACTGGTGATACAAAACATGAACTCTCTAAGAGTTATCTTCCTCCTTCTCCAACTTGCATGACTCTTACCAAAAGTGTTAGTACCATAAAACTTGTTCTAATGTCCTTGCCTAGGACCCTGCTACTGCAATGCTTCTGCTCTCTCCATCTTAAAGTTCTGAGTTATTTCTCTCTATACTATCTGATGTCTGCCTTCGTTTTTCTACCTCCTTGTAGGACAATCAATATCTCCAATCTTCATGCAATTTAAGTCCCAATCTTGATGTTCTTTAGGATTGTCATCCACCTTCTTCTGCTGCAACTGTTCATGTTGCTTCCAACCATCCTTAACCTGCACATTCAACTACAGTTTCTCTCCAAAACAGATAGTAACATGTTCCTTCTTGTCTTCACAAGTTAAAGGTATCAGTTTGAACTTCTTACCATCTTTGTGTGCCACATAGTTATTAGTATAACCATCATGAATTGTTCTCCTCAAATGCTGCCATGGTCTACCCAAGATTATATGCCCACATGTCATGGAAATAACATCACACAAAACATAATCTTGATATGGACCAATTGTAAAATCAACATATGCCTTCTTAGTAACCCTTACTGCTCTTGACTCACCCAAGTGACATTGTAAGGACTAGGATGATCAAAAGTTTTCAATCCCAACTTGTGCACCATTTCCCAAGAAACTAGATTATCATGAGAACCTGAATCTACAATCAACTTGCATATCTTTCCATGGCTTAAACAAGATCTTGTATGTAACTGTGTCATGGACAGTTGCAGAGCGGTTGGCATTCCCACCGATACAACTGCCATCCACATAATGAAGCATAAAACTAGTCTTGTGAGATCGAGAAAGGAGTAGAGAGAGAGTAATAGAGTTAATTGGAATCTGATTGCACAATAAACAAAGACATTCTCGATATTCTCTTTTTAGTTTTGACAGTTTTGTGTTATTCTTTTAATTGGTGCAAAGGATCACATATTGTTCTTGTTCTGTTTTGAGAGTAACAATGTCATAGTGGACCATTCCATGAATGTAAGATTTTGATCCTCATGGAATGAGTCCTGTACAAATTGTATGATATAACCCTAACCCTAACTGTGTAAGAGGAGTGCGAGTTCAATGGTGGTCACTGTCAAAATATAGGGTCGATGCCTCGGGAAGGAGGATCCAAGTGTGAAGCTAAGAAGTCTGCGTGCTTGTGTTGGAGGAGAATGTGCATCGGCGTAAAGTTAGACATCGGAAGAGGAAGATCAAGTTAGGCCAAAGTAAGAAGTCTTACCGATGGCTAGCAGTGTGAAGGAGACATCGTCGGGAGATAGGTGTTGGTGGAGGTGAAGAAAATTCGGCCAAAGAGTAAAGCCTGGCCGATGGGTCAATGCTCATCAGAGTGAGAGGAGTCATTGGAAGACCTGATTAAAGTTAGGCCGATAGAAGCATGTGTCGCCGATGAAGGAAGACTATGGGTTAAGTATATCAAAGAGAGATGGGAGGTTGGAAGACAAGGAAAATCTTTCACCGATGGTCTAAGTCCCAATGATATTAATCATTGGTGTGAGAAGGGACATCGGGGTGAGAAAAGTGTGTTGGACCGACAATGGGTGCTTTCACCGATCGGGGTGACAGCTGCAAGTGTCACCGATGGCGAGTTTATCAATGTAACGGGAGTGCGTCGGTAGGAGTTTGGAAACAATTGTCGATGGAGATTGTGTGACCGATATGTTGGAGAGACGATAACTATCGGGGTAACATTTCTGCGGGAGGCCGATAACAAATGTTTGGCCGATGAGCATAACGGTTTCGGCGAGAGAGAAACCGTTGGGGAGAAAGAGCGAGGGTAGGCCAACAAGGCAAGTTAGGCCGATAGGGATAATGTTAGGTTAGTTTCGGTGAGACATAAGGAGACTCTTGCTGATATTGGCAAAAAGAACAAACATTTAGTACGTTTCTGCTATGTACTCTGCATCACATCCCCAAAGTCTTCCTCACCCCTTATCACATGTCCTCTCTCCAACACATGGGAGAGAAAAGGGGAGTTAAAGAGGGAAAGGGTGACACATGTTTCCCCTTCCTTTCCTCTCATGAAGGACCACACAACTCCAAGGGTACTCTCACCAATTGTGAGAGAGACTTGAAGTCAAGTCCTCCACAATTGGTGGATCTTAGAGTCATTCCTAACCTTGGGAAGAGAAAAGGGATGGGTATGAGTGTTGGTACCACTCATCCTATCCCTCCCATGCCTCCAAATTTGTCACTTAACTTCAGTGTGAAGTTAAGGTGACCATATGGAGGTTTACCAAGGGTTACCCAAGTCAAAAGGGACCCTAGACCCATAGGGTATAACCCAGGGTCAAGTTAAAACACATGAAAAGGGTCTCCAAAAATTTAAAATTTAAAAATAAAGTTCAAAGACAATTCTTACAACACATATCATAATTCAAATTAAAAGAGGGTAGACTCAACCCAATTAACCTTATGCAAATTAACATTACAACATTTCATCATACACAGAGTTGATCTTGGTTCCTTGTGGAACCAGATCGACTTCACAAGGGATTACAACATCAAGTGTGGGATGATCTCCAGTATCTGTGGTTGGTTAGAAATACTTGTGCACTCAGTTGCAAAGTTAATTCCACATATCAATAACATAGCCGAAGCAAATTAAAAACTTGCACTCGCATAAGATATCACAAGTTCTCTTAAGCATAAAGGAAATCACATTACAATTTTCTAACTAACATCACCCAATTAGTTTTCCTTTATTATAGAGCATCTATCTAAAATCACCTAATTAGTTTTCCTATAATATAAACATGTATCTAACATCACCCAATTTGTTTTCTCTTAATACAAGCATCTATCTAACATCACCTAATTAGTTTTCCTATAATATAAACATCTATCTAACATCACCCAATTAGTTTTCCTATAAAATAAACATCTATCTAACATCACCCAATTTGTTTTCTCTTAATACAAGCATCTATCTAACATCACCCAATTAGTTTTCCTTTAACATAATAAAGTCTAAAAGTTTAGGAATCCAGGATCAACAGTCCCACAAGTATAAAAGTATCAGCAACAGTAAGGTAAATAGTCACATGAACATAAATGAAAAAGGTAGGCCTCACAGACCCCTTTTCTAGGTCAAACCTTACTGCTTGCTTGATTCAATAGTAACATGCCACTTGGACATCCCTTTCCAACCGCGATCCCGAGAAAAAATTCCCTTTGCATGCAATTAAGACGGCACCTACCATTCCGCATATGAAGGATGTGGTCAGAGATATGATCTCGGCAGAATGGCAGATAACAGTTGGATCATTGTACTTTGAGTACAACACCTCTTGAAATGGTCATGTTTGATGCAACGTCTGAGATATGCATTTAATATAAGAGTCCCATCACTTTAAGAAAGCCACGCGTCTCAATTTTGTGATTCCGTAGTCGCTCAGAAAACCTCTTGATGGAGTATGGTGGAATGTCAGAATTGAGACAAAACTGATATATAGCACCTGAAACCCACCTTCCTGCCACCCAAGATTATCTATAGCCAGCTGTCACCTTTTCCACATTTCCTCTGAGGCTAATTTCCTTTGTAATTCATTGTGGGTAGAATGGCGGAAATGAATCCGCATGCATCACCTACACAAAATTAGTTAGTAGGACTAGTCTTTGATGTGTATACAATCTTTTTCCATCTAGACAAAGGGTTACCAATCGGGTAGATTTTCTCTTTAATATTGGGTTTCTCTTCGAAGCGGGGTATAGACGGTATTTGCTTGGTGAGGGGCCGGTAAACAACGTTGAGGGATGACATGACAAGGGAACTTAAAAGGATAGTAACGGGAATAGGTAGTCACCAAAGAAATAGATCGAGTGTAGCCAATGACCTCATTCTATAAGGGTTTAGGGTTTTTGATAGAGTTGGGTTACTTAGAACATATTTAGCAGAAAAACCCTTATCATGGAAATCTTGTAACTAGGAGACATAAAGTAGGGAATAAAACAACTAGAAGCATGGAAAAATTTTCATGGTTCCATCGGTGGCTCTAGTTGGGGATGCCTGTTCAATAATGAATAGAGCGAGATCTCAGAAGAACTCTGAAGAAGCAGACCAATCACATAACGACCTCAGGCCATTATATAGAAAAAATAAAACTCCAACCTACCTCTATCAAACATTTTGTTTTCCAATGACTTTGTTAAATTGCTTTGGAAAACCTCATTGAAATTCAATCTGTTCCTTACATATAAATTCAGATAACCTTTTGGACAATTATTTTAACTTTCTCCATGGTTCTTTCCATCGTTCTAAATCATAAATATTTGATACATATTGCCATCAAAAGGAGATTCAACATTCAATTCAATTGTTTCTGACCATGTAAAAATATCATTACCTCTAGATTTTTGTCCTTTGCATATATCTGAAAAGTAAAAGCAATTATAATCTACATTATAATTGGTAGCAGGGGAGCTTTTACATTCTCCTACATCAATGTCAAACTTGAAACAATCATACTCTGTTTCCCTTTTGAAATCTGACATTCTCTTCTTACTTTCTTCTTTCTGACTTGGTACTTCATTCTAATGCTGAATGTAGGACTGAGAAACACTATTAGGTTGGAGATTTAGGCCCTGATTATTTAATACAGTGTTTTTTTCCCCATATACCTTTGGATGTAGAACTAATATTTCCTCATTAGTTCCTTTAGGAGCCTCTTCAAAGAGTGGATTCTCTATGCATTCATAAAGATCCATATTATCTCCTATTGACAAATCTATAGGCTCATCATATAATGGATTGTCTCTGATATGCATTACATTGGTACAATCTTCATTATCACTGTCCATATAGTAGGTATCATCATCTGTTCCAGGACTCCTATCATTTTGATATGAGCATTCTGATAATTGCTCACTATTTTCTATATGATTGACAAGGATTAATCCCTCCTGAGACTCAGACTTGAAGTAGGCTAGTTCCATAGGAGGTTTTGATGTAAAATATATTTCCTCACAGTCTGAGGAAATGTCTTCAACTTGTTCATAAGTCATAGGGACTTCCTTGACTGATATATCCTTATGTATCATGGTATCCATTATTTCATAAGTTGTTTTGTAAGGCTCTAGGGATCTCCTTTTATTTTGATACTGAGGGGAGGAAGGAGTATAGGAACTTAGGATTCATCTTATATAAACATAGTCCCTATCCCCTCCATTATACTGAGCTCTGTAATTTGATTTTTTTGCATGGGTTTATAAGAATAGTCCATTTCATTTTTGCCTTGATAAATGGCAGGATAGATGGATTCATTATTCCTTTTACACCCATTTTTATAGACTCACAACCCTTTATCTTTGTGTTCTTCAAATTATTTTCTATACTTATGGTAAAGGAATATGCTTTCCTCCTAGTAGTAGGGTTTTTGTCTCTCAGTCTATAACTATCCTTTCTATTGAAGGCACCCAAATATATGATCAAACACATAGCTTCATTGGGTCTAATATTTTCAGGAATTTCCCTCACTATTCTTGAAAATCTTAAATTGAAAGCTAGGATTGATTCCTTATTTTCCTTTTCAATCTGCATGAGCTCCTTAATCAATATACCCACATCTATTCTCTCTCGAAATTGCTCCATGAAAGTAAACTTTAAATCTTACCAAGAAAAGATAGATTGACTGGGTAAATATGCAAACCAATCTCTAACTTCTCCCTTAAAAGTTTGAACAAACAATTTTATGACTACATCTTCGTGATCTATTTCATAATCCCCCATTAAGTCACAAAAAACTTGTAAATGGCTACTAGTTGTTTTGGATTTGTCATTGTTGAACTGAGTTATCTGATCTCTAACTTCCTTGGGTATATGGCTTGGAAACCCCCAAATACCATTGAAATTAATTGCCCCATATCTTTCTATGACAAACCCAATTTGACAAAAGAAATGTGATTGTTGCTTATACGTTTCTAAACTTCTACGAATGTTTTTTGAAGCTTGGTAAAATACCTAAGAAGAGCATGTTGCTTCCAGTGTAGATTTTGTCTTGATTTTTATGCAAAATCAATAATACCAGACTACATCACCAGATCCTTTCTCATAGAGTTGCCACTTCTATTTTATAGAGGAATATATTATTTCCATCTTAGGACCAACTTTTAAATCCTATTTCACAATGGGGTTACACAGAATAAGTCTGACATATAAAACTTTATGTAATAGTCCTGCATCTATCATTACTGTGAATGGAAAATTTATGGTAGAGTCACAATCCTTTCCTTTGAAAGGGATATGATCCAACAGACTTCTGTCCTTCTAACACATTTATCAAAAGACCTCTTATCTTGAAAATATAACTCTATAAAATCAGAAAACATGAGGAAACTTTAAATGGACAGACACTCCCTTTGAATATCATAAACTATTGGCACTTTTTGCAAGGGATTTAAGTTCTTTGGATAAGACACAACCTAATCTACTTAAAAGGGTCCCCAGTAGAGTCACCAATCTGTTGGTTGTTTTAAATTCCCAACCTGATTCTCGCAGCAAACCTATAAAATCAGCCACTTATTAATGATCGATCTACCTTGAGGGATTGGCCAATGAATACGAGATTTAAGGGGAGGAGGCCTTTTCTCAGTCCCCTTGTTCTTCCTCTACACTTTAGGCTTTGTGAAACCAAGGAGGGTGTTCCTATTTGTAAAATGGACTTATCTCTAATTCTCTGGCTATTTCTTTTAACTGATGTATTCCTATCTTGGGGATAACAGTGTTCTACTCAAAAGGGATGGGGTTTTCCAGAGATATTAGATTATCAGCTTTGTTTATATCACAGATATGTTCCTTATAGGCTTCTTGAAAGAATGTATGATAAAGTGAGGACTGGCTAGATTCTTTAAGATTATATCTTATTCTTTGTAGAGGAACATGCAAGACATAACTTAATCAATGTAAATATCCTAAAAAGCCTATTGCTAGAAAGGAAAATATTTGGATTGAAAATACTTTGAGGACAACCAGAGGGGCATAGGTTTAGTATAGTATCCATGAAATAGATTAGTGCCTATCCAAGGGCCAAGGAGTCAAAAAGGTCAAAATGATGAAACTTAAACAGACAATGATGTAAGAAAATTTAGTTTATTGTAAAGGTACAACAATGCCATACATCAGAAATACTTTTACTAGCTTTGAAATCAACCATACTTAATTATCCTTGTATACCCGAATCATATGATCTAATATTTTCTAATAGCAATTTTTATATTACTCCTTGAGTAACTTAGGCCATAAGAGAAATATGCCAACACAGGAAAGACTGTGTCAATGAATAAAGATGATTCTTGAACCAAATATATATTCATAATATGAAACTATATACATGAAGTAGGAGACAGTGTATTTCAAAACACAACAAAATTTGCAAAATAAACTATTCAGTAACTTGCATCGTAGCTTTCAAATATGCAATGAAGAAACTATAAGAGACTCAAATTGGAGACCTGAAAATAGACAACTAATTCTATAGCAAAGAATAAACTTATTTACAACTCCTTCCTGACTAGATTGATCCCTATCTCAGGCTAAGCCTGGAAAATATGACCTCAAACCAATATCTTCTCATAAGCCCTGAATTCCCTTTTATAGATGCAAGGGAGCAACAAGCTTCAGGCTTATGACAAAAGAAGTTACAATAATTTTCTAACTAACAGATGTAGCTGAAGAGGCCAGTCCAACCATTCCGCAACTGTATGCTTTGCTTTCATGGCACATGCTGAAGTGCGCGCTTCCCACAAACGTGTCCTCTCAATTTTAGAGGGAAATGGGCAGTGATGGTTGATGGGGATTCCTCTGATTTGATTTTGTGGAGGTCCTTAGCCACATCCTATGCCTCTTATTTACCAGATAAGGGCATTCACTATCTAGTTTATCCTCCTCAATTAAGAACGACTGTCAAAAGAAAACCCCATTAACTAGAGTTCTTCACCTTATGCCCATTGTCACTTGCATGGATGTGATTCCTCTTTCATAATTGAGTGGTTACCAACCAGCTCAACCAGATAGAGAGCAAACATAATCAGATCAGACTAGGTATAGACATACCATCCACCTGGTGAGGGAAGCAACAGCAACAACAAAATAGGAGCATTCTATCCTTATATGCTACATCCAGAGAGGAAACATCCCTACAACTAGAGATAATGCTTTGTTAGGAAAAGTAGAAGAGGGATGAAGGTGGAAGGAAAAATGAGTTTCCTCCACACCTGATACTAATATGCCAAATCACAGTCATAAGGAATGGTTGGAGTATGGAGATTAAAATCAAGGATCCTAGTCCAGATGAAGAACAAGGAAGAAGAAATGCCCGTAGAAGTTTGCATAGTGTTACTGTTGCCCCCTAATCTTTCTTGTACCACTGATTCTTGAGGAGATAATTCCAAGTCTTTCTAATTCTATAGGGATAGATCAAGAGCCATGAGAACAAGGAAGAAAATCCTAAAGAATAGGGGAGCAGATAGAATACATAAGAGCAAGGGAAAGCCATACTATTAGAATATCTTTAGATAGTATAAATTGCAACATTACCACTTGCTCTTTTATAGAAATTCAGGGATGTAAGCATACATTTGCCCATCTGTGGTGTATTAATTTTTAGTCACTTTGGTACATTTCTGCCATAAATGAAAATCTATCAAAGATTGCCATAATTGAGTAGAAAGATAAGACTTCATAATTCTGCGTAACTTGAAAACATGACTTTTTGTATTGAATTTGGCCAGATCAGGTGTCTCAGTTTTCCCACTTAAGCACTATCATCATATCCAATTTCCTCACATGGTGGATGAAATATCATTCTTGGTAAAGGCACAGATTTCCAAGGGTCCAGCTTTGCATAAGCCAAATCATTCTGTTACTAAATTATTCAGAAGCGTCGGTGATGAAGACCCTACACACACCTGAGTAGTTAATGCTTTGACATGCAACTTATCTAGGTTCAGTGCCAACGAATCCTTCTAGCATGATTTTGAATTTAGGCCGTTGATCTAGATCCTAGCTGGTGCATTTTGACGGTGCTGATTTGACCCCTTTTCCAAGTCAGACCTTACTGCTTGCTTGATTCAATAGTAACATGCCACTTGGACATCCCTTTCCAACTGTGATCCTAAGAAAAAATTCCCTTTGCAGTGCAGTTAAGATGACACCTGTCATTCCACATATGAAGGATGTGATCAGAGATATGATCTCAACAGAATGGAGGATAACCATTGGATCATTGTACTATGAGCAGAACACCTCTTGAAATAGTCACATTTGATGCCACGTTTGAGAAATGCATTTAATATAAGAGTCCCATCACTTTAAGAAAGCCACATGTCTCAATTCCATGGTTCTGCGGTTGCTTAGAAAACCTCTTGATGGAGTATGGAGGAATGTCAGAATTGAGACAAAACTGATACATAGCACCTGGGACCCACCTTCCTTCCACTCGGGATTGTCCGCAACCAGCTGTCACCTTTTCTACATTTCCGTCGAGGCCAATTTCCTTTGCAATTCATCATGGGCGGAATGGCAGAAATGAAGCTGCATGCGCCACCTACACAAAATTAGTTAGTAGGACTGGTCTTTGACGTGTATACAATCTTTTTCCATCTAGACGAAGGGTGACTAATCAGGTAGATTTTCTCTTTAATATTGGGTTTCTCTTCGGAGCGGGGTATAGACAGTATTTGCTTGGCGAGAGACTGATAAACAACGTGGAGGGATGACATGACAAAGGAACTTAAAAGGATAGTGACGGGAACATGCAGTCACCGAAGAAATAGATCAAGTGCAGCCAATGACCTCATTCTATAAGGGTTTAGTAGAGTTGGGTTACTCGGAACATTTTTTAGCAGAAAAACCCTTATCATGGAAATCTTGTAACTAGGAGACATAAAGAAGGGAACAAAACAACTAGAAACATGGAAAAATTTTCATGGTTCCATCATACTTCATGAACTTTCAAAAGAGAATGATATGTAGGGTCTAGATACCTAAAAAGGTAGTAATGAAATATGAAAATGGCATTGTATTCATGGTGAATAAAGATAAATGCTTCATGGAAGTTGTGGAACCAAGACCTGCATGGGTCCCTCCATTAGGATATGAAGTTGCAGAAGATATCCTGATTGAGTTAGCAGATGAATTACTGAAGAAACCAAAAGATCTCAAACAAGACAGATTTGGAACATTCAAAGAACTTTCTATGGAATATGAGCACTCAGAGAAAATTTTTTATGAAAAAACAAGCAAGGCAAAAACCAAAGATGGAGAGTCAAAACCCTTAATTGCTCTGGTGAGATGGAAGTCAAACACTCTGTAAAGAAAAGATAAGACAGATGAAAAGGAAGAACATGTGCATCCAACCCCAAGAAAAGAACAAGCATGTCATCTAGTACAGAAGTAGAGAAAGTCAATCCAATAGAAGGAACAAAGAGAAGGAAAGTTACACCTAGTGATGAATATGTGGCAAGAGACGCTGCTGGAGACCAAATCTCAATTGACTATGCTAGAAAGTTTTTGGAAAAATAGAAGAATGTACAGATTCTATAATCATCCAAGACTCTACAAGAACCCATAAATCTAGCTTCTATGTCTTCTATGGAAAAGTTCAAACTATTATCAATAGTGCAAGCTAAAGCTTAGGAAGAAATGTTGAGAACATATTTACAAGACAATGAACTCATTAATGAGACATCAAGCATTCTAGATAAGTTAACTCTCTCATACCAGAAGGATGTATTAGCACCATCAACTACTCATCTCAAAGGTCTTATAAATTCTGTAAGTACTCATTTTGAATCCTTTGAAAAGTCCACTAATATTAAGGTTAAAATGGAATATGAAGACAAAAGATTAGCAATATCAAAAACCAAGTTAGACAGTGACAAAATTATGTTAGAAAGCAGCATCAAAAACATGACAAGTGCAATCAAGGAAGCCTGTGAAATGTATAAGTTTTTTTCTGTCTTGGCCTAAAACTACTAAGGAAATGGATGAGAAAATCAAAAGCATGGAGCTTGAACTCACAAATATTTCTGAGATCTTTGACCTAACAGTTGACTCAATCAGCTACATAGAAACACAAGTTGAAACTATTTAGAACAACATAAGTAGTTTGCTCAGTAGACAGGAAGAAATTAAAAACAAAATGTGTTTGTTGAGAAGAGTATTAAGCTTAAAATTTGAGATCATGACAAATCTTGTAGCAGAAGCACATGCAGCTTCACAGATTGACACACCCTTAAATGTGCAAAAGGTAGAAAAATCAGTCTTTTTGATAAATGGTCACATTCAAATCTTGGAAAGGGAAAAGAATTAATGGGATGAAGAGATTACACAATTGAGGATTATGTATAAGGATATTCTTTCACCATCAACCAATTGAGTTGAAGTATTGTATGTGTACATATGTGGCAGAGTATGAAGATTTTTGCAGTTTTGGTCCAATTTTGACTCTTACACCTTTTCCATTGATGTCAAAGGGGGAGAAGAAGATTAGTGGAAAATGGGCAAATATTTGAATAAGATCAGTGAAAAATGGGTAAACATGTTAGGGGGAGAAGAAACACAGAGTAAGGGGGAGCAGATGCACATTTTTCACTAAGTGTTGCCATCAATGCCAAAGGGGGAGATTGTTGGCAAGAGACACTGTTGTGATAATTAAATGTTGCCATTGATGGAAACAAAGGAAAGAGATTCCACCGGTATGATAAAAAGACCTTACTCTGGGAGCATAAATGACTAAGTATGAACAGTATACATCATACAGAGTAACATTGTTTGGGATGGTATGCCTTCGCAATAAAAGATCAGTCTATATAGATCAAGTATTGTGTTCATAGCTATTACATGTTGATCTGTTCTAGTGCTCAAGTCTTGACTTCCTCTGAAAGTCACATGGAAAATATACTTAAGTTTGGGTGAACACAATTAAGTCAAGAACAATGCACAATGCTCGAGAAAAGGGTCTGCATTCCTCCGTAGTTGCATACTTTGTCTTGCAGTTCTAAATACATGTTAAGAGGTCAAAGATGAGTGTTGGATGTGATTCTTAGAGTTGTATATGATCCGCAGTGAAAGTTGTGAAGTGACAGTTGAATTGGTTAAGTGTGTTCTTAAGAGATAGGCTGACAGGCATGAAAAATTCATATGCGGAGAAGATATATTGTTTAAGGAATAAATCTAAGTGGTTGTATGATTTGTGCCAACCTATAGGAAGATCATTATATGTTTGGCTTGGTCCACATTGCAAATTGTACACAAGTTCAAGCTGACAAGATGTAGTATTTGTGTACACAGTTTATGATTTGCTTGCCAACTTGATTATGAGATAAATCTTATAGCGAATATATATACTCAATGGAATTCAATGATTGGAATATTTGTAGAGGTGTGTGGTGTGCGAATTCATGTGTGAAGGATTATGAGTAGAGACTAGAGAAGATAAGTTGAACAAGGACATAAAACAGAGTATATATAGTAAAGTTGAGAAGCAGGGAAGAATAAATGAAGACCTTTGAATCTGTGTATTGATCCATCAATGGAACTGTGATCTAGCATGTGGTAGATGCTTCAATAGCAGTTCATCATCTGGCAGTGAGCCAATTCTTCTTATTTCTTCTTTTCTCTTGGTAGTGAGCCTTTGTGCAGTGAGCACTTGTTCATAGGGCAGTGAGCCTTCTTGTAATCCAGTATTGAGCTATCATAACATATTGTGAGATAACACTCACCATAATTTTTTTATTTTTGGGTTTTCCACGTAAAAATCCTAGTGTTCATGTGTTATGTCTTTATGGTTGTTGTTTTTATGTTTATTCTACTTTCATGTTATTAAGCTTGAAGAAGACTACATGATAAAACTAGACTACAGTCCCTGGGTTCCTTGAATGCATTCAAATCATACTTTAACAGCAAACAGATGTATAATCTTGACAATGCCTTTACTCAGTTTTAGGCATTATTGAGTTGTCTTGAATGACCTCAATGCTCACTTATGACTCTCACTTCATCATGTTTGAACTGATAGTCATAGATGGGTAATGAGATTGAAGTTCATGCAAGAGCAGAATATGTCTTGATTTCCATATGTATACTTGTATTCCATCCCCTCCTAAGAATCAAGGGAAGCATGTTGGCCTCAACCCTTGTGGGAGCCCACTTTGTACCACATGGTGAAGTGGTCTTCAAACAACAACATGATTTCACTTATACCTGCATAGGAAACAAACATGTTAGATAAAAATAATGAAGCTCAATGCTCCTGTGATACTTTATTTTTTAGTCTCTCTCTGATGTTTGTTATCTGATGTCTATTCAACTGATCTAATACATCATGGCAATGTACTATATTCTGTAGATAGAGCGCATAGTGAAACACATATTCGGAGCTCTAACCAACTCTTCATATCATGATGCGAATTCACTCAAGGATTGGGAGCGAGGAGGAGCAAATTGCAATGAAGACCAATACCCAACACCAATAGGCAATGATGAATATGTCTTTCATTATATGCTTCTTTTCCTTTACTCATCGTCAGTTGTATAGTTCATTCCCTATGATGTGTTGGTTTAGCTATTCCCACGGCTTGTGTGGGACATTTGATCTGTCATGTTTTCATTCAATGCAATGTTTATTCCATTTATAGATATCTCATTTGTAAATTGAATGATCATTGTAATGAAATGAAATAATTTGTATCACTGATGAATACTCAACAAAACATTAAATGATGAACTGAATCCCTTTCCTCTGTTATAACAATACATCATAACTGAATCTTTCAACCACTTCAACTATGCAAAACAAGATAATAGGCAAATGTTAAAAACTTTCTCATCTAAAATGAACTGAATGCACTCCAGCTCTACCAATTTGAGCTGTAGAGAAAAATTGGTAACATTTCTGGTGACTTCTGCTACATGCTTGCCTGCTAAGCACCAAGACCAATTGCCTTAACTATCAATTGGGCATTGAGTCATACTCTGCTCATCTCAAACTCAGAAAACTGAAACTCAGCACTTTAAACTACTCCAAGCAGGAGAAAAGTAAACCAAACTAAATTGAAAGCAAACTAAAAGGTCCTATGGCCAGAAAACACGTGCAGCAACACTTAGGGAAAGAAAATGACTGAAACAAATGTGCCTTAAGCACTTATTGATAGAAAACACTATAGATAGGATACCTCATGAGACTTCCTACCTCACCTTGCTTCTTTGAATGAGAGTTACTTTAGCATTCACCATTGGAGTTATTTCTTCCTAATTGGAGAAATGTCATTTGCCATAAATGGATCATCTTTAGCATTCATATATGGGCATCCTCTTTTGGCACAGTAGCTACTTTGTTGTGGGGGGGTTTCATAGTATCTTTCACTCTCTCTATTCTGGGGGGGTGTTCTGTCTCTATTTGGGGGGGGGGGGTTCTATTCCTTTGTTTGAGGGGGCTTCTTCTCTTTGGAGAGGAGTTCATTGTACATGAGTATCGCATCAAGATTCATTTTTTGGGACCTATCTTTTCACCCACCTAAGCTATACTTAAGGGGGGTGTTAGCATAGGTTTTTATTTTCCCAGTGGGTTAGTTATTTCCTAGGGTTTTCCTACACTTTTATTAAGCTTTCTTAGGTTAAATAATGTGAGTTTCATTAGGTGAGTGGGTCATTTGAGGTGTCACCATCCTACGAGGGAGTTGCATTTACTATGTTTAGACCCTTTGGTGGTCTCTCCCTATTGGTTGGTTTTGCCACCTCCACCCCTATCCATGGTCTATACAAACTCACTACCTAGCTTGTATTTTGCATCTTGTTGTATCTTGTATGGCAATTATGTCAGTCTTATGTAACTTCTTCTTTGAGCTTATAATGAAATTCTGTAATGTTGACATTTGCATATCTCTTGAAGTCACTAGTTTGCATTGTTTATGATTTTTCTAGTTTATGTCACTTAGAATTTCTCTTATAAAGTTCTTGGGTTATCAACTTATTTTAGATTTCTAACATGCTATAGATATTACACAGTTTTATGTCTTGAATTTTAATTTCTAAACATTCATATATAAATATTTAATAGTTTTATAAATGATCGAAAAAAATGTCAAAATGAATAAATGAAGGGTTTTTTTAAGAATAAAAAATTCAACCTTCTCGAGAATAATAATATCTTTCTTAGAAGCAAAAATATTTTGTCGAGTTGAAACAAATAACTTGGAAAGTAAATTAACTCTTAAAATAAGATAACTTCAATAATGCCACTTATTAAAATCATAACTGTAGAGAAAATATACAGTGCAGTAATAACAAATATACACAGTGAAAAGCAATAAAGCACACAAAAATGAACAATACAAAGATTTACATGGAAACCTAGTTATGCACCAAGAAAAACCATGGGCAAAGATCTCAGAATATTTTTATTAATCTCAGGAATAATTTGCTATTATAACAATCCACACAACAACCTTCAAGCTCGACTAACTAAAACCAAAAAAGCATCGAAGTCGGATGAATCCTTTTTGAAGAAGAATTTCCCAAAATAGAAAGCACGAATGGTGCTCCCACATGTCGTACGCATGTCGCACAGCACATGGAACTAGTCGTCAATTGCTTTATCAATGTTGGAATAAGAAAACTGACTTCACATACCAACAATAGCTCCTTTAACAAACCTTTAAACTTTGAACATGTCTTTAAAAAACTCATGTTGTGAATTAGTTATGATAACCCTACTAAAACCTATTGGCATCCTTTGGGTCAACTCCCCAACTTCTAGGACCAAATTCCCATCTAGGGAATTAGTTTTGATGGCCCTACTAAAACCTATTGGCATCCTTTGGTCAAAAGACTGACTTCTATGGCCAAATTCTCCTCTAGGAAGGCTAGAACATGTTTTAAAAAAAAAAAAATTTAATTTTAAAAAATCATCTTCACAAAATTTTAAAAAAAAGTCCAAAAATTAACCAACTGGACCACACAAATTGCTCCTGAAATCATCCACAGTGGCAACGATTGTCTTTTTTTTGACTTTGAGATCGAAATATGGAAAACGCGATTTTCCTTATCCTCATTACAATGACATGAAAAGATAGGTAGGAAATCCAAACCACACGACAGTAATTATTGTTGAAGGAAGAAGCATTGGAAGGCAATACATAATCTCCACTCACTCTCATTTGATCTTGTCACGCATGTTCAGTTTTACTGTGAAGGTTTTTAGTCTTCCAGGTTGATGGAGATGCCCCCTGGATTCCAAAGGGTAGTTGCGTCATCATACTCACAAGAAGAAAGTCCAATTCATGCTTAAAAGAGTGAATACATGATACTAAATTGGAGCAATCACAATAATCATTCATTACATTATGCCCTATGATAACGGATATATATATATATATATATTCCACAAGCACAAATTCAAAATATGTTTTAAGACATCTTTATAAGCCTCCCAAGGACACGTATCCTTCAACTAAATACATTTAAGACTAAAAATTACAGTCTCTGTCTATAAATAGAATGATTAACACTTGTCACTGAATACAAGGCCATTAAAAAAACACTACATTGCCAAAACTAGCTTGAAAACACATAGTTTTGAAGAACAAAGGTTCACGACACAGAGCATATTCATTAAAAGATTATGGAGGCACAAGGTGTGAAATAGTGTATTATTTTGTTTTGTTTTGTATTATTGGGGGAATCTTTAGCATTAGTGTTTCAGATTTAAAAAACCCTTACCCAAGAGATGAGCAAATATTATATAACAATCAAATTGGGTTTCAACCATAAAAAGATAATAGATCTTAGCTTTTTCCCAGTGACAAGATGTGACAACTAAGTCACATGTAGTTTATAATTTTTAGGTTGCAAGAAGCATAAGGCTGTCAGAAATCATGGCGATTTCCCATTGGTTAGACCATCAATTCTTATTATAAATAAGCATGGAGCCAAAGCATTCATAAGGATTGGGAATCTTTCTTCTCAACGTATGGTTTAATAATTAGTTAAAGAAACACATGTTCTTTCTTCTTTAATGTTAAGAGATGACCTTAACAAGCTAAATTTTGTCCTGTTAACATTTAGTTTGAATATAATTCTTATCGTTTTTATACAGTATAGGTTGCCCAAAATATAATAGATGAAAGGATAAAAACCAAATGGCTGTCTTTCAACAACGACTCAATCAACAAAAATCATTCTAGCTCACCTATCGAAATATTTGGTATTATAAAAAGTTTATTAAAGTCAAAAATGCCTCCGGATCGTCACAAGATGTAAAGAGAAAAACAGTAAAATCAAGTATCTAATGAGACAGGTACATCCTCTGGAATAAAAAACTGACAAAGTAGGTTGAGAAAGCAATTAGATGTCTGATGGAGAATAAACTCTCCTGTTATCGGATGTTGAGCTTCCGAGAAGATCATATTGGATGGTCGAATAACTTAGCTGGCGTCACTTGTTTTTTTTTCCAAATTCAAACGAGTACAAGGTTTTGGGAATCAAAAACTCATTTGGTTTAAGGACTGTTGCAGCGAATGATACGGGCAGGCTTGTTTACTTTGAAACTTGACAAGTAGCTCCCAGATTTTTGCCCTAATTTTCACAGTGGTTATGAATTACAAACGTGAACATCATCCACTTCAACACTTCAATAGTCAAAAGTTAATTTTGACTAATAAAAATAGGACAAATATTTATCACTTTTTGTTGTGGATGAGGTGTAAAAGTGATATTGACTTTTTGACCATCGAAGTGGATGATGTTTAAGTAGAGCCCATGGAAGCAAGAGCACCGGTATTAATATTATATTTTTATTGGAAACATTTGTAGAGTATCATATTCTAGTCATAAAACTTCAGATTATATAATTTGCATACATATGCCAATTCTCAATTTTGATCCCAGAATAGTTTAATATACTTATATATTAACAAATGGTGCAATCTTGTACAAAGTTGGGTTCATTTCCCAATCATTCATCTATTTTCATTTACACATTTTATCTTATCTCATTTGTTTCTACATATATTCCTATATACATGACATTTATTGCATTCCCCATGTCCAAACATTTATTCTCCACCTTCACATTAGCTTTTCACTATTTTGGGTCAATTACGCAACATAGGATCAATCTCGCACAACATGAAACTTACACATGAATTTCAATTTTCAAATTCAAATCATGTCGACTCCCACCCATTTCTTTCTTGCCATGAGCCACCTTGGTACATGCTTTAGATAATTTATTTCTATGTAGTGGTAGTTAAGAGGCATTCAATGTGCATTTATTGTTATATAGAGCCTAATCAGACTCGGACGTTAAATTTGCCCCACTTTTATCGGCGCGGTTTCCCCCAAAATTATTTAACAGGGTCAAGGGGCAGCGCCCTCGCAGGGGCTCGAGGGCAACACCTCCGAAACCTCCAACGATTTTTTATTATTTTTATTAAGGCGTTGGGAGTTATTTTTCTATTGGCCAACATAAAAAACCCTATTTTTTTAACTGACATAAGGCTTGATAAAAGTGGCTAAGGGTTAGGGTTTCCATTGATGTATTGTAGCATTTTGCAATGATATTGAGTTGCAAGGATTGCTGGTTGTAATCGGTTTGATTTACTGGATAATAATATTAGACTCTCTGTTGGTGGATGTAGCCCGAGTTTGGGTGAACCACGTTAAAACTTGTCTCTTGCTGTTATTATTTTTGTGTATTTCCATTCCTCTATTTAATCTTTATTTGCATTTAACTGATATCTTATGTCGGCTAACCCTAACAAGTGGTATCAGAGCGGGTTGTGTTTGATTATCGTCTGCAGGAAGGTCTCACAGTTGAGTGGGAGCAATGGCGGACGAGGGTAAATTAAAGGTAGATAAATTCAATGGGTAGAACTATCAGTTATGGAAGATGCAGATGGAGGATTATCTCTATTAGAAGGATTTATGGAGGCCGTTGGGAGGAATAGCCAAGAAATTGGCAGCAATGACTGATGAGGATTGGAATCTGCTGGACAGAAAGACACTACAAACCATTCGGTTGTGCCTAGCACCATCTGTTGCATTCAATATAACATAAGCGACGAAAACAAGTGAACTGATGAAAGCTTTGGTTAAATTGTATGAAAAACCCTCAGCCTCAAATAAGGTATTTCTCATGAAGCATTTGTTTAATCTGAAAATGATTGAAGGTGGATCTGTGATAGATCAGTTAAATAAGTTGAATATGGTTACTAGTCAGTTAACTTCTGTAAAAGTGAAATTTGATGAAGAGGTGAGGGCTCTCTTGATATTATATTTTTTGCCAGAAAGTTGGAATAGCTTGGTAATGGATGTAAGTAACTCTGTCTCTGGTTCAAACACTTTGAAATTTGATAATGTTGTTGGTGTTATCCATAGTGAGGAAATGCGATAGCTCAAGAGGGTCCACATCAAGTAGTGTTTTGAATGCAGAAAGTAGGGGCAGATCAAAGGAGAGAGGAAAAGGTTTTGGAGGTCATCGAAAGTCATAAGAAAAATCAAAGGACAAGAGGTCCCAATCCAGAGAACAGAAGGATTGCTGGTACTGTGGGAAACTAGGTCATCTGAAGAAAGATTGTTGGTCCCAGAAGAATAAAGGAGACAAACAAGAAGGCAATAAGGAGGCAAATGTGGTAAGTAATAAATCTGAAGATGATGCTTTGATTCTTTCCTTAGATATTGCTGATGATTCGTGGGTTTTAGATTTAGGGGCCTCATTTCATGCTACGCCCCATAAAAGTTATTTTCTTGATTATGTCCAAGGGAGTTTTGGGTTGGTTTATTTAGGAGATAACGAACCCTATCAGATTGTTGGAAAGGGAAGAATCAAGATTAAGTTGCAGAATGGGAATCATTGGCTACTACAAGAGGTTGTTAGAAATGAAAGCAACACTACTTCAATGGAAATCTAATTCAAATAAATTTTAGCAATCTTTCAAGTGTGCATTAACAATGGGGATTGTAATAAAACATAAACCCACAATACAGAAATATACTAGAAGCAGAATAAAGTACATAACAGAAGTGTTTAACATGGAGAAAACCCTTTCGGGTAAAAAAACTCTACCAAGAAAAGAGGCCAAGTTGTATTATCTTCACAAAAGGAGATTACAAATACATTCATTTCCTCTATCCTTCAACCTTCACTCCGGCAGAACCAAGGTACCTGTAAACTGTTATATTTCTCTCATCTACTATGCTATGGTTTATATAGAATTTACACAACCTCAAGACATTAAATGACTTCTTACAAGCCCATAACACTTGTCAAGAGTCAACAACAAAACCTTAGGCGTCCATGGCCAAGAATAGGCTCTTACGGGGTCATAAATGTTGTCATACATGCATTCTACACTTGGGAAAAAGTACCCATGCAAACTTGAATGCCTTGGGCTAAAAATAGCCGCTTACAACATCTTATGATGCGTCATATGCTATTATTAGTGTCATAGATTCTTATGACAACTTACAGTTGTCATAAAATCTCTTACACCTTATTACAGCATCTATGACGTGTGTCATAACACTAAAAATAGATTATTCCTCCACATGTGCACCCCACTTTGACCAATTACCATTTACCATAGTAAATGGCATCCCGTAACTACTGTCGATAACTCAGGCACTTACTATGCAGTAACTCCGTAATTATCGTGGACAGTAAATAATTTTTACCACTGTCGGTGAAACTTGTACATCCCTTATGGGTAATTACAAATTACAAATAATAAATGGAATAAATACAATATTGGGATTTATAAGGTTAATGGCACCTTATCCTAACATTCTCCCACTTGACATTATACATTGTAAATCAACCCATAGGTAATCAAATAAAAAATAATCAGACACTAGAAATAAGGCCCATGGCCTATCTGCACCACATGAACTTCTCTGTGCTCACAAGCTTGGTCAATGAATCTGCAACATTCTCCTAAGTGTCTATCTTCTTCAACTCAATCTCTCCATTTGTAACCAACTCTCAAACAAAGTGATACTGAACGTCAACATGCTTAGTTTGAGCATGATACATGGGATTCTTAGCCAAACAAATAGCACTCTGGCTATCACAACTAATCTAAATATTCCTGTAATCAAAACCAATACCTGTACACAATCTCCTCAACCAAACTACCTCCTTAGAGACATGAGTTGCAGCCATATACTCTGCTTCTGTGGTGGACAAAGCAACTGTGGGCTGCATCTTACTCATCCAATTCACTGCACCTCCAAACAGAGTAAACACATAGCCACTAGTGGACCTTCGACTATCCAAGTCACCTGCCTAATCTGCATCAACAAAACTCTGTATGTCCAAAGATTTATCAGCAGTATCAGTACCAGAATAAACCAAACAATGATCAGGAGTACCTACAAGATATTTAAACACCCTCTTCGTATAGTTCCAATGCTGTCTACCAGGGTTAGACATAAATCTGCTCAAAACTCCCATTGCTTGGGCAATATCTGGTCTAGTGCAAACCATTGCATACATCAAACTCCCTACAACACTAGCATATGACACATTAGACATATCCTCAAGATCATCCTCATTCTTTGGACACATATCTAATGAAAGCTTAGTAGCAATGGTAAAGGAACTCTAACTGGATTACAGTCTTGCAAACTAAACTTCTACAAAATACTATTCACATACTTACTTTGTGACAACCAAAGCTTTCTATTAACTCTGTCCCTCTTGATCTCCATTCCCAAAATATACCTTGCAGCACTAAGATCCTTCATCTCAAATGCACCTGAAAGTTGGGCTTTAAGCTCACTGACCATACCCTTAGTATTGCTAAAAAACATGTCATCAGCATACAAAGCAATAACCAATATAGAATCATCAACACAATGAATGTAAACAGAATGATCCTCCTCACTTCTAACAAAACCCAATTTCAAAACAAATGAATCAAACTTTTGATACCACATTTTGGGGGATTGTTTCAGACCATAAAGAGACCTCTTTAACTTGTAAACCCAATGTTCTTTTCCTTTTACCTCAAAACCTGTAGGCTGTTGCATATAAATTTCTTCTTCAAGATCTCCATGCAAGAACATAGTCTTAACATCCATTTGCTTAATCTCCCAATCATAAGCTGCATCAATGGATAAGAGAAATCTAATAGAAGTCAATTTAGCAATAGGAGAGAATATCTCAACAAAATCAACTCCCTCTCTCTGGGAGTAGCCCTTGGCTACTAGTCTAGCCTTGTACTTCTCCAATGACCCGTCTGCTCCAAACTTCTTCTTGAAGACCCACTTACATCCTATGGCCTTTCTTCCTTTGGGCAAACGAACAAGATCCTAGGTGTTATTAGAGTCTAAAGCCATCATCTCCTCCTGCATGGCTAATTGCCAAGACTCACTATCATCTACAGAAATAGCTTCCCTATAGGATCTAGGTTCATCGTTAGTACTTAATAAAGCATATACACAATAGAAATCTGGTGGGCTATACCTATCAATTAGATTCCATTGTCTTGTAGATCTCCTCAAAGGTGGAGTAAGAGACTCTACTTGTTCTTCTGCATGATCATCTGCACCAACTTCTTTTGTAGTTACAACAGATTCATCTTCACCAGAACTACTTGAGTCTTCTTCTTCTTCTTCACCCCCCAATCCATCATTTTGTTCTTCCTAAGGTGCATCTTGCTGCTCTAAATCAAAGTGCACCTTCTTTACCCTTTCATCTTTTTCTTTTGGCTGCTCAGGTTTAGAAATAGCTCTAAGTTCCCTGAAAATAACATCTCTAGAAAATATAATCTTGCGGGTTAGTGGATTCCAAAGCTTATAACCTTTGACATTATCACCATATCTAATGAATGTACACTTTTCAACCTTTGGATCCAACTTAGATCACTTTTCCTTAGGCACATGAACAAAAGCCTCACAACCAAAAACCCTTAAATGTGAAACAGAAGGTTTCTTACATGTCCACACTTCATAAGGTGTCAAATCAAGAGCCTTACAAGGAGATCTATTTATCAAGTAGCAAGTAGTACATATAGCCTCTGGCCAAAAGCATTTATCCAACTGTGCATCACTAAGCTGTGAGGACCACCCTTTTTACTTCTGTTGTTATGACTATTTACATTACGGTTACTGTTACTTTTTATATTTGTGGGATAGCAGTTCCCAGAATTGTCAAACTATTAAACTTTATTATGATTTCGGAAAAACTAATTGGGTGATGTTTGGACAAGTTTACATTTCAGAAAAGTTAATTAGGTGATGATGGAAAATTGTAATATGATTTCATTTATGTTAATTAGAACTATGTCATGATAATGCATGTTTTTAAGTTGCTTCGGCTATGATGATTATATGTGGATACTGATCTTGTAAATTTAGTGTGCAAGATTTACTAATCGAACCACAGATTTCGGAGATCATTCCGCACCTTGTTATTGTTATTCCCTGTTAAGCCGATCTGGTTCCACGAGGAACCAAGATCTTTCTATGTTTGATGTGATGTTGTAATGTGGTCTTTCGTATGGTCAAGTGAGTTTGGTTACCCTCTTGTAACAATATTTTATGATTTGTGTTGTAAAAAGATTGAATTTAAATTTCTTTATTTTATTTAAATCTTTGAGGCCATTTCATGTGCTTTACCTTGACCATGGGTGTCCTGGATGGGTTAAAGTTGACCCTGGGTTATACCCCATGGGTCTAGGGGCCCATTTGGCATGGGTAACCCTTGAGTAACCTCCATCTAGTCATCTTAACTTCCCCCTGAAGTTAAGTGGCGAAAATTGGAGGTATGGAGGGGACATGATGGGTTGTACCAACACCCAACCCATCCCTCTTCAATCCCCAAGGTAAGAGATGACTACAAACCCATCCATTATTGAAGGATTGACTTGAAGTCACCCTCTCCATTAGTGAGATTCCCCCATGTGTTGTGGGGCCATCCATGTGAAGGAGGGAAGAAGAGGCATGGGTCACCTATCTTTTCCTCCTTTAACTCCTTTTATTTCTCCCATGCGTAAGAGAAATGACATGAGGAGAGGGATAAGGAGTACTCTAGGGATGGGTGAGTGACATAAGCCACCAGGACAGAATAGTGGTTTTGGGGGAGGGTGAGGAGGTGACAAGTGTCACCTCCCCATTCCTCTAAACTGAAAAGAATTTGGGTTATTTGTTTTCAATTTTGGGATGAGAGGGAGTTAGTTGAATTTTGGGAGAGTTTTTATTATTGCCAAAAATAGGAAAGTTAGCTTGGAGGTGAGGAAAGGGAGAGGGAGTTGTTGGCTAAGGTTGGAAGAGAACTCAGTGGAGCTCTGCAATAGTTTCATTGCAGGAGGGCTTTGTAAGGTTGGTTTGATTTTTACCTTTCTTTCGTATATTTGAATGTGTATGTAAAGTGTGTGAAAGATGATTATTTGTTTGTGTTTTAGATGTGTTTTCTGTGGGGTTTGTTGTCGGGTTGTTTGACAGAGATTCTCCCACTTGGGAGAAATGCTCATCAAGTTTGGGGTAGGGGAGGAGAGATCCTCCTCGGGTGCATACCTGTTTCCTTCTTTTGGGATGTTGAAAGCCTTGAGGGCATATATCTGTGACTGTATCTTTGACTTGAGAGTCAAATACAGATTTCTTAAAAAAAATTGTGATCAAACTTGGTTTGAGGCCAAGAGAAATTGTGTTGGTTAAATTATTTGTAAGGGTGACACTCTGGAGTCGAGTGTGTCCACTCTCCTGCCCCTTATGAAACTCACTGTAGTTGAGTTTCCGTGTTGTGTAATTTACCACGGGTGTTTGTGTGCTTTGGGTTTGTTGTTGTCCCTGTTGTGAAGTGGAGTGCTTGAGTTACCCAGGTGTGAGTATGGTCTCCCTAGCTCGGGGGTGACCCTCTTGCGGGTCTACGGAAGGGAGGAGAGCTAGATGAGTGGTGTTTTCTTCTTTGTTTGTCTTTGATACGTAGGTTTCCTCTTGGAGCTTATGGTTGGATTTGGAGAAATTATATTTATGAAGAAACAGTTTATTCTTCTTTGTCATGAGAATTAGATCATGTTCATTTCATAAGAGTTGAAGAGAGAGCACCTCTCTTGATATTGTTGTAATTTATTGTCACCCTGGGAGTGAAGGAAATAACCTTCCTGATCTTGTTATTGGATGGACTTTTACTTAGTTGTTACAAACTATCTTTTGTATGTTGGTTGGGAGAAGGAAGTTCATACCTCCCTTAGAGTGTGTAGAAGATGTGGAGCTTTTACAGTAATTGGGCATCTATTGTTTTTATCTAAATGTAAAAGGGATGGAAATGATAGTTGTTTGTATCCATGGTTTAAAATTATCTCTTGTTTAATGTAGTGAAAGGGCTTGCTTTACTGTATTAGTCAAGTTGTAAATCTTGTCTTATTTGTTCAGAAAAAAAAAAAAACTTGAAGTTAACTTGCTTTGGGAAATAAATCTAAATAGAAATTTTATTGTATTAAAAGTGTTCTTGATTGAAAAGAAAAGTTCATTTGTTACATATATTAAATTTGATCTTTGCAATATAATTAAAAGGACAAATTGCTCAACTACTCTAATAGACAGTTTTCATTTGTTTCAATGAGAAATAATTGATTAGCAAGATGTATTTATCTTGTTTGTTTCTGTAAAACTTTTACATCATATTACTTTTTATCTTAGTTGTAAAAATGAATTATCTGCAGTTATATTTTCATTATTGGAAGAAAGTATGAATCTGCAGTATATACATATATATTAAAATGCATTTGTGAGAAAATCTTAATTATGTTACACTTGTGAATCTATACATAAATATATATGTACATATATATATATATATATATATAATATATATATATATAGTATATATATATATATATATCTATATTTTGAGATGTTCATGTATATAAATTTATATTCTGTTTTATAACAGATTTAGATTGTATAAAATCGAGTAAAGAATATATATATATATATATATATATATATATTGAGATAATTATGTTATAACAGAATGAGATTGCGATTTAACATAAATAACTAAATAAATAAATATATATATATATATATATATATCATTTTTTTAAAAATATAATGAAATTTTGAAAGAATTAAAATGCTTTGAGGTTTGCTGTATATTATACACAGTAGAGGGCAGAGTATGTTGGGCGGTGGGGTGAAACCCCACCGCCGCTGTTATGATAACGTGAGGTGTGGGGAGGGGGGGAGCCCCACCCACACCCCACTTCATGGGATGTGGGTGGGGCTCCGCCCCTCCCCACATCCCTCCTACCATTTGACCCCCACGCAGAGTTCAACCTCCGCTGCCACCGGTTACCATACGCTGCCCCGCCGTTATGCTTCCCTCTGCCCTCTGTTTTCCCTTCGCCCTCAGTCCCGCAACCACCGCCACTCTTCTCTTCACCCTCTGCCATCCGCCATGCCCAGCGCTGCCACCCCTGTCAATGGATCCGTCCGCCGCCCTATCTCCTCCTCTGGCACTCACAGCAAACAAAAAATAAGAATGTTAGCATAAGAGATGTTAGGGCTATGTAGCCCTAACATATATGAGTGGGTTCATTTAATTAAATATATATATATATATATACTTAAAGAGGTTCTCAGTTAGGGTTGTTTGTTTTGTGTTATACAAAACAATCTTATAAACTATGTTAGATTTTCCATGGTTTAGGTTCTTGTTTTAAAGAGGAGAGCCTCTTACTAAATATATAATGGATTATAAATGTATATATGTATATATATATATATATTAAATATATAAAAGAAAAAAAACATAGTAATAATAACAACAGTAATTATAACAATAAGAGAAATATAATTGTATATATATGTTTATATATATATATATATAAATGTATCGTTACATGCATATATTCGTTAATTGATAAGTTTATCGAAGAGGCCATTTGTTTCTCCTTACAATATAAGAGAAAATAAAATTATAATTTAATGAGAGCATAAAGGAATATACTGTAATACTCCGGGAAGAGTTTCTCGGAAGTTTCAACTATCAACGCAAGTCAATAACCGGGAAAATGAAGAGGAAAATTACACGTCACCTTGCTTAAAAGATCACTGGAAATAAACTTAAGAAATCATCACAGACATTCCATGTGAGGCCATTTTAATCTCAACTGTAGTAAACGTCCAGATAAGTAAACCTGTAAGAGAGCAAGAAGAAGAAAAACTAACATTGAAAAACACAGAGGAGAAAATGCATGGCATTTCCCACATGGGATAAGAGAACTAAGTTGATGGACTCTCCTGCCAAAATTTGCTTAGGAACAAGTTTAATTAATACATACGGAGAGGAGAAACCTAGATCGGAGAAAACTAGGAGACTGAGTCCAGCGAAGTAGTAAACTAGTCTATATGACCTGGACCATCCGGAAGTTAGGTTTCATGTCAACAATAGATACAGTGATAACCCTGATTGATGTCAAATATGAAGAAAGGACCGGATAAACATAAAGAAAGCATAGAAAATGAAAGAGAGAGAGAGACCGAAATATAAACAAACTAAATTATCAGAGAAATAGTTAAGGTGAGCGCGATAAAAATA
Source organism: Cunninghamia lanceolata (assembly GCA_027924645.1). Classification (NCBI taxonomy): domain Eukaryota; kingdom Viridiplantae; phylum Streptophyta; class Pinopsida; order Cupressales; family Cupressaceae; genus Cunninghamia; species Cunninghamia lanceolata. Next base: position 5,208,071 of record BSBN01000628.1, on the reverse strand, counting down.
CAATCAAAATTAAGACCCAGAGAAAAGGGAAGAGAGAGCAAACAAACCGCCTTGTTGAGAATGCTAAGTCGAAGGAGGAGTATATTTCAGGAAGCAAGAGAGGAGACAGACAACCGTGCCTTGCTGAAAAATGATTCAATAGGGAGATCACGAGTCAGTTTAGTCGGAACAAGGCATCGTGGGAAGTTGTTAATCTATCAGTGAACCACGTGCGTAATATAGTGTTGAGTAATTCCCACTTACACCGTAAGGCGTTATGCTGCCAGAATTTGCCGAGATTTAGATTTAGGAACCTTGATATTATAAACCTTGTAGTGATGTTAACAGCGTCGTAGAGACCCCCTTGTTGGTCTGCTTGCATCTAGTTGCACGCAATTGTACTTGTACCCCGCCGACAACTGTAGTGTTTTTGCCTTGAGCGAACACCACCGAGCATGCTTACGCATGCGAGGGGGTTTTTAGGGAAGTGTGAGAATTTTTTTTGATATTTCGTGTCATAACCATATGACAGATGTGGCTATGACACGTGTAATGTGTGTTGTGACCACATGGAAAATGTGGGCATGACATAAGCATACTTCTGGCTCTTTCCATAATTATTCGGTTCATCCTTTGTGCAACACCATTCTGCTGTGTTGTATACGGAGTTGTCTTTTGTCTAATTATACCTACATGCTTGCAAAACTCATCAAATTCCTTAGAGAAATATTCCCCTCCATTGTCAAATCTTAATATTTTTATCTTTAAACCTGATTGGTTCTCTACTAAGACTTTGAATTCCTTAAACTTAGTGAAAACTTCAGATTTATGCTTCATAAAATAAATCCATGTAAATCTAGATACATCATGAATGAAGGTTACAAAATAACGAGATTTTCTAATAGATTCATTATCCACAGGTCCAAACACATCCATATGAATAATTTCTAACTTCTCTTTTACTCTATTGCTTCCTGAAGGAAATGATTTTCTGTTTTATTTATCAATCACACAATGCTGACAGAAATCAAAGTGCTCATTAGAATAAGAGAAACCGTCCAACAAATTTTTATTCTTAATAGTTTTTAGTACATTATTGCTTGTGTGGCCCAATCTACGGTGCCACAACATACATGTATTTTTAGTAGTGGCCTTAGATACATAGGAGGCATTATAAACTATTGTGGCTCAAGCTTAAACAAGTTCCTAAATCTCTTCCCTTTCGCTACCACCAAGTTCCCTCGCACCAATCTGCAGCCATGCTTGTCAAATGTCACATGCATTCCCAAATCATTCAACTTTGAAACTGAAATTAGATTTCTAGCTAATCTAGGAACATGCAAAACACCTGGGAGGGTTTTAATCCTCCCATCACTGAAACACAACAATACCTTTCCTTTCTTGACAATTGGATATGTAGAGTTATCACCAAGGTAGATATTACCTCCATCATATTCTTCATATGTGGAGAACCATTCCTTATGCGGGGTCATATGAAACGAGCATCCTGAGTCAACCAACTAGTGATCATTAGAAACAAGATTACATGCAAAAAGTAAAACTTCTTCACCTACATTTGAGGACTTATCCGAAGCACTCTCCTACTGTTTCTTGGGGTTTCTACTCTCCTCCTTCACATGTCCCCTTTTACTGCGGTTCCAACACTTAACTCTATTTTTTTACCAGTAGTCTTAGACCGGCCCTTGGACTTGTCCTTAGCCCCTTTCTGATCTCCTTTAGGTCCTCTTTCCTTAGACCTTCCCCTGACACTGAGAGCATCCCCTGAACTATCTGAACTCTTCTTCCTTAATTCCTATGATAGTAGCACTGAAACAAGAGCATCCAACTTCAGATCCGTAAGGTTAGCAGTGATAGCAAGCATAACATTCTCCCAAGACTCAGGTAAAGAACAAAGAAGTAAGATACATTTATCTTCATCACTAACCTCAACATCTACTGAATCAAGCTGACTCACCAATAAATTAAAAGAATTTAAATGCTTTGCAACTGACTCACCCTCTTTCATTTTCATGGAAAACAATTTTATTTTTAAATAAATTTTATTTACCATACTCTTGGCTTGATAGATCTCACCCAACCATTTCCACAACTTGTATGCAGTCTCTTCCTTTGTGACATTCAATAGGACAGAGTTTGAAAGACACAACCAGATGGTTTCCCGTGCCTTCTTATCTAGTCTATCCCACTCATCTTGAGAGACATCATCAGGTTTCTTCTCTTTTGGACAGCCAACCATTGGTTTCTTTCTTCCAACAAATCTTCCATTTTTAGCTTCCACAACTCATACCCCGTTCCGTTGAACTTCTCAATGTCCATTCGAGAGGTTGATGCAATAGAAGATGCAGCCATAATAACTACACAAGATCTACAAAACAAACACAACCAAATCTCCCACTACAGCTACAACTTCCACACTACCACCCAAGAGTCAAAGTTGGCCAAGCTCTGATACCAAATGTTAAAAATGAAAGCAACACTACTTCAATGGAAATCTGATTCGAATAAATTTTAGCAATCTTTCAAGTGTGCATTAACAATGGAGATTGTAACAAAACATAAACCCACAATACAGAAATATACCAGAAGAAGAATGAAGCACATAACACAAGTGTTTAACATGGAGAAAACCCTTTTGGGTAAAAAACTCCACCAAGAAAAGAGGCCAAGTTGTATTATCTTCACAAAAGGAGATTACAAATACGTTTACTTCCTCTGTCCTTCAACTTTCAGTCCGGCAGAACCTGGGTACCTGTAAACTGTTATATTCCTCTCATCTACTATGCTATGGTTTATATAGAATTTACACAACCTCAAGACATTAAATGACTTCTTACAAGTCCATAACACTTGTCAAGAGTCAACAACAAAACCTTGGGCATCAATGGCCAAGAATAGGCTCTTACGGGGTCATAAATATTGTATTGATTTTGATGAGATATTTTCTCCGGTTGTCAAGATGACTTCCATTCGTACTATTTTGAGTATTATGGCTGCTGAAGATTTGCATTTGGAACAACTAGATGTGAAAACTACCTTTCTCCATGGTGATTTGGAGGAGGAGATCTATATGGAACAACTACATGGATTTGAGGTAAAAGGTAAGGAGAAACTGATGTGCAGATTGAAGAAGAGTTTATATGGCTTGAAACAAGCACCTCGGCAATGGTATTTAAAATTTGATAGTTTTATGAATGAGCAAGGCTACAACTAGTGTAATTCTGACCCTTGTGTTTATTTTAAGAGGTTGGATAATGACAACTACATTATTTTATGTTTATATGTTGATGACATGCTTATAGCAGGGTCTAACATGGATCACATATGAGAGTTAAAACAACAGTTAGTACAATCATTTGCTATGAAATATTTGGGTGCAGCAAAACAAATTCTTGGTATGAAAATTTGTAGAGATAGGAAGAATAGAAAATTAACTTTATTTCAGGCTGATTATGTTGAAAAGGTGTTGCAGAGATTCCATATGGAGAATACAAAAGCTATCAGCACGCCTTTGCCTAGTCATTTGAAATTGACTAAAGAGATATGTCCAAAGACACAAGAGGAGGAAGAAAAAATATCCAAGGTACCATATGCTTCAGCTGTATGAAGTTTAATGTACAACATGGTATGCATGAGACTGAATATTGCACATGTTGTAGGAGTCGTAAGCAGGTATATGAGTCATCCTGGATTACAGCATCAGAATGCGATAAAATGGATTCTCAGATATTTGAGAGGTACATCCAATAAACACTTATGTTTTGGGGCTCTAATACTGATTTAGCAGGTTATGTAGACTCTGATTTGGAAGGTGATATTGATACCGGGTGGAGTACTATAGGTTATGTCCTTACTGTAGGTGGGACAACAATGAGTTAGATCTTGTTGATGATGATTGTTAGTCACAACAACACTCATAATAATTTGCACAACAAACCTTTATTATCTTGAAAAGTACGATCAATTTGGAACAAATTGATGACTCCATGTCTCCATTGATCAGGTCATGATCTTCTGACGTTACTTAGAGGTTGATGTGACATGATGTTTTCCATTTCAAGGGGTCTTACATTGTTTGGATGATCGATTATGCACTTGCTTACTACAAATTCACTTCACAAACGAGGTTATTTCCACTATGCTCCACAGATTATGGTTATATTTATAAGTTTGATCAATTCTTCTAAGCATTTACTGTCACGAACATGTATATACTTCTACACTATGTATTTAATCAAATGATGTGCCTACAAGTAGATATTCACATGTTTATCATTAATATTAATATGTATTTGCATGATATTTATCATTATTAACATGCTTTTGCTCAAAATATACTCTGAGTGTTCAACTATTTATGAGATATAGGCATATTTTATATTTATTTGCTTTAAATTATATGTTATTTGCAATTATGAAGGTGATTTGTAATGAAATTCAAAGAAATTTAAAGAAATACTTCTAAATTTGGTGAACCTTTAGCTATTGAATCACAAACATTTTAGATACAATCATGAAGAGAATAAATCAAACCATAATTTCACCAAGATGTTCCACAACTAGGTATGGTTGATGCTAAATTCAAAGGAACAAGGAATGAAAACAACACATGCAAACTAACAAGCACTCCAAGGGACACAGCTAATCAATGCATATATCTAGATTCCATCCACTGACTACTCAAGATTTACAATTGTTTGTAATCAAAATAGCTTCTCTTTCATTAAGTATTCAAAAGACATGTACATTCACAAAAGCCTTGAAATCAGTCCTGAATGCTTCAGCAATCTAACTTCAATTAAGTTTATAATGCTTTAAAGAGTGCACTCCATCCCCTTTTATAGAGTAAGGAGAGTAGGAAGTTACAAATGACCAATGGTTAAGATTTATCCTTTTAGATCAACGATCAACATTTTCTCATTGACTTAGTCAATACCTTCATATGTGGCACAAGTTGCCAGCTGGAAACTATCTAGCAAAACTCATTCACTTGTACGTGAAATATGCATATGATTCTATTATCATGCATCTTTACTTAATCTTCATCTCCTTCTTCTTCTTCACTTTCCTCTTCTCCATCATTTTCCACATCATCATCTCCATTATCATTGTCACTCCGATCTAGGTCATCCCCTATGTGTACCTTTATAGTTGCCCTAATTGATTCATATAGTTATACTATTCTATCAATCTCACCTCCATCCTGGACCTTGGCCTTCAGTACGGCATGCCTGTGGGAATGAAACTTTGCTTGAAGGGCATCCATATTATTCCTCCCATTGTTCAACATTTACTTGTATGTTTCCACCCTGACCTTCATCCTCATGACTTTGTTTATTACTTCTTCTATCAAATGTTGCAAGGGGTCCTCTACAACTTGCTTAAAATTATCATGAAAAGCATGAATAGCCAAATCAGTATCTTGATTCTCTATTTTCCCTTCCACTTTTCCTTCTAAAGCCTCCAAGGTTTCTGTTTCTTTTACCATAATATCATGTATTTGACATTTATGTCCCTAAGTTTGCCACTGCATCTCTTCAAAATGTCACACTCAAATCCAGTGTCCTCATACCAAATACTGAGCAGCTGGGAGGTGTTATTATCTAGTATTTTGTTATATATAAGTATCTTCACATCAATTCTTTTCATCTCTCCCAAAGCACCTAAGTGCTTCTCTAGTTTAAAGGATCTGCTGCCTACTTCATTCTGTAACTTATTCACCTTTCTTTTCAAAGCACTATGATAATTCCACCTATCCAGAGAGGTTTTTACCACATCTTCAGCTTCAAAAATAGAAGACATGAACCACTTGTCCATTAATTATGCTTTATGCTTTATCAGATCCAATCTGGTAATTTCTTCTTGGGATATAATTGTTAATGGAGTGGCTGTACTAATAGGTGTGTGCTTAGGATCAACTAATCCCTTAATAAAAGAATGTAATTGAGCAATGTGCTCTTTATGTTTCTTATTCTTATCCTTTTCTCTTTTCATCCTTTGTGTCAAAGAATCAATAATATCTTTACCTTCTTGACCTTCTTGGTCCTCATTTGCAAAACCCAAATCAATGTCGGTTATCTGAAATTCATCAAGGCCTATTTTACCTTTCTCCTTTTCAACTGTTGGTAAGGCTACTTGAGCTGTTCTCCTACTTATAGTAGGATCTCTCCTTATTACAGATGTAAGCCTTGCTTTTCTTTTGGGTGTCATCATGCTCTCAGTAAACAATGTAGACACATCAAATTCATGTACCTCATCCATTTGTTGCAGATTTATTTCTTGTTGCAACCAATAAGGCACATCACCCCTAGGCTCTTGATGATCATCTTCCTTATTTTGAGTATCTTGGGACTGTGTATCAGGCCCTGCCCTCAATGGTGAATTTTCTTTTCTTATTTCTTCCTCATGCACATTCTCATGAGGGGACTTCTGTTGAGGTGCCTATTGCTGAGGGATTGCTTCCTGAGGTGGAGGATTCTGTGGAGTATGCATACCTTGATCTTGTACCTCCTTATGTAAACTCTCTTCAGGAGTTTCTTGAGTCTTTTCCCTTTGCTCATCTTGTGGCACATTGGTCTCTTGAGAAGACTGTGTATTTGGGCCTTGGGAATCACCCAGATTGCCTTTAGTCACCTTTTCTGTTTCTTTATGTTGACCTGCACCTTGTGCCAAAATCTATTCTTCATCTTTTGATGTATTAACTTCTCCCAAGTTCAACTCTTTCTCACCTGATTGTTCTTCTAATCTTGGATTTTCACCTTGATTGCTTCTTTCATCATGTGGTGAAGAAAGGCCTTGGTCTTGATTAGAGTCCTTATCTCTATTCTGATCACCCCTATTCTGAAGTTGTGCCCCTAACTTTTCTTGTTTTGTGGGTGCATTACCCAGATCTCTATTTTGATTGGGTGTCATATCACTAGCTTATGTACACATTATATTCTCAGCCTTTTCAAGCTCCAAAGGTTGATCATTGTCTTTATTCAGGTTCATATCACCCTGATAAGCCAAATCTATCACTGCAGGGCTAGTAACCTGCTCTATCAGATTGGTCAGCCCTATCTGTTGGGCTACCTCTTTAGGATTACCCTACTCCATTTCATCCATTCTACCTTCTATTTGACGAGTCACCTTCTAGACCAATGGGGTCCCATGAGGGGTCATCCTAGTATTAGCTACTAAGGTCTCCATATGTTGAGCGGCCACATCCTAAACTACATCATCTGACAACTCAACAGTGTTATCAAGTGGAAAGGGGGACTCCTTACCACCCATATGCATTTCCTTTTCATTCTTCTCTTCCATATTATCAGTCTTAAAATGAATAATGTTAGGAATGGGGACCTCATGTTGTAGTTCCCTCATAAGAGTCAAACCACCTACACCCCTTAATATGATAGGGTCAGTGCTAACATTTCCCCTCATTGCTGTTCTTTGCTTCTTTGGTGGAGGTATTTGCTGCACTTTCTTTCTTTTCTTACTTGTTATTAATAGATCATCATCCTTAGGTCCCTTATCCAACTGCTCTTTTTCCAAGGGATTCTCTTCCTCTTGTTCCTCCTATAATGGCTCATCCTCCATTTGTTCCTCTATGTCTTCAGGAATAGGCTTTGTTACCCTCTTTCCTTTCTGTTTATCAGGGGATTGTTGTCATGTAGATGCAGGCGTAGATGTTGATGCCCCATCACCTTTAGATGGAAGTCTTTTAATAATCACCCCTTGCTGCTTAGGAGCAGCCTTCTTACCCTTACTTGGTGGCTTTTGTTCCTCAGCAGGTAATCTTTCTCCATTAGATTTCCTCTTTTCAATAAGAAAGTCATCATATTCTTCTTCTGATAACTCTTGTCTTTTCTTTTTATTATCAATAGTGAGGGCCATACCCGTCTTCTTCAATTTATTGACCTCAGCATTTACCCAACTCTGGGTCAGCTGGATGAACTTTTTCATTATTTGATCCAATGAGGTTTCCTCTAGTTGTGCTAGATCAGGAGCTGAGATGGTGTCATTATACACCTTTTTATCCTCATATTCATTAGACATTATCCTTCCATCATCATTATGCAACTGTGCAGGCACTGGAATGCAGTCAAAAGTTCAAATCTGGTTAAGGGTGAGCCTTTGATAAGTTCTTCTAACTTCTGCTTCATCATCACAATTAGTCCAATAATCTTCAAGCTGTTTGTGATGTATTTGCTTCCCTAATAACTTCTGTATTCTGCCATATGGGTCATATGACCTAGCTATAGAAAATGGCTGCAAGTGCATGAGTTTCAACCCTCCAATGGCATCCTTAATGCTCTATATATCAGGACATATATACCAACCCATGTATACTGGGTTCAACATAGGAGGAATCTTCTTCTGCTCCAAGTGAGCTTCAACTGAGGTTGATACTTGTCTCACAAATTCCATCAAGATAACCCTATTAGTGGGATATATGGGCAACATGAGTGGTTGCCCCTCAAATCCTTCTATTATTATGTATGAAAAAGTGGGGAATTGGATAAACCAAGCCCCATGCTTATAGATAATGGCTTGAGCCTCCAATCTCAATCTCTTTGTTCTATCCTCCTCCATGGTTCTGACTAAATGCATTGAAAATGAGTCATTTACTAGTTTATAATATTGGAGGTATGCCCTCCTCTTTAATTGTGGATAATGGTCCCAAATGTTCATGTCTCCAGCACTATTTCCAACCTTGCCCACTATTTCCAAGGAATTAAATGTTCCCCAGAAAGCACAGGCATACATGACATAAAAGGTCATATGGAATATACAAGCTTTGTCACCCAACTTCCTCATCCCTTCATCTAAGTAATCACTAATGATCTTGGCCCAGAGAGGCTTGTTTTCTAAATACAGTACCATCTGGATGATCCCATACATCCAATTTCCAAATTTCCCAATATGTTGTCTGCCGGTCATCCTACTTAACAGGGAAATCATATACTGATACTCCTCATCAAAGTCAAATTTGTACAAGTAACCGGGCAACTTAGCAGAAGCTGTGTATGTACTATTCTTGGCCCTCCATTGGTACATGATTTTCTTGGCTTCTTATTATTATTATATTCTTTCTCCATCCTACTTAGGCTTACAATAATCACATTATTCCCCACTGGCAGATTCAATGCAACAGTGATGCCCTTGATTGAAAAGTCTGAATACACTCTACCATGCTTTTCCACTCTTATGTTCTCAGGGTTATAATTTCTAGAACATTCCACCACTAGCTCAGTGGCCTCCATTGCATATGGAAATCCCATGGCGTGCCACATACTAGTTGTGAATATCCTATCTAGTATAGGATTATCAGTATCATTGTCTAATCTCCTTGACCACGCATCCAACTCTGTTTTCCCTTGATGTGTATCATCTATCGGACTATATCTAAATCCTACTCCCTCAGGCTATACAAACATTGGTTTCAAGAACTTGAAGTCAGATATGTTCCTTCTGACCTCCATTAGATCCTACAATAGAAATATGCATTTCTTACCCTAGGGTGTTTGTATGGGGAAACTCATAGATATCATGCATTTCATAGTTACTATTCAATATTTCAATTTATTTCATGCATCATCATGCAGATTAACCTAATAAAGAACCATTTTACATGGTGATTTGTAGTAAACGACAACAGAGAGGGTTTTAATTTTACTTACCTGATATTCACTTTTCCACCTTTTGCTATATGACTGATAACGGGAAAATGCAGATATGCAGTATTATCTGTTCTGTTCCATTATGTTGGGTATCACGTTCTGTAGGTAGATGACTGTGAGGTGTTGACTTTCAGAGCTCTGTAAATTTCAATTATCGCAGGGTAAATGTAAATAATCCCTATATTTTACTTTTAAACTAGTCAATAGGACAAATTAGGGCGTATGTGTCATTTTGATTGAATATGTTGATTATCCACATGAAGTTTGTAGATGCTACTAAGTGTTGGATTTATATTTGAAACCGACGGGGCTCCATCTACCTTTGGGCTCACATTTAATGCCAGAGGGTGATCTTTCGAAGAGCAAGGATATTTGAAAAAAAATGACCCCAATGGAAAATATGACCCCCCCATGCGCGGGATAATCATTCACTGAAAATCAAGAGGCTATGGTCAACCTTTGACTACTAAGAAAGATCGGGTCATAAAGTTAAAGATAAGGGATATTAAAAAATATCTAGGTCTTTTAATAATCACAAATATCCCCCTCACCCAAGAGTACAAGGGTAACATCATCATCACATGGACTTCAACAATTATTTCTGAAAGATGACATCATGGTCATTTTGCTAAGGTCAGGGATATTTCGAAACATGACCTCCCTTGGGGTAGATCGTGATGACATCATCATGCCATCTATTTTCTCTTGTTATCAGGTTATAATGATGTCATCATCATATTGAGAAATATGATAGATATTAGGAAATATGACCCTTCGTGGATCAAGTGAAATGATTACATCATCATTAGGGTTATCTCTTTTATTCATTGGAATTGAATTATGTCATAGTCATATTGGCGTAGGGTGATATTTATGAAAAGGTGATATTTTGTAAGATGACAGATATTAGGAAATATGACCCCTCTGCAAATACATGAAATTCTTGACGGGTAGATATTCATCTTCATTTAAGTTTGATGTTCGCGCATCAGGGATCGAAGAGACATCGGGTGATTTTCTAAGTCAGGGTCATGTTAATGAATGTGACTGATAATTAGAAATATGACCCCTATGGGAAATATCTGGGTTGACCAATCTTTGACTCAACATAACTTTTTATCCTTAAACAATATCAGGGTGATCCAAAAGGCAAAACCTACTTAGAATTTTGTACTCTTTCCAATTATGAGGTTCATGGTAGCAAATACTAACTTGGACAATTGACCTCTCCTTGTGATGCACATACCTAAGCAAAGGTGATAGACATGACTGAATTTTACCAAACCGTCCAAAGAAAGAAAACAAGCAAGCAGAAGCAAAAAGTTGGGTCCCTATTTTGCTAAGGCAAAATGGGGAGTGTTGTGTAACCACACAACAACTTTCCACCAAAGAAAACAACCAAATTCAAATGATTCAAGTGATGGGATCACATTCTAACATAGTATTCCAATTCTTTCTGAGACATAAGTCTTATGACCTTTCTGAATGATATAATGTTCATTATTGCAACAGTGCTAACAAGGGATCAAGTGTGTGCAAATGATTAATTATCCTTATCTTGAAAGTAAGTTGAAAACATGAGTAACCGGTGTTAAGCTACATATTTTGGATTCATCCCTCATAGCCAACCAGGATAGAGCCTTGTTGCCAGCAAGCATCCATAGCCCCGACAAGGTTATCTATACAATCCCCCTAAGTAGAGCCCCACTACCAGCAGACGTCCATAGCCCCGGTAGAGTTACTTAGATGGCTCAATTTTATCCCTTTTGGATTTTTCAATATTTATCTTTTGTTCATATGATATCATCATGTAAGCTCAATATGCAAGGTGTGATCACTTGCTGATTTAGGTTGAAGATTGTAATGGTAGCAAGGGAGTCCCTTTAGATTTTTCACTTAACACCTATACTGATGTGTTCCACAAACCCAAGGCTGTTAGGTGAGTCATTGTGAAAATCTCCTTAATTAAGAAAAGGCACCATGATGAAAAGGATATCACAGACTTGATCAAAGGTACTCCTCAAAATGAGTCATAACCTATATAGGAACTTGTTCTCATCACTTGAATCCTAACAATTTGGTCGGTTCCTTAGGGTGATGTTGGTCATGATGTTAGTCATTCGCAAACATAGAATAAAAGTTACACAACAACCTTTACTCATCTTGAAAGATACGATGAATTCAAAGAATTCATGATCCCAAGTCTCCGTTGATTAGGTCTTAATCTACTGACGTTACTCAGTGGTTGATGTGTGTTGCTGTTTTCCATTCAGGGGCCTTACGTGTTTCTGCACTGTTCATCATCATCATCCTCAAATATCCTGCTCCGGATGTTTGCTCTGCATAAGTCTCCAACAATTCTACCTCTGCACTGTAAATTTAGTCAAATAATGTGCATACAGGCTGATATTTGCATGATTTCTACCATTATTTATGATTCTTTGCATGATATTCTCAATACTACATGCATTTAACCAAATATGCTAAGGATCTTCAGTTACCTACGGAATTTCAGCATATTTCACTGTTTCTGCTTGTTATTTATCATGATTTGCAGTTATGGTGATGGATTAATGAAATTAAAAAAAGGAAAAAGGGTTAAAGAATGAGATTCCCAAAACTACTGGACTTAGATCACTGATCCACATACAAGCTCCCATACTTGCAATGAAAAGAAGGAAAACTAGAAATCATACTTCACTAGGACATTCCACAAATCCGCATGATCTAGTGCAAAGCTTCAAAGGAAAGTTGACAACAACATGTAATGAAATGAAAGCGCTTCCAGTTGAACACAGCATTCACCAGTACATATCCAGAAATCAACAAAAAGATTACGTAAAATTTACAATTAAGATGTAATCTGGAACTTCATCTTCATTCAGTATGCTCAAGAACAGGTACATTTACAGTGATCTGAAGAAAGAACCTTGACATTTCAACAATTCTATCCTCATTAGTCTCAGTAATCCGATCTCCTAATTGATTCTACAGTAATTGACTCTTTGCGCCAGATGCGTCCGTGTATTCTAATGTATATCCCCCCTTTAATGTCTCAGGCTCTGGCCTTTATATAGAGCAAATGCCAGAAACGGTTACAATGATCCAAGGATCAGGATCCTCCCATAACAATTAGCGGTCCAGATGAAAAGCACATGCTTCGCCAGTTAGCAAATGTACAGCTGGCGCATAATATTCCAGCATCTTCAACTTGATTCAGTCTCCAGCTGGCGAACAGCATATTTGACAATATCCTCCTCATTTCTGGCCCATGTTGACTCCATGCGTAACTTTGTAATTATCAGCTTCAGCAGCATCACATGATTTCAACGCTCAGCTTCAGCAGCATCATGACTTCAATGTTCAGCTTCAGCAGCATCACATGATTTCAACGCTCAGCTTCAGCAGCATCATGACTTCAATGTTCAGCTTCAGCAGCATCATGACCTTCTGCAAGTAAACAGACAAACATTAAGTTCATTATCATCATGATAAACAACAGGAAGTAAAACGTTTTATTAAACATGCACTCAAAATGCGCAGCTACAGGCAATCGGGCTCCAAATTTCCATCGCTTCATGTTTTTGCCCATTTTCTTGTATATCGGGTTCAAAATATGATGATGATGATCACAAAATAATCAAGGAAATAATCGCCCTCCAACCATCCTCCGAATCCGGCTTTGCATCATCATCATATTTGCATTGGCGTGACTACATATGATCAGGTTGACAATTTTACCTTAGGCCGACGGCAACAGTTATACCTACGCCGAAAATCATGATGATGACCAACTCTATGTCTTGTATCTAGCCGCAGGATATTACGAAATATGATGCTCCTCTTTTCGAACGCTGTGATGAAAAGCACATCAGGATGTTTTGTTTTTGCATATTTGGGAAAGAAAGACCTCATCAGCATCATGATGAAGACAGACAGGAGGACTTGGAAAATGATCCTGCCGCTGAGGAATATCATGATGACGTCATCGTCATCATCAGGCTTCAATAAAATGCAAAGGGATGACGTCACCGTCATGTTTCGTTAAGAGCAGGAGATAAATGGAATATCGTGTCACCTCCCAAGGAAGATGATCGGGTCATGAATGCAATATGACCCTTTTGCGAAGAAGGTAACCTGCCAAAAGATCAGGATGATGAACATCATCATCATCATATACGCACTGGGTGATTAAAAAAATGATCCTGCTGAAGGTCCTGATGACATCATCAGGACATCCCGGCCTTGTGTTAATCTTCGAACATGACGTCATCGTCATCATCATATTGGCGAAATGGATCACGCCTTGGAAAATATCCTGCCGAAGGACAAAGGTGATGGTGACGTCATCGTCATCATCATATTTGCAAAAGGTTATACTCGTCGGCAGGATGATATTACGAACTGTTGGGAGAGACGAACAAGATCATGATGATCTTGTTCAACACGACTTAAGAAATGAAAATCACCCTCCGCTTCGAAAGATAAGGTGATCATCATGATCACGCAAAAGGAGGTCAGGAGGATATTAGGAAATGTCGGGTCCTGAAATATCATGATGACGTTGATCACCAAGACTGTCGTGCGCGCGCAAATTATGCAGATGGCAGATTTCTCTAAGTAAGGTGATATTATAATATCAGCATGATATTATAATATCGGGTGATGTTGGAATATCATGATGCTCGCAATGTTTCCAAGGTTACTCGATGGGTAAAACACACTAGCACTTAAGATTGACGTCCGGATGTTTCGGGACTGCATGATTTTTATCAGGTGATAGAGTAAGATCATGATGATGACCTCTGGCGATACAAAAGACCGCCTGACGGGAACAACCTACTACGACTTAAACTTGACGTCCGGATGCTTCGGGACTCAGGATATTATCGGGGGGCTTTTCAAATATCATGATGATGATGTTCATTATACAGCAATTATCAGGTTTGACCAAAACTTTGACTGCTCATAACTCCCTCATATGGACGAATTTTCGGGTGATGTAAAAGGCAAACCTGCATGGAATTTCAAGCTCTTTCTAAACATGAGGTCATAGAGACAAAATATGAACTTTGACAAACTAACCTCATGATGATGACCTACCTCATCCTGACCTTCATGATGATGATGCACCTGACTTATTTTTACCAAACCGCCAGAAACAGACAACACAAGCCAAAACAAAAGTTGGGTCCCTGTTTTGCCAAGTCAAAATGGGGCGTGTTGTGTAACCACACAACAACTTGCCACCAAAGAAAACAACAAAATTCCAATGATTCAAGTGATCTGATCACATTTATCTATAGTGTTCTAATTCTGTCTAAGTAAAATCATCATGATCTTTGAATGATAAAATTTCATTATGGTGATAAAGCTAACAAAGGATCAGGTGTGTGCATATGATTAATTATCCTCATCTTGAAAGTAAGTTGAAAACATAAGTAACTGGTGTTAAACTACATAGTTGGAGATCATCCCTCATAGCCAACCTGGATAGAGCCTTGCTGCCAGCAGGCGTCTATAGCCCCGGCAAGGTTATCTATACAATCTCCCTAAGTAGGGCTCCACTGCCAGCAGGCGTCCATAGCCCCGGTAGAGTTACTTAGATGGCCTAATTTTATTGTTTATATATTTTCTATTTATATACTTATATTTGATATCATCATGTCAGCTCATTTATACAAGGAGTAGTCACTTGCAGCTTTAGGTTGGAGATTGTACTGGTAGCAAGGGAGTCCCTTTAGATTTTTCACTTAACACCTATACTCATATCTTCAACAAACCCAAGGCTGTTAGGTGTTTCATTGTGTTTGATTCACTTTGGACAAGAAAAAGTACCCTGATGAAAAGACATCATAAACCTGATCATGAACACTTATTAGAATGAATCATAACCTATATTTAAACGTGATCTCATCACTTGAATCTTAACAATTTAGTTATTCTCTTAGGTGATGAAGTGCATCATCTTGACTTACCAAAACAAAACTCAACCAAAACAACACAAAACAGAAGAAACACTATACAAACAACTAACCTACAAAAAAGGAAACAACAGGAACAGAACAAGAAAGCAAAACAAACAAGCAGACTGTACAAACAACTAACCTACAAAATTATATACAAACCACTACTAGGCAAACAAAAACCAGAAAAAGACCTAAGGACACCTGCATTTGCATACTTCTTTTGATCGTGCAGGAGCATCTGGGTATTAGTTATGGTTCTCAACCTAGCAAATTTATCTTTATATTCTGAAGAATATTCTGATATTCTGAATTCACTGTATTCAACAGAACAACTCTTGATGATCAGCAACTGGGGAAGCTCACCATGTTCATGATTAATCCATATGCATGTCTTATCTTCTAAATTTCCATAATCAAAATGTAATTCAACATTATTTACTGTGGAAAGGAGAAATACAACCTGGTGTATTTCTGGCTTTGCTGGACATGCTTCTTCATTGGCAGTTGGTTTTCCATTTGTCATTATATTTTCACTGCTTGGCTCAGTGCCTGGTCTCTCTTCAAATTGAAGGATGTATGACCTTTGATGTATTAATTCTTCATCTTTATCCAGCCTTATCCCTTCATTCTGGATGTTCAGTTTATCCTCCAGTTCAGGAAACTTCTCAATATTTTCTTCAATTTCCTGCACATCAGCATCTAAATAAGTATCTTTATTATCATAATCTGATATACAAAAATTTATCATTTCTAAATCATTTGACTGTAAAGGAGAAACAACTTTCACTTGATGAGGACACTCCCCTGTTTCATTCTCAAAATATTTCTGGAGTGACATCTGATTAGGCACAACAACTCCAAAGTCTTCTACATCTTCATCTTTCAGGAATTGTTCATTAAATAATTCACACTTTCTATCTATTAGAGGATCTGGTTCCTTTAACCTGCAACATTCTTGCATTTGATCATTTAATTCAAAGAAGTCAGGTAATAAATCAGCGTTTATTTTTCTCTCTATGACTCCCTGAGTTACCATCATAGGAACTTCATCATCAGGAGTGCATTTAAATTGCTCTACCATCTGTTTATACTTCTCTTTACCATAGAATGACACCAGGAAAGATGTTTCATCTTCTTTATCAAAAGTATTAGGATCAGAATCAAAAATATTGTCCTGATGAGTGATTTCTTCTCTAACATTTTCACAAGATTCATACCTGCATACTGACTGGTCCTTACTTGTATTAGGAAGTAGAGAACTCCTATCAATGTCACCATAAAATAAATCCAGGAAAGATGTTTCCTCTTCATTACCTTCTGGAACTGACTCAGCTATTGTATTTTCTAGAATCTTTTTCAACATGACCAAGCAAGGGTAGCAATCTCTCTCTGAATGCTCTTCATCATGTAATCTGCACCAACTTTCAATCAAGACATCATCAATGGGCAAACCTAATATTTGACTACACTGTATATTTCTAGACAAGTATAATTCAAAATCTTCAGAATGATCCACTTCAGTGTCTGGACAATTAATAACTTCTGGTGCTGCATCTGCTTGTTGCTCCAGAATTTCTTCATTTTCCTGGCAGATTTCTTTATTTTCTTGGCAAATTTCGGCTCTGAACACATCTGGGAAGAATATTAGTCCTTTCAAATATAAATCTAACCTTGTGAGGAAAGTTAAACAATTAATTTCACTGTGTTCTACAGTTTGGTGTATCCTGCAACAGGTAGATAAACCAAAGTTAGACAAATTGTGAGGGTAAAGCTGCCTACTCAAAGTTTCCTGAAATAAAGGAATGTTAATTTGACCATTATTTTCATATACATCCATCAAAATGAGATTCTATTCTTCAAATTTCTTTAGTATTTTGCAATTTTAAGGAGATCTACCATATCTCAGACTAAAACTTGAAAAATCCAGAAAATCAGACAAATATTTGATGCTTTGGGCTAGATCTTTGCAAAGGTGCAACCAAAACGTCTCAGGTAAGAGATATTTGCAGACATTCAACCGAAATGCTGAAATATTTATGCAATATTTGCAGAAAATCCAAAAATTCGCAGCTCACGCCCAGCCTTCTCGAAAATTGATGTTGTGTTAGAAGCGAGGGGCCTGCATAATGAATGATGACCGAAGCAATGGGGTCTTTTCCAGTTCTGCCCTCCTTCCGTTGATGAAATCCAGAAATTCTCTATTCTGCCCTCCTTCTAGCGCCAATTTATGTTGGTCATGATGTTAGTCATTCGCAAACATAGAATAAAAGTTACACAACAACCTTTACTCATCTTGAAAGATACGATGAATTCAAAGAATTCATGATCCCAAGTCTCCGTTGATTAGGTCTTAATCTACTGACGTTACTCAGTGGTTGATGTGTGTTGCTGTTTTCGATTCAGGGGCCTTACGTGTTTCTGCACTGTTCATCATCATCATCCTCAAATATCCTGCTCCAGATGTTTGCTCTGCATAAGTCTCCAACAATTCTACCTCTGCACTGTAAATTTAGTCAAATAATGTGCATACAGGCTGATATTTGCATGATTTCTACCATTATTTATGATTCTTTGCATGATATTCTCAATACTACATGCATTTAACCAAATATGCTAAGGATCTTCAGTTACCTACGGGATTTCAGCATATTTCACTGTTTCTGCTTGTTATTTATCATGATTTGCAGTTACGGTGATGGATTAATGAAATTAAAAAAAGGAAAAAGGGTTAAAGAATGAGATTCCCAAAACTACTGGACTTAGATCACTGATCCACATACAAGCTCCCATACTTGCAATGAAAAGAAGGAAAACTAGAAATCATACTTCACCAGGACATTCCACAAATCCGCATGATCTAGTGCAAAGCTTCAAAGGAAAGTTGACAACAACATGTAATGAAATGAAAGCGCTTCCAGTTGAACACAACATTCACCAGTACATATCCAGAAATCAACAGAAAGATTACGTAAAATTTACAATTAAGATGTAATCTGGAACTTCATCTTCATTCAGTATGCTCAAGAACAGGTACATTTACAGTGATCTGAAGAAAGAACCTTGACATTTCAACAATTCTATCCTCATTAGTCTCAGTAATCCGATCTCCTAATTGATTCTACAGTAATTGACTCTTTGCGCCAGATGCGTCCGTGTATTCTAATGTATATCCCCCCTTTAATGTCTCAGGCTCTGGCCTTTATATAGAGCAAATGCCAGAAATGGTTACAATGATCCAAGGATCAGGATCCTCCCATAACAATTAGCGGTCCAGATGAAAAGCACATGCTTCGCCAGTTAGCAAATGTACAGCTGGCGCATAATATTCCAGCATCTTCAACTTGATTCAGTCTCCAGCTGGCGAACAGCATATTTGACAATATCCTCCTCATTTCTGGCCCATGTTGACTCCATGCGTAACTTTGTAATTATCAGCTTCAGCAGCATCACATGATTTCAACGCTCAGCTTCAGCAGCATCATGACTTCAATGTTCAGCTTCAGCAGCATCACATGATTTCAACGCTCAGCTTCAGCAGCATCATGACTTCAATGTTCAGCTTCAGCAGCATCATGACCTTCTGCAAGTAAACAGACAAACATTAAGTTCATTATCATCATGATAAACAACAGGAAGTAAAACGTTTTATTAAACATGCCCTCAAAATGCGCAGCTACAGGCAATCGGGCTCCAAATTTCCATCGCTTCATGTTTTTGCCCATTTTCTTGTATATCGGGTTCAAAATATGATGATGATGATCACAAAATAATCAAGGAAATAATCGCCCTCCAACCATCCTCCGAATCCGGCTTTGCATCATCATCATATTTGCATTGGCGTGACTACATATGATCAGGTTGACAATTTTACCTTAGGCCGACAGCAACAGTTATACCTACGCCGAAAATCATGATGATGACCAACTCTATGTCTTGTATCTAGCCGCAGGATATTACGAAATATGATGCTCCTCTTTTCGAACGCTGTGATGAAAAGCACATCAGGATGTTTTGTTTTTGCATATTCGGGAAAGAAAGACCTCATCAGCATCATGATGAAGACAGACAGGAGGACTTGGAAAATGATCCTGCCGCTGAGGAATATCATGATGACGTCATCTTCATCATCAGGCTTCAATAAAATGCAAAGGGATGACGTCACCGTCATGTTTCGTTAAGAGCAGGAGATAAATGGAATATCGTGTCACCTCCCAAGGAAGATGATCAGGTCATGAATGCAATATGACCCTTTTGCGAAGAAGGTAACCTACCAAAAGATCAGGATGATGAACATCATCATCATCATATACGCACTGGGTGATTAAAAAAATGATCCTGCTGAAGGTCCTGATGACATCATCAGGACATCCCGGCCTTGTGTTAATCTTCGAACATGACGTCATCGTCATCATCATATTGGCAAAATGGATCACGCCTTGGAAAATATCCTGCCGAAGGACAAAGGTGATGGTGACGTCATCGTCATCATCATATTTGCAAAAGGTTATACTCGTCGGCAGGATGATATTACGAACTGTTGGGAGAGACGAACAAGATCATGATGATCTTGTTCAACACGACTTAAGAAACGAAAATCACCCTCCGCTTCGAAAGATAAGGTGATCATCATGATCACGCAAAAGGAGGTCAGGAGGATATTAGGAAATGTCGGGTCCTGAAATATCATGATGACGTTGATCACCAAGACTGTCGTGCGCGCGCAAATTATGCAGATGGCAGATTTCTCTAAGTAAGGTGATATTATAATATCAGCATGATATTATAATATCGGGTGATGTTGGAATATCATGATGCTCGCAATGTTTCCAAGGTTACTCGATGGGTAAAACACACTAGCACTTAAGATTGACGTCCGGATGTTTCGGGACTGCATGATTTTTATCAGGTGATAGAGTAAGATCATGATGATGACCTCTGGCGATACAAAAGACCGCCTGACGGGAACAACCTACTACGACTTAAACTTGACGTCCGGATGCTTCGGGACTCAGGATATTATCGGGGGGCTTTTCAAATATCATGATGATGATGTTCATTATACAGCAATTATCAGGTTTGACCAAAACTTTGACTGCTCATAACTCCCTCATATGGACGAATTTTCGGGTGATGTAAAAGGCAAACCTGCATGGAATTTCAAGCTCTTTCTAAACATGAGGTCATAGAGACAAAATATGAACTTTGACAAACTAACCTCATGATGATGACCTACCTCATCCTGACCTTCATGATGATGATGCACCTGACTTATTTTTACCAAACCGCCAGAAACAGACAACACAAGCCAAAACAAAAGTTGGGTCCCTGTTTTGCCAAGTCAAAATGGGGCGTGTTGTGTAACCACACAACAGGTGATAAGATGCATCATCTTGACTAACCAAAACAAAGACTTACATTATGATACAAATGACTTACATGACCTTGTTTCAGGCTAGAAAATAATGTTTGAGGAATTGTCCATTAACTGGTAATGGGACATCCTCATCGGTTAGAGTCTTAAGTCTGTAGGTACTATCTCCTAGGATTTCTAAAATTTGAAAAGGACTATCCAAAGTTTGTCAAATTTACCATGGTCACCTTTCTTTTCATGTGCTTTATCCCATGCTAAGACTAGATCTAAAATCCTAAAATCCTTAATTCTAGCTCCTGTGTCAAACCAGCGCTTGACAATAGCTTGATGTTTAGCAAATTGATCAATTGCTCTATTTCTTTTTTCTTCTAGATGCATGAGCTGAAGTAACCTAACTTCTTGTTTGTTATCTATGCCTAGATACTCTTGTGCAAATTGTAATGTGGGAATCTTCAAGTTAACAGGGAGGATAGGATCCACCCCATACAATAACTAATAAGGAGAATTTCCTAATGTAGCCTTCATCCTAGTTCTATCCACCCATAAGGCATACTTTAATAGGGTATTCCACTCCCTAGGGTTCTTCTCTATCAATTTCTTTATGATATTCAATAAGTTCTTATTTGTTGACTCTACTAGGCCATTCCCTTGAGGATAATAGTTCGAAGAGAATTTTAAAATGATTCCATGATCAAAAGCCCAACTAGATAGTCTCAATGATGCAAAGGCAGGTCCATTGTCACACACCAAAGCATAAGGAACCCCGTACCTAGTTACTATGTTGCTCTCTAAGAACTTGATCACATCATCAGCATTGCATGTCTTGCTTCTGATAGCTTTAGTCCACCTAGTGCAATAATCAGTGATAGTCAAGACGTACCTATTGCCTAAAGATGATGGTGGATTGATGGGTCCAATGTAATCCATGCCCCATTGAGCAAATGGGAGCATCTCCATCACTGGCTGTAGGGGTTGAGCAGCATATCTCTCTCTATTGGCTACAACCTGACATGTATGACAACACTTAATATGTTCAGCAGTGTCCTTAAAGATAGTAGGCCAATAATTTCCTACTCTTAGGATAGCATGAGCAGTAGCTAGATGTGATCCATGTGCAGTTCCAAACTTATCATGTAACTCTACTAACACTTTATCTGCTTCTTTCCTTTCTAGGCATCTGAGATATACTCCTTTATAGTTCCTTTTGAAAATGACTCCTCCTTTTATCATATATTTTTGTGATCTTATCTTCAAAGCTCTCCTCTTGAGGCCTGCAATTTTGATGGGCATCTCCTAGTAATCAAAACATGTCTGATGTCTGAATACAATTCTTCAGTTTCTCTAGTGTTTACCACATATTGTTGGCTCATGATATTAGGATCAATTTCTGATATCCTTTGGCTTAAGGCTTGTCCTCTTACTAACTTCATGGGTGTTATATCCATATCATATTCTTAGAGGACTGTTATCCATTTATCCCTCTTCTCACCAGGCTCATTTTGCATTAGGAGCATTTTCACTACTGCATCTGGTACTACAACAATTATTTTACTTCTGAAAATGTAATGTCTAAAATTCTTGACTGCTCGGACTAAAGCAAGAGCTTGTCTCTCAACATCCATGTATCTAAGCTTTGTATCCTTGAATGGGCAGCTCATAAAAGCTATAGGCTTTTCTTCTTTAGCCTCATTTCTTTGTGTTAATACTGCTACAGATGTATGTTCTGAAGAAAATGAATAAATGTAGAAATCTCTTGTATAATCTAGACTGATTACCACAGGGGCATCATATATGGCTTTCTTGATGTCCTCAAAAGCTACTCTGGCCTCAGGAGTCCATTCAATTTTGGCATCCTTCTTGAACATTGCATTTAGTGGCCTGACAATCTCTACAAAGCCAGTAATGAATTTCCTAACAAAATTTATCTTAACAAAGTATGATTTAAGTTCTTTCTTGCTTCCAAGGAGTTGCAGCTTCATAATTGATTCTACTCTTGTAGGTTCAATAATGATTCCATTCTCTATTATCAGATGACCTAGTAACTTACCTATAGTTACTATGAATATGCACTTCTTGGGATTCAATGATATACCATATACACTTTTTAAGCACCTTCCTGAGGTCTTTTATATGATCACCTCTCTGCTTGGAGAAGACTATCAAGTCATCCATATAAATGACTATGTATTTACCAATCAAGCCTCTAAAAGCTATATCCATTGCATGTTGAAAGGTAGCACCAGCATTTATCAACCCAAAAGGCATGCACCTATAAGAAAATATACCCCACTTAGTGGTGAATGCAGTTTTCAACCTATCTATTTTATCTACCATCACCTAGTTATAACCTAAGAAACCATCCAAGAATGACATCATCTGTGCACCATTTACTATTTACAAGACCTCATCCAATGAAGGTAAAGGATAGTTATCAATTTTAGAAGCTCTGTTTAGATTTCTAAAGTCTACACACAACCTGATATCACCATTTTTCTTTCTTACAGGGACTAAGTTGGCCACCCATGTTGAATGTCTCATTGGAAATATGATTTTAGCATTTAGCAACTTCTTCACTTCTTCAAAAATGATGGGTTCTAACAAGGCATTGACAGGCCTTTGTTTTTATCTAAAAGGTTTGGCATCAGGCTTCAATGATATAGTATGGGTGATGATTCAAGTGTCATAAGTTTTCAACTCATCATAGGTCCAAGAGATAACATGGATATAATCTTTAAGTGCTTGAGTTCTCCCTGCCATTTCTTCTTTTGTATAAACTTTACCAACTAGGACGTTCCTATTTTCCTTATCCTGCCCTATACTGATTGATGAGTATTCTCCTCCATCAGTCTTTGGGGGATCTTTCTATTTTAGCATATTATGCAAATCAAATGCTCTTTCTAACTCTATCATCCCTTTGGGTATCTTGTTACTAGGCAGATCTATGATCTCTTATTCCCATGTATGATCTTCTACATTTCTTTCATCTATGATCTGTTTGTCAAACACATCTCTATTTGATATAAAATCCAAAATGTGCTGGTCATCATCAAATACTTGAAGATTGGTAATATTATATGGTACGGAGGGTACTAATATTAACTCAACTAAAAAACCTCTTTAGACCCGATATGGATAATGGTTCTAAAGTACTTGTAGCTTGAGCCAAGGCATCTGCTCTGTGATTCATTTCTCTAGGCACATGGGTGATGTTGAATGCATCAAAGTCTTCTATCAAATCCCATACCCTATGTCTGTAATTGGACAACCTTTTGTAATTGTAAGAGTATATGCCTCTTACTTGTCTTACCACCAATTCTGAGTCTCCATAGACATGCAAAATCTTTACTTTTTTCTTGAGTGCAAACAATAGCCCATGAATTAAAGCTTCATACTCTGTCACATTATTTGTGCATGGGAATTGTAATGTATATGTTGCTAAATGAGATTTTCCAACTAGATCAATAAGATCTATTCCTATTCCAGCTCCTTGTTTTGACTTAGATCCATCAAACCGAAGGATCCATGGCTTATCTTTAGGTAAAGGCCTATCAAGACCTTCTCTTTTCTTTTTAGCTCTGGCAGTTGTACCACTTGATATCCATTCCATTTTTGGTGACTCATTCCTTTCTACTTTCATTTTCTCTAACTCATGTAGAACTGATGAACCTTTATGCCTTTTATCTGTAATGCCATGAACATCAGTATCTATTTGTACTTTAACATTTTTCTCTTCATCATTAAGCGTGCCTCTTCTATCAGGTAGTTGACCCTTTGAATAAAGTGTCTCTTGCTTTTTTAAAATGTGCAAGCATAATGAGCAAGTAGTCTCTGAATGTGGTGCTTCATGCAATCTACACCATTGCTTTTTTAAAGTGTCATGCTGTGGTAGTTGACAGATGCTCTTACGACACTTAAGATTGTCATAGAATATGTCATAGCACTGCTCAAACTCCCCCTATACCATTAGCAGGTTGTCAATCCTTGTAGCCCTTCTTTGAAGGACAGTCGCTCATAACTTTTGAGATAGTTCACTAAATAAAACTATGAGAACATATTTGGATACCCATTAAGATATTTTAAAACATCTCAAGAAATCACCATTGGTCATTTTGAAAAGAATGCCTCAAATCAGGACTATCACCATGCTAAATAGGCCTAATAGGCTTTGCATGCACAGGATCTTATTGCTTCTATAACCTCCGGCTTCAAACTCTTCCAACCAACACTTGGGATATATTCTCTCTAACCTGTCCAAGCTATTAACAACACAAAAAATCCATTTTTTTTCAATGATATGAGTACAACCCTAAGGCTTACCTTCTTGACTGTCCTAAACTCAATTTTCTAGACTGTGACACAGTCAAAAGCATCCAAGATCCATAGACATACACTTCTCCTGAATCTTCAAGCATCATTAGGGATTGACAACATTTAAAACATCCCCTTCCACACCCTTCTAGGGTTTATAAACTTTAATGGAACACAAAATAGTTTCCTAACCAGTCATGACTATGACTATCAAACTTAGTCTTCACATGACAGAATAGCTCTAGGGTGCCTTCAAATCCAATGTAAACATTGATCATCTATTCTAGACGTTAGTCTTTAGAAACTAAAGTTCATTTCACATCATCTTATTCATGCATCGACTTATTGTTGCAAGTATAAGGTTAACCAGTGTTGTCATTGATGTCAACATACTCATATTGCATTGGTAAGAAGGTTTGGATGAGCTATGTGCTGAGGATATTGAGAAAATTAGTCTCAATCAGGAATAGTGAAGAACAGTGATAAGAAGGCAAATGTACTCAATAGGTTGAGGATCAGAGGATATGGATTAAAGGGTTTGTATATATGAGTCTTGAGATGATCCAGTTAAGATTTCAGAGGTCCACATGAAGATATGAAAAAGTTGTGATCAGTCAAGTAGAACCGGTTCCGGGAGATGCTCCGGAGAGACAGAGTGTTACAAAAAGGTCCGGTGAGATCCGGAGGTGCATTGTCAGACTCTACGGATTGGCAAGAGTGTTTGGGATGTCCTTGTGATGTTTCATCTCGGTTTGTACATAGTTTGGAGGTCTGAAAGAACCTGTTTCAGTTTGACAGTCGCGACAGACTATGTTCTTGAGGTTTTGGATGAAGAGGAGAAGAGATTCTAGTGAGTAGAGGAAGTGCGGATGTACCTAGTCATTCAGGCAAGCTTGTGAAGGTTCTTGGATCATGTTGAGGTTGTGTTGTTGGTCTGCATTAGTGTTAGAGCCTGGAATTGAAGATATTCTTCTAGATGAAGATATTCTTATTCAGACTGGCCGACCGGATGAGTTATTCATCTTGTGAATGCTCTTGTGGATGATTGCCGACTTAGATGATTGTTCCTATGTCGATGCCTTGTATAAATAAAGGTTTGTGAGTTCATTTCAAAGTGTGTTGAAGAGTGGATGAGTGTGATATAGTGAAAGAAGTGAAGGGCAGAGCAGAAGTATCTTGGGCCTAAATGGAACTGATCTAGACATGGTAAAGATGTCAATCTCTAGTTCAAGTTTGTGATTCTTATCACTTTGTAGACAGTGTGTCTCTTGTAGGCAGTGTGCCTCTTTGTGAGCAGTGTGCTCTTGGGTAGTGAGCCCTAATTGGCATGTGCCATTCATTTTTCTTATTCTTCTAACAGAGAATAATCCTTGGGTTAATCACCCTGTGGTTTTTCCATGAACCAGGTTTTCCACGTCAAAATCTTGGTGTCCAATGCATTGATGTTTATCTACTCCCATGTTTGTGCATTATGCTTTCATGTATGGTTAACTGATATGCTATTAACTAACAAAGAAGAATCAAGTGTTTGAAGTAGAATCAAGTTTTTTTACAACTGATTCACCCCCCCTCTCAATTGTGTGCCCTAGATCTAACAATTGGTATCAGAGCCAAGTTCCTCTGAAAGGAGCTTAACCACTTGAGGAGATCCAAGATGTCATCATACAAGAAGGACAATCCAAAGTTTGATGGAACCAACTTCTTTCTCTGGAAAGGCTGCATGAAATGTCACTTGGAGTGTATGGGAAAAGCATACTTGTCCATGGTCACAAAAGCATATGTTCCTCCATAGGGTGGTCCGACAACACTAAATGAAATCATAGATGCTGAAAACAATCTACGGACCAAAGAGGCTCTTCTAAGTGCATTGACTGACTCAGAACTCTCAAATGTTATTGACCTACCAACTGCATATGAGATCTGGGTTAAACTGGAACTTCTGCATGAAGGAGATGAGTTTGTTAAGAGTGCAAGGTTGCAAAGTCTTAAAGGGAAATTTGAAAGATTGAAGATGAGAGATGATGAAAATATCACTACTTTTATGCCAAGAGTAAATGAGCTGGTGTGTGGAATCAGGAATGCTGGTGGAGTTCTAGATGAAAATGAGATTGTTTGCAAAATTCTCAGATCCCTTCCTGTTGCCTACAAGATCAAGGTTGCTGCCATTGATGAATTCAGAGCCCATGTAACTGTCACAAGAGAGCAATTGGTTGGCAAACTGGTTGCATTTGAAATGACCGAATTTGGAGATGATCCTCCCAAGACTGAATCTGCATTCAAAGCTACTGCCTATGTGAAAGGCAAACAAAGATTTGATCCGGGAGAAAACTCTTCAAGGAAACTATCATGGTATGATCAAGCTAGGAAAGACATGGAAGAGGAAGAAGCAAAAACAACTCATCTTGAAGCTCTCATTGCAAAGAGATTACCAAGAGGATCTGGTAAGTATGAAGGAAAGTTACCTTTTAAGTGCTTCAACTGCAATAAGATTGGTCATTTTGCTTCAAGATGTCCAGAAAGATCTGCAAGGTCAAACTCTAACAAACAAAGGTTCCAAAAGAACTATTATTATGTTCATGAAGAAGCTTATAATGAAGGAGTAACAAATGATGAATCAGAGATAGGAGACAAATCCAAAAATGAATGGGTGTTTATTGCCATCAAGGAAGAAGAACCAATATCCTCTGAATCTGTCAATCATAAGGTTGTAGAAAGAGCTTTGGCTACCCAAGTTGAAGAAAAGGATGATTGGATTATTGATAGTGGATGCTCTCACCACATGATAGGTGACAAGAACAAGTTCTTAGATTTGGAAAGGTATGAAAGAGGAATGGTAAAGTTTGGTGACAATTCTACAGGTAGAATTAGAGGTAGGGGAACTATTTCTTTTGATGGAAAGAGCAAAACTAGTAATGTACTATATGTTGAAGGATTGAAGCACAATCTTCTCAGTGTTGGATAGTTAGTAGACAAAGGTTATGATCTCCGGTTCAAAAATGGAAGATGCAGGATCTTTGAAAGCTCTGGAACTGAGATTGCATCCGATACTCAAACAAAAGGTAATATCTTCCATCTAGTTGGTTCAAATAAAAGTTGTCTATTTGTTCAAATTGATCAGAGTTGGTTATGGTATAGAAGGATGTGTCATGTAAATTTTGATAACATCATCAAGATAAGCAATATTCAGGCTGTAAGAGATCTTCCAAAATTGGTGAAACCTACGAATAGTTTGTGCAAAGAATGTCAGCTAGGTAAACAGAGCAGAGTCTCCTTCAAAAGCAAAGATCAGTCCTCTACCGGATTATTAGAATTAGTTCATACTGATCTATGTGGTCCGACAAGAATCAAGAGTATGTAAGGTGATAGATATTTCATGTTACTGATTAATAATCATTCCCGGATGATGTGGGTTACCTTTCTGAAAGAGAAATCAGAAGCCTTTGAGAAGTTCAAAATATTCAAAGCTATGGTAGAGAATCAAACTAGATTGAAATTGAAGTGTCTAAGGTCTGATAGAGGTGGTGAATTCACATCCGGTGAATTCATAGACTTTTGTGAGAAGCATGGCATAAAGAGACAGTTGTCTGCTCCTAGGACTCCACAGCAGAATGGAGTAGTTGAGAGAAAGAACCGAACCATCCAGGAAGCTTCTAGGGCAATGATGATGGAAGCAAATGTTCCTCAGATGTTTTGGAGAGAAGCTGTCAGCACTGCAGTCTACACTCTCAACCAAGTTCAAATCAGAAGTAATACCAATAAGACTCCTTATGAACTTTGGATTGGTATAACTCCTACTGTGAGATATTTCAGAGTATTTAGTGGCAAGTGTTACATCAAAAAAGATGAATATCTAGGAAAGTTTGATGCTAGAAGTGATGAAGGAATTTTCTTGGGTTACTCCACTCAAAGCAAAGCATACCGGTGTTACAATAAGAGATTGAAAAAGATGATAGAAAGTACAAATGTGAAGGTTTATGAAGGAATTGAGAAGCCCTTAAGGTTTTATGAATATGATGAAGATGACCAAGATGATGTTCTGGTTCAAGGAACTTAATCCCTTCCTGAAAGTCAGATTCAGACTGATCCAGTAAATCAGGAAGAAGAGGTTTGTTTGAATGAACCTGATCAAGAAACAACAGTGCAAGAGACTCCCAAAGTTCCAAGGTATGTAACTCTAAATCACTCTGAAGATCAGATCATAGGTGACAAAAGCAAAGGGGTACAAACAAGGAGGAGAATTGCTCAAAATTCAAATGAATACTGTCTAATTTTAAAGATTGAACCTGTTGACATTTCTTCTGAATCAGCATTAGGGTTTGCCACTTCTAATGCACAGGCAGATTCAGGCCAACTGAATACAGGAGGTTGCGTGAGCTCCTCCCCTTCACTTCTGGTTCTGCCGCACCAAGGGGGGTATCCCTATAACTTAAGATGTAACCTTGACTGGCTCAAAGATAGAAAGATCTGACTTGACAACAGCAGGCAGAATGCTCTCATGTATGGACCAAGATCTGTATGATAGATCACAAGGCTGGCAACATTCTTGGACATGATGTCTGGTTGGGTATGAGAGCATGCAGGGGGTTCCTAATCCTACTCCTACAACTAACAGGTGGAGGTATGAAGTGTTTTGATATGAATTTGGATGCAAAGCTGGACATGGTGTATAACACAAGAACACAGCATGATTGGTGCCTATCCAGGGCCTGGAGTCAATAGACATACACCTGTGAATGATAGCATAAACAGCTAAAACTGGATTTCAGGGGGATACACATGATATCTGCCCTACAGATATCTCCCAATATAGAGTGTTGAGCTATCTCTACTTATGGTATCCCTACTGCAGTATACCCTTCCCAATGTTCAACCTGAAAATAGTTTAATCTGCCCCTTGAGCAGAGGTTAAAAGATCAGACATTCAACATAGGAATTCTATGCTCTAGAATCTAGACATAAGCAAACATCCAGATCCAGAAGAAGGATACATGCAATACTGGAGACAGAATTAACACAACACATGCTAAGATAGCATTACTCATACAAGATCAACCATGAAATCAGTGGATTCATGCCAAGTCCTACAACAGGAGATACATAAACTCACAAGATCAAGCTGTACAGAGCAACCAGATCAGCTGGTTTTGGATTACAGAGCCAAAAATCTACAACTTTCAACAACCTTGAATGATCAACACCATCTGCATCATATAGCAGGAGGGCGTATTCAGCATTGACTACCAGGTTGACCAAAACTCCCGCCAGATATACCGTACCATAGAAATGGCGCTCAAACTTGAATGCAGCAGGTAGGGGAGGAGACAGGAAGATTTTTCGAGCCTTGCGCCGCCGCCTAGGGATTCAGATCTTCAATCAGGTACAACATTCGTCCACGCCATCGCCCATACCTCTGCAACAATCGCCATTGATGGCGCACCAACCCGCGGCCTTGGGAAGAACATCAAACAGACAGTCGCAACCGCTTCCCGCCGAGATTCATCATCATGATGTTTCAAAAATGCAGGATACAATTATCCCACATGCACCCCGCAGCAACCTCATTAACACTTTTTATACTAGGTCATGAGCATATATCATGTCGGCGCTTTTGCTCCTGACGACACTAGTATAGGACTTCATCATCATCATCGTCCAGCAGCATGATATCCTGTTGTTCGAAATATCACCCTGACGTCATCATGATATTTGAAACATAACCTTCATGATAATCGGCACAACCTGATCCTTCGGAGGAACGTCCTCCTGCTGAGCTTATACCAAAAGTCTGGCCGATGAACATCCTGATGACGTCATCATCATATCCTGCTGACGTCATCATCATATCTGCCTACTGCGCACCTCCTCATATCCGGATGACGTCATCATCATGTTTGCAAATATCAGGAGGTCTCTTCAAGATGATCAATGTTAGAAATACGACCCCCCGGACCTTGATGACGTCATCATCATATTAACATCATCATGATATTCGGAAGACAACCGGATATTTGGAAATATCCTCCTGATGTGAAAATATCAGGTTGCACTGTAGCTCCTCTGTAAGATCGGGGCGAAAACTGAATATGATGATGCTGCTTGAAAAGATCACCCCCAGTAGATAATGCGCGAAGCCAGCAGGCGGATATCTCCCTGATATCAGCATCATCATGATGCTCGAGCAAACATATATCCGGGTGATATGAAAATATCACCCCTTCCTTCGGAATATCATGATGCAGTTAGGCAGAAAGAAAAATATCACCCTGATATACGGATGACGTCAGCATCATCAGGATGAGAAACAAAGAACAAGAAGTGATACAACATCATCAGGATGATATTGACTAAGATCATCCTGACGTTCAAAATATGATGACCCTAGTGAATATCGGGTCGCACTTAAAACTCTTCAACATCATCATCAGGATGATCATAACCAAGATCACCCGATGATAGAAATATCACCCCGGCGAAATATCATGAAGGCAGAAAATATGATGACCACCGCAAGCAGCAGGATGACAACTGAAAAATGATGATGATGACGACCCTTAAGATAAAACAAGTTAGGTCGAGCAACTCAAAGAATAAGCAACATCATCATCATGCCTGCGCAAGGTGATAAATGGAAGATCATCGGAGACTTTGAAGAATCACCCTCGCAAGCAGATAAGGGCGCACTGTAGCTCGTCAGCATCATCATGATAAAAACCAAACATCACCCCACAGTTGAAATATAATGATGACGATGAGAAACCGGTCGACGGAGAACATGATGATGATGACCATCATCGAAACAAACATGATGACGATGACCTCCTCCTCAAGAAATATGATGCTGCAGTTGAAAAATGCTGAGGAGGTCCAACACTTAGAAAAAAAAATGGGCAAGAAGATAAAGGCTTCAAATGAAGAAACCTCCTGATCATGACAAATCAACCCCTGGTCAAAATGAGTGTCAACAGTGGCTCTGTCTGGGGACGTGCAGGTGAAAACCTGCAGCGAGAACCCCAGATCTCTGGGATGCAGACCAGTCCCTTATCCATTGGGCACAGAGTCAAATACTGCACTGACCTGCATCACCCAACACACTTGATGGCCTAAGGCCACCAAGAAAAGAAAAACATGTATCTCCCTTTGTCAAATATCTTGTTTTCATCTGCATGCACTGGGTCAAGCTTGGAGATACTACAAAGATCCACCCACAAACAAATCTTGTCATCTGCATATTCAACCCTCTGATTTGGCTTGTCATTACCACCCTTGTGTAGATAACCCTCAGCATCATGTGGCATGTGGGTGCAGAATGTATCAAACAATGCATGTTCATATGGCATATAGCACTTATCACCTATATCATCATCATGCATTGCAACATGATCTCCTAGCTGGACTGCAAATAGGAAACACTCAGAGTCCATCACAAAACTAGGAAGATCAGGGCTCATTGTATTATATGCTGGCTCATCAAAAGAAAAGCTTTCAAAATCACAATTGTGTACATCATGTACACAACCATCTGGTACACCAGGCTGGAAAAGATCAGGCTCTGGCATCTCTTTCAAATCAGGCACACTTTCACAGTCACTTACCTGATGTATGTTGTTTCCTCTTTCATCAGGATGAGAAACAGAATCCAAGCCAAAAATAGTATCTAGATCCTCACCATACTCAGACAGATCCTCATCACCATATGTGTCATAAATGGGTGACCCAGGTGCATCAGTTTCATCATAGTATGCCATTTGTTCATGGGCAGCAGAGCACACCTCTTCATCATCAATGGATTCACTCTGTGGAGGAGTATCAGCCTGTGTGTCATAAGCAAAACAGCCATCAACTGAAAAACAATCATGCTCTGAACTAGCACTTATTTCAATTTCTGACTGCTCTTCATGATCTCCATGTGTTTGAAAGATAGGCAATGGGTCACACATAGGACTGCTTCTCTGTTTGCTTATATCTTCTCTGTCTTGAGTACAATACTCACAATTTTCTCCACAGGTCCATTCTAAAAATTGCTCATTGCTGTCCACAACCTCATTATTGTTTTCATGGTCAGCTGCCTCATCATTGCAATGGGAATCCTCATTAGTCCTTTCACTGGCATCCTCAACTGGTAAACAATCCAGTTGAGCAGTATTGTTAGCATTATGTTCAAACACAGCAGTCTCAACCTCTATGCTTTTATTTTCATTTTTATCTGCACATGATGCCATAATCATTTGGTCATTTGCAGCCTCATAACCATTATTCACACCAAGGCCTGGGGACAGGGGTTTCAGCAGGTACACATTTCTGGTTTTTTCTATCTTTTCTATGAACCTGTATGCCATTTGCATACTTGTCACCTTGAAATCCCTCAGTATTGCACTAAAGCCCTCCTCAAAAGCTTCAAAGAATATGCCAACACAGGCTGAAATATCAGGTCTGAAACTTTCAGGGACATGTGAAAGGGCTACTGCAAACCTATGACTGAAATCAACACATGGCTCTTCATCTTGTTTTCTGATTCTCATCAATTCTGCAACAAGATCAGCCGGTTCTTTTGCAAATTCTTCTTTGAAACAGTCAGCAAGTTCATCCCAACAGGCAAAGGATCTCTTTGGAAAGCTCAAATACCAGTCTTTTGCTTTTGCATCAAAGGACCTAACAAGAAACCTCATCCACATATCCTCATCTCTGAATGAATATTTTCCCATAAAACTTTGAAAATTTTGGATATGTGCATTCCCATCACATACATTGTGACCACTAAATCTAGGCATCTGACAGTATATCCTAGCAGGCATAGTTTCTACTTTATAATCCACCCATGACAAATCCAGTTGGTCATACAAAGGATCAAAAGGGCTGACAGGAGGTTTAGCTTTCTGACAGGCAGACACAACAGGGTTACTGCTTCTTAACTGGGCCTGCTCAGCCTCTAAGAGTATCAACCTATTTCTTATCTCTTCAATCCCTTTATCTAACATTTCACCACTGAGTGTGGGATAACTCATACTTGGATTCATAAAAATCTTACTCTTAGACATCCTTTGTCTGTCTAAGACCTAAGGCTTCCCCTGGCATCTAACCTATGCAATGAAACAGCAAATATAAAGGAGAAGGAACAAGGTACCTTTTCTCATACAGATGCAGGAATATGTACAACACATTTTTGTCACATCACATACATCCATCTTTCACGTGCATTGGGATCTTTTTGCAGAGTCGCCACCTCTCCAGAGAGGATAAAATTTACAGCAGCTGAAAGCTACTTCTCCAGGTTCATTCCACCAGCAGAGCAAAACTTCACCAGAGACTGCGGGATATCACTTTACATTAACTTCCCCAGCGGAGTCACCAATTTGTTGGTGACTCGGATGGGCCACAAGCATATCATTTTTTAGTCCATCCCCAGCGGAGTCGCCATTTTGTTGACATTTCTTCTGAATCAGCATTAGGGTTTGCCACTTCTAATGCATAGGCAGATTCAGGCCAACTGAATACAGGAGGTTGCGTGAGCTCCTCCCCTTCACTTCTGGTTCTGCCGCACCAAGGGGGGTATCCCTATAACTTAAGATGTAACCTTGACTGGCTCAAAGATAGAAAGATCTGACTTGACAACAGCAGGCAGAATGCTCTCATGTATGGACCAAGATCTGTATGATAGATCACAAGGCTGGCAACATTCTTGGACATGATGTCTGGTTAGGTATGAGAGCATGCAGGGGGTTCCTAATCCTACTCCTACAACTAACAGGTGGAGGTATGAAGTGTTTTGATATGAATTTGGATGCAAAGCTGGACATGGTGTATAACACAAGAACACAGCATGATTGGTGCCTATCCAGGGCCTGGAGTCAATAGACATACACCTGTGAATGATCAGCATAAACAGCTAAAACTGGATTTCAGGGGGATACACATGATATCTGCCCTACAGATATCTCCCAATATAGAGTGTTGAGCTATCTCTACTTATGGTATCCCTACTGCAGTATACCCTTCCCAATGTTCAACCTGAAAACAGTTTAATCTGCCCCTTGAGCAGAGGTTAAAAGATCAGACATTCAACATAGGAATTCTATGCTCTAGAATCTAGACATAAGCAAACATCCAGATCCAGAAGAAGGATACATGCAATACTGGAGACAGAATTAACACAACACATGCTAAGATAGCATTACTCATACAAGATCAACCATGAAATCAGTGGATTCATGCCAAGTCCTACAACAGGAGATACATAAACTCACAAGATCAAGCTGTACAGAGCAACCAGATCAGCTGGTTTTGGATTACAGAGCCAAAAATCTACAACTTTCAACAACCTCGAATGATCAACACCATCTGCATCATATAGCAGGAGGGCGTATTCAGCATTGACTACCAGGTTGACCAAAACTCCCGCCAGATATACCGTACCATAGAAATGGCGCTCAAACTTGAATGCAGCAGGTAGGGGAGGAGACAGGAAGATTTTTCGAGCCTTGCGCCGCCGCCTAGGGATTCAGATCTTCAATCAGGTACAACATTCGTCCACGCCATCGCCCATACCTCTGCAACAATCGCCATTGATGGCGCACCAACCCGCGGCCTCGGGAAGAACATCAAACAGACAGTCACAACCGCTTCCCGCCGAGATTCATCATCATGATGTTTCGAAAATGCAGGATACAATTATCCCACATGCACCCCGCAGCAACCTCATTAACACTTTTTATACTAGGTCATGAGCATATATCATGTCGGCGCTTTTGCTCCTGACGACACTAGTATAGGACTTCATCATCATCATCGTCCAGCAGCATGATATCCTGTTGTTCGAAATATCACCCTGACGTCATCATGATATTTGAAACATAACCTTCATGATAATCGGCACAACCTGATCCTTCGGAGGAACGTCCTCCTGCTGAGCTTATACCAAAAGTCTGGCCGATGAACATCCTGATGACGTCATCATCATATCCTGCTGACATCATCATCATATCTGCCTACTGCGCACCTCCTCATATCCGGATGACGTCATCATCATGTTTGCAAATATCAGGAGGTCTCTTCAAGATGATCAATGTTAGAAATACGACCCCCCGGACCTTGATGACGTCATCATCATATTAACATCATCATGATATTCGGAAGACAACCGGATATTTGGAAATATCCTCCTGATGTGAAAATATCAGGTTGCACTGTAGCTCCTCTGTAAGATCGGGGCGAAAACTGAATATGATGATGCTGCTTGAAAAGATCACCCCCAGTAGATAATGCGCGAAGCCAGCAGGTGGATATCTCCCTGATATCAGCATCATCATGATGCTCGAGCAAACATATATCCGGGTGATATGAAAATATCACCCCTTCCTTCGGAATATCATGATGCAGTTAGGCAGAAAGAAAAATATCACCCTGATATACGGATGACGTCAGCATCATCAGGATGAGAAACAAAGAACAAGAAGTGATACAACATCATCAGGATGATATTGACTAAGATCATCCTGACGTTCAAAATATGATGACCCTAGTGAATATCGGGTCGCACTTAAAACTCTTCAACATCATCATCAGGATGATCATAACCAAGATCACCCGATGATAGAAATATCACCCCGGCGAAATATCATGAAGGCAGAAAATATGATGACCACCGCAAGCAGCAGGATGACAACTGAAAAATGATGATGATGACGACCCTTAAGATAAAACAAGTTAGGTCGAGCAACTCAAAGAATAAGCAACATCATCATCATGCCTGCGCAAGGTGATAAATGGAAGATCACCAGAGACTTTGAAGAATCACCCTCGCAAGCAGATAAGGGCGCACTGTAGCTCGTCAGCATCATCATGATAAAAACCAAACATCACCCCACAGTTGAAATATAATGATGACGATGAGAAACCGGTCGACGGAGAACATGATGATGATGACCATCATCGAAACAAACATGATGACGATGACCTCCTCCTCAAGAAATATGATGCTGCAGTTGAAAAATGCTGAGGAGGTCCAACACTTAGAAAAAAAAATGGGCAAGAAGATAAAGGCTTCAAATGAAGAAACCTCCTGATCATGACAAATCAACCCCTGGTCAAAATGAGTGTCAACAGAACCTAAGACAATAAATGAAGCTTGCAATGATGAAAACTAGACCAAAGCAATGGAGGAAGAGTTGATGCAAATTGAGAAAAATCACACTTGGGATCTTGTTCCCAGACCTAGAAACAAGAATGTGATTGGAACCAAATGGGTCTTCCAGAACAAACTAAATGAGGTTGGTGAAGTAATCAGAAACAAAGCCAGATTGGTCTGCAAAGGCTACTCTCAAATAGAAGGAATTGACTTTGAAGAAACCTTTGCTCTGGTAGCAAGAATTGAAGTAGTCAGATTATTTCTTGCATATGCTGCCTTCAAAGACATTAAGGTATATCAGATGGATGTCAAGTCTGCCTTCCTAAATGGCGATTTGGAAGAAGAAGTATACATTAAACAACCAGATGGATTTCAATTGTCTGATCATGATGATATGGTCTACAAGTTGAAGAAAGCACTGTGTGGATTGAAGCAAGCCCCAAGAGCACGGTATGAAAGGTTGGATAAGCATCTTGTGCAGATTGGTTTCAACAAAGGTACTGCTGACAGTAATCTATATTTCCAAATAGATAATGAAAACATCCTGATTGTTGAAGTATTTGTTGATGATATCATTTTTGGAGGAAGAGATAGTTTGTGTAAAACCTTTGCAAATCAAATGAAAAGTGAGTTTGAAATGTCAATGCTTGGTGAAATGAATTTCTTCTTGGGTCTGCAAATTACTCAGACAAAGAAAGGTATCTTTATATCTCAGACCAAATATGTGAAAGAATTGCTGAGGAAATTTGGAATGGAAGATTCAAAGCCAATGAACACTCCTATGGCAACCGGATGTAAGTTGAGTAAAGATGATGACTCTCCTAAGACAGATTAGACCAAGTACAGATCAATGATTGGAGGATAATTGTATCTCACTCAGACTAGACTAGATATAATGCAGGCTGTTAGTCTTGTGGCAAGATTTCAGGCTGACCCTAGAGAATCTCATGTTATGGCAATCAAGAGGATTTTTAGATATCTAAAGGGGACAGTTGAGTATGGCCTATGGTATCCTAAAGATCAGGATTTCTCTCTTCATGCATATACAGATGTAGATTGGGCAAGAGATGTGGATGACCGGAAGACCACCAGTGGTGGAGCATTCTTCTTGGGAAAGAGATTGGTTTCTTGGGTAAGCAAGAAACAAGAGGCAATATCTATGTCTACAACTGAAGCAGAATATATTGCAGCAATAGGCAGTTGCACTCAAATCTTATGGATGAAGCAGATGTTAAGAGACATGAAAGTAGAATATGAGGAGCCTATCATAATTTTCTGTGATAATTCAAGTGCAATAAATATTTCCAAGAATCTGGTATTGCATTCTAAGACCAAGCATATATCTATTAAATTTCACTTTTTGAGAGAACAAGTAAACAAGGGTGAAGTCAGATTGGAGTATGTGCCCTCCAAGGATCAGCTTGCAGATATTTTTACTAAACCTCTTCCCAAAGACTCTTTTGAGTGTCTCCAGGAGAAATTAGGGGTCATGGCCCCTCCGGTGATGAACTAGGTGTTGGTTTTTCTTCTGAATCAGCATTAGGATTTGCCACTTCTAATGCACAGGCAGATTTAGCCAACTGAATACAAGAGGTTGCGTGAGCTCCTCCCCTTCACTTCTGGTTCTGTCGCACCAAGGGGGGTGTCCCTATTTGATAAAAGTATAACCTTGACTAGCTCAATGACAGAAGGATTTAACTTGACAGCAATAGGCAGAATACTCTCATGTATGGACCAAGATTTGTGTAACAAATCACAAGGTTGGCAACATTCTTGGACATGATGTCTGGTTGGGTATGAGAGCATGCAGGGATCCTAATCCTACTCCTACAACTAACAGGTGGAAGGATGAAATGGTTTGATTTGATTTTTGGATGTAAAGCTGGACATGGTATATAACCTCAACACAGAGCTAGATTGGTGCCTATCCAGGGCTTGGAGTCGGTAGACATACACCTGTGAATGATTAGCATGAACAACTAAAACTGGATTTTAGGGGGATATACATGATATATGCCTTACCGATATCTCCCAATACAGAGTATTAAGCTGTCTATACTTATGGCATCCCTATTGCAGTATACCCTTCCCAATATTCAATCTGAAAATAGTTTAATCTACCCCTTGAGCAGAAGTTAAAAGATTAAATATTCAACACAGGAACTCTATGTTCTAGAATCTCAGACATTCCTTGAATGCCTGGACTCAGAAGAAAGATACATGCAAAACTGGAGACAGAATTAGCATAACACATGCAAACATAGCATTATTCATATAAAATTGACCATGAAATCAGTGGATTCATGCACAAACATACAACAGGAGATACATAAACTCACAAGTTTTGCTATACAGAGCAACCAAAACCAGTTGTATCTTATTACAGAGCCAAAATGTCCAGTTTTCAACAACCAAAATAATGGTAACACAGTCTACTTATATCAGCCAGAAAGTGTACCACAGTAATTAATTACAAGGCTTTTACAAAAATCTGCCAGATACAGATCGTTCAAAGGAATGGCGCTCAGAATTTATTGCTGCAGAGACAGAAAGTAGACAATGGTGGCCTCGAGCCCTGTGCCACCATCTGGAAGTCCTCATGCCAAAAATTGGGTACATGACTGTTCAACAACTCGCCCATGCCCCTGCTACAGTCGCCATTGATGGCTCAACCACCCGCGGCTGCTTGAAAACCGTCGCAACACATCAAAAAAGAAATTCCCGCCAAAGCGCGTTCTATCGCAGTTTCAAA
The DNA here is from genome assembly GCA_027924645.1 of Cunninghamia lanceolata. NCBI lineage: Eukaryota > Viridiplantae > Streptophyta > Pinopsida > Cupressales > Cupressaceae > Cunninghamia > Cunninghamia lanceolata. The sequence goes on along the minus strand of BSBN01000628.1, from coordinate 5,167,891 downwards.
TTATACAAGGAGATTAGTCCCACATTGGTGCCGCGGAGACAACTTTGTCATTTTAAAAACACGGCCGCATGTATAACAAATGTCGAGCACTTTTTCCACGCTCGATGCATAAGCCTTTGTCCAAAGCCTATCACCAAGACCTGAGCCATTGGCACAGTCCCAAATCCTTCTGCCGATCTATCAAGTCTCGCCGACGACACCTCCCGAAAGCCTACAACTTCCATATCGGCCAGAGAAGAACCATCGGCCAACTCCACAAAACTCATCCTAACATCAATAGTCTGGCCAATGACCACAAACTACACTCTGCACCCCCGTCGGTGTGACTCCCTCCATCGGAGCATCCAAAAATCCTATGGCCGACCTCAATAGTCACGCCAACCGTTTCACTACAAACACGCCCGTCGCCAAGACATAGACCATCAGCGTAACAGAAAAGATGCTCACCGATAACACAACTCACACTAATGGACCCTGGCCTCCTCCTTCCATCGGTGTGACATACACCATCGGGCAAGTCAAAAACTCTTCGGCCAATCGCACAAAGTCACACCGATGCTCATTCCAAATCCCTCCATCGGCAATATCAATACTATTGGCCAAACCCAAAGCTCCCCAGCCGATGGACCAAACTCTCACTGATGAAGTCTCCACGTTCCTCGCCTGTCAGCCAGACCAAAACAATCGGAGCACTCAAGAAATCTTTTGCCGATGAGGCCGATCACTTCGATAAGACCAAAAACGTAAAGCGTTGAATTGTTGAACTGTTGAACCACGAACTGGTTCAACCTGATGGTTAAACTGAGAAGTTCAATGCCGAACGGAGCACTTCAAAAAGAACATTCACCGAACACAAACACAAAGCCTCGAACCATTGAACCCCGAACCAAAAGGGTTCAACACTAGGGTTCAACGCGATGGTTCAATCATAATCTAAGCACTCAAAAAGAAGTTTCGCCGATAGAGAAAGTCATAGTGATGAACAAGGAAACTTAGGGCCCAAAAAGAAAAAAACCCTCCAACATTTGCGCTCAGATCTAGACTAAAATTAGTGCCAACACTGGCTCTGTCTGGGGACGTGCAGGTGCAAAACTGCAGCGAGGACCTTAGAATCTCTGGTTTCACAGATTGGGCCATATCTATTGGGCAACAGAGTCAATCATTGCACCAACCTGCACAAAAACTATATTTTTAGTCATCACTTGGGTGGCCCCGGGTAGCCAAAAAGGAAGAACCAAAATTTTTTTCTGCCAAATGCCTGATTCCAAACTGAAAGATCCCAATCCCAACTGAAAAGATTGGCATAGTTTGCCCATAAGGTCATTTGCTCAATTAGATATTCCACCACCTTTGATAGCTTGCCACTTGTAGTACTGCCTCTGTCACTCTGCATTTCAAAATCAAACATGCAACCATACATGCTAAAAAATCCTTCAGCATTAAGCAACATATGCATGTTATACTCTTCAGATGGTACATCATACTGCTCTTGGCAGTCTTCATCATTTATCTGGCTACTGTACACCATCAAGCACTCATCCAGCTGATCCAAAAACTCAAAATATTCAGAAAAAATGAGACCCCCAATATCTACTGATATTGAAAACAAATCTTGATCCACACACCCAATGTTGCACATATCTAAACCAGGTGATGATGAACATCCATCATTCACAGTTTACAAATCCATAGTATCTTCACAAGAACTGAAGATATCTGATTCATATGCCCCCCACTCACAAACTGATGTAACACCAAGGTCAACAGTCTGCTTATATTCATCATCATCCTCAAAAAGAGGATTAATCCTACACCACTGAAAGTCAAGATTCACAGCATCAAAGGCATCTGTAGACTCATCATAAATGGGATTAACACTCACCGCAAAGGCCTCTGCTTCTTCTTCGTGATACTCCAATTCTTCTTTAGTACTATCAGATCCAGAGTCATAAGAAGAACAAACCTGATCCATGAATTGATCATGGATATCATTTCTATCAACTAATTGCCCCATATACAAGATTTCTGTTGTTTCAATGCATTATGAAGTTGAGCTATCTGCATCATTCTCCATCCCTCTAATACTTCCTGATGAAACTGATACTGACTGGTGATCCACATGATCACAACCTTGCACAACTGGATCATTTAAACATGATGGCTCTTTGATAAGGGCTGGTATGTAAATATTACTTGAAAAACCATTGTTTTCAACTTCATTTGTTGGGCAAAACAAGACATCCTCCTTTATAACAGAAACATCATCAACTTGAAATGATGCAAAAACTAGGACAACAAGGGTGTGAATACTTTGACATTCATTGTCAACTCCTGAATTAAATCTTTCATTAACATCGGGGGCTGCAGGACAACAAAATTTTCTAGAAAAATAACCCTTTTGTATTCCATACCTCCAATTGTTTTCAATATCTATTGCAAACTGATGTGCCTGATGCAATGTGGTGGGCTCCTTGTCTCTTAATCTGTAACTCATTTTCTTATCAAAAGCTCCCAAATAGACAACTAAGCACAGTGCATCATTAGGTCTCATGCATTCTGGATGGTGCAGGAGCACCCGCACATAATCAGGATATAGGTCCGCATGATGACGTACATGATCAGGATATAGGATAATTATCAGCATGATGACAGGGCAGTAGGCTATTTTTAGTATGTTTGACTTTATCTTGTAATAAGGTCCATTGGACCGATGCTATGTAATAGTTCAGCCTAGGAGTATGTGTAGGCAGTTAGAGATCGGGATAAGGTATCTGAGTTGTCCTCTCTCCCAGCCGCTTGGAAGCTCCCAGCCGCTGGGAAGTGAAGTTGGTAGTACTCGAAGGATTTGTTATATATACCTTCGATCTGTTAGGGTTTAGAGACAGTTCATATTGAGATTGATATTGATGTTGCTAGATGTACTGGTGTTGAGTTGAGATTCAGGAGAGCAGTTCAGACATTGTGAAGCTGTATTCAGGACATTGAATTTCAATTGAATAAGATCTCATCTTTTGCAGTATTTGAGTTGATCAGTTGTATCTGTGTTGATTTCCTTTTCTGTTTGCAAGTTAATGGGCACTTTCAACCCTTCCACCGGTTGATCCTGCAAATCGGTGGAATGGTCCTGTATCATAGTTTAGTTTGCATTTGTGTTTTCTGTTTATGCATTGTATTGTTCAGGAGATCAGTTAGGAGCATGCTGTGAATCAGCCTAGCATCCTCATGTGCTAGGTCTAGAAGATAAGTTGTTAGATTTTGGTTTGAAGGTGATCCGGCCCGGTCGTCACATGATCTTTGTGAAATAGAGTGGTTCGGAGTGCTTACATGCAGTGGAAGGATACACAGGAGTCTGCATGTGCATTTCCAGTCGGAACGAGCCGCATCATCATCTGCGAATCCATCGCCATCAGGATCGGGTCATGAAGTTGTTGAAGTTTGCATGTTGCAGGTGCATCATGATGTTTTGAGTTGGATATATACTCAGTGTATATATCACAGTCAGGATCATCTCTCGGAGAAGTTCATTATCCGCATATCGCTAACGGATGCGGGTGTGAAAGTTAAGTTTTTTTGGCTAAGTGTTGAAGAGTTCATCAGGATGATGTGTGACGTCATCGTCATCAGGATATGACGTCATCGTCATCAGGATATTAAGAAATCCCTCAATGCGAGTTTATCCTGTTGTCATTAAGTGGTAAGGTATCGGCGTAGGCAGGAAGTTGTATTAGCATCATCAGGAGGTTTCGAGGAACCGGATGTTTAATATCATGATGCTGTTGCTTGTATCGTCGGACAGTGGAGCATCGAAGGCAAGTTGTTAAAGTGCAACGTCATCAGGATATTTGGAGCAACCGGATATTTGGATATCCTGCTGACGAAGGTGATATTGAATATCATGATGATGCCGCTTGTATTTGGCACCCGATGAACAGTGCAACCAGAGGATGTTTGCGCCCGTTGATTATCATGATGATGATGATAGGCGACAGACGGAGGAGGTAAATAGTAGTCGACAGGAGGATATTTGCGATCATCTGAAATATGATGATGCTGTTGAAATGTGATGATGTTGTTGGTGTTGTTAGGAAATATGATGATGATGTTCAGCCGATAGAGAATTTTATCATGCTGTTTGTATTGTTGGCAGCTCCTTCCTGTTAGGTTAGCCTCCGTTGCGTCCCACTCTGCATCACTGGAATTCTATTCAATGCCCTCATAAATTTGAGGTTAAAGGCTGGGATCAACTCACCTTCTTCAATATGGATGTACATAAAATTACTAATAACTGCATATTTAGAGATTCTTTCACCATATTGTACTAGAAATGCAGATTTAAAACCATGCCAAGAGCTGACAGCATGAGCTGGAAGGTAGGAAAACTAGTCCCTTGCATCTTCATCTAGAGATTGAACAAATAATCTCATAACCACATCCTCATGGTCAATCTCAAAGTCATCTATCACATTCATAAACTGCTGCAAGTGTCTCTCAGCTGATTCATCCTTTATACCATTAAATTTAGGCAAAAAAATTCTGATTTTAGGTGGAAGAGCATTTGGATAGCCACAAATGCCACTGAAATTCATGGGCTTATATCTGTCTATGTTGAAACTTCTTTTATTACATTGTTGGGACTGTCTACTATACATTTTTGCACTTGACACTTCACAAGGGTGCATAGGCTCATAATACATCCTTTATGTTTTTGCAACCCTCCTCTCTACTCAAATTTTCTACAAACAATGACTTTAGGCACTCAAAATTTAGACTATTTTTTCAAACTTTCCTAAAGTCCTTTAAATGAGTCTTTTTAGCAACATTGCATGCCCTTTGAAATATAGAATAAGTTCTAATAAAAGCATGCAAGCTCTGCTTTCACCAATGTTTCCCTTTTAACCAGTGCTATCTCACCAAATAGGGAGTCTGTCAAACAATATGAAATACCTGGATATGTTGCAGGAGTTGCAAATTCTTCTCTGACTAATTTTGTTCTTTTATCAAGTTCTTTGATGTAGAGTCACCACCTCCTTGAAGAAGAATGAGCTTCAAACAAGCTGAAGCTGCAAATTGATTTCTTTCTTTCTGGGTCATCCACTAGCAGAGTCACATATACAACCTTTTTCTCTGCTGCAACAAACACATCCAGGCCTAATTCTTCAATCTCGTAGACTCAAACTTTCATGGATATGACATTGATCTCCCCAGCAGAGTCGCCATTTTGTTGGTTTTTCTTCTGAATCAGCATTAGGGTTTGCCACTTCTAATGCACAGGTAGATTCAGCCAACTAAATACAGGAGGTTGTGTGAGCTCCTCCCCTTCACTTCTAGTTCTACCGCACCAAGGGGGGTGTCCCTATTTGATAAAAGTATAACCTTGACTAGCTCAATGACAGAAGGATTTAACTTGACAGCAACAGGCAGAATACTCTCATGTATGGACCAAGATTTGTGTAACAAATCACAAGGTTGGCAATATTCTTGGACATGATGTCTGGTTGGGTATGAGAGCATGCAGGGATCCTAATCCTACTCCTACAACTAACAGGTGGAAGAATGAAATGGTTTGATTTGATTTTTGGATGCAAAACTGGACATGGTATATAACCTCAACACAGAGCTAGATTGGTGCCTATCCAGGGCTTGGAGTCGGTAGACATACACCTGTGAATGATCAGCATGAACAACTAAAACTGGATTTTAGGAGGATATACATGATATCTACCTTACAGATATCTCCCAATACAGAGTGTTAAGCTGTCTATACTTATGGCATCCCTATTGCAGTATACCCTTCCCAATATTCAATCTGAAAACAGTTTAATCTACCCCTTGAGCAGAAGTTAAAAGATTAAACATTCAACATAGGAATTCTATGTTCTAGAATCTCAGACATTCCTTGAATGCCTGGACTCAGAAGAAAGATACATGCAAAACTGGAGATAGAATCAGCATAACACATGCAAACATAGCATTATTCATATAAAATTGACCATGAAATTAGTGGATTCATGCACAAACATACAACAGGAGATACATAAACTCGCAAGTTTTGCTATACAGAGCAACCAAAACTAGTTGTATCTTATTACAGAGCCAAAATGTCTAGTTTTCAACAACCAAAACAATGGTAACACAGTCTGCTTATATCAGCCAGAAAGTGTACCACAACAATTAATTACAAGGCTTTTACAAAAATCCTCCAAATATAGATCCTTCAAAGGAATGGCGCTCAGAATTTATTGCTGCAGAGACAGAAAGTAGACAATGGTGGCCTCGAGCCCTGTGCCACCATCTGGAAGTCCTCATGCCAAAAATCAGGTACATGACTATTCAAAAACTCGCCCATGCCCCTGCTACAATCACCATTGATGGCTCAACCACCCGCGGCCAATTGAAAACCGTCACAACACTTCAAAAAAGAAATTCCCGCCAAAGCACGTTCTATCGCAATTTTAAATTATACAGGGAGATTAGTCCCACATGGTGCCGCGGAGACAACTTTGTCATTTTAAAAACACAGCCGCATGTATAACAAATGTCGAGCGCTTTTGCCACACTCGACGCATAAGCCTTTGTCCAAAGCCTATCGCCAAGACCCGAGCCATCGGCACACTCCCAAATCCTTCTGTCGATCTATCAAGTCTCACCGACGACACCTCCTGAAAGCCTACAACTTCCATATCGGCCAGAGAAGAACCATCGGCCAACTCCACAAAACTCATCCCGACATCAATAGTCTGGCCGATGACCACAAACTACACTCTGCATCCCTGTCGGCGTGACTCCCTCCATCGGAGCATCCAAAAATCCTATGGCCGACCTCAATAGTCACGCCGACCATTTCACTACAAACACGCCCGTCACCAAGACATAGACTATCGGCGTAACATAAAAGATGCTCACCGACAACACAACTAACACCGATGGACCCTGGCCTCCTCCTTCCGTCGGTGTGACATACACCATCGAGCAAGTCAAAAACTCTTCGGCCAATCGCACAAAGTCACACCGATGCTCGTTCCAAATCCCTCCATCAGTGATATCAATACTATCGGCCAAACCCAAAGCTCCCCAGCCGATGGACAAAACTCTCACCGATGAATTCTCCACATTCCTCGCCTGTCGGCCAGACCAAAACAATCGAAGCACTCAAGAAATCTTTCGCCGATGAGGCCGATCACTCCGATAAGACCAAAAACGTAAAGCGCTGAACTGTTGAACCATTGAACCATGAACTGGTTCAACCTGATGGTTCAACCGAGAAGTTCAATGCCGAACAGAGCACTTCAAAAAGAACATTCACTGAACACAAACACAAAGCCTCGAATCGTTGAACCCCGAACCAAAAGGGTTCAACACTAGGGTTCAATGCGATGGTTCAATCATAATCTAAGAACTCAAAAACAAGTTTCGCCGATAGAGAAAGTCACAGCAATGAACAAGGAAACTTAGGGCCCAAAAAGAAAAAACCCTCCAACATCTGCGCTCAGATCCAGACCAAAATTAGTGCCAACACTAGGATGCATTGATGTGCATCAGTCCGGTGGATATCATAGTCATATCTTGTGATCTAGATTGATGATGGGGAGCTGCTAGTAAGGGGGAGCAGCTGGTATGATTCTGATGTGTTACAAGTGCAAGTATGAGCCCTTTGCCATTGATGTCAAAGGAGGAGAGAAGACATGTGAAAAACAAGTGGTTGATGATCAAAGGGGGAGCAGTAAAGGAAGAGAAGAAATGTGAAGAGTTGTTGCTGATAGGGGGAGCTGTGACAGAAAAGAGAAGTTCTTTTCTTGATGGTTTTTCACATCATATGTTGCCATAAATGACAAAGGGGGAGATTGTTGCAAGTATGAGGTTTACCAGTGTTGTCATTGATGTCAACATACTCATATTGCATTGGTAAGAAGGTTTGGATGAGCTATGTGCTGAGGATATTGAGAAAATTATTCTCAATTAGGAACAGTGAAGAACAGTGATAAGAAGAAGGCAAATGTACTCAATAGGTTGAGGATAAGAGGATGTGGATTAAAGGGTTTGTATATATGAGTCTTGAGATAATCTAGTTAAGATTTCAGAGGTCCGCATGAAGATATGAAAAAGTTGTGATCGGTCAAGTAGAACTAGTTCTGGGAGATGCTTCAGAGAGACAGAGTGTTACAAAAAGGTCTGGTGAGATCCAGAGGTGCATTGTCAGACTCTACGGATTGGAAGGAGTGTTTGGGATGTCCTTGTGATGTTTCATCTCAGTTTGTACATAGTTTGGAGGTCTGGAAGAACCTGTTTCAGTTTGACAGTCACGACAGACCGTGTTCTTGAAGTTCCGGATGAAGAGGAGAAGAGATTCCAGTGAGTAGAGGAAGTGTGGATGTACCTGGTCATTCAGGCAAGCTTGTGAAGGTTCTTGGATCATGTTGAGGTTGTGTTGTCGGTCTGCATTAGTGTTAGAGCCCAAAATTGAAGATATTCTTATTCAAACTGGCTGAATAGATGAGTTATTCATCTTGCAAATGCTCTTGTGGATGATTGCCGACTTGCGAATGCCTTGTGGATGATTTTTGACTTAGATGATTGTTCCTAAGTTGATGCCTTGTATAAATAAAGGTTTGTGAGTTCATTTCAAAGTGTGTTGAAGAGTGGATGAGTGTGATATAGCGAAAGAAGCGAAGGGCAGAGCAGAAGTATCTTGGGCTTAAATGGAACTGATCCAGACATGGTAAAGATGTCAATCTCCAGTTCAAGATTGTGGTTCTTATCACTTTGTAGATAGTGTGTCTCTTGTAGGCAATGTACCTCTTTGTGAGCAGTGTGCTCGGGCAGTGAGCCCTAATTGGCATGTGCCATTCATTTTTCTTATTCTTCTAATAGAGAATAATCCTTGGATTAATCACCTCATGGTTTTTCCCTTAACCAGGTTTTCCACGTCAAAATCTTGGTGTCCAATGCGTTGATGTTTATCTGCTCTTGTGTTTGTGCATTATGCTTTCATGTATAGTTAACTGATATGCTATTAACTAACAAAGAAGAATCAAGTGTTTGAAGTAGAAGCAAGTTTTTGTACAACTGGTTCACCCCCCCCGCCTCGCAGTTGTGTGCCATAGATCTAACACTTATCATAACACAAAATATCCAAGAAACTTCAATAAACTGCTCACTATTTACCCTAAGACAGGGTATTGACAGTTTTCAACAAAATACCAATATCTTCTTCAAAACTGCACTAAAATACATGAAACAAAAAGGGAAATGGAGGGTGATTGATAGAACTATCACTTACAACCAACGTGGCACTAGTCCTTGCCCATATAGGGCCGTACAGTATCAGAAAATAGTAATTTCTGTAGAAATGCCTAAAAAATAGCCTTATTTATTGATCCAATTCTTGAATTCAATCACCCACAAATTTACAAAGGTATAAAAGGCCTTTTAAAGGCAATAAAACATGTCACTTTAGTTTCTCACTGTCTTGGAGTGAATCAAGAGCCAAATGACTCTTCACCTTCCAAGTTTGCATCTTCTTTCCAATTTTACATGACAACCTTTACATGGTTTGCAATATTTTGCATATTTGAAACTCCTATTGACCTAAACACATAAAAATGACTTGATGGACCTCAATACAATATTGAATCATATAAAATTGAATCAAACTCCAAAAATTGGTCTATGAAAACATCAGTTTACCAAGGTGCTCCTGCACCATACAACCAACCAACAAAATTTCCAAGTCCCTTGGAAATGTAGCTGCAACAAAAGTCTTTTTCCTATGTCTTTATCTTCAATCTTCTCAGCTTTAGGCTTCAAATCTTCTCATTCATAGAAAGGTGACCAACCAACCAACAAAATCTGAACTACCATCATCTTTAGAGCTTCTTCAGGCTCCTTCTACTCCCATAAGTGGAGTACTCTTCAGGGTGCAACATCAAGTGCTTCTTCAGTCAGGTATCCATCTCTCTCACTACTTCACAAGAAACCAACTCACCAAACCATTCATCTCACCCAATAGCAGATCCTGGTGATGCACCTACCACTTTCTTCTTAGTGGTTTCTCTATGCACCCTTATCCAACCTAATCTCCATTAGAGAATGGTCATGACAGACCTCATCATGTCTACCCACACACACAACCTCAGAAAACATCCTTCTGCAACTAGATGGACCAAGCACTTGCAACCAAACAACTTAGCAACAAAATAATGGTCACCAACACAATCTTTCTTCAGTTCTTCATCTCAGAAATCAAATACATAACATCTCCTCCCAGAGCTTTTGCTAGCTCTGATACCAATCTGATGCAGAGGAAAAGAGAACAACTCAACTTCATACTGGCATATTGTAAACAATGTGATACAATCACTTAGATGTTTCAAGTTTCACAAAAACTTCTCAAGACAAGGATCTCCACAAAGGCACCATTAGGAGTTTCTAACTCTTCTGACCCAAAAAAGACTTCACAAGGCCTTCTCATATCTTAGGAATATCAATTTAATAGAAACAAAACACATATCTAGGTCTGCACTACTCAAACTCCCCCTATACCATTAGCAGGTTGTCAATCCTTGTAGCCCTTCTTTGAAGGACAGTCACTCATAACTTTTGAGATAGTTCACCAAATAAAACTATGAGAACATATTTGGATACCCATTAAGATGTTTTAAAACATATCAAGAAATCACCATTTTGAAAATAATGCCTCAAATCAGGACTGTCACCATGCTAAATAGGCCCAATAGGCTTTGCATGCATAGGGTCTTATTGCTTCTATAACCTCCGGCTTCAAACTTTCCCAACCAACACTTGGGATATATTCTCTCTAACCTTCCCAAGCTATTAACAACACAAAAAATCCATTTTTTCAACGATATGAGTACAACCCTAAGGCTTAACTTCTTGACTGTCCTGAACTCAGTTTTCTGGACTATGACACAGTCAAAAGCATCCAAGATCCATAGACATACACTTCTCCTGAATCTTCAAGCATCATTAGGGATTGACAACATTTAAAACATCCCCTTCCACACCCTTCTAGGGTTTATAAACTTTAATGGAACACAAAATAGTTTCCTAACCAATCATGACTGTGACTGTCAAACTTAGTCTTCACATGATAGAACAGCTCTAGGGTGCCTTCAAATCCAATGTAAACATTGATCATCTATTCTAGACGTTAGTCTTTAGAAACTAAAGTTCATTTCACATCATCTTATTCATGCATGGACTTATCACCACACAAAATATCCAAGAAACTTCAATAAACTACTCACTGTTTACCCTAAGACAGGGTATTGATAGTTTTCAACAAAATAGCAATATCTTCTTCAAAACTGCACTAAAATACATGAAACAAAAAGGGAAATGGAGGTTGATTTATAGAACTATCACTTACAACCAACTTGGCACCAGTCTTTGCCCGTACAGGGCCATATAGTATCAGAAAACAACAATTTCTGTAGACATGCCTAAAAAATAGTCTTCTTTATTGATCCAATTCTTGAATTCAATCACCCACGAATTTACAAAGGTATACAAGGCCTTTTAAAGGCAATAAAACATGTCACTTTAGTTTCTCACTGTCTTGGAGTGAACCAAGAGCCAAATGACTCTTCACCTTCCAAGTTTGCATCTTCTTTCCAATTTTACATGACAACCTTTACATGGTTTGCAATATTTTGCATATTTGAAACTCCTATTGACCTAAACACATAAAAATGACTTGATGGACCTCAATACAATATTGAATCATATAAAATTGAATCAAACTCCAAGAATTGGTCTATGAAAACATCAGTTTACCAAGGTGCTCCTGCACCAAATGCTCCTACCACAAAGTGGAATGCCTATCTCCTCATGTGAGGACAAAATTACAAGTTGTCATATTCCATGTAGGATTGACACATCACCGTACCACATCCCACAATATGACAATATAGAATTTACAAATATTTACAACATAGGCAATTAAATAACAAATGCAAACATTAAAAATGTAAGGAATTACCAAGGTTGAGACACCTTAATACCCAACAATCACCCCTGGGCTCTTGATGATCATCTTCCTTATTTTGAGTATCTTGGGACTGTGTATCAGGCCCTGCCCTCAATGGTGAATTTTCTTTTCTTATTTCTTCCTCATGCACATTCTCATGAGGGGACTTCTATTAAGGTGCCTCTTGCTGAGGGATTGCTTCCAGAGGTAGAGGATTCTATGGAGTATGCATACCTTGATCTTGTACCTCCTTATGTAAACTCTCTTCAAGAGTTTCTTGAGCCTTTTCCCTTTTCTCATCTTGTGGCACATTGGTCTCTTGAGAAGACTGTGTATTTGGGCCTTGGGAATCACTCGGATTGCCTTTAGTCACCTTTTTTATTTCTTTGTGCTGACCTGCACCTTGTGCCAAAATATGTTCTTCATCTTTTGATGTATTAACTTCTCCCAAGTTTAACTCTTTCTCACCTGATTGTTCTTCTAATCTTGGATTTTCACCTTGATCACTTCTTTCATCATGTGGTGAAGAAAGGCCTTGGTCTTGATCAGGGTCCTTATCTTTATTTTGATCACCCCTGTTCTGAAGTTGTGCCCCTAACTTTTCTTGTTCTGTGGGTGCATTACCCTAATCTCTGTTTTGATTGGGTGTCATATCACCAGCTTCTATATGCATTGTATTCTCGTCCTTTTCAGGCTCCAAAGGTTGATCATTGTCTTTATTCAGGTTCATATCACCTTGATAAGCTAAATCTATCACTGCAGGAATAGTAACCTGCTCTATCAGATTGGTCAGCCCTATCTATTGGGCTACCTCTTCAGGATTACCCTGCTCCATTTCATCCATTCTACCTTCTATTTGACTAGTCACCTTCTGGGCCAATGGGGTCCCATGAGGGGTCATCCTAGTATTAGCTACTAAGGTCTCCATATGTTGAGTAGCCACATCTTGAACTACTTCATCATCTAACAACTCAACAGTGTTATCAAGTGCAAAGGGGGACTCCTTACCACCCATATGCATTTCCTTTTATTTTTTCTTTTCCATCTTCTCAGTCTTAAAATGAATAATGTCAGGAATGAGGACCTCACGATGTAGCTCCCTCATAAAAGTCAAACCACCTGCACCCCTTAATATGAAAGGGCCAGTGCTAACATTTTCCTTCATTGTTGTCCTTTACTTCTTTGGTGGAGGTGTTGTTGATGATGGTTAGTCATAACAACATGCATAAAAATTTGCACAACAAACCTTTATTATCTTGTAAAGTACAATCAGCTTGAGGTAAGTTGATGACTCCAAGTCTCCGTTGATTAGGTCATGATTGTTTGACATTACTCAAAGGTTGATGTGACATGTTGTTTTCCATTTCAAGGGGTCTTATGTTCACCTAGGTGATCAGTATTGCACTGTATTCTATAAATTCACTCCACAGAGAGGTCAATTCTACTCTATTTCCAAAGATTACTATGATATTTGTAAGTTTGATTAATTCTTCTGATCATTGATCATTATGAATTCATACATTCTTGTACACTGCATATTTATTTAAATGATGTATCTGTAAGTGGATATTTAAGTATTACTCATGGATATCTATCTGTATTTACATGATATTTATCAATTTGACATGCTTTCATTCAAAATATGCTCTGTATTTTTCAATTGCCTATGGGATATTTGCATATTTCATGTTTATTTGCTTTTGATTGTGTGTTATTTACAATTGAGATGATCTGTAATGAAATTCAAAGAAATTTAAAAGAATACTTCTAATTTTAGTGAACCTTTAGTTATTGAATCACATACACACAAGATCCATTCATGGAGAGAAGAAATCAAACGATAAGTCACCAGGTTGTTCCACAGCTAGGTATGGTTGATGCTAACTTCAGAGGAACAAGGAATGAAAACAATATATGCAGAATAAAAAGCACTCCAAGGGACATAGCTAATCAATGCATATATCTAGATTTCAATCACAGATTACTCAAGATTTACAATGATTTGTAATCAAAATAGCTTCTCTTTCATTAAGTATGCAAAACATGTATATTCACAATAACTTTGAAATAAGTCCTGAATTCTTCAGCAATTAGATTTCAATTAAGTTTCGAATGAATAAAAGATTGCACCCCTGCACCTTTTATAGAATAAGGTGAGGAGGCAGTTACAGTTGACCAACGGTCAAGATTTATCAATTTAGATCAATGGTTGACAACTCTCCTATGACTTAGTCAACTTTTCTCTCGTGGACCAGGTTGCCAGCTAGCAACCATCTGCATGACTCACTATTTATAAGTATCCCATGCATATGTTCTCTTAGTGATGCGTCTACCTTTACTCTGCATGTCCTTCATCTTCACTTTCTTCTTGCTCATCATTTTGTTCATCTTCATCAATTTCATCATCACTATCACTCTGATAGACATCCTCTTTCATGTGGACCTTTACAGCTATCCAGATATGTTCATATGCCTCCACTATTCTATCAACCTCCCCCCCGTCCTATATTTTAGCTTTTGCTATTGCATGTTTATGAGATTGGAATTTAGCCTTGAGAGCTTCCAGCATACCTTTCCTGCTGTTTAATGTCTCATTGTATGTCTCTACTTTAACTTTGATTCTCATAATTCTATTCATTACCTCTTCTATCAAGTGGGTGAGAGGGTCATCTGTTACTGGCTTAAAATTATCATGCAGAACCTTAATAGCAAAGTATGTATCTTGATTCTCAAATTTACCTTCTATTTTCCCTTCCAAGACCTCTAGGATTTTTGCTTCATATGTCATCATGCTATGTAGTTTGACACTAATATCCCTGAGTCTGCCATTGCATTTCTTCAAGACATCACACTCAAACCTAATATCTTCATACCATATACTTGTTAGTAGGGCAATATTATTATCTAACACCTTATTACTTATCAAAATCTGTGAATCAATTCTCTTCATCTCACTCAGAGCACTCAAGTCCTTTTCCAATTGAAATGACCATTTTCCTGTATCATTATGCATTTTATCAACCTTCCTCTTTAGGCTACTCAAAAAATTCCAACTTTGCAGAGAGGTTCTCAATACATCTTCAACCCCAGTGAGCGCTGAAAACATCCATTTTTCCATCACCATTGCTTCATGTTTCATAAGGTCCAATTTGGTGACCTCTTCCTGTGATATGATAGTCAATGGGACTGTAGGATCAACTGGAGTATGATCAAGGTTAATTAACCCATTTATGAAAGAATGCAATTGAGCAATTGCTCCTTATGTACTTTATTTTTCTCATTTTCCTTCTTCACCCTTTGGGTTAAAGAATCAATAATATCCTTCCCTTCTTGACCTTCTCGGTCTTCATTGGCAAAAGCCAGATCAACATTTGTGATTTGGAATTCCTCTAGGCTTATTTTGCCTTTTTCTTTTTCAACTGTGGGAAGGGCTATCTATGTGGTTCTTCTACCTGTGGTAGGATCTCTTTTTATGGCAGATGTTAATCTAACCTTCCTCCTTGGTTTCATCATATTCTCAGCAAACAAGGTGGAGACATCAAACTCTTGAACTTCTGACACTTGTTCTGTACATATTTCTTTTTCTAGCCAATGAGGTACATCACCTCCAGATTCTTGATGAACTTTGTTAATATCATGTGTGTCCATCTCCCTAGTATTAGCTTCTATCCTTGGTGAAGAAGGCACCTTCTTAATTTCATCCTCATGTATTTCATCATGAGGGGGATCTTGTTGGAGCTCTTCTTGTTGAGGGGTTGCCTTCTACAAAGGACTATCCTGTGGAATTTCCACATTTTGATCCTGTGCTTCATCTTGTACTCCCTCCTTTGGATTTTAATCTTCTTTATTATCCTTCTCATCCTATGGCATATTGACCTATTGGGAGGC
Source organism: Cunninghamia lanceolata (assembly GCA_027924645.1). Lineage (NCBI taxonomy): Eukaryota > Viridiplantae > Streptophyta > Pinopsida > Cupressales > Cupressaceae > Cunninghamia > Cunninghamia lanceolata. The sequence continues at coordinate 5,152,017 of BSBN01000628.1, read as the reverse complement.
CTCTATGTTTTGCCCTTGAGGATCACCCTGATCATGGGTCATTTCTTGTTCTCCACTTGGTGCATTGATATCTTGTGGCTTGGGGTCTTCCTGACCTGATTTGTCTTCTATTTTTGGGACTTCTCTAAGAAACCCCTCCTGATCCTCTTTCTTCAGAGGCAATGATGAACCTCCCTGAGTCTGAGAAACACCATTGTCTGGTATATCTTGATCACCCTGACTCTTCTGTTGGACTTCTGATATTTTTGGTTCTGTGGGTGTCTCATGATGTTGCTGACCTTGATTAAGAGCAATGCTATCCCTCTCTATATGCTCTGCCACTCTAATCTTCTTAGGTTCCTTAGGTGCACCCTCATCCCGGCTTGGGCTTATATCACCCCTATACATTAAGTCTATGGCTGCAGGAGTAGTAACCTGCTCAACCAAATTGTCCAGCCCTATCTATTGGGCTACCCTTTCCGGGCTACCTTGTTTCATTTCTTTTGTTTGCTTCACTTCTTCCAACACCACCATCTGAGCTAATAAAGTTCCATGAGGAGTCAATCGGGTGTTGGAAATTAGAGTTTCCATTTGTTGAGCGGCCACATCTTGGACCACCTCATCATCAGATAAGTCTACTGTGTCATCTAAGGAGAAAGGAACCGCCTTACTTGTCCTGAGTGCTTCTCTTGTCTACTCTTTTGCTTTCTCAGTTTTGTATTTAATTATGGTGTGAGAGGAACATCATGCCGCAGCTCCTTCCTAAAAAATTCAACACCTGCTCCTCTCAAAATGATGGGGTCAGCATGGATATCTCTCCTCCTGGTCGTCCTTTGTTTCTTAGGTTGTGACATCAGCGGCATCCCCCTCCTCTTCTTGCTAGCAAGTCATCATCTTTAATTGTCCTTTTTCCAAGGCCTCTCCCTCTTCCACCTCATGTTGTAGGATCTGGCCTTCCACCTACATCTCTGTAATTTCAACAGTAGGCTTCAAAATTCTTTTAGTTTTTGATTTTTTTTTAGAGGCTATGTAGATGATGTAGATGCCTAAGCCAATGTAGATGCACCTACAGCTGTAGTGGCAATCCTCTCTATTATCACCCCCTTTGGTTCATCTTCTTCTTTCTTACCCTTAGGGGGGATCCTCTTTTGTTTTTCTATAGGCAATCTTTCCCCATTAGATTTTCTCTTTTAAGTAAGGAAATCATTGTATTCCTCATCAAACACCTCCTGCCTCTTCTTCTTAGTATCAACCGTAAGGGCAACACCCCTTTTCTTCAGTTTGGATATCTCTACATCCACCCAAACCTAGGTTAACTTGATCACCCCATTCATCCAATGATCTAAGGATATATCCTCCTGTTGTGTGAGATCTAGGGCTGATATGGTGTCATTGTACACCTTTTTGTCCGCATATTCATTGGACATGATTTTCCCATCATCCTTACGTAGTTGTGCTGGCACCAGGATACAATCAAAGGTTTTGATATGATTCAAGGGGAGTCTTTGATTTTCCTTCTTCTCACCTCAGCCTCATCATCACAATAGGTCCAAAAGTCCTCTAGATACCTTTGATATATTTGTTTACCTAGTATCTTCTGCATCCTGCCATAAGGATCATATGATCTGGCCAGAGAAAATGGTTGTAGATACATCAGTTTCAACCCCCCGATGACATGCTTTATACTTTCTGAATCTGGGCACATATACTAGCCCATGGATACTAGAAACAAAACCGGAGGTATCTTTAATGCAGAGGTGTCAGGTCTCCAATGGTAATCTAACAAGATCAAAAGATTCAAATAACTTGTAGCTTCAACCAATAAGACTTCATTAGTCTTCCCTTTGCCTTAAACTCCTCCAAAGGGCTCAACTTAGGGTTCCAACTTCTCAGATTAAATATTGCATCTTCTAGGGTCTCAACCTACCCTTACCAACAAGATTCAATAGGTTTCACAAACCAATTTGATTGGTTCTTGACAATTCCACTTGACTAGGCCTAATCCTAGTAGGCCTGTTCAGCAACAAACTTGCACTTTTCTCCAAACTTTCCCAAAGTACTTCCAAAACTATTTACTGATCTGAGTACCCTCTATTGATTTCTTTAACATACTTCAAAATCATATACTATTGTTTTGGACGGAATCTGACTGTCCTAACACCCTGCTGTCTTCCTACAAGGCCTAATTTGCCCACTTTACAAAGGAACCCTATCAAATACTTATCCCCCTCACTCCAAACCTAAAAAAAGTCTTAGGAAAGGATTAAAAATGAAGGATTTTCAAGGTTTCAACCAGTGGTTTGCTCATTTTCATGTTTAAATACAAAACCCCCCTTTCTAGGCCTCAAAACCTAGGGCTTGCTAGATCTCCCACTTCCAATCACTTCCAGACCTCATTCAAAGGTCTAACACCATGTCCTTGACCATATTAACCCTCATCAAACATAAAACCATCACCTTATTAAGGCCGATCTCCTGCTGCTACAACTAAGCCACCATTTCAATGCTCTTTCCACATGCAATCTCTGACTTTCAACGGTGATCACTTGCCCATTTGCACTCCTCCTGCTTTGTCAAGTTAGAAATCATATTATACATATAATCAAGGACCTATTCCATGAGTATCAAGCTCCTACATCCATGGGAAGGTCCTATGAGGCATTGAAACCTCTCAAAATGCACAGGATAGCCTGTTGTTCCTTGTGACAGTCAGATAAACAGCAATGAAACTTCCTACAAAAACCTTCTCAGAGCATGAAATGAAGTCTATTAATGTTAACTGAGGTCCTAATACATTTGCCAACACTCAACAATCAAAAAGATCAACAGCAACAAGAAGGAGGTGTAAGACAAAACTGAATTTTATTGCTATTTGCAGCCTGCCGTACAACTCAAGCTTCCAATATGACTCCTATATGAGTTCTCATGCCTTGGGAAGGCTTATATAACTTTTCCTAACTCCCACAATCAATTCCCAAAGGTTGGAGATGGTTAAACTTCCAAAACCATTCATTTTTTTATTTTCCCGCCCAAATGCATTATTTAAAAATTTGAATATTAAACTTTGTTTTAAGTGACTTTTACTCTACCAAATTATCATGGTTCATCATGGTTGATCTTATTAGGATCATTATTCCTTATTCCTAGCCTTAGACACTTCTAATTGACTCTTATTTGACTCTAGAGGCACTATTGGCCCACTTACATTATTTTTTGGTTCTAGGGTCCTTACTAGGACCCTTAGGACATTTGATTATTACATCATTTTGCCCATTACAATATGCCAAAATTGGTTCTAGGATGTTCCATTTGATTTGGTTTGATCCATGGGCTTCTCCTTTGATCATTTGTGTCTTCTTACTCCACAGTGTTCTCTTAGGTGCTCCTGCACCAATCTTCTTCTGAACCTTATAGGCTTCAACTATTGTAGATACCTGCCTAACAAATTCCATCAAGATGACCCAATCAGTGAGGTATCTTGGCAACATAAGAGGTTGTCCTTCAAACCCCTTGATCCTAATATATGAGAAAGTGGCAAACTGGATAAACCAAGCTCCATGTCGGTAAATAATTTCTTGAGCTTCCATGCTTAGCCTTTTAGTCCTATCCTCCTCCATAGTTTTGACCAGATACATGGAGAATGCATCATTTACCAGTTTGTAGTCTAGGAGGTATGCCTTCTTTTGTAATTATGGATAATGATCCCATATGTGTGCATCATCAACATCACCACCACCCTTACCCATTGTTTTCAAAGCATAAAAAGTTATGTTATATGCACAAGAGTACACCACATATAAAGTAATGTAAAATAAACATGTTTGTCCTCCCAAGCTCCTCATTCCCTCATCCAATGAGTCACTGATGAGCTTAGCCCATAGGGGTCAGTTGTCTGCATATAAGACCATCTGGATGATCCCAAACATCCTGTTCTCAAAATTTCCAGCATGAGGCCTGCCAGTCATCCTGCTTAGCAAAACAATCATTTATTGGTACTCATCATCAAAATCAAACTTATACAAATGCACGGGTAGCTTGGCTGAGGCAGCATATGTACTACTCTTTGATCTCCATTGATTCATCCTCTTCCTTGCATTCTTCTTGTTATTGTTATACTCTATTTCTAGTTTACGTAGGTCCACACTCACTATCTTCTTCCCAACTAGAAAATTGAAAGTGGCGGTAATGCCCTTAACTAAGAAGTCGGCGTATATCCTTCCATGCTTCTCTACCCGCCTAGTTTTAGGGTTGTAATTTTTTGTGCATTCCACTACCAGCTCCGGAGCATCAATAGCATAGGGAAAACTAGCTGCATGCCACATACCTGAGACAAACACCCCATCCAGAATGGGATTATCCTTATCATTGTCTAATCTTGTCGACCATACTACCAGGTCCGTATCCCCTTCGTGTGTATCAGCAATAACTCCATACTTGAACTGCACTCCCTCAGGCTACACAAACATGGGCTTGAGGAACTCTTCCTTAGACCTATTTCTCCTGAGATCTGCCATGGATTCCTGTAATAAACATGATATATTTTACCCTACGGTGTCCATATGCATTCTTAAAACATCATGTATCTCTATTAGGTATACTCTATATATTACTCTTCATTTTACCGTTATACATATTATCACCTAGCCATACCCCGGTAAAAACAAATACTCTACCTGAACTTACGAAAAATGACAATGGGAGATTTTATAGTTACTTACCTAACAATGCTTTCTTTTGGATTAGATGAGTGATTACGGAGAAAGACTATAAATGCTTAAGATCATCTATTCCATTACGTTGAAGGATCCAATCCGTTGACATGTAGCTATTGAGGGTTTGACTTCGGATCTCTGTAATTTCTTGATTTATTGCAAGGTGAATGAAAAATGACCTTTAAATTTCACCTTTAAAATAGATCAATAGGACAGATTAGGGTAAAAATGTGTTCTCCTAATTAAATCTGTTGATCATTTGTAGGGAATCCATATATATCGCCAAGTGTTCAACTTGCATTTGCAATCAACAAGAGTTCATCTACCACATTTAATTGCATTTAATGTTTTAAAAAGGGGGGGTGATCTTTGAAAGATTAGAGGATATCAGAAATATGACCCCTCCAGATAATATGACCCCCTCTCTTTTGCGCGGGATAACTAAGTGCAAAGAATCGGGTGATATGATCAACGTTTGACCATGGTGTATATCGGGTCACGAAACTAAGATCAAGGGTATCTAAAATATGAGCTCCCCTTTTCTTGGACAAGATCAAGGTGACATCATCATGTCATCGACGCCATTTAATTATCATGTTTTAATGACATCATCGTCACACTAAGGAATATGACCGATATTGGATATATACCCCCCCGTGGTTTAGATGGAACAATGATGTCATCATCAGGGTGATTTCTTTCATTCATTGGAATTGGATGACATCACCATCATATTTGACATAGGGTGATATTCGTAAGATGACTGATGTTCAGAATATGACCCTCCGCGGGATATGCGAAGTCCTTCGACAAGTAGATATTGGTTCTTATTAAAATTCAACGTCTGCGCATCGCACACTAAGTGATTATCAGGTGATGATCTATATCTAGGTGATCTTATCAAATATAACTAATGTTAGAAATATGACCCCCCTCCCTACCTAGGATATCAAGTTTGACCAAACTTTGACTCAACATAACTTTCTTCCCTTAGACAATTTTAGGGTGATCTAAAAGACAAACATGCCTAGAATTTTGTGTACTTTCCAACCGTGAAGTTAATAATGGGAATTACTAACCTTGACAACTGACTTCATCATAGTGGAAAATCCACCCTCTTACAAGGTTACATGCATGACTAATTTTACCAAACTGCCCAAAGCAGAAAACAAACAAGCCACAAGCCACAAGCAGCAAGAAAAGTTGGGTCCCTGTTTTGTAAAGGCAAAATGGGGCATGTTGTGTAACCACACAACATGCCACCAAAGAAAATAGCCAAATTCCAATGATTCAAGTGATGTGATCACATTCTAACATAGCGTTTTAACTCTTTCTAAGTATAAGTATTATGATCTTTTTGAATGATAGGATTTTCATCATTGCAACAATGCTAGCAAAGGATCAAGTCTGTGTAAATGATTAATTATCCTCATCTTGAAAGTAAGTTGAAAACATGAGTAACTAATGTTAAGCTACATATTTTGGGAGTGTCCCTCATAGCCAACCTGAATAGAGCCTTGCTTCTAGCAAGCGTCTATAGCCCCAACAAGGATATCTATACAATCCCTCTAAGTAGAGCCCCACTACCAGCAGGTGTCTATAGCCCCGGTAGATTTACTTAGATGGCCTAATTTTATTCCTTTTGGATTTTCAATATTTATTCCTTCTGTTCATATGATGTCATCTTGTAAGCTTAATGTGCAAGGCATGGTCACTTGCTGATTTAGGTTGGAGATTGCATTGGTAGCAAGGGAGTCCCTTTAGATTTTTCACTTAACACCTATACTTATGTGTTCCTCAAACCCAAGGTTGTTAGGTGAGTCATTGTGAAAAATCACTTTAGTTAAGAAAAGGCACCATGATGAAAAGGATATCACATACCTAATCACCGATACTCCTTAAAATGAGTCATAACCTATATAGGAATTTGTCCTCACCACTTGAATCCTAACAATTTTGTTATTTTCTTAGGGTGATAAGCCGCATCATCTTGACTAACCAAAAAAAAACTCAACAAGCAAACAAACAAGAAAAAACAAAATTGTACAAACAACTATACAATATGCACATTATGATACATTTGACCTACATAACACTATTTTAGGCTTGAAAATAGTGCTTAAGGAACTGCCCATTAATTGGTAATGGGACATCCTCACCAGTTAAAGTCTTGAGCCTGTAGGTACTGTCTCCTATGATTTCTAAAATTTGAAAAGGACCTATCCAAAGTTTATCAAATTTACCATGATCCCCTTTTCTTTCATGTGCTTTATCCCACATAAAGACTAAATCTGAAATTCAAAAAGCCTTAACTCTGGCTCTTTTGTCAAACCATTATTTGACAACAGCTTGATGTTTAGCAAATTGATCAATTAATCTACTTCTTTTTTCTTCTAGATGCATTAACTGAAGTAACCTAACTTCTTGTTTGTTGTCTACATCTAGATACTCCTACACAAACTGCAATGTGGGGATCTTTAGGTTAACAGGGAGGATAGGATCCACCCCATATACTAGGTGATAAGGAGAATTTCCTAATGCAGCCTTCATCCTGGTTCTATCTACCCACAATGTGTATTTTAATAAGGTGTTCCACTCTCTTGGGTTTTTCTCTATCAATTTCTTTATGTTGTTCAACAAGTTCTTATTTGTAGACTCTGTTAGTGCATTCCCTTGAGGATAGTAATTTGAAGAAAACTCTAAAATGATTCCATGGTCAAAAGCCCAACTTGATAGTCTTATCGATGCAAATGCAGATCCATTGTCAAATACTAAAGCATAAGGAACTCCATACCTAGTTACTATGTTGCTTTCCAAGAACTTGATCACATCCTTAGCATTACATGTCCTACTACTAACAGCTTTAGTCCACCTGGTGCAATAATCAGTAATAGTCAACACATACCTGTGGCCTGAGGATGATGGAGGATTGATAGGTCCTATGAAATCCATACCCCATTGAGCAAATAGGCGCATCTCCATCACTGGTTGCAAGGGCTGAGCAGCATATCTTTCTCTATTTGCAGCAACCTGACACATATGACAACATTTGATGTGTTCAGCAGTATCTTTAAAAATAGTGGGCCAGTAATACCCTACTCTGAGGATAGCATGAGTAGTAGCTAAGTACAACCCGTGTGCAATTCCAAACTTATCATGTAATTTTGTTAACACCTTATCTGCTTCTTGCCTTTCTAGGCATCTAAGATATATTCCTTCATAATTCTTATTGAAAAGAATTCTTTCTTTTAGCAATTATTTTTGTGATCTTATCTTCAAGGCTCTCCTTTGTGAGGCCTATAACCTTGAAGGACATCTTCCAGTAATTAAGATATGCCTGATATCTGAATACCATTCTCTAGTTTCCATTGTATTTATAACATATTGTTGGCTCATAATGTTAGGATCAATTTCTGATATCATCTATCTCAGGGCTTGTCCTCTTACTAATTTCATGGGTGTTATGTCCATATCATATTCTTGGAGGATGGTTATCCATTTAGCTCTCTTTTCACCTAGTTCACTTTGTATTAAAAGCATCTTTACTTCTACATCTAGTACTGCGGCAATTACCTTCTCAAGATGTAATGTCTAAACTTCTTGACTACTTAGACCAGAGCAAGTGCCTATCTTTTGACATTCATATATCTAAGTTTTGTATCCCTAAAAGGACAACTCATGAAATCTATAGGCTTCTCTTCTTTAGCCTCATTTATTTGTGTTAGTACTACTACAGATGTATTGTCTGAAGCAAATGAGTATATGTAAAAATCTTTGGTATAATTTGGACTAATCAGAATAGGAGCATTAGATATAGCTTTTTTGATATCTTCAAAAGATGCTCTGGCTTCAGGTGTCCACTCAATTTTAGCATCCTTCCATAGCATTGCATTCAATGTTCTAACAATCTCTGCAAAACCAGTAATAAATTTTCTAATGAAATTGATCTTACCAAAATAAGATTTGAGCTCTTTCTTACTCCTAGGAAGCTGTATCTTCATGATTGATTCTACTCTTGTAGGGTTAATGATGATCCCATTCTTTGTTATCAGGTGACCTAATAACTTCCCTATGGTTACCCCAAATATACACTTCTTAGGGTTTAGGGATATTCCATAATGTTCACACTTCTTTAGTACTTTCTTGAGGTCTTCTACATGATTCCCCGTCTCTTTAGAGAAAACTGTCAAGTCATCCATGTATATGACTGCATTTACCAATTAACCCCCTGAAGGCTATATCCATTGCTCGCTAAAAGGTGGCCCTAGCATTTATCAAGCCAAAGGGCATGCGCCTGTAAGAAAATATTCCCCACTTAGTGGTGAATGTTGTCTTCAATTTGTCTATCTTGTCTACCATCACTTGGTTGTAACCTGAAAACCCATCTAAAAATGACATCATCTTTGCACCATTTACTATCTGCAAGATCTCATCCAGTGAAGGCAAAGGATAATTATCCTTTTTAGAAGCTCTGTTTAAATTTCTGAAGTCTACACAACCTAATGTCACCATTCTTCTTCCTTACAGGGACCAAGTTAGCCACCCATGTAAAATGTCTCACAGGGAATATGATTCTGGCATTAAGCAATTTCTTCACTTCTTAAAAAATGATGGGTTCCAACAAAGCATTAACAGGTCTCTATTTTTGTCTAAAGGGCCTGACATCTTACTTTAATGGTATAGTATGAGTGATGATTGAGGTATCATAAGTTTTCAACTCATCATATGTCGAGGCAATAACATGAATATAATCTTTAAGTGCTTGGGTATCCCTGCCATTTCTTCCTCTATACACACCTTTCCAATCAGGACATTCCTTTTTTCTTCATCATGTCCTATGTTGACTAGTGAATATTCTCCTCCATCTGCTTTAGGGAGATCTTTCTGTTTTAGCATGTTACCTAAATAAAATTCTCTTTCCAATTCTATCATTCCTTTAGGAATCTTGTTACTGGGCAGCTCCATGATCTCTTCTTCTTCTTCCCAGGTATGATCTTCCACATTTCTTTCATCTATGATTTGTGTATCAAACACATCTCTATTGGATATGAAGTTTAAAATATGTTGGTCATCATCAAACACTTGAAGGTTAATGACATTATCTGGTACAGAGGGTACTGACACTAATTCAACTAAAAATCTCTTCAAACCAGATATGGATAATGGCTCCAAAGTACTCACAGCTTGGGCCAAGGCATTTGCCCTGTGATTTTGTTCTCTAGGCACATGGGTGATGTTAAATGAATCAAATTCTTCTATTATATCCCATACACTATGTCTATAATTAGACAACTTCTTGTAATTACAAGAATATATGCTTCTTACTTGTCTTACTACCAATTCTGAGTCTCCATAGACATGCAGAATCTTTACTTTCTTTCTGAGTGCAAACAATATCCCATGAATCAGATCTTCATATTCTATCACATTATTTGTGCATGGGAATTGTAATCTATACGTCGCTAAGTAGGATTTACCAGCTGGATCAATAAGATCTATTCCTACACCAGCCCTTTGTTTTGATTTCGATCCATCAAACCTGAGGACCCATGGTTTATCTTCAGTTAAAGGTTTGTCTGGACCTTCTCTTTTCTTTTTAGCTCTAGTAGCTACACCACTTGATATCCATTTTAATTTTGGTGTTTCAATCTTCTCAAACTTCACCTCATCTGACTAATTGGAAGTTGATATTCCTTTTTCTTCTTTATCATCAGAAGGAGGATCTTTTGAACAAGGTATCATTTGCTTTTCCAGAATATGAAAACATAATGAGCAAGTAGTCTCTGAATGTGGTGCTTCATGTAACCTACACCATCCTTCAATTAGAACATCTTGTGGAGAAGTGTGTTGTTGTATCATCTTCTGAATTTGTTTTGATAGAAATTCTTCAAATTTGGACAAATTACTGTCTCCATCTTCATCAGATATTTCATAATCTAACTCAACCAAGCAATCTGTTCCTAGGGTGATATACTTGTTACTCTTATAATTACTCTCATTGCACACCAATATCTCTTCTTCCCTCTGAATAGAACATTCATCATGATATATGATTTCTTCTGTTTCTGCATATGACAGACAAGAGTCAGTATCACTGACACTACATGCAAAACTTACCATGGATGATGATGATGCCTTCTCACTACATGCTTGTTCTAGTTCCATCATATCTAAGCAAGCATCACAGGTCTTTTCAGAATGTGCTTCATCATGTAACCTGAACCATCCTTCAATTAGAACATCTTCAACAGACATTTTTATTGATTGGCAACATTACACCTCTTTGGACAAATGCATTTCAAAGTTTTTAAAGTGATCTACTTCTATCTCATTTTCAGAACTACAATTAGACTCTATAATTATTCTATCATCCTGAAGATTGTCATTATGAACATGAACATCATACATGAGGATCTCCTCTATCTTGACGGTCTGGGATCTGATGGAATAGACTCGAGGTTCAACATCTACATACATGATCTCATTGGTTTTATTGTACTCATTGATCATATGCTTCATGTGAGGTTCAGCATCTATCCTTATTTGGTTAGGTATTCCTTTCCAAGGTAACCACATGTGACTAAAATTAGTGGACATGTATCCATTGAGTGTTTTTGACCAATCCCTACTGAACAACATTCCATATGTGTTTGGTATATCTACTACTTGGATATCGATGTAGTATTGAATTCTTGGATCTGATGCTAAATGCATATGGATGTGAGTCAATTCTCCTATGACACTCACCTCTATTTATCTAATTGTGTTACTTTCTTTAGTGACTTGGTAGGATGTAACCCTAAGGCGTTACATATGGATAGAGGCATTACATTAGTGGATGCACCTAAATCTACTAAGCAATTGTGCAAATTCTTACTAAACATCCTTATGGTAAGGAGAAAATGAAGTGATTTAGTTTTATCTTTGTAAGGAGTCATGTGTGAAGTTTCTGTAGCCTGAACAGTGGCTGGAATTTTGTGCTTAACATTAATATCCTTAGTAGCATGATCTTTATTCAAAGTCTGACTTGAGATATGATTGTCCTCTTTTGGAGCAAGATCATCTAATGATTTCATGAAGGCTCTGTTAATAGCTGAAGTTTTGAGTAGTTCTGATAATGACAAACTGATATTGATCTTTTTCATTTCATCTGCTAAGTATGTGACCAATTTATCAGACTCAGAATACAGATTACCATTTTTTTGCACTACATTTTGTGGTGCTAAGTACTGAGCATTAACTTTAGGAAATCCAGGGTTATTGCTTGCCTTAGGATCAGGGGGAGTGTTAAAAGTATTTGGAGGCAAGGATGTAGTCAAAGGACCAATAGGTCAGTTGGAGTCAATCCTTAGGTTGTAGTTATGTCTACCCTAATACTGTTGCTGATAAGCATGCACTTCTTCATGTTCAACTAATGGCTCATTTTCATCTTCAAATGGAAAAACATAATTGGTTTCAAAAGCCATAGCTGATTCTTCACATGCTAAGGTGTAATTCTCATGAGGTGATATTATCTGCTAATGAGGATGATTGATGAAAATTTCTAATACAAGAGCAGAATCATATCCACAGGGGACAATTTCATTTCCTTCGACATAAGGTGGATTACTTGCAGAATTAGATACTTCAGCTTAGAATATACTAGCGGCTATCCTAAACTATGGACAATCTAGCTCTGCATGAGCATTGGTATTATGTATCCTACACCAGTTTGTAAGGGCTGCCTCTGCCAGGTTCACTCTAGTGGTCTACTTAGGTTCACTGGAAGGCTGATTGTCTAGGGGTGATGGTAGAGAACCATTGTTTGGCCTAGTGTTCCACACTCTAGGTTGTCTAGGGGGATTATTGTTACCACTATTGTTATTATTGTTGTTATTATATCCCCTATCAGGATAACCAGATCCGTCATTGGCATATCCTCTATTCTAATTTGGTTGAGAATAGAAATTCTAACTCCTCAGATGAGTGATTTTAGTAGTGAGTTTCCTCAATTGTGGTGATATTTCTTTAATTTCTTCCTTTTCTTCCTGAACTTTGGCTACTACATTCTCTGTTTGGGGTTTAAAGAAGGAAGAGCCATTGTTATTGTTATTAGTCTATTCTACAACCTGAGGTTCCTATGTATGTCCTGGATACTGCACCATTTGACCATTTCCATTTGGAGGTGGCATGATGCTAAGTGGAGGTACCTGTAAAGGGCTTGGCATTACAGCTGGAGGTATCATAGCTCCATTGGTCTATTGTTGAGTAGGGTATGTAGGATAAAAAGGAAGTGTAGGAAATGCAATATTAGGTGTGGGAGCAGGAATCAACTGTTGACTGGCTTTGATGGCTTCCTCAAAAGCTCCTACCAAGGTTGTGACACCAGGATGTGTTCTCCTGATAAACATAGAAGTCAGGGGATCTAATGTTGAGTAGTATATACTCTTAGCAGCTTCATCTGCTATAGTATAGGGAGCAACTAGCTTTGAGAGCATCTTTTGGAATCTTGCATTGGAATTGGCAATAGGTTCTCCTTCAAATATCTTGATTGTGGAAAATAGATGATAATTGATTGAAGGATCAATAGGTATTTTGAATCTATCCTTAAAGGATTTCTCCAAGGCATCCCATGAACGAACTAAACCTTGACCAAGACTGATATACCAATTATATGCCTCTTCCCCTAAGGAAAATGGGAATAACCTGCATATCACATCTTGATGTTCAATTCTTGCTCTACAAAAGGCTTCCTTGAATGTTCTAATGTGATCATCAGCATCCTGATACGGATGATATTTAGGACAAATCTTGTCAAGATTTTTAGGTAAAGGATGATATGCAGTGAAAGTCAAAGGTGACTCTGTAGTAAAGAATGACATTGTGACTGGTGGAGGTTGGATTGGGGGCATGACTGGTGGTCCTGTAGGTACTTGTAACCCGATAGGAGTTATTGGAGTGTGTTTTGGTGAAGCTCTTGATGCACTAGAACTAGGAGAATGATGAATATCTACTGTTCTAGGTCTGAGTCCCCAGATAGGCAATTCCTCAAAGAGTCCACTGGATCTAGACTTGGTATTTGGCTAGAGAGCCAGGATTTCTTCAATTTAAGAAAATTTTGCTTGTTTACTATAAAGGTCAGTGAAAAAACTCATGTAAAGGATGTATTTAAGATCAGACTCTAAAACTGACTGTATATTTATGCAATATTTGTAGAAATGATGCAAATATGGCATGATGTGAGACTTTTAGACACAAGCATCAAGATATCAAGTATCTTAAGTGAATTACTTCAAAGCTTTAGTAAGAAGACTTGAATGAGAACTTATCTTTCAAGGATCATAACGATCGACTGCAAAGTCTAAAGTATTCACGCTCGATTTTGAAAACTTTGTGATGGATAAGCATGAACAAAATCAAAACAACAAACCTTGCATACAACTTAAAGTACAAGGCTACCTAAGTATTACCTTTTCTTCTATGTCATCGTGTCACCTTTAGGTAGGGAAGATGGCCCTCTTTCTAGTGCCAATTTATGTTGATGATGGTTAGTCATAACAACATGCATAAAAATTTGCACAACAAACCTTTATTATCTTGTAAAGTACAATCAACTTAAGGTAAGTTGATGACTCCAAGTCTCCGTTGATCAAGTCATGATCGTCCGACGTTACTCAGAGGTTGATGTGACATGTTTCCAATTTCAAGGGGTTTTATGTTCGCCTAGGTGATCAATATTGCACTGTATTCTGTAAATTCACTCCATAGAGAGGTCAATTCTACTCTATTTCCAAAGATTACTGTGATATTTGTAAGTTTGATCAATTCTTCTGATCATTAATCATTATGAATTCACACAGTCTTCTACACTACATATTTATTTAAATGATGTGTTTATAAGTAGATATTTAAGTATTCCTTATGGATATCTATATGTATCTACATGATATTTATCAATTTGACATGCTTTCATTCAAAATATGCTCTGTATTTTTCAATTGCCTACGGGATATCTACATATTTCATATTTATTTCCTTTTGATTGTGTGTTATTTGAAATTATGGAGATGATCTGTAATGAAATTCAAAGAAATTTAAAAGAATACTTCTAATTTTAGTGAACCTTTAGTTATTGAATCACATACACACAAGATACATTCATGGAGAGAAGAAATCAAACCTTAAGTCACCAAGTTGTTCCACAGCTAGGTATGGTTGATGCTAACTTCAAAGGAACAAGGAATGAAAATAGTATATGCAGACTAAAAAGCACTCCAAGGGACATAGCTAATCAATGCATATATCCAGATTTCAATCACAGATTACTCAAGATTTACAATGATTTGTAATCAAAATAGCTTCTCTTTCATTAAGTATACAAAACATGTATATTCACAATAACTTTGAAATAAGTCCTAAATTCTTCAGCAATCAAATTTCAATTAAGTTTCGAATGAATAAAAGATTGCACCCCTACACCTTTTATAGAATAATGTGAGGAAGAAGTTACATTAGACCAACGGTCAAGGTTTATCAATTTAGATCAACGGTTGACAACTCTCCTATGACTTAGTCAACTTTTCTCTCATGGCCCAGGTTGTCAGCTAGTAACCATCTACATGACTCACTATTTATAAGTATCCCATGCATATGTTCTCTTAGTGATTCATCTACCTTTACTCTTCATGTCCTTCTTCTTCACTTTCTTCTTGCTCATCATTCTCTTCATCTTCATCACTTTCATCATCACTATCACTCTGATAGACACCCTCTTTCATGTGGACCTTTATAGCTGTCCTGATATGTTCATATGCCTGCACTATTCTATCAACCTCTCCCCCATCCTGGATTTTAGCTTTTGCTATTGCATGTTTATGAGATTGGAATTTAGCCTTGAGAGCTTCCATCTTACCTTTCCTGATGTTTAATGTCTCATTGTATGTCTCTACTTTAACCTTTATTCTCATAATTCTATTCATTAGCTCTTCTATCAAGTAAGTGAGAAGGTCATCTATTACTGGCTTAAAATTATCATGCAGAACCTTAATAGCAAAGTCTGCATCTTGATTCTCAATTTTACCTTCTATTTTTCCTTCCAAGGCCTCTAGGATTTCTACTTCATATGCAATCATGCTATGTAGTTTGACACTAATATCCCTAAGTCTGCCAATGCACTTCTTCAAGACATCACACTCAAACTTGATATCTGCATACCATATACTTGTTAGCAGGGCAATATTATTATCTAATCCGTATTACTTATCAAAATCTATGAATCAATTCTCTTCATCTCACTTAGAGCACTCAGGTCCTTTTCCAATCGAAATGACCATTTTCCTATATCATTGTGCATTTTATCTACCTTCCTCTTTAGGATTCTCAAAGAATTCCACCTCTGTAGAGAGGTTCTCAATACATCTTCAGCCCCAGTGAGTGTTGAAAACATCCATTTTTCCATCACCATTGCTTCATGTTTCATAAGGTCCAATTTGGTGACCTCTTCCTGTGATATGATAGTCAATGGGACTGCAGGATCAACTTGAGTATGATTAGGGTTAATTAACCCCTTTATGAAAGAATGTAATTGAGCAATGTGCTCCTTATGTACTTTATTTTTCTCCCTTTCCTTCTTCACCCTTTGGGTTAAAGAATCAATAATATCCTTCCCTTCTTGACCTTCTTGGTCTTCATTAGCAAAACCCAGATCAACATTTCTGATTTGGAATTCCTCTAGGCTTATTTTGCCTTTTTCTTTTTCAATTGTGGGAAGGGCTATCTATGTGGTTCTTCTACCTGTGGTAGGATCTTTTTTTATGGAAGATCTTAATCTGGCCTTCCTCCTTGCTTTCATTATATTCTTAGCAAACAAGGTGGAGACATCAAACTCTTGAACTTCTGACACTTGTTCTGTACATATTCTTTTTCTAGCCAATGAGGTACATCACCTCCAGATTCTTGATGACCTTTGTTAATATCATGTGTGTCTAGCTCCCTAGTATTTGCTTCTATCCTTGGTGGAGAAGGCACCTTCTTAATTTCATTGTCATGTATTTCATCATGAGGGGGATCTTGTTGGAGCTCTTCTTGTTGAGGGGTTGCCTTCTGCAAAGGAGGATCCTATGGAATTTCCACATTTTGATCATGTTCTTCATCCTATACTCCCTCCTTTGGATTTTCATCTTCTTTATTATCCTTCTCATCCTATGGCATATTGACCTCTTGGGAGGCCTGTGTGTTTTTGCCTTGAGGATGACCCTGATCATGGGTCATTTCTTGTTCTTCACCCGGTGCATTGATATCCTGTGGCTTGGGGTTTTCCTAACCTAATTTGTCTTTTGTTTTTGGGACTTCTCTAAGTAACCCCTCTCGATCCTCTTTATCTAGATGCAATGATGAACCTCCCTGAGTCTGAGCAACACCAGTGTCTGGTATATCTTGATCACCCCCACTCTTCTGTTGGACTTCTGATATTTTTGGTTCTGTGGGTGTCTCATGTTGTTGCTGACCTTGATCAAGAGTAGTGCTATCCCTCTCTATATGCTTTGCCACTCAAGTCTTCTTAGGTTCCTTAGGTGCACCCTCATCCCTAATTGGTCTTATATCACCCTTATATGTTAAGTCTATGGCTACAGGACTAGTAACCTGCTCAATCAAATTGTCCAACCCTATCTGTTGGGCTGCTCTTTCTAGGCTACCTTGTTTCATTTCTTCTGTTTGATTCACTTCTTCCAACACTACCATTAAGCTAATTGAGTTCCATGAGGAGTCATTCAGGTGTTGTAAACTAGAGTATCTATTTGTTGAGTGGCCACATCTTGGACAACCACATTATTAGATAACTCTACTGTGTCATCTAAGGAGAAAGGAACCCCCTTACTTGTCCTGAGCACTTCTCTTGTCTTCTCTTCCACTTTCTCAGTTTTGAATTTAATTATGGTGGGAAGAGGAACATCATACTGCAGCTCCTTCCTAAAAACTTCACCACCCGCTCCTATCAAAATAATGGTGTCAGCATGGATATCTCCCCTCATGATCATTCTTTGTTTCTTAGGTGGTGACATCAGCGGCATCCCCCTCATCTTCTTTCCAGCTACCAGGAAGTAATCATCTTCATGTTCTTTATTTAATTGTCCTTTTTCCAAGGGGTCTCCCTCTTCCACCTCATGCTGTAGGATCTGGGCTTCCACCTGCATCTCTGTAATTTCAATAGTAGGCTTTAAAATTCTTTTAGTTTTTGGTTTTTCTGTTAGAGGCTGTGTAGATGACGTAGATGCCTGAGCTGATGTAGATGCACCTACAGCTGTAGTGGTAATCCTCTCTATTATCACCCCCTTTGGTTCATCTTCTTCTTTCTTACCCTTAGGGGGGGTCCTCTTTTGTTTTTCTGTAGGCAATCTTTCCCCATTGGATTTTCTCTTTTCATTAAGGAAATCATCGTATTCCTCATTAGACACCTCCTGCCTCTTCTTCTTAGTATCAACCATAAGGGTAACACCCCTTTTCTTTAGTTTGGATATCTCTGCATCCACACAAGCCTGGGTTAGCTAGATCACCCCATTCATCAGATGATCTAAGCATATATCCTCCTGTTGTGTGAGATCTGGGGCTGATATGGTGTCATTATACACCTTTTTTGTCCTCATATTCATTGGACATGATTTTCCCATCATCCTTATGTAGTTGTACTGGTACTAGGTACAATCAAAGGTTTTGATTTGATTCAAGGTGAGTCTTTGATATTTCCTTCTTCTCACCTCAGCTTCATCATCACAATCAGTCCAAAAGTCCTCTAGATGCCTTTAATGTATTTGTTTGCCTAGTATCTTCTGCATCCTTCCATAAGGATCATATGATCTAGCCAGAGGAACTGGTTGTAGATACATCAGTTTCAACCCTTTGATGACATGCTTTATACTTTATGAATCTAGGCACATATACCAGCCCATGGATACTGGAAACAAAATTAGAGGTATCTTCTTCTGAACCTTATAGGCTTCAACTATTGTAGATACCTACCCAACAAATTCCATCAAGATGACCCAATCAATGGGGTATCTTGGCAACATAAGAGGTTGTCCTTCAAACCCCTTGATCCTAATATATGAGAAAGTGGCAAACTAGATAAACTAGGCTTCATGTCGGTAAATAATTTCTTGAGCTTCCATGCTCAGCCTTTTAGTCCTATCCTCCTCCATAGTTTTGACCAGATGCATGGAGAATGCATTATTTACCAGTTTGTAGTCCAAGAGGTATGCCTTCCTTTGCAATTGTACATAATGATCCCATATGTGTGCATCATCAGTATCACCACCATCCTTACCTACTATTTTCAAAGCATCAAAAGTTCCTTTATATGCACAAGAGTACACCACATATGAAGTCATGCAAAATAAACATGTTTGTCCTCCCAGGCTCCTCATTCCCTCATCCAATGAGTCACCGATGATCTTAGCCCATAGGGGTCGATTGTCTACATATAAGACCATCTGGATGATCCCAAACATCCAGTTCTCAAATTTTCTTGCATGAGGCTTGCCAGTCATCCTGCTCAGTAGAGCAATCATATATTGGTACTCATCATCAAAACCAAACTTATACAAATGCATGGGTAGCTTGGCTGAGGCAATATATGTACTACTCTTTGATCTCCATTGATACATCCTCTTCTTGGGATTCTTCTTGTTATTGTTATACTCTGTTTCCAATTTATGCAGGTCCACACTCACTATCTTCTTCCCAACTGGCAAATTAAAGGTGGCGGTAATGCCCTTGACTTAGTAGTTGGTGTATATCCTACCATGTTTCTCTACCCGCCTGGTTTCAGGGTTGCAATTTTTTGCGCATTACACTACCAGCTCCAGAGCATCCATAGCATAGGGAAAACCAGATGCATGCCACATACCTGAGACAAACACCCCATCCAGAATGGGATTATCCTTATCATTGTCCAATCTTGTCAACCATACTACGAGGTCCATATCCCCTTGGTGTGTATCACCAATAACTCCATACTGGAACTGTACTCCCTCGGGCTGCACAAACATGAGCTTGAGGAACTCTGCCTCAGACCTATTTCTCCTAAGATCTGCCATGGATTGCTGCAATAAACATGATATATTTTACCCTACGGTGTCCATCTGCATTCTTACAACATCATGTACCTCTATCATGTACTCTGTATATTACTCTTCATTTTACCGTTATACGTATTATCACAAAGCCATACCCAAGTAAAAAAAAATACTCTACTTGAAATTATAGAAAATGACAATTGGAAGGTTTACAGTTACTTACCTGACAATGCTTTCTTTTGGATTAGATGAGTGATTACAGAGAAAGACTATAAACGCTTAAGATCACTCATTCCGTTACATTGAAGGATCCAATCCATTAACAAGTAGCTGTTGAGGGTTTGACTTCAGAGCTCTGTAATTTCTTAATTTATCGCAAGGTGAATGAAAAATAACCTTTGAATTTTACCTTTAAAATAGATCAATAGGATAGATTAGGGTAAAAATGCATTGTCCTGATTAAATCCGTTGATCATATGCAGGGAATTTGTAGATATCGCCAAGTGTTCAACTTACATTTGATATCGGCTGGAGTTCATCTGCCACATTTAATTGCATTTAATGTTTTAAAAAGGGGGGGGTGATCTTCAAAAGATTAGGGGATATTAGAAATATGACCCCTCTAGATAATATGACCCCTCGCTTTTGCACAGGATAACTAAGTGCAAAGAATCGGGTGATATGGTCAACGTTTGACCATGGTGTATATCGGGTCATGAAACTAAGATCAGGGGTATCTAAAATATGAACCCCCCTTTTCTTGCAAAAGATTGGGGTGACATCATCATGTCATCGACATTGTTGAATTATCATGTTTTAATGACGTCATCCTCATATTAAGGAATATGATGGATATTGGATATATACCCCTTCGGTTTAGATGGAACGATGATGTCATCATCGGGGTGATTTCTTTCATTCATTGGAATTGGATGATGTCACTATCATATTTGACATAAGGTGGTATTTGCGAAGAGGGTGATATTCGTAAGATGACTGATGTTTGAAATATGACCCTCCGCAGGATATGCGAAGTCCTTCGATAGGTAGATATCGATTCCTATTTAAATTTGACGTCTATGCATCACACACCGAGCGATTATCAGGTGATGATCCTATATCTAGGTGATCTTATCAAATATGACTGATGTTAGAAATATGACCCCCCTCCTTGTCTGGGATATCAAGTTTGACCAAACTTTGACTCAACATAACTTTCTTCCCTTAGACAATTTTAGGGTGATCTAAAAGACAAACCTACCTAGAATTTTGTACTTTCCAACCATGAAGTTAATAATGGGAATTACTAACCTTGATAATTGACTTCATCATAGTGAAAAATCCACCCTCTTAGAAGGTTACATGCATGACTAGTTTTACCAAATCGCCCAAAGCAGAAAACAAACAAGCCACAAGCAGCAAGAAAAGTTGGGTCCCTGTTTTGTCAAGGCAAAATGGGGCATGTTGTGTAACCACACAACAGGTGTTTGCTGCACATTCTTTCTTTTATTACTTGTTATTAATAGATCATCATCCTGAGGTCCCTTATCTAATTGCTCTTTTTCCAAGGGATTCTCTTCCTCTTGTTCCTCCTGTAATGGCTCATCCTGTTGTGATAGGTAAAAATCAGGTTAATAAGATCAAACATATAATTGAAAACCTAATCCTACCACCATCAAAGAATCGAATCCAAGTGAAATCAAAAGCATGCAATTCAAGAACAATATCACCTAGATTGTATGATTCCTTGTTTATTATGTGGATTGCTTCTCAATGATGAACAATTATGAAGATAAAAACTGTCATGATGGATGGATGATAATGTTAATATGCTAGATGGATGCTAAAATGTTCAATATGCTCAAGATGATAATGTAGACGCTATATGAAAATAATGGATAGATGTAGTATGGAATAAGAGGTGTTTATATCGACCTCACCCAGAATCAATCAATAGTGAAGATTCGGTGGCTATGTGAATGGCCAAGATTAAATGAGTCATAGATGAATGTGTAGATGACAAGTGGAGGGAAGATAAGACTTATGTGTGACTGTGTACATAAAAAGTATTACATGTGAAAGATATTAAATAAAAGATGTAGTACCACACATGTTTTTAAATGAAAGAGGCACACATGTCAGCTCATGAAGATAAATGATAAAATAAATTAATTAAATAAATAAAATCTATTTAATTAATTAGAAAGTGGGTTTATGAAAACAATTTTTAATTAAATAAATAAGATTTAGTTAATTAAAATAGATAGAAATAGAAAATTAAATAATTAAAGATTATTTAATTATAGGTTAGAATAAATAGATAATGAATTAATTAAATAAATATAAATTTATTTAATTAATAGAAGAAATAGGTGTTTTTGACAAATAGACAAAATGCTCAAGTGTGTTAGACAAATGCAGATGATAGCTAATGCAATATTTGATATTAATGATAATTAGGTAAATTTTGAGTTGGAGAATCCGTATGCTGCTGAAATCACATTAGAGCATATGCATCTATAATCCATTATCATCTTCCATCTATCAATCATTCATCTATCATCTTTATCTTATCATTACACTACAAAAGTGAGCACCCAACATTCCTCCAACAATCATCCTTCAAAATCTTGCATGCTCATGTGAGGTGGAGAAGAGCAATGGAGATAAATCAAGCATAGCATGGAGATCGGTTTGCATTTACATTTGTTATTTTGATTTTCATGTTGTCTTGTGCTTCATTATGTAATTATTAGGGTTTGATCATTGTTGTTTATTCATTTACTCTATTTGCAATTTTACCCTAACTACATTTGGCACGTCCGGTGGGACTAACCCTCGCTTTGCAAGTTTATGCACTTTGATTTGTAGGTTGAAGATATTTTATATTGCTGATTTTATTTATTTAAGGCCAGATCTGTTGCAGAGAGTTTTCTATTTTACACAAGTCTTGGAAAAAGGAGATCTTGGATTCGTTGGAAAGAGGACTTTGAGAGATTTACGCAAAGTGGTTACATTAAAGATTTGGCCTAATATTTAAGGAGTTATGACGATTTGAAGTTGACCCTGCGATTCTAATTTTTCAAAAAAAAATTATGCATGACTTTTAGAAAAAAAATCATATCTTCCAATCTAGCTAACCAAATCACATTCTATTTTTTGTAGGTGGTTAGAAATATTTAAATCTTTTTTTCTATATCATTATTTTTCAAATCTATTGTACAAATGGATTTTTTGTCAAAAAAATATTTTCTTTTCAAACCCTAGTTTATGACATAACTTTTGCATATGGAGTCCAATTTGAACAAAAAAAAATTTTGATATTGATTAGAAAATCATAAGGGATCTCATGGCCATATCTATTTTACTGTTGGATGACATTATTTGCTGATTTTTTGCAAGGTTTATTTTTCAATCTTAACACTCTTTCATTGCAAACTTCAAACAAGCATAACTTTTGCATTTTGATCCTTTTTCAATAATTTTTTTTTTAAAATTGCATAAATTTTTTTAAATTTTCTGTTTATGCAATCTATTCTGTTGTATCAAGTCATCTTAATCAAAATTTTTTAGATTTCATTTTTTTCACATAGCTTCCTTCTATGCAAGTTTACTTGTTTCTTTTTGGAATTGGTGACTTGTAGGTGAATCAAAGGAGCTGGAGAAATGTTTGGATCAGTCACAACAACAAGTGGAAAGTAAAAATAACTAGGTGCACTCATTCTAATCTTTCATCTCTAATCATTGCTTGTCAACACACTTTAATTTGGGACTTAAAAAGAACAATTTGTTTGATCACACATTTAGACTTTGGGCTATTAAAATCAACTTGTTTGCAATCACATCAAAAATTGGGATAAAATGAACAAGTGTCTTCAATCACATTTTGTATTTGGATTTAAAATTAACAAGTGCTTGAATTATCTTCTACACATCTCATTTTCTAAGGGTCAATTAACAAGTGCGAGTGTGAATCAAGTGACAACTCACTTGGTTTACTTTTGTTTACTCTATCTAGGAGGCCTGCTTGGAAACACACCACTCCAAGGGACAACCTCAATCGAGGCTGAATTGAAAGACACCCTCATTGGGAGTTGGAATCTTGTCACTCTTGGCTAAGCCCCAAAGAACTTTATACCTTTGGAAAGTGAAGGTGAAGGGTTGGTTATCCCTTTCTCTTGGCTATGTGGCAGGATTTTGCTTTCAATTCTATTGATGGGTGTTTTATCACATAGCAACGTAGTGTGATCGTGTTGGTTTCACACCTCTCTTAAAAAGTATCCTACCCTAGGTAAGACTACTCCAAGGATAATATAGCTAGGTCTTAGCTTGCATGGAATAACTTTAGTGGAATGTCTAGCTATGCCAACAAGGGGTCTTACACAAAATGTAGGGTTTATGGAATATGACAGCAGTATGTATACAGAAACCCTATGTTACTTTTAGCAGATTTGAGATTTGTTTGCTACTATGAAACCTAAATCTAACAACTTGATATAAATAAAATGCAAAAGGGAAAAGGAGAGAGAAGGGTTAAGAGATCCTAAGTGACAGTTACAATAGGGTAAAATTACAGATAGACAAATACTTTCAATAAACCATTCCCTGTTTCATCAGGATAGGAAACCCACAATGTTGCAAGAAACGATGCAATCTTCAAAGGATCCTTATGATTTTCAAATTGCATTCACTTATTAAATACCTGGACAATGACGCAGCTTAACTAGTGGAATGCAACCGAACTATGTTCAATGATTGGGCCCAGGCTAACTATACACAGTAAATTACCATTGGCAAGCACTAATAGTATGGACCAAAGCATTCATAAGATATCTCAACATTGACCCATCATTGCAAAAGTACAACTAATTAAATTTAAATTGATATGAACCATGAAAACCAAAATAAGACAACACATAATCACAAATTCCCAGCAACCTACAAAACTTGCTTTGTATTAATTGTATTTTGGTAAAGTCTCAGCAATTCAGTATCTAATCTTACTTACAAATGAGAGCAAAGGATGGCCCTTTTATAGGTAAGGCACCATACCGAGTTTTTTAATGGACAGTGGAGATTAACTTGACACCAACGATCCAGATTACATGGCATTTAATGACATACATCAGTTAATTACATTTTTAGATTTTCCTTTGTCTTGTAGGAAAAAGACAAAATAAAGCTTGCAAATATATTGAATCTAGACAAAATGAATACCCATTTGGTTGTACATGATGAAAAGTCAATTTTCAAGGCCTAATAAAGTCAAAATAGAGTCACATGACGCTTGAAAACTTGAGTTGTTGTGGATTCATGAGATTCCAAGTACTGAGTGGACTAAGGGGAGAATGTGGCACATTCTTGGATGAAGACATATCCAATTAGATTCTTGTTGGATCATCATTGCATGACTGGACTACTAGGACAACTATATGTATGTCTTGGACATTCGACTGGAACTGCAAGAACAATAATGAAAGAAGCATGATCTCCAACATCTTCTAGCTCCTAAGGCCTATCCCCATCATCTTGGACATCATACTGATCTCCTTTTACAGGTGCAACAGCAATTTGGTTGATAGAATGTCGATTCTGCACTTTTGGGTCAACAAGGTACCTTTGTGTGTTCATCCTTCTAAGACGGCTCTAACAAGCTCCTGTACTCTCCAAGACTTGCAATTCACAATGCAAAGCATCAATTTGATCATAAACAAGTCAGTTTCCATCAATTTGGATCAAGATATGTCCATTTACAGCTATGGATTCATTAAAAACAACATATTGTCAATGTCACTTTCTTATAACCATCCTCTTAAATCTAATATTTTTGCATGATTTTCTATAATTTTTACCATTTTCAAGCACCCATTTGGCTAATATGATGATTAGGGAATTTTTTGTGGTCATTAGAATCCACTTGCAAACTTTTATTTCATGTTTTTCTATCCTTTTCTGTAAAAAGTAAGATTTTTGGGGGTCATGGACTTTTCATGTGCAATGGCATTAATTGTCATTAAACATGCAAAAAATCTATACAAATTTGGTAAAATGTTCATCATGATGTGACAAATAGATATGTAATTCAAATCCATCAAGAAAATCCCATTTGCACCTTGAAAAACTTAATTTTTGGGCCAAAATACCAAAAAGTGCAGGTTCTGGGTGTCTCGGACTAAAAGTCGGTGGAGGTCAAATTTAGCACTAAGGTCAGTAGAAGACATTTTTAGCACTTTTTGCAGTAGGGAGTGTTTTTAGTGCTAGTTTTGGAAATGTCCAAGGTGAAAGTATATTTAAAAATATATTTAAGTATAAGTTTAGATATACTTTCAATATAATTTCTTATACTTTAAATATTTTTAAATATACTTTCAGGATGTTTGAGATAGGTTCCAGTTCCATAGGATTTCATATGTAGATTCTAGAATTTTGAGGTTCCACCAAATTTCAAACTTAGCCAAATCAGGGCTTCAGGACCATGTGACAGAATGAAAGTACATGAACCCCTTAGAGAAATGTAATGGAATTTGACACAATTTTGCAACTGTAAAATCTAGAAACTAAGAATTTCAACATGACACATCATGCAAAAGCAATCTCAAGGGCAATATCTAGTGACATGGGATTTTGGAGCAAAATACAGTAACACCCAATTTTAGTGCAGAAAGTAACAAATGGCAATATTTAAACACAAGACCACCCAAGACACTTCCAAATCAATCATGAAAGACATCAACTGACTCCACACATGTGAAATACCCAAATCTGTAACAAATCATGCATTCTAAGTACAAATTCACTTTCTCATCATCATAAGCAAGAGAGGTCAAGACTCTAAGCCAAAGCAAAAGAGGGGGTCTCCATTTGGTAAAATGGGGTGTGTGTGCAAGGCACAACAAATTCCTTAGTCAACCTTGTGCAATCTAGCCTAAGACCTAATTGTCCATACCCACTTGACTAGACATTAGGCTTCTGATGTGTTTTCAAGTGCTTGTTTAATAATCATCACATTTCATTTTCAAAGTCAAAAATTGCTTATGTGTCTTGCATGAGTGATTCATGTGTGTATATGCATAATCATTTGTTTGAACATTGTCAAATTAGGCTATAGACACCAAACACATAAACAAATCAATCTTATCCTTCATCTTAATCACCAAATCTTCATCCAAACAATTCACATCATCATCGAATCATACCCAAGCACTTGTCCAAAAGGGTCTTAATCTTAAACACACTTGTGACACCATGCCAAAATTAGAAGACCTAGCATTTAAACTCATTCTCTAACTTCAGGAAGCTTGAGCAAGCCAATCATCTCTAGACCAACAAATAATTCAAGAGGCCAATGACATGATTTAACAACTTTAATCTCAAACAAGCCAATCACTTCAACTATGACAACTCATAGCACACGCACAACACCTCATGGCCACTTGTCAATCCCAACAAGCACATCATCATCTATCCATTCACTATCAACAACCAATGCCACCTTAACCTTACATGTCATCACCATGAACTTCACACCAACCATATCCCATTTCTTCCAACATCGACCAACTTCCACCACAATTCATATCACAAAACCTTTTACCTACATATCCTACCATATCATCTCATCACCAAACCCATCCACAAGGTAACCAAGTGTCATCACAATAAGAGCATGCAAACCCAAGTCCACCTTAGCAACAAGATCAAATGCCCTCAACTTCATACCAACCCCAAGACCTTTTATCTACATATCCCACCATTTCACCCAACCACCAAGACTATCAATGGCCTCCACAACAAACACAAGTGAGGCTAAGTCCACCTTTGCAAAAAGAAGCATATGCAAGTCCAAGTGGCCCCTTGTACATAAATCAAAACCCAACTTATCCTATGCAAGACTTAATTACCTTTGACAAAGGAGATACCAATCTAGAATGGCCTCCACCATCTAATCACATGCCAACACATGAGCCTAAAAGTCCTATCTTAATGCCTTCATGTCATCCCAATCCTAGTCCATTGGTCCCTCCACCTTCTAACCCATCAAGCCCTCCATTACCTTCATCACCATGTCATTCTAATCCTTCACCAAAGGATGTGGCTGAGATAGTCTTACAAAGGATGCTTGAAGCAAAACTCATTGAACTTCTCGAAGTCAAACCATGTGAAGAAAGTCCATATGATGAACATGATTATTGTGCATACCATAAGACCAAAGGCCATAATACATATAAATGCCCAATATTTGTCCCAATTGTTTACAAGGTGTACCAACATACAATAAGAAATCATGTCACATCATCCAAATCCCATGTGTCAACCCCATCTAATCCAAATCTTAATATATCCAATCTCATTATCCCCCCATCCAATCCTACTCCTAATCCATCTAATCCAATTATCCCTCAACCTAATCATGATCCTAAGCCTCCAACCCTATCCACCCTTATTATCCATCCCCTATATTATCTATCCACCCATACACTTGCAAAGGATGTGATACATTGGCTACTAGCAAGGGATAGAATGACTTCATGTCAAACACCCATTCATGAGCCTATCAAAGAGCCCTCCATTAACATGCCTAGCCCTTCAAGTCCATCATGTGACTCACAACCCTTCAAGCCTATTTACGAACCTCCTATCATGAACCCAAGTCAAGAGTCATCATGTTCTCATGTTGTTGACCAAAATCCTATCCAAGAGTTATCCATTTCCATCCAAAATCAAGAGGTATGTCAAGAGTTTAATCCTAGGCATGTGGAAACTTCAACCCTTAGTCAAAATCAAGGTCAAATCACTTTTATGCAACCCATCCATAACATGTATCTTTTCTATGATCAAGATGATAGCCATAATGATGAATCTATCCATGAGCCACTTGATCCTATCCATCTCCCAACAACTATTCATGAGAAAGCCATCTCAATTCAACCTATCCATAACATTTACCTTCTTTATGATCGAGATGATACCTATGAAGAAGCTATCCATGAGCACCTTGATCCTATCCATAATCCTATATCTATCCATGAGCAAGATATGCAAATTGCTCCTAGCCATCGACCATCTAGCCCTATCCATAATGAGCAAACATCCACTTGCCATAATGAGACATGTGCCTCTCAAGAACACATAAGCATAAAAGATCAAACAAATAACCTGAATCTTAGTGAACACAATGCTAATCAAGATCCTAATGATCCTCCTTCCACATCCACCATCAATTCCACTTCAAGTCCACCATCATATCCACTTGGTGTTACCACCCTTATACATGAGTGTTCTTCTTTAGGACAAAAATGACCTTTATTTACCTCACCTTCTACATCCAATAAAGAACCCTTGTCTAGTTCCCAAACCACACCTAGTCCTATAGCCCATCGCATACTCCAAAACATGAACTACCAAGGTAAAGGCCTAGGCCTTTATGAACAAGGTATTTTGGAGCCAAACCATGTCAAGATTCCTCCATGGTCATATGGCCTTGGAAATACACCCCAAGGTAAACACTTTAAAGACATTGGTAATTCCTCCATCCCTCCTAAGTCCACTTTCCATCACAAACCACATCATATACCCAAAGCGTATATCACCTTTTCACCTCCATTATCCTACAAACCTCAAAAGCATGTGACCGTACACCTTCCACCATCAACTTTACCTTTACTCCTTCCAACTCCTAATATCCCTCCATCCACTTTACCACCATTACTCCCAACACCTAATATCCCTATCCTCCAATCCCCTTATCCATTTATCCATAAACCCACTTTTAATTCATTCATTCATAAGTACCCTTATAATCCTAATCATGACCAACAAACGCACATATTTTCTAAACATGAAGCTTCCACTCATTCCATCCATCTCATGGGATTCCAAAGTAAATATTTGGATGCCTCTATCCATAAAGCCAAAAGTCCTACCAAAAATCCTAAGGACCCTCATGCCTTAGGGCACAAACATGAAAAATCAATGCAAAGAACCAAAGAAAAGCAATCCAAAAAGCTACCCAGTCCTATACCTTCACAAGAAAAACCTAAAACCAAAATGGTTTGGGTCCCTAAGAAAAAATCAAGCAAGTCTAATCAGGCATCCTTCTCTACATCTCAAGAATCCTAGCCATCCACTTCCATCCACAATTCTGCTTCCATTCAAAAGTTTCAAATATCCCAAAAATCCCACAAGAAAAGAAAACATCATAAAAACACTAAGTCTATGTGGGTACCTAAGTCATTACATCACCCATCTCCTAAGCAAACATTACCATTGCTTCCTACACCACCTTCCTATCAAAAGCTTCAATGTTTATCACGGTGTGTGCAACCGTTGGTCATGGTTCCATTCCATTCTACAATATTTCCACATACATCCATCTCCACAACCTTCAACCATTATCTTACATATCTCCCCCATCACTTTCCTATGGTCCATGCTTTTGCATAAGTCATCCATCCTTTTCCATATGTCATACATAATCCACATCATAATCCATTAGCCTACCTTTCATCCATCCTTACACAAACCTTTCATCATCCACTATCTACCTAATCCATCTCCCTTTCATGCAATCCCTTACCAACATCTTGAGCATATTAACATTTGACATGGTCCATGCGACAACATTCATCCAATGGGACTATCACCTTTCATAGCACTAGATACTTGAGTCCCTCCTATCCATTACCATGGTGAAAACTTGTTTGCAGGTGCCATGTGTAATTGTCATCCCATTTATAAAAATAAAAAATTAATTTTTTTTTTTTAAAAAAAGAGAAATCCCTTCATCCAATGGTGAAAACTTGGTAAACGGGTGCCTTGGATAAGTACTATGATGAAAACCTAACTAATAGGTGTCATGTGTAGGTTGATCTTCTATGTCACTTACACTTGGGGGCACCTTGTCTCATCCACACTATCTATCCTATCATATCACTTTATATCATTTTCCATCCTACCATACTATCCTATCCTACCATCCTTATCTATTACAGCCATGTACCTATCATAATCCTCCATTCATCCCCTTCCTCCTTTTGATCTTGATGAAGACATAGGCACAAAATTTTGAAATACACTTTGGATATCTCTTGATATACCTCACCCTTTCCAAACAATCCTATCATTATCCACCTATCATAATCCTTGTTATGTAAAATCCATCATGTCATCCTTTTGTCATAAGCCTTGTTATGTAAAATCCATCATGTCATCCTATTGTCATAAGCTTTTGTCATGTAAAATCCTAAGTGTTCCACCTAGAATGGGGGCATGTTGTTCCTATGCGATATAGTCTCTGGAGATCACATCCTAGTTCCATTATGAGGCATACATCCATCCACTATAGTCTATTCTTATATGTATCCATTTATAACGAGCTTTCTGTTCTATAGCCTATCCTCTTATCCACCTATCTATCATGAGCCTTCCATCCCATTTACTAATTGTCCATCCTTTTGTCCAATTCCATTTACATCCTTGCATCTAGACTTGGTCTTCCCTTGTCATTGGTATCTAGCACAAAGGCTACTCAAATTGTAAATCCATTGACATGTCAAAAATAAATAAATAAAGCAAAATATCCGAAAACACAAAAAAATCAAATATCCATCAAAAATCCAAGCAATATAACCAACCCTCAAATCGAATCCATCACTTCATCGAAAACCAAATCCAATCAAATCAACTATCATCTATCATCAATCTAATCCAATCAAATCAACTATCATCTATCATCAATCCAATTCAATCAAATTAATTCTTCAAATCAATCCTTTCATCCAATCAAATCAATCCAAATAATCAAAGTAATAATCTAAATGCAAGTCTTCTTTTATCCATACCAATCAAGTCAATCGATCTTGCCAAATTATCTAATTACATCCATGGTCTTGATCTTAATCTTGTTGTAAACCAAAACAATCAATCAATCATCATCATCATCATCATCAATGGGATATATCATTCCCACATCCTTGTGTTGATCTAGGGATATAGTGTTCCCTACAATGACAACACTATCATCATCATCAACAAAACAATCAAACAATCAATCATTGGTTTATAGCTTGACAGGGGCAATACCTTGTTTGTTTTTGAATCATTTGTGCATGCTTGCTTGCTTGCTTGTGTGTGTTATCTTTTTATCTTGCATTTGTATCACATCCATATCATTTCCAACTAATATTCATATCTTGTGTATGTTGGAATAGATTTTTACATTATCCTTTGCATCTAAGGTCATATCATACCTTTTGTACATTAGGACTTCAATGCTCTAAGTTTACTTCCTCATACATTAGTTAAGGTTGTATTACGCTAGTACACGAGACACATCGTCACCCTAGTCTTTATACCTTGGTGCATAATATCTAGTACTATATCAAACATCATGGTTGCTCACTTTCATTGTAGCCTAATGCATCATTCATTTCTTCTATCCATTGCCTTATCTTTCTTGATCAATCCCTTTCATTTCGAGAGCCTACCCATGTTTGTCCAACCCACCTATCCTCTCGAGGGGGCATCATCATCCTATCCTTTCATCCTCATCACCATCCTTTTCCTCTATCCATACCTTAGCTTCTTTGAAATTATGTTACTCGATACAAAGCTTATCATCTCGAACATCATCTCAAAGAGGGGCAAAATGTAGACACCCAAATTTGTCCCAAATTTTTCCATGTCTTGCAACACCTAGTCAAAAACATTATCTTAGACATCATGTAACATTTTGTCCTAATCCCACTCTTAATCCCACTAATCCATTAGCTAATTAATTAAATAAATTTTATTTATTTAATTAAATCCCATCTTAATCCCATCCTTATCCCACTTACCCAATTAATTAAATAAATTTTATTTATTTAATTAATTTCCCTCAAATATCCCAACTAATTATCCTCACCTCTCACCACATTTTGACACTTGTCCATTTCCCCTTAATCATGTGTTGTAGTACAACTCATTTAAAATACTTTTTATGTACACAATCACATGCAGTACTTTTTGTGTACACAATCACACATGAGACCTATTTCCTTTGACACATGTCAATTGACTACAATTTCTTAATGTGCAAGGAAACCTAACTTAATCCTATCCATCCATTTCATCCTAAACCCTAATTGATCCTAGCCATTCATTTGAACCAAGCCAATCCTATAAAGCAATCCTCCCTTGAGCCATGGGAGGATTCTTCTTCATGCAACTTCACCCTACCAAATTTTCAAGCCATCATCCATCCTCTTTCAATCCATCTAGCTTGCATCTATCTTCCATCAATCATCCATCATCTATCTCCCTATCAATGTTATGCTACAGAATGGAGCAATCAACACAACAAATCGATCAATCAATCGAGCTCATCTTGCATCTTTGAGGTATTGAATGATTTGGGTTTAGGTTATGCATTTCATTGTTTGATCATTTCCATTTGCAAATCTAAATTTTTTGATATACACCTCTATTTGTTCCTCTGTGACTTCAGGAACAGGCTTTGTTACCCTCTTGCCTTTCAGTTTATCAAGGGATTGTTATGATGTAGATGCAGGTGCAGATGTTGATGCCCCATCACCTTTAGATGGAAGGCTTTTAATAATCACCCCTTGCTGCTCAGGAGCAACCTTCTTACCCTTACTTGGTGGATTTTGTTCCTCAGCAGGTAATCTTTCTCCATTAGATTTCCTCTTTTCAATAAGAAAGCCATCATATTCTTCTTCTAATAACTCTTGTCTTT
The DNA here is from genome assembly GCA_027924645.1 of Cunninghamia lanceolata. Lineage (NCBI taxonomy): Eukaryota > Viridiplantae > Streptophyta > Pinopsida > Cupressales > Cupressaceae > Cunninghamia > Cunninghamia lanceolata. The sequence continues at coordinate 5,118,541 of BSBN01000628.1, read as the reverse complement.
TCTTTTTATTATCAATGGTGAGGGCCATACCCTTCTTCTTCAATTTATTGACCTCAACATTTACCCAACTCTGGGTCAGTTGGATGACCTTTTTCATTATTTGATCCAATGAGGTTTCCTCTGGTTGTGTTATATTAGGAGCTGAGATGGTGTCATTATACACCTTTTTATCCTCATATTCATTACACATTATCCTTCCATCATCATTATCCAACTGTGTAGGCACTGGAATGTAGTCAAAAGTTTAGATTTGGTTAAGGGTGAGCCTTTGATAAGTTCTTCTTTTGACTTCTGCTTCATCATCATAATCAGTCCAATAATCTTCAAGATGTTTATGATGTATTTGTTTCCCTAATAACTTCTGCATTCTGCCATATGGGTCATATGACCTAGCTATAGAAAATGGCTGCAAGTGCATGAGTTTCAACCCTCCAATGGCATCCTTAATGCTCTGTCTATCAGGACATATATACCTACCCATGTGTATGGGGAACAACATAGGAGGAATCTCTTCTGCTCCAAGTGAGCTTCAATCGAGGTTGATACTTGTCTCACAAATTCCATCAAGATAACCCTGTTAGTGGGATATCTGGGCAACATGAGTGGTTGCCCCTCAAATCCTTCTATTCTTATGTATGAAAAAGTGGGGAATTGGATAAACCAAGCTCCATGCTTATAGATAATGGCTTGAGCCTCCATGCTCAATCTCTTTATTCTGTCCTCCTCCATGGTTCTAACTAAATGCATTGAAAATGAGTCATTTACCAGTTTATAGTCTTGGAGGTATGCCCTCCTCTGTAATTGTGGATAATGGTCCCAAATGTTCATGTCACCAGCATTGTTTCCAACCTTGCCCACTATTTGCAAGGCATTAAATGTTCCCCAAAAAGCACAGGTATACACAACATAAGAGGTCATATGGAATATACAAGCTTTGTCACCCAACTTTCTCATCCCTTCATCTAAGTAATCACTGATGATCTTGGCCTAGAGAGGCTTGTTTTCTGAATATAGTACCATCTGGATGATCCCATACATCCAATTTTTAAAGTTCCCAGCATGTTGTCTATTGGTCATCCTGCTTAACAGGGAAATCATATACTGATACTCCTCATCAAAGTTAAATTTGTACAAGTAAACAGGCAACTTAGTAGAAGCTATGTATGTACTATTTTTGGCCCTCCATTGGTACATGATTTTCCTAGCTTCTTTCTTATTATTATTATATTCTTTCTCCAGCCTACTTAGGCTTACACTGAACACCTTATTCCCCACTAGCAGATTGAATGCAATAGTGATGCCCTTGATTGAAAAGTTTGCATACACTCTGCCATGCTTTTCCACTCTTCTATTCTTAGGGTTATAATTTCTAGCACATTCCACCACTAGCTCAGTGGCCTTCATTGCATATGGAAATCCCGCGGTGTGCCACATACCAGTTGTGAATATCCTATCCAGTGTAGGATTATCAATATCATTGTCTAATCTCATTGTCCATGCATCCAACTCTATTTTCCCTTGATGTGTATCATCTATCACACCATATCTGAATCCTACTCCCTTAGGCTGTACAAACATGGGTTTCAAGAACTCAGAGTCAGATCTGTTCCTTCTGACCTCCACTAGATCTTGCAATAGAAATATGCATTTCTTACCCTAGGGTGTTTGTATGGGGAAACTCACAGATATCATGCATTTCATAGTTACTATTCAACATTTCAATTTATTTCATGCATCATCATGCAGATTAACCTAATAAAGAACCATTTTACCTAGTGATTTGTAGTAAATGATAACAGAGAGGGTTTTAATTTTACTTACCTGATATTCACTTTTCCACCTTTTGTTATATGACTGATAACGGGAAAATGCAAATATGCAGTATCATCTATTCCATTCTATTACGTTGGGTATCACATTCCATAGGTAGATGACTGTGAGGTGTTGACATTCAGAGCTCTATAAATTTCAATTATCGTAGGGTAAATGTAAATAATCCCTAAAATTTACTTTTAAACTGGTCAATAGGACAAATTAGGGTGTATGTGTCATTTTGATTGAATCTGTTGATTATCTGCATGAAGTTCATAGATGCTGCCAAGTGTTGGATTTATATTTGAAACCGACGAGGCTCCATCTACCTTTGGGCTTGCATTTAATGCCAGAGGGTGATCTTTCGAAGAGCAGGGATATTTGAAAAAAATGACCCCAATGGAAAATATGACCTCCCCATGCGTAGGATAATCATTTACTAAAAATTAAGAGGATATGGTCAACCTTTGACTATTAAGCAAGATCAGGTCATAAAGTTAAAGATAAGGGATATTCAAAAATATCTGGGTCTTTTAATAATCACAAATATCCCCCTCACCTGAGAGTACAGGGGTAATGTCATCATCGTATGGACTTCAACAATTATTTACGAAAGATGATGTCATGGTCATTTTGCTAAGGTCAGGGATATTTTGAAACATGACCTCCCTTGGGGTAGATCATGATGACATCATCGTGCCATCTATTTTCTCTCGTTATCGGGTTATAATGATGTCATCGTCATATTGAGAAATATGACGTATATTAGGAAGTATAACCCTCAGTGGGTTGGGTGAAATGATTATGTCATCATCAAGGTTATCTCTTTTATTCGTTGGAATTGAATGATGTCATAGTCATATTGGCGCAGGGTGATATTCATGAAAAGGTGATATTTTGTAAGATGACAGATATTAGGAAATATGACCCCTCTGCAAATACATGAAATTCTTGACGGGTAAATATTCATCCTCATTTTAGTTTGACATTCGCGCATCAGGGATTGAATAGACATCGGGTGATTTTCTAAGTCAAGGTCATGTTAACAAATGTGACTGATATTTAGAAATATGACCCCTATGGGAAATATCTGGGTTGATCGATCTTTGACTCAACATAACTTTCTATCCTTAAACAATATCAGGGTGATCCAAAAGGAAAACCTGCTTAGAATTTTGTACTCTTTCCAATTATGAGGTTCATGGTAGCAAATACTAACTTGGACAACTGACCTCTCCTTGTGATGCACATACCTAAGCAAAGGTGACAGACATGACTAAATTTTACCAAACCGCCCAAAGCAAGAAAGCAAGCAAGCAGAAGCAAAAAGTTGGGTCCCTATTTTGCTAAGGCAAAATGGGGTGTTTTGTGTAACCACACAACAGATCTCATGGTTGCCAAAGGTGGTTGCTTTATCCACCACAGAGGTAGAGTATGTAGTTGCAACAGAAGCAAGCAATGAGATGATATGGCTGCAATCTTTCATGGAAAAATTGGGAAAACAACAGGCTAATAGTTATTTGTTTATGGATAGCCAGAGTGGCATACATCTTACAAAGAATTCTACCTTGCATTCAAAGAGCAAACACATACAAATAAGGTATTGTTGATGATTGTTTTGATGCTATCATAACAATTAGTTAAAATTCACATAAAATGAACCAAAACTGACTTGAAAGATATGAAGGAATTGGTTAAGATTCACTTAATCCCAAGTTTAATATGGTCAGGTCTTGACCTGTTGGGCAAATTCAGTTGGTCAATGTGAAGCTGTAATGTTCAAGGGGCCTTACATGATTTAGGGTTTCTTATTGGTTAACTGGACTTAAACTATGCAAAAGATCATCAATATCAGCATGTTGTTCATTCCTTTTGCATAAAAAATGTTACTGTGCTGCAAAGCTTTAAATGGTTTTCTTGAATTATTGCAGCTTTCTCCTCTTCAATATTATGAAAACTATCTACTTTCAACTCTGTTATGCATGCTTTTTTAAATATGAGACAAATTTCCTTTAAGTTTCTGCATTTTAGGCTAAGTATCTTCAGATGGGTTGGGAAAAGTTAGAAAGATCTAAACTAAACATCATTCATTCTACCAAAGGATCTAGTTGTTCTATTATCCACTATATAAGTATTACAGTAATTTGATCAAATCCACAGACAAAACCTTAAGTGTAAGTTCTAAGCATTTTCACAAACATACACCTAAGATTGCAAGCTCTAAGAGAAAATGTTTCAAACACAAAGAAGAGAAGGAAAACACTCAGAAGATAGATGTAGAATTCCAGATTCAATTGTATTAGAAATAAATAGTCATATAAGATTTACAATGTCTGAATGACTCTTAGCTTCATTGACCAAACTACAGAAAACTTACAAGCTTTACAGATACAGCAAGGAAGCTAGATGTTCCACGCATTCCTTATTGCAAACATAGGCGACCTCCTTCTTCTACTTCTAAACTAAACTAAAATGCTATTTTTACAAAGTTTTGCTGCTACAAATCTCTATGTAGCCCCTGTGTAAAGTTTTACAGTGTATCAAGGCACAATATATAGGCTTTGATTGTCCTCAATACAGCTCAAAACCTCTAGTTTAAACCCTGGTTCAAACCTCTAGTTACAACAATAAATGCTGGAGATCAAATCTCCCAAAATATCTCTAGGTATACATCAAATCTGGGCAAAAATATGCCCTTCTGGAAACCCTAGCAGCTCAATAATAACTTCTGTGGTCTGCTGCAATAATGTCTTCAATTGCATTTTGTCTTCATCAATGAAGACCTTTGACTTCCTCTCCCTTTATCCTTATCTTCCACTGCTCCTGAGATCTGATTTCCTCCTCCGTGATGTCACCTCCATCAAGTTTCAGCCCCTTCTTCAACTGCAAACTTGCAAAAATGGATAAGCAATAAGTATCACATTTAATAAGACTACAGGAAGAGAAACAACTACCAAATCTCATCATGACTGTGTGAACACATCAATCAGGCCCTGAATCTGTGAAAAAATGTGGGTGAAAAATGCATATACAGTGCTTAGAAAAGTCAGGTCAACCATTGTTGACCAAAAAAATGCATTCGGGCCCAAAAATTGGCCTCAAAATTCCTATCGCTCCATCTTTTCCCTCTCATTTCCTCGTTTAAATTCATGTATAATCCGCTATACAAGCCGGACGTGATACAACATTTTAATCGGATTCTAATCTCTGTTGGGTTCCATGTTGTATGTATATTATATTGTATCCTCCGATATGCACTGTTTAAAACATACATGGATTTAACCCCATTTGATAAACTTTCGGTTCTGGTACTTGTATAAGTGCAAAGTATGTTCGATAAAATATAAGTCCGATACATACAACGATTTTTTTTTTTGGACTTTTATTTCAAATCCGGCTTGTATGTATAAGGTGAAATGTATGTTTCAAAATATACAAGCTGGAACTTATACAACGAATTAATATTGTTTGATAACTCATTGAAGTCCGCGTTGTATGTCTGCAATATATATCGGGCTGTATATCAAAATATACAAACATAAAAAATATACAAGCCCTTAATTCCAATTTATGATTTTTCAATTCTGCTCAATGTATAAATGCATTGCATCCCTTAGATATTCAATTCGGACATGATACAAGCATTTAACCGCATTTTACTTTCCTTTTGATTCCGCATTGCATGTGGTGCCTTGTATGTTTTAGATATACATTCGGATATACATACAAGGGCTCAACTCGATTTTAATCCTTTTGGATTCCACATTGTATGCCTCTCAAATAGACAAGCACGCATACATACAATGATTTCACCAATTTTAATACTCCCCTCGGGTCCGTGCTTGTACATTCCATTGTATATTGCGTTTGTACCTTCCAATATACAATCGGATATACAACGAATTAACCACTTTTAATTTGCCTCTGAGTTCCGCAATGTATATTACGATGTATGTTCAGCAATGTATATTTCGACATACATTGGTTTAATCGGATTTAAATCCACCCTCGGATTCCGGCTCATATATCAGCGATGTATGTTCCGAAACATACAAGCCACGGAATATACAATGAATTAACCACTTTTAATTCGTAACCCTTTGGATTCCGCGTGATGCATATTTTCGTTGTATGTTATAATGTATGTGTGAAATATACATCGTGCCAAATATACAATGTTTAAACATTGTTTAATAACTTTTTCAGGTCCGCCATTGTATATATTGCTTTGTATCTTCCGATATACAATGAATTTTCTATTTTGGACCTTTGTTTTGAATCTGACTTATATGTAAAGCAATGCATCTTGCAATGTATATTTGAATATACAACCCGGATATGCAACGATTTAACTCCTCTTAACTTCCTTTTCACATCTGCGACATGCATAAGTGCATTGTATATTTGTATGCTACTTAAACATACAAACCGGCGGAAATACAACCATAAAACCTCTTTTCATAATATTTGAATTCCGCGCCATGTATAAAGTGTATTGTAATTTGCCTTGTATGTTTCAACCTGCCAAAATATACAACGTGAGATACATACAATAGAATTCAAACCCTCATTCATTCTAACTCTAAAACCACTTCAGCTCCATCTTGTATGTACATACTTCAAAACTTTTACTAAATGCATACAAGATAAAGGACATGCAATTAACATTGTATATGAAAGCGATATACAAAAGGGACTGTATATGCAACATACAAACAACCCAATATGCAAATAACAATGTACATGAACCTGATTGCAAAAGCGACTAAGTATAAAAAGGATTTTGTACATACAAAGGACTTTGTATATGCAAAGCAATATACAAAAGGGACTGTATGTACATTTTACCAAAATGATCATAACTTGCAAAATATGGCGAATTTTAAGATGGTTCAAAAATCAACCCTAGCTCATTTTTCACAAGGAATCCAACCATATCATGCACTGGTACTGAAAATGCATTTTTTCTTCATTTCTATCAAAGTTTGCAATTTTAACCCTCTTTTCCCTTTACCACCAAGCAAAACAAAACACACAAAAGCAGAAGCAATAGCCACAGCAGGGGTCCTCATTTTGCTGAGTAAAATGGGGTGTTTTGTGAACATCACAACAACTAGCAACCTAACAAAATAATTATATTCAAAGCATTAAGGAAACTAAGTGAAATAAATCCATAAGTCCCAACTATCTTTCCTGTAAATTATTATCTAACTTGAGACCTAAGGTATTCAATAAGGATGCATGAATTTTTATTTTCAGTTTAAGTATGTGCATGTAATTAATTATCCTCATCTTGAAGATCGGTTGAACAAACTAGTACTGATATTAGCCTATGTAGGTGAGGACATTCCCTCATAGCCGACTGGATAGAGCATTGCTGCCAACGAGCGTCTATAGCCCCAGCAAGGTTATCGTTACAATTCTCCTAAGTAGAGCCCCACTGCCAATGAGCATCTATAGCCCCGATAGAGTTACTTAGATGGCTTAATCTGGATTTTTAGTATAATCTGCTTTATTCATTTTATATTTTATATTTTCAAATTTTTGAAAGAGATTTCACAAGATATAGCAATTTGTAACTTTATGATGCAAGGAGTGGGCACTTGCTGAAATTAAGCTGAGAATTGTAATGGTAGCAAGGGTGACCTCAAATTTTTTACCTAATATCTACACTGATAGGTTCAACAAACCCAAGGATTTTAGGTGTGTCATCGTGAGAAACCTCTCTTGAATTCTCAATCACTGTTAGTGAATACTAAATTTTAGAGGCTAAACAACTCTCTACATTCATGACAGTCACAACAAGTTATGTATGAATTGCAAATGATTAACCTGAATATTCTGAATTTTATACTATTTTCAATGGTTGTTAGTTTGCTCCTTAGTACTCTAAAGAAAACAACAAACCAACAACAGACTGTACAAAAAAAAGACAAAAAGAAATAGAAAACAAAGCAAAAGGACAACTGTACAAACAACTAACCTAAAAAAGAAAAACAGGAAACAAAGCAAAAAAAACTGTACAGTACCTACACTATATTACACAAAATGGACTTCCCTTTTACCTCAAGCCTAGAAGTAGTGTTTCAAATGTTGGCCATTAACTAGTAATGGCACATCTTCCCCTGTCAAGGCCCTGAGTCTAAATGTGTTGTCTCCTATTATTTCTAAGACTTGCAATGGGCCTAACCATAGTTTATCAAATTTTCCATGGCTCCCTTTCTTTTCATGTGCTTTGTCCCAGCACAGCACTAAGTCTAATATCCTAAATGTCTTGACTCTTGCCCTCTTATCAAACCACCTCTTAACTGCTGCCTAGTGTTTTGCAAATTTCTTGATGGTTTGACCTCTTTTCTCATCTAATTGTAACATTTGTACTATCCTGGCTTCTCTATGATTATCAAAGCCTAAATACTCAATGGCAAACTTCCAGATTGGTATTCTTAGATTTACTAGAAGTATGGGATTAGTCCCATAAAATAAATGATAAGGTGTACTACCTAAAGCTGTTTTGAACTTGGTCCTATCTACCCACAGTGCATATTTTAACAAGGTATTCCACTCTCTAGGACTCTTAGCAATTAGCTTCTTGATTATATCTAATAAAATTTTGTTTGTAGACTCGGCTAATCCATTACCTTGAGGGTAATAATTTGAAGAAAACTTTAAAACAACCCTGTATTCAAATGCCCATTTAGAAAACTTTAAAGAAGAGAAAGCAGGGCCATTATCACATACCAATGAATAGGGAGTTCCAAACCTAGTGATGATATTTTCTTCAAGAAACTTGATAACTACCTCAGTTAGGGAGAATTTGTAGCATGTGGCCTCAGTCCACCTTGTACAATAGTCCATCACTGTTAGTATGAACTTGTGCCCTGCAGAAGATGGAGGATTGATGACTCTAATGAAATCCAGGCCCCATTGTGCAAATGGTCTTGATTCAATCACAGGCTGTAATGGGTTGGCCTAATTTCTTCCCTTATCTACTATAGTCTGACAGGTGTGGCAACTTTTGATGTGACTCTCAGTATTTTTGAACATTGTGGGCCAGTAATAGCCCGCCCTTAATATCTTGTGTGTTGTAGCTAGATGGGAACCATGACCAGTTCCGTATTTGTCATGTAGTTCTGTCAACACTTTATCTGCTTCAGCTCTATTTAGACATCTCAAATAAATTTCATCATGGTTCTTCCTGAATAGAAGACCTCTTTGCACCATATATTTCTGTGCTTTAATCTTCAAATCTCTCCTCTGAGAAGCTTTCATCCTATTTGGGTACTTTCCAGCTATTAAAAAGGTGTTTAAATCATCATACCAATCTGATGCGTTCTAGGAATTCAATACATACTGCTATTTTATCAAATCTGGATCTGTATTTGCTATTGTTTGTACCAACACCTGCCCTCTGACCAGCTTCAGTGGAATGATTTCCATGTCGAATTCTTGCAACATGGTGATCCACTTGGCTCTCTTTTCTCCAGGTTCGTTCTGCATCAGCAACATCTTCACTACTACATCTGGCACTATGGCTTTGATCTGGCTATGCAAAATGTAATGTCTAAATTTTTTCACAGCTCTCATTAATGCAAATGCTTGTCTCTCAGTATCCAGATATCTCAATTGTGCATCCTTCAGAGGCACGCTCATGAATGCGATGGGCCTTTCTTCATTGTCCTCACCTTTCTGTGTCAAGGCAGCCGCGGGTGAATGGGAGGATGCAAAGGAATAGATATAAAACATTTTGGTGTAGTCTGGGCTTGCCAATACAAGAGCATTAGAAATTGCCTCCTTGATATCTTCGAATGCAGCCCTAGCCACAGGCATCCACTCCATCTGTGCATCTTTTTTTAACATGGCATTTAGCGACTGCACGATTTCTACAAAACCCGTGATAAACTTCTGAACAAAGTTAATTTTACCAAAAAATGATTTCAACTCTTTCTTGCTGTTTGGTATTTACAAATTTTTTATTGATTCTATTCTATCTGGGTCAATCGATATTCCTTCTTCAGAAATGGCATGCCCTAGTAATTTACCTTCAGTAACTCCAAATGAACATTTCTTAGGATTGAGGGAAATTCCATACCTCTCACATCGCTTAAGTATTTTCCTGAGATCTTCAGCATGAGTGGATGCATCCTTGGAATACACAGTCAAATCATCCATATACACAACAATGCACTTACCTGATAACCCACGGAACGCAATGTCCATGGCTCTCTGAAAAGTGGCACCTACATTGATCAAACCAAAAGGCATTCCCCTATATGCATAATTTCCCCATTTACAAGTGAAGGTGGTTTTTAATCTATCATCCCTATCTATTAAAACCTGGTTATAACCTAAGAAACCATCTAGAAAAGACATCATCTCTGCCCCGTTTACTGCTTGTAGCACTTCATCTATAGGAGGCAGAGGATAATTGTCCTTTTTAGATGCTTTATTCAAATTTCTAAAATCTACGCATAATCTGATGTCTCCATTTTTCTTCCTTACTGGTACTAGGTTAGCTACCCAGACTGAATGTCTGACTGGAAAAATTATTCCAGCAAACAGCAATTTCTTTACTTCTTCGAAGATTAAAGGCTCTAGAATGGCGTTTACAGGCCTTTGTTTCTACCTAAATGGTTTAATCTCTAGTCTCAAAGGTATTACATGAGTTATGATGGATGTATCATAGTTTTTCAAGTCTTCATATGTCCATGCTATTACGTGTTTGTAATCTTTCAGAGCATCTAAAATTTCTTTTCTAATTTTCTTAGAGCAAGCTTTTCCGATTGGCACATTTTGTGGATTTTGCTCTGTCCCTAAGTTGTGTAAATCACACTTACCCCCTTCTGTTTTGGGTAAATCTTTATGTCTTATTATTCCATCGAAGTCAAAAATATGTTCTAGTTCAATTACCCCTTTGGGTAAAAAGTTGCTTTTAAGTTGATTATATCCTCTTCATCCCATGTTATCTCAGGCCTTTCCTACTCATCAATGATTTGAGCCTCAAATACCTCATTACAAGTCAGAAAATAAATAATTTGCTGATCCCTTCCAAATACCTGAAAATGTGTAATGTTGTCTAGGATACTGGGAACATTAACTAGCTCAATAGCAAATCATCTCAATCCTGACAGTGTCAAGGGTTTTAATGTGCTAGCTGCAACTACTAGTGCATCCGGCCTATGGTTCAGCTCTCTAGGGATGTGCTCTATGTTGAAAGCATCAAATAAATCTATTAAACCCCATACTCTATGTCTGTAACAAATCATTTTTTTGTAATTGCAATCATATAGCTTCCTCACTTGTCTGACTACTAGTTCAGAGTCTGAAAATACCTTAATCATTTTCACCTTTTTCTTAACGGCCATGACAAGTCCCATAATTAAGACTTCATATTCAGCAATATTGTTAGTATAGGAAAATTGCAGTCTATATGCTGCTAGGTATGACTTACCCTGAGGATCTATAAGTTCAACACCTACACCCGCACCCTACTTTGACTTGGACCCGTCACATTTTAATGTCCACATGCCATCTTTACTTTTCTGATATTTCCCTTTGGCATGCTTCGTCTTCTCTATTACTTGTGAGGTGCTGGTATATTTATTCATGGGTATTTCTATTTGGTTAACTTGCATATGTGTATTTTTAGCTTGCAAATCAGAAGGACAACTACCCTTGTCCTTTATTCCCTCTTCTAAATTTGAAATTAGATCATCTACATCACCCTGAATGTATTTATGTGTTTGATCAGGATTCACATTTTCCTCCTATAACTCTACCCTCTTTATGCATTTTTTTTATTCATATTCAATGATGTCTTTGCACATTCCACAACTCTCCTCAGAATGTGGCCTATCGTGAACTCTACATTTGTTTTTATACAATTTACATTGGGTGGGCAGACCTTGTTTAATGCATTCTTCCACCTCTTGTCTAAAGGCATGACCAAATTTTTCCATTGCACTGTTTTCTTCATCCGAAGAATTTCCATCAGACTCAATGAATAATGTTGTCTCCTTGCTGACACACTTTTCTCTAATGTTTAACATCATGATCTCTTAAATTTGCACCCCATTGTTAGTAATTCTATAAACACCAGGTTCAACAGCAGCATATAATATTTCATTCGTTCGATTATACTCTGTTATCATGTGTTTCATCCTGGGTTCTACCTCTATTCTAATCTGGTTTGGGACGCCTCTCTAAGGTAGTCACATATGTGAAAAGTCTATGGCCATATATCCGTTTAATGTCTTGGACCAATCCCTACTTAACAACATTCCATAATTCATGGGTATGTCCACTATTTGAATGTCAATGAATTGGCTTACCCTAGGGTCTGAAGCTAATTGCATTTGAATGTTCATGAGTTCTCCTATCACACTAACCTCAGTCTTATCTAACTATGTGACAACCTTAGCAGATCTGGTGGGAGTCAGCCTGAGAGTTTTGCATATTCCTAAGGGCACTACGTTGGCTGAGGCACCAGAGTCTACCATGCAGTTGTGTATGTTTTTTCCACACAATCTAACAGTTAACAAGAAAGGGGGAGCATCCTTTTTATCAGCATACATTACTACATTTGTATTGGAAGGAAGCTCAACTTTCTTACTTTTCTCCTTAGGTGGTGAATCTCTATTAGGAACAGTTACATCAATAGCAACCCCATCTGTTATGGATGCATCCAGAGATTTTATAAAAGCATTCTTGATCCCTGGAGTTTTCAATAATTCATTCAGAGGTATACTGACCTTTATTTTCTTTATTTCTTCTGACAAGTAACTCATTAATCCTGTTGTCTCTACTGTTTTAGCTTTACTTGTTTGGGCCTTTTCTAACGTTGTTCCATTGTTTGCATTAGCCTTAAGTATGGCAGGATTGTTGCTAGTGTTCTGATCTGGGGGTGTATTGAAGTTGTTAGGAGGGATGGAAGTGGTGAAAGGACCTCCCAGCCTAGTGTTGTTTCTTAAATTGTAGGTGTGGTTTTTATTTGTCTGTTGAAAGGCTTGCACCTCTTCTGTTTCAGTTAATACCTCATTTTTAGTTTCAAAGGGAAACTAAAAAGCATTTAACACAAAGGTTGATTCAGGATAAAGATTTTCACAAAAGTATGGTTCATCCTCTAACAATTCATCTTCCTTCTCTTCTGTAGTTGCAAAGGTAAAGGTTTCTAAAACTAAAGCTGTATCATACCCTAAGGGTACTACCTCATTACTATTGGGGATGAGAAATTCAGAAGTAGGAGGCTGCACATCTATATTAAATATGCTGGCTGCTAAATGGAACTGTGGACAGTCAAGCTCAGCATGGGCATTGGTATTGTGGAATCTACACCAGTTTTTTAGTGATGTATTGGCCATTTGTATGCTAGCCACTTGTTTTGCATCATGATTATCTATATTCTCAAAAGGAGAAGCTAGGGTACCATTGTTTGGCCTAGTGTTCCATGTTTTGGATGGCCTAAGCTGATTCTGATTTTTGTTATTATTACCCCAGGCCTTATTGTCTATCACTGGCCCTCTATTTTGCATTGGTTGCCCTTGGTTATGACTTTGATGCTGATTATAGTTTTGGCTCTGATTTGAACATTGGCCTTGGCTATTATTTTGGGTATGGCTCTGATTATAGTTCTGATTGTAATGCTGATTTTGATTTGAACTATAGTTTTGATTTTGGCCCTGGTTATAATTCTGATTTTGATTGTATCCCTGGTTACCTCTTCCATAGAGGTTCTCATTTCTTAGTTGTGTTACTTCAGTGGTCAATCTTTTCAAATGTGCAATGATCTCTTTGATTTCTTCCCTTTCCACTTGTGTTTTTGCCACAGTTGTATCCCTAGGGGGTGGAAGAAAGGCTGACCATTATTTTGACTGTTATTAGAAGTGTTACTCATGTAAGGAGCTATGGCTTGGATTGGGGTAGGACTATACACAGGTGTGTAAGAAGGAACTGCATTTAACAATGGGGTGTGATGCATAGGGACTCCATTCCATGGTTGTGCTTGATTTTGCATCCCAAAATTTCCCCCATTAACAAATGGGCTACAAGTTGTATGCCTCATCTCTTGATTTACTAAGGCTGCCTCTTTATAGGCTTTGGATATTGAATCTGTGTCAGGTTTTCTTTTGACAAACATGACAGTTAAAGGATCCAAGGCAGCATAGTACATGGCTAACAAGGTATCATCATCTATTGTGTAAGGGGCTACCAGCCTAGAGTAGGCCTTTTGAAATCTGTCATTGAAATTATCAATTAGCTCTCCCTCACCTCTTTTTATGGTAGCCAATTTATGATACAAGATGCAAGGATCAATGGGTCCTCTAAATCTTGATAGAAATGCTTCTTCCATAAGTGACCAAGAAGAAACATAGCCATTGGATAAGTTTACATACCAGTTAGAGGCTTGTTCATTAAAGGTGTAGGGAAACAATCTACACACAACGTCCTCGTGTTCTAATCTAGCCCTAAAACATGCTTCCTTAAATATTCTGATGTGGTCTTCTAGATCTTGGTGTAACTGGTATTTAGGACATATCTTTTCCTAATTTTTGGGCATCTCATTGTAATCATTGAAGTGTATGGGAGACTGGACATTGAAATAAGCCATTGTGGGTGCTTGAGCTTGACCTGAACCTGTAGGAATACCTGAATTTCTTGGGGGATTAGGATTTCTAGGAGTACCTAAACCAAGATTTAAAGATTTGAATAAAGATCTGTCAGGACTCACAAGGTTACGGATATTAAAAGGTGACCCAGGAGGTGTTCCAGATGAACTCCCTACTTGCGATATTTTATGATTCCAAATCAAAGGGCTCTTACTTCGCCTTGTATCAGGTAGTTGCACAAAAATATCCCCTGAACTGGATCTAGATCTAGTCACTCTATCACTGTTGTTAGCCAGTTTTTCTTGAAACAAACCCTAACTCAAGTCGGCCCTCCTAGCGCTAGAAAAACTGTTGATGATGGTTTTGATGCTATCATAACAATTAGTTAAAATTCACATAAAATGAACCAAAACTGACCTGAAAGATATGAAGGAATCAGTTAAGATTCACTTAATCCCAAGTTTAATATGGTCAGGTCTTGACCTGTTGGGTAAATTCAGTTGGTTAATGTGAAGCTGTAATGTTCAAGGGGCCTTACATGATTTAGGGTTTCTTACTGGTTAACTGGACTTAAACTATGCAAAAGATCATCAATATCAGCATGTTGTTCATTCCTTTTGCATAAAAAATGTTACTGTGCTGCAAAGCTTTAAATGGTTTTCTTGAATTATTACAGCTTTCTCCTCTTCAATATTATGAAAACTATCTACTTTCAACTCTGTTATGCATGCTTTTTTAAATATGAGACAAATTTCCTTTAAGTTTCTACGTTTTAAGCTAAGTATTTTTAGATGGGTTGGGAAAAGTTAGAAAGTTCTAAACTAAACATCATTCATTCTACCAAAAGATCTAGTTGTTATGTTATCCACTATATAAGTATTGCAGCAATTTGATCAAATCCACAGATAAAACCTTAAGTGTAAGTTCTGAGCATTTTCACAAACATACACCTAAGATTGCAAGCTCTAAGAGAAAATGTTTCAAACACAAAGAAGAGTAGGAAAACACTCAGAAGATAGATGCAGAATTTCAGATTCAATTGTATTAGAAACAGATAGTCATATAAGATTTACAATGTCTGAATGACTCTTAGATTCATTGACCAA
This sequence comes from Cunninghamia lanceolata, assembly GCA_027924645.1. Lineage (NCBI taxonomy): Eukaryota > Viridiplantae > Streptophyta > Pinopsida > Cupressales > Cupressaceae > Cunninghamia > Cunninghamia lanceolata. Next base: position 5,103,021 of record BSBN01000628.1, on the reverse strand, counting down.
ACTACAGAAAACTTACAAGCTTTACAAATACAGCAAGGAAGCTAGATGTTCCACGCATTCCTTATTGCAGACACAGGCGACCTCCTTCTTCTACTTCTAAACTAAACTAAAATGCTATTTTTAAAAATTTTTGCTACTACAAATCTCTATGTAGCCCCTATGTAAAGTTTTATAGTGTATCAAGGCACAATATATAGGCTTTGATTGTCATCAATACAGCTCAAAACCTCTAGTATAAACCTCTAGTTACAACAATAAATGTTGGAGATCAATTCTCCCAAAATATCTCTGAGTATACATCAAATCTGGGCAAAAAATGCCCTTCTAGAAACCCTAGCAACTCAATAATAACTTCTGTGGTCTACTGCAATAATGTCTTCAACTGCATTTTGTCTTCATCAATGAAGACCTTTGACTTCCTCGCCTTTTATCCTTCTCTTCCTCTACTCCTGAGATCTGATTTCCTCCTCTGTGATGTCACCGCCATCAAGTTTCAGCCCCTTCTTCAACTGCAAACCTGAAAAAATGGATAAGCAATAAGTATCACATTTAATAAAACTGTAGGAAGAGAAACAGCTGCCAAATCTAGTCGTGACTATGTGAACGCATCAATCGGGCCCTAAATCTGTGAAAAAATGCAAGTCAAAAATGCTTATACAGTGCTTAGAAAAGTCGGGTCAACCATCATTGACCAAAAAAATGCATTCAGGCCTCAAAATCGGCCTCAAAATTCCTATCACTCTATCTTTTCCCGCTCATTTCCTCGTTTAAATCCATGTATAATCCGCTATACAAGCCGGACGTGATACAACGTTTTAATCGGATTCTAATCTCTTTTGGGTTCTGTGTTGTATGTATATTATATTGTATCCTTCGATATGCACTGTTTAAAACATACATGGATTTAACCCCATTTGATAAACTTTCGGTTCCGATACTTGTATAAGTGCAAAGTATGTTCGATAAAATATAAGTCTGATACATACTACGATTTTCTTTTTTTGGACTTTTATTTCAAATCTAGCTTCTATGTATACGGTGAAATGTATGTTTCAAAATATACAAGCTAGAACTTATACAATGAATTAATATTGTTTGATAACTCCTTGAAGTCCACATTGTACGTCTGCAATGTATATTGGGCTGTATATCAAAATATACAAACATAAAAAATATACAAGCCGTTAATTCCAATTTATGATTTTTCAATTCCACTCAATGTATAAATGTGTTGCATCCCTTAGATATTCAATTCAAACGTGATACAAGCATTTAACCGCATTTTACTTTCCTTTTGATTCCGCATTGTATGTGGTGCCTTGTATGTTTTAGATATACATTTGGATATACATACAAGGGCTCAACTCGATTTTAATCCTTTTGGATTCCACATTGTATGCCTCTCAAATAGACAAGGGCACATATATACAACGATTTCACCAATTTTAATACTCCCCTTGGGTCCGCGCTTGTACATTCCATTGTATATTGCGTTTGTACCTTCCAATATACAATCGGATATACAACGAATTAACCACTTTTAATTTGCCTCTGAGTTCCACAATGTATATTACGATGTATGTTCAGCAATGTATATTTCGACATACATTGGTTTAATCAGATTTAAATCCGCCCTTAGATTCCAGCTCGTATATCAGCGATGTATGTTCCGAAACATACAAGCCATGGAATATACAATGAATTAACCACTTTTAATTCACAACCCTTTGGATTCCGTGCGATGCATATTTTCGTTGTATGTTATAATGTATGTGTGAAATATACATCGCGCCAAATATACAATGTTTAAACATTGTTTAATAACTTTTTCAGGTCCGCCATTGTATATATTGCTTTGTATCTTCCGATATACAATGAATTTTTTATTTTGGACCTTTGTTTTGAATCCGACTTGTATGTAAAGCAATGCATCTTGCAATGTATATTTGAATATATAACCCAAATATGCAACGATTTAACTCCTCTTAACTTCCTTTTCGCGTCCGCAACATGCATAAGTGCATTGTATATTTGTATGCTACTTAAACATACAAGCCGGCAGAAATACAACCATAAAACCTCTTTTCATAATATTTGAATTCCACGCCACGTATAAAGTGTATTGTACGTTTGCCTTGTATGTTTCGACCTGCCAAAATATACAAAGTGAGATACATACAACGGAATTCAAACCCTCATTCATTCTAACTCTAAAACCACTTTGGGTCCATCTTGTATGTACATACTTCAAAACTTTTACCTAATGCATACAAGATAAAGGACATGCAATTAACATTGTATATGAAAGCGATATACAAAAGGGACTGTATATGCAACATACAAACGATCCAATATGCAAATAACAATGTACATGAACCCGATTGCAAAAGCGACTAAGTATAAAAAGGACTTTGCACATACAAAGGACTTTGTATATGCAAAGCGATATACAAAAGGGACTGTATGTACATTTTACCAAAATGATCATAACTTGCAAAATATGGCAAATTTTAAGATGGTTCAAAATGCAACCCTAGCTCATTTTTCACAAGGAATCCAACCATATCATGCACTGGTACTGAAAATGCATTTTTTCTTCATTTCTATCAAAGTTTGCAATTTTAACCCTCTTTTCCCTTTACCACCAAGCAAAACAAAACACACAAAAGCAGAAGCAATAGCCACAGCAGGGGTCCTCATTTTGCTAAGGAGTAAAATGGGGCGTGTTGTGAACATCACAACAAGTATCACTTCATTCGGTTGGTGTTGGATGATGGACAGTTATGGCTAGAAAAGATTCATACAGATGAAAATCCAGCGGATATGTTTACAAAGGCAGTAATAAGGGATAAGTTGAGCTCCTCTTCAGCTTTGGTTGGTCTTCAAGACTGAAAAAATAAAAATAAAATCATAACAGTAGAGTCTAGGGTGCTTATTTCGAGTGGGAGCTATAGGGTCAGCGGTGTTATGATTAGTCTCCAAGTGGGAGATGATATGGTGGGGAGTCTGATCAATCTCCAAGTGGGAGATTGTTGTTATATGGATCCTAATCAGACTCGGAGGTTAAATTTGCCCCACTTTTATTGACATAGTTTCCCCCCAAATTATTTAACAGGGTGAAGGGGAAGCGCCCCTTGTGGGGGTTTGGGGGCAGTGCCCCCAAGACGGGGTCAAGGGGCAGTTCCCTTGCGGGGTCCAAGGGCAGCGCCCCTAGTATGCTCCCTATCACGATACAGGGCATGGTCAAGGAGTAGCGCCCTTGCGGAGGCTTGGGGGCAGCGCCCCCAAAACCTCCAATGATTTTTTATTGTTTATTAAGGCATTGGGAGTTATTTTTCTATTCGTTGACATAAAAAAACCCTATTTTTGTAACTGACATAAGGCTTGATAAAAGCGGCTAAGGGTTAGGGTTTCTATTGATGTATTGTAGCATTTTGCAGTGATATTGAGTTGCAAGGATTGCTGGTTGAATTGGTTTGATTTACTGGATAATAATATTGGACTCTCTGTTAGTGGATGTAGCTTGAGTTTGGGTGAACCATGTTAAAACTTGTCTCTCGCTCTTATTATTTCTGTGTATCTTGATTCCTCTGTTTAATCTTTATTTGTATTTAATTGATATCTTATGTTGACTAACCCTAACAACATTCATTATCATAGATCAATTATTCAAAGTCATATACATTAAAGAGGAGAATCATTCTAGGACTCTAATGTTTTGGAGCTCAAAAAGCAATCTAAATATGCATCAAATTAATCTAAGATACCTACATGCCCAATTGGTGCCTTCAATCTTTTCCATGGCTATAAAGATGGTAAAATTCAGGGGGTTGACCTAGGAGAACATGACCCTTACAATCCAACAATCTCCCTAAAGTATTTTTTATTACTACTAGTCCTTACACCAAAGAAGATATCAAATACATGGGCAACACAACTTCCAATAGTCTACAATCAGCATGGTTGATTCTGTAGGTTTTAGAATGCCCATACTAGGTCATTTCTACAAAGTGCAAGATTAGTCTTGCACTATATGTGGATTCAATCCATGAAAATTTTTAGAGTTGTTCAAAGTTTGAGGCATTTAATAGATAGAGATTGAATCCATTCTACATTACCGAGGTAATTAGATTTTCCATAGCATCAAACTTTTTTCTTCATCGTAGTTCACATACCTAAATGCTCTATCTTTCACATTTATTTTTGCTAATATCATTGCAACTATATATTTCCATCTAGGAACTAGTTAATCTAGGTTGATCTATACATTTTTGTGTGCATTCATTTTGTGATGGGTAAAATGGGATGAATAAAACTAATTATAAAAACCTAAAACACCAATGGAATGTGCAGACAAAAAGGATTTAAAATAAGAGAGAGAGATACTCACAACATTTTACCTTACGATTTCCATTGTTCACCTATTCTTTCTTGATCCTTTGGTGATGAAGATGGCCCTCAGGAAGCTTGCTTCCTTGCTTCGATTCCTCAAGATGACAAGGAGAAATGGATCAGATACTTATTTGTGTTAAAGATGAGCTTCAACATAATATGATATTGATATGGATGATAGATGAAGTGATGTGAAAAGTGGGGTGCCAATGGCGCGCTATGGATTCTGTAGCATAAATTTAATCGAAAGTTGGATATCAAATAAAGAAGAGGAGGGTTGTATTTATAGAGTTGTGTGAGAGAAGATCAACGAAAGAGAATTTTCGAGAGAACGTGCGCGAATAGAAGGACATGTGTCATTCAAAAAGAAGCTTTGTTGAGTTAACTGCTTTCTTGATGAGGATGAGTTTTCATTTCTTAAATTAGAATATATTTTTCTAATTTAAGAGCTTTGTTGATAGCTTTAAATCAGTTAACTCAGCTTTTGCTTTTGTATGACAAGAAGAATTTATTTTTAGAAGATTTGAAGATTTTTTAGAAGATAAGAAAGCATAATTAAATAAATAAATTTATTTAATTAAATGGGAGGAAATGAATCAAATAAATAAATAAATTTATTTATTTATTGATATAGGAATATAAAGATGAAATAAATATTTAAAATATTTATTTAAGTAGAGTTATGTCATTTTTAGGTGTATACACATTTAATTAGCCTAGATTAACTTAAGTAAAGGAATCCATTTATTTCTTTACATTTATAACTCCTAGGGTTTGACCTTAGGGCTATACCTTCATAGATTTTAGGACATTCAAATCTAATATAATTTTGATTTTATCAAATCATTTTTAGATTTTACAAGGTTTTATTTACATATGCTTATCACACTTTGATTAGGGTTTAGATATGTTAGGAACCCGTGTTTAACCCTTCTCTTTACTTTATTAGTATATTGTTGTTGGACGAATATGCTTTGTAAGTTGTCCTGTGAGTATATTGTACTATCCCACATTCATGGGGAGTAATAGTTGTTTAGATTAGACTTAGTATATAAGTACGTGTTGAGGTCAATAAAGGCATCCACGAGTTTATTGTATTGAGCTTGCTCAAAGGAGGTTGCCCCCTTGAAATGGCCTATGATCAATAAATTCCTTCTGTGTTCTACTATTTCTATTATTTCATGCATTTTCATTATATTGTTGCAGGAGGTTCCTCTCATCTGGTATCAGAGCGCTTTCTTGGGCTCGCTGGGTGGAATTTTTGTCGAAATTTTTTTTTCGCAGTGGCCTCCAGGCACTGTGATTATTGCAGTAGTTGTTTTTTCTTTGCATTTGTATTGTTCATTTCAATTGCAAGTTTAGATCAGGGAATAATCCCTATCCGCTTAACTATGGGAAGTGCCTGGGCATAGCCCTAAAACTCATTGTGAGGAGTACCACAGGAACCCCAAAGTAGTTGGCCCATTAAGAGGACCTACCAACAAAAAGGGCAACGACCCCTACCTGATTGACTAGCTCCCATCCGTGAGGTAAACCAAGAGCTGTCATTTGTGGTAAAGTAGTTATCAATTTTACCTGAGTCGTGGAGTCAGGGGTACTGCCCCAATACACAAGTCATTAGACAGCATTGGTAGCTGAGTGAATCCACTGAACCTTTAGGAAGCCAAACATACCTAGGGTCCATATCTATTGTCAGCTGGTAAATCACATATTGCATCTGTCCAGAGCTGTTGCAGATATTTTTCTGAAAAAAAAATGAGTAAAAAAATTTATGTTTTTTCGCCATATCTTCCTTGCTTTAGCTTCATTTCCTCTAAAAAGTCACTAGAACCCCTGAAATTCCATTGTGCATATTTCCTTCCTTGAGGACCCTATTCCAAATTCCACTTATCGAAGCTAGAAATCCCACATTTGTCTATTTTTAGGGTTTGCCATAACTTCTTCGATTCTCACCCAATCACCTTCAAATTTTGCAACAGTGTTCATTTCCTATTTCTACTCCTTTGTCCCTCTTGGACAAATTTTCCAATTCTTTCACCCTGCTTCTAAAATCCCCATTTTCTGCTTCCCTATCCCTCAGAAAGTGTCCAAAACCTTGTCAAACCCCAATTACCCATCAGAGTTTTTCCCAAATCCAAAATTTCCTTTACTAAAAAAGTTTTTGTTTTTGTTTTTCTACCCATTCCAAAAAAAAAAAAAAAACTCCTGGTTATGGTTGTCACCTGCGCAGGAGCAAAAAGCATGGAGGAGGAACTTGCAGCCCTCAAGACCAAATACCAAGATCTAGATGAAAACATTCTCAGCCTCAATCTTCAGCATTCAGCCATGAACAATAGACGGTAGCCAGAGTCTTCTACAGACACTGGGTTCTCTTCTTCCAGCAATTTTTATGGGCCGAAGCTTGATTTTCCTCGCTTCAATGGTGATGATCCAACTAGATGGATATACCGGGCAGAATAATATTTCAGTCTGCATAATACTTTTGATGTCAACAAAGTCCCACTTGCATCCTTTCATTTGGAACATGAAGCCCTTCAATGGTTTCATTGGTACATCAAGGCTCATGAAGAGCCAAAATGGACAGATTTTTGCAAACTCATTCTGCAATGATTTGGCCTTAGTGCTTTTGATAACTTCACAAGAGCACTTACTAAACTTTGCCAAACCGGCACTGTGAGAGAATATCAGACTGAATTTGAGAAGCTAGCCAATCACACAAAGGGATTGTCTGATGACTTTTTCAGGAGTTGTTTTGTCAGTGGTCTGAAGGATGCAGTCTAATTTGAGGTTAAAATGTTCCATCCCAGCACAATGATGGAAGCCCTAGGGTTGGCTAAGTTAGCAGAGGACAAGATCATAGCTCAACAGCGCTCCAAATCCACTTTTGTTCCATTCAAGAATGTGGTTTCCCAAAGACCTCCAATCACGCTAGCTCCTAGAACAACTCCTATCAAGCATTTGTCTAAAGTAGAGATGAGGGCACGTAGAGAAAAAGGGCTTTGTTATAATTGTGATGAGAAATTCACTCGGGGACATAGATGTGTTGAGCAAAAGCTCTATCTCTTGGATGTGGATTCTCTGCCTGCAACTAAAGTTTATGAAGATGCTTAGGATACAGTAGATGATCAAGTCGACATTCAGCAGCTGCCTGTTGACCCTCCTTCTCAGGAAGACCACCCAAAGATCTCTCTCCATGCTTTAGTAGGAGTCGCCACGCCACAAACCATGTGGGTCAAGGGTTACTTCAAGAAGCTCCCTCTTAAAATACTCATTGATTCTGGTAGCACTCATAACTTCATTGACCCTTGGATCGCCAAACAGGCTGATTGTTTTGTCCATCCTTGCTCCAGCTTTGAAGTCATGATTGCCAATGGGGGCACATTACCTTGCGAAGGGAAGTGTTGCAATGTGCGTATCTCTATTGGAGATTATAACCTGCACTTCGACATGTTTTCCTTGCCCTTAGGTGGATGTAATGTGGTTTGGGGTGCTCAATGGTTACGCACACTTGGACCCATCTTATGGGATTTTGCTAAACTTTGGATGTAGTTTTCAGCCAATAGGCAAAAACACACATTGAAGGGCTTACAACTAGGGTCTCTCAGCATCATCAGTTCACATCACATGGAAAAGCTCCTTAAGAAAAATTCACATGGTGTTATCACTCAGCTCCATTCCATTTAGATGCAACCATCAGCGGTCTCCACTAGTCCTTCAGATCTACAACAAATTTGGATAGATATACATGTGTCTTTGCTGAGCCAGTGGGATTGCCACCTTCATGACCAGAGGACCATCGTATTCAGCTCCTTCTTGGAAGCATTCCTCCCAACATCAGGGCCTACTGCTACCCATTTCACCAAAAGACAGAGATTGAGATGCTCGTTTGGGACTTACTGAAGCAAGGTATTATTCGCCCTAGTAATAGTTCCTTTTCTTCACCAGTTCTTCTTGTCTAAAAAAAAAAGATGGGTCATGGCACCTCTGCATTGAATTCTAAGCACTTAATCACATCACAATCAAGGATAAGTTTCTGATTCCTGTTGTTGACGAGCTTCTTGATGAGCTTCATGGCGCTCATTTTTTCTCCAAGTTGGATCTTCGTTCTGGGTATCACCAAATTCGAGTTCATGAGGATGATATCCCTAAAATGGCTTTCCACACACATGATGGCCATTATGAGTTTTTGGTCATGCCCTTTGGCCTCACTAATGCTCCTTCTACATTCCAGGCATTGATGAATAAAATATTTTGGCCCTACTTACAGAAATTCATTCTGGTCTTCTTTGATGATATCCTTATCTATAGAAAAACATGGGCAAAGCATCTCCAACATCTGGATCTTGTACTGCAACTTCTCTCTGATCATCATCTCTGTGTAAAACAGTCTAAATGTGTTTTTGGGCAAGAAGAAGTGGAGTATCCCGGGCATATTGTTTCAGCCCAAGGGTTTCGAGTGGATCCTACCAAAATCAATGCCATGGAAAATTGGCCGCATCCTCAGACACTCAAGAGCCTCCATCATTTTTTGGGACTGACTGGCTACTACCACAAGTTTGTCAAGGATTACAGGAAAATTGTTGCTCCATTAATAGCCCTATTGAAAAAGGATGCTTTTACATGGACACATGCTGCTGAGTGTGCATTTGAAAATTGAAACAAGCTATGTTTACTACACCTTTTCTCGCTATGCCAGATTTTTCTAAGACCTTCACTATTGAGAGTGATGCTTGCGGCAATGGACTTGGTGTTGTCCTCCTTCAAGATGAACATCCCATTGCGTTCACCAGCAAAGCTCTTTCAGGTAAGAATTTAGTACTCTCTACATATGAGAAGGAAATGATGGCTATTTTGCATGTAGTACAGAAGTGGCGGCCATACCTATTAGGGAATCATTTTTGCATCAAGACTAATCACTAGAGTCTAAAATATTTCCTAGAACAATGGGTCTCCTCCCCAGCACAACAGAAATGTGTTAGCAAACTCATGGGTTATGACTATGAGATTACTTACAAGAAGGGTAAGGACAATATTGTAGTGGATGCTCTTTCTCACACATTTGATGACCAAGCTTCTCTTTCAGCTATTTCTATACCTGTTCCAAATTGGCTAGAATCTATCTAGCAGGGCTATCTCAATGACTCTTCCTTATCTCAAATCATCCAACAGTTGGCCAATAACCCTTCTATTGTACCGCATTACTCTTGGGATGGTGCTTCTTTGAGATACAAGGCTCGTCTGGTGCTTCCCCAGAACACAGATCTTGAACAGGTTGTCTTCTATTAACTCCATGCTTCTCCATCGGCAGGGCACTCTAGGTTCCTCAAAACTTATGAGCGAGCATGGCCTAACTTCCTTTGGAAGGGAATGAAAAGGGCAATTCAATAGATGGTGGCTGAATGTGATACCTACCAGCGCAACAAGGGTGAAATGACACTCCTTCCTAGATTGCTTGAACCCTTGCCCATCCCTACACGGATTTGGACAGATATTTCTATGGATTTCATTGAGGGGGTCCCTAAATCTGGAGGGAAGACAGTGGTCTTGGTTGTAGTTGATCACCTCTCCAAATATAGTCATTTTCATGCACTCAGCCATCCCTATACCACCTCCTCCGTCACACAGATTTTCATGGACCAACTCTTCCGTCTTCATGGAATCCCTTCTTCCATTGTCTCAAATCATGATGCCACTTTCACCAATCATTTTTGGACAGAACTATTTCACTACACTTGCACCAAACTGAAGATGAGTTCAGGGTATCACCCACAAATAGATGGTCAGATTGAAGTTATCAACAAATGCTTAGAAACTTATCTTCATTGTTTCACCTCAGAACAATGGCATCAATGGGCAAAGTGGCTCCCTCTTGTTGAATGGTGGTACAATACCTCCTACCACACTGCATCTAAAATGACTCCATATGAAGCAGTCTATGGTCAGGCACCGCCAGTGCTCCTTCCATACACCCCTAGTAGTTCACCAGTTTAGGTAGTTGACACGGTTCTCCAAACCCGAGATTAGATTCTTCGCATTTTGCAAGACAATCTTCACATGGCAAGAAATCAAATGAAACAACAAGCCGATCAGCACCATTCTAAGCGCACTTTTCAAGTAGGTGATATGGTTTTTCTTCATCTACAACCATACAAGCAATCCTCCTTGAAACTCAAAGGGCGTCATAAGTTGGCTCCAAAGTTCTATGGTCCATATAAAGTTCTTCAGAAGATTGGGTTAGTTGCTTATAAATTGGAGCTTCCTCCTTCCCGCGTTCATCTAGTATTTCATATCTCTTGTCTAAAGAAATTTCTTGGCAACAACATCAAAGCACAAACTATTTTACTAGAACTGGATAATGAAGGATCCATCATTTTGGAGCTAGAGGCAATCCTCAATAAGTGCACTCATCAGCTTCGCTCTCAATCCATCACAGAGGTATTAATTCAGTGGCATGGAATGCAACCAGAGGATGCTACATGGGAACCACTCCTTCAGATTCAGCAACAATTTCCACATCTTAAGCTTTGAGGACAAATTTTTTCTAAGAGGGAGGGGATGTTAGGAACCTGTGTTTAACCCTTCTCTTTACTTTATTAGTATATTGTTGTTGGATGCATATGCTTTGTAAGTCATCCCATGAGTATATTGTATTATCCCACATTCATGGGGATTAATAGTTGTTTATATTAGACTTAGTATATAAGTACGTGTTGAGGCCAATGAAGGCATCCATGAGTTTATTGTATTGAGCTTGCTCAAAGGAGTTTATTGTATAAATTCCTTCTGTGTTTTGTTATTTCTATTATTTCCTGCATTTTCATTATATTGTTGCAGGAGGTTCCTCTCAAGATATTATATAGTGACATACATTATTTATCCTATGGGCTCCCACCCTAGAATAGCCTACCTTATGGCTTCTTTTAAGTATTACTCCTTTACTCATTTACATACATATATTTTAGATTTCAATATATTCTTATCTTTCATAACACAAGACACATTCATCCATGTGATATACTCATGACTTTCAATGCTTTGGATGCAAATGTGTTTCTAATAGAGGTGTTGTTTTACTACATGTATAATATATTTTCCCCTTTTCATTTTATTGGTTAATGTTTATCATGTTCTATTAGAGACATTTATATCATTTACCCACACACTCCATTATGATTCTATGCATTGTGATAACATTGAGCATCTACTAAGCAAATATATATTATGTGAAGCCTCCATTATGATGACCATTGATGATACCACACCTCCTTCACATGTACATGACATTAGTATACTTTATGATGATATTAATAGATTACATGGCATGTTAGCCTTATGTCCATAGATTCATAAGCCTTACCTTATTTCATACATGATGATGACTATAGTGTTGATCTTTTTTCTACTCTCATGTTGAATCTATGGATGCTTATGGTAGATCTTCTCATGTGTCCATAAATATTTCATTATCTTATCCTTCATTACATGATGACATTATGAGACTTAGTGAAGAACTATTGCATGAGGATTTTGATGGTTCTATTGATGCTTGCTTACATGTGAAATAATTATTACTTCCTAATTATGAATACTTAGATGATGTGATGCAGTCATGGTAGGAGGATCCAATAAGGATTGTCCAATCATCTAGCCCACAATATAGATTCAACCACAAATCATCGTAAAGTCACAAGAATACACACATTCATAATATAGCTTATAAAATTATCATTGGAGTACAACCATAATTTACCTCCATGAGCCCTCATACATGAAATCCATAGCCATTTGTTAACATAAGATTACCAAGATTATAGAAATGTCAGTAGCTATGGGACACCACTTCCTTATTTGCTACTAGTAGCCACATAATGATTTCCAACCTAAACTAACCTCAAGACTCAACACTAACTTCCTGCAAGGGTTATGACATGACGTAAAAAAAGTATTCTAATCCAAACCTTTAAGTAGCCAACAAGCCATAGTGGATACTTTAGATTGTATCCCATATCATATTATTGTTACCACCCTCTACCACTCAAACCTTGCTTCCTCACTACTAAACTTACCTTGTACGTGTATGCCTCCTCTTGTTCTTCTTTGCCTACATTCTACCAATTAAAAACTTCCCATTTATATCATTCCCAAGCTCCTCATATGATATGCATCAGCCTCAAGTTAGTGCAAAGCCTAAAGCCACACGAAACATGTTGCCGACTAAAAATAACAAACTTAAAATTACAATGGTCCAACAGTGGAGACTCTCCATGTGACACACCACAGACCTTCACAATGGCTTCTAGACACCTCACAAATATTCTCCTTTGGCACAAACTCAAAATAAACCTTTTACAAATAGAAATGACTCATACTGTCAACCCATTATTACTCTATGAACCAACTAACCAATCTCCTCTTATCCAATCAACCTCAAAATTCAATTAAAGGTACATGAACCTCATAAAAAATTATGTCACAACTGCAAAAGATAATTCCTCCATGTAGTGAAATATGCTAACCCCTACCACTATAGATTGCTAACCACTAATGTACACTGACACACAACTATCAAATTAGGCCACAAATTCCACTTCCTTAAATATGAAATCATATTCTTAGGTTCCTAAGGATGCACCTACATCAAAATCCTAAGGTTAAAAGAAAATGAGTCACTCATTTTCTAGAGCAATCTGCCACTCGTGCTTGGAGATTCTACTTTGCTACTTCTTTACTCCTTCCACCTCCCTAGGTATGCCTCAAGAGATCTACCATGGGTGCTACTTTCTCCCATGGTGTTCATCACTCTATTCCACCAATCATCCTCTATGTTATTCTTGGCTAGTAATCATCCATTGTCCAATTTCCCTTGTTGATAATCAATCCCTCTTCCTAGATATGATATTCCCCTATGTTATGCTTTCCATGGTTACATTTTCCTTAGTACATTTCCTCATCCTCTTGTTCATCTAACCTATCCTTTAGATGTTCCCCCTTTGGCAATCCTTGTTCATATGTCCTTCCCTTTGGTGACTTCTTTTCATTTGTAGCGATGCCATCCATTCCAGCAATGTTGCACATCTTCAACTTCAACACATATCATCTCTCCCAAATGCACACACTAGTGTTGCTATAAAACTATGCTTCACTTAATCTCAACCAAATTAATTTGTGCTTATGTTTATCCTTTCAGGTCATGTATGTGTTATCTCTCCCATCATACACTGCCTCCCTATTGTTGCAAGTATCTGCTAATCGGTGTTGTCATTGGTGTCAATTGTATCTTCTGATATTGTTGTTGATTGGTTGATTGAGTTATTGTGTTAAGGTGATTTGAATGGCTTGTAGAAGTATTGGTGATGTTATTATATTGTTCTTGTTGCTGGGTTTCCAAGTGCTTTTGAGAAAATTTGACAAATATTGAAGAGAGTGTTGTGAAGAAGTATTCTGGCTTACAGGATACTGTCTAAGTTTTTGCTCTGCATTTCTTATGTGTTGAAGACCAAAGTTTGAGGTTTTGATATGTTTTAGAGAAGTGGTTGAAGATGTTAAATCTAGAATTTGGTGGTCTAGAACATTGTGACTTGAAAGTTATGTTCACCAGTTTGAAGACTGTGCCTAGCAGCATTTGCAGTATGACTGGGAGAAAGTATTTTTTTCTGCATTTCTCTGCAGTTTGGTTTTTTGTCTTGTAGTTCTGGATGAGTGTTCATAAGGTCCATATCTATGTTCTATCCAAAGAACTTTTGATTTGATGCTCCATAATGTATTTTTCATGTGAAACAGATCTTGGTAGTGTTGGTTGTGAGCAGTTAGTGAACTGTCTTCAAGTGAAATTTGTTGTAGCTAGATTTGTTGGCTCCCAGGTGATTTCATGTTGTTCATGGATGTTTCCATATTGTATTAAAGGCTTCTTCTTTGTCTGCAAGCTATGGTTGGGTTCTTGGAAGCGTGTTCCTAAGTGTTCTTGATGTTTGCACAAGTTTAGCCAACTTGGGTGCTAACACTAATTGCGGATGTGCTTCGTGGATTGCAAGAATATTTAGGTCTAGACCTAGTTTGAATTATGTATGTTTTTTGACCTTGGAGATTCTTTCAAAGGTTGTAGAGTGTGTTACTAACCTTGGTTAATGTTTCAAGGTTGATGATTGATATAAATAAGTGTAAATGATTCATGTGTATGTGAACAAGTGTGAAGATGAGAATGTTTGTGTTGTGAATTTGAATCAGAGGCAGCAAGGACTTTCATGTGGTAGAAGACCTAATGTAGTGAGCAGAAGTCATCTACAATTTTTAGGAAGGCTACGAAGGTGATGATTGTTGTGCTTTATTGGAACTAAACTTAGGCATGTGGTAAATGCTATCATATCAATTCATGGTAGTAAGCCCTTTTGGTAGTGAGCCCTTTTGGCAATAAGCCCTTTTGGTAGTGAACCCTTTTGGTAGTGAGCCTATTGTAGTGAGAATTTGTTTTGGGTAGTGAGCCCTAGGCAATGATCTCTTTGGTAATGATCCTCTTTGTAATTTGGTATTGATACTATTTTATATTGTGAGCTAATACTCACCATGGTTTTTCCCTTTTAGGGTTTTCCACATAAAAATATGATGTTCTGTTATGCATGGTGTTGATGTGATTAAGTTTATGTTATCTATTTTTCATGTTTAATCTTCATAACAGAAAAAGGGTTTAAGTGAACTAATGTGGATGTGATTATGTTTGTGAGGGTTTAAAGTTTGTGATACAACTGATTCACCCCCCCTCTTAGTTGTCTTGTGCATTCAACACCTATCAAATTGTCATGGTCTTCTGAATAGAAGATGGCACACATCCATTGGCCCAATATCACACATCACCTCATCATGGTATGCCCCTATGTTGAACCCAATCCAACATTGTTCTTCCACCAAAATCTGGTCAAGTCCTACTATAACCAACTTATCTAGTAGGGGCATAGATGTTTCATCCTTTCTAACCTGAATTTGTCAACCATCTCCATAGATACCAAGTTGTCCATGAGACAACTATCCACCACCACCTCATAGCACTTACCATCTTCCTTACATCTAGTCCTGAATAGACTCTTCCTTTGTGCTAGCTTATTTCTCCTATCGCACCTCAAAGCTCTTCATGAGAGAAATGAATCCCCACACTCAAGATCCTTCTCAAAATTGTGTGACCTCTCATCACCAAATGTAGCACTTGCACCATCCTATGCCCTCTTTTGTCAATGCTCAAATGCCTTGTGTCCTTCACCACACATAAAATAGGTTCCACTAAAGGATTTTTGCCTTTTCCTCTCATATCCTCCTCTACCTTATTGAATATACCCTCCATACTCTCCTTGAGCCTATCTACAGTAGGTTTCTTCTACTCTTTCATCTTTGTGGTATCTTCCATCATGCTCTCTACCTCTGTAGTAGCTATTATAGTCATCTTCTCTATCACTGTGATTTCCCAGGCTGTCATCTTCTTTCTCTCCATGGTGGGAACTCTGGCATTCTCTCTTGGTATGGAATTGGTTATCTCTTCCTTGACCTCTTCGGTTTACTACCATCTCACCACACCTCATGTTTCTTCCATAGTTCTTCTCCTCTTTGCCTCTCTAGTGGTTCCATTTTTCCTCTTGTTTTCAATTCAACTTCTTCTTTGTGGTGAGAGCCAACTGGTAGTCCTCCTCAACTTTCTAGATATTCTACATATCCAACTCCCCTTGGATGGATTTCCTCAGTCCATTGATATATTTGGCCACCTTATCAACCCCTTCCTCATGATGTCCTAACCTTATTATCAATTGATAGTATTCCTCAGTGTACTATTTCATAGTCATATTTCCTTGCCACAAATTATGTAGCTCCTTTAACAAATCCTACTGGTAGTTTGTCAAGATAAACTTGGACTTCAACTTTTCCACCATCTAGTCACTTTGTAATGGAAGGATTCCCTTTTCTATTCCACTCTATCTAGATTTCCTTCCACCATATCATTGCATGACCTTTTAGCTTGTCCTTGGAAAATTTTACCCTATCTAGGTTTGTAATGTCCTCATACTCAAAATCCTCCTTCGGATTGATGATCTAATGAATCAACTCCTTAGAATCTAAGTTCTAAAAATAGTTTAGGATATCCACTCTAATCCTCTTACCCATGTCAATTATGGCCTTTAGCATCATTTCCTCCTTGTCCTCTTCACTTCCACTTGATTCTATAGGATCTGTCTCTTTCTCTTCATCACTTTCCTTGGCCCTAGGGTTAGGGTTCCTCCAACAATCCTACTTGGACAATACATCCATCTAATTCTACATGTCTTTTAACATCTCATCCATTCTACCTGCAACATTGATCAAACCAAGTTCCTTCTTCTTGAATACATCCTTAGGTCAATGATTTGTCCACACTTACCCCTTTGTAAATTTCCTCATGGTTAGTGCTCTATCTACAAGCCCTATGGACTTGTTGATAACTGAGAGGGGGGGTGAATCAGTTATCCTAATTATTTCTTCTATCTAAACTTTCTTTTTAATCAATGCAACATTAATTCAAATAAGCAAACATTATCATGAAATGGAAAAACACATGATACAGTATTTTTGACGTGGAAACCCTGTTAAGGGAGAAAACCACGGGGTGATTAACCCAAAAAAATTTCTTTGTTAGAAGAATAAGGAAATACAAAATGGCACTTGCCAATTAGGGCTCACTGCCTGAGCACACTACTCACAAAGGAGGCACACTGCCTACAAGGAGACACACTGTCTACAAAAGAATGTTATACAATACTTGAACTGATTGGAAGCATCCACATATGCTAGAGTTCAATTCTGGTTAGGCTCAATACACTGATCTGCTGCACTTCATCTTTCCTCTTCTCTTATGCTGCTTTCCTTTCACATACCAGACCTTCCTTACTGCTTCTGTTCTACTCTACTTTTTCGCATATCACATGTAACAATAGAACTTCTCACAACTAAATCCATTCTATATATATATATCCGCATAAGTGATTTCATTATCTTTCTAGTTGGCACCTGGAATAGTCAATCTTCTCACAAACTCTATTCTGTCGGCTGAATCCTTACACATCAAGTAATGTGGATCAAGTATATACTTGTAGAAATTATTAATCATGTCAGCCAAACATGATTCATGCCTTCATAACCTTTAACACCATCAGTAACACATCTGGAAAGTAGTTTGATGTTCTGTCAGTTAGTTCTTCCTCTGTTCACACTGTCACTCAGGAATCTAGTACTCAACTATTCATATCTTTTTCCTTGTCCATCACCGGAGGCTAAATCCTTGGAATCTATTACTCAAGGTAGTCCTCTTGACTTTCCCAAATCCACACTTCACCAAGATACTTTCTCTGAGAGATCCGGACCTGTCTGTCAGACCTTTCCACAAGCTCTGTTCTTGTTTACCGGACCTCAACAATCTTCATTCTGACTTCTGGTAGAGACACACCATGTCCTGCGGATGTGTGGGATGAACTTTGTTGCCATCAATGACAATAATCATTTTTCCATATAGTGTCTTTTGCCAACAATCTCCCCCTTTGGCATTGATGGCAACACTTAGTGAAAAATGACTAAGTGTTTACACTATGCTCCCCCTTGGCTGATGCTCTGTCTTTATATACATTTTCTGGAGCTCCCCCTTAGTTGGATTCCTCATTTTTCACTGCTCCTCACTCCCCCTTTGACATCAATGGCAAAGGGTAGGGTTTGCACACCAAAATTTTCAAAAATTTTACTATACTTAGCCGCATAAGTATATACATATGGCATACTTACATATACTTAAGTATGTCTGCAAAAGTTGTCTTCAACTGTACAACTTCTGTTGCCCAACTCTGCTTCATCCTATCCAAAATTGAGATATGCCCACTCAACAGGAATGGAAACACATCTACCCTTTTTAGATCTGTCAGATCATTGGTATGGGCTGTAATTTGGGCTTCTGTTATAGCCTCATGCATGGCCTCTAGCTTAGGGACAATTAACCCCCTGAGCTCACTTGAACTGCTTATTCTATTTTTCCTTTCCTTCTCCAACTTCTTGATTTCACTCAAGACTGTGATAGTCTGACATTCTTGATTTGTTATAGAGGAGGAGAGAGGATCAAAATTATTTTATAAGTTTGATAGTTTATTCTCCTGTTCTTTTATTTTCTTCTCAATGTCCAGTGTTACTTTAGACCAGGAGATACAAAATTTATATATTTCACCACTATCCTTAAGAGCATTTTCTAAACTCTTTATCCTAATACTCATATTTCTTCTATCATTAGTGATTAATCCTTGTAGCTTTGAGAATCTCTCATCCAAAAACTCCTTCCGGACCTTTTCTTCAGCTGATTTTTCTAGAGAATCAAAATGTGTACTAACACTGCTGACCAAGGTTTTGAGATTACCGGAAGAGGAGGCGGTGGGATCCTTTTGAAAAGATGGTATGATCTTTTCCAGCACTCTGGATGCAGCTTCTATCAACTCACAATCTTCCATATGAGACTTTAGGAGTTTTTCATTAGCCTTAGCATTTGCAAATGAAGCTATCTTCATTGTCTGTATTGGAGAAAGAGAATCAAAATTAAATGGACCTTGTAGAAGCTCCGGTTCATCAATCTCCATTGTTTCTTTGCTCAAAAATTCTTGGATAGTTTGTGCAGTGTCTCTTGCTAGAGACAGATGTTTCTTCTCTTCTACAGTCTTGGAACTGTCCTTTGGAGTTTTCTCTCCTTCTACATTCCCACCACTAGCAATTGTGGTTTTCTCTGCTTAAGTCTTCTGTCCCTCTGCAACCTTTGCACTGTCACCTTCTTTTTCCTTCACCTCTACTTCTTTCTCTTGTAGTTTTTCTTCTTCTTTGGATCCAGAGATTGTAGGAGAAATCAGAGGAGAAGAGTTAGTTTGTTCAGGTCCCACCTCTTCTGTCATTTTCTCAGAAGTTTCTTCTGCAACACTTGTGGTTGAAGGGTCAGTACCTAAGTCTTCTACAATAGGAAGATTAAATCTTTTGAAGACCTTCCAGAGGATCTCTTCTATATCCTTGGCTACCCTGTCAGTCTCACCAAGCATGAGCTGAGTCATCCTTGCTTTGCTCCTGAACTCATCCTTGCAATCTTTGAATACCATGTTCATTGTCTTGGGATCAATTGAAGGATATAGATGAATAACTATCTATTCCTGGATCTCAAGGTCTTTTTCCATGGCATTGGTCTTTCTCATTTCCAACTCCTTCTCTAGACTCTTAGGAATTAGAGAGATAATTTCAATAAAAGCTTTATTGTAAATGTTCAGATACCTGATTGTAGCTTCCTACAGGATCTTTTGGTCGGCCTCATTGTAATCATCATAGAATTCAGCCATTGGTTGAAGGTTTCCATCCACAGTGACTGATTTGATTACACTTTCTAGGGACAGGGTGGGCTTTTCAACAAATTCCTCTACCATTTCTTCCTTGTCTTGGCTTGTGGAGGGCTTACTGGATCCTTTCTTCTTCTGCTTCTTTATTTCCTTTACCCCCTCATCTGATTCGGTTTCTTCTTCATCTCTTTGACTTGCATAAGCCCTTGTGGCTTTAGTCTTTGACCTTTTCTCTCCTTTGCTGGATGCTTGGACTTCCAGTTTTGAGCTTTTAGCAGGGACAAGTGCTGGTCTCTTTGAAGATCTGGTCCGGGTGGAAGTTTCTACTGGAGCACTTTTCTTGCTTCCTTTTTCTGCCTCTTTCTTCTCTTCATCAGCTTTTTGTCTCTTTTCCTGGTTGGCATCAAGTGCCTCCTTTGAGATCCCAAGGCCTTGTGCAATATGTTCTACTTCTTTTCTCACCTTCCTTTTCATCTCTGGTTCTCTGAGTTCCACATGGATCTTTACACTCAGCTCCTCAAAGGTTCCAAACCTTTCTGCCTTTAGATCTTTAGGCTGACTCAGCATGTGTTGACCATGCAGCTCCACAATCTGTTCATCAAATTCATACCCCATGGGCATGATCCAAACTGTCCTTGGTTCTACTGCCTCCATTAGGCACTGATCAGTCTCTACCATAAAGCAGACTGTGTCCTTGTATTTCTCAACAAGAGACTGGGGAATCCTTTCTCTTGATTGCATCATGTTCTGAAAGTTTTTGAAGTATCCCCACATGGCTGTATTTCTTGCTTTAGCATCCCCAAGCCCATGCAAATAGTCTCTAATCTAAACTGCTACCGGTTTGTCATTCTGCCATACCCATCCATTTCATCTAGGCAACTCATTCATGAAGTAGAAAAATAAACATACTATTAGTGCACAATATTTGAAAGAGTCTTTCTTGTCCTTTTTGATCTTTTGTATGTTTTCCATTAACTGGCTCAAGAGAAGTTCACAGAGATCATATTCTACATTTTTTCTCAGCATCTCATAGGTCATGTATACTGCAGTTCCAGATACTGAATTCTCCCTACTGGAATGATATATCTTGTATCCTATTATCATATCCGGGTCAGTAATATCTTCAATGGTCATTGCCCTCTTATCAAATTTTGATCCGGTGGCCTCTGTGACAATGTTGTTTTTGACAGATTTGAGGACAGGAATTCCTCTAGAGGAATGTAAACTAGTTATTGCCCTAATTGCTTCCTTGGTGATCTTGCAAGGTCTATTCAGCCATAGAAAGTTATCATGTACCCTACTCAATACATACCAGACCCATTCATCTTCTTCAAAGCAGGGGAAATGAATGAACTGATCAAAGTGTTTTTCTCGGATGCTCTTATACTGAGGTTTGATCTCAAAAGAATCATCTATTAACTGCTTGTGGTATAAGTCTCTTAGTTTGAATTCCCCAAACTCTTCAATGTTTGCATGTATATAAACCCTAATATCTTCAGTGTGCAAAACACCATGCAGAACACTGGAAAATGCACCTAGGGGGTCTACCTCCAAGGATTTGTATGGATGTTTCTTAAATGTAGGGCAAGGTCTATCAGAAATCTTTACAATATTCAGAGTACCCATTATCAAGAGATTTGCAGTGAGATATTTGAAAACAGAAAATACCTTTTGTGCCTATTGGTTTCACAGAGTAGGTTGAATTGATCTCTGGAAGTAATGACTTCTGCAAGTGATCTTCGATGAACTTGAGGAATTTCGTTGTAGAGCTCCGCTTTTTGTTTCTTCTTGAGTGTAGAATGAACGAGTGATTAATGAAAAACCCTTATATTGCTCCACGAGCCCTAATATCAGATTGCAATAAATGCTCGACCTACATTATTCCAGTTTGCCTGGTTTTCCTTGTTCAAGGAGGAAGAAACTCATCTGAATCATTATGATTCCCTTGTGATCGATGTTAGTGATGAATCATCATATCCACTTGTCCTTCTGATCATCTTATGTATCCACAAATCAAGCCATATCAATTTGGATTCATACCGGGCCAATCTTGTGAGAAACCTATTTTACCGGAAGACTTGCTTAACCGGACCAATTCTGAAGGATTTGAACTTTTTAAATTTTCTTGTGGATCTATTAGATCTTTACCTGACCTTCTTTACATATTTCTCTAGAAACCCTTTAATCCGTAGCTTCTCATGTGCCAATTTCAGGCACCACTTAACTGGTTGGGGGAACAAGGTTTTCTTTGTGTCTCCCCCTAAGCCAGAGCTCACCTTTTAGTTTTCAAAAGGAATATCAGCACTAGAGTCTGGTGCGGATCCAACCTCTACATTCTCTAAACTTTTCTTCACCCAAATCTTATTCATCTCATTCCTTACTTCATCCGCATTCACCTTTTGTTTAACCTTATCTTGATTCTGATTATGATATACCAGACCTCTTTTCTCCTAATTCTTGCTTCTACAGAATTTTGCATTATGACCGGACCTATTACAGATTTGGCAAACAACATTTCTTTGCATATTTGACTGATATCCTCTTGATCTACACTGATCAGCCATATGACCTACTCTATTGCATGCAAAGCATCTACCATTGAATGATTTGTTCATTTGCATATTTTTGCATTCATGAGACTTGTGACCATACCTTTTGCAGTTAAAACACTGTCCGGAGAAGGATGAATTAGTCTGATTCATTCTCTTTCTACACTGATTAGCTTTGTGACCAAAGTGATTGCAGTTGTGGCAGTATCCATTGAAGGATGGATATCTTTGAGCATTGGGCTGTCTTACCAGAGGTCTTCTAGGCCTGTTCCTTGAATTTTCTGATCCAAAATTCTTCTGACCAAATCCAGAGCTTTCTCCTTTCTCATATCCCAAACCACACTTGTCATCTACCTTCTTTTAACTTCCAAGAAGAACTTCAAGTTGAGCAAAACTTATCTTAAATTTTTCTTTATACTCATTTGCTGTTTGAAGATCCCTTTTGAGAGAGACAATTTGATCCTCAAGTTTTTCTTCATTATCTTTAGCATCTTCAAGATCAGATTCAAGATGTCTGATAATTCTATCCATTTGGTGGCAATCTTCTGATTTCTCTTTGAGAGATTGTCTTAGATTGTCTTCAGTTTTTCTTTTCTCTTCAATCTCTTAAGTAAACTTAATAACTCCTGATTCCATTTCATGTCTTACCATAATGACTTCTTTTGATAACTTTTCACATAACTTGGTTTTCTTAGTTAGCTCTTCATTTGCATTATTTTCTTCACCTTGTCTTGCCAATTACTGAAGTAGCTCCTTTCTCTTTTTCATAGAGAGACTTAATTTATCTTTTAGTTCTCTCATGAAATCATCAGCCTATTTGAGTCTTTCCTTTAATTCATTGACTTCAGAGTTTGACTGTTCAAGATCATCAAGGGCAATCTTGAGTTGCTCTCTTAAGCCATATGCATCCATTTGAGCTCCCAAATCTTCCTCAAGATGTTAGGCTCTGTTAGGAGGAACTTAGCTCTGATACCAATTGTTGATAACTGAGAGGGGGGGTGAATCAGTTATCCTAATTATTTCTTCTATCTGAACTTTCTTTTTAATCAATGCAACATTAATTCAAATAAGCAAACATTATCATGAAATGGAAAAACACATGACATAGTATTTTTGACATGGAAACCCTATTAAGGGAGAAAACCACGGGGTGATTAACCCAAAGATTATTCTCTGTTAGAAGAATAAGGAAATAGAAAATGGCACTTGCCAATTAGGGCTCACTGCTCAAGCACACTGCTCACAAAGGAGGCACACTGCCTACAAGGAGACATACTGTCTACAAAAGAATGTTATACAATACTTAAACTGATTGGAAGCATCCACATATGCTAGAGTTTAGTTCCGGTTAGGCCCAGTACACTGATCTGCTGCACTTCATCTTTCCTCTTCTCTTATGCTGCTTGCCTTTCACATACCAGACCTTCCTTACTACTTCTGCTCTGCTCTGCTTTTTCGCATATCACATGTAACAATAGAACTTCTCACAACTAAATCCATCCTATATATATATCCGCACAAGTGATTTCATTATCTTTCTAGTCGGCACCCGAAACAGTCAATCTTCTCACAAACTCTGTTCTATTGGCTGAATCCTTACACATCAAGTAATGTAGATCAAGTATATACTTGTAGAAATCATTAATCATGTTGACCAAACATGATTCATGCCTTCATAACCTTTAACACCATCAGTAACACATCCAGAAAGTAGTCTGATGTTCTGTCAGTTAGTTCTTCCTTTGTTCACACTGTCAGTCAGGAATCCGGTACTCAACTATTCATATCTTTTTCCTTGTCCATCACCGGAGGCTAAATCCTTGGAATCTATTACTCAAGGTAGTCCTCTTGACTTTCCCAAATCGGCACTTCACCAAGATACTTTCTCTGAGAGATCCAGACCTGTCTGTTGGACCTTTCCACAAGCTCTATTCTTGTTTATCAGACCTCATCAATCTTCATTCTGACTTCTGGTAGAGACACACCATGTCCTGCAGATGTGTGGGATGAACTTTGTTGCCATCAATGACAACAATCATTTTTCCATATAGTATCTTTTGTAAATTTCCTCATGGTTAGTGCTCTATCTACAAGCCCTATGGACTACCACTAATCTAAAATTTATTTAATTGTTTCCAAGTATGGCTTACACCTTCCTTTACCTATCACCACTATAGCATGTGTTTTATCAAACTCACATGCTCAAAACATGACCAGGTGCACTCACATCCCACTAGAAATACTCCCTTGATCCAACCTTTCTCTGATACCAATTGATGTAGTTATAGTAGGAGGGTCCAAGGTGATCCCACACTAGTTTGTCCCACTTTTGAGTCAATGTGGGATATTGAAATCAACATTTTTACCATTTTTTTACTTTCTGACACCTATAACAACTAAACCATTAATAATTCGAAGATGATGTGAATGAATTTTTTTTGAGATTTCATGTGTAGATTCTAAATATATATATTTTAAAAATAATTTCTAAAATTTTCTATAGAATTTTTAATAACTTGTGTTTTATAGTTAACAGTATTTTTAAAAAGTGACGCTTATACCATATGGCATAACTTTTTTTAAAGAAAGGATAAAATTATAAATTTTTAAATATAGATTCATCACACCAATATTTAGTGTGTAGATATTTTTTGTAATTTTTTATTACATATTTTATTTTTTATTAATTTTTGAAGTAAGATTAATTATAATTTGTTTAGTAGAAAGGAGTGGCTTAGCCTAACAAGGTTAACTAGGTCAAACCCTCTTCTATTAACATTGGAACACAGACCAAGCTTCGCTTCTACCCAAGAAGGAGAGCCAAACTACAGGGGTTTTGTCACTTTGTTGTATAGAGGAGTGTCAACCAAATCCCACCAAATCTAACTAAGAAAACTAGGGAAAACTATCAAACCCTAGTTGAGAAAGATTTACTCATAACTGACTGTCAAAAATAGATATCATAAATCTAACACCACAGCAAGGATCAGACGGTAGAGTTGAACCTGAATCTAGATCTAGAAGCCCAAAGAACCAGGGTGCTTGGGTGCCCTAGACCTTGACTAGGGTTTAGTAGAATGTGAAGTCTCATGTGTCTTCACCCTTCTGTGTTCCTATCTCCTATAGCTTGTTTTCTGTAGATTCTTCTGGTTGCTACCTGCACACACACAAGAAAGAAAATGGTTGGGTGCTATTTAGGAGCTTGCCTAATTCAAGCTCTCTGAATGGTGTTTCCAACTCCATTATAGCAATGATGAGATCTCAAAGAGTGTGTACCCTCAAAGGGTAGAGGCAAATTTGAAGTAGAATGGAATGCTAGAACAAAACATGAAGGAAAGAAGTCACCGTGAGCATGGAAACCCTAGCATGCTCGATACGGTGACACAACTTGACTCAAGAAGTTGGTTTAGCCCAAAGAAGTAGAAAGATCTTCACAAGACCTGCAATAAGTTAGTGCCACATAAATAGTCCACCATAGAGATCTTTAGAGAAGAATAGAGAGCATGAGAGAGAACAAGAGAGAGCTAGAATCCTTCAAGAAGTTAGAAATAGCTTAGAGATGTTTAAATGAATAAACTAACTTTCTTGTATATGTATTCCCACTCACCAACGATGAATAAAACCAAATGGGGTTGACATGAGGAACCACTTAAGATGTCTTAAGCTAACATACCTTTAAATTAGGTCTAGGCTAAATGAGGACTAGGGCGCTTGGGCACCCTTGTCCTTTACCCCCAAAAATTCTAGCATAAGTCCCTTTAAATGTGCTTAGGTCAGCCTCATTGTTATTTTGTCAGGTTTTATCATCAGGATTGAGAATTAATAGTTTAATGTTTAAAAGGTGTTAAAATAGGTCCTAATTAACAAGTGTAAATATTTTAGGTCCACCCAGGTGCTAAACTAGGTTTAAAATGCTAGTGTACACATTTTACTCTATAACATTTAGCCCCCACTTTAGCGTGGGTACAAACTTATGTTCGAACTCACACTTAAGCATGGAGAAGACAAATTTTAATCACAACCATTGTTATATGGAGCCTAATCAAACTCGAAGGTTAAATTTTCCCCACTTTTATCGGCACAGTTTCCCCCCTAAATTCTTTAATGGGGGAGTATAGGGGAGGCTTGGGGGCAGCGCCCCCAAGCAAAAAATTGCCTATTGTTTTATAAAGGCATTGGGAGTTATTTTTATATTGGACGACATAAAAAACCCTATTTTGTAACTGACATAAGGCTTGATAAAAGTGGCTAAGGGTTAGGGTTTCTGTTGATGGATTGTAGCATTTTGCAGAGGTATTGAGTTGCAAGGATTGTTGGTTGTAATCCATTTGATTTAATGGATAATAATATTGGACTCTCTATTGGTGGATGTAGCCCAAGTTTGGGTGAACCACGTTAAAACTTGTCTCTTGCTATTATTATTTCTATGTATTTTCATTCCTCTGTTTAATCTTTATTTGCATTTAATTGATATCTTCTGCTGGCTAACCCTAACAAGTGGTATCAGAGTGGGTTGTGTTCGATTATCGTGTGCAGGAAGGTCTCGTGGTTGAGTGGGAGTCTCACGATTGAGTGGGAGAAATGGTGGACGAGGGTAAATTGAAGGTAGATAAATTCAATGGGCAGAACTATCAGTTATGGAAGATGCAGATGGAGGATTATCTCTATCAGACAGATTTATGGAGGCCGTTCGAAGGAACAACCAAGAAACTGGCAACAATGACTGATGAGGATTGGAATCTTTTGGATAGAAAGGCACTAGGAACCATTCGATTATGCTTGGCACCATCTGTGGCATTCAATATAACAGAAGTGATAAGAACAAGTGAACTGAAGAAAGCTTTGGCTAAATTTTATGAAAAACCCTCAGCCTCAAATAAGGTATTTCTCATGAAGCATTTGTTTAATCTGAAAATGATTGAAGGTGGATCTGTGATAGATCATTTAAATTAGTTTAATACAAATATCAGTCAGTTAACTTCTGTAAAAGTGAAATTTGATGAGAGGTGAGGGCTCTCTTGGTTTTATGTTCTTTGCCAGAAAGCTGAAATAGCTTGGTAATGGTTGTAAGTAACTCTGTCTCTAGTTCAAACACTTTGAAATTTGATGATGTTGTTGGTGTTATCCTTAGCAAGCAAATGCGATAGAAAAGCTTAGGAAGGTCCACAACAAGTAGTGTTTTGAATGCAGAAAGCAAGGATAGGTCAAAGGAGAGAGGAAAAGGTTATGGAGGTCATGGGAAGTCAGAAGGAAAATCAAAGGACAAGAGATCCCAATCTAGAGGATAAAAGGATTGTTGGTACTGTGGGAAACCAGGTCATCTGAAGAAAGATTGCTGGTCTTGGAAGAATAAAGAAGGAGACAAACAAGAAGGCAATAAGGAGGCAAATGTGGTAAGTAATAAATCTAAAGATGATGCTTTGATTCTTTCCCTAGATAATGTTGATGATTCACAGGTTTTAGATTTAGGGGCCTCATTTCATGCTACGCCCCATAGAAGTTATTTTCTTGATTATGTCCAAGGGGATTTTGGGCTAGTTTATTTGGGAGATAACAAACCCTGTCAGATTGTTGGAAAGGGAACAATTAAGATTAAGTTGCAGAATGGGAATCATTGGCTACTACAAGAGGTAAGGCATGTTCCAAGGCTGAGTAGGAATTTAATTTCAGCAGGCTAGCTGATGAAGGTTGCATTGTTACATTTACTAATAAAAATTGGAAGGTTTCAAGAGGTGCCTTAATAGTAGAAAAAGATGTGAAAGTAGGCACCTTATATCTTTGTACAGGTCATACTATTCCTTCTACTTTAGCTATTATAGAGAAAAAACAAACAGGTTTAGGAACAGTTGTTGCAAGTTCGCAAAAAGAGACTGAAATAGTTGCTGCAGGTTCTTAGACAACACTATGGCATAACAAACTTGGGCATATGAGTGAAAAAGGTATGAAGGTACTTCATTCTAAGAAGGTTTTACCAGGTTTGAAATGTATTAATATGTATTTCTGTAAAAGTTGTGTGTATGGCAAAAAAAAAGGAGTCAATTTTCTCAAGGATGGGAAGCAAAAGAAAGATGAAAAGTTGTAGTTGGTATCTTCTCTTGGTGGCTCTCGGTATTATGTTACATTCATAGATGATGCAACTAGGAAGGTTTGGATTGATTTCCTTAGGTAGAAATCTGATATATTTGAAACATTTAAGAAATGGAGAAGCTTGGTTGAGAATGAGACGGGTAAAAGATTAAAATGTCTTAGATCTAATAATGGTGGTGAGTATTGCAACAAAGAATTTGAGGATTATTGTTCCTTTAATGGAATCCATAGGCAGAAAATAGTTCTAAGGACTCCAAAAGAAAATGGAGTGGCTGAGCGCATGAATAGGACAATAATGGAGCATGAAAGGACCTTCAGATTGCATACTGGGCTATCTTTAAACATGCGGGCAGAGGCTGTCAACACTGTTGTATATTTAATTAATAGAGGTCCTTCAGTTCCTTTGGGCTGTGGTATTCCAGAGGAAGCATGGATAGGTAAGAAGGTGAGTTATTCTTTTCTCAAAACCTTTGGATGTGAAGCATTTGCACATGTAGATTCTGAAAATAGAACCAATCTGGATGCAAAATCAAAAAAATGTACCTTTGTTGGATATGGCATTGATGAATTTGGTTATAGGCTTTGGGATTTTGAAAATCAGAAAATTGTGAGAAACAGGGATGTTGAATTCAATGAGAAGGTGTTGTACAAAGATTAGTTGCAGTAGCATGAGAAGAAAGATAGGGATTATGTGGTGCTAGATGATACTCTAGATAATGATGTTCCAGTGGTTCCTCATGCTCTGCAATAGCAACAAAAAATACCACAAACTCTAATGAATGTTAGACAGTCAACAAGGCTAAGTAGACCTCCTGAAAGGTTTTCTCCCTCTTTGTATTCTATTTTGTTATCAAATGCTAGTGAACCAGAAGGGTATGATGAAGCTGTGCAAGTGGATACAAAGGTTCAGTGGGAGCTTGCAATGAAAGAAGAAATGGACTCCTTGCTGAAAAATTAGACTTGGGAATTATGTAAGTTGCCTGCAGGTAAAAAGGCTTTACCAAACAAATGGGTTTATAGGCTAAAAGAGGAAGATGGAGGTAAGAAAAGATTTAAAGCTAGGTTAGTTGTAAAAGGATTTGCATAGAAAAAGGGCATTGATTTTGATGAGATTTTTTCTTTGGTTGTTAAAATGATTTATATTCGTACTGTTTTAAGTATTATGGCTACAAAGATTTGCATTTGGAACAGCTAGATGTGAAAACTACCCTTCTCTGTGGTGATTTGGAGGAGGAGATATATATGGAACAACCCTAAGGATTTGAGGTCAAAGCTAAGGAGAAATAGGTGTGCAGATTGAAGAAAAGTTTGTATGGCTTGAAACAAGCACATCGACAATGGTATTTGAAATTTGATATTTTTATGGCTGAGCAAGGCTATAGCTAGTGTAATTCTAACCATTGTTTTTATTTTAAGAGGTTGGATAATGATAGCAACATTATTTTATGTTTATATGTTGATGACATGCTTGTAGCAGGGTCTAACATGGATCACATAAGAGAGTTAAACAACAATTAGCACAATCATTTGCTATGAAGGATTTGGGGGCAGCAAAACAAATCCTTGGTATGAAAATTTGCAGAGATAGGAAGAACAAAAAATTGACTCTATCTCAGGTTGATTATGTTGAAAAGGTGTTGCAGAGATTCCATATGGAGAATGCAAAAACTGTCAACACACCTTTGCCTAGTCATTTGAAATTTACTAAGGAGATGTGTCCTAAGACACAAGAGGAGGAAGAAAAAATGTCCAAGGTACCATATGCTTCAGCTGTAGGAAGTTTAATGTACGCCATGGTATGCATGAGACCAGATATTGCACATGATGTAGGAGTCGTAAGTAGGTATATGAGTCATCCCGGATTGGAGCATTGGAATGCGGTAAAATGGATTCTTAAATATTTGAGAGGTACATCCAATAAACACTTATGTTTTGGGGGCTCTAATATTGATTTAGCAAACTGTGTAGACTTAGATTTGGCAGGGGATATTGATACCAGGTGGAGTACTATAGGTTATGTCTTTACTATAGGTGGGACAGCGGTGAGTTAGATCTCACGATTGCAAAAGGTTGTTGCTTTATCTACCATGGAGGCAGAGTATGTAGCTACAATAGAGGCAAGCAAGGAGATGATATGGCTGCAATCTTTCATGGAAGAATTGGGCAAAAAATAGGCTAACAGTTATTTGTTTATGGATAGCCAGAGTGCCATACATCTTGTAAAGAATTATGCCTTGCATTCAAAGACCAAACACATACAGTTGAGGTATCACTTCATTCAATCAGTGTTGGATGATGGACAGTTAAGGCTAGAAAAGATACATACAGATGAAAATCTAGCAGATATGTTTACAAAGGTAGTAACAAGGGAGAAGTTGAGCTCCTCTTCATCTTCGATTGGTCTTCAAGACTGAAAACATAAAATTAGAACAGTAGAGTCTAGGGTGCTTCTTTCTAGTGGGAGCTACAGGGTCAGCGGTGTTATGATCAGTCTCCAAGTGGGAGATGATATGGTGTGGAGTCTGATCAGTCTCCAAGTGGGAGATTGTTGTTATATGGAGCCTAATCAGAATTAGAGGTTAAATTTTCCCCACTTTTATCAGCGTGGTTTCCCCCCAAATTATTTAATGAGGGTGTGCAAGGGGGGCTTGGGGGTAACACCCCTGAAGCAACAAATTGCCTATTATTTTATAAAGGCGTCGGGAGTTATTTTTATATTGGCCGACATAAAAAAAACCCTATTTTGTAACCGACATAAGGCTTAATAAAAGCGGCTAAGGGTTAGGGTTTCTATTGATGGATTGTAGTATTTTGTAGTGGTATTGAGTTGCAAGGATTGCTGGTTATAATTGGTTTGATTTACTGGATAATAATATTAGACTCTCTATTGGTAGATGTAGCCCAAGTTTGGGTGAACCACGTTAAAACTTGTCTCTCATTATTATTATTTCTGTGTATTTTCATTCCTCTGTTTAATCTTTCTTTTCATTTAATTGATATCTTCTTTTAGCTAACCCTAACAACAATAAACATAGAAACATTAGAATGTCACCAAAACTGAGGGGTGATCAAGCCCCCAAGTTTAGGATTATAGAAGTCTATGATGATTGACATACACATAAGGCACATGACATAATTCACTCATATATGAAGCACTTAGAAAATATGAGATAAGACAAGACATACACCAGGCATACACTTGAGAAATCACAATGCATACATGCAATACACAAAGTATACACGCTTGACATGAAGCATACACATAAGGCATAAAGTATACATAGAATACACATGAAACACATATGGGATGCATGTGAAGCACTCAAGACACATGCATAAGGAACACATAGAGAGAATACATGTGAGGCACACATGAGGCGTGAAGAACATATAGAGAATAAGAATATATGAGAAGGATACACGCATCATACATCAATCACAAAAAGCACATAATAGAAGACCTTGAGTCAGTATGACAAAGGAGACCTCAATCTAAAGGGTTGTCTCAATCACCATGCATCATTCCTCAAGATACAATAAGAAGAATTCTAAGGGGTTAGTTAGAAATGAGAAGTACAAGAGGATACAAACACATCATACACATAATCTATCTAAAGAGAAGTGTTTTTATAGAAATATGAGAGTAAGGCTCATAGCACGATATATGCCCCACCTTAAAGTGATTGCTAACTCCATCAAGAAGCAAATGCCTTTAAGGTAGAGTAAGTAAGAAATATAAAATAGGCACAAGAGCTTTCTAAAAAACACATGCTCAAATGATATGTGTTCTCAAAAGCTACATCGCAACAAGGGGTTGCCCCCAGGAAGAGAAAACCAAGGCAATGCTTACATGCATGATACACAATGGCTTATATAGTAATGGTATGATGCTAAAAATTGGAAAAATGTGTCACATACATAAAACATTATAAACTTATGAATATGATGGAGGAAAGATCACATGAAAGTAGAGTACACATAACTTGAATTAAGAAAGGATGCTAGATCATCCAAGAAAAATAACACAATTGTATATCATGACATATAGAAGAATAAAGATACATATAGATGAATGACACAATGCATTCCTACTCCTTGTACCTTTGTGCTAACAAGGGTGTCAAGGGAGAACCACAACATCACAATACATGGATAATAGTACATACAAGCATAACAAAAATGAGGAGGGACCACACTTGTGAGTTGGTCTATAACAAATTGTCCTCCCCCAACTTGCTTATGATAAAATGGATAAAGGAAAAGTTGCTCTAGGGACTACATCAAGCATGGATAAGAGTGATAGAGCCATAACCTGTTTGAAGTTTTTGAATTTTGTCACCCAAGACTCAACATTCCTTAGTGGAATGGCCAAGTGCTTGATGATATGTACAATAATGAGGTGATGAATGATTTTTTTGTTGAATCTTTTTATGTGTTGGAGTAGGAAGAGTGATTAAGTGGACTTTGAGTAGACTCGGCAACATACACTCTTGTAAAGATAGAAAAGATGATATAGGTGGAGTAGGAAGCAACCCTCATTGTTGCAAACATGGTGGAGAGAATGTAGGAGAAGGTCAAAAACCTAAACCTACTTTAGATAAGTGCGGTGTTGGTCCCACAGGTTCCTTAATTCCTTGTTCTTTACATCCTAACCCATTTCCATTGTATCCTTCTGTTAGAAAGAATTTTGAATCCATGCCCATAACACTTCTCCAAGTTTGAAGGAAGAGGAGAGTTCATATGACTATGTTTTTTGAAATGAGAGGTATGATTGAATGTGTTGAAGAAGAAGTATAAGGATCATACTTTTTATCATGGTGAGGAAGGTCCATCTTTGTTTCAACACTACCATGGGGGTTGAAATCTAAATAGACCATGACATTACCAAGACATGCATTAAAATTAAATGATACTTTATCACACCATTTATGTAGAAGAAGGCATATCTTCATCAATTTTAAAGGTTCCATCGTCATTACTCTTGAGTTTAAGCTTTGTAGGAGTAGAAAATTTTGTTGAAGAAATTTCATTTACCTTCGATATTTTTGAGTGTGACGATGAGACCTTATATTCACTCACAAAGGAGGGTGTAAAATCTAACGAACCCCAATCATGACCAAAAAATGTATTCAAAGGATGGACACTATCCTAACCAATATTGTTGTTAGCAGTGGAGGGTAGTGTTAAAGAAGGGATCAAACTACTTAAAGGAGTTTGATGTCTCCCTTCCATTTGCAAGTAATGTTTTTGAGTCGAATCAACTTTAATTGTATAAGGTTTGTTTTCAAAAATGAATTTTATTGAATGGTGAAGGGTAGATGGGACTACCCCCCATGGCATGAATCCATGGTCTACCAAGAAGAAGATTGTATGAAAGAGAACTATGCATGACATGGATAAGGGTAAGCAATTTTACAAGTCCATCCTTAACATTTAAGGTGATTGTACCTAGTGATTGTTTACCAACATTATCAAAGCCATGAATGTTGAGTTTATCTAGTTTGATGAGAGATGTATCAATATTGAGTTTATGTAACAAGTCTATGCAACAAACATTAAGACCTGGTCCACCATCAATCATAGTGCATCTTACCCTCATTTTACCAATGATGACGAATATCATAAGAGGTTCATATTGGTCTTCGACATCTATGGGAGGTAATTCATGTTGTTGAAATTAAATATTGGATGTTTTCG
Organism: Cunninghamia lanceolata; assembly: GCA_027924645.1. Taxonomy (NCBI): domain Eukaryota; kingdom Viridiplantae; phylum Streptophyta; class Pinopsida; order Cupressales; family Cupressaceae; genus Cunninghamia; species Cunninghamia lanceolata. Next base: position 5,068,940 of record BSBN01000628.1, on the reverse strand, counting down.
CATGCATACAACAAAACAGAGATGATACATCATTCAATCTAACAGAAGATGGAATGACTACCTTATGTAGAGCCTCATGGGGCATTATGTGGTATGTAGGTGATGTTTCTATTAAATCTCATAGGGAGATCTTAGTCGGAGTAGCGCAGAGTTGCTCAACAAGATTGTATTCTTTGCCAATATGTGGAGGAAGATGAGGTACTTGAGGTAGGATAGGTTGAGAAGGTAGAAGAGAAATCAACACACTCAGTGCTTTCTTACATTGCTTGTTATTATGGGTGTTGTATGTGTGAGCAACCATATTATTATGAGATTCTTGTAACACATTTTGAACACCTTTATTTCTGAGTAAGTTGTTTTGCATAATTGAGAATGTAACCTAGGGGTCGAGGTGGTGTTGGATCACCTTGAACTGTAATCACTAGTTCAGAGAAAAGAGGCAAATTGCACTTATTCACTATCCCTTTAGTGGGTAGAATAAGTTTATTAATGATGATTGAATTGATATTGTTTTCCTTTTGAGTAAGCTCAACATCCATCCTTGAGGGATTTAATGTGAGAGACCACTCTTCATCCACTAATGCTTCATCCTTTGAAGGGAGAGTATTGGAATGAAGGGAGGGTAAAGTGTTGTTAAGAAAAATTTTGATGATTATATCTTTAGTGATGTCCTTGGGATTGAACATGTGACCAAAGGAGGAATACCAAGGGTCTTCACATCCTTAGTGATATCCAATGTATTTGAACATTCAACTAAAGGAGGAAGATCAAGGGTCTTCACATCCTTAGTGATATCCAAGGTACTTGAACATTCAACCAAAGGAGGAAGATCAATAGGATGAGTCATGGAATCATCATGTGTTATGGTAGAAATAGAAGTAGTATGCTCAACAACATCTAATGTTGCATCTCTAGAAGAGAGATTAAAATGAAGAGAAGGTAAAGTAATGTTAAGGAATGTGTCAATGATCTCATCCTCTTGTGCCAAAATGTCATAATTTTTAGGAGAGGGATACAAAGCATAGGGTGAAGTAGGCAAAGCTAAGTCACTATAATATGCCTTAGAGATGATATCAATGGTATTTGTAGTAGAAGAAGAACTGTCATGATCATCTTTCTCATGACAATTCATGGAGATGAATTCAGTGAGATCTTCTAATACCGAAGGGTACACACCCATTAGAGTTGTGAATCTATCAAAATCAGATATATAACAAAGTATTTCATATATATAACATTTAGAAATTATGTCAATATCATACATGGATGCTACATGATTTAAAACATATGGATACATATTAATTAATTTAGAAAAAAATTCAAAATCCATAATGTATGCATAAAAAGATTCCAAAGAGAAACAACAAGAAGAGTCCATAATGAAATGTCTTGTCTACTATATGAAAATATGATATGGAACAACAATGTATAGTCAGGTTTATTCATTAATCAATTACCACCAATATGAAAATAAGATTATAATCAAAGACCTACAATTGCAAGAGAAGTGGGGCCTTCCAAAAATGTGATATTCTTGGTAACCACAACAACTAAGTCTTGTAAATGTAGGACATGTAGTATGTGAAAAATAAGTGCCTAAATAATTTATCCACTTAAATGCAACAAATATTGAAATAACTTTGCTTTGACGAAGGTGTACTAAATGCAAGACTAGCTAGGGTTTACTATCAAAACCCTAGATTTTGAATGCTTACTTTCTAATTCACAATTTTTTTATGCAAGGATACTTTATTAACATGAATGATATTTATGAAATTATATAGAAATGCAAGATCATATTTAAAATGTAAATGACAGCAGAAAAATCTGAAACAAGATCTTAATTACAAACCCTGGGTTTTAAATTTAACTAGTTTTTCTAAAAATGCAACTTTTTTACAAAACCCTAGCAAACAAGAGGTTTAAATGCAAGATGTAACACTATGAAATGATTAAATACTATAATACCAATCAGATCTGATGAAAATCAAAATTTTAATTCACACTATGATGATCTAACCTTATGCAATGCAAAGAAGGTAACAGATATATTTTTTTCAAGATCTAAAATGAAATGTTTATTTTCCAAATTTCAAATGCAAGGATGCAAGAATATCGTAAACACCAAAAATGATAATGTACAACAAATGAAAATATTTTAAACAAGCTAACAACGCAACAAGATCTAAAACAACTCACAAACCTATGAACCCTAGGTTCAAAACTAGCTAGGTTTTCTAGAAATGCAAGGTTTTTACAAACCCTAGTTTTGAAACTATGCAAAAATTAACTATGTAGGTATGAAAAATGAACAATGAAATCAAATCTAATTAGATCTAGGGAAGAAAAAGACTCAGTCTGAAGCAAGAAGGATACCAAAGTGCAAGAAGAGTCAGGTTCACCAAAATGTTTAGTAGAAAAGATGACTTAGCCTAACAAGGTTAACTAGGTCAAACCCTCTTCTATTAATATTAGAACACAAACTGAGCTTATCTTCTACCCAAGAAGGAGAGCCAAAACACAAGGGTTTTGTCCATTTGTTGTATAGAGGAGTGTCAACCAAATCTAATCAAACAAACTAGGGCAAAATATCAAACCCTAGTTGACAAATATTTACTCATAACCGATTGTCAGAAATAGATATCAGAAATCTAACACCACAGCGAGGATCAAAGGGTAGAGTTGAACCTAGATCTAGATTTGGGAGCCTAAAGTACAAGGATGCTTGGGTTCCCTAGACCCTGATTAGGATTTAGTAGAATGTGAAGTTTCCTATGTCTTCACCCTTCTGTGTTCTTTTCTCATGTAGCTTGTTTTCTACAGATTCTTCCAGAGGCTACCTGCACACACACAAGAAGGAAAATGATTGGGTCCTATTTAGGAGCTTTCTTAAGTCAAGCTCCGTGAATGGTGTTTCCACCTCCACAATAAAAATGATGAGATCTCAAAGAGTGCATGCCCTTAGAGGGAAGAGGCAATTTTGAAGTAGAATGGAATGCTAGAACAAAGCATGAAGGAAAGAAGTCACCATGAGCATGGAAACCCTAGCATGCTTGATGCAACATCACAACTTGACTCAAGAAGTTGGTGTGGCCCAGAGAAGTAGAAAGATCTTCACAGGACCTATAATAAGTTAGTTCCACAACAATAATCCACCATAGAGAGCTTTAGAGAAGAATAGAGAGCATGAGAGAGAAGAATAGAGAGATAGAATCCTTCAAGAAGTTAGAGATAGCTTACAGATGTTCAAATGAATAAACTAACTTGCTTTTATATTCATTCCCGCTCACCAATGATGAATAAAACCAAATGGGGCTGACATGAGGAACCACTTAAGATGTCTTAAGCTGACATACCTTTAAATTAGGTCTGGGTTAAATGAGGGACCAAGGCACTTGGGCGCCCTTGTCCTTTAGCCCCAAAAACTCCAACATAAGTCCCTTTAAGTGCTCTTAGGTTGGCCTCATTGTTATTTTCTTAAGTTTTATCATTAGGATTGAGAATTAATAGTTTAATGTTCAAACAAGTGTTAAAATAGGTCCTGATTAACAAGTGTAAACATTTTAGGTCTACCTAGGTGCTAAACTAGGTGTAAAATGCTAGTGTACACATTTTATTCTATAACATAATTTAGACATAGGTTTATACCATGTAGCATAAGTTATTATGTATATCTCAAAATTAACTTCTTTTTTTTGTTGAAACAAGAGCATCAATACCTAGAGCATAGATATTTTTCAAAAAAAAAATTTTCAATTTCACTATTTTCCACATGTGTGGAATAGAGACCTTGATGTTCAGTGAAAAACCTATGTTCATTAGAAAATAGAAAATAAATATAATATTCAAATTAAATATAACTGAATTTATACTTTTTGAAAAGATTACTCTAAGGGCTATGATCCTACAAATTATCTTGTCATGTTGATTCCATTTGCTAGTCCAACTCGAGGTTTGAAACTAAAAATTTTGAAGAAAATCTGAGGACTAAGGTGGAAAGGTAATTTCTAGGACCTTCATTTGAATAACCTTAAAATGAAGGTACCTTTAGTCAAAGATATCCAAGGACTTTCAAATGAAGGCCCCTAAAGGAAAAAATTTCCAAATTTTATTCCTTTTATGGAAATTTCCAAAAAAGGAATAAAAGGGATCTTTGTTCAAAGGTCCATTTTATTCCTTTCTTGGAAATTTCCATAACCTTTTTATTCCATTTTTTTGAAATGGCCTTCATTCTAATGTCCTTTGCATAAAAACCTTAGAATGAAGGTTCACCTTCATTCGAAGGTGATTTTTGACTCACCTTCGAATGAAGGCACCTTCGTTTAAAGAAATACCTTCAAATGAAGGTGTTTGGTAATTTTTTTTCTACCAACCTATGTCAATTTCTAGTGTCCCACAAGTGGGACTTGCTATTATGGGTTCACCCTCCAAGAATAATTATCCAACCATGCAGCCCACAACAAAGATTTAGCCACAAATCATCATATAGTCATAGGAATACACACATTGATAAGACAACTTGTAAAATTGTCATTGACGTACAACCATAATTTGCCTCAATGGGTCCTCATACATGCCAAACCACACCCATTTGTTAACATAAGATTACCAAGATTATAGAAATGTCACTAGCTATGGGACACCACTTCCTTATTTTCTACTAGCAACCACATAATGATTTCCAGCCTAAACCAACCTCAAGACTCCACACTGACTTGTTGTAAGGGTTGTGACATGACCTAATAGAAGTATTATAATCCACACCTTGAAGAAATCAACATGCCACAATGGATACCTCAAGTTATATCCCACATCATATTACTATTACCACACTTTGTCACTCAGACCTTGCTCCCTCACTACTGAACTTACCATGTATGCATATGCTTCCTCTCATTCTTCTTTGCTTACTTTCTACCAATTCAAAACTTCTCATTTATTTCATTCCCAAGCTCCTCATATGATCCATTTGTAATGTCCCCTTCTAGATTTTCCCTAGATTAAACCCTATAATCACAATTATGATACATTAGGCTTAGGGAGATGACTTACAAGTAGTTATTTCTTCATTATGCTCTTGAATAGAACTCCTGCAATCATCACATAGAGAACACAAGTACAATATATATACATATAAACTAATGCCATTGTTAGGGTTAGCTGCAAATATATCAAACTCATAATACAATTCCAACACTACTTACTATCAAACACTTCTAGAGCATCAAGATAGGGACATGATAGATTTGACCCAACCAACCCATACTAAGCCCAAGAGCAGAACTTTGGCCCTCCTGGCTTTGGTGGCAAGACTTAGACATCTACCAAAGTGGGGTACTTAGCAGAATGTTGGTCGTACTCCCCTATCCATGCCTTATCACTTATAGTTAATAACTCATCATGGTAGGAATGGTATGGGAATCATAGCGGAGTTCTCAGTTTATCCAATCTAAGCCCAAGAGCGGGACTTTGACCCTCTTGGCCTTGATGGCAGGGCTTTGACATCCATCCAAAGTGGGGTACTTAGATGGAAACATTATACCCTCTTACCTATGTCTCCTTCCCTTCCTCCATGATGGGATTCCATATATTTTATATATAAAAGACATTGATGCATAATAAAACAATATCATATACTGTATTATTATCTCTTACTTCTAATACTTTTAATATTTTCTGATGCCTTCTTCTCTGTATTGAATACTATAATATCTCTGTTGATATATATATTTTTCACTTCCCTTTTACTGTTGATGTACATATATATATAATGAGATCTAAATATATGTATTTATCCGATACTCTTTTTATATTTTCTTTGGATGATCTTTTCTTTCTATCTCACAACCTTTATTTATTTCCCTTTCAAGGGATATGTTAAAAGAGGCATGGCTCTTATTATATTTGGTGGTAAAAGACATACTTACCCTCTTATAATTTTAATTACTTTATATTAATTCCCTTTTGTGGTAAGTAACTCCCTTATCATAAGAGGATAGGTTAAAAGATGTTTATTTATATTATTATTTATTTATATTATGTGTATTTATATTAAATCATTATAATAAATGATATATTATTTATATTATATCATTTATATCATAATAAATGATATATGATTTATATTATATTATTTATATTTATATTACAAAATAAGATAATAATAATAATATTTGTATTTATACTATTAAATATATTTATATTATATTATTTGTGTTATTTATAAATATAATAATAATATATTTTGTTAATTATTTTAAATAAATATTATTTAAATATCTTTAATTTGAATGAATAATACATAATGAATTCAATTATAAATTATAATCTAGGGACATGACAACCCTCCCCACTCAAAATTGCTTGTCCTCAAGCAATCACAACTAGGATAAAAGGATTAGGTGAAAGTATAAGTAATTTAATATTAAAGTATACATTAAAAAATGGTAATAATAAATTTAATATTAAAGTATATAATACTTTTTATTTATTTATTTATTTTTAAACATTATAGTTATGTTTAATAGGGTTGTGGATCTCATCACATGCTTATTATGATCAGAAATTAATTAATTTATAGATGTGTTTCTTGAAAATACATCTATATATAAACTATATATGATGTATTTATACAACATATAATATTTATAATATTAATTGAATTTACTATATGGGTTTATTTATAAAATAACATTAAGTTGAGATGAAAATAACTTTTTCAAATATATTTCTTTATGAGAACTTAGAGATATCTTACTACATATTTATTTATAAATTATATTTTAATTACTTTATTTGACTATTTCATTAAGTATATTTACTTAATGTAATTTTATTGTTATTACGAGTTATTTTATTCTTATTTATTACATATTTGTAATAAATTTTAATTTTTTTAATGTTGCATCATAGAGTAAATTTCAATTTGTAATGTTACATATATATATTTAAAATATTTTATCAATGTATTAAACACCATTATTCCAAGAAATTCATACCTGCAATTTTCATTAATTCTTGCTTTTTTATTTTTATTCTTTTATTTTTTATTTTTTAATTTTTATTTAAGTATTATTCATAGGATGGCAAGATGACTGCTCTGATAGATCCATGTCATCCTTAAGTTGGTACAAATCCCAAAGCCACATGAGACATGTCACCTGTAGACACCTAAAATTGGCCACTCTTCATTTCATCCATGTTTAGACAATTAATTGACCAATTCCCCTTCAAACCATGATTAAACAATATTTTATTGTCAAAATCACTAGTCACATCCTTTTCACTATTCATCGTTACGTGCATCAGTGCCTATCCCTAGCATACATGATTTATTAATCATTTATTCAAATAAACTTAATTTATCTAATATGCCCTTTCCCCATCCCATGAATTAAATAAATAAAATAATTATTTAATTCTCCTATTTTCTATAGTTTTGATTAGGTGGCCTAAACCTAATTAATTAACTAATCTCCTACTTGCACATTCCATTATCATAACCTAACCCTAGTAAAATCCTTTCCATTCTCCTATGTGTACAAAGGCATGGCCTCTTGTACAACACCACATGGGTCTCTTACAAAGGTATGGTCAAAGTCCTTTGTATGAGAGTCCTTTTGTCCTCATTCAATCCTATCCCTTCATTTTATCCAATTCACTTTTCCACCCTTGATTCTTCCTCAATCTAAGGACATCCCTTCTCATCCAACCAATACTTGCCACTTAGCAAGTTCTCATGCATCCAATCCTCTCAAGAATTATCATCCATTGATCCTTCAATCCAATCTTGACCATTCAATCCTCATCCCAAAATCCTATAAATCCAACCCATCATAAGCCATTTTCAAGACTCCATGAAGTGTGATGTTATGTTACTATTTTAAGGAGCCACCTACATCAAACAACATCAAATAACACATCCACTTGACTAAGGTTTACATTTGTAACTAGTTTATAGTAGTTTCCTTTCATATTTTCTCAATCTTAGGTATATTAGGACTTGCATGAAATAGGTCAATATTTCTTTGATTTGTTTCTTGTGTGCATTTTCTAGTGTATACATCACCCACTAAAAATAAAAAACTTACAAATTACAACAATCTAGCAATAGAGACTCTCCACACAACACACCATAGACCTTCACAATAGCTACTAGACACATCACAAAAATTTTCCTTTGGCACAATCTTAAAATAAACCTTTTGCAAATAGGAACAACTCTAAAAAATCATGCTATCAAACCATAGTCACTCTATGAACCAAATAACTAATCTCTTCTTATCAAATCAACCTCAAAATTTAAATTAAGGTACACAAACCTCATACAAAACTTATGCAACAACCACAAAAGATAATTCCTCCTTGTGGTGAAATGCACTAACCTCTACCACTATAGACTACTAACCACCAAGGTACACTCACTGAAAACTATCAAATTAGGCCATAAATTCCACTTCCTTACACATGACACCATATTCTTAGGTTTCCATGGATGCACATACATCATGATGACATCTTGTCGATTAGTGAGTTCAAAATTAAGTGGTAGAGCATTGCAATGGTTTATTTCATCCTATTTTCTTTATGCTTCTTTCATGAATTTGGCTCATGCTTTCGTTGCATATTTTCTATCTGTAATTCACATGAGGATAGTATGAATTTAGAAATAACTTCACACTATTTATATTTTGATCCTAATGAATCCTCTATAAACATAGCTTATGTCTCTCCTATGCTTTCCTTGCATCCAATCCCTAATTCAAAATATTATATTCTTGTGGTGCAAACACACAAAATATTAGGAAGAGGCAAGATGTTAGTTTACTACCACCAATTTGGCCAACCAATACAATTAGCTTGCGTCTTGTGCTACAACTCTCATCTAAATAACTAAAGGAGTTTGACATCACTCAATAATAAAAAACTACTCAATTCAAACTATATCTTTGGGACTTAGTGTGCACATCACCTTTTTTATAGAGATATAATACAAAAACTTTGAAGAAAATCTAAGTTAGGTCTAACATTACTTCGCAATTAGTAACATCTTTGATAGAGTTTATTGGCCACAAATAAAATCATGCTATCTCATTTGATAATGATGAGATCCCACCCAAAAATTCTCTTAAACAAGAAACACATTTACACATTGTAGTGAAGTGTGGCAATTTATTCATTAAATGTGTAAATGAGGAAAAGTTACAATTCAACTAAGAGGTATTAGTTGAACAAACTTTTCACTACAACTACACTCATGATTGTTTTAGTTTTCTACTACCTATTATTGTTCAATAGAATAATGTTAATATCCCTTAAAGTGCTATGAATGAAAAAAAGGAACTATGCTAATTTAATAAAAAGATGAAAGAAGACTAGTAAAATGTTGAATACAAATTTAACTAGAGACAAAATTAAATATTTCTTGAACACATAATAGAAAGGAGAAAAATGAGAGGAACCCACTATCAGATGGAGAGGCCCACTACTTGGTATACCAATGCATGACACGAACATCTTCACATCATGTTGTAGTCCTGAACACACAAAAATTTAAAAGTATTTTCCCAATTATGCCTTATTTCACTCAACCTTCATAGAAAGAGCAAAGAGAACTACTAGCAGCTTTCAGGTGATGAGAATAAGCTAAAATTGAGAAGATATTAACAATATTGCTCAAAATAAATAAACTAAATGATAGAAATAAAAGGTTAAAGGAAGAAGGTTCATCAAACCAATGTGTGCTTGGAATCTTCTCCTCTTTAAGGCTAAAATCTATAAGAAAAATCAAGGAAGATTGGGGTTGTTTGGGGATTTGCCTTCAAGTCAAACCCCTACTTTGGTATTTCTAACTCCACAGATAGCCAATGTTGAAAAGATTGAAATAGATTGTGTGCCATTATCTTCTAAGTGCATCTAGAATGAATAATAGTAGTGATAAGATAGAATAAATGCAAAACTAATCTACTCAACACAAGGAAACTAGTGAGCTATTGAAAGGAATAAAGGAAGTGGAGTAACCCACACAAATTCAACGAGCACACAAATAGATTACACTAAAGGGCAAGTGCACCAAGTTGGTATACAAAAAGTGGCCAAATTAGTAATTTTGGCAATAACACACTTGTGTTATGTTTAAATGGTCATAATGTGATTGTGTTTTGGCTTGGTGAATACTAAGCCATAATGAGATCACATTTTGTGGAACATAAAATGTGAGCACATTTTGTGGACTATAAAATGCGAGTATGTTTTGTGGAACACAAAACAAGAGTGGATTTTGTGCAACACAAAACGTGCTCATGTTTTGTATTTTTAAAATTTGTATCCCACCTTTTTAGGCTTGGAATTGGCTTGGGCAACCAAGCCTAAGGATTGGACCTCTATGATACTTCCCAGAGATGTGTTTTCATAGTCAATAACATTTTTGAACTTAACATCATTAGATTTATTTATTTTATAATGAAATTTGATGAAACCACCACCAAAATGATGAGCTAGTTCTTAGCTTTCTAGCCATATAATTTTTTTTAATTTTGAATAAGTTAAGATATTTATTTTAATTTTGTTTAAAAAGTGTCCTCATACTCTTCAATCACATATGTACATTAATTTTTCTTTATAACTTTTGATCCACTTATCAAAATTAATATATATATATATATATAGGATTGTTCTATTCTTCATTATTTATAAATTAAAAAAAAATTACATTTTCAATTATTTTTGTGCAAGTTATGTGATGTGCACGCTCAGTGATGCAGTTTTCAAGATGCATCCACTTTGAAAAATCACAAAAAAAATATTCAATAAAAAATTACAAAAAAATACACAACTTCTAATACTCACTTGTAACTATATTTCTCCCAACTAGTTTTTAAAAATATTAAATGCAACAAAAAAATAAGGGGGCATACACCAGATACTATGTTATATTTTATTGAGAAAAATAGGAACGCTTTTGTGTGCACACAACATTTCACCCTCTTAATCTTAACTATTTTCTTAAAACTTTAGTAGTTTAGAAACTAGATTCAGAATATTACAATTCTTGTTCTTTTCATATCTTCAAATTTTGAGTGCATGCATCTCAAATTACTCATACAAGTTTAGGTTTATCTGATTTTAGGAAAAAACTGGTTACTTTTGACCCCCTTTTGTATCCCATTTCCATGCACTTACCCTAAACAAATAAGTAGACAATGAGGGTAAGATGGAACTCAATCACCTTACAAGAGAGAAAATACAAACTACCCAAATCTAGAGATGGGGAGCCCAACAAGCAATGGTTCCAAGAAACCCCACAAAGATAATAAAAATCCATAAGAAATATCACATAATCTTGAGTGCACAAAACAAGATCTCTGTATGTAATAAGAGAGAAATTAAAATCTTCAAGTTTTTAATCACAAATATGTCAAGAGCCTCACAAATTTTGCTAAGGGTTACCAAAAAGAGAGAAAATATTCAAAAGATTATTCAAAGTGAAGGACTTGGAAGGAAAAAATAGAAAAGACAGATCAAAGAAAGTCATTCAGAAGTGCAGAGGCATTATATAGAATCTCTCACATTGTAGGAGGTGGTAAGTAACACCCAAGAAATGGTCACTTGGTACCATATAAGATCGGGATGCTGGCACGTCACATGGACATCCGCACTAAGTGTTAGTGTCTAAGTGACATCAGTTCTTGATTTCATAGAACACCTTAGGACAGTGAAGGAATCAAGGCACTACAATAAAAATTGAGAAAGAAAAGCCCAAAGGATAGAACACAACACAAACACAACATGTGTGGGTTAGGAAAAAGGTTAGGACAGGGCCAAAATGATCCTAGAAACATACTAGGGGAGTGGACACCAAAGTGAGTGAAAATGTAGCGTGAAATTGCAAGGGTATGCAATTTTTGATCTTATAAAATGATCTTTAGTTGACAATGGCTCTAGTCATAAAATATGTACTAGAGATTATGTAGTGAATATTTTATTGCCTCTGGATTTTAATAAAATTTCTCATTTTATTGAAATCCTTTAGAGTTGTAGCATGTTATTTAAATTATCATTTTTCATGGCTTCTCTTATTAATTAATGTAAAACTCCCTTCCCTCTTTATGAGGCATGTGGGGCAAGTTATCTAAAAAAGGAATCTATTTTAGGTTTAGCATGCTAGTTATTTTGGTCCCTTCGATCACCCTATTGGATTAATGGTTGAAATTGCTTTATCTTTTTGTTAATCTATATATGTATAGGGTTTTCCTCATTTGACTAATATTTTGGCTTTTGTAAGAGAATGTTGACTATTCATTGATTTTTTTAGCTCGTGATAAATGTTTCTTGTATCTTTATTCTTCAAATCGTGTCCCAAAGATTGCCCTCTAGTTTGATTTTTTATTTGTTTTATGTTTATATTTTTATTCCCCATGGATGGAATTGAATTATTCATGTTTCTACATAAATAGTTTTTTGTAAAGTAAGTTGAGGTAGACCCACCATAGGGTAAGTGCATGGAAATGAGGGATAAAAAAGTGGCTAAAAAATATTTTTTGGTCGAAATAAGCAATAAAATGAGTAGATTATGGCTTGGTAGTGAATGACCTAAGGATTAGTCACTACTGAGTCATAACGTGAGTGCATTATAATGCACTCACATTTTTAATGTTAAAATAAAAAAAACTTGTAGCCTAATTCTACCATTTTGCCCAAAATGCAATCCTATTATTCTACAAGTGCATTTTGTACCTTTTGGAGATAAAATAAGGAAGGAGTCATGCTACCACAACATGCAAGAGGTGAGTTCAGTAAATTTTTCAGCAATTTCAATTGAAATGAATCTTTTTTATTTTTCATTTACATGTTGATTTATATTTTAATTTTCAACAAATCGAAACCCATCAACACCTCCAAACTCTAATCCACCTAATGAAACATGCAAGGAAACTCTTGTTGAATAGAAAGCACAAACTAATCCCCCTCAAACTCATTTATCCATTCAAAAGCATACTTAGAATACCCTTGAAACAAATATATATGGAAAATTAAACAAAACAAAAAAAGCTTCAAACATTGCTAGATTCATTGAAAAATTCGTATGCAACTTCCACACATTAGAGGCCTCTTGTAGCATCCCTTGAATCTATAATTTCTCACATAGATTTAGTTAGTAGCCAAATAAACACATGGTTAAATCATGTAGAGGATTCTCGATAGTAATACTCTTCAAAATTATCATATAAGGAAGTAAAAGATAAGAAAATTATGAAACTTGAGTTATGTGTGGTATTTGTCAACCCTAAAACTTATCAGCCCTTGCATGCAAGTTGCAAATTATTTCCTATTCATTGGTGCCAACACCAAGGAATAAAAGATATTTTTTAGGATAGGTGGTGGATGGTTTTTTACCATCCCCCATGCAACAATAACAAAGCACCTCAATATTTCTTGAGGAAACTCTATTATGAGTTCATCCTCAATGAGATTCTAAATTATTTTGATATGCATGATATCTAGGGTAGAGGTAAAGGCTTTACACATGATAGAGGGGGCACATTGTGCCTAGGACCAGCCAACGAGACCCCTTGCCTATCCATATATTCAACATATTGATGCGGAGGAACTGCAATTATCTTACTAAACAGGGCAAACAACCCATTAAAACCCACCAACCTAGGGATTAGACTTCATTTTCTTTAATAACCCCTTACTTAAGACCACATAATACCAAAATATGCTTCCATTTTCTCATCAGCCAGACCTAATCTATCGGCCACCTCCTAATTTCTTTCACCGACATGCTATTCCTTCCGATGGCTAACATCCATCGCCCAGACTTATACTGTCAGAGTGACTCCTCTGTTGTCCTCCGATATACATACTTACTCCAATGGCCTCAAAGGCTCCTTCAAATTGTACTGTTGACGAGACACACATCTTTGGTCAAACATTTCTCAACCTCGCCGATGGGAACACTTACGCTGATGCACTCCTTCTATCGGCATGACCCATTACTATCAGTGAAGCCTCTAACAAATTCCCCGACGGTGCATTTCACGCCGATATTTCTTGTCGGCGATACCTCACTACAGTCTTCTCGATCGGTATGACCTTCAACCGTCGACCCACGATCAATTTCTCAGCCTGATACTTATGCTCACACCGATGCCTTCAGCCAAGGTTTCTATCGATGAGACTTTCACTGTCGGATGGACATAATTTCCTTAAGCCGATGCCTTTGACTCTCGCTGATGAACCTTTACCTTGAACCATTTCAGTGAATCATTTTGTTGAACCACTGCCTTGAACCTTTCGGTTGAACTGTTACTTTGAACCATTCGTTCGAACCGTTTGCTTGAACCAAATGAACCTACAAGTTCATTTAACTGTTGAACTCGTGAACTTCGTTGAACCGTTTCTTTGAACCAGTTCAGCACGATGATTCACTCCGATGGTTCAATGGTGAGGTTCGCTGTGACTTAACACTTCGGCCAAACAATCATCTCCTCAGCTTGATGCCAATGTTCACGTTGATGCACACAGAGATTTCTTTTTGCGATCGCTTCTATATATCTCACGAGGCTTTCTTCTTTTCCCGTTTGGTTGTAACTATCTTCCACAATACTGTTGCCGTTTTTTGCAACTAAACACACACACAGATTTCTAATCTAGTACAAATCAAAATAACACAGAACAACAGAGAGGAGAACTAAAAATAGATTTGCATTCCACTGGTCTCGACCGAGGTCTCGACCAGTGGAATGAATCAAAACTCAATTGCTCTTACAAAACACTAAATTTTATTTCTCTTTCTGAGATTACATGTTTTGCTATTGCTCCTCTTTTCTCTTCCTCCTCTTCTATCTGTCCTCTTCAAGTACACACGCTTATAAAGAACCTAGCCAAGGCAGTTACACTTCGGTGGAATCTGAATCGATTCGTCACCTCTGCCATCCGTTACAAGACAGTTACAACTCGGACAGTTACTATACTTCCTATCTGTTTACAATAGGTGCCATGTGGCTTACAATATGGGACACATTGGTCCGAATCAGAACAATTGGCACTAGGCCTTACAATAATTAAAATGATAATAGGGGGCTTCTTGACGGTAATGGGGTGCTCCTGCACCATACTCCCAGACTTGAAAAATTTCCATGTCCCATGGAAATGCTCGGTGAGAACTGCAACAACTCTGTTCTCTTGGTGTCTTCAACTTGACGCCTCTGCTACTTGTACCCTTCAACTGTGACTCCTCTCAATGGAGTTGAACTGGCTGCTCCTCAAGATGCTGCTATAAGTCCAACCTTAATGCTGTACCAACACTTCTGTCCCTCACTTGGGAGTCCTCTCTTGCCTCTCTCCCTAGGACTTTTGGCGACACTCACTGGACCTCCTTCTCAGGCCCTAGAACCATCTCCTGTGGTTCCATGATAGATCTCTTATCTGCCTGCTTGCAGCTTGTGGACATGCATCTGCAACCACAAATATTAGCAAACCAAAACACCAATCTCTCACTTAGATTCCTAGAGCTTTCACTGGCTCTGATACCAATTTGATGCGGAGGAACTACAATTATCTTACTAAATAGGGCGAACAACCCATTAAAACCCACCTAGGGATTAGGCTTCATTTTCTTTAATAACCCCTTACTTAAGACCACATAATACCAAAATATGCTTCCATTTTCTCATCGATTAGCCACCTCCTAATTTCTTTCACTGACATGCTATTCTTTCCGATGGCTAACATCCATTGCCCAGACTTATACTGTCGGAGTGACTCCTCCGTTGTGCTCCGATATACATACTTACTCCGATGGCCTCAAAGGCTCCTTCAAATTGTACTGTCGGCGAGACACACATCTTCGGTCAAACATTTCTCAACCTCGCCGATGGGAACACTTACGCCGATGCACTCCTTTTATCGGCATGACCCATTACTATCGGTGAAGCCTCTAACAAATTCCCTGACGGTGCATTTCACGCCGATATTTCTTGTCGGCGATACCTCACTACAATCTTCCCGATCGGTATGACCTTCAACCGTCGACCCACGATCAATTTCTCAGCCCGATACTTATGCTCACGCTGATGCCTTCAGCGAAGGTTTCTATTGATGAGACTTTCACTGTCGGAAGGACATAATTTCCTTAAGCCGATGCCTTTGACTCTCGCCGATGAACCTTTACCTCGAACCATTTCATTGAACCATTTTGTTGAACCACTGCCTTGAACCTTTCGGTTGAATTGTTACTTTGAACCATTCATTCGAACCATTTGCTTGAACCAAATGAACCTATGAGTTCATTTAACTGTTGAACTCATGAACTTCGTTGAACAGTTTCTTTGAACCAGTTCAGCACGATGGTTCACTCCGATGGTTCAACGGTGAGGTTCGCTGCGACTTAACACTTCGGCCAAACAATCATCTCCTCAGCCTGATGCCAAGGTTCACGCCGATGCACACAGAGATTTCTTTCTGCGATCACTTCTATATATCTCACGAGGATTTCTTCTTTTCCCGTTTGGTTGTAACTATCTTCCACAATACTGTTGTCGTTTTCTGCAACTAAACACACACACAGATTTCTAATCTAGTACAAATCAAAATAACACAGAACAATAGAGAGGAGAACTAAAAACAGATTTGCATTCCACTGGTCTCTACCGAGGTCTCGACCAGTGGAATGAATCAAAACTTGATTGCTCTTACAAAACACTAAATTTTATCTCTTTCTGAGATTACACGTTTCGCTATTGCTCCTCTTTTCTCTTCCTCTTCTTCTGTCTGTCCTCTTCAAGCACACACACTTATAAAGAACCTAGCCAAGGCAGTTACACTTCGGTGGAATCTAAATCGATTCGTCACCTCTGCCATCTGTTACAAGATAGTTACAACTCAGATAGTTACTATACTTCCTATCCATTTACAATAGGTGCCATGTGGCTTACAATATGGGACACATTGGTCCGAATCAGAACAATTGGCACTAGGCCTTACAATAATTAAAATGATAATAGGGGGCTTCTTGACGGTAATGGGGTGCTCCTACACCACATATCGCAGTCCCTTTCACTATGAAGGAGAGTGTTGAAGTGGAGACCTTGCAACCTATTAGTTCACTCACACAAACCTTGTTATAACATAATATGCCTCTTTCTCAAGGTAATGACAGTGAGCCTTCTAGGCATCGACTCTCACCACACATTTGCCATGCTTATGGATCTACATGTGACTATGGATCTGAGAATTAATCGATGATGTATACAACATAGAATGCACATGGGACTCATGATGCTAGTACACATGTCAGATAAAATGCTCGACACTTTGAGGAGTATCCTACATAGGTTTGAGCACATGATACATCCATATTAGATAATGTTGGCTTGATAGATTTGTTGTTGGATGTGACCTTTGGCATTGATTGACAAGTAATTTTCAATAAGGTTGTGCAATTTAGTATATTTTCTATTGAAATTTATAATTAACTATATTAATCCATTATGAATGAAAATTAATATAAAAAATTATATGTATTATGAAATTCTGAGATCAAAATATGCATCCTGCATCTGCCAACTCTTCATCACATGGTTGTGTGGGCATGTCAAGTCCACGGGTATGTAATTTGTACAAAAATAGTAAATATACTACATATGAATTTTTGGCATATAGCAATGGTAATCTTAAAATGACAATCTGATGATGAGTAGATAGATGTTTGACCTCTAACATTGGGACACATTGGTGGTACTAGCCAGATATCAACTTTTACTGAGGTAAGTTATACTATTTTTAATCATTATGTATGTAAATAATGTTATGTAGATTTTGGTCAAATGACTTTGTTCCTATTTTTGGTTGATGACATCAGTATAGACTCCTCTTGAGATTCACAAAATAATGGAGATGGGAATTTTTGCAACAATTTTACATTCAATGCCTTTGACAGAGGTATGAGCCAGTAATGTAAATGTCATTATGTATTTGTTGTTTTATCTCACATCATTTAGTGTAAATAAAAGGTATTCATTTTTAGTCTAATTTGCTTCTTCATGCTTGTCATAGGAGGTCACAACTCCACTTCATGTAGCTACCCGTCAGGTGGATGAAGAGAAGTAGTGGATAATTTAAAAGGATCATCAGCATGTGCTAAACTTGATTATTTACTTATGTCATTGTATATTTCATGTTTTCCATATTAATGTGTATATTGCTTAATTTTCTTAATAGGTGGAGCTAAACAAGTTTTGAAAGGAGGTCCACTCAGTAGAGGAGAGATGTTAGCTATGATATTGGTTCTCCATCTTCCCAATAAAGTAAGAGTCATCGATTATTCAATGGCACTCCATAGTTTGTATATGTTTGGACTTTTTTTGTATGCCTTCACGGCATGTCTAGGTGTAGATTTGTATTTTTTCAACATATATCATTGTACACCTATATGGATTTGTACACATACATTTATATTTTATCGTTGTACATATCATTGTATGCCTATATGGATTTGTTTATATATTCATCATATTCCTATATGGCATTATAGGCCTTATGACATTTTCATGACAATGTTATGTATACCTTAATGGCCTTATTAAGATCAATATATAAATATTTTGTCTATATTGATGACTTAAATGGTTTAAATTGTTTGGATGGTTTGAATAATAAGGATTAAAATTAAACTTATTGTTCTAGGAGTAATCATAAATATTTTAAATGGTTTTAATGCTCACTTTCCAATTAATATTATTTTAAATAGTTTTAACACTCACTTCAAACTTAAGGTTGTTATATTCATCTAACAACACTAAAACATAATGGTAGCTAAGTAGACTTGCATGGAGATAGTTTTCTTATTATTTATGAGTTGAATGTATAATTATGTGTATGGTCAAAGAATTGTTGTAACTACCTTAAAAGATAAAGACCATGTAGAAACTAAGTAATAAATTAACACAAGTTAATGCTTGATTTCAAGGATTAACACAAACTAAGTCAATTTACAGATTTTAGTTTTGGTTTTGGATTTTGAGTTGAAAATTTATTGTGTTGAATGAAATATATGACATAAAGAACATGATGGACCTTAGTAATTTCCTCTTTGGTAGGCTCATCATCTTCATTATCTTCCTTCATGATTGTGTTTCTCTATATCATGATATTTCTTAGATATTCCTCTCCTTCAATGCAATGCCATAAAGGTATTAGATCAAAGTCATGGAGCTCTTAGGACAAAAAATGATCAAGTCTTCACTTCATATCATCAACACATCTTGGTAACAACCACCTAAACATTAGGGAAAACTAGGATGTTCCATTAGTCAAATAGTTGTGCAATCAAAGAACAAAAAAGATAATTTTTTCAAGCAAACAATTTATTTCTAGCGCTAACTTGAAACAATGGAAACACATTCAAAACCTTAAGTGTTTTTAACAATTTCATTATGTTCCATGAGACAACATAAACATGCTTGGACCCCAATAATAATCTTCTCACTAGGCTCTTGGTCATGCTTTCTAGGACCTCTCAACGTTAGGACTTAGACCATGACCAATTTTTTATGCAAACTAGGGTTGATCTTAATTATAATGTATCACCTATAGCCTCTACCCTACTATCTTGTCAAAGTTGCATATTGTTGGATATTGGTTTGTCATTGATGTCAAAAGGACAGGAGGTCAATGAGATCAGTGCATGGGTTTATGTTGAGGTCAGTGAGAGAGTTGCAGTGGTGTTTGTTGATGTGGTTTATGATGTTTGTCATTGATGTTAGTATGTTGAGATGCTTCATATGGTTCATGCTTAAGGAGTTGCATAATCTTCATGCTTCATATGGTGTTGGTGGAGTTGGTTGTTGGTTGTTGATTGTTTTTTTGAATAGTGATGGTAAGTTTTTCAAAGAGAGTTCATACTTGATTGGTTTGTTGCATGAGATCTCAAAAGATATTAGGTGGAGTCGTGATTGTTTCATGATGCAAATTTGTGTTCTTCATGATCAAAGAAATTTGCTTACTGGATCCAAGAGCTTGTCAATGATATAGTGATAATCAAGAACAAGAGGATGTTTGTGATGTTAGATATCCATCAATTGTTTGTGATGTCAAAAGTTGGATTGGAGATGTGTTTATCAAAGTCTTGTTTTGAATCAGGATGATCATCATCGGATGTTTGAGTTGGATCAGGATTTGTCATGATTTTCATGTTGGATGGTTGGTTTGACAAGATTGGTGAATGAGTTTGATGAATGAGTATGTTTTGAATTATGTTGATCATTGATGTCTAGACATTGTGTTCTTGCTTCAAGAGTATGACATAGGAAGAACTTTCTTCACAGAAGTTTCATCACATGGCATTGTGTTTTTTGGTGGGGTTTGTTTGTTGATGTTGTTGATCATCACATGATGCATTTTTTCTATGGTTGATGCATAGATAATGGAACTTTCCATGATCTTATAGTTATTGTCATCAGATGATCATGATACAGGTGTTGTCATCAAGAGAGTTGGATTTGGAGTCATCAAGATCAAATTCATAAGATGATCAAGTGTAAGCTTATGTGGACCTATTTGTGCTCAGTTCTTATGGGAAGGTGCTTCATTTAGTTTTTGTGGAGTTGAAGATTATTCAATCTCATTCAGTTCTTGTGAAGTTCACTAAAGTCTCTATAGAGCTCTCTGCAACAGAGTCCTTCATGACAATGAGGTATGTTTAAAAATCAGGGTTATTGTTGAAGTCCTTATTTCTAGAAGTCCTAATGCTTTAAAGACTCTTCAAACCCTAAACCATATGTCTTTAGGTGCTAAACCTAACCGTCTATTTTAAAAGGCACTTTTTATTATAATTGGGAAGTGACTTGTATATTGTAAGTCACCTTATGACTTAAGTCATGTTTTAAGGGTTGAAGGTCATTGTGATGAC
Source organism: Cunninghamia lanceolata (assembly GCA_027924645.1). NCBI lineage: Eukaryota > Viridiplantae > Streptophyta > Pinopsida > Cupressales > Cupressaceae > Cunninghamia > Cunninghamia lanceolata. Next base: position 5,048,026 of record BSBN01000628.1, on the reverse strand, counting down.
CAACCCCTTCTCCTAAGGGAACTGATCCCTCAGGTCTGCATCTTTTCTTCAAGTGCCATAAAGCAAATCAAAGGTTGTGGTTTAAAGATTTGAAGGGTGCAAAATCAAAATCGAAGGTTATAATTTAAACCCATTTCAAATGCAAACGTCTATTCCCCAAGACCAAATCTTGACAAGCATCTTCTTTTTGTAGTGCAGAGATCTATCAGAAAGACAAATATAGCAAAGTCTAAAAAGGGTTTTGAATTCTTAACATGCATGAAGCATGCAAAAACTCCACTCTCCGTAATAATAAATATATTACAGTAATTGAAAAGATGGTGGGCATGAGAGTGTGAAAAAGATGATTGAAGTAATTGATTTTAAAAAGTAAGATACCTCTAAGTTTCAAAATAGTGAATATTGGATGCATATATAAATTTCATGCAGGTGAAGATAAGACAATATAGTGTAAGGGGAGACATGAATGACAAAGGATAAAGTTTGTGAAATAGATGATGAAGAATCTATATTCTAATATGACTTGGTCTGATGAAGTAGAGGATGTGTGATACAGAAGATGAGTGTTTTTGATGGAAGGTAACAGAGTTAGTGAGGTTATGATATGAGGGGCATATAGTAGGTGTAAAGGACATTCTTGATTATAAAGAAAGAGATGTTGATGTAGAAGGAAATGCAGATGGAGATACTCATGTTGTGATGTATGTGAAGAGATGGCATTGTAAAGAATTGTATGTTGAGACTATATGAGTTTTTGAAATGTTTGTACCTACAGAGAGACTTCCTGTAGAATCAAAAGTATTGAATTAGAGTTCATGTGTTGGATTGTATTGCTCCTTCATGTGTATGGTAGTCAAGAGACTTGTGCAGCAATATGTTAGGAAAGCATGTAGCAGAAGAGTGATGAGGACAATGGCAGAGTAAGGTGATATCAGACTTGTTGAAGAGATAGTACACTTTATTGATTGCAGAGATATATGTTGCTGACTACAAAGGTGAATCAAGCACAATGAGAGGACATTATGTAACAAATATGAAAAGATAATGTGATTGATCAAAGGTTTGAATTGAAATAGAGAAACCCTCTAAAATCTTTTTTCTTATTTTTATTCTCAATTTGTTGTAAGAGTTATTGTCAATGAGGCATGTGATTAGTAACCAGTGAGGTTTTTTCTAGTGAGGTATATGATCAATAACCAGTGAGGTTTTTGCCAGTGAGGCATATGATTAGTAACCAGTGAGGTTTTTTCTAGTGAGGCATATGATCAGTAACCAGTGAGGTTTTTTCTAGTGAGGCATATAGTCTGTAACTAGTGAGGTTTGCCAGTGAGGCATAGACTGTAACCAGTGAGGTTTACTAGTGAGGCTTAATGGAGATCAACTTTATAGTGATTTTTACCCTTTTTGGGTTTTCCACTCAATCATCTATGTTATGTGATGTTCATATATGTCTCTTGTGCTTTGTTATTACTTTCATGTCCTAATACAATTGTTTTGTGCTTCATGATCATGTTAGATTGTTTTATTATGTGAAGATCTTGTTTGAAGAATTAGTTTTATTAGATCACTGATTCACCCCCCCTCTCAGTGATTCTTAGTATTCCAATGCATATGAGGTTCTTCCATAATTATACAACTCCACATGTTCTCCATTTTCCTACATATTTATATCTTCACAAAAACTATATCCATCTACACTTTAGGATTACAATCATTTTTAAGATCAAATGACACTAATTTCATCTTTCATGGTAGGCATAAAGACAATACTACAAGCTGAATCAAATCAAAAGCATAGAATTTTGTTTGATAGAGAAATTTGATCACATGAAAGGGAGATCTTTGCAAATAGGAGTGGGGTTCCATGACTGACATCTCAATCATAGTCCAAAAAAACCTACCTTATCAACTTCTTAGCTTTCCCAAGGTGTATCTACTATCACATAGTCCAAAAGAAGGCCATCACATGCATGAAATTAGAAAACTAAGGTTTTATGTTTTATATTAGCAAATTGGGCAATCTATGACTTTTCTAAAATATGTTTTAGGAGAATTGGGGAATGAAATGAGGCCTCCACTAGCATTTACCTACCCACCCTAACATGTTGGTATTGTCGATTTAGTCCCACGAGGTGTGGAAGAAAAAATATGACTATTGGCACCAGTTATGTCATAAAATGTCCCCCTAGGACTTTTACCTCCTAAGTTTAGCTCCTAGGTCCCTTAGATCTAATCATGCATATTAAAAATGAATACTAGAGAAAAATCCCCCAAAACCCATGTCAAATGGGACTTAGGGGTGAACCTTATGCTTAATTTAGACCTAAAATAGGCCCCTGGACATAGGTATATGTGCCCTAGTCCTACCCTATTTTGGTGGGGTCCCAATTTGAATGTCATCTTGTGACTATTAAAAGGGTTTCCCTTGTCAGCATCTCAAGTTTGAATTATGAAATTTTAGTGGGAATGCATATATAATCATGTTTAGGACTTCATTTTACACCTAGATGGATAATGTGAACTTGTGATCTTATGCTAAGGATACTCAAGGCTTTCATTGTGTTGTGTTTGTACTTGTTTGTTGCAAATTTGTCTTCAACAATCCATCTCCTCATGGCATGAAAGATCTTCATCTCTCTGTGAGAGATTCACCTTCGAGGTGACACCTACTTTGTGTTTCAATCAATTTATCATATCATTTGATTTTGCCTCTATCCACCAAGGACATGCACTCTCTATCTAACAACAATGTTGGAAGGTTTGAATACCATTTTGAGGCTTGATCGAAGAAAGCTCCTAAATTCCACATCCCCCAACCCCTCTCTTGTGATTGCAGGTGACAGGTGTTGGATCTTGCAGAGAGGAGTTGCAAGAGATCAGTGAAGAGCATAAATATTCCAAATCTGAAGAAAGTAGAAGAAAATATCCCTATTTGGGCAAGGGTGACCCCTCTTTCATCCTCTAGTTTGTCAATGTTATAATTCTTTGAGCAGGGTACAGTCTACAATATATTTAGCTCTCGGTCTCTAGAAAAAGTGCTACCTTTGACAAGGGCAATCCCTCTTTCATCTCCAATTTTTTTTCTTTCCAAAATATAAATCCTTGTATGTTTCTAATCTATATTCAGTGCCTTCTTGTGCAAGCATTTGTCAGGTTTCATCCATTTGTTTACGATTTTGCATAATTAGGGTTTTAACAAAACATCAATCTATTTTATATTTCCAAGAATCTCATAGTGACATCAGACCTGTAACTGATTCCTCTATCATAGTTCTGACTTAGCTTGATCTATGTCCTTGAATGTATGTGTGAAAGAAGGGTTTGATTGAATCTAATTAATATACAATTTGATCATCCCCATTTTCATACACAAAATTTTGGTGAACCTATGTTTTCTGAACATTGCATCCTACTAACTTTTGTAAATCAGATTTGCATTTATACATATCATATTCATCATTCTACATTCAAAAATCTTGCAAAATTTTGAAAATTTTGAAAAAATCAAGCATCCTAGGTTTGCATTAAGGTGTAGTTTGCACTATTTTCATTGCATTTCATCTAAACCATTTAAATTTCTGATATTTACATCAGATCTAAGATAAATTACAGTAATTCATCATTCTATAATCATTTACCTTGCATTTACACACTTTATTTGCTAGGGTTTGCTTGAAATTTTGAATTTTTCATATAACATAGTAATTTCAAAAGCTAAGGTTTGTAATTAAAATCTTGTCTCATATTTTATTACTCATTTTAACACTCTTTCAAATCTGATTTTGGACTCTATTGTTTCATCATTGTGTGTTTTTGCATGTACATTTCAAATTTTGCATTTACACATTGTGTATTTCGACAAAAATAAGCATATTCATTCATCTTTCCTTACAATTTGGCTTGCATTGAGCATTGTAGGATTTTGGAATCATTTTCAAATCTGATATGAGCTATTTTACATATTAAATCTGATTACATTTCATTCATTCATCATTTTGCATACCTTCATGCCTTAATTTCATTATTAGGGTTTTAAAAGTTCTTGCATTTCTACTACATTTTTGGCTAATCTTTCATCTAGCATTGCAAGATTGGTGTGTTGTGACAAATTTTTCTGCATTATTGGACTAATTAAAATGTTTTAATTTTTTGTCCCTTGTCATTTTCCTGATTTCATTACATATTTTATGAATTTGCATTGAAGAAAGTAAAAAAAAGTGAGCATTTTAGGTGCATAAACAAGCATAAATTGGTGTTGTTTCATTGCATTCATTCAAAATATCTTTCATTCCTATTCAAGTACATATTCAATTTTCATTTGAAAATTTTGCATAATTCATATCATTATGTGAAAATTGGCACATTTTTAATTACACAGTGTGTATTTCAACACTATGTGTTTGCACACCTCATTCATTTTTTTTTAATCAAAATCTTTAAAATCATCAACTTTGCATTGATTGTGTAGTACTCTTTCCTCCCATCCACTCTGTTTGTTGTGGACTCTGTGTATTTTTACCCGTTTCCCTCAAACAAGTGCTTGGGTGTGAAATAGTCTCACATCTAGGGTGCATTAAGTATCATAGAGCTTTGCATGAGTTATCTTACTAGATCCTATGGTATATTGTTGTTCCAAGACATTTCATTATGGCATCTTCATCTCATTACTCTTTTGTATCTTTACATGCATATATCAAAAACTTTGAGAATTTCTACAAATTTCTTAATATGAATCCTCATGTTCTCACTTATATACAAGCTATGTATAATAAGGATATATTTAAATGCTCTTCATTTGAAATCCTTGATTATGTATCTGATTTTGACAACTTCATAGCTCTCATGAATACATACCCTTCGGTAGTAGAAGATCTAACAAAGTACATTTCTGTGAATACTCTTGAGAATGAAGAGTATGAAAGTTCTTCTTCTCTTAATGCTTTGGAACTAATAGCTAAAATATATGATGATGATGATGAGTCCATAAGTTATCCTACTCCTATAATTAAATGTTCAAGAACCTTGGATGAGAAGACCATGGATAGCTCTACATTAGTTGTAAATTCAAGTCCCTTAGACATTACTAATGGTACGATCACCAACAATCTCCTTAACAAAACTGTACCTTCCCTTAGTCTTGATGCTCTCCCTTCAAAAGTAGAAGCATTGGTGGATGAGAAAAGGTCTCTCACATTAAATCCTTTAAGGATAGATGTTGGGTATAATCAAGAGGAAAACAATGTTAATTCAATCTTCATCAATAAACTTATTCTGCCCACTAAGGGGTTACTTGATAAATGTAACAATGTTCCTAAGATGATTGTGCAAGGGGCACCTAATGCACCTGCTTGCTTAAAACTAGTGATGATGATTCAAGGTGATCAAAAACCACCTCGACCCCTGAATTACATTCTAAGCTATGCAAGACAAATCACTCAAATAAGTCAAGGTGTTCAAAATGTATTGCAGCATCCCATGATTTCTCACACCTATAACACCTATAATAACAAGCAAAGTAAGAAAGCACCTCATGTGCCTATCTCTCTTATATGTTCTCAACCTATGCTCCCTCAGTTGGGAAAAAGTGTTGTTCACCTTGCATAACATTAATTAATTTAATTATGTAAAATAAATATTCTTTTGTGGTGCATCTTAATTGATGTGTTTAGCCACATTAAATATTTATTTGGTGTCACTTGTAAAAGTTGTATTTAACATTGGGAGACATAAGGAAAATATTTATTATTTGTGCAAAATAATTAATTTTGGGGTCAATGGTTTTGTGCTCATGGTTTTGAGTCACATTAGTTTTATCTAATACCACAAGTTGTATTTGTGTGAGCTTGAGTGTATAAAAGCAAGCACATGGTTAGTGGTTTGGGTTGGCTCTTATTTTGTAGGTTGTGTGAGAGGCTATCATTGTATTGAGTTTTCTCTTGTGATTGCATATTGTAAAGCATGGCATGGGATGTGTGGATTCATGCTTCGATACATGGAGGATGCATTAGATGAGATTGATGTTTCAGAGGTGTTCATGGAGACTCTATGAGTGTATTGTAATTTCTTATTGATGAATAATACATTGAGTATGGATGCTTTTGGAGGCTAGGTTTTCTCCCTCAATGAGGGTTTTCCCAAGGTATATCTTGTGTTATCTTGTTGATTGCTTATTGATCTTTGCATTATGGTAAATCTATAAGATTGTATGCATCATTATCTCCTTTGGGTTATGTGGAATTGGTTTGATCTACCTGTAAATTCCTAACACCCTCCACCACCTCATCTTACTCATAAAAGTGGTCAAGAATATAATCTTGTTGAACAACTTCGTGCTACTCTAGCTAAGATCTCTCTTTGGGATTTAATACAAACATCACCTACATACCATGGAATGCTCCAAGAAGCTTTAAAAAAGGTGATTGTACCACCTGTTGTTAAGCCAAATGATGTAGCATCTCTGTTAGATTGTATGCATAACCAAAGATGAATACTATCCACTTATAATCTTTGTCACTGATGCAAGAGCATCCCTGGTTCAAGATCAATCTTGCATCAACCAAAAACATTTGCATTTCAATTTGTTTCTTTTCATTTTCTAGTTTAGTTCAGTCAGTAGCAGTTTCTATATTTTGGTCCACATTCTACCGTAGTTGCATTTTAGACCTTGTAGAGCTGGAATTAGCATCTACATTCATTCATGCACAACATATCCAAAATTTAGAGCATTTGGATCAAGTACCGGAAAGTTATCGCTATTAAAAGATTAATTGTTTTCTCAGAGCACAGCATCCTAGCAGTCTCAGATAATCAGCTAAAGGAAAAGACCTGCGGAGCATTTCACAACCTTTGAATCTTAATGACACATCATTCAATGTTGTTTAGTTCACAGTTGACCTTCCCCAAGATCTGTACATCATTCCATTCATTTGCGGAGGAGTTCTGTTCATTTAGGTCTGACCTATCTGTGTACACACGTTACGACTCTTCATTGGAGTTTGTGATTTTCTGTGGCTGACGCAGAGGAATCTTTTGTATTGGAGATGATATATATTGATGTAATAGATCCTTAGGAAAGTAGTTCTCATGATTTAGAAGATAGATAGATTGAATTTGCATGAAAGAGCTTCAAAGTTGTATCTTGTGTATTCTGATATTCTGCAATCAGGCATGTGAGCCCTAACTGTAAGCCCGCATGTTGCTAGCCGATTTGTATTTGAATTCTATGATATATTGAATGACTAAATCTACATTTGCTTCATATCTTTAAGTTGTTTCCATTGTGTTTACTCTAGTTGCATAGCCTAGATAGTTCTCTTTGAGGATCCTCCTAACTGTGACTACACCAAGCGGTATCAGAGCGAAAGTTTGAATATTTGGGAGTGAATTGAGTGAAGTTGGCAAAGGAATTTCATAAGATCTTGTTGTAGACAGATCACCAAATCTGAGGCAAGTTACTTGTGTTGCAACCGATCACCGATTGTGAGGCAGTTGTCACTGTGTATCCCGATCGCCGAACTTGACGCAGTTTGCACTTGATCCTAGGAAGATGCCACTGAGGAGAGTCCTTGCTATTGGAACAATGGTTATAAGAATGGATGAGATTATGGAAATGATGAAAACAATGAGAATTCGATTGGATGCTATTAAGGAAGATAGGCAAAGAGGATTGACACCTAGACCTAATTGTAGACACCCAAAATTGACCTAATTCTCATTAGTATCAAATATTGCATTATTTATCATCTACATTTGTCTAGCACACTTGAGCATTTTCTCCATTTTCTCTAAATCCCCTATTTCTTCTATTGATTAAATAAATTTTAATTTATTTAATTAATTCATTATCTATTTCTTCTAATCTATAATTAAAAAATCTTTAATTATTTAATTATCTCTATTCTATCTATTTTGATTAAATAATTCTTATTTATTTAATTAAAATTCCTTTCATAATCCCACTTTCCAATTAATTAAATAAATTTTATTTATTTAATTAATTTCTCTTATCATTTATCTTAATGACCCAACATGTGTACCTCTTTTATTTAAAAACATGTGTGGTACTACATCTTTTATTTAATATCTTTCACATGTAGTACTTTTTATGTACACGGTCACAAATAAGCCTTATTTTCCTTCCACCTGTCATTTACACATTCACCTATGATTATCAATTCATTCCAACCATTCACATAGCCACCAAATCTCTACCATTGATTGGTTTTGGTTGAGGTCTATATAAACACCCTCTCATTCCATACTTGATCCATCCATCATTTTCATAGCATCTAGATTATCATCTCAAGCAACTATCCATCATTTTTCATATAGCGTCCACATTATCATCTTGAGCATATTGAGCATTTTACTATCCATCTAGCTTATTATCATTATCATCCATTCATCATGGCAGCTTTGATCTTCATAATTGTTCATTGTTGAAAAAGCAATCCACATCACAAACAAGGAATCATACAATCTAGGTGATATTGTTCTTGAATTGCATGTTTTTTATTTCACCTGGATTTGATTATTTGATGGTGGTAGGATTAGGTTTTCATTTGTAATGCTTGATCTTATTAACCTAATTTTTACTTATCACACTAATGTTGAAAGTGATGATGAAGAGGAATTTCAATCTGTTAAACAAATTGGCGAAACCCTAGGAGGTGATGAAGAAGAATCAGATCAAGTCAAGATGTTGTGAACTATTTCAAAGATCAGAAAGAGATCTAGAGTTGATGTATCTAATTACACTGGCAATTTGAACCCTAAAGAGTTGATAGACTAGATAAATGACATGGAAGAGTACTTTGAGTATGAAGAAGTTGAAGATCTAGAGAAGGTGAAATTTGCAAAGACAAAGTTGAAAGGACATGTTGCTATATTGTGGAAAGAAGTTTAGTTGGATAGAAATAGAAGAGGAAAAGAAAAGATTACAAAATGGTACAAGATGGTGACAAAATTGAAGAATCAGTTTGTACCTGCTGACTATGAGTTGGCGCTATTGAAGAGATTGTAAAGCCTGAGACAAAAGGAGAAATCTGTGAAGGAGTACACTGAAGAATTTCATAAGATGGTCATAAGGATAGGGCATAGTGAAGGAAGTAAGGAGAAAGCGGCTAGATACATTAATGGACTAAGATTGAACATTCAAGAAGAACTAAGTTTGGTGAGGATGACAACATTGGAAGAAGCATATTAGGTTTCCCTAAAAGTTGTAAAGAAGTTGAATAAGAGGCATGATCAGAGATAGAGAGGCAGAGGAGGTAAATTTTAGAGAGGTAGAACATTTTCTGGAGGAGAAAGATCATATGCAGAGCATAACAGACAAGAGAACACATTCAAGGAGGACAGAGATAACAATGCATACCGAAGAGATGACATAAATTTCTACTTCAGACGTAACCCTAGCCCATACCAAAGTGAAGGATACAAAAGAGAAGGAAGAATACCTGATAGGAGAACATTCAAAGGAACTTGTTTCAAGTGTGGAGGTGAAGGACATAGAGCATTTGAATATAATCAGGGGAGTACAAGCAAGAGGACAAAGAACAGTGGGAGAGCAGCCTATGTGGAAGAAGAACCTGTTGGATCACCAAGTTCAGTTGGTAAACCTGAGAAAGGAGAATCACTTGTGATGAGGAGAGCACTATTTCAAGCAAAGATAGATGAAGAACCATCGCAAAGGAAAAGTTTGTTCAGAACCAGATGCAAATCAGGATGTAAATGTTGTAAAGTTGTTATTGATAGTGGTAGATTTGATAACCAAGTTTTAGTGGAGATGGTGACTAAGCTAAAGTTGGAAAGATTGAAACACCCTAAGCCCTATTAGATAGCATGGATTCGAGATAATCATAATGTACTGGTGAGTGAACAATCTTTGGTGAAATTTCATATTGAATCCTATCATGATGAAGTATTGTGTGATATTATGCCTATGGATGTTTGTCATATTTTGTTGGATAGACCTTGGCAGTATGATAGAAAAGCTATACATGGTGGGAGAAAGAATACATACACTATAACATCAAATGGAAAGAGAATTACTTTGATTCCTTTGGAAGACGATTTTAAGAGTGAAGTATGTGGGAATGCTAGAATCTATTTGGTAGATGGAAGAAAATTTCTAGATGGTTTGAGACATGAGAATATGTGTTATGCCTTGATTCCTAAGAAACCTGAAGCATTGAAGATTGAAGAATCACAATCGAGGGAGATAAAAGAGTTACTAATAGAGTATGAAGACATCATATCAAACAATGTGTTTAAAGGATTGCTACCAATCAGGAGTATCAGTCATCACATGCATCTTATACCTGGATCTAGTTTGCCTAACAAAGTAGCACATAGAATGACATTGGTAGAGAATGAAGAATTGAATAGACAGATACAAGAATTATTGAGGAAAGGTTTGATTAGAGAAGGCTTGATTCCTTATGGTACCTGCAGTGTTAGCACTAAAGAAAGATGGAGAATGGAGAATGTGTATAGACTCTAGAACAATAAACAAGATCACAGTTAAGTATAGATTTCCTTTACCTAGGATGGATGATATCATGGATTGTTTGAGTGGAGCAAAATATTTCACAAAGATAGATTTGAAGAGTGGATACCATCATATCATAATCAGAGAAGGAGATGAATGGAAGACTGCTTTCAAGACAAATGAAGGATTACATATGAGTCATTAGTGATGCCTTTTGGATTAACAAATGCACCGAGTACTTTCATGAGATTGATGAATGAAGTTGTGAAGAGATTTTTGGGTAAGTTTGTTATTGTATACTTGGATGACATTCTAATTTTTAGTAAGACAAAAGAAGAACATCTATTGCACCTAAGACAAGTATTGCAGAGATTGAGAGAAGAGAAATTGTTGAGAAACATAAAGAAATGTAGTTTTATGAAGGAAGAATTGGTATATTTGGGATTTATGATTTATGAAGGATTGAAGATGGACCCTGAGAAAGTGAGAGAAATTGTTGAATGGCCTACACCGGAGAGCATTGAAGAAGTTAGATAATTTCATGGATTAGCTAGTTTCTACCAGAAGTTCATCAAAAATTTCAATTTAGTTTGCAACCCTATGACGAAGACAATGAGAGGTGATAGAAACGATTTCAAGTGGACATCAGGAGCCAAAAGTGACAGAGCAACCTATTATGGCATTATCAGATTTCAATAAGGTATTTCAAGTAGATTGTGATGCAAGTGGAAATGCAATTGGAGCAGTGTTAAGTCAAGAAGGTAGATCTATAGCATATTTTAGTGAAAAGTTGAATGATGCAAGGAGAAGATATTCAGTTTATGATCAAGAGTTCTATGTCATAATTCAAGCCTTGAAGAAGTGGAGACATTACTTGTTGCCTAAGGAGTTTGTGTTGTATACAGATCATCAAGCTTTGCAATATTTGAACAGTCAAGGTAAGCTAAGTCAGAGACATATGAGATGGGTAGAGTTCATGTAGAGTTATACTTTTGTGTTGAAGCATAGGAGTGGAAAATCAAACAAAGTTGTAGATGCATTGAGAAGGAGAAAGAACTTTTTAACAAAGATGAGAGTTGAAGTTTTAGGATTTGATGAATTGAAGAACATGTATGAGGGAGATCTTGATTTTGCAAAACCTTGGAAAGCATGTAAGGAACCTATTGTGATAGATAGGAGTAAGTGGTTGGACTATTTCATTCAAGAAGATATGGTGTTCAAAGGAAATTAATTGTGCATACCTAGAAGTTCAATGAGAGATAATTTGATCAAGGAGAAACATAGTGGTGGATTGGCAGGACATTTTGGCATTGATAAAATAGTGGCTTTAGTGAGTGAACATTACTTTTGGCCTCAGATACATAAGTATGTTAGGAAATTTGTGCAAAGTTGTAGATTTTGTCATGTTGCAAAAGGAAGTAGTCAGAATACAAGATTGTATAAACCTTTGATAGTACCGGAGAGACCTTGGGAAGACATAAATATGGATTTTGTAATGGGAGAGCCTAAGACACAAAGAGGACATGATTCAATATTTGTAGTGGTGGACAAATTTTTAAAGATGGCACATTTCATGCCTTGTAAGAAGACAATTGATGCAGTGCATGTAGCTAACCTATTTTTCAAGGAGATTGTGAGATTGCATAGATTACCTAAGAGCATAATTTCAGACAGAGATACAAGATTTCTTAGATACTTTGGAAGAAGATGAAGACAAATTTGAAATTCAATTCAACATTTCACCTATAGACTGATGGACAGATAGAGGTAGTGAATAGGAGTTTGGGAAACTTGTTGAGATGTTTGGCTGGAGAGAAGGCAAGAAGTTGGGATTTGATTCTTGCACAAGTAGAGTTTGCATACAATAATTTAGTGAATAGAAGTATTGGAAGAACACCCTTTGAGATTGTTACAAGAGTAAACCTTAGAGGAGTAACAGAGTTGAGAGATATCAGTATGGAAGGAAAGAGAATTGTAGAAGCAGAAGAATTTGTATGACATATGGAGATAGTGCATAATCATGTGAAGAAGCATTTGGAAGAGATGAACAACAAGTACAAGGAGAAGACAAATGAGAAGAAGAGGCATAAATAGTTTGCAGTAGGAGATGAAGTGATGGTGTACTTGAGGAAAGAAAGATTTCCAGTGGGAACATATAACAAGTTAAAGATGAAGAAGTTTAGACCTTGTAGGATACTCAGAAAATTTGATTCAGGAAATGCATATGAAGTGGAGTTACTAGAGACATTAGGTATATCACCTATTTTCAAAATTGAAGACCTATATCAGTATCATGAAGCGAAGTTTAGTGCTAGCATTGAAGAAGACTTGAAGAAGTTGTTACCACAACAAGCACCGGAGCAGATTGAAGATATTTTGGATAGTAGAATTAGACGTAGCACCAGAGGAACACAATACAAAGAATACCTTGTGAAGTGGAAAGTCATACCAGAAGAAGATGCATCATGAATTTCTTAGGTTGAGGTAGACCGTCTTGGTTTCCCTCTAGCCCCAACAAATTGAGGGACTCACTTTTTCAATAACCCCAAATGTCTGATGCAGGAGTATTCCTGGTTCAAGAGCAATCTTGCATCAACCAAAAACATTTGCATTTTGGTTTATTTCTTTTCATTTTCTAGTTTAGTTTAGGCAGTTCAGTCAGTAGCAGTTTCTATATTTTGGTCTGTATTCTACTGCAATTGCATTTTGGACCTTGCGAAGCTAGACTTAGCATCTACATTCATTCATGCACAACATATCTAAACTTAAGAGCATTTGGATCAAGTATCAGAAAGCTATCACTATCAGAAGATCAACTGTTTTCTCAGAGCAGAGCATCTTGATAGTCTCAGATAATCAGCTAAAGGAGAAGACATGTGGAGCATTTCATAACCTTCAAAGCATAATGACACATCATTCAATGTTGTTTAGTTTGTGATCGACATTCCCAGAGATCCACACATCATTCCATTAATTTGTGGAGGAGTTCCACTCATTTAGGTCTGACCTATCCATGTACACACGTTACAGCTCTTCATTGGAGTTTGTGATCTTCCTTGGCCGATGTGGAGGAATCTTTTTTACTAGAGATGATATATATTGATGTAATAGATCCTTAGGAAAGTAGTTCTCATGATTTAGAAGATAGATAGATTGAATTTGTGTGAAAGAGCTTCAAAGTTGTATCTTGTGTATTCTGATATTTTGTAATCAGGCTTGTGACCCCTAACTATAATCTCGCATGTTGCCGGCCAATTTGTATTTGAATTCTATGATATACTGAATGATTGAATCTACATTTGCCTCATATCTTTGAGTTGTTTCTGTTGTGTTTACTCTAGCTACATGGCCTGGATAGTTCTTTGAGGACCCTCCAAACTGTGACTGCACCAGTCACAATAGATAAAAAGTTGGTAAAGTGAGCTATGATTGACAATGGATCAGCTCTTAATGTTTGTGGCATTGACCTACTATAGAAAATCAAGATCAACACATCTTTAATCAAACCAGATAAGCTTAACATTTGTGTCTTTGATAGTTCTAGTAGACAATTCGTAGGTACTATAACGTTACCTATAAAGGTTGGACCCATGATAGTATCTACCCTTTTTCATGTCATGCTTGCATCACTTTCATATAACCTGATTCTTGGTAGACCATGGATCCATGCCATGGGGACAGTTCCTGTTGCAAGTATGGGCCTAACTGGTGCTGTCATTGATGTCAACATACTCCTGTTGCATTGATGATAAGGATTGGATGAGCTATGTGTTGAGGATATTGAGAAAATTAGTCCTAATCAGGAATAGAGAAGAACAGTGAAGATAGTAAGCTAAAGATCCTAGCTAAGATGAAGATCAGAGGATGTGCATCAAAAGGTTTGTAGATATGTGTCCTAAGGTGATCTAGTAAAGATTTTAGGGGTCCACATGAAGATCTGAAGAAGTTGTGGCCACTCAAGTAAAACTAGTTCTAACAGATGTTCAGAGGTGACAAAGTGTTATAGATAGGTCTGGTGAGATCTGAAAATGCAATATCCTGTTCTATGGATTTGGTGGAGTGTTTAGGAAGTCCATGTGAAGTGACAACTCAATTGGTTCATGGTCTAGAGGTCCACAAGTATCTATTCCATCATGACAATGATGATAGATTGTGTTCTTGAGGTTTTAGATGAAGGAGATAACGATTTCAGTAAACAGATGTAGTGTGGATGTTCTTGGTGATTCAGGAAAGCTTGTGAAGGTCTTTGGATCATGTCTAGTTAGTGTTGGTGGTCCGCATTGGTGTTTGAGCTCGCAATTGAAGAATTACTTCTGGATGATGGTGTTCTTCCTAAGTCTGGCCGACCAGATGAGTTACACATCCTACGGATGATCTTGAAGATGTTATGTAAAGATTGGCATGTTCCTAGAAGAAGATTTAAGTCTCAGATCTGTATGGATAATAGTGTGCTATTCCATGTGAAGACTTTTGTAATTAGTCATGATGTATTTTCTCTATAATGTTTGCCGACTTAGATGATCATTCCTAAGTCAATGTCTTGTATAAATAAGGAATTGTAAAGTCATTTCAAAGTGTGAAAAACGGAGATGAGTGTGTGGTAGCAAGGAGGAGAGCGAAAAGCAGCGCAGAAGTTTTGGGCTTAAATGAAACTGACTCAAGCATGGTGAAGATGCTATTCTCTAGTTCAAGTATGTGATACTTATTATTTTGTAAATAATGTGTCTCTTATAGGCAATGGGCCTCTTGTAAGCAGTGTGCTCGAGCATTGAGCCCTAATTGGCATGTGCCATTTTGTTCTTTCTATTCTTCTAACAGAGAATACAATCTTGGGTTAATCACCCCATGGTTTTTCCCTTAACCAGGTTTTCCACGTCAAAATCTTGGTGTCTTATGTGTTGATGTGTTTCTGCTCTTGATTTAATGCATCATGTTTCCATGATTGATTTATTATTATGCTACTGAATTACAAAGTTGATTTAAGTGTTTGAATTGGAAGAAAGTTTTGGACAACTGATTCACCCCCACCCTCTCAGTTGTCTGTCCTGAATTTAACAGTTCCATCTACCCTTCATAGATCAATGAAGTTTATTTATCAAAACAAGCTCTACACTGTTAAAGTCAATCATGAACCAAATACTTGTTTACATATTGAAATGCAAAAACAAGATAACAATCAACAAAGTCTAAACAACTTACGAGTTGATTCATCAACATGTCTTTCCACACATAATGTTGTGCAAGACTCTAAGCCATCAAATGCACTTTTCAATGACGATTGGGGTTCATTAGATTTTACTCCCTCCTTTATAGGGGACTATAAACTTAATAACTCTAACACATCAAAACTTTCATCAATCTCATCTAAGAAATCTTTGGAAACACCTAAGAAACCTAAATTCTCCTTGGTAGAAAACAAAGACAAAAATTATGACACCTACGATGCCTCACCATCCTCTAAAGAGATGGACTCTCTCTATGGTTATGGATTCTATATTCTATACAAAAATAGTGACTATGCAGGTAATGGATGTGGTGTAAATCAACAAGGAATTAGAGTACCTTTACAAGCTGCTACAAATAGTTACACATCTGGTATTAGATACCTGTTGATGTATAAATTTTTAGGCTTAATCCATCACCAACATGGGAAACTTCAAGGATGTGGGATTGATTCTTGAAGCAACCTCCAGATTTTATAGAAGCTAGCTCTTCCTTTTAAATGGGTTTTTACAAAGGGAAGAAAAAAAAAGATTATGAAATAAATGCTTAATCTACTACTATGGCGATGTGTTGGATTTATTACCTACCCAATAGCACAATGATCAAACCCTAAATGATTTACTGGAAAACTAAAGAGCATCAGCATGATTAATAACCCAACATAATAAATCAGATTTAACAAAGGCTAAGAACAGAAAGAAAGAAGAAAGAAACAAAGACATATTCAGATTTTCACAAAACACCACCACTCTTCATTGCTTGATAGGAGAACAAAATTACAGAGGCAAAATTGCTTGCACAAAATAAAATGTTACATCCCTCATTGAGAGGCAACTTCTGAGGCAAAGAAAAGAAATCTCTAACTGTTACTAAAAATCTTTGTGGTATCCATCTGTGTATTCTCTAACCCTTCTAGATCTCTATATTTATAACCAAAAATCCATTGAAGAAACCCTCTGAAACTGCCCAGAAATCTCCAACGAAAATCCCACAAATCCCAGCATTGGTCTCGGCTCTGAGAACTGAAACTCCACTTAACTGCATCTTCTGTTTTGCCCCTTTGCTAGAAAAATACATTTGCCTTCATATCTTTGGCCTGTGTGAAGAAAACTCCTACTCTTTCTTTCCTTTCCTCTAGCTTGCAGTGGAAATGAATAAAGTGTCACTTTATTTATTGAGACGCTGAATATCTCCTTTTACATGAGGCATAAGTCATAAGAGTCTTTTATATTAATAAAGCCTTAGCTTTATTATTTTTGGGGCCCACCTCTTGTCTCATCTTTTAATATTAAAAGACTCCATTTGTTTAAAACTTCCTTGAGACTTTCCTGTGAAACATAAGAAAAAGACTCATATTTATATTTTAACAACACTTAGCTCATGTGATTCTTAGAGTTTTACAAAAAAATAAAACAATTGATTTATCTTCCTTCCACTTGCTCCACTCATCAGAATGGAGCTTATTTGAGAATGAAATTTCTCTCTTGACCCTCAAACTCCCATGGAGGTGACAAGTGGCACACTCTACTTTCTTCTTTTCATCTGCTCCCGTGGGCCGTTGATTTGAATCTCCTATCTACGGTGCCTGAGCTGCTACATCTAGAAACCCTAAAGCCTGTGTTACTGATATCTCCTTCATACCTTCGTTTAAGAATGGCCGCCATTATTCTTACATGTGCTCCATTATTCTTGGTGATCAAGACTTGTTTTCATTAGCAACCCCTTGCCTTGCAAAAGATGTGCCATTATATTTGATGTTGAGCCTCTGTATTTGAATGGACTGGTAGTGTCTATAGAATGAGGGCTTTGTTTTGAATGTGGTTGTTTGATTCTACTTGATATTAGCATCATAATGATGATGGTGCACCTGAATCTTGGAGTTTTCATATGGTGTTTTCACCTTTTAAGTGGTTGTCCCTTTGAAATGGCATGGCTCCCAAGAAGTGGTTTGATTCATATGCAGTGTGCTTCGATTGAAAGAAATATACTATGTTATGGTGTGCACCATTTACCAGATGCTTGGATGAGAATGATTTTGATGTGTATGCACCATCATGGTGGCGCCATTGTTTACAAGTTATGCTATGTTTCAAAATGAGCTGCCTTGCTTGATTTTGGTGGCTGCATCATATTTGTTTTACTGTGCTTTCATTGCTATGGCTTGTGTTGACTTTTTCCCAGACTGGATGCTTATTCCTAGATTTCCCTACAAGGTAGCCATCAGTGATCAACAGGATCTCTGGGCCAGGGGCCAACAGTGTAGGAGATAGACTCTGTATTTTATCTCCTCTTCTTCTTCAGGCTCTGCAAAACCTAGGGGGGTATTCCCTACTCAACATCCATGAGGATATGCATACAAAGGCTGGGATGCTGACAGAAAGCAGATAAGTCCTCCTGTAAGTAGACCAAAACTGAAAGATAAGAGCAAAGGGGCTAGCTTTGGGCCTATTTGCAGTTGTAGACAGAGGACTGAGGATCCTAAAACTAATTCTAATGTCCTAATGGTTGTTTTAGATTTTGATTTGGATTTTAAGTTTGGATGCAAAGCTGGACATGGTTGTAACACAAACACAAAGCAAGATTGGTGCCTATCCAGGGCCTGGAGTCAGTAGACATACACCTGTGAATGATCAACATGAACAGCTAAAACTAGATTTTAGGGGGATATATGTGATACCTGCCTTACAGATATCTCCCAATACAGAGTGTTAAGTTATCTCTACTTATGGCATCCCTACTGCAGTATACCCTTCCCAATGTTCAACTTGAAAATAGTTTAATCTACCCCTTGAGCAAAAGTTAAAAGATCAGACATTCAACATAGGAATTCTATGCTCTAGAATCTAAACATTACCCAAATATCCAGATTTAGAAGAAGAATACATGCAATACTGGAGACAGAATTAACAAAACACATGCTAAGATAGCATTTCTCATATAAGATTAATCATGAAATCAGTGGGTTCGTGCCAAAACATACAACAAGAGATACATAGACTCACAGGTTTAGCTGTACAGAGCAACCAGATCAGCTTGTTTTGAATTACAGAGCCAAAAATCTTCAACTTTCAACAACCAAAATGAGTAACACTTCCTGCTTATAACAGCCAGGTAGTGTACCACAGCAATTAATTACATGGTTGACAAAAAATCTCACCAGATACACAGTATCAGAAAAATGGCGCTCAACGCATTACCAGATTGGCGCCCAAATATGAATGCAGCAGGTAGGGGAAGAGATAGGAAGAAACCTCGAGCCCTGCGCCACTGTCCGTTGATGTACACCTTCAATCGGGTACCAGATCCGTCCATACCTCTGCAACCCTCGCCATTAATGGCGCACCAACCCGCGGCCTCGGGAAAACGTCAAACTATGCATCGCAACCATTTCCCACCAAGATACCTCATCGTCATGATATTTCAAATATGCAGGATATCAATTATCCCACATGCACCCCGTGGCAACCTTTTCAACACTTTATATACTAGGCCACGAGCATATATAATGTCGGTGCTTTTGCTCTTGACGACACTAGTATAAGACTTCATCATCATCCTCCAACAGCATGATATCCTATCGCTTGAAATATCACCCTGACGTCAGCATCATATGGCAATATAACCTGCATGATAATCGCCTTCATCGGCACAACCTGATCCATCGGAGGAAGATCCTCCTGCTTAGCCGATACCAAAAGTCTGGCCGATGAACATCCTGATGATGTCATCGTCATATCCTGCTGATGTCATCAGCATATCTGCCTACTGCACACCTCTTCATATCCAGATGACGTCATCATCATATCGACATCAGGATGATAAAACAACGAACATGAAGTGATACAACAACATCAGGATGATATTGACTAAGATCATCCTGACGTCCAAAATATGATGACCACGATGAATATCGGGTCGCACTTAGAACTTTACAGCAACATCATCAGGATGATCTTAACAAAGATCACCTGATGTTAAAATATCACCCCAGCAAAAGATCATGCAGGTAGACAATATGATGACCCTCGCAAGCAACACGGCGA
Organism: Cunninghamia lanceolata; assembly: GCA_027924645.1. NCBI lineage: Eukaryota > Viridiplantae > Streptophyta > Pinopsida > Cupressales > Cupressaceae > Cunninghamia > Cunninghamia lanceolata. Next base: position 5,028,271 of record BSBN01000628.1, on the reverse strand, counting down.
TAACTGGAAATATGATCATGATGATGACGACCCTTAAGAAAATAGGCCAGGTTGAACAACTTAGAAAATGACCCCCTCAGAAGATCGGGGTGACATCATCATCATAAGAGGGCAGGGTGATAATTGGAAGATCACCGGATATTTGAAAAATCACCCTCTGCAAGAAAATTAAGGCACATTGTAGCTCATCAGCAGGATCAGGATGATATCCAAACATCACCCGATATTGAAATATGATGATCCTGATGAAAAACAAGTCGACAGAAAACATGAGATGCTGACCACCATCGAAGCAAACATGATGATGATGACTTCCTCCTCGAAGAAAATATGATGCTGCAGCTAAAAAATGCCGAGGAGGTCCAACACTTAGGAAAATGGGCAAGAAGATATAGGGTTCAAATGAAGAAACCCCCTAAACATGAAAAAACAACCCCCAGGTCAAAATGAGTGCTAACACTGGCTCCGAATGGGGACGTGCAGGTGAAAACCTGCAGCGAGAACCAGATCTCTGGGCAGACCAGGCAAAAAACCAAAAAGCACGAACTGCACAAGACATTTACACTACATACATGTTTTTACAAATGTGCACAGCGACAAGTCATTTATGCAAAATAGAACTTAAGGAATTGGCCATGCACAGGCAATTCCAGAACTTCACCATCTAGGGCCTGGAGGAAATAAGAATCCTCCCCATGAGTACTGCAAATCTGATATGGGCCAATCCATAAGGGTTCAAATTTACCATGTTTACCCTTTTCCTGACCTTTTGCATTCCAAATGAGCACCAGATCATTGACTTGAAACTTCCTTTTTATAGCTCTCCTGTCAAATTGATATTTCACATCTTGTTGTCTTTTGAGATTGATCTGGTGGGCTTTCCTTCTGTTTTCATCCAATGCAACTAGCTGGTTCACTCTTTCTGTCATGGAGTCTTCAATCTCCTCATCATTTTCCTGAATGAATCTGTAAACTGGTAGGAGATTGTTTATGGGCAATCTGGCTGATGCACCATATAGTAGCTCAAAAGGTGACATCCCAATAGCCCTTTTTATTGTCACTCTGTCAGCCCATATTGCTAAGTTCAATTTTGAGTCCCAAGCTCTCCTATTCTTGTCCAGTATCCTCTTGATAATTTTCATGATGTTTTTATTGCTTGATTCTGCTTGACCATTCCCTTGTGGGTGATATGGTGATGTATATGATAGATTTATCCCATACCTGTTGCAAAAATCAACAAATTCACCTGATCTGAAGCACATAGCATTATCAGTGACTATCTTGAATGGTACTCCAAACCTAATGATAATATTTTCTAGCATGAAATCTGTCACCACCTTACTTGTAGCTCTCTTAGTTGGAATGGCCTCAATCCATTTGGTAAAGTAATCAGTTGCCACCAAAATCCAACTGTGTCCCCCACTTGATTTGTCTGCAATTTCCCCTATGAAGTCAATTCCCCATTGCTGAAATGGAGCATCCATAGTTACAGTTCCGAGGGGTAAAGCACCATCATATTTCAGCTTTCCTGAAAATCTTTGGCAAGGGTCACACTTCCTCACTAACATTTGTGCATCTGAAAAGAGAGTGGGCCACCAATATCCTGCTCTGAGAATTTTATGAGCTATTGTTTGGGCAGTATAATGTCCACCACACAATCATTTATGCATATCAATCAAAACATTGTTAGCCATATCCTCATCCACACATCTCAGCAGCACACCATCAGGGTTTTTCCAGTATAGCTCACCTTGAACAATAACATACCTGATTGCATGTAACTTTAAAGTCCTCTTTTGACTGTCACTGAAATGGGAAGGACAATTCAGATTTTGCAAGTAGTAGATAATATCCTTGTACCATTCAGATCCTGATACATTTACACTCTCATTTTGGACTGCATTAACTTGGCATGCTTCCAAGTTTGACTGTGCCATCATCTTGGCTAATCCTTGTCCTCTTATCAACTTGGTAACTTGTATGTCTATGTTAAACTCTTGTAGTTTGTTTATCCATCTGCACCTTCTTCCAGTCACCTCCTGCTGAGTGAATATGTCTTTGACTGTTGCATGGGGTACATATGCAATTATATATGATCCTACCAAGTATGGTCTGAAACTTTTGATGGCTCTGACTAGTGCATATGCCTGTTTTTCCATAATATCATACTTCAACTCAGAGGCCTGCAAGGACATACTGAAGAAAGCGATGGGCTGTTCAAAACCATCTTCATTTTTCTGTAGCAAACATGCAGCAACAGTATGAAAGGAAGCAAATGAAAATACTTGGAATGGCCTAGAAAAATCAGGAGATTTAAGAACAGGGGCCATCTTGATTGCCTCTTTGATACTCTGAAATGATTCTATTGCTTCACTTTCCCAGTGGACAGTTGCATCCTTCTTCATCATCTTGGAAATGTTCCTTGTGGTTTCTACAAAGTTGGGAACAAATCTCCTAACAAAATTTATCTATCCAAAGAAGGACTGAACTCCTTTTACAGTTTTTGGCATTTGAATTCTGTCAATAGTAGCCACTCTCTCTGGATCTATCCTGACTCCATCCTTGGAAACAATATGTCCCAGGAGCTTTCCTTCAACTACCCCAAAGGCACACTTCTTTGGATTTAAAGAAATACCATACTCTAGTGCTCTTATGAAAATCTGCTCCAGATGCAAACAATGCTGCTCTTCTTTCTTTGAGTAAGCAGTCAAGTCATCCTGATATACAGCCAGAATTGAATCAATCAGCCCTGCAAAAGCAACATCCATTGCTCTTTGAAATGTAGCACCTGCATTGGTCAGTCCGAAGGGCATTCTAACATACACATAAGTTCCCCATGGAGTGGTAAAGGCGGTCTTATACTGTTCTGATTCCTTTACCTTCACCTGATTATAACCTGAAAATCCATCCATCATGGATAAGAGTTCACAACCAGTCACTCTCTGCAACATAGCTTCCATATTAGGCAACGGATAGTTATCCTTTAAAGGGGATACATTCAAGTTCCTGAAGTCAACACAAAGCCTAATATCACCATTCTTTTTTCTGACTGGGACAAGGTTAGACACCCAAGTTGAATGCCTGATTGGCACAATTATTCCAGCTTCCCTGAGCCTTTTGAGTTCTTCTTGCATCTTGGGAGCTAAGGTAGGATTAATAGGTCTTTGCTTTTGTCTAAATGGCTTAGCTCCAGGCTTCAATGGGATCTCATGCTAGAATAAATCTTCCCTATAGGCTTTTAGGTCCTCATATGACCAAGCAAAAACATGTTTATACTTTTTCAGTAATGCAATCAGCATACTCCTAATGTGTGGTTTGAGCTATTTACCAATGTATACCTTCTGAGGGGCCTGAGATGTCCCCAAATTTATCTCTTCTAAATCTTCCTTATTTGTGGGAGATGTCCTTGTGACCAATTTATCTCTACTGTCAAAAGCTCTTTCCAAAGCTACCAACCCTCTAGGGATTTTATTAGTCTTCAATTGAATTATCTCTTTTCCCACAAGAGTTTCTTTTGCATCTATAGTCTCTACAAAAGCTTGGAAATCAATTTCTTGATTCTCATATTCATCTATGCAGTGCAAAAATTTCAACAAATCCCTATCATCATTAAACACTTGCCAACTGCATATATTTTCTGGTACTGCAGGCCTAATTTTAAGTTCTACATTTGTAACACCTGACAGAGTGATGTCATCTGGCCTTATTGCAACATTGGCTAAGAAATCAGCCATAACATTCTTTGACCTCTCTACCCAGCCTATTGAAAATGCATCAAATAGTTCAATGGTATCCCAAACAGCATGCTTGTATTGTTTCAATCTTTTATTTTTTGAAGCATACTTATCTCTGATTTGGGATACAATCAGCTCAGAATCCCCAAATACTCTTAACATTTTAATTCCATGTTTGAGAGCAATATTTAGGCCTAAGAGTAAAGCCTCATATTCTGCAATGTTGTTTGTGCAATCAAACCTCAGCAAGAAAGAGAATTTGAGGAGCTTACCAGTTGGAGACAGGAAAATAACTCCAGCTCCAGAGCCTTCTTTTGCACAAGCTCCATCAAAAAACATGGTCCACAAACCTCGCTGATCCAATTCTTCAATGCAGGCATTTTTCTTTTTATCTTCTGTATCATCTGAGACAACCTTGAAGTTATCACAGTCAGTGTCTACAAAGCATACCTGTTCCTCTGCTTCTTGGTCTTCCACTGTCTCTGATGATCTTTGTTCTCTGATTAGCTTAACATCCCTGCCATTCATAGGAATCATGGCATATGACAGGTCCAGCTGCATACTTCCACCAATTAGTGCTGCCCATCTTCTTGACAACAACATACCATACTGTGGCTTGATGTCAACCACTGTTATATTCATTTTATATCTCTTTTCAGGAAATGCTGCCAGTTTGAAATCTACATCCTTCATGATTTCAATAACTGGTACCTCTCTGGCATCCATAGCATAACATTTTCCACATGCCTTATCAATTTTCAATCCAGCCTGTTGCATGATGGCCAAAGGCATGACATTTGTAGATGCTCCAGAGTCAAGCATACAATTTCTAATTATTTTTCCATTTATAACCAGGGATACATAAAATGGTTCCACTTGTGAAGGACACTTTGTCATAGTCACTCCTAAATAGACTTCAGGAGTCTCATCTTCTTCATTACACATGACATGTTTCTCACCCTGGGTCTGAACATTTTGTTTAGCTTGAAAAGGTACCCCTGAGATTAGGGATATTGTCCTACTCTTGATTTCTTCCACTTTCATCAGTTCCATAAGTGGAACAGAGACTTTTACCTGAGAGAGGACCTGAGCTATATCAAATGGAGCATAATTTTGATTAACAGTTGTAGCTTGCTCCACAATCTTGTTTTTATCCTGAGCTGATTTAGCTTTTACTTTCATAGTTCCCTGATCATCATTCTTGTCTTGGGAACCTTTACTTTGATCTTCAGCCTGAGGGATTTTGTTTTCTGGTCCTTGAGATTCATGACCTGTTCTATGTCTAAAATTCTATTTATTATTTACCCACTGCCTTTTTTGTGGTTCAATTCCTTTATAACCATGCACTAGCTGACCTGCAGAAATATCTTCTGGCTAATGTGGGCTGCCTACTTGATTTTTACCTCTGAGATTGTAGTTGCTCTTGACTTGAGCAACTACTGCAGCTGTGAAGGCTCTAATTTCCTCATCAGAAGGTCGTTGTAAGTTACTCAGAAAATTGTGTGAGCTCTGAGCATACACATAGTTATCTTCATTATCTTCATCATATGGGAACTGTTGGTAGGCCTGAGTTTGATGATCTGTATTCTCATCAGCATCATAAAGAGTGTATCCATTACCTATGGACATCATATTAACATCATCATCTGGCACATAATGTGGCTCATTGCATTCATTACAAGATGTAGCATTATCATACAAGGATTGAGCAATCATACACTGTGACTGTGAATGTGGCATCTGACAAATTATACACCATGGAGCATCATCAATAATATTTATAGCTTTCTTTAGAGGATCAGGAGTTTCTTTGACATGTTGAGCCCTCTGATTTGTGTGGTTACGTGGGAAAATAGGCTTACCATCATGCCAATTGGTATTATAAGGCATATCATGCAATGATGGCCTCTTTTCCTGCCTTTGATAGACTTGCCTATCAGGACCCATCCCTTTTTCACTTCTAGCTAATCTATAGCTTAGGTCCTTAACAACATTTGCCAATTTGTCTATCTTATCTTCAGGGGCAGATGTATTACCTTGAGTGTTCTGAGGCTTGTTTGGATTCTGCAGAATTTTTATATCATCCCTTCTATTTGTCTTGCCCGATGCTTTCCTGTTGTTTTCAATATTCACTGCAATTCTGAAAGCATCCCTGAGAGTAGTAGGACCTTTATCTCTTAATCCATATGCAGTTTTTGCATCAAAGGCATTGATATACAATATTATGCACATTGGTTCATTTGGCCTCATGTGATGCGGCAATTTGTTTAACACTTTAGTAAATCTTGCATTAAAATCTGCAACCTGCTCATTTGACCCTTTAGTGATATTGGTGAACTCATTTACAAAAAAGCTAGGGTCAGTTTTGTCACCATATTGCTCCTTGAACATCCTTTTAAAATCATCCCATGATGAAATACTCCGGTCAGGCAGATTCTTGTACCATTCTCTTGCCTCATCTATTAAGGATTGCATGAATGACTTCATGAAAACATCCTCATGTTCAACCTCAAAGTTATCCATGACATTTTGAAAGGCTTTTAGATGATCTTCTCCTGACACTGTGTTGTTTCCTGAAAATTTAGGCACTTGCAGCCTCAGATGCTTATCAATGGGGTTAGGATACCCAGGAATACCATCAAACACCAGCTGCCTGAATCTATCTAACTGCATGGGCTGTCTGTTTAACTGATTATCATTAACATTTTTGTTTGCATTTTGGTTTCTTACATTGTTCAGTGGTATCCTAGCATCATTCACATTTTGTCTCTCATCATTATGCTGATGTTGCACTTCATTTCTTTGCTGATGTCTCTACACATTTGCATTCTCTAGGGTAGGAACTGAATCATTTTGGGCAGTTCTTAAGGCTTGCACTTTCTGCTTCATATCATCTCTAATTTTCATGGCTTGTAGATATTCTAGTTCTGCTCTTAGATTTCTGATTTCTTCAGCTAATTGTTCATCCTTAGGCATGGAGGTAGATGGTCTCATACCATTCTGGTCATCATCTTCATCATCCCTCAGAGACTCTGCCTCTTCAAACCTTTCACTAGGGTCTAGAAATGGGCATTCTTGGAACACCTCTGACCTCATTCTCATGCTACCACCCTGTTGCCTCTCATATGCACCTTGAATATCAGCTTCTGCATTTGAAAAGTAAGGCACATGCTGTCCTGATGGCCTAGGGTTATCTTGCATATCATCACCTTTTATGGGGGAACCCTCATGACTAACTGAGACAGCTCCCTTTCTTCTGTACATCATTCTTCTTGTTACTGGTAACTCTTTAAATAAAGGATTTTGTTGGGATCTTCTCCCCTACATATAAATTTTACTTTGACCGGTTGGGAGATTACTTCAGAGTTGCCACCTATTACTAGGAACTGTTTTCTTTTGAAAACCAGGGTTCTTTCACAAATTCCCCAGCGGAGTCGCCAATTTCTGTTGACTTTTTCCCAGACTGGATGCTTATTCCTAGATTTCCCTACAAGGTAGCCATCAGTGATCAACAAGATCTCTGGGCTAGGGGCCAACAGTGTAGGAGATAGACTCTGTATTTTATCTCCTCTTCTTCTTCAGGCTCTGCAAAACCTAGGGGGGTATTCCCTACTCAACATCCATGAGGATATGCATACAAAGGCTGGGATGCTGACAAAAAGTAGATAAGTCCTCTTGTAAGTAGACCAAAACTGAAAGATAAGAGCAAAGGGGCTAGCTTTGGGCCTATTTACAGTTGTAGACAGAGGACTGAGGATCCTAAAACTAATTCTAATGTCCTAATGGTTGTTTTAGATTTTGATTTGGATTTTAAGTTTGGATGCAAAGCTGGACATGGTTGTAACACAAACACAAAGCAAGATTGGTGCCTATCCAGGGTCTGGAGTCAGTAGACATACACCTGTGAATGATCAACATGAATAGCTAAAACTGGATTTCAGGGGGATATATGTGATACCTGCCTTACAGATATCTCCCAATACAGAGTGTTAAGTTATCTCTACTTATGGCATCCCTACTACAGTATACCCTTCCCAATGTTCAACCTGAAAACAGTTTAATCTACCCCTTGAGCAGAAGTTAAAAGATCAGACATTCAACATAGGAATTCTATGCTCTAGAATCTAAACATTACCCAAATATCCAGATTCAGAAGAAGAATACATGCAATACTAGAGACAGAATTAACAAAACACATGCTAAGATAGCATTTCTCATATAAGATTAATCATGAAATCAGTGGGTTCGTGCCAAAACATACAACAAGAGATACATAGACTCACAGGTTTAGCTGTACAGAGCAACCAGATCAGCTTGTTTTGAATTACAGAGCCAAAAATCTTCAACTTTCAACAACCAAAATGAGTAACACTTCCTGCTTATAACAGCCAGGTAGTGTACCACAGCAATTAATTACATGGTTGACCAAAAATCTCACCAGATACACAGTATCAGAAAAATGGCGCTCAACGCATTACCAGATTGGCGCCCAAACATGAATGTAGCAAGTAGGGGAGGAGACAGGAAGAAACCTCGAGCCCTGCGCCACTGTCCGTTGATGTACACCTTCAATCGGGTACCAGATCCATCCATACCTCTGCAACCCTCGCCATTAATGGCGCACCAACCCGCGGCCTCGGGAAAACGTCAAACTGTGCATCGCAACCATTTCCCGCCAAGATACCTCATCGTCATGATATTTCAAATATGCAGGATATCAATTATCCCACATGCACCCCGCGGCAACCTTTTCAACACTTTATATACTAGGCCACGAGCATATATAATGTCGGTGCTTTTGCTCCTGACGACACTAGTATAAGACTTCATCATCATCCTCCAACAGCATGATATCCTGTCGCTTGAAATATCACCCTGACGTCAGCATCATATCGCAATATAACCTGCATGATAATCACCTTCATCGGCACAACCTGATCCATCGGAGGAAGATCCTCCTGCTTAGCCGATACCAAAAGTCTGGCCGATGAACATCCTGATGATGTCATCGTCATATCCTGCTGATGTCATCAGCATATCTGCCTACTGCGCACCTCTTCATATCCAGATGACGTCATCATCATATCGACATCAGGATGATAAAACAACGAACATGAAGTGATACAACAACATCAGGATGATATTGACTAAGATCATCCTGACGTCCAAAATATGATGACCACGATGAATATCGGGTCGCACTTAGAACTTTACAGCAACATCATCAGGATGATCTTAACAAAGATCACCCGATGTTAAAATATCACCCCAGCGAAAGATCATGCAGGTAGACAATATGATGACCCTCGCAAGCAACACGGCGATAACTGGAAATATGATCATGATGATGACGACCCTTAAGAAAATAGGCCGGGTTGAACAACTTAGAAAATGACCCCCTCGGAAGATCGGGGTGACATCATCATCATAAAAGGGCAGGGTGATAATTGGAAGATCACCAGATATTTGAAAAATCACCTTCCGCAAGAAAATTAAGGCACATTGTAGCTCATCAGCAGGATCAGGATGATATCCAAACATCACCCGATATTGAAATATGATGATCCTGATGAAAAACAAGTCGACAGAAAACATGAGATGCTGACCACCATCGAAGCAAACATGATGATGATGACTTCCTCCTCGAAGAAAATATGATGCTGCAGCTGAAAAATGCCGAGGAGGTCCAACACTTAGGAAAATGGGCAAGAAGATATAGGGTTCAAATGAAGAAACCCCCTAAACATGAAAAAACAACCCCCAGGTCAAAATGAGTGCTAACAGCTTGAAAATAGAGTCTACAGCCTCTTGGACAATGGTAAAATTCATTTCCAGATTTCTTTGATTCAAATCGATGCCTTCCTTTTCCTGGAAGCTTCCTTTGTTTGGCTTTGATTGTAGTAGTTTCACATTTGCAATGACTTTCCTTGTATATGCCTGCACCATAGTTGGTAACATTTCATGAATCCCTAATGGCACCTGATCTTCTTTAAGGCAAGTGCCCTTTGATCATATTGCAGCATCCTATCTTCATATGGCATTGCCACTATTTGAGTGTTGTGTGCCTTTTAAATAGCTTGCCCTCACTTTATGTGCAGCTCCTCCACGTGTTGTGTTCTAATTTGATGCTAACACCTTAGTACTTGGACTATGGCTTTGCCCATTGGTAGAACCTCCCATTTCATAGGCACCTTCATATGTTTATGCATTACAATCTATTATATGTGTCTCTTGATACTGTTGAGACTCTTATGATAGTGTGTGCCATCATTTACTGAAAGGCTAACCATTTAGAAGTGGCGTGAGGGTCTTTAACTGCTATGTGTCTCCTTTTCTTATTGTAATGCTTGCACCAGAGATGAATGACTTGCCTTTGTATAAGATGTATCTATTTATGTGATTTGCACCTTATTATATGTGATGTGTGCCTTAACTCCTTTATAGGTTGAGCGCCACATTTGATCTCATTAATGGCTGGGAGTCTTATGTTGGCTGAGATTTGAAGACTGAGTGACATGCTTATGTTTTTTAACGGCATCATTTTGGTTGAAGCCATCCTCATTGACTCATAAGACCGACATCCTCATTGACTCATAAGACCGAGCTTGCGATCATCTATTTATGTCATACTTTGCATTGATAATTATAAAATATATGCACCTTATTTCATATTATACCTCAATCATATAGGCTACACAAACCTTTATTCTGGCATGTTGAGCCTTCATTGCTTTAGTGCTGAGTCTTTATCATCCCTCTTGCACTATCTTGGTGCCTATCCTTTAAATAATGGTGTTCCCTTTATTCGTGTGTCTTCTATATCTGAATCCCCTTCTTTATTTAGAGAAGTGGTGTGATCATCTTTATTCACTGGGAAAGGCTCAAAAACACCTCCAATGAAAGTCTAATGTAATCCTCGTTGGTGTTTTCTTTAGCATTATCCCTTGTTTAGTCAAAACAACACAATCTCTTTCTTCAACTTGGTCTATCTCAATAGGGATGTCCTCAACATCGGGAGATACCTTAAAAGATTGTGGCAGGACTAGCATCAGAACATCTAGTTTGTGGTCTGAATCATCTCTATCATCCAAGCCCTTTTGAGATGACTTCAAATGTAGTCTCCTTCAATTGCAACCTATTGCAAATATTATCCACTGTGCCTTCTTTTGAGATATTGTTTCATGCTAAAAAATCTGCGATTGAAACAAACACACTAAAAATAAGACTTCCCTAAATCTCCTAAACTATAATTAGGAAGTTTCAAAAATGTGTGCAGAAAATGCACACAAGTTCTTGGCGACTGGCTGGGAAAATGAGCCTACTCATTGTGAACCCAGAAAATAGGCATTATTCATTGGGCAATAGAGTCAAATAAACTAAAACTGAAACATTGCCAAACCAATACATCTCACAACTAGAACCACAACTAATATTCACTGAAATTGAACATGCATCTTTTATTGCAGCTGAGACTTATTGAAAGCAAACAACTAAAATTAAAAACTATGTTGTAGATGCAACTTATTCTGAAATACTAAGATTAAATCACTGACATGTGAGATGCATAAGAACATGCCCATTCACAAGAATGGAGAAATAACTCCCTGATCTAATTATTCTACTCCATTTGATCCACAATGAACTGATAATAGACCAAACAAACTGCATAAAGTAAAGCAAGAACTTGTACCTTTTCACCTTCCTGCTCTCCGGAGACTCTTCCTTGGCATCAAAATACCTTTCAAACTAATCTGCATGATGTTCTTACTTGAGCAGAGGGTGGGAAGGGAAAATAAAATGATGGAGTTCACTTCTTTGTTGGCATATGAAAGCTGTTGTTAACGGGACTTCATCAATGATCTCTTTTGTATGCTTTTCTACAGGATCATGACCCATGATAGCATAAAAATTAGGTGTGCAGGTGACTGAGCTACCAATAACAGTCTTGAATCTAATTGACATGTCTTCTTCATAAGAGCAGAATGGCATATGAGGCAACTCTTCATGTAACTCTTCATTACAAGGGTATCTTGACGCATCATTATCATGGAGGTCACTTTTCCTTTTATCATGATCTCCCAAATTTGAACAAAAAACTTCTAGATCATCCAAAAAAGAATCACTTTTAGACTCATCTTCACCCTTTTACCCAAGAGGACTTACTTTTTGTTCTTTTACAAATTGAGGTAAAGATCTTATATCCTCTGATGGCCAGTACCTTTCAGCTCCTAGATTCTTTTGCAAATACTTTTCAGCTTCAAAGAGAATCAAGCCATTGTCATCTGTCTCATCCTCTTCTTCATGTGACTACATCACTGAATCATCTCCTTCAAGATATGCAAAATCATGATAGAAACAAAAACACCTTTTATTTGTAGATTCAGCAGCAATTTCTTTTGCAACTTCTTCCTCAAGATGTGATACGGATGGTGCATCATTCTTCACCCAATACTTTTTAGCTTCAAAGAGAATCAAGTCATTGTCATATGTCTCATCCTCTTCTTCATGTGAATGCATCTCTGAATCATCTCCTTCAAGATGTGCAAAATCATGACAGAAACAAAAACACCCTTTATTTGCAGATTTAGCAGCAATTTCTTTTGCAACTTCTTCCTCAAGATGTGATACGGATGGTGCATCATTCTTCACCCAATACTTTTCATCTTCAAAGCCCCTTTTCAAGCCTTTTTCTGTTTCTACAAGAGTTAAGACATAAGCATCCTCTGAATCTTCTTTGTCACCTGATTAAGTCTCTGAATTACACCTCACCACACATGAATGATGGTTAGGATTGGCTAGAAACACTGGATAAACAGGGTCCCCCTCTTTTCTTGTTTTTTGATCCTTGAGACTCAAATTTTCTTTAATATCAAAATGACAAAAAACCTGATCTATGACTTCTATTGGCAGATTTATAGCCACAGAGGTTTGTAAAGCACAACCTTCAAGATAATTGGGTTTGTTCTGGGCCTGAGGGAGGATCTCTTTAATAAATTGACTGCATTGAAATTGCTATCCATAAGGACTTTGAGGCATGATAATTGGATCAGCATGATACAAATCTTGGTTTCTTAGCTCATTGAGCTCGTGGTTGAGGGTTTTTATAAGTTCTTTTACCTCCAACATCTCCTTATGATTTGATAAATCAGTAGGGAGGGTGGCTGGTTTAGAATAAGTATACATTTGGCTACAAGAAAGAGCCTGAGACGGGATATTTGCATGTGGCATCAATGGTGTTAAAGGCATAGGAGACAGTTTACCAGCCTCTATGAGGTTATTTTCAGCTCTAATTACAAGATCATATGACTGGGGTAGAGTCTCACCTCCTAAGGCTTGTATCATAACAGAGATTTCGGGGTCTAAAGCCTTCAAGTAATACAAAAAAGTAAAAATTAGAGGAGGTCTAATATCAACTGAGAATTTTTTCCATACCTTGTCAAATCTTACATTAAAATCACACATGCTCTTTGTAAGTTGTCTCTTGATTGTGATGAGATTCTGGGTGAGAGTGCTAACATTTGTCCTCTCTTTGAATTGATTATAGATGAGCCCTCCTAGCTGATCCCATCCTCTGATTGAACTAGGTTGTAAGCTTATATACCATTCCCTTGCTTTGCCTTTGAGGGAAGATGCCAACAACAAAAGGGCTTCATTCTCAGTAGTGATATTGTGAATGGTACATAAATTTGGAACATCTTGGATATGATCTGCAGGGGAAACTAAGCCATCTCAAAGAAAATGAGGTAATGCTTTCCATGTTGTCTCAGGAACCTGACCTTGCTGCTAAAGAAGAGGACTTGAATCCCATGTCACAGAAGGCAAATTCCTTGCTGAAATATTCTGATGCACATAGATACTTGGGGCTGCCATGGTCTGTAGAGGTAAAGATCTGACAAAGAGTCACCAGTAAAGTCACCAGGTGGAAGATTCATGCTCCCATGAGCAGATATTTTTGTGATTTTCCACCAAAACCAGAAAATATAGAACAAAGATTCTAGAAAGCAAAGACCCAAGTCTTTGATTCCAGTCCCACCGAGCGTGCCAAAAACTATTGATGTATAAATTTTTAGGCTTAATCCATCACCAACATGGGAAACTTCAAGAATGTGGGATTGATTCTTCAAGCAACCTCCAAATTTTATAGAAGCTGCCTAAAGCAACTACCTAAAATTCAGGCTTAAAGATCAAAACTGGTAGTTATCAAGTTAGTAATCTTTCTACAGATGTGCGCATGCTAAGAAGGGTTCTAGTTGGTAAATAAACAGTTTGTAATCCTTTGTATAATGCTTAGGTGATTATGAAACTCGTCATAAGCCAGTCACTGAAAGTTCTATGTGATGAAGGAGTTGGCAACAATATATGTGCATAGCCCATTTGCTACGTGATGACAGATGGGAATTTGATACTTGTAGAACAACATTATGCCCGCAGTTTATCTGTTTCTAAAGAAATTCAGACTCAAAAGTCAACTGACCTCAATAATACAGCAATTGCCTTGAATTGCAAATAGCTTCGCATATTGGTGTGGTGTCTATATCAGATGAATGTTCTTGAAGTTTAACTTGAAGGAAGGTCTATGTGCTCGCCACCCATAAGTCTCGCAAAACCAAGGGTTTCAAAGGCTAAACACTGGTCCAAATGTGCTCATCGCCATCATTCCACTACCAATTCTAAAAAAGATCTGAAGGTTATCATATAGACAAGATGGTTATCAAAAGTCATAAGTGGAATATAGCTCATAGAATATGATTCAAAGTTTTTGACAGAGGCAAAGGTTGTAGTTCGTAGTTCCTGAGAACAATGATGACAATACATGTTGGACGATGTAAAGCAAAACTCTGCAACCTTTGCCATCATCCTCCCAGCCCGCAGCATGCATTAGAGTAGGATATGGACACATAGACGATGCATCTTAACTTAATTTCTCTAAGAAATGTCATCTATGATTTGCAATAATAAAAATATATGGGCAGACAACCACCGCAGCAGCAGCAACCGCCATGAGTAGGGCAGATGCTCATTGGGGTATTGAGAATGGCGGTATTTGCATACTTTGCCATGCAGATGTTCTCCTCTAAGAAGCCTTCTAATCTGAGTCTGCAGATGTCCAATCTATTTTCAAAGGGTGAAGAACTAGACATGTAGCTTTATCTCACTGAGAATGAAAGATTCTATAATTTTGGCGATGAAGCAGCTCTTGTCTGGCAAGAAACCAATGTGCCTTATGCAGTTTAGGGGCCAAATAGTGTTAGAAAGCAGAACTGTTAGTTTGACACATCCTTTTGTAACATATCTTCCAAAACCAAAGGTAGATAAGCGCAAGAGCTTGTTGGGAAGTGGAGTGGATGGAGAGCAGGATGCATCCAAAACTGAACTAAAGGAAGACTCAGTTGGGATAAAAGATGATGGCATTGTGGAGTGGGTCTCATTTTGGAAACCAAATAGAACTATTAATTTGGTTGATGATTTTACTCGTTACTCACATAATGCCATTCCTCCACTTATAGCCGAATACTTGCACACTGATCCTGCAACGGGAAACTATTTTCCAATTGTTTCTTTTAATGAGTTCTGGGTATTGAGGGATAAATTGATACAAATCAATGAGACAGTCGAAGAGCTACCTCTCAACTTGGAGGTGGGGCCTATTAGCATGATGAAGTGGTAGCTCTTTATACAGATTGATCAGTCATTTCAAATTTACTGTTCTTATGGTAGCATGCTTGAGGGAGAAGCAGATGAACTGAAGAGGGTGTTTTTGGAGGGGAATCCATATCATCTTGCAATCACCATGGTCGTGTCGGTGCTTCATTCAATCTTTGACATCTTTGCATTCAAAAATGATATTCAATTTTGGAACAAAAACAAGTCAATGGAGGGCTTGTCTCCTAAGTCAGTTGTTGTGAGCTTCATTTGCCAGCTTATTATTTTTCTATACTTACTTGACAATGAAACATCATGGATGATCATTGCTAGCTCAGGCATTGGGTGTTGCATTGAGTTTTGAAAATTTGGAAAAGCCATGAATATTGAGGTTGATAGAAGTGGACATATTCCACGTTTGTGGTTTAGGGACCATGAGACATTTACAAGCAAGACAAAGGAGTATGATGACTTAGCCATGAAATACCTTTCCTACATTCTATTCTTCCTTGTAGGATGTTTAGCAATTTATTTGCTCAAATATGAGTGACACATAAGATGGTATGTAGGATGAAGTTCAAATAGCTTTGGAGATGATAACAATGATATCTTATGATTACAATCAAGGAGATGGTTTTCCTAAGAAGGTTGCAAGAAAAAGAAATTTGAGTAATCACAGGGATAGTCATCATGGAGGTGATCAACCAATGAGAAGTAAGGCAACATTTAGATTGCCCAACACATCTTTTTGTCTCACTTGCAATTGTCTCTATGATGAAGTCAAAATGAACACATCTTGTTGTTGTTGTTTCAAAGAGCCGTCAGATGTATGTTTTCACTTCTTCAAGTATTGAGAGTAGTGATCATGTTGAGCAGGATATGAGTATTCTAGTAGACACAGAGCCACCAATTTCGATGAATTCCCACCAACACATATATGAATCTTCATGGTACTTCTTATGCAAAGTTAGTAGATCAATTTCATCATGTGTCTACTGCATTTCTAGCACTTTGAAAAAGATGTCAAGAACCAATTGAAGAGATGACCACCGAAATGGAGCAATTGGAGATGGAAGATGACTTAGCGAAGTTCACCACTTGAAAGCTGCAAGTTCTAAATTACCTTTTTGTAGAAGTGACTTATGTCACTTGTTGTAACTAAAAATAAGGTTTATTATATTATTGCATTTCAAAAAGGTAGTTACTTGAAGTGGTTAGGAAGTAGTTACAAGTTGGTTATTAGGTGGTTATGCGAAAAAGTCTATATATGTTGGACTTCACATTGTAAAGGGGGGGGGACTTTTTTGAGAGAACTCTAGGAAAGGGGAAACTCTAGAGAAATTTTCAGAGATATCTCAGAAAGCTTTTGTGTTTACACTATGTATAAAAAGGATTTTGGAATTGTATAATTTCAAAGATAATGAAAAATGCAGTTTAGTTCATATGCTCTAAATGTGTTCTTATGTTATTATTACTAATTTCTCATAGGTTGAATTGGTAATCCTTTATGCACATTTGTAATACATTGATTATCTGTGTGATTGAAGTGATGAAACACACCCATCTCCTGGTATCTTATTTTGGATGTGTTTGTATGACCTATCTCTTCTTATGTTGAGGTTTATCGTACTCCTTTCATCATCGTTGCACGTTTCAACCCATTTAGTAATAATCCCGTTGTCATCATTATTAGTTGTGGAATCTCAATTGGTTTTCGTATGTCTACTGTTGGGGTTTCTGTTAGTCATCTGTTCCCAGTTTTGTGTTTTATCCTTTATGTACTTTCAAGTTAAAAGTACATAAAAAACCCACAAATACCCCTATCATACGAGGGAGCTGCCCCTCTCAAATGCAGAGGAAAGCTGATAATTCCATAATAGCTTCTCTAACTATTGGGACAATTTAGTCACTGCTCTACGGGCAATGAGTCAAATTTAAAGATTATTTCGCGGTGACAAATCTGTTTACCAATAGGTCCGTGGCATGCATGTATATGGTGTTTGTACAAGCTGATATACAAAGGATGAGGTACAAGCTGGATTTCAAGGCAGATGTGATGTGTTTTATATTTTTTGAAATCCGAGGCTTGTATCTAAATTGTATATGTATGCACATATGCAAGGAAAATATGGAGGAAAAGGGGATACAAGCCGGACCTAAATTGAATTTCAATTTGTTCTAAATAGGTTTGGGGTCCGCCTTGTATATCAAACAAATGTATATGCATTTTGCATATACAGGGGATTTTTGAAGGATGAACAGTGGCGATTGTATATGCATTTGGTTTTGCATATACAAAAGCAATAAAGGTGAAATAAAAGGAGGAAAGGTCAGCGATAGAGGGTCAAGGTGCCTACGTGGCATGATATCATTGGCTGGTAGCTCTTCATGCATGTTTTGGGACCGTTGATTTTGGCAATGGGTTTTGGATCGACGACCTTGTTTTGAACCTGCAATGATGGTTTTTTCTGAGTGCGTGAGGCCATTTTTTGAGTGGGAAAGTCTCCAAATGCATCTGTTGTTGCATCCCACAGGTAGCTGAAGTATTGATGGTGGTTGTACAGAGAAGTATGGGTTGAGTTGACAAGTTCAACCACTCAATTTAGGAAGAGGATCTCCATGCGGTGGCGCTTTCCCTGAACGTACCTACTCCCTCCTCCTTGTCCCTCGGCTGCATTGAATTTTCTGAGTGCCATTCCTCATGCATTGAATCTAGTAGATTTTTTATTTGCCTTGTAATTAATTTTGCTGAGGACACAGTTTCGGTATAAAGGGCCAAACTTTGCTACTCTTTTGTTGTTGAAAACTGGACAAGTTTTTGGATGTTGTAATCAGATACAATCTCATTAGTGGCTCTGTTCTAGGTATTTTGGTGAGTTTATGAGTTGTATGTTGAATTGTCTTATGCACAAAATTCATTAGTTTCATGTTGATTTAAATGAGTAATGCTTTATAGCATGTATTTTGTTATTTGTCTCCAAGTTGAGTGTGTTCTTCTTCTGAATCTAAATAGCTAAGGGATGTTAAAGGTTCTAGGATATGGTTTTCACATGTTGAATGCTTGGTCTTTTACTTCTGCTCAAGGAGTAGATTAAATGTTTTGGGTTAAGTATTGAGAAGAATGCATTGCAATAAGGATGTTTGTAAGCAGAAATAATTAAATACTTTATCTTGGGTATTGTCTGTAGGGCAGACATTGCATAATCCCCTTGAAATCTAATCATTGTTTTAAGTCTGTGATAAACACTCACATATATATGTCTATTGACTCCGAGCCTTGGATAGGCACCAATTTGGTCTTGTATTTTGGTTGTAATCTAAAGTCTCAGTTTTGCATCCAAACATAAAATCCAACTCAAACTTTAAATACAAACCTTTAGGATTTTAGAAGTAGTTTTAGGACCCAAAATCCTCTGTCTACAACTGAGCATAGACCCAAAGCTAGCCCCTTTTCACTTATTCCACAATTTTAGTCTACATAAGAGAGGATTTATCTGCTTTGTATCAACATCCCAGCTAATTCATGGATGCATTTCATAGATGTTGAGTAGGGAATACCCCCCTTGGTTCTACAGACCCTAAAGAAGAAGAGGAGATATTTATAGAGTCTATCTCCTATACTGTTAGCCGCTGGCCCAGGAATCTTATTGATCATTGATGGCTACCTTGTAGGGACAATTGGGAATAAGCATCCAGTCGGATTGAGAGGTAACAGGTTGTTCAAAACCTTCTGTATTTTTCTACAATAAACATGTAGCAATAGTATGGAAAGAAGCAAATGGGAACAGCTGAAATGGCTTAGAAAAATCAAGAGATTTTAGCACAAGAGCCATCTTTATAGCCTCTTTGATGTTCTGAAATGACTTAGTTGCTTCATCTTCCCATTTGACAATTGTACCTTTCTTCAACATTTTAGAAATGTCCTTTGTGGTCTCTGCAAAATTAGGAACAAATCTCATAACAAAATTAATTTGCCAAAAGAAGGACTGAATACCTTTCACTGTTCTAGGGATCTGAATTTTATCAATTGCAGCAACCCTTTCAGGATCAATCTTGACTCCATCCTTGGAAATAATATGTCCCAATAATTTTCCTTCCACTACCCCAAAAACACATTTCTTTGGGTTGAGTGAGATGTCATATTCCAATGCTCTAATAAAGATTTGCTCTAAGTGCATGCAATGTTGCTCCCCCTTTTTTGAATAAGCTGTCAAGTCATCCTAATATACAACTAGGATTGAGTCAATCAATCCTGCGAAAGTGACATCCATAGCCCTCTGAAATGTAGCACCTGCATTTGTCAGTCCAAATGGCATTCTCACATATGCATAGGTTCCCTATGGAGTGGTGAAGGCAGTTTTGTACGGCTTAGATTCTTTTACCTTCACCTGATTCTACTCTAAAAATCCATCCATCATGGATAAAAGTTCATAGCCAGTCACCTTTTGCAACATGGCTTCCATGTTTGGCAATGGATAATTGTTTTTCAAAGAAGATACATTCAGATTTCTAAGCTTCTTGAGTTCTTCCTGCATTTTTGGAGATAGAGTAGGATTAATAGGTCTTTGTTTTTGTTTGAATGGTTTAGCTCTCGACTTTAAAGGGATTTCATGCTGGAATAAGTCCTCTCTATAAGCTTTCAGGTCCTCATATGACTAGGCAAAGACATGCTTATACTTCTTCAACAATGTAATCAGCATGTTCCTGATGTGTGGTTTGAGCTATTTGCCAATATATACCCTTTTGGGGGCATGAAATGTCCCCAAGTTTATCTCCTCCAAGTCACCTTTGTTCATAGGAGATGCCTTTGTAACAAATTGGTCCCTTTTGTCAAATGCTCTTTCTAAAGCAACCAACCCTCTGGAGATTTTATTTATCTTGAGTTGAATTATCTCCTTCCCTAAGAGAGTTTCTTTCCCATCCACATCCTCTACAAAATTCTGAAAGTCAGTCTCTTGGTTCTCATATTCATCAATGCAATGTAGAAATCTCAGCAAATCTCTGTCATCATCAAATACCTGCCAGCTGCATGTGTTATTTGTTACTATAGGTCTAAGTTTGAATTCAATATTTGTAACATCTGACAGAGTTACATCATCTGGCCTTATGGCCACATTAGCTAAAATATCTACCATGACATTATTTGATCTTTCAATCCAACTTATTGAAAATGCATCAAACAATTCAATTGTATTGTAGACAACATGCTTATACTGTTTTAATCTCTTATTTTTTGAAGCATACTTATCTCTAACTTGGGAAACAACTAACTCTGAATCCCCAAATACTTTGAGCATCTTGATCCCATGCTTCAAAGCAACATTCAATCCTAACAACAGAGCTTCATATTCTGCAATATTATTCATGCAAGCAAACTTTAGCAAGAAAGAGAATTTGAAAAGCTTACCAGCTAGAGACAGAAAAACAACTCCAGCACTAGAGCCTTCCTTTGCACAAGCTCCATCAAAATACATGGTCCATAGATCTTGTCAGTCAAGCTCTTGAATGCAAATGTTTCTCTCTTTACCCCCTTTATCACCCGTGACAACTCTAAATTTTCACAATCAATATCTACAAAATAGATGTTCTCCTCTGAATCCTGATCTTCAACTATTTTTGATGACCTATCCTCTCTAACTAGTTTGACATCTTTTCCATTCATTGGGATCATGGCATATGACAGGTCTAATTGCATACTACCACCAATCAATGTTGCCCATCTTCTTGACAATAACATACCATATTGTGGCTTGATATCAACAACTGTTATGTTCATTCTGTATGTTTTTTCTGGATATGTTGCTAACCTGAAATCCACATCCTTCATAATTCCAATGACTGGTACTTCTCTAGCATCCATGGCATAGCATTTCCCACATGCTTTGTCTATTTTTAATCCAACTTGTTGCATAATAGCAAGAGGCATGATATTTGTTGATGCTCCAGAATCAAGCATACAATTTCTGATTGTTTTCCCATTAATAACAAGGGAAACATAAAATGGCTCAACCTATGAAGGGCACTTCGTCATGGTCACCCCTAGATATACTTCAGGAGTTTCATCCTCATCAATACACATAGCTTGTTTCTTACCCTGAGTCTCAATATTCTGATTAGCTTGACGGGGTACTCCTGAAATCAGGGACAATGCTTTATTTTTGAACTCCTCAACTTTCATCAACTCCATCAATGGAAAAAAGATCTTTACCTGGGACAAGACCTAAGTTATGTCAAATGGAGCATGATTTTGTATAACATTTGTAGCTTTATCTACAATTTTACTTTTATCTTGGTATGATCCAGCTTTAATTTTCATGGCTCCCTGACTGTCATCCTTGATCTAAAAATTTTTGTTTTGATCCTCAACCTGGGGAATTCTACTTTCTAACCTTTGAGAATCATGACCTATTTTTTGCTTAAAATTTTGCTTATTATTGCTCCATTGCTTCTTTTTGTTTCAGTCCCTTTATGACTATGCACTGGTTGGTTTCGTAAAAGTATTCTCTGGTTGGTGTGAGTTACTTACCTGAGTTCTACCCCTAAGATTATAATTGCTTTTGACTTGAGCAACTGCTGCAGTTGTGAAGGGCCTAATCTCTTCATCAGAAGGTCTCCTCAAGTTATTCAAGAAGATGTGTGAGTCTTGAGCATAAGCATAGTTGTCTTGATTATCTTCATCACAGGGAAACTACTGGCAGACCTGAATCTCATTATTTGTGATTACCTCAGCATCATGAGAAGGATACTCCCTATTTGTAGACAACATATTAACATTATCATCCTCCACACAATGTGGTTCATTGCACTCATCACAGGCCACGACATTATTATATAGAGACTGAGCAATCATACATTGTGAATGTGAATGAGGCATCTGACATATTATGCACCATGGAGTGCCATCAACAATATTAACAGTTTTCTTCAAAGGATCAGGAGTCTCTTTGACTAGGGTTTCTATTTGGGAGAACTGGTTTACCATTATGTCAATTTGTGTGATAAGGCATGTCATGCAATGATGGTCTATTTTCCTGTCTCTGGTAAACCTGCCTATCGGGACCTATTCCTTTTTCATTTTTAGCAAGTCTATAACTTAAGTCCTTAACAACAGTTGTCAATTTATCTAATTTATCCTCAGAAGTAGATGCACTACCTTGAGTACTTTGAGGCTTATTTGGATTTTGCATAATCTTCACATCATCCCTTCTGTTTGTCTTACCAGATGCCTTCCTATTATTTTCAATATTTGTTGCAATCCTGAAAGCATCTCTGAGGCTATTTGGACCCTTATCTCTTAATCCATATGTTGTTTTGGCATCAAAAGTATTTATGTATAGCACCACACACATTGGTTCATTAGGTCTCATGTGAGGTGGCAATTTATTCAACACTTTAGTAAATCTAGCATTGAAATCTGCAACCTATTCATTTGACCCCTTAGTGATACTAGTGAATTCATTTACAAAAAAGCTTGGGTCAGTCTTGTCACCATATTGCTCTTTGAAAATTCTTTTGAAATCATCCCATGATGAAATATTTCGGTCAGGCAGACCTTTATACCATTCCCTTGCTTCATCAGCCAAGGACTGCATAAATAATTTCATGAAAACATCTTCATGCTCAACCTCAAAACTATCCATGATATTCTAAAAATATTTTAAGTGGTCTTCACCTGATACAACATTATTTCCTGAGAATTTTGGCACTTGTGGCCTCACATGTTTGTCAATGGGATTGGGGTAACCAGGAATGCCATAAAAAACAAGCTGCCTGAATCTATCTAGCTACATAGGTTATCTATCAAACTAATTTACATTTACATTTCTATTTGCATTCTAATTTCTCACATTATTTAATGGTACTCTAGCATTATTTGCATTCTATCTTTGATCATTTTGCTGATGATGGGCTTCATCTCTGTGCTAGTTCCTCAACACATTTGCATTATCAAGAGTGGGGACTGCATCTTGTTGAGTGGTTCTCAGAGCTTGCACTTTCTATCTCATATCATCTCTAATCATCACAACCTGCAAATACTCTAATTCAGTCTTCAGGCTCTTAATTTCTTCAGCTAATTCTTCATCTCTTGGCATAGAAGAAGATGGTCTCATTCCATTCTGGTCATTATCATTGTCATCCCTTGGAGATTCAACCTCTTCAAATCTGTCCCTGGGATCCAAGAAAGGGCGTTCTTGAAATACCTCTGACCTTATTCTCAGACCACCACCTTGTTGTCTTTCATACATATCTTGAATCTCAGCCTCTATATTTGAAAAATAGGGTAGCCATTGTTCTAAAGATCTAGGATTGTCTTGGATACTATCATTTTTCTGGGAGAACCCTCTCGACTGGCTTGAACAATCCCTTTTTTCCTATACATCATCTTTCTGGGTAACTCTTCAAACAGAGGATTACGCAGGGATCTTCTCCATTGCATACAAACTTTTACTTTACTGGTTTGGAGATTGTTCAGAGTCGCCACCTATAACTAGGAAATATTTTCTTTTAAATTAGGGTTCTTACACAGAGTTCCCCAGTAGAATCGCCAAAATCTGTTGGTTTTTTCCCAAACTAGATGCTTGCTCCCAGTTATCCCTACAAGGTATCCATCATTGATCAATAGGATCTCTGGGCCAGGGGCCAATAGTACAGGAGATAGACTCTATAAATATCTCCTCTTCTTCTTTAGGCTTTGCAGAACCAAGGAGGGTATTCCCTATTCAACATCTGTGAAATGTGCTTATTAACTTAGTGGGATGTTGATACAAAGTAGATAAATCCTCTTTTATGTAGACCAAAACTATGGAATAAGTGCAAAGGGGCTAGCTTTGGGCCTATATTCAATTGTAGATAGAGGATTTTGGTCCTAAAACTACTTCTAATGTCCTAAAGGTTTGTATTTAAAGTTTGAGTTTGATTTTATGTTTGGATGCAAAACTGAGACTTTGGTTTGCAACCTAGATACAAGACCAGATCGGTACCTATCCAGGGCTCGGAGTCAGTAGACATATGTATGTGAATGTTTATCACAGACCTAAAATAATAATCAAATTTCAAGGGGATTATGCAATGTCTGCCTTACAGACAATACCCAAGACAAAGTATTTAGTTATTTCTACTTACAGACATCATTATTGCAATGTATTCTTCTCAATACTTAACCCAAAACAATTTAATTCACTCCTTGAGCAAAAGTAAAAGATTGAGCATTCAATATGGGAAACCCATATCCTAGAATCTCTAACACCCCTTAACTATTTAGATTTAGAAAAAGAACACATTCAATTTGGAGACAAATAACAAAATACATGCTATAAAGTATTACTCATTTAAATCAACATGAAACTGATGAATTTTGTATATAAGACATTCAACATACAACTCATAAACTCACAAAATACCCAGAACAGAGCCACCAATGAGATTGTATCTGATTACAGCACCCAAAACTCGTCTAGTTTTCAACAACCGAAATGAGTGACACAGCTTGTCTCTTATAGCACAAGTGTGTACATTCAGCAATTAATTATAAAGTCTTCTCAAAATTTCAAAATTCTACCAAATACAAAGCACCATGAGAATGGCGCTCAAAACAATTAATGCAGCAGGCAGAAAGAAAGACTGGGAATGGTTGAACTTGAGCCCCATGCCACCACCTAAGGATTTTCTTCTTCAATCGGGTATCTATCTAGTCAATCAGGCCATACCTCTGCAATTCCTATGCATACCAACCCATAGGATGTAGCAATGGTCTGCGCTCTGAGGATTCCCACTAGAAAAGATGTAGTGAGCACAAAAAATCCCATGCTGATGAAAGTTTGAACCATGACCGTCGAAATCCTTCCTATCGCTAAGATTTGTGGTGCCAAAATAGTCTGAAAAGTCAAGAACCAATAAAAACATGCCACGTAGGCACACCGTGCATCCATCGCCGACCATTCCAAAAATGGGAGATCAATAATCCCACATTCACCCTGCAATGCTTGCTTGAATGCCTTATAAACCAAGCCATGAGCAAATCTAGTGTCGTACACTTTTGCCCTGTACGACTAGAGAACCACCTGCCATCAACCCATCACTTTGACTCCTGCCGATACCAAGACCCAATCGGTGAGACCATAAACCATCAACGGGCCTGAAAACTCACCTGTCGATATCACTTGTCACTCCGATGACCACCTCGCATACACCTTGTCCATCAGAGATTGGCGACACCCAGGAAACATTCACCGATGCATATAGTTATGTTGATGACCCTGCTAGATCGGTGAGACCAACTCCATCAACCAAACTCCAACCTACCTCCCCGATCTGATACACCGATCTCACCGACTGCAATTGAACCACATTTCACCAGCCAAACCCCACACAATTAGAGTGACATCTTTTATGCTGACCAACTTATATACACTTCATTGGCCTGTTGGAACGACCCTTTAATACCACTGCCAATGGGCAAGGTCTAGGCGATGAAAGGAACAAACCACTGTGGACAACATAATTGCTAAAACAAAAGCCAACTCACACCAATGGACTCAGAAATTTTAGGGTTTGAATGAAAAACCTTCAAATGTTCAAGCTTAAAACCCTAGACATAATTAGGCACCAACAAGAGCAAGGGTTCCTAAGTGTGTAGACATATTGCTGACCTTGAGGCAGTTTGCACCAGGACCTAAGGTTGTGGGTTTGCTACGGAGATCAAGATACCTCCATAAAGAAATCGTATTGGGAGGAATGCATTGATAGAAGAGGGTTTTAGAGCCCTGCAAAAGTAAATCAATGCACTGCAAGAGGAGCTACGAAGAGGGTTTGAGCCAAGAACAAGAGAAGAAAGTGAAGATAAAGTTGAAGAAGAGATATCTGATGAAGAACAAGAAGTTGTAGGAGATCCTACAGAAGTTAGGTTGTTGAGGGCCATTTCAAAGATCAGAAAGAGACCCAGGATCAAAGTTTCTACATATTCTGGAGATTTGAATCTAGAACAGCTTATTGATTGGATCAATGACATGGAGAAGTATTTCGAGTATGAAGATGTGGAGGACCCAGATCGTGTCAAGTTTGCAAAAACAAAGTTGAAGGGCCATGCCAATATTTGGTGGAAGGAGGTCCAATTAGAGAGGAAAAAAAGAGGAAAAGGAAAGATCAAAAGATGGGATTGGATGGTGGAGAAACTAAAGAAGAAGTTCATTCATGTGGACTATGAGGTGGAGTTGTTGAAAAAGATGCAAGGACTGAAGAAAGGTAACAAGTCTATTAAGGAGTATACAGAAGAGTTTTATAAGAGGACAGGCCATGTAGAGGCCAACAAGGAGAAGGTAGCCCGTTACATTAATGGGTTGAGGCCAAGTATTCAAGAGGAGCTAAGCTTGGTCTGAATGACCACCATAGAAGATGCATACCAGCTTTCCCTGAAGGTGGAAGAGAAGCTAAATAAAAGATTCGATAGCAAGCAAAGGGGAAGAGGTCAAGGCGGAAGGACTAGTGGAAGACCCTATGGACGCTGTAATGAAGATCAAAAGAAAAGTGAAGAAGCTAGCACAAGTCAAAATCAAAGAGGGGATAATGCCTATCGCCCTCGTGACCAGAACAATGGTGAGCAAAGAGGAAGAGGAAGAGGCCGACCTGGGCAAGGACCCAGATGAGGAGGTTTTAGAGGAACCTGTTTGTATTGTGGAGAAGAAGCACATTAGGCATACAAGTGTCTGCAACATCAAGGAAGGACAAATAGAAGACCCAAAGGTAATGTACGAGTTGCACATGTAGATAAAGATGTGCAGTCTAAGTGTTTTGAAGATGCTGAAAGGGGAGAAACCCTAGTTGTTAGAAGAACTTTGTTGAATGACAAGAAAGCACCTAATCAGAGGAAGAGTTTATTTTGTACAAGGTACAAATGTGAAGGTAAGTGTTGTGATAATATTATTGACAATGGAAGAACTGACAATCTTGTTTCAGAGGAGATGGTTGACAAGAAGAAAGCATGCACATCCATATTGGATTGCATGGTTGCAGAAGGACCACAGAGCTTTGGTCAATGAGCAGTGGTTAGTTAAGTTCAAGATTGGTGACTACCATGATGAGGTGCTATGTGACGTCATACTGATGGATGCATGCCATATGTTATTGGGGAGGTCATGGCAGTATGATAGGAGTGTTGTCCATGATGGTCATGCAAACACATATTCCCTAACAAAGGATGGAGTTTGTCACAAGTTGAAGCCCTTGAAGGAGGTGGAAGAAAATGAATGTAGTACTACTAGAATTTGCTTGGTAGATGGTAGAAAATTTTTGTAGGGTATGAAGCATGAGCATCATTGTTTTGTATTAATTCCCAAGATTAGTCATGATAAATGTGAAGATGTACCAGCAGAAGTTTCAGCTATGTTGGAAGAATTTTAGGAAATTATCTCTGATAATGTACACGAATGTTTACCACCAATGAGGAAGATAAGTCATCAAATGGATTTGATACTAGGAGCCAGTTTGCCAAATAAGGTAGCCCACAGAATGACTCCAGCAAAGAATGAAGAGTTGAATAGATAAGTTCACGAGTTGTTAAGGAAAGAACTGATAAGAGAGAGCCTGAGTCCATGTACGGTACCTACAATACTAGCACCAAAGAAAGATGGAGAGTGGATAATATGTACAGATTCTTGAGGCATAAATAAGATCATGATCAAGTACAAATTTCCATTGCCAACAATGGATGACATAGTGAATTGTTTGAGTGGAGCCAAGTACTTCACGAAGATTGACCTGAAGAGTGGGTATCACCAGATCTGAATCAGAGAAGGAGATGAATGGAAGATAGCCTTCAAGACAAAGGAGGGTTTGTATGAGTGGTTAGTCGTGTCATTTGGGCTAACCAACGCACCGAGCACATTCATGTGGCTCATGAATGAGGTATTGAAAGAATTTTTGGGAAGTTTTGTTATTGTTTATTTGGATGATATTTTGATTTTTAGTAAGACTTGGGATGAGCATCTGATGCATATCAGAAGAGTTCTAGAGAAGCGGAGGGAGGAGAAGTTGATTAATTTGAAGAAATGTAGTTTTGCAAAGAAGGAGTTGGTATACCTAGGATTTGTTGTCTCAGAGGAAGGTCTTAAGATGGACCCAGAAAAAGTAAGGGCTATCATTGAATGGCCTACACCGAGGAGTGCTATAGAGGTAAGATCTTTTCATGGTTTGGCAAGTTTTTATAGAAACTTTATCAGGAATTTTAGTAGCATTTGAGCATCCCTAACTGAGACAATGAGAGGGGATAGAAAAGAGTTTAGATGGACTAAAGGAGTAGATAAAAGATTTGATACATTAAAGTAGAAAGTCATAGAGCAACCTATTTTGGCACTTCCAGATTTCAATAAGGTGTTTCAGGTAGATTGTGATGCTAGTGGCAGTGCTATAGGAGCTATTTTGAGTCAAGAAGGTAATCCCATTGCCTATTTTAGTGAGAATCTTAATGATGCCAAGAAAAAGTATTTTGTTTATGATTAGGAATTTTATGCTATAGTTTAAGCTTTGAAGAAATAGAGACATTATTTATTGCCAAAAGAGTTTGTTTTATATACTGATCATCAATCTTTACAGTATTTTAATAATCAAGGAAACTTGAATCAAAGGCACTTAAAATGGGTTGATTTTTTGCAGAGTTATACTTTTCTTTTGAAGCATAGGAGTGGGAAGTCCAACAAAGTTGCAGATGCCTTGAGCAGAAGGCAAAATTTGTTGACATAAATGAAGATAGAGGTTGTTGGGTTCGATGAGCTCAAAAGTTTATATCCTGATGATCCAAATTTTGTAGAGGCTTGGAAAGCTTGTCTGGAACCTGTTACTTTGGATAGGACAAAAAGGTTGGATTTCATAATCCAAGATGGCATGTTGTTTAAAGAAAGCCAATTGTGCATTCTGAGGAGTTCCATGAGAGAGAACCTGATTAAGGAGAAGCATAGTGTAGGATTAGCTGGACACTTTGGTTGAGATAAGACCATTGCTATTATTGGTGAAAATTATTATTGGCCATAATTGCAGCAGGATGTGAGGAAATTTGTGCAGATTTGCAGAGTATGTTAGATGGTGAAAGGAGCAAGTCAAAATATAGGTCTATATTAGCCACTACCTGTACCAGAGAAGCCATGGGATGATATTAGTATGGATTTTGTCCTTGGTTTACCAAGGACACAGAGAGGACATGATTCCATTTTTGTGGTGGTCGATAGATTCTCGAAGATAGCACATTTCATTCCTTGCAAGAAGACTAATGATGATGTTCATATTGCTGAATTATTTTTTAGAGAGGTAGTGAGATTACACGGTCTACCAAAGAGCATAGTTTCAGATCGAGATACCAAGTTTATTGGTTATTTCTGGAGGACATTGTGGAAGAAGTTGAACACATATTTGAAGTTCAGTTTTGCACACCATCCATAGACTGATGGATAGACAAAAGTGGTGAATAGGAGTTTGGGTAATCTGCTACGATGCTTAGTAGGAGATAAGCCCAAGGGATGGGATTTGATTTTACCTTAGGTAGAATTTGCTTACAACAATTCTATCAATAGGAGTACTGGTAAATCCCTATTCAAGATTGTATATGGAAATAGCCCAAGAAATGCTTCTAAGTTAAGGAAGTTGGACAAAGGAGAAAAGACAAGTACCGAAGCTGAAGACTTTGCAGAACATCTGAAGAATTTGCATGAAGAGGTGAGAAAGCACATTAATAAGATGAATATTTAGTACAAGACTAAGGCAGATCAGAAGAGGAGATATAAGGAGTTCCAAGTAGGAGATGAAGTCATGGTTCACTTGAGAAAAGAAAGGTTCCCAATTGGAACATACAATAAGTTAAAAATGAAAAAATTTGGACCATGCAGAATCCTGAAGAAGCGTGATTCAGAAATGCATATGAAGTAGAGCTGCCAAGTGGGATCAATATTTCCCCTATTTTCAACATTGATGATTTATCAGAATATCATGAACATGGAACAAAGGATGGACCAACAGAAGAACAATGGAGTATTTCAACATTTACTTCAACAGAGGAGATAGAAGAGATCTTGGATAGTCGTTTGGGAAACACTCAAAAAAGGCAATATGAAGAATATTTAGTGAAATGGAAAGGAAGGCTTGTTGAATATTCTTCTTGGTTGTCTAAGGCAGAGGTTGACCGTTTGGGTTTTCCTCAAACAAACACCTAAGATGTGACAAGGTCACTTCTCAAATTACCCTAGGTGTTTGATGCAGGATCATCCAGTGGTGTAAGGGCAATCTTGCATCACCCAAAAGAGAATTTGATTCAAATCATTGTAGTTGTTTTCATTTATTTCCATAATTAGTGTTTCTGGTTCCATAATCTCTTGAATAATGATGTAACACTTTCAGTTTTTCCAAACTGCTAAAAATAGAAAACTGCCAGTTTTGGAAAGTTTAACTGCCATTTTAGGAAAGTTTGCATTTGGGCACAGATTGAAGTGAAAACTTACAGAAATATTCATAACTAAAATATAAGACCTTTGGCGAAGGAATTAGGTAAAGATCATTTGTGAGCTGAAAGATATTAAATTTTTTGTTTTCTGAAAAGCCTTTAAAAATTTCTGAAACGAGATATGAGGCACTAAAACATCCCATAATGTCCCAAAATGTTGATGGAAATATGTTTACATAGTTACGGCATGATATTTCACCTCACAATCTTTTCGACGCTCAAAATAGTTCGTCAATCAGACCCCCAGATCAAAAGTTATGTTTCCCAGAAATTGACCTACTTTTGGAGGGAGTTGTAAATTTTGAAATTTAGCTGGAGGTTGCCAATAAGTGCTATTTATTACTATTTTGGGAACCCTGGGTAGTAGTAGAGTTAAGGGGGGAAAGTGTAGAGTCAAGAATAGGCAGGAAAATAGAAACTCTAGCTGATTTGGGGTTATAGAAGGCAGAAGATTCTAGAGCCTGGTGATGTGTATCTATTGTGTGTTGCAGCCTATGGAGGGTTGATTCCTCTGATTGTAATTGAGCTTTTATAATGTAATGAGTTGCCCAGATCAATAAAGAAATATTCTATTTTTGTGTTGCATTTCTATTGTTGTGTGTTTTATGATTTACCCCCTTCATTAGAATGTTTGTAGTTGCATATATAATCATGTTTAGGCATTCATTTTAAATGAGATGGCAATTTTGATTCATGAGCTTGTGTAGAAGTGATCCAAGGAATTCATTGTGTGTTGTAGAGCAGACTTTGTGTTGTTATTGTGTTTGTATTTGTAGATTTGGCAGCCATCTCCTCATGGTATGAAGAACTTCATTCCATGAGATCTTCACTACAATGTGATATCAATTGTGTTTTCAATCATTTATCATTTGGATTTTCCCTGTATCCCGCAGGGATAAGCACTCTTTCTCTAACAACAGTGTTCAAAAGACTTGAATGTCTCTCCAAATCTTGACTGAGGCAAGCCTCTAAACACCGTAACCCCCAACCCATTTTATTGTGATTGCATGTTACAGGTTGCAGGACTAGGAAAAGTGGAGTTGTAGGAGAGCATTGCATATTGTCAAAATTGCAGATCTGAAGAGAAAACAGGGACCTAGACTTGGGTGCCCACTCATTAGTCCTCTGGATCCCACAACTGAAGAATCTTTGGAACAATAGGAACAAGTTACAGACAAGGTTTCCAGATCTCAACAAAAATAGTGGCATTAGACTAGAGCGCCCGTTCATTAGTTCCTGACTGCTCTACTTTTCAAACTTCAAAATTTGGTATGCATTTGATTATCATTTAGTATCTTTGTGTGTGAGAATTCTCTGTGATTTGTCTGTTTTCTTTCAAATTTGCATAATTAAGGTTTTAAGCATAATTGGGCATAAGTGAACAATAAAATCTACACAATTCCAATTTTCCCTACATTCCAAGTGACCACAGGCCTAATAGTAGATTTCCTACTCGACCTAAAGTCCTTGAATGTTTGAGGTGAAAGGAGGATTCATACAAATTAACCCTAGACACAAACAAATCCTCTTATTCATTTTTCACCCTAAACAAATAGAAGTTCATCATAGTCTTTTGCAATTTATTTATGATAACCTTAGCAAATTGGGTTGTATGAACACTCAAGCTTGTAGCTTGAGGAGTTGGAGTTTCTAACACTCTCTTTATTATCACATCTACAATCAATTCTCCTAAACCAACCCTTGTCTTATTATTGTTTGGAGTCAATGCCCATATTGCCAAGGTCTCAAATTTGGGATTAAAACCTACACCAGAGAGTGCCTTATCCACTTGATCATCAGAGACATTTGTGTCATTTCTTGTGATAGTATCAAATGTAATTACTTCTACCAAAGTCCAGTGAGGAAGCAACAATAGACCACTCTTCTCTACCAAAGCCCTTCCCTCATCAGGGGTCATCTTGTTGTTATCTTGGCTTACTTCATTCAACACCCACTGAGTTATCTCTTCATATTTTTCTAGATCAACTCCTCTCTTGGCTTCCTCTACCTTCTTTTGAAATTCTTCATTCCTCACCTTCAACACATATCCCTTGAATTCAGGGGTGTTAACAAAGGCATCATCTTCCAAAAATTGTGAGCACAAAAGTACTCCAATGTCCTCTGTATCTATTTGATGACCAAAAATTGACCTTGCTAATCTATTATTAGGAGAGGCATAAGACCTTATTCTCACAAGTAAATTCACTTGTTGGGAGATTTCTTGCTCTTGTTCATTTATTTCCTCCTCCAAGTCTATTAGTTCTACTTCCTCTTCATGCTTCAAGTCAATGATTTTCACTTTCTTGGCTATATGTACATTAGGTGATTCACTTCTTCTTCTATATGCCCTACCTAAACTACTTGGATTATATTTAGGCCTTTCTTCACCTGCTGGAGAACTTTCAATCAAATTATCTACATTGGCAAAAAAAATTAGATCCTTATTATTGGATCATTCTCATCTACAAATGTCCCAGGATATGCAGAATTCACATTCTTCCTCATTCTTTCTCTCTCCATGACTGCTTCCAACCTTTTCCCCAAAAAATGAACTTCTTCCATTGTAGCACAATTTCTTACTACATCTTCATAAAAAAAAACTTGGTGGGCTAACTATGGCCTTTTGATGCCAAGCCTCACTCTATTAATGAATCCTTCTAGGTCAAATACCCTTGGCTACTCCAACCCCATCCTATAGACCATCAACACTAAATCAATTTGATCTAGAGCATCCTTATAAGTGGCCCAAAAGTCATAAAACTTGATAGAAGTGGGGAAGAAAGTCCCATTCTTTTGCAATCTCAGATGTTCTTTATCAAACTCATTCAATTGCCTAATAATTTCTAAAAATGCAATTCTCTTTGGTACGTATTTTGGAAATATGTATGGGGAAGCTTTGTTTCCATAAATCCTGATACATGTAGTATGAGTATGCAGAAACCAGTCTCCCCAGTTGTGTTGAATTCCCAACTCAAGGGTCCTATCTAGTGGTCTTAAACAATCAAGTACATTCCTATGAATTCTTTCACCTTCAGGTTCTAGAAAACTCAATAGCTTTTTGACAAAATGCTCCTCAAAAATTACATAGTCTGCATCTGTACAATGTATATCTATCATACAAGTCCACATTTGGATAGGGAGCAATGTACCACTTGGATCAACTTCTCTAACATGCAAATCTTTGTGCCACATTATTGATCCATGTAAAAACATGTGACACGTCATTGAATACCAACTAAACTCCACTTTGCATCCATATTATATAGCTTATTCTTAATTTCAATTTACTTATGCATTTTGTCAGCTATATAAGTTTCATAATCAAAGGGCTCCGTGGTTGAAATATCATGTACATTTGTAGCTAGCACCATCATGGAGACTAGCATCTTGTCCAATGCATCTCTTCCCAATACCCGGCATAGAGTATGATATGTCTTTGCAAAATAATGCATAAACTATGACACATCTTCCTCCTTGTCTGAGATTTTGACCAGTTTTCCATCAATTCCTCTTGTTCTGTGCTTGGGCAACTTGAAAGCTCTGTATCCATGCTGAGCATTCTTATATTCATCCTTCAGAGCATTGAGATCAATTTCCTTGCTGGTAGTAGGGTTTAAGCCAAACACATTTGTGATGCATGCTTTTGTGGTTCTGATCATGACTACATTATTTCCTGCCAAGACAGCCCTAGATCCAAGATCATACCTTTGTACAACTACCCTTACAAAATTAGGGTTTATGAACACATTAGGGAACATTAACTTTGCTAGGTTAAGATTCCAGGTGTTTCAAATAGGGGCTTTGTACTCCCTCCTATCGTACCAATGTTTAAACAAAATCCATCTAGGCACAAGCAATTGAGCGTCTCAGCACCCATAGCATAGGTCCAAAAGTCTATCATTTGGCCCATTGGGACCATACACATTTATGGGCCTTCTTGAAGACCCAGGCAACTGAGTCATCAAGTCTTTGTCTATACTCCTTTTTGAGGTTGAGGGTTGGCTTGTGTGACTCATCTTTAAAGTAATTTCCTAACAAACTAGGGTTTTTCTCTTTAAGTAATGCTTAAATTTCTTAAACAAGACATCAACTTGAATTGAAATATACACAGTTGGAAAAGATTAAACTTACTGGTTTTACTTGTAGAAGCTCAAATTTTCAATCTTTCTTCTACCAGATGCTTGTTGCATGCAAGAATTCTTGTTCGTGCTTGTGAAAATGCCGTTAATCAAGCTTACAGATTAGGGCCAAGTGCATTAATGCAAGTCTTTTCTACCATTACTACAATTTCATGACACAAGGGTAATCTCCAACATCTAGACAGAAAATTTGAATTTGAACCATTGATGAAGTCTTCAAACAGTGTGATCAACGACTGCAAATGCCTGCCAAATTTGAAAATCTAAACTTTTACATGAAAAAATGGCCAGCCAATCAAATTATTCCATGTCAGATATCCCTTTTGTTGACCTTTCCACCTTTTTTTGTCCTACATGGCCACATGACTTCATTTCGCAGTTGCACAATAGCAAGTAGGCCATCTCCTTTTGGCTCCACAAGAGCATACTAATCTATCCACATGGCTCCCCTTATATAAGCCTTTTCGTTCCTTTCGAGAATAAGCCACATGTCCTCATCTCACAGCCGCACAGAGGATCTTCCCTTCTGACAAGATTCTTCTGCGACACTACGCTACTGTCTAATACTTATTATCCCCACTTCTTCACTTCATCTTTTGATACCTAGCACAATCTTCTTCATTCAACTGAATCCTTGATCCTATGTCCATAGGCCACGATGTACTTTACACCTATCTTCATTTTGTAGTTGCATGGTAAGAACATGACGTCATTGGTCTACGAGATTCTGATATCCTACCATGTGGCACTTTTGGGCCCCTACAAAGACTTAGGACTTAAGAACTTTATAAAAACATGACTTTGTTGGGTGACAAAAGGTAAACACTAGGTCTTGGAGCTGATCACTTCACGACATAATAGACTAAAGGTTGTAACTTAGATAACTGGTAACCTAGGCTAAACAATCAACAACGGATTATAATGTAAAGTAAAACCATGACTTATGAGACTTAAGGCTTTAAGGGAAAATGAGGAAAAACATTCATAGACTAACTCAAAACCTTAAACCCTAGGCATGTTCCACCAGTTCCAAATCTTCCCTCTTTAGGGTCTTTGGGTTTGTTCAACATCAAATTAGCCAATCGATTCAAAACTTCCTCTATAACTTCATATCCCATGGCTGGGACCCATATAGTTCTAGGTTCTATAGCCTCCATAAAACATTTATCCTTGTCTACCATGAATACAATGTCTTTTTCATACTTCTTCACTACCTTTTTAGGGACCCCATCCCTAGCCTACATTTTCTTTTGGAAATTCTTGAAATATCCTCATAAGGTTGCATTTTGTTTGTCAGCATTTCCCAAACTACTCAGGTGATTTCTAATTTGTGCAGCTACTAGTGCATGATCAAGCCAACCAATATTACCTATACCTGGTAACTATCTTAGAAAATAGAATAATAGATAGATGATTAGGGTTCCATACTTGAAGGGATGTTTTGTGTCCTTTTTCCTTTGTAGGTTCTCCATCAGTTGTTGCTGGAGCAACTCACATAGGTCATAGTCAGTGTTGTTCTTGACCATATCATAAGTAGTATATATGGTTATTGCAGAAACATAATTCTCCCTATTGGAGAAATAGATCTTGTAACCAGTGACCTTTGATGCAAATCTCATAGGTGGATCCACAATATCATTTATGGTTAATGCTCTTTTATCAAATTTCACACCTATCAATTGCATTATTGTGTTGTTCATCATAGACTTCAATTCTGGAACCTTTCTAATGGAACACATGCCAGTAATTGCTTTGATGGTATCCTTTGTTATCATATAGGGCTCATCAAGCCAAAATAATTCATCATAAATCCTGCTAAAGACATATCTCACCCAAGCATCATCTGAGACCATAGGAAAATCCAACCAGATATCTAATTTCTTCTCAACTAGGGCACTATACTCTTCTTTCAACTTAAATTTGTCATCAGTTAGTTCCTTTAGATAAATATCCCCTAATTTCCCATTATCATATTCATCTAGGTTTGCATGTATGTATGCCCTAACATCTTCCGTATGCATAACACCATGTGGAATCTCAAAAAATGCTCCATTTGGATCAGTCTCTAATGATTTAAATGGATGCTTTTTGAACTTAGGGTGAGGCCTCTAAGTTATGTCAATTACTTGAGGAGTATACATTTTTGTAGATTCAACACAAATTTTTTGAGAGAGATAATGATAAATACCTTTTGCCTCCAGTAGTGTTTCTTCGTCGGATCCTTGAATTTGCCCTAGCTTGCTTCTTAGGTCTCTTTAGTCATTTGTGTGTTTGAATGTAAAGTAATTTCTCTTTCAAATGGGTCCCTTATATTCTCTTTTCATCAAGATTTAATCACAATAAATGCTTAGTTCAAAAAGCTGTCAAACCCTTTCTCTGTTGTCCCCAGTCGATCAAGATTACTCTGCAATTCACCACATTAGATTATTTTCTATCAGAATTTTCTCTCAAAGCTTTGATTTATTATTTTATAGCTTATACCTTCATGTTGGATAACAGCACCACACTTCTGGCTGGGGGAATGGGATTTTATATTAAGCTCCTCCTAAGCTAGAGCTCTCAATTTACTTCTTGGAGGAAGTAACAACATCAGAGTCTGGTGCAGACTCACCCTTGACTTCCTGCACTTCCTTCTTAACCCAAATTTGATTCATCTCCTTCTTGATACCTACCAAATCTACCTTTTGTACCGATTCTTTCTTTTCTGCCTAATTATTCCTTTTTATGTTCTTTCTTTTGTAGAATCTTGCACAATATCTAGGCCTTTTATAGTTGAAGCACACAATATTTCTCTATCCATTGTTCCTTTAATTCATTCTTGATTTGCATTGGTTAGCCTTGTGACCAAATCTATTGCATACAAAACAATTTCCATTGAAATATTGAATATTCCTTCCATTATTATAGTTGTTCCTTATCTGACTTCTGCATTCACTAGATCTATGACCAAACCTCTTGTAATCAAAGTAGTTACCTTTGAAAGTTTTAGCATTCCTTCCATTGTTGTAACTATTCCTTATCTAACTTCTACATTCATTGGCTTTGTGACCTGCTTTGTTGCAAGTGAAACACTGACCAGAGAATGATGGAATATTTTGATTCACTCTTCTCCTACATTGAGTATCCTTATGACCAAACTTATTGCATGTATTACAATAACCATTGAAAGAAGGGTACCTTTGAGCATTTGGTTGCCTGACCGGTGGTCTTCTAGGTCTGTTCCTTTGATTCTAAAACTATTTTCCTTTGTCCATCTTGATCTCAACATTCTTTTCTTGACCGGTTCTGGAACTTTCACCTTTCTCAAATCCCAAGCCTTCTTTATCATCATGACTCTTCTAACTAGCATGTATTCTATCAAGTTGGGCAGCACTCACTCTGAATTTTTCTTCATGAGTCCATGCATGCTTTAGATCAGTTTTTAGATCCATAACTTCTTGTTCAAGCTTTGTGTAGTCTTCATTTTTGCTTTTCACCAACTGATTTAGGTCTTCTTCTACTTTTGCTCTTTGTGTTCATTAATAGCTTTCTATTTTTCTTTCTCAAGGAACCTATGTGGCTTTGTTGTTGTATACATGTTGATGTGAGATTTATTGAGGGTTTCATGGCTTCTTCATGGGGTTATTTGAGACCATTTCTTGTTGGATTGCTCTTCTCGGATGAGAAATTTTCACTCTTGTTTACCAAGTTATTGAGTTTCATTTAGCCTCTCTTATTGTTCGTTTATAGTGTAATCCATTGGCTTGCTTATTGTGGTTGTGTGGGTTACCTCCACCTTCCTTTCTCTTCTTCACTCAATCACACTAGTTTTCTCTCTAGTTTGAGTAGATTAGTTTATTTACTTTTGAAAATAGCTTGTCACTTCTATTATTCCTTCTAGACACACATAAAGTAGAATCACAAGCTTTATTTTTAATATTCTCTATCTTATTTTTTTGTGTAGGTTAATGTTGAACACCCAAAGTAATGAGAGGGGGGGTGAATTAGTACTTTAGTAAACTTCTTGTTTATTAAACTAGTAATCCATTTACCACATGCAATAAAAAAGAAAATTAAACATAGAAGAAACAACCACAAACCATCACACATGAACACCAGGATTTTTACGTGGAAAACCCAAATCTAGGAAAAACTACGGTGAGTGTTAGCTCACAATATATTATGTAGGAAGAATACCGAGTTACAATAGAGGCTCACTGCCTTAGGGCTCACTACCCAGGGCTCACTGCCCAGAAGAAGTGCTCACTGCAAGAAGTCTCACTTCCTAGAGAAAGAAAGAAGAAAGGAAATGGCTCACTGCCAAAATGAATTGCTCTGATTGCATCTACATATGCATGATTGCAGTTCCAATGAAGCCTAGAAATACTATCTCAAAACTCTTCATCTTTGACTGCTCTATTTTAGTGTTCTGCTTCTACATCAAACAAGAGACCTCTTCTTCTACTCTTGTCACCCTTTATAATTCTTCACACATCAAATTCACAATCAGATTCTCACACCACACACACCAAACACTGAAATTGATCACATATAAATCCGTAACATTTGACATTTACACATTAGGTTGGCATACTAAGATGTAGCGTGCAATCATAACTTGTCAGCCAAAATCATTTATCAAAATACATAGCAGATCAAAACAACACTTGAATCATGTTCACATATGTCGACTCCATCCATTTAATCACTTAGACTAAGATTCCAAACAACAAAACTTACCACATACACATTATATTGTCATGCAGACCATAAGAACACATGCTCTGTCACAATCCAACTACACCATATCAAGTAGCAATACTTAGACATTCATAACTGACTCTCTGGTGGAACTCAGAACTTGCAACTCTAGATATAGATACTTCATACATGTGTTTACAACACCTCAAAACTGCATAGTAAGATATGCAACAATAGAGGAATGCAGACCAATTTAGTTGAGTGTTTTGTTCTTATTTCCTCTGTTCTCTGCATTGCCAAACTTAAACTTTTTTAAGATGGACTTCCGATAGTCATTGGGAATTGAAATCTTGGACAAATGATCATTTGAGGACTATGAACAATATATTTGAACCACATGATATGATCTTCTACTATGGACCAATACCAACCATTATACTGCCTATCTATCACTGTCTCTTATGTACTGCCAACACAGCCACAATGACTAAGTCTTTTTCACTAGACCAAAACTTCTATTCTAACCTTGTTCCTTTTCTTATTTCCATCAATGACAATATCTCCAAACATCATGCACAAGTTTCCAATAGTTAAAAGACCAACATAGGGGATTGACCTGAAGCAAAGCTCCCAAATAGTTCCAACAAATTTTCCTCTGCTTTGCAGGTCATAATTTTGAGTGGGGAAGCTCCATTCCTCTACATTGGCTTTATGATCTCTCATTCAAACCCTTTTATCATTTTCTATTTACTTTGATTATTCCAAGTTATATTATTCATTTCTTCTTAATACTGCTTATTTTCATCAACTGGAGATTACTAGAGTGGTATTCTATTTCCTAATGTGAAGTACAAGTGATTGGGAGTGTAACATACTTAATTTGATTTGTTTTTTTAGAATTAGACTACAACATGAAGTGTAGAGGTCCCTACAATACACTAGTGTCCCTAGCAAAGGGCTCCTCCATTTGATTCTAGGTTCTTCTATGTTTCTTATTTTATGTTCTATATCTAAAATTTCTAAATTATGTTCACACATTTCATTTCTAGTATTTTATCAATTTTTCTTTATCATTCAAGTAGCTAGTATAGTTTCCATTCATATCTTTTAGCACATAAAGGTACTGGTAATATTAGTCTATTGGGAACTAGTAGATAGAAAACTAAAATAGTTCCTAGTGTAATTGTAGTGGAAAATTCCTTTAGCTAATACCTCTTAATCAAGGTGTATTTTCCTCATCTACAATTGGAAAGTGAGGTACTCACTTTTCAATTTAATCAAGGTGTCTGATGTAAGAGCATCCTTAGGAGAATAGAGCAATTGTGCATCACCAACATTCACTTGGTTTATTAATTTATAGTTTTGATTCACTAGTCAATTGCAAAATAAGTCACCACACTATGCCACATTTTGTATTTGATTCTTGTGGTTTTCATATAACATCCCAAAAGAGTATATGGAGGTCATATCCACATTTGAGGAGAATTGGATTCATGTAATGACTTATTTGAGGTTTGTGAATCTATATTAGACTAGTGGAGTGTCATAGTTGCATAGTTTCTTTGGTGCCACAGAATTTGAAGTTTGCAATAATTAACGAAGACATGTGAAGAATTATTGGACCCATGGGAGAAAAACTTGGGCACTACACAATTTTATTTCTATTATTTTGGTTTGGACCAAGAAATTAGAATTAAACTTGGTGACTACACATTCTAGGAGTATAGGACTTTGTGCGACCTTGCAGCTGATGCAGGGAGGTTATATATATATATATATATATATATATATATATATATATATATATATATATATATATATATATATATATATATATATATATATATATATATATATATATATATATATATATATATATATATATATTAGAGACATCATGGAATCAAGAGTAGGAGAAATTTTCTATTAGATATTAGAAGTCAAAGGATAAGCACAAGTATGAGGGTTTAGGATAGAGTTTGAGACTAGGGATATTGTATTTCATTGGGTTGTAGCCTAACTTATATGTTGTTGTAGTAGATTGCAACTTGTTTGAGAATTAATAATAGTAAGTGGAATCTTTTGGAGGCCAGGTTTTTTCCCTCTTTGAGGGTTTTACCAAGGTATATCTTACATCATTCTATTGTGAGTTTTTTTTTTTTTTGTGAGTGTGTTTATTGGTATTGGTTGCATGACTGGATATTCCTTCATTGGACCCTCCTACCATGACCACATCAATAGAAAAGAAAAAATAGAAAGATAATGTTAAAATTCCTATGTAGTCTAACATTGTTTTATTTACAAGTATTGAAGAAGATAAAGAAAAAGAGAATGAAATCCTCATGTAGGAGGATATTGAAACAATGAAAAATATGGTGGTAAAAGATATGAACACCCAAGATGCCAATTAGTAGAAATGTATATGTTTTTAAAAGAAGAGAAAGAAGAAGCAAAATATTAATGCATGGTATGAAAGTGTTGGTGAATAATGTTGAGATATAGGAGAAGAGTAAATATGAAAGCATGGTAAATGCAGATGTAGTAGTTGTGAAAATGGGTTTTGAAGATCCCATGTTTGACAAGGAAGAAATAGGAGATCAAATTTTACTTGAGAAAGAGATGGGGTGGATTGAGGAATTGTTTGAACTTTGGTTCCTCCCAGAATGACTTTGTTGTATAGAAGAAGGAGGAAACAAAATTAGAGATTTATCATTTGAAGAACATGAAAGAGTTGGTCAAAATGGAGTAGTAAAGTATTGAAAAAGAGGAAAGTGAAGATTACTTCAGAATGGTATGAGAAGAAAAGATTGTGAATGTTGAGCCTACATTGTTTGTGGATGAGAGAGTAGATGAAAAGGAAGAGGAGAATGTTGGGATAAGTTGCCATTAACTTGCATTCTTAACCAATTCATGTGTCTCCAAAGTTCTTGGAATGTGTTTCCCAACACATTAGGACTTTGAGAGATTAATTATTTATTAATTACATCACTTTGACTTTTGCAATTAAGTTCTAAATGGGTAATGTAAAACTTGGGTGCCCACTTTGATATGGGAGCCATGAAGACCTTGTTGACTTCTCCTAAGTCTAAATTTAGAGTTTGATATCTCCTAGTGAGTGGGAGTTAGACTTGGGTGTCCCCTTTTCATGGGGACTTATATTTAGACTTGGAGTTGTGTTTTTTTATGTACATGAGTGGATAATGTTGAGACACCTTGCATGGATATAATGTTGGAGTTAACTATAGTGTTAGAGATGCATGTTGTTGAAAATGTTTGCATGTCAGTTGCATGTCAATTTTAAGATATTACTTGTAGAACACTCCAACTCTTGAAAGTTATAGGATGGTACATCTCAGTGTTTCAGGTAATAGGTATTAGTTGAATGTTGGATCTAGTGTTTTCATGTCACTTGCATGTATAGAACAAGATATTTCATAATAACCTTGGGGACATCAATATTGCATGTTGTTTGCATGAAATTGATGTGTATTGATCACATTTTCAGTCAACAAAAACTCATTGGGAAAATATAGATGCCCAAATGGAAGAGTTATTGTTGGTGCTTTTATTTGGTGATAAGTTTGATGTTAGCACAACTATATTTATCCATCTTGGGTGCCCACATCATGAAGGGGCAGTTAACTCAAAGCTTGGACTTTGTTTGAGTTTAGTCTTCTCAATTTAAGTGTGCTTGGTTTTTGCATGAGCTTTGGAAGCTATGTTATCAACTACAATTTATTGTAATTTGAGTTTCAAACTTTTGAATTAAGAAGCTATTGAATTAAAAGAATCTTTTGATTTAATTGTAAACCCCATACATTTTCTAGAGAGTTGATTTGAGGAAAAAGTACTTAGAGGAAAAAAGTAAAAAAAAATTGTAAAGACTTAAAGAAAAAAAAAAGAAGTTTTTTTGTGAAGTACATCAAGGACATAGAGGAATTTCAGTATTGAATGTAATCTTTTCCAAAGAGATTTAATATGAGTAGGAAACATCTTTGAGTGTGGAGTTTTTTCCTGAAAGGGTTTCTCCACGTAAATACTTTGCAAGCTTCTTCTCTTTTATTCTCTTCTCTTCTACATTGGATTGAAAGTGCAAATCACTTGGTCATTAATTTTTACAGATTAATCTTTATTTTAGCTTTGCATACAATTTTTTTTTAAGTTTATAGCTGCAGTTCTACCTTTATTTTCAACTTTTGGTATCAGAGCTAATGATTGTGTAGAGTGAGGGATGCCTTTCTCTTAAAGTGTTGAAGGTTTTTTGGCTGCAGTGGGAGCTTTGTTTTCGTAGGTTTTGTAGATCTGTGAAGGAGATTGCATACAATTGGTTCTACCTCTCGTATGGATGTTGAGAAATTCAATGGTTAGGCTACTAGATGCAGAAATTGAAAATGGAAGATCTCTTGGAAGAGAGAACAATGGGATGATGTTTCAAATGAAAAGAATCCTTCTACAACTATGAAAGATGAAGAATGGTTGAAACTTGATAAAAAAGCATGAGGAACCATAAGGTTGTGCCTTACAGATGTCATCCTCTTTAATGTTTCTTCTGAAGCTACAACATACAAGCTATGGAAGAGGATAGGAGATATTTATCAAACCAAAGTTTAACAAATACGTTATACCTCAAAAGACAATTGTATTCATTAAAAATGAAGAATGGAGATTGTGTTGCAAACCATTTGAATGCATTTAATTTTATTATAAGTTAGCTTGCATCTATAGATGTTAGTCTTGATGAAGAGGATAAATGTATCTTATTATTATGTTCTTTACTAGAATCTTGGGAAAATCTAATTGTTTCTATTAGTGGTAGTGGTACAGATCCAAAGATGGATAGACTCATTGCTACACTTCTTTCAGAAGAGATGAGAAGAAAATAAAAAAATGGTGGATCCCAAGATGCTTTACATTTAAGGGGTAGAGCTAAGGAAAAGACACCCAAAGGAGATAAGAATAAGAGTAAGTCTAAAGGTCATTCTAAAACCCCATCTAGTA
Organism: Cunninghamia lanceolata; assembly: GCA_027924645.1. NCBI lineage: Eukaryota > Viridiplantae > Streptophyta > Pinopsida > Cupressales > Cupressaceae > Cunninghamia > Cunninghamia lanceolata. The sequence continues at coordinate 4,983,596 of BSBN01000628.1, read as the reverse complement.
AGAACAAGGTAAAATGTTGGAACTGTGGCAAACAGGGACATGTGAAGAAAGATTGTAAGAGCAAGAAAAAGAGCTCAGATTCTTCCACTAAAAAATCCTCGGAGGATGGTCACAATGATGCATTAATTATTTTAGCTAACATAATAAGTAATGATGCTTGGCTTATTGATTCAAGTTTCTCCTACCATATGACTCCCAACAAGGAGTTGTTCTCAAAATATTTAGCATATGATGGAGGTGAAGTTTTCCTTGGTGACAATTGTACAAAATAGATAATTGGCAAAGGAAAGGTAAAGTTGTATTTTAGTGATGGAAGGGTTAAAACCCTTCATGATGTTTTGCATATTCCAAGACTAGCAAGAAACATATTTTCTGTATCAAATTTAAATGATTCTGGAATGAATGTGACATTTGATAATTCTGGTTGCAGGTTGGTGAGAGGAAATTGGGTGGTTGCTAAAGGATCTCAAATGGGAAGCTTGTTTAGATTAAATGCATCTACTTTGAATAATTCAACCAATGTAACAGACACTAAAAATACATGTATGTTGTGGCACCATAGATTGGGCCACATTAGTGAAAAAGGTCTTAGGACCATTATTAATAAAAAAAATTAGTTGATGGTATTTTAGATTAGTCTGTTGGCAAAAATGATTTTTGTGATCATTGTGTGTTTGGAAAACAAAGTAGATCTTCATTTCCTAGTGGAACAAATAATGCAAAGAGTTTATTAGAGATTATACATTCAAATGTTTTTGGACTTGTGGATGTTGAATCTTTTGAAAAATTTCAATATTATGTCACATTTATTGATGATGTATCAAGATACACTTGGATTTATTTTATGAATACAAAATCTGAAGTTTTCACTAAGTTTAAAGAATTTAAGTTCTTAGTTAAGAAGCAAACAGATTGTAAAATAAAGGTCTTGATATCAAATAATGGTGTTCAATATTGTTCAAAGGAATTTGATGAATTTTATAAGCATGCAGGTATTGTGAGACAGAAAACAACACCTTATACTCCCCAACAAAATGGGGGTAGCAGAAAGAATGAACCGAACATTAATGGAAAGAGCTAGGAGCATGTTAAGTAGTGCTAAGCTAGATCAGTGTTTTTGGGCTAAGGTTGTAAGTACTTCTTGTTATTTAATTAATAGATCTCCTTTCTCTAGTCTTGAAGATAAGACTCCTTATGAAATGTGGTTAAAAAGAAAACCTTTGGTTTCATAGTTAAGGATATTTGGTTGTGAGGCTTTTGTTCATGTGCCTAAAGAGAAAAGAACTAAACCAAATCCAAAAGCTTAAAAATACATCTTTGTAGGTTATGGTGAGAATGTAAAGGTTACAAACTATGGAACCCTCTAACTAAGAAAATGATTTTATCAAGAGATGTTATTTTTAGAGAGTTGAGAGCTTATGAAGGTGAGGAACAACTAAAGAAACAAGAAAAAAGAAAAATAGTGCATTTTGAAACACATACAAATAAACAAGAAGATGCACATGTTGAAGAACAACTATATGGGTTTGGGAATGGAGAAGAAGAAGAGAGTTTAGGAAGTTAAGATAATGATGTTTTGGATGAGCATACAGAAGAACATATAGAGCCTCTTACTCCTACTATAAGAAAATCAACAAGGCAAAGGAATCCAATTGATAGGTATAGCCCTGCTGATTTTTGTTGTATATTTTCTTTATTGAGTACTAATGATGAACCTAGATCTTTTAGGGAGGCTCTTGATTTAGAAGAAAGTGAGTCATGGTTTCAAGCAATGCATGAGAAAATGAATTCTTTGGACACTTGTGACACTTGGGATCTTGTACATTTGCCCAAAGGAAGAAATCCCATTGGTTGTAAGTGGGTTTATAAAAAGAAAATTGGTGCAGATGGAAATTTGGAAAGGTACAAGGCTAGATTGGTAGCCAAGGGCTACTCCTAGAGAGAGGGTGTTGCTTTTAATGAAAGTTTCTCTCCAGTTGCTAAATTAACTTCTATTAGATTCCTTTTGTGTAATGCTGCAAATTTTGATTTTGAGATAGAGCAGTGGATGTTAAAACTACTTTCTTGCATGGGGATCTTGAAGAGTAGATTTATATGAGGAAACCTGATGGTTTTGTTGTTAAAGGGAAGGAAGACTTGGTTTGCAAATTGAAAATATCTTTGTATGGTTTGAAATAGTCATGTAGAATGTGGTATCAGAAGTTTGATGCTTTTACATTGAAACTTGGTTTTGTTAGAAGCGAAGAAGATCATTGTGTTTATCTTAAGATTATTGATGATCAGGTTCTAATCATTGTCTTGTATGTTGATGACATGTTGTTTATTGGGAACAACAAGGAAATGATTAGAGAGCTTAAAACTTAGCTTTCTAAATCTTTTGGTATGAAGGACTTAGGGGCTGCAAAATACATTCTTGGAATGGAGATCAACAGGGATCGTGTTCATAGAAAACTATGGTTAGGTCAGAGTAAGTATGTTGATATAATTTTGCAAAGATTTAATATGCATCATTGCAAACCAATTAGAATTGCAAACCAAAGATTTAAGATGAAATTATACATGTGTCCTGTCACTGATGATGCTTTTGAAGAGATGTCTAAGGTTCCTTATGCTAGTATTGTTGGTAGTTTAATGTATGCAATGGTTTGCACTAGATCGGATATTACATAATAGTGAGAGTTTTAAGCAGGTTTATGTCTAACCCTGGTAAAGAATATTGGAGTTATGTTAAGAGGGTATTTAGATATTTGTGAGGAACTTCTAATTATTGTTTGTTTTATCATGGTATTGATAGTGATGATAGATCATTGGACATACAGGGCTTTGTTGATTCTGATTGGGCAGGTGACTTGGATAGTCAAAGGTCCACAAATGGCTATGTGTTTACTTTGTTTGGAACTATGATAAGTTGGATGAGTAAGAGAAAACCCATGGTTTCTTTGTATACTACAAAAGAAAAGTATATGGCTGCTACACATGCCACCAAAGAGGTAGTTTGGTTAAAGAGACTTGGGAAAGGTATTGATTTTGATTATAGGACAGTAAGACTTAATTGTGATAATCAAAGTGCTATTTGTTTAGCCAAAAATCCTATGTATCATGCTCATACTAAGCATGTTGATGGTTAGTAACACTTTGTGTGAGAAATGGTTGAGAATGGTAAGGTTTTGATTGAAAACATTAACACTTTGGTTAATGTTGTAGATTATCTTATGAAGCCAATTACTACAGATAAGTTCTCTTGGTGTAGGAAGACCATTGGCCTTGATCACTGTACTTGATTTAAAGTTTGAATAGGGTAAAATTGGATTTTGTTAATCTTTGTTTAATGTTTAGTATCACTTTGTGTGAGAAATGGTTGAGAATGGTAAGGTTTTGATTGAAAACATTAACACTTTGGTTAATGTTGTAGATTATCTTACGAAGCCAATTACTACAAATAAGTTCTCTTGGTGTAGGAAGACCATTGGCCTTGATCACTGTACTTAATTTAAAGTTTGAATAGGGTAAAATTGGATTTTGTTAATCTTTGTTGTTTAGATGTTTGAATCCTCCTTTCACCCTAACATTGAAGGATCTAGGGTCGAGTGGCGAGCACTATCATACCCTAGGTCACTTGCAAATGAGGGGAAGCTTGGATTAGGGAAATTAATTATTAATTTTCCTTCTCTTGTGTCTAATTAACCATTAAAACCCTAATTATGCAAATACAATAACAAATTGATGAAAGATGGAAAAAGCTCTTACAGACAGGAGTAAAATAACAAATTACAGAATACTTGTTTTTAGGGTTCTGAGGAAGAATATTCAGGGACACTGGTGAGGGCGCCCAAGTCCAAGGTACCTACTTTTTCAGGGAATATGATCCTCCTTCTGACACTGATAGCCTTGTAACTTCTATTTTCTGAAATCTATCTGCAGAGGACACTTTTGTGGGCATCCTAGTCCTGGAAGTGCTCTTTTGTTTGACTTTTCTTTAAATCTTGAATCTTTGATGTCTGCCACTCCTTGCAACACCACTTCTTCTAGATGCAACACCTATAACCTGCAATCACAAGACTTGGTTTGGGGGTTGTGGTGTTTATAGGTTTTCCTTAGTCAAACTCTGGAGGACACTTAAGTCTCCAAACATTGTTGTCAGATAAAGAGGGCGTGCCCTTGTGAGGCAGAGGCCAAAAACTAAAGGAATTAGTGATAAAAACACAATGATAAGTCACTTTGTAGTGAAGCTCTCATGGAGGAAGATGCTCTTCATGCCATGAGGAGATTGAAGCTCAAATCTACAAATATCAACACACAAAACATACAAGTCTGCTCTTGCAACACAATAGAAAGCCTTGAATCACCTTGAGAACATAATATCTTGCTAATTGGAATCTAATTGAAATCTAATTTACAAATGAATGCCTAAGATTTCTTATATATGCACCTACAAGCATTCCCGCCAAGATATTAAAAATCAAACTTTACCGTGTCGACAAAATAACCTCCTAACGGTCATAAACTGACACTCAGAAATTGGGGCTGCCCTAAAATAGGGTAGGACTAGGGCACGAGCACCCAAGTCCTCCCCCCTATTTTAGGTAGGGTATAGCTCAAGGGGTCCACCTAGGTCCTATTTGTCATAGAAACTAGGTCTCATTCTATTGGAATGCTAAACTATGAACTAAAATGTCCTAAATGCGTACTAAAGACCCGTGAGTTAAACCTTATAAGGGAAAAGCTCCCAAGGGGACATTTTTCGACATTACAATATCATTTTGAGTTGTTGCAATGTATAATGTCAAGTGGGAGAATGTTAGAATAAGTTGCAATTAACTTGCAATCCTAATCAATCCATGTGTCTCCAAAGTTCTTGGAATGTGTTCCCCAACACATTAGGACTTTGAGAGATTAATTATTTATTAATTACATCACTTTGACTTTTGCAATTAAGTTCTAAATGGATAATGTCAAACTTGGGTGCCCACTTTGAGATGGGAGCCATGAAGACCTTGTTGACTTCTCCTAAGTCTAAATTTAGAGTTTGATGACTCCTAGTGAGTGGGAGTTAGACTTGGGCATCCCCTTTTCATGAGGACTTATATTTAGACTTGGAGTTGTGTTTTTTTATGTACATGAGTGGATAATGTTGAGAAACCTTGCATGGATATAATATTGGAGTTAACTACAGTGTTAGAGATTCATGTTGTTGAAAATGCTTTCATGTGAGTTTTAAGATATTACTTGCAGGACACTCCAACTCTTGAAAGTTGTAGAATGGTACATCTTAGTGTTTTAGGTAATGGGTATTAGTTGCATGTTGGATCTGATGTTTGCATGTCACTTGTATGTACAGAACAAGATATTTTAGAATAACCTTGGGGACATCAATATTGCATGGTGTTTGCATGAAATTGATGTGTATTGATCACTTCAATCAATGGAAACTCATTGAGCAAATATGGATGCCCAAATGGAAGAGTTTTTGTTGTTGCTTTTATTTGGTGATAAGTTTGATGTTGCCACAACTATATTTAGCCATCTTGGGTGCCCACATCATGAAGGGGTAGTTAACTCAAATCTTGGACTTTGTTTGAGTTTAGTCTTCTCAATTTAAGTGTGCTTGGTTTTTGCATGAGCTCTGGAAGCTATGTTATCAACTACAATTTATTGTAATTTGAGTTTCAAGCTTTTGAATTAAGAAGCTATTGAATTAAAAGAAGCTTTTGATTTAATTGTAAACCCCGTACATTTTCCAGAGAGTTGATTTGAGGAAAAAAGACTCAGAAGAAAAAAGAAATTTTTTTTTGTAAAGACTTAGAGAAAAAAGAAAGAATCTTTTTTGTGAAGTGTGATGGTACCTTTAAATTTTGCAAATTTGAAGTGCTTATCTCCTCTCAATGTGTCGATAGAGGTTAGGTCAGCATATTGCTAAATCTAGCCCGGAGCCCATCTACGCTAATTAAAATTAATTGCAACTTAGAGGTTATCTTGCAAATCCAAATGGTAGAAAGTTTTTTGGTACATATGGTAGTGCATCTATTGAGTTTCACGCTTCCTAGATGAGTTATGATGGGCTATTTAATAATTTTCTGACTGCGACTGGGCTAGATTTGGTGTTCTAGAAAGTTACAAATTTCATAATTCTAAAGGCAACCCATTTCTTGTTTTGGTCTAAAACATATCCAGTTGCATTTTCATAAAAAATGGAGTCCATATGATGCATTATTTTAATGTGTTTCAGTTGCGGCGAACACGTCTGACAAGCCAGTTTATAAAGGAGGTCCCAAAAATATTCTGGCGATGTGAATTTTGAGGAGGTGGGTATGTTTTAAATAATTAATTATGGCCCTATACAAATTTTCATAGCCTCTAGATGTCTCGTGTGCCCACAGTGAAGATGCACTGTTTGTGAGGAAGTAGAAATTAACCAATTGTTATTTTTCTTAAGTTGTGAAATGTATTTATTAAAACATTTATGTGTTTGAAATTAATTGGCATATATGTTTTAAGTGATCAATATTTAAATTAAACATTATTGTTATAATGTTTGACTTTATAAATTGCCTTTTATGAGCTTAGCACAACAGCACACAGCTCATTCAGTTCTTCTCTGTGAGGGCTACGCTAGTGTGCTAAAGCCTCCACTAGAATGATGCTCACATTTTTGAAGTTTGGGCAGGGATTTGAAGCTATTTATGGTCATTTAACTTCTTAAAACTTGTCTGGGATCATTCCAATGCCTTGAGAGTGGTTTTTGTGGTGTTTTGTAAGATTTCTTGATGCCAGTAAAATGAAAAACATCCAGCACAATCAAAAAATTACCCAACAAACATTATCAATGCCACACAACAAATTTGAATGATGGATTAAGAGTTTTAAAAGAATATTTGATTTAAATTAAGTACCAGAATGGAAATCCATCACATTTTTTAAGTTTGGGGTAGATTTTTTAGACTATTTACAAGCTGAATATGGTCATTTCTTTATCTTGAAGCTTGCCTAAACCTTTTCTCATGCATGGGTAATGGTTTAATGTTGTTTTGAGCATTTTATAAATGATAACAAGCTAAAATTTGGCCTTGTTCATCTAAAAATGACTCAATAGAGAGAAGAAAAGAATTGGACAAATATGTAATTTGGCTCCATATGGAGTTCCAATGCAAATACATAGCCAAGCGGGTAATCACGAGTTTTATGATTTCTGTAACATCCACGTTCTAAAAATATAGTAAAATTGGAAATTTACCATAGAGTAATTCAACAACGTAAAAATGAGAGGGGAAATTCTTCTTTTATTTTAACATATAATCAAGTAATAACAATTACAAGATTCTCTTATATATTACAATAAATCATATTGTCTTTCTCAATTACAATATTTGTAAAAGTAAATAAATTACATAAACAAATTTGGAATAATTACTACTTCTGAATATCTGACATCTTTATCACAAGCCCTAGCATGTTTTCTACATCGAGAGAGCAATCTGAAACCTATAATCGTGTGTAAAACTTGAAGTCAACAGATTAGATCAATGCATCATTATTCAAATAATAAACCAAATTCTCATAATGCAATTATTAAATCGACAATAACATATTCATTTCCATAATTCCATAAATGACATTCAATAGAATCTATGTCTTTCCTTGACATTAATCTAAACATCAAAATAGATTTACTTATATCCAAGTAAAAGTAAAAAGTATTAGCAAGACAAAAATTGGGAATGTAACATATCCTTCCCCTAAAGATTCATCGTCCTCAATGATATAAATTATCAAAATGTAACTAAAAAGCAATTTCATTGTTTTCAACTGGTAACAGTATTAAATAAATGAGGAAACTTTTGATAAAATTCATGGTAATCCTCCCATGTAGCATTTTCCTCAACATATTGGTCCCATTGGACCTTGCACTGCAAGACCTCTCTATTACGCAAGTGGAGCTTGCAAGTTTCTAACACTTTGAGTGGCTCGATCGTGACCGCCCCTAGGTCCTGCATTTGTAAAGAGTTCCAATTTAAAATATGATTATCACCTGCAATATATTTCTTTAAATAAGAAACATGAAAAACATTGTACATTCTAGACAAAGCTGGTGGTAGAGCAATTCTATAGGCAACCGGATTGACTACTTCGAGTACTTCAAAGGGTCCCACATAATAAGGAGCTATCTTAGAAGACTTCCCAAACTTAATAGAACTTTTTTGAGGTTTGGCTCTCAAGAGAACTTTCTCTCCAACAGGGAATTGTCTCGATACTCGCTTTGAATCTGCATAACTCTTTTGTCTATCATTGGCCTCTGCCAATCTTTTTCTGATCAACTTAACTTTCTCTTCCATTTCAGCTAGCATTTTTGGTCTGATGCTAATCCTATCTTCTAGCTTATCCTAGCTTATAGGAGTTCAACATCTTCCATACAATGCTTCAAATGGCGCCATCTTAATAGCAAAATGATAGGAATTGTTGTAAGCAAATTCCACAAGTGGTAAGTATTCCTCCCACTTATATTGCTAATCCATGCAATACATTTGCAACAAATCTTCCAAAACCTAGTTAACTCTCTCAGTTTTCCCATTGGTTTCAAGATGATAAGCTATACTCACATTGAGTTTAGTCCCTAGTGCAAAGAACAAAGTTTGCCACAACCTTGATGTGATACGCGCATCTCTATCCGAGAATCTTTTCAGGGAAAACATGCAATCTAAACACCTCTTGTACAAATTTGCGAGCTAACATTGGTGCTCCATTAGTCAAATTCCCTGGTATAAAATGTGCTACCTTAGTGAGTTTATCAACCACAACTAAAATGGCATCATGTCTATTCCTAGACATAGGAAGACCTTGAACAAAATCCATGCTTATAACTTGCCATTTCCACTATGGTACATCATGTGGGTACAACAATCCTGTTGGATGTTGATGTTTTGCTTTTACCCTCTGGCATTCTAAACAACTTTCTATAGATCTTGAAGCATCATTCTTCATTCCTTTCAAAAAATAAAGAGGTTTTACATCTGCTAGAAGTTTGGTCACTCCCGAATGTCCAGAATATGGTGCAGTATGAACTTCTTTCCATACTCGATCCCTTAATCTAGCTGAATCAGGAACATACATTCTACCTCTAAATCTCAATAGTCCATCTGACTTAAACAAAAACCCATCATACCTAGGGTCTTTAGGATTATCTTCCAGAGCCTGCTTAACCTGCTCATAAAACTCATCACCAGACAAATTTTGTAACACTAAATTCTTGAAATTTCCATGAATAGAAACAATAGAAGATATATGTCTTCTACGACTCAAAGCGTCAGCTACTCTATTCTCCTTTCCTTTGATGTATTTTTTCTCAAATTCATAGTCAGATATCAATTCTAACCATCTCCTTTATTGAGCATTCAGATGCGGTTGAGAGAAAATATACCTAAGACTTTGATGGTATGTCTTAAGTACAAAAGTTTTCCCGAATAGATAATGTCTCCACATTTGCAAAGCATGAGTTACTACTACCAATTCCAGATCATGTGGTGCATAATTTTTCTCATAGGATTTCAATTTCCTTGACTCATATGATATAACTCTCCCATCTTGCATAAGCACTCCACCTAATCCTTCTCCTGAGGCATCTGTAATTACCTTAAATTGTCCTTCGAGGTCAGGAACTTTCAAGATTGGAGCTGAAGTTAACTTTTCCTTTAAGAGATCAAATGCATCCTAACATTTATCTATCCATTCAAATCTCTTTCCTTTCCTTTCCTTTGTAGAGAAGTGATTGGACTAGCAATACTAGAGAAATTTAGAACAAACTTTCTGTCATAGCCAGCCAGACCCATGAAACTACACACTTCATGCACATTTGTGGGTACAGGCCAATCTAGAATAGCTATGATTTTTGCAGGATCAACATATATTCCATTAGAAGATATAATATGCCCTAGATATTGAATCTCCTTTTGGAAGAATGTACACTTTGATAGCTTTCCATATAACTTATGTTCCCTTAATCGTTCCAGAACCAAATACAAATTTCATTGATGTTCTTCTTCATTCTTAGAGTAAATGAGTATATCATCCGGAAAGACTAGAACAAACTTGTCTAAACAATCTTTGAATACACTCTTCATGAGGTTCATGAATGCAATAGGGGAATTCATCAATCCAAATGGCAACACTCTGAACTCATAGTGCCCATTCTTGGTTCTAAAAGATGTCTTATGAATATCCTCATCTTTCAGTCTTAACTAATGATATCCTGATCGCAAATCAATCTTTGAAAATATAGCATCTCCATGCATTTGATCAAAGAGATCATCAATACGTGGCAAATGATATTTGTTCTTTATTGTTGCTTTATTAAGCATACGATAATCTATACATAACTGAAGGGTTCCATCTTTCTTCTTGACAAAAAAACTGGAGCACCCCAAGATGAAATAGTAGGTCTAATCAAACCTTTTGCCAACAATTCTTGTAATTGGGCTTTCATTCCATTAACTCTGTAGTTGTCATACGGTAGGGTGCTTTTGATATAGGCTTAGAGCATGGTTTAATATCAATTGCAAAATAAAAAAACCTCTTGGGAGGCAGTCCTAGAAGTTCTTCTAGAAACATATTTTGAAAACCCAAAGAAAGGGATACTTTTCTCCAAAAGATGAACTAGGGCTTTCTAAACCTTCCTCCATTTGTTCCATTTTGACTACAAACAACTGACAACCTTTTTCTCTAACCCTTTTCAATTGCTTAGCAGAGATAGATCTAATTTTAACTTCTCTTTGAATCCCTCGGAATTGGGTTCGATTTCCCAAATCATCTAAGCATTCAACTATTTTTGAAAAATAGTCAACCTTAGCTCTATGCTTCCACAACCAACTCATTCCTAAGATTACATCATAGGAACCTAAGGGGGCTACATACAAGTTTACTTCCATTGAGAAACTAGGGAGATCAATATTGGCCTCAAACAAACATTGCTCTACCTAAGCCTTCGATTGGTTAGCATATTCTACCGACCAAGGTTTAGACATGTACGTAGCTTTTCTAGGAAACTTATTCAAAATTCTAGGAGAAAAAAAGTTTTTAGTGGCTCATGTATCAATCAAAATAGATATAGGGACTCCAAACAAAGTACCTTTCATTTCAATGGGTGTGATTTTATACTCTGCTTGACGATTGTCAAGAGCTACATGAACCCTTTGCTGGAATGCTTCTTGTTGAGTAGGTAGTGCAGTACCTCTTTGTTGACCATTTTGATTCTTGTTAGGGAAATTGTTGACCTATTTTTCCTCTAGAAGGAGTCAAAATAATTCAAGCAGGATCAGTCAGTATGCATATCCCCATGAAAGCCATATTTGTGATCCTAAGGTCTTAACCCAAATTTCAAAATCCAAAGCTTGCCTGAAGAGGCTTACCATGTGAAAGAGCTTGAAAAGATAGGCAAGTTTGCTTTTTCATCACTCTGATATTCGCTAAAAGGAGGAAGTTATGTGGGGTCATCATCTGGTCAAGCCCTGATTCTCTAACATCGGGTGATATTTCTAAATATCGGGTCATATTTTAAGATCACCCCAATCTTACGATGAAGCTACAGTGCAACCTGATATTTTGCAGGGGGTGATATTTCTGAATATCATCCTGCCCCGAATATCATGATGATGTCGTCAAGGCCTGAAAGGGGTCATATTTTCCTTAACACCAATTAGCATTTGAAGATCATCCTGATGTTCGACATGATGATGACATCATTAGGATGTTTGTGGACATGATCATCTAGATCATCGACAAGACATATGAGGTTGGCAAAGCAGGAGGAGCTTCCTCCGATGCATTGGTTTATGCCGATGAGGTTGGACGTCATCATCAGGATTCTTTAGGATTAGGGTGATATTTCTGAATATCAAGTGCCTTACAAATATCGCTCTTGCTTCCGCCAAATATCGCCTTACACTAATGTGATGATGACGTCACCTGGATATGAAGAGGTATGTTGTATGAACATGATCAGGAGGATCTTTTCTCCCCGACATCCTACTAACGTCATCCTGATTTTCAAACATCGGGGTGATATTTTATATCATGTTACTTCCGACAGGAGGATATTTCGCATCAGGGCTAATTTCAAATATTAGGGTGACATTCTCTATTGGGCTAACATGTTGATGGCTCGCCGATGTAAGGAGTCTTGCCGATGGAACATGATGATGAGGAGGATGATGATGAGGCTCATGATGATGCCGTTAGGAGCAAAAGCACCAACATTATGTATGCTCACGGCCTAGCTTATAAAGTGATGGGGGCATCTTCTCCAGGTGCATGTGGGATAATCAGTTCCCGCATAAATTTGAAAATATCATGATGATGACATTTTGGCAGGAATTCTTCAAGAGGTTTTTTGGAGTTGGATCTGCATGTCGGTCGAGTGGACTTTTTCAGCGATGACCTTTTTGAGTTGGTGGAGATATTTTTTGCATTCATTACTACACAGGAGGGCACAACTAGCATTGATGGCCCAAAATATCCTGCCACCGCTTCATCTCCAGTCTGTTCTCTGCCGCCTAATTGTTGAGAACTGTCAAAAGCAGCTGCTTGCATTCAATGCTAGGTTATCCTCTGCCATTCTGAGGATCAGATCGATGACATAGCTATTTGCATTGAATATCAAAATATCTCCCACCTGTCCCTGTTCTAGATCCTTTGGTACCATTACTCCTAGCAGGTGGGCGTCCCTTCAGGAAGATATTTCTGATTACAGCTCCCTGAGCGGATTTTGTAACTAACCTAGGTTAGTTTTGAAATGCTATATAAGCTGAGGCTTATGATGTAAAAAAGGGTTGAAAAACTTTTTGGAGCATCTTATTCTCCCTGTTCCAAATAGAAATTTTAACATGTTGTAACCTTGCCTTTCATTAGATATATGCAAGCTATCATGCCTTTTGCTGATTTTTCTATCTCTGTGTGAATCTGCATATGGTTGTCTGTGAATATCTCTTGTTCCTTTCAATCATCTTGCTTCTTACCTCTGTTAGAATCATCTATTCTATGTATATTTGCTTGATATATCTGGTTGTGTTGTGCATGCTTCAGTTTTGCAAGGGTTCTTTAAATCTGTCTGGTGCATCACCCTTTCATGTTTTAAGTGTTGTTGCTTTATCTTTCATTTCAGTACATTTCTTCCCCTTTTCACCCCAAAAATACAATAGTTTTAGGTGATAACTAGACAAGGAAGCTGACCTTCTCTGGAGGTTTGATCTCATTTAGCAAAGTCCCACACTTAGAGATCAATCCCATTGTGTCATTGGAATGCTTGGAGTCCCATTCAAGCACGGTGCAATTTCATGTGACAATAGTTTCTAGCACGCCCGGTGGGACCATACAAACTCTAGTTACTGGTTTTGATGTGCAACCGGTGATTTTATGACCTATAGGAGGTTAAAAATGGCATATCTGGTGACTCATACTGAGGAAGATCAAGCAAACCAGTTCTGCTGATCTACTTTTATGAAAAGGATACAAACTAGGAGTTCAAGTTCAAGCTCATTTGATTATCTACAGCTTTCTCCACCTAGGAGGTAGAGTAGAACTGTAGTAAGAACTCCCTATTCTAAGAGGACATTGTCAACCCCACCAAATTTCAGACCAGTTGCCTCCATAGTCCTTGTAGCAACTCAAGCAAACCCACCTCCAGCTGCTCAGATGGCAAGAAATCATCCATTTGTGGCTTTTGATGGGGGAAGCCCTTTGAATTTAGCAGTACATGATGCCATACCTATGGCAGCCTTGAAGAGCCTGCCCTATTTCACAGGGGAAACCCAAACTACACCTATTGAACACATAAGAGATGTGGCTTCTCTATGTGGAGTACATCATGTAACACAAGAGAATGTAGGCATTAGATTACTAGCTGCCTCATTCAAAGGAAAGGCATTACAATGGTTCAAAAGTCTACTAGTACAAACTATAGGAACCTGGGATGACTTAGGAGACAAGCTGAATAAGCAATTCCAGGATAAATTAGATAATCTGTCATTGGTGGAATAGATGACCACCATAAAGAGAGCTCCTCAGGAACCAATGATGGACTTCAACTTCAGATTTCAAAAGACATGGGACAGAATCCCTGCCACAGTGAGACCTCTAGGTGAGTATGCATTCTTATATTTCTTGAAAGCTTTAAATAGTGATATTTCAGTGATGATATAGTCATTAGGAGGTGTAAGCCTACCTGATGCCTATGAAATAGCCATTAGAGCAGAGAACAATCTAATTCATGCTAGAAAAATAGCACCTAGGCCCCCTATGCCTATCTTCCCTAAGATCCAAGCTTCTATGCCTTTACCCACCCCATATTTTGTCCCTACACCTGTTGTTACATTATTACCAAGTACCTCCACTTCTGAACCTGCTGCCTCTAGTTCATCTCAAGAGCTAAAGGAAATAAAAAGTAGCCAGCAGAAAATAGAAAATCTTCTGCAGACTTTTGGGAATGATCTAGTAAGCATTAAGAAGCAACAGTCTCAAGGTAGGCAGCCTTATCAACAACAACGTCAGGGGCAGAACCAAGCATATCAGGGGCAGGTTCAACCTTACCAGGCCAATAGGCCACCTTATTAGAACAACTACCAAGGTGTCAGGCAAAACATGAACCAAAGGCCTTTTCAGCCTTACAATCCAACACCTATTAATACAGCAAGGGACCTTGTCCCTGTTCAAAATAACATTGTTGTTGATTATGATTGTTGTGTCCCATGCCATATGCCACACAATCAGGCAGCCTATTTAGGTGGAGTCTTAAATCAAGCTCTGATGGCACAAAATGTGGCAGCTACATAGCCATACACACCAAATGATGGAGCTGCACAACAACAAGAGCAACCTCAAAATGATTCTGCTTTCATGAATTGGCAGGAAGGAGAATTCTGTGGGGTAAACAGTGATAGTAGTCCAGTTGCTACCAATACAAGGGCTAAGAAGAGGGGTTATGAGGTTGAGCCAGCAGCAAGTAAAGGTAGAGGACATACTGATGCTTCCACATCCCATATCCCTTGCATCTTGCAAAGAAGTACTCCAGCAACATCAGGGGAGGTGCCTCACTTGTAGGCTGAACTAGCTACTGCTACAAAGTCAAGTCAGAAGGTAGGTGCCTCTTCACCTTTCAATATTATTGAAAACATGAAAAAGATGAATGTAACTATGTCTATGTGGGATTCCTTAGCAATCCCTAGCCAAAAGAAGATGTTGCAGTCTGCCTTGTCTGATTTGAAGGTATCCAATGATACCATTGTTGATTTAAATAGGACTGTCCTTGCTAATTCATCCCAAGATGACATCAAGCAGCCTAACCAAGGTGCCAAACCTCTTCCCTTTTATGTATCACTGATAATTGGAGACAAACTAGTGCACAATTGCATGGTGGATAGTGGAGCAAGTAGTTCTATCATGCCTAAGCAGATTGCAGATCAGTTAGGGCTTAGATACCAGCCACTTGAGAAAGGTGTACTCCAGTTAGATGGTACATCTGTTAATACTATGTGTATCATAAGAGACCTAGGTCTCACCCTACACACTTGCCCCAATGTTTCTATTTTACAGGAGATGTTCATAATAGATTTGCCTCCTCATTTTGCCATGTGCTTATCAAGGGAATTTACAGCCAAAATAGGAGGATATCTATCTTCTGACTGGTCCCACATGTTTTTTAGGACCAGATATGGCACCAAAGTAACTTTGAAATCTGAGTTACTTTCAGACTATCACATAGAGCCTTACACACCCAGTGTTGTTAATGCAAATTGCATTATCTCTAATGACCCTAAACTAGTTGCTGCTCAGGAACTACAAGCTGAGAGCATACTAGAGGTACTCTTGAAGGAGTGGGCCTTTGAAAATGTTGTGGATGATCCTGAGGGACATATCCAAGAAACTGGCCTGGGAGTGTACATATTGCATGAGCATGAAACAACAATACCAAGTCTTCTGAAGAAAGCAAAGCAACAGGTAGAGCAACATGATGAAGTATGGAAAATGTATTTTGATGGCTCTAGGGGCAGAAATGGATCTAGTGGTGGTGCAATGCTTGTGTCACCACAAGGTGAAAATTATTATGCTACTTTTTGTTTTGCCTTTTCTTGTACTAACAACACTACTGAGTATGAAGGGTTGATCCAAGGTCTGCAGTGGGCAAGAAGGAGGAAGATTGGCTGTCTACAGGTGTTTGGAGATAGTGAGCTCATTGTGAATCAAGTGAGGGGACTGCACCTTACAAAAAGTGATGCCCTGAAGTGCTACAAACATAGGGTATGGAATTTGATTGAAGAGTTTGATGCTTTCAATCTGAGCTCCATTCCAAGGAGCCAGAACTATCATGCTAACAGATTAGCTTCAATTGGGGCTCAATTTGACATCCCCAGTGATATTCAAAGGGAGAAGGTTCAGCCTCATGTAAAAGTAATTTCTAGGCCTTCCATCCCTGATAATAATATTCATTGGCAAGTTTTTGATAGCGATGAACAGATCCTGAGGTTCCTATTAGAGGAAGATGAGTTTTCCATGATGAATCAGAATAAGCTCAAACAACAGTATGACAATGATCAAATCATTCAGCTGAGAACAAATAAGCTGCCCAAGGGATTGGTCACCTTGGAATCTATCTTTGGCACTGATGACCAAAAGAAGACAAAAACTAGTATGCAGGTAAAGGAGGAGCATTATGAAGAGCTAGAAGTTTTTAAGGGTAGACTCCTCAAAATTGGTAAAATCTGCTCAGCTGAAGATAGAAGAGTTTTCATTGCTCTTTGTAAGGAATTTGAAGAGGTGTTTCCTTGGGATTATGCAGACTTAAAGTAGTTTGATCCTCATATTGCCCAACACACCATAGATTTAGAGCCAGGTATAAAACCTGTGAGGCAGAAACAGAGACTTCTGAATCCAAAGCTAGAACCCCTGATGGTCAAAGAACTAACCAAGCTGATTGAGGGGAAGATCATCTTTCCAATCAAGCACACTTCTTAGGTTTCTAACCTTGTGCCTGTGAGGAAGAAAAATGGGGAGGTCAGGCTGTGTGTTGACTTCAGAGACCTCAATAGAGCCTCCCTAAAAGACCACTACCCATTTCCTTCAATGGAGCAAATTCTGCAGGTGGTGGTTGGCTCAGAAAGGTTTTCTTTGCTTGATGGATTTTCTGGTTATAACCAGGTGCTAGTCAAGGAAGAAGACCAATTCAAGACTGCTTTCACAACCAAGTGGGGTACTATGGTCTACAAGAGGATGCCTTTTGGCCTCTCAAATGTTGTCTCTACTTTTCAAAGAGCCATGGATATGGCCTTTAAGGGCCTGATGTATAAGCTAGTGCTGGTATACCTGGATGACATAACAGTCTTCTCTAAAAATGCATCTGAGCATTTATCCCACCTAAGGCTAGTCTTTGAAAGATGCCAAGAGTTTGGGATATCCCTCAATCCAAAGAATTGCATTTTCGCTGTACATAAGGGCAAGTTGTTGGGGCATATTGTGTCAAAGGAGGGTATTACCATTGATGAGGAGAGAATAAAGGCCATTTTACAGTTGCCCTTACCCAGTCATAAGAAGGGACTATAGTGCTTCATTGGCATAATTAACTTTCTGAGAAGGTTCATACCTGATATTGCAAATCTCTTGAAACCCTTGACGTCTATGTTGAAAAAGAACATAACTTTCACTTGGACGTCAGAGGCCAGACTTAGCTTCCAATCCATAAAGGAGGCATTAGCAATTGCACGAATCCTGATCAATCCTAATTTCTCTAAGGACTTTATCTTGTATGCTTATGGTGGCCTGGATACCATCTTCGCTATTCTGGTGCAGTAGCAGAGCGAGGGTTTTGAACAACCAATCGCCTTCTTCAGCCAAGGGTTGGAGGAGTATGAGCAGAAGTATAGCTTCATTGAAAAGCATGTCCTGGTAGTAGTCAGGAGCCTAAAAAAATTTAGACATCTTGTTTCAAATAACAAGATACACCTAATGGTGACTCATCCTAGTGTGAAGGAGTTCCTGCTGAGTAAAGATGTTAATGAGAAAAGGGCTGGCTGGATCACCAAGGTCATGGAATATGATGTGGAGATCAAGATAACCAAGTTGGTCAGAGGCAGAGGACTCAGTGAGCAGCTTGCCACCAGTTCTAAGGATGAGGTAGAGGAAGAAGAAGAGGTGCTCCTAACCATAGAAGAGGAGCATCAAGATGATACAACAGTAGTAGGTACTAGTTGGGTTAATGATATAACCCAATTTTTGCAAACTGGTAGATGTCCTATAGGCTTAGATAAAGCTAAAAGAAGATACTTCAGGCTGCAATCCATTCCATATGTTTTAATAGAAGGCATCCTTTTCAGAAAGGACTTTAATGGTGTATTGCTTAGATGCGTCGATACTGAATAGACTGACAGGGTGCTACATGAATTCCATGATGGAACAGCAGGGACTCATTTTGCCCCAAGGACTACTGCTTGGAAAGTAATGAGAGCTGGCTATTATTGGCCTAGCTTATTTAAGGATGCCCATGCATGGGCTAGAAAGTGTGTTAAGTGTGCCCTTTTTGCAAGAAAAGAGAGGCTGCCAGCTTTGCCTCTACACCCAATCCAGGTAGAGCAACCCTTTATGAGATGGGGCATTGATTTTATTGGACCTATCAACCCACCATCAAGTGCAGGCCACAGGTGGATACTCACAGCCACAGACTACTTCACAAGATGGACTGAAGTAATGGCTCTAAAAGAATCTAATGAGAGTGTTGTTTTGAATTTCTATTGTGATTTGGTCTCCAGATTTGGAGTGCCTGAATCAATCATCTCTGATAATGCTCTAGCTTTTGTTGGCCTAAGAATAACTGACTGGGCTGTTAAGAATGGGATTTATTTGAATACTTCATCAAATATATTATCCCCAGGGTAATGGTTTGGCTGAATCCACAAACAAAAATCTCATCAGGATTATTAAGAGGGCAATTGAGAATAATCAGAGGACTTGGCACACTGATTTGAAGTTTGCTCTCTGGGCTGATAGGGTAACTCCTAAGAGGTCTATTGGGAACTCCCCTTATCTGCTAGTGTATGGAAAGGAGG
This sequence comes from Cunninghamia lanceolata, assembly GCA_027924645.1. Lineage (NCBI taxonomy): Eukaryota > Viridiplantae > Streptophyta > Pinopsida > Cupressales > Cupressaceae > Cunninghamia > Cunninghamia lanceolata. The sequence goes on along the minus strand of BSBN01000628.1, from coordinate 4,964,520 downwards.
CAAGGTTGCCTATGTCTATGGAATTGCCAGCACTAGACATCATGCATCATCTAGAAATGCTTGAAGCAGAAAGCCCCATGGCTGTAAGGTATGCTCAGCTTATGGAGCTGGAGGAAAGCAGAGATAAATCTATGGCAGCCATGGAACATCATTAGCTGCAAACAAAGAGAAATTTCGACAAGAAGGCCACCCCCAAACATTTTAGAGTGGGTGATATGGTGCTCAAATGGGATGAGCTGAGGAGTAGACCAGGGAAGCATTCCAAATTTGATAGCATGTGGAGTGGCCCCTTTCTCATTATTGAATGCAAGGAGCACAATGCATTTCAGTTGTCAAATATGAATGGAGAAAATCTGCATATCCCAGTCAATGGGATACACTTGAACAGGTGTTTTGAGGTATGAGACCCTATAAATTAGTAGGTTAGACTTCTTGTTTTCAATAAGTGTTATTGCACAGTAGTTTAGATCCTTTTACTTCCCTAAGTGCTTCTACACAGGCTACTTTGTCATTAGGAGAAAGCAAGCCTTCTCCCCTTTTTGTGTTTTGAGAGGCAGGTCCTAGTTCCCCAGCATATTTTAAACTTGACTCCATGCCCAATGGATGCTTAAGGCCACTGATCTCATGTTTAGCAGGAAAACATCCCATAGAGGTCGCCAAAGTTGTTGACCTATTTTTCCTCTAGCAGGAGTCAAAATAATTCAAGCAGGATTAGTCAGTATGCATATCCCCATGAAAGCCATATTTGTGATCCTGAGGTCTTAACCCAAATTTCAAAATCTGAAGCTTGCCTGAAGAGGCTTACCATGTGAAAGAGCTTGAAAAGATAGGCAAGTTTGCTTTTTACATCACCCTGATATTCACTAAAAGGAGGAAGTTATGTGGGGTCATCATCTGGCCAAGCCCTGATTTTCTAACATCGGGTGATATTTCTAAATATCAGGTCATATTTTAAGATCTCCCCAATCTTATGACGAAGCTACAGTTCAACCTGATATTTTGCGGGGGGTGATATTTCTAAATATCATCCTGCCTCGAATATCATGATGATGCTGTCAAGGCCCGAAAGGGGTCATATTTTCCTTAACACCAATTAGCATTTGAAGATCATCCTGATGTTCGACATGATGATGACATCATTAGGATGTTTGTGGACATGATCATCTAGATCATCAACAAGACATATGAGGTCGGCAAAGCAAGAGGAGCTTCCTCTGATGCATCAGTTTATGCCGATGAGGTTGTACGTCATCATCAGGTTTCTTCAGGATCAGGGTGATTTTTCTGAATATTAGGTGCCTTACAAATATCGCTCTTGCTTCTGCCAAATATCACCTTACACTAATGTGATGATGATGTCACCTGGATATGAAGAGGTATGTTGTATGAACATGATCAGGAGGATCTTTTCTCCCTGACATCCTATTGACGTCATCCTGATTTTCAAACATCGGGGTGATATTTTATATCATGTTACTTTCGGCAGGAGGATATTTCGCATCAGGCCTAATTTCAAATATTGGGGTGACATTCTCTATCGGGCTAACATGCTGATGGCTTTCCAATGTAAGGAGTCTTGCCGACGGAACATGATGAGGAGGAGGATGATGATGAGGCTCATGATGATGCCGTCGGGAGCAAAAGCACCGACATTATGTATGCTCATGGCCTAGCTTATAAAGTGATGGGGGTGTCTTCTCCAGGTGCATGTGGGATAATCAGTTCCCGCAGAAATTTGAAAATATCATGATGATGACATTTTGGCAGGAATTCTTCTGGAGGTTTTTTGGAGTTGGATCTGCATGTCAGTCGAGTGGACTTTTTTAGCGATGACCTTTTTGAGTTGGTGGAGATATTTTTTGCATTCATTACTACACAGGAGGGCACAACTCGCATTGATGGCCCAAAATATCCTACCACCGCTTCATCTCCAGTCTGTTCTTTGCCGCCTAATTGTCGAGAATTGTGAGAAGCAGATGCTCGCATTCAATGCTAGGTTATCCTCTACCATTCTGAGGATCAGATTGATGACGTAGCTATTTGCATTGAATATCAAAATATCTCCCACCTGTCCCTGTTCTAGATCCTTTGGCACCATTACTCCTGGCAGGTGGGTGTCCCTTCAGGAAGATATTTCTGATTACAGCTCCCTGAGCAGATTTTGTAACCGACCTAGGTTAGTTTTGAAATGCTATATAAGCTGAGGCTTATGATGTAAAAAAGGGTTGGAAAACTTTTTGGAGCATCTTGTTCTCCCTATTTCCAAACAGAACTTTTCATATGCTGTAACCTTGCCTTTCATTAGATATATGCAAGCTATCATGCCTTTTTCTAATTTTTCTATCTCTGTGTGAATCTGCATATGGTTGTCTGTGAATATCTCTTGTTCCTTTCAATCATCTTGCTTCTTACCTCTGTTAGAATCATCTATTCTATGTATATTTACTCATTGTATCTGGTTGTGTTGTGCATGCTTCAGTTTTGCAAGGGTTCTTTAAATCTGTCTAGTGCATCACCCTTTCATGTTTTAAGTGTTGTTGCTTTATCTTTCATTTCAGTACATTTCTTCCCCTTTTCACCCCAAAAATACAATAGTTTTAGGTGAGAACTAGACAAGGAAGCTGGCCTTCTCCAGAGGTTTGATCTCATTTAGCAAAGTCCCACACTTAGAGATCAATCCCATTGTGTCATTGGAATGCTTGGAGTCCCATTCAAGCAGGGTGCAATTTCATGTGACAACAGAAATGATTTGCATAATGGACGTCCCCTCAAGTAAAGCATCCTCCAATGGGTCCTTTCTTATTTGAAGTATTCCCATTGTTATCCTCATTCCTTTTGTAATTGCCAATCTTCCTCTCACTTCCAGATCCACCCTTATTTTTCTGAGATCCTTTATCTTTTCACTTGTTCTCATAACTCTTATCATATCTTCTCTTAAATGGTTGATTAGCAGGAGTTCCATTAAATCTCTTGCAGTTTCTATCAGGATAAGTTGAAATGGATTTCAGCTTTTGCTCTTGCTTGATCACCTTCTCATAGACTTGATCCATTGTTGTGGGACCATGTACGTCCACTTCTCCACCAATCTGAGCATTTAAACCCATGATGAATTTTTTGATCCTAAATCTCTCATATTTCTGACACTGAGGCACATATTTCAGAAGACAGGTGATTTTTTCTCCATATTCCACCACTGTCATGTCTCCTTGACGAAGATTCTAAACATTAGTCAATTTCTGATCAAAGTAAAGTTGTGGTAGCCATCTCTTGCAAAAGAGCTCCATGAACGCATCCCAAGTTACCCTTAGAGAGCTTAAATTCAATTCCATCTTCTTATTCATCCACCAAATGGATGCTTCTCCTACCAGTTGGTATACTCCCCAAACTGCCTTGGTCACTTCTGAGTAATTTTTTTATCTTGAAATATTTTTCCATTTCTATCAACCAAGCTTTGGCTACATCTCCAGTCACCTTTCCATCAAATTTTGGTGGATTGACCTTCCTCATATCCTTAGAGAGTTCTGAAGTCATTCTATCCCTTGTCTCTTTATGAGGTTTTGTACTCTTACTTTGATCTTCATGATTCTCTCCACTTTCTCCGTGTGAGTTTTCACCTCCTCCCTCAGTATTCCCTTTATCATCCACCTTCTTTTCCAAATCAACTAGTCTTTTCTTAGTTTCCTCAAGCATGGTTATGATTTGGTCCAACTTATTATTTGGCAGGTGGTTTCCCTCTTCACTTTCTCCTTGGTTAGTGCTTATCTGAACCATGTTTATTATTTTTCTCACACATGAGAATATTGAGTTGTCTATTAGGTCATGATTATAATGCATCCCATTAAATCAAAACATAATAAACTCAAATCAAACTATAGTTTGGTATAGAAACAACTCTTTTTATTTATTTCATTTCAAAAGTATAGAATATTCTTCATTTATACAAGAAATGACTTCAAAAGTCATGCTCAAGAGGAGCATATCCTTCAGATTCATTTTCAGATACATAATCTCAAGGTATATAACCTTATGACTCACTATCAAATCTAACTTCTATGATCTCAATAGATGGGGGTATGCAGGGATCTCGTCTAACCATAGTTGTATCCTCATCTAACATATATTCTATGATTTTAATAGTGATCTTAACTCTTTCAATGTTTTCCCTTCTCACTTGCTTGATTCGAGTTAAGGCGTTCAATAGGATTTCAGTATCACTTAACCAAATATCACTCTCATCATTGGTTCCCTCAAAAGTTTCTATAATGGCCTCACATTCTCTTTTTGCTTTAAGGAAACATTGACTCGTGTTAACAGACTTTCTCATTGTCTTCTTAAGATGTACCATCCTACCACAGATATTTTCAAACATTAGCTAACTGCATAATGTTGACTACAGGTAAGCATAGTGGTCTCATAAGCCCTAGTGCTGAACTTGGTAGCTCTAATACCATATGTAACATCCACGTTCTAAAAACATAGTAAAACTAGAAATTTACCATAGAGTAATTCAACAAGGTAAAAATGAGACAGAGAAAATTCTTCTTTTATTTTAACATATAATCAAGTAACAACAATTACAAGATTCTCTTACATATTACAATAAATCATATTGTCTTTCTCAATTACAATATCTACAAAAGTAAATCAATTACATAAACAAATTTGGAATAATTACTACTTCTGAATATCTGACATCTTTATCACAAGCCCTGGCATGTTTTCTACTTAGAGAGAGTAATCTGAAACCTGTAATCCTGTGTAAAACTTGAAATCAACAGATTACAATCAGTGCATCATTATTCAAATAATAAACCAAATTCTAATAATGCAATTATTAAATCGACAATAACATATTCATTTCCATAATTCCATAAATGACATTCAATAGAATCTATGTCTTTCCTTGACATTAATCTGAACATCAAAATAGATTTATGTATCTCCAAGTAAATGTAAAAAGTATTAGCAAGACAAAAATTGGGGATGTAACAATTTCTGAGGTGGAAACAAACAAAGAATGAAATATCAATCCCAGTTCATGTCACGAGAAAAATTGATTAAAGAAATTTGTTTCAATGTGATGCAAAGGTAAGGTGGAGGGCCTCAAACTAACTCAAACAAATCAAACTTTCCAACTTAGAACCCTAATTTGGTGGATTTCTCTCACAACTCTCCAATTCCTCTAGTAGGACAACAAATGTGGTTTTTCTGACTTAATTTCCATACCAGACCTCATTCCTAGAAACTAATCATAGTTTTAGATACCCTTTATCCCCTTACACAACATATCTCAATTGCAGGTGGGGTTACTTTGTAATGAAGCTCTCAAATTTGGATTGTTACCATTCAAGTTAGGCCTAATTAGGACATCAAACACCCCTTTTTGGACTTAATTTGCAAACCAAGCCTCAAACCCAGAAACCAACCACCATTTAAGATAACCTTTTGGGCATTTAATAACATATCAATAGTGTAGGAGTGGTTGTTTTGAAACAAATCCCTCCAAAATTGACTGTTATGTTGTTCACAAGGCCTAATTAGGCTCACTTAAAAAATACACTTATTGGTTTTACACTCTCCCAACCTCAACTCTACTTTCTAAAGCCACCAACACATCATATGAGGTCTATACATACCATTTCCATCAATTACCAGACCTTTTTCACCGATGAAATGGGTCAAAATTCATTTTCTCCAATCAAACCCTCTTCAACTAGGGTTTCTGAACCAGTTTTAGCAAATCTACTGTAAAATCCTCAAAACTTGATAAAAATCAATGAAACAAAAACCAAAAGGAAGCTAACTCAACACTCCATCAATTCCAATTCAAAAATGTGCACTTACAGGCCGTACAAGAAGCTAAAATAATGAAAACACAAGAAAAAAAGTTGCTATTATTTTTTCTTCATCAAAATCCAGTTCCACCAATGTCTTCATATTCACAAAGCATCTTCTAATTGTCTCCCACCATTTTCCCACTGACTTTTGATTTACCAACCATTTAAAATACCTTCTAACCATTGATGACTCTTCATATTCCATTTTTGCACTTGTTTTTGCAACTTTTACAATCTTTACAAAATTGACTTCAAATAACCTAAGACAACTTAAAAACATAGGAAATGGTCTTATAGATTGTATTACTATTGAAATTAGGGCAGAAAACTGAGGGGGGGGGGTGTGAATCAATTATCTCAAAACTTTATCTTTTGCTACATTTAATCTTCTTTACCACTTATTAACAGATTAATGATATAACCATGAAAGCATGAATCAACAACACATGGGCATAAACATAATCAACACACATAACACTAGGATTTTTATGTGGAAACCCGATTAAGGGATGTTTAGGGGAAAATTAGATTTGTCAATGTTCTAATGTTTAGATGTTTAAATCCGCCTCTCCACTATACATAGAAGAATCTAGGGTCAAGTGGCGAGTACTATCATACCCTAGGTCACTTGCAGATGTAGGGAAACTTGTATTAGGGAATTTAATTATTAATTTTCCTTCTCTTATGCCCAATTAACCATTAAAACTCTAATTATGTAAATACGGCAACAAATTGATGAAAGATAGAAAAAGCTCTTGTAGACAAGAGAAAAATACCAAATCACAAAATACCTATTTTTGGGGTTTTGAAGTGGATTAGTCAAGGACACTAGAGCAGGCATCCAAGTCCAAGGTGCCAATTTCTTTACAGAATCTGAACCTCCTTCCGATACTGATTAGCCCTGTAACCTCTATTTTTAGAGATCTATCTGCAGAGGACACTAGAGTGAGCATCCAAGTCCTAGAAGTGCTCCTATATCCTTCTTTTCTTTAGATCCTGAATCCCTAATCCCTGCAATCCTTCCTGCAACTCCACTTTTCCCATATGTGACACCTATAACTTGCAATCACAAGACTTGGTTTAGGGGTTGTGGTGTTTAGAGGCTTGCCTCAGTCAAGCCCCAGAGGACACTTAAGTCTTCAAACACCGTTATCAGATAAAGAGTGCATGCCCTTGTGAGCCAGAGGCAAAAACCAAAGGAATCAATGATGAAAACATAATATTATGTCACCTTGTAGTGAAGCTCTCATGGGAGGAAGATGCTCTTCATGCCATGAGGAAATTGATGCTCAAATCTACAAATATCAACACACAAAACATATAAGTCTACTCCTTTAACACAATAGAAGCCTTGAATCACCTTGAGAACACTTGAACATCACAATTGATATCTAATTGAAATCTAGTCTACAAATGAATGCCTAAGCATGCTTATATATGCAACTACAAGCACTCTCGCCAAGATTTTAAAAATCAAAACATATCGTGTTGGCAAAAGGACCAAATAATAGTCATAAACTGACACCTGGATATTAGGGCTGCCCCAAAATAGGGCAGGACTATGGCATGGGCACCCAATTCCTTCCCCCTATTTTGGGTAAGGTACAGCTTAAGGGGTCCACCTAATGTCCAATTTTCCATGAAACCCAAGTCTCATTCCATCGGGATGCCAAAATATGAACTAAGATGTCTTAAATGCATACTAAAGACCCAGGAGCTAAACCTTATGAGGAAAAAGCCTCCAAGGAGACATTTTTTGATGTTACATTTAGTCCCCACTTTAATGTATGTATAAACACGAGGCCAATACATGCATTAAAGTAAGGTCACAAACACAATAAACACACCAATCAAGGAGAAGACACAACAATCACATAGAAGACAGTAACAGACATGCAAAACATGGAGAAGACAGTTACAGTCACACATGACATGAAGAAGACAGTCAATGCATAGATGACACATTAATGCATGGAAGACAGAAATGATATCTTTTCTTTTCTTTTTCTCATATCTATGAAATGCAAATGCAAGTATTGGAAAGTAAACAAATCTCCCATAATACAGGATGCACTACCCTAGGGCGCAGGTCTCTGTGTATATGGGGAAACACACACGTAAGACACGCAAAACCTCCCAAAATGTAGGAAGCACTACTTGAGGGCGTTGGTCTCTGCATATGGGGCAACAAACACACCACACAAAACAAGCACGCCAAAACACACACACTTGAAGACACAGAGAAAACACGGCAGACAAGCAATGGAGTGTACCTATTTCTAGGTCCAACACCATCTCAGACACATTACAAGCACACACTGATGATTGCGCTTTGCCACAACAATCGTCAAAAACTTGCTTAAGGGTTGAGTTAGTCATAGAACCGCTCCCCGCCTCCGCAATGGACTTTTGAAAATGACAGGATGATGCAATCTGCTCCAAGAAATACACCAGCCCCGCCTCTGCAGAGGGCTTAAGAAGAAGGATATGATCAATATCCCACCTCCGCAAAGGGCTTACATGATTGATTGATTGATTGCAAACAAACTTAGGATGCACGATGCACTACCCTGGGGCGCAAGTCTTTGCATCTGAGGTCAAACACATTGCTAACATCTATAACAGATAGCTTACCTTATATATGCCCCCACCTTAAGGTGGTTGATATTAGTTATTGATATCAAGCACGTTAAGGTAGGAAGAAAAACACACAAGGGAACACCAACTTTCACAAAGCCCATGCACCCCAGAGGTGACATGTACTTTACGGTCACCAAATGTTCCTACAAACACATCCTTGCAAGAAACATGTTAGTGTCTATGAAATCATAATAAACAACAACATCAATGCATATGATTAACCACACAAAGAGCCAAGGTTATACAATGAATTCAGAGTTCAAGGATAATCATGGGGCTATATCATGAAGCTCTCCGAATCGAGCACCACCAAGGCTAGATTCAAAGGCAGACAAAGGTGCATAGAGTAGAAGTATTGTTAATGTTTGTAAATATGATAGAAACATCATATAATTCACTACATGGAAAGCATGAGTGCTTCCACTAGCCAAGCATCAGATAAGATATACAACCCCATCATCATATTAGGAACTAAGTCTAATTTTTATTGCTCTCGAAAGGGATGCTAGGTCCGCATCAGTATAAATGTTTGTCATCATCTGCCCGCTAGATGGAAACACTAGAGGAAGGGAAACAATAAATAAGAGAGGAGAAAACAAGTGTCTTAGAGATAGTCACCTAGGAGGGTACCCCCAAGTCAAAAACCACAATGCTATGTCCATAAGACACAACACACAACAATGAAATAAGAGAGAGAGGCAATATAGAAGAATGATGATACAAATAGAAGAAGATCACAATAGAGGTAGTCTCCTGGTATCCTGAACCTTATGAGAGAATCTGAGGTCATCCCAGGAGGCCTAAACAACACGTAACACATCAGAGGGGAAGCACATCATGAGAGAGATAAAGGGTTAGAGATACCTACCTGTAGGGTCTTCATATTATATCTTGGAGCTCTCAAACCTCTTAGAGAGGTACTCAATCATGTTTAATGCAAAATTTGAGTGGTTCTTATGAAAGTCTTGTCTGTTATCATATGATGCTTGTTCATTAAATCCTTATTTAAATGAGACTTTTTGTTGCTTATGAGGGGGAGAACCACTATTATTTCTGACTATTGATTGTCATCTTGCTCTTTTCCAATTTTTAGTGAGTGTTCATTGTTGAATTTTTCTAGAATAGTAACGGGAGTCATCTTGTATCATCTTACTCATCCGTATTAGTCATTGTTCTTGCTTTTCAGATGCATTTTGATTATCTCCCAATCCATATAAGGATAACGGAGGAGGAATCTCAACATAAATTATGTTGCTTCATGGACGAGGTGGATTATCTATTTGTTTCTTGTCGAATTCAATCATACCCATGATACTATCATAGTCCAAGTAATCATCCTCATCTACCTCTACTAAATCTTGCTCCACCATATTATTTTTGGTATGCTTAGGAAAAGGATTAGTGAAGATTTGTAAATTATGATTCACTGGAGCAACCGACTTATTTCCATTATCATTCACACCCGATACCTGGATGACATTTGAATCAATAAGGTCATGTATCTCATGTTTAAGATGCATACATCATTCAGTTTCATGTCCTTGCATTCGATGATAATGACAAAAGGCATTAGCATTGAATTAAGGTCCTTGTTTACTAGGATCAACAAGCTTGATTGGGGGAAGCTTCAGAATGTTATTACTCACAACTTGATTCATGATAGAATGATAGGACTCAGATATCAGAGTAAACTTTCTCGGTTGATACGATTGTTTCTTTGGATTATTTATAGCAGACACATTCATATTTGGTCCATTGATCTTGATGAAAATCTTATTATTGTTTCTTTTAAAATTGTTGTGATGATCCACCCATGGATTGACCAACTTGAGCTGATGAGTTTTGGTTTTCATATTGACTAGACAAAAGTTTATAATTACAAAGAGCGGTGCATAAATGTTCAAAGGAGATATATTTCATCAAGAGAATCTTATCACGAATATTAGGTTGTAGATTTGTAATGAATATCTTTTGAACATCCTCATCTTTCATCTGATACTGAATTTGTGCATAAAGTCCTTGATATCAACCAATGAATTCAGTCAACTTTTCTTTGGGACCTTGTTTGCATTGAACCAAGTCAATAAGAGTGACTTGGGGTATGATCTTTTCTTGAAAATGTTGTAAAAATTGATCAATCAACTATGAAAATGAGTGTATTGAATTTGGAGGCAATGAGCAAAACCATTCTAAAGCAGTATCTTTGAGAGATTGCGGGAAAAGTTTTGTTAACAAATCCTCTTCAAAATAAAAATCACTACACATAGCTGTAAATGCTACCACATGAATATTAGGATCACTTTTTCCACCATATTTTTCAAAGTGAGGAGTCTCAAACCTCTCAGGCATAGGAGTTCTCAAGATTGCATAGGATAATGGATTATGGTCATGATATGTTGGTAGACTAGGCTGCAAAGAATTTGTCAAATTTGTTACCTTTTGTTCTAAAGTAGTCATGCCCTATAAAAGTTGGTTTACGATGGCATCATTGGGAGATGCGGTTTGTTATGAGGAATTAGAACCAAGGTGAGGAGGTGATTGAGCTTGAGATACAATAGGCGAAGGCTGAGAATATGTTAATGGTGGTTGGCCATAATGATAGGCGGAAGATGGTTGCGAGTATGTAATAGGTAGCTGGAAATAAGTGGAATAGATAGGTGGTTGAGAACAATTATGCATAGAGGAGGTCCCTTTAGGAACCAAATTTTGATAATTAAATCCCACAGCCTTGTAATTAGTGCCATTAGATACTCCAATATCAATGGTAACATTACTACAAGCGTTCGCATTAGTTGTTAAGATCATTGACGTAAAAGTAGATATTCCCATAGTCGGTATAGGTGCTGAAACTTGAGTATGAGATGGTGATAGAGTATTATTTATCGTTTGTGCACATTCGGTCACTAGCATGATATTGGTTTAATACAATATGTGCTAGACCATGAATTACATTAACACCATCTTGTCCTTCTTTTATCAATTCTCTTATGTTATGAATTGTAGGGATAGCTTCTTCAGCTATTCTCTCATTTTCCATAAATGATTGATATTCAGCTAGCTCCTTATCCAAATTTTCTATTTACTCATCAGATACATATCATTTTTCCTCAATAGTGTTATCAACATCATGAAAATTTTGTTCTTCCATTGAGGTTGGAGGATGTATAATATCTTGCACAATTTGAGTTTCTCCCTTTGTAAAGGTGTCCAAAGTACCAACTTCTTCGAGAGCACTAGATCCCATTAATCTTTTACTTCTTCTCAAACGAATATTTTTTTTTAGGAAAACATGTCATAAAGATTATAAAAAATCATACAACACACAATGCACAAACTAAGAAAACAAATCCTAGGAGAAGGATATGATTGACGGCCAAAATGCTTGGTTTTTTGTACTTTTTTTAATGCAAATGAATGAAACAAAGGATGTTGTAAGGATTTTGATTAAGGAAATAAAATTATGTGTCTAATATCAGTCAATATAATCACTCTCAATAGACTCTTTATGCGATTTCAAGATAATGCCAAGTCAAAATATAGTGAAAATATGTCAAAATAGGCACTTTTTCACCAAAATTCAATGCAAAAGAGCATAACAAAGGGTGTTGTGAGAAAAATGGTGATGGAAAGAAAATAATATCAGTAATAACAGCCACTTGGTGCCAAAATTTCTATCACAACATGCTTTTAGTGCCACTTAAGGTCAAACCCTAGTGAAAATATAGCAAAAATAGGCTATTTTTCACGGATTTTCAATTCCAAGACCTAGAAAAAGGAGTGTTGTAAAGAATTTTATGAGGTAAAGAAAATAATATTAGTAATATTAGTCACCTCAATCCATAAAATTGATCACAACATGCTTGGAGTGCAAACTAGGTCAAACCCTAGGGCAAAAATAGCCAAAATGTATAGTTTTTTGCAAAATTTTCACTACAAAAGCCCGATAAAAGGGTGTTGTGAAGATTTTTATGAGGGGAATAAAATGATTACCCTAATTACATCAAAATACTTCCAAAATAGCTTTCACAACACACCCATGGTACAAGTTTATAAAGTTGATAAGGCCAATTTTAGTGAAAATCATTATTTTTGAAGCCCTAGGTTTGAGATCTTGGGACAAAATACTATGAGAATGTTTTGAAGTCTGATTTATGATACAATTGACTTAATATTAGATCTGAAAATTATTTTCAAGCTTGAACATGCAAATTTAATGAAAATGCATCAAAATTGCTAGTTTTTTGTTAAAATTTTCTATGCAAAATTGCAAATATTTTAAATCTAAATGCAAATTTACACTAAAATGAAAGACTACAGACAAATGTTAATTTAAATGAGCCTCTAAATTTAGTATAAAAAACTCAGAAAAGATTTTGCCTACTAACCCTAGATTTTGGAATTGTTAGGTTATATAAAATTATCAAAATTTCCACAAAACCCTAGCAATTAAATGATGAAAATGCAAAGAAAAATTTTGAATTTTTGTATTTTTTATAGTTTATATTAGATATGATGCAAAAATCATGAATTAGGAAAATTTAGAAAGAATTGATGCAATTTAGTAACCCAAACAATGAATTTTTTTGTATTTTTCTAGTTTTTCAATATTTTTGAATTTTTCTCAATGCAATAAAATGAATGAAATCAATCCAAATATGAAGACATACACTCATCAAGTTGAAATTTAAGTCTAAAAACATGGGTTCACCAAAATGTTTAGGGGAAAATTGGATTTGTCAATGTTTTAATGTTTAGATGTTTAAATCCACCTCTCCACTATACATTGAAGGATCTAGGGTCAAGTGGCGAGCACTATCATACCCTAGATCACTTACAGATGTAGGGAAACTTGGATTAGGGAATTTGATTATTAATTTTCCTTTTCTTATACCCAATTAAGCATTAAAACCCTAATTATGCGAATATGGCAACAAATTGATGAAAGACGGAAAAAGCTCTTGCAGACAGGAGTAAAATACCAAATCACAAAATACCTATTTTTGGGATTCCAAAGAAGAATAGTCAGGGACACTGGAGCAAGTGCCCAAGTCCAAGGTTCTAGTTTCTTTGTGGAATCTGGACCTCCTTCTGATACTGATCAGCCCTGTAACCTTTGTTTTCAGAGATCTATCTGCGGAGGACACTAGAGCGAGTGCCCAAGTCCTGGAAGTGTTCATGTGTCCTACTTTTCATTAGATCCTGATTCCCTAATGCCTGCCAATCCTTCCTATAACTCCACTTTTCCCAAATGCGACACCTATAACCTGTAATCACAAGACTTGGTTTGGGGGTTGTGGTGTTTAGAGGCTTGCCTCAGTCAAGCCACGGAGGACACTTAAGTCTCTGAACACTGTTATTAGATAAAGAGTGCATGCCCTTGTGAGGTAGAGGAAAAAACCAAAGGAATCAATGATGAAAACACAAAATTATGTCACTTTGTAGTGAATCTCTCATGGGAGGAAGATGCTCTTCATGCCATCAGGAAATTGATGCTCAAATATGCAAATATCAACACCCAAAACATACAAGTCAGCTCTTGCAACTCAATAGAAGCCTTGAATCACCTTGAGAACACTTGAACATCACAATTGCTATCTAATTGAAATCTAGTCTACAAATGAATTCCTAAGCATACTTATATATGCAACTACAAGCACTCCTACCAAGATTTAAAAATTAAAACTTACCGTGTTAGCAAAAGGACCAAATAACAGTCATAAATTGACACCCAAAAATTAGGGTTACCCCAAAATAGGGTAGGACTAGGGTGTAGGTGGCCAAGTACTCCCCCCTATTTTGGGTAGGGTACAGCTCAAGGGGTCCACCTAGGCCCAATTTATCATGAAACCCAGGTCTCATTCCATCAGGGTGCCAAAATATGAACTAATATGTCCTAAATGCATACTAAAAACCCAGGAGCTAAACCTTACAAGGGAAAAGCCCCCAAGGGGACATTTTCTAACATTACAAGGGAAAACCATGGTGGGGGTTAACCTACAATATTTGTTCTCTGTTAAAAGAATAGAAAATTGGGAAGGCACTTGCTTTCAGGTGCACTGCCCAAACCTCACTACTCCAAGAGACTCACTGTCTACAAAAACATTCACATGGTTAACACTGAAAGGTTGAATTGAGAAACATCTTCTTCATGCCAATTTTAGTTCCTTTGAAGCTCACAACACCTCTAATCTACCCCCAAATACTTCTTCACTACCTCTGTATCTTCACGCCTATCAACACATTTACATGACTTCATTACACATATTTATACATGACATCAACTTTGGAATGAACATCAAAGTCAGCCTTACAATCATCTATCTGGAACATTCTCCAAGATAGGCATTACAAGCCATTATAATTACAAGACTTGACTTAATACAAAATGCTACATGTCGATCACTACATTGTCAGCCAAACATAGCTAGGACTCAAATCTTCCTTGAACAACATCCCACGCTCTATAGAATTTCTCTTAGAACATCCGCAACACGTGCAAAGCATCCGATCGACCAAGATTGGAAAGAAAAACAACACTCAAGGAGAAATATTCAACCACAAGTTCATTCGTCAATGCAGACCACCAACATAATAGGCACACGATCCAGAGACCTCCACAAGCACAATGAAATCAACAAGAAAAACCGCACCACCTCAATTCACCAGAATCACTTGCATCTTCATACAGTAACTTAAGAACACTAACTGTCATGACTATCACACTAGAAAGATTGCTTGCGGACCTCCAAACCACAAACCACTTGAGTTGAGGATACACATCAACATCCTAAACATACCTCTAAAACCACAGACCATAATATTCCAATGCAGAGCAATCCAGAACAAATTCTTGTCACTCTATTACCTTTGAACAACTATAAAACTGGTTCTACTTTGATGGCCATAACTTCATCAATCCTCCATGCGGACCTCTCAAATCTTAACTAGAGCAACTTCAAACAATCCTCGACAAAACCCTTAAGTCTGTAGACTCTAATCTTCATCTCATTAGGAATGCAGAGCAATCTACTTTACTAAATTGCACTGTCTTCATTGTTTCTAACAAAGAGATATGTTGACATCAATGACAACATATCATAGGCACATATTTGCAACAATCTCCCCCTTTGTCATTGATGGCAACATATGACATGAAAAATTGATTCAACCATCAAGATAAGGACTTCTCCCCCTTTCTCTTATCACACATACAACCACATTCTTCACTGCTCCCCCTTTCACCAGCAACTACTTACTTCTGAGTTTTTCAAATAAATTCTCTCCCCCTTTGACATCAATGGAAAAGGGCACATATTTGCAATCATGTCTCCCCCTTTTTGTTTCTTAGATAAAACTAAACTAAACTCCAGAATTGACATATTGACTACTCCCCCTGAGTAGCATCCCCTTAACACCAATCTAGATCACAAGATATGACTATGAGTTCCACTAGACTGATGCACACTAGTGTACCTTAGTTCTAAATGGAAGGGGTAATAACCCCTAGCGTCACTCTGAGATATTCAAAAGTGTCCTTAGGTAGAGGCTTAATGAAGATATCCACAATCTTATGCTTTGAAGGAACAAACTCTAATCTGACTTCATTCTCATTTACCTTCTCTCTCAAAAAGTGAAACTTGATGGATATGTGCTTTGTCTTAGAATGCAACACCATATTCTTTGAGATGTTTATTGCACTTGAATTATCATAGAAGATTGTAACAAGCTCTTGAAACACAATTTTGATATCCTTCAACATTTGCTTCATCCACAAAACTTGAGTACAATTACTTGCTGCTTCTATATACTCTGCATCTGCAGTAGATAGAGATATTGCCTCTTGCTTTTTGTTCAACTAAGAAACCAATCTCTTTTCCAAGAAAAATGCACCACCACTAGTACTCTTCCTATCAGATCATAATCCATCTATGCATGAAGAGTGAAATCATCATCCTTAGGATACTGTAGACACCCTAAAATGACCAAGTTGTCGCATCACTTGCATTTCGTCATTTCTTCCTAATCACCTGCATTGCAAACGTTAATTAAATAATCTAATTATTTAATTAATTATCATCAAATTCTTCTAAATCTCCTAAATTGCGACATTAATTAAATAAATCCTCTTTAGTTAATTAATTAAATTAAATTCCTCTATATTCTTCTACAATTAAATAATTTTAATTATTTAATTAGATCATTATCCTCCTTCCAAAATTCACATCCACATTAATTAAATATATCCCATTATTTAATTAATTCAACAAATTCCCTCTTATCTAAAATTAAATAATTCTTAAATTATTTAATTAAATCAAAATTATTCTTCTAAAATCATGCACAACAATTAAATAAATTTATTTATTTAATTTGCTTTTAAATCTTCTAAATTAAATAATTCTAATTATTTAATTGTTTCTTCCAAAATATCTTCTCTAAATTTAAATAAATCAATTATTTATTTAAGTTGCTTTTTCTTCTAATTTGAGTTATCTCTAAAAAACTCAAGCTTTCTTGCTCATCAATTAAATATTTCTATATTTAATAAAGCAAAATATCTTCTTTTCTCATGCAAATCTCTTCTTCTTGTTTTAAATCACTTAACTGATTGCTTTATTCCTTTAATTGATTTATCTCTTCAGTTAACTTATTCTTCTATTCTTGATAACTCCTCTCATGCAAAAGAAAGCAAGACACTTGTCTTCTTCTCATTCGTTGCACATTCCTCAACTTATCTCCTCTGTTGATTCTTCTGAATTATCTGGACCGTTGATCGATCTTCCTTGAAACCTATATAAACCCCCCTCAGCTTCTTCATTACCTCTCTCTCTTCGATCGTATTCTCAGGCATACTTAACAGCGCTTCGAGCATACACAACGCGTCGATTGAGCAACCTTACGATCATTTGACATTGATCTCTTGAGCACACTACTTGCTTGTTGCAGCTATGGCTTCGCAATTCCATTGAGCAATCCACATTCAATCCAAAGGAAACAACACAGATTTCAGTAAAAGTCTTTATTTCATTGAGTGTTTGTTATGGCTTTTATTTAAATTCGTTTCCTTTATGTTATTGGTTTTTTTGGTTTTTATTAGTTTAGAATAGATCGATTTTCCATATACACAATACGCTGGGGCAACTCGATACACTGGGGCATAAAAATTGTATTACATCTTCAACAATTATTTTCTTTGACGCAACGCTGTAAACTGCATTGCATCAAAGAGGGGCAAAATGTAGACACCCTAAAATGACCAACTTGTCATGCTACTTGCATTTCATAATCTGTCTAATCACTTGCATTGCAAACGTTAATTAAATAATGAGGATTAATTAAATAATCTGCAGTAGATAGAGATATTGCCTCTTGCTTTTTGTTCAACTAAGAAACCAATCTCTTTCCCAAGAAAAATGCACCACCACTAGTACTCTTCCTATCAGATCATAATCCATCTATGCATGAAGAGTGAAATCATCATCCTTAGGATACCATAAGCCATAATCAGATGACCCCTTCAACTATCTAAATTTTTTTTGACTGCTACAACATGAGATTCTCTAGGATTAGCTTGAAATCTAGAAACAAGGCCAACTGCATTCATAATATCAGGTCTGGTTTGAGTCAGATAAAGCAGTCCTCCAATCATTGATCTATACCTTTTCTAATCTACCTTATGGGAATCATCATCTTTACTTAACTTGCATCCAGTTATCATAGGAGTACTCACTAGTTTTGAATCCTCCATTCCAAACTTTTCAACAACTCTTTCACATAATTAGACTAAGATATGAAAATGCCCTTATCTGACTGAATGATTTATAGGCCCAAAAAGAAATTCATTTCACCAAACATGGACATCTCAAATTCACTTTGCATCTGATCAACAATTTTTTTACACATGCTCTCATTTCCACCAAAGATGATATCATCAACAAATACCTCAACAATTAAGATGTGTTCATGATCAATTTTGAAATAAAGATTACTGTCAGCTGTGCCTTTACTAAAACCTAATTTTAGTAGATACTTATCTAATCTTGCATACCAGGCTCTTGGGGCATGTTTAAGTCCATACAATGATTTCCTCAATATGCAAACCATATCTCCTTGATCAGACAACCAGAATCCTTTTGGTTGCTTAATGTAGACTTCTTCCAATTCTCCATTCAGAAATGCTAACTTGACATCTATCTAGTAAACTTTGAAATCTTTGTAAGCAACAAAGGTAAGAAATAATCTAACTGCTTTGATTCTTTCCACCAGAGCAAAAGTTTCTTCAAAATCAATTCCCTCTACTTGAGAATATCCTTTGCAGACAAATCTTGCTTTGTTTCTCACAACTTCACCATCTTCATTCAATTTATTCCAGAAGACCCATTTCATTCCAATTACATTTTTATTTTCAAGTCTAGGAACAAGATCCCAAGTATGATTCTTTTCAACTTGCATTAACTCTTCTTCCATTTTTTTTGTCCAACTTTCATCATTACAAGCTTCATTCACTGATTTTGGCTCAATCTTTAAAATCAAACAATACTCTTCTTGTCCTTCAGCAATTTTTATTCTAGTTTGAATACCTTTATTTCTATCTCCTATGATCTAATCTTTAGAATGATTCAACCTTACATACCTGGGAGTTTTGGGATTTTCTTGAACTTTTGATTCTTGAACTTGTTCCTCAACATTTGCACTAGCTTCTTGAGTCAATGGATTCTCTAGAGCAATCTAAATCTAAATTTGAGTTTGAACTTTCTTTCCTTCATTTGGGCTTTCATTTTGATCATCTGATTCATATCCACAAGACTTGGAGGGTCTCTCCTTCTTTTCATCAACCTTGACATTAGCACTTTCAACAATCCTTTTCAATCTCTTGTTAAAGCACTGGTATGCCTTGCTTTGGTTAGAATAACCCAGAAATATTCCTTCATCACATCTTGCATCAAACTTGCCTAGATCTTCATCTCTCTTGATATAGCATTTACTATCAAAAACTTTGAAGTATTTCATAGTAGGAGCATGACTAAACCATAGTTCATAAGGTGTTTTACTAGTATTACCTTTGATCTACACCTGGTTAAGAGTGTAGACAACAGTACTCACATCCTCTCTCCAATAGACATGTAGAACATTTGTCTCCATCATCATGGTTCTAGTAGCCTCTTGAATAGTCTGGTTCTTCCTTTCCACAACTCTATTTTGCTGAGGAGTCCTAGGAGTAGATAATTGTCTTCTTATTCCATGCTCTTCACAAAATGCATTAAAATCACTGAAGGTAAATTCTCCACCTCTGTCAAATCTTAGACACTTTATTTTCATACCAATCTCATTCTCAACCTTAGCCTTGAACACTTTGAATCTGTCAAGAGCCTCTGATTTCTCTCTCAAGAAAGTGACCCACATCATCTGGGAGTAATCATCAATCAACAACATAAAGTATCTATCTCCTTGCAAACTCCTAACTTTGGTAGGACCACACAAATCAGTGTGCACAAATTCCAACAATCCATTTGAAAATTGTTCTTTACTTTTGAATGTAGTTCTATTCTATTTGCCCAACTGACATTCCTTGCACATGCTATTAGCAGGTTTCACAAGCTTTGGAAGATCTCTCACAGCCTGAGTAGTTTTTATCTTGATAATGTTATCAAATTTTACATGACACATTCTCCTATGCCATAACCAATTCTGATCAATCTAAGCAATCAAACAACTTTTATCAGTACCACTTAAATGAAAGATATTACCTCTAGTCTATGTACCAGATGCAATCTCAGTTCCGGAGCTTCCCAAAATTCTACATTTTTCATCGTTGAATCGGAGATCATACCCTTTGTCAACCAATTGTCCAACACTAAGAAGATTATGCTTCAACCTGTTGTGTGGTTACACAACACGCCCCATTTTGACTTGGCAAAACAGGGACCCAGCTTTTGTTTTAGCTTGTGTTGTCTGTTTCTGGCGGTTTTGGTAAAAATTAAGCCGGATGTGTCATCATCATGAAGGTCAGGATGAGGTAGGTCATCATCATGAGGTTAGTTTTTCAAAGTTCATATTTTGTTTCTATGACTTCATGGTTGGAAAGAGCTTGAAATTCCATGCAGGTTTGCCTTTTACATCACTTGAAAATTCGTCCATATGAGGGAGTTGTGAGCAGTCAAAGTTTTGGTCAAACCTAATAATTGCTGTGTGATGGTCATCATCATGATATTTGAAAAGCCCCCCGATAATATCCTGAGGTCGAAATATCCGGACGTCAAGTTTAAGTCGTAGTAGGTTCTTCCCGTCAGGCGGTCTTTTGTGTCTCCAAAGGTCATCATCATGATCTTACTTTATCACCTGATGAAAATCATGCAGTCCCGAAACATCCGGACGTCAATCTTAAACGCTAGTGTGTTTTACCCGTCGAGTAACCTTAGAAACATTGCGAGCATCATCATGATATTCCAACATCACCCGATGTGATAATATCATGCTGATGATCATCGTCACCTTACTTAGAGAAATCTGCCATCTGCATAATTTGCGCGCGCACGACCGTCTTGGTGATCAACATCATCATGATATTTCGAGACCCGACATTTCTTAATATCCTCCTGACCTCCTTTTGCGTGATCATGATGATCACCTTATCTTTCGAAGCGGAGGGTGATTTTCATTTCTTAAGTCATGTTGAACAAGATCATCATGATCTTGTTCGTCTCTCCCAACAGTTCGTAATATCATCCTGCCGACGAGTATAACCTTTTGCAAATATGATGATGACGATGACGTCATCATCACCTTTCTCCTTCGGCAGGATATTTTCCAGGGTATGATCCTGTCCGCCAATATGATGATGACGATGACGTCATCTTCGAAGATTAACACAAGCCCCGGATATCCTGATGACGTCATCAGGACTTTCAACAGGATCATATTTTTGATCACCCAGTGCGTATATGATGATGATGCTGTTCATCATCCTGATCTTTCAAGCGGATTGCCTTGGCCGAAAAAAGGGTCATATTGCTTTCATCCACCTGATCATCTTCCTTAGAGGGAACCTGATATTCCATTTACCTCCTGATCTTAACGAAACATGACGATGACGTCATCCCTTTGCATTTTAACCAAGCCTGATGATGACGATGACGTCATCATGATTTTCCTCAGCGGCAGGATCATTTTCCAAGTCCTCCTGATTGTCTTCATCATGATGATGATGACGATGTCTTTCTTTCCCGAATGTGCAAGAACAAAACATCCTGATGTACTTTCCATCAGAGCATTAGGAAAGGAGGATCATCATATTTTGTGATATCCTGCGGCCACTTTGAGGATATATAGTTGGTCATCATCATGATTTTTGGCGTCGGTATAACTGTTGCCGTCGGCCTGAGAAAAAATTGTCACTCTGATCATATGTAGTCACGCCGATGCAAATATGATGATGATGCAAGGCCGGATTCTAAGGATGGTTGAAGGGCGATCATTTCTTTGTATAATCTGTGATCATCATCATCATATTTCGAACCCGATATACAAGAAAATGGGCAAAAACATGAAGCGATGGAAATTTGAAAGCCCGACTGCCTGAATTTTGGTCAACGAGGGTTGACCTGGTTGTTTTCATGCTGTTTATGCATTTAGTGCATTTTTTTCACAGGTAGGGCTTGATTGCCTGTAGCTGCACATGGGGAGGTATGTTTGATAAAGTGTTTACTTCCTGTTGTTTATCATGATGATGATGAACCTTATGTTTGTCTGTTTACTTGCAGGAAATCATCATGATGCTGCTGAAGCTGAACATTGAGGTCATGATGCTGCTGAAGCTGAACATTGAAGTCATGATGCTGCTGAAGCTGAGCGTTGAGATCATGATGATGCTGCTGAGGCTGAGCATTACAAAGTTGCGCATGGAGTCAACACGGACCAGACATGAGGAGGATATTGTCAAATATGCTGTTCGCCAGCTGGAAGCCGAATCAAGTTGAAGATGCTGGAATATTCTATGCCAGCTGTACATTTGCTAACTGACGAAGCATGTGCTTTTCATCTGGGCCGTTGTTTGTCATGAGAGGATCCTGATCCTTGGATCATTGTAACCGTTTTCTGGCAGTTGTTCTATATAACATCCAGAGCTTGTCATTTTAAAAGGGAGGAATACATTAGAATACACATACGCATCTGGCGCAAAGAGTCACTTACTGTAGAATAAGTTAGGAGATCAGATTACTGAGACTAATGAGGATAGAATTGTTGAAATGTCAAGGTTCTTTCTTCAGATCACTGTAAATGTACCTGTTCTTGAGCATACTGAATGAATATGAAGTTCCAGATTACATCCTGATTGTAAATTTT
Organism: Cunninghamia lanceolata; assembly: GCA_027924645.1. Lineage (NCBI taxonomy): Eukaryota > Viridiplantae > Streptophyta > Pinopsida > Cupressales > Cupressaceae > Cunninghamia > Cunninghamia lanceolata. Next base: position 4,941,700 of record BSBN01000628.1, on the reverse strand, counting down.
ACGTAATCTTCTGTTGATTTCTGGATATGTACTGGTGAATGCTGTGTTCAACTGGAAGCGCTTTCATTTCATTACATGTTGTTGTCAACTTTCCTTTGAAGCTTTGCACTAGATCATGCGGATTTGTGGAATGTCCTGGTGAAGTATGATTTCTAGTTTTCTTTCTTTTCATTGCAAGTATGGGAGCTTGTATGTGAATCAGTGATCTAAGTCCAGTAATTTTAGGAATCTCACTCTCTAACCCTTTTCCTTTTCTCAATTTCATTAAATCATCACCATAACTGCAAATCATGATAAATAACAAGCAGAAGCTGTGAAATATGCTGAAATCTCGTAGGTAACTGAAGATCCTTAGCATATTTGGTTAAATGCATGTAGTATTGAAAATATCATGCAAAGAATCATAAATAATGGTAGAAATCATGCAAATATCAGCCTATATGCACATTATTTGACTAAATTTACAGTGCAGAGGTAGAATTGTTGGAGACTTATGCAGAGCGAACATCCAGAGCAGGATATTTGAAGATGATGATGATGAACAGTGCAGAAACACGTAAGGCCCCTGAATGGAAAACAGTAACACACATCAACCACTGAGTAACGTCAGTAGATTAAGACCTAATCAACAGAGACTTGGGATCATGAATTCTTTGAATTCATCGTATCTTTCAAGATGAGTAAAGGTTGTTGTGTAACTTTTATTCTATGTTTGCGCATGACTAACATCATGACCAACATAAATTGGCGCTAGAAGGAGGGCCAAAGGATTGAAGATCACATTCATCATCAGTATTTCTAGGTTTGATAACGCTCAGAGTAAGGTAACTTCAGATCGTTTGTGAATTTCATCATATTGCGTAAATATTTGCTGCGACAAGTTTGTATTTGCACATTCTGTGTAAAGATTTCCAAATTTCACATAAATATTGCAAGCTTTACAGTAGATCTCTTTAGATTCACTAAATATTGGCCAAAGATGCATAAATTTGTTCAAGCTTTGAGAATTTGAGCCTTAGACACGTGAGATCTGATGCTACCGGTCGAAATATCCCAATATCCTGTCATATTTGCAGTATCTTCGCAAATATCGCGTAAATATTCAGTCTGATTTGCAAGTTGACCGCAAATATCACCTCGTCCGGTGGAATCCAGCCAATATTTGCAAAGTTTCGGCTAATTGGCCTCCAAATCGAGAAATCCTGGCTCACAGGATAAATACCAGGTCTAGACATAGTGAAATTTTTGAAGAATTGCCTGTCAGAGGTTTTAGACCTAAGACTGTAGACGTTCACCATACTCCAGAGTCTAGTACGTCCAGAACTTCACCAGGACCTCCCCCTATAACCCCTGTTGGTTTGCAAATACCTTCAGGTATACCAGTGACACCTCCTGTTCAACCTCAGGGTATACCTTTAGTCCAACCTCAGCCAACTGCACCACCAGTTCAGCCCCTTCAGGTTGCAATGTCGTTCTTTGCGGCAGAATCACCATTGACCTTTACTGCGTATCATGAGTTACCAAAGTATCTGGACAAGCTTTGTCCAAAATACCATCCTTACCAGGATGCGGATGATCATATCAGGACGTTTAAAGAAGCTTGCTGCAGAGCCAGAATAGAGCATCAGGATGTGGTGTGCAGATTATTCCCTTTTTCCTTAGGGGAAGAGGCCTATAATTGGTTCATCAGTCTTGGTCAATCCTCTGTAGGTTCGTGGGCTGTCTTAGAGAAGGCCTTTCTTGACAGATTCAAGGTCCCTATTGATCCATCCATGAATTACCACCTGTTTGCCACAATTAAGAGATTGGAGCATGAACCTATTGCAAATTTCAATGCTAGGTTCCAGAGAATGTTGTCCAAGCTAGTTACCCCATATGTGGTGGCTGATGATGCTGCCAGAAGTATTTATTATTCAGCCCTGGATCCATTAACCGCCATGTTCATCAGGAGAACACATCCTGCGATCACCACATTGACAGGAGCCTTTCAAGAAGCTATCAAGGTAAATCAACAGCTGATACCTGCTCCTACTCCAAATATAGCATTCCTTGCTTTGCCCGGCATGCAGTCACAATATCCAGCACAGTATCCTGCAGCTTATCCTTCGCAATATCCTGCACAATATCCAAATGGAGCAGTGATGCCCCCAGCAATAATGCTCGCACCTTTGCAAGTACCTCCATTGAGTATCATGCCTCCTCCTAATGGAAATGGCCAATTGCCACAATATCCTGCACATACTCAGACACCTCAGGGTACAGACCTATCCCATAATAACCATGGATCTTCCTTTTTCCAGCCTCAGACTGAAAATGTAGTGGCCAAAGCTCAAGAGGAGAAAGAGGAAATCAAAGAAATGTCTGCTCAGTTGAGAAAGCTCACCACAGAAGTAACACACTTGAGAAATCAAGGGTTTTATTCACAGTCAGGTCAGAATAGGAGTTATTCCAATGACAGACCAAATTACCCTGACAGAGGATACAACAATAACTTCAACAGTAATGCTGCAAATAACAATAATCCTCCTAGGCAGCCCAGAGTGTGGAACTCCAGGCCAAACAATGGTTCATTACCATCACCCCTAGACAATCAGCCTCCTGGTGAAGCCAAACAAACTACTAGAGTCAATCTTGCTGAGGCAGCCCTTACCAATTGGTGCAGGATTCACAATACCAATGCACATGCAGAATTAGATTGTCCACAGTTTAGGATTGCTGCCAGCATCTTTCAGACTGAAGTGTCTAATACTTCTGGAAATCCACCTCAGGCAGAAGGAAATGAAATAGTCCCTTGTGGATATGACTCAGCTTTTGTGCTGGAAACCTACACTAATCAGCCTCATCAGGATTATAATCAGACCTGTGAAGAATCTGCCTTAACCTTTGAAGCAAATTATGTCTTCCCTTTTGAGGATGAAAACGAACCTACAAGAGAGCATGAGGAAGTACATGCATACCAGCAGCAATACCCTGGTAAGCACAATTATAACCTGAGGAGTAATGCCAACAGACCTGCCGGTCCATTGACATCATCTCTACCTCCAAATAACTTCAACACACCTCCTGATCCTAAGGCTAGCAATAACCCTGGGTTCCCTAAGGTGAATGCTCAGTACTTGTCTCCTCAAAACACAGTAACAAAAGTTGCAAATGCACCTCATGAATCTGACAAGTTAGTCAGCTATTTGGCTGATGAAATGAAGAAAATCAAGATCAGCCTGTCCCTATCTGAGTTACTGAAAACTCCTGCCATCAAAAGGGCATTCATGAAGTCGCTGGATGATCCTGCTTCTAAAGAGGATAATCACCTTTTGAGTCAATCCAATAGCAGAGACCATACTGCTAAAGATAGCACTGTCAAGCCCAAAGTGTCAGCCACAGTCCAAGCTGCTGAAACCTCTCACATGACCTTGTACAGAGATAAAACTGAATCACCACCGTTTCTCCTCACCATAAGAATGTTCAGTAAGAATTTGCACAATTGTTTAGTTGATTCAGGAGCCTCAACTAATGTTATGCCTTTGTCAATATGCAACGCATTAGGACTGCATCCTGCTAAATCCTTAAAGAAGGTCACTCAACTGGACAAAACAGAAGTAAGTGTCGTAGGAGAACTCACTCATATTCACATGCAGCTAGCGTCTGATCCTAGGATCCAGTATTACATTGACATTCAGGTAGTTGACATACCTGATACATATGGGATGTTGCTTAGCCGGGACTGGTCTAAAACGCTTAACGGATACATGTCCACAGACTTCAGTCACATGTGGTTGCCATGGAAAGGTATACCTAATCAGATCAGGATTGATGCTGAGCCTAGGATGAAACATATGATCACCGAATATAACAGAACAAATGAGATCATGTATGTAAACGTAGAACCTGGAGTTTATCACATCAGGCCGCAAACTGTCCAAATAGAAGAGGTCCTGATGCTTGATGTTCATCATCATCATGATGATGATTATCATGAGGATATGCCAGTCGTAGAACTTAATAATGATCCTGATAATGACAACGAAATAGATCGCTTCAGGGATTTTCAGATGCATTTATCTACTCAGATAAAACGTTGTCAATTATTAAATATACCTGCTAATGATATCTTGATTGACGGATGGTGCAGATTGCATGGAGAAGCACACTCGGAAAAGACTTGCGAACCATGCTTAGACATGATCATGCTGGAGCAGACGTATAGTGAAGCATCATCATCATATTCCGAGATGAGTGCTACATCTGATGATGATGATGATACTAATTTTTATTTGTCTTCTGCAGGAACAGAAGAGTCGATGGATCCTGATGAAGATCATATCCGAAAAACAGAAGAGATCCTGGTGTCCAATCAGACAAATGATGCGAGAAAGGAAAAGATCACTCCTGGTAGTGATTGCTTCATGGAACCGGATTACGAGTTGTCTGATGAGGATAAAGGCAGTGACCTGACAAAGTTTGAAGAATTTCTGGTCAGAGAAATAAAAAAAATGACACAACAGTGTAGATCTCCCCAGGAGGTTTTAATTAAAGGTTGGTGTAGGTTGCATGAGGCGCCTCACTCAGAAACCACTTGCTCACTGTGCTTGCACATTTTGAAGAAGCATGCAGTTGTATGTGCTGAGCATCATCCTCCTGCTAGGATGGAAGAGAAAATAGAAAAGCCATCAGGCTCATCAGATAAAGGAAAGAAGAAGCTTGAAGATGACACACCTAAGTTAAGGTGGATATCAGGCGGAGCAGCAGCCAGAGCTGCAAAGAAAAAGGAAAGTTCAAATAAATGTCCTGCTGAAGATAAGCCTTGGATCCTGAGGTTTGATGGATCCAAATCCAAGCAAGGTTCTGGAGTAGGGATTGACCTTACTGATCCATCAGGGAAATCCCATTTAGCAGCTTACAGATTACAGTTCCCCTGCACTAATAATGTCACAGAGTATGAAGCTCTGATTCATGGACTGTTGTTTGCCCATAAGAAGAAGGTGAAGATCCTGCATGTCTTTGGAGATTCAAAACTAGTTGTGAGGCAAGTACGAGGAATCTACTCTTGTAACTACAGAAAGCTGTCAAATTACAGACGTCGTGTGTGGGACCTGATTGAAGACTTTGATGCCTTCAACCTCGTTCACGTGCCAAGAGAACAGAACCAAAGGGCAGATGCACTTGCTCAGGCCGCCAGTACGTTGGAACCACTGTCTATATCTGGTCTGAAGAAATTTGCAGTAGAATTGGTGTCAGTACCTTCGGTACCTGACAATGTGACCAATCTCCAAGTGTTTGATGATGATCAGCACATCCTGGACTTCATATCAAACAGAGATGTATTTGAAGCTCAGATCATAGATGAAAATGGTATAGAAGATCATGTCTGGGAAGAAGATGAGATTTTAGAGTTGCCTGGCAACACAATTCCCAAAGGTATGATTGAATTAGAAAGAGCCTTTGATCTGGATAATATGCTCAAGCATAAGGATCTGCCTAAGGCAGATGGAGGTCAATATTCACAGGTGAATATTGGACAGGCTGATAACAAGAAGAATGTCTTGTTGGGTAAGGTTTGTACACCTGAAGAGTTAGATGGAATAACTCAAGCCCTTAAGGATTATATACATGTAATTGCATGGACTTATGACGAGCTGAAGACGTATGACACTTCTGTCATAACTCATACTATACCCCTCAAGCCAGATGCAAAACCTTTCAGACAGAAGCAGAGGCCAGTCAATGCTCTGCTTGAGCCCATCATCCTTGAAGAGGTCAAGAAGTTGTTGAATGCCCGGATAATTTTTCCTGTAAGACACTCCACTTGGGTGGCAAATCTGGTACCAGTCAGGAAGAAGAATGGAGACATCAGATTGTGTGTGGATTTCAGGAACCTGAACAGAGCATCAGAAAAGGATAATTATCCTTTGCCCTCTTTGGATGAGGTTCTGTAGATGGTAAATGGAGCCAAGATGATGTCCTTCTTGGACGGTTTTTCAGGATACAACCAAGTGATGGTTGATAAAATCGACAGATTAAAGACTGCCTTCACCACAAAATGGGGGATATTTGCATATAGACGTATGCCGTTTGGATTGATAAATGCTGGAGCTACATTCCAGCGAGCAATGGACATAGCCTTCAGAGGCTTAATAGGAAAATGTATAGTCATCTACATGGATGACCTGACAGTGTTCTCCAAAGAAAGGGGAAATCATGTTGCTGACCTCAGAAGTGTGCTGAAGAAGTGTGAAGAATATGGAATATCTTTGAATCCCAAGAAGTGCATATTCGGGGTCACAACAGGAAAGTTACTAGGCCACCTAATCACAGAAGATGGGATTATCATTGATCCTGACAGGGTGGAATCTATTATGAAATTACCACTTCCAGGAAGCAAAAAGGAGCTTAAATCTTATTTTGGTAAGATAAATTTTGTGAGGAAGTTCATCACTGGCTTTGCTGAGATTGTCAGACCACTGAATGCCATGTTGAAAAAAGATGCACAAATTGACTGGACACCAGAAGCCAGAGCTGCTTTTGAAGATATAAAGAAGGCCATTTCAGATGCTCCTGTCCTCATTAGTCCAGATTATACAAAAGATTTCTACATCTACTCATTTGCTTCAGAACACACTTCTGCAGCAGTGTTAACTCAAAGAAATGAAGATAAAGAAGAGAAACCAATTGCCTTCATGAGCTGTCCTTTCAGGGATGCTGAGTTGAGATATGTAGATGTTGAAAGACAGGCACTTGCATTAGTCAGAGCAGTAAAAAAGTTCAGACATTATATACTGAGGAGCAAAGTGATTGCTGTAGTACCAGATGCAGCAGTAAAGATGTTGCTGATGCAGAGTGAACCTGGTGAAAAAAGGGCCAAATGGATTACGGTACTACAAGAATATGACATGGAGATCACACCCATGAAGCTAGTAAGAGGACAGGCTCTGAGCCGGATGATATCTGAAACTGATCCAAACATCATCAGTCAACAGTATGTGATGGATGAGAAAGACAATAAAGAATGGTATTCAGACATCAGGCACATCCTGATCACTGGAAGATGTCCTTTGAGGATGCAGGCTTCACAGAGAAGAGCCTTAAAGATGAGATCCCAGAAATATATGATGAAGGGAGGAGCCCTGTTTAAAAAGAATTATGAAGGGGTATACCTGAGATGCTTAGAGAAACCAGAAGCTAATAAAGTCTTGACAGAGCTACATGACAAGTTTGGAACTGCACACGGATCAGCGTTGGCCACAACACATGTAATCCTCAGAGCAGGATATTACTGGCCTACAATTTTTAAGGACACAGCTGATCATGTTAAATGTTGTCATGTTTGCCAGGTTGCTGCCAACAGAGAAAAATATGCTGCACAACCATTGCAGCTAGTGATAGAGGAGCGCCCATTTGCACAATGGGGCATGGATTTCATAGGACCAATCAATCCTCCATCTTCTTCAGGCCAGAGGTATGTCCTAACAATTACTGATTATTGTACCAGATGGACTGAGGCTATCAGCAGCAAAACTTGTACTGCTGATGATGTCATTAAATTTCTGGAAAGCAACATTGTCACCAGGTATGGAACTCCTTATGCATTGGTAAGTGATAATGGTTCTACCTTCATTTCCACTAAATTGTCAAGTTGGGCTTTTGATCATGGGATCATACTTAAGTTCTCATCCAATTACTATCCCCAGGGAAATGGATTAGCAGAATCCACCAATAAAAATTTACTGAGTATCATAAGAAAATTGATAGAGAAAAATCCCAGGGAATGGAATTCATTTCTGAAGTATGCCTTATGGGTAGACAGAACTAGAATGAAAATTGCATTAGGAAACTCACCTTTCCAGCTAGTATATGGGGTAGATCCTATTCTCCCTGTAAACTTGAAAATTCCTACCCTGCAGTTTGCCCAAGACTATCTAGGCATAGATAATAAACAAGAAGTCAGGTTGCTTCAGTTGATGCATCTGGAAGAAAAACGAAGCCAAGCAATTGACCAATTTGCAAAGCATCAGGCTGTTGTCAAACGTTGGTTTGACAAGAGAGCCAGAATTAAAGCTTTCAGGATATCAGATTTAGTCCTGATGTGGGATAAAGCCCATGAAAGGAAAGGTGATCATGGTAAGTTTGACAGACTATGGATAGGTCCCTTTCAGATTTCTGAAATTTTAGGAGACAACACTTATAGGCTTAAGAACCTGACAGGTGAGGATGTCCCGTTGCCAGTCAATGGACAATTCCTCAAACATTATTTCCAGGCCTGAGTGACTTCATGGCAGTCTTGTGTATCATATTGTATATTTGTATAGTTGTTTGTACAGTGTTTGCTTGTTGTTGTTGTTGTTTGTTGGTTGGGACCTTGTTCTGGTAAGTCAGGATGATGCACTTCATCACCTAAGAAAATAACTAAATTGTTAGAATTCAAGTGATGAGATCAAATTTAGATATAGATTGTAATTCATTCTGATAAATACTCATGATCAGGTTTATGATGTCTTTTCATCAGGGTACTTTTTCTTGTCCAAAGTGAATCAAACACAATGAAACACCTAACAGCCTTGGGTTTGTTGAAGATATGAGTATAGGTGTTAAGTGAAAAATCTAAAGGGACTCCCTTGCTACCAATACAATCTCCAACCTAAAGCTGCAAGTGACTACACCTTGTACAAATGAGCAGACATGATGATATCAAATTTAAATTTTTAAAGGAAAATCAGAAACAAAATAAAATTAGGCCATCTAAGTAACTCTACCGGGGCTATGGACGCCTGCTGGCAGTGGGGCTCTACTTAGGGAGATTGTATAGATAACCTTGCCGGGGTTATAGACACCTGCTGGCAGCAAGGCTCTATCCAGGTTGGCTATGAGGGATGATCTCCAACTATGTAGTTTAACACCAGTTACTTATGTTTTCAACTTGCTTTCAAGATGAGGATAATTAATCATCTGCACACACATGATCCTTTGTTAGCTTTATCACCGTAATGAAATTTTATCATTCAAAGATCATGATGATTTACTTAGACAGAATTAGAATACTATAGATGAATATGATCATATCACTTGAATCATTTGAATTTTGTTGTTTTCTTTGGTGGCAAGTTGTTGTGTGGTTACACAACACGCCCCATTTTGACTTGGCAAAACAGGGACCCAGCTTTTGTTTTGGCTTGTGTTGTCTGTTTCTGGCAGTTTTGGTAAAAATTAAGCCGGATGTGTCATCATCATGAAGGTCAGGATGAGGTAGGTCATCATCATGAGGTTAGTTTTTCAAAGTTCATATTTTGTTTCTATGACTTCATGGTTGGAAAGAGCTTGAAATTCCATGCAGGTTTGCCTTTTACATCACTTGAAAATTCGTCCATATGAGGGAGTTGTGAGCAGTCAAAGTTTTGGTCAAACCTGATAATTGCTGTGTGATGGTCATCATCATGATATTTGAAAAGCCCCCCGATAATATCCTGAGGTCGAAATATCCGGACGTCAAGTTTAAGTCGTAGTAGGTTCTTCCCGTCAGGCGGTCTTTTGTGTCTCCAAAGGTCATCATCATGATCTTACTTTATCACCTGATGAAAATCATGCAGTCCCGAAACATCTGGACGTCAATCTTAAACGCTAGTGTGTTTTACCCGTCGAGTAACCTTAGAAACATTGCGAGCATCATCATGATATTCCAACATCACCCGATGTGATAATATCATGCTGATGATCATCGTCACCTTACTTAGAGAAATCTGCCATCTGCATAATTTGCGCGCGCACGACCGTCTTGGTGATCAACATCATCATGATATTTCGAGACCCGACATTTCTTAATATCCTCCTGACCTCCTTTTGCGTGATCATGATGATCACCTTATCTTTCGAAGCGGAGGGTGATTTTCATTTCTTAAGTCATGTTGAACAAGATCATCATGATCTTGTTCGTCTCTCCCAACAGTTCGTAATATCATCCTGCCGACGAGTATAACCTTTTGCAAATATGATGATGACGATGACGTCATCATCACCTTTCTCCTTCGGCAGGATATTTTCCAGGGTATGATCCTGTCCGCCAATATGATGATGACGATGACGTCATCTTCGAAGATTAACACAAGCCCCAGATATCCTGATGACGTCATCAGGACTTTCAACAGGATCATATTTTTGATCACCCAGTGCGTATATGATGATGATGCTGTTCATCATCCTGATCTTTCAAGCGGATTGCCTTGGCCGAAAAAAGGGTCATATTGCTTTCATCCACCTGATCATCTTCCTTAGAGGGAACCTGATATTCCATTTACCTCCTGATCTTAACGAAACATGACGATGACGTCATCCCTTTGCATTTTAACCAAGCCTGATGATGACGATGACGTCATCATGATTTTCCTCAGCGGCAGGATCATTTTCCAAGTCCTCCTGATTGTCTTCATCATGATGATGATGACGATGTCTTTCTTTCCCGAATGTGCAAGAACAAAACATCCTGATGTACTTTCCATCAGAGCATTAGGAAAGGAGGATCATCATATTTTGTGATATCCTGCGGCCACTTTGAGGATATATAGTTGGTCATCATCATGATTTTTGGCGTCGGTATAACTGTTGCCGTCGGCCTGAGAAAAAATTGTCACTCTGATCATATGTAGTCACGCCGATGCAAATATGATGATGATGCAAGGCCGGATTCTAAGGATGGTTGAAGGGCGATCATTTCTTTGTATAATCTGTGATCATCATCATCATATTTCGAACCCGATATACAAGAAAATGGGCAAAAACATGAAGCGATGGAAATTTGAAAGCCCGACTGCCTGAATTTTGGTCAACGAGGGTTGACCTGGTTGTTTTCATGCTGTTTATGCATTTAGTGCATTTTTTTCACAGGTAGGGCTTGATTGCCTGTAGCTACACATGGGGAGGTATGTTTGATAAAGTGTTTACTTCCTGTTGTTTATCATGATGATGATGAACCTTATGTTTGTCTGTTTACTTGCAGGAAATCATCATGATGCTGCTGAAGCTGAACATTGAGGTCATGATGCTGCTAAAGCTGAACATTGAAGTCATGATGCTGCTGAAGCTGAGCGTTGAGATCATGATGATGCTGCTGAGGCTGAGCATTACAAAGTTGCGCATGGAGTCAACACGGACCAGACATGAGGAGGATATTGTCAAATATGCTGTTCGCCAGCTGGAAGCCGAATCAAGTTGAAGATGCTGGAATATTCTGTGCCAGCTGTACATTTGCTAACTGACGAAGCATGTGCTTTTCATCTGGGCCGTTGTTTGTCATGAGAGGATCCTGATCCTTGGATCATTGTAACCGTTTTCTGGCAGTTGTTCTATATAACATCCAGAGCTTGTCATTTTAAAAGGGAGGAATACATTAGAATACACATACGCATCTGGCGCAAAGAGTCACTTACTGTAGAATAAGTTAGGAGATCGGATTACTGAGACTAATGAGGATAGAATTGTTGAAATGTCAAGGTTCTTTCTTCAGATCACTGTAAATGTACCTGTTCTTGAGCATACTGAATGAATATGAAGTTCCAGATTACATCCTGATTGTAAATTTTACGTAATCTTCTGTTGATTTCTGGATATGTACTGGTGAATGCTGTGTTCAACTGGAAGCGCTTTCATTTCATTACATGTTGTTGTCAACTTTCCTTTGAAGCTTTGCACTAGATCATGCGGATTTGTGGAATGTCCTGGTGAAGTATGATTTCTAGTTTTCCTTCTTTTCATTGCAAGTATGGGAGCTTGTATGTGAATCAGTGATCTAAGTCCAGTAATTTTAGGAATCTCACTCTCTAACCCTTTTCCTTTTTTCAATTTCATTAAATCATCACCATAACTGCAAATCATGATAAATAACAAGCAGAAGCTGTGAAATATGCTGAAATCTCGTAGGTAACTGAAGATCCTTAGCATATTTGGTTAAATGCATGTAGTATTGAAAATATCATGCAAAGAATCATAAATAATGGTAGAAATCATGCAAATATCAGCCTATATGCACATTATTTGACTAAATTTACAGTGCAGAGGTAGAATTGTTGGAGACTTATGCAGAGCGAACATCCAGAGCAGGATATTTGAAGATGATGATGATGAACAGTGCAGAAACACGTAAGGCCCCTGAATGGAAAACAGCAACACACATCAACCACTGAGTAACGTCAGTAGATTAAGACCTAATCAACGGAGACTTGGGATCATGAATTCTTTGAATTCATCGTATCTTTCAAGATGAGTAAAGGTTGTTGTGTAACTTTTATTCTATGTTTGCGCATGACTAACATCATGACCAACACAACCCTTCTACATACAAAACATCATTAGTGTTATTCTTACCATCAAGAGAGATGGATCCTCTGCCATAGATTCTACCTACTGAATTATCTCCAAACTTCACAATTCCACCTTCATATCTTTCCAAACTTACAAACTTACTTTTATCACCAGTCATATGATGAGAATATCCACTGTCAATCACCCATTCATCATTTTCTTCAACCTGAGTAGCCAAGGCACTTTCCACATTCACATAGCTAGCAGATTTAGTAGGCACCAGATCTTCTTCTTTGATAGCAATGAACACCCATTCATTTCCAGAGGTACTTCCCATATCAGATTCATCATTTGTGACTCCTTCATCAACAGCTTCTTAGACATAGTAGCATTTCTTATGAACCCTAGGTCTATTAGGGTTTGGCTTTGAAACCCTCTCCAGACATCTTGAAGCAAAATGACCAATCTTATTGCAAGCAAAACATTTGAAAGGTAATTTTCCTTCATACTTACCAGATCCTCTTGGTAATCTTTTGGAAATAAGGGCTTCAAGTTCCTCAAGCTTAGATTCATCTTCTTCAAGTTCTTTCCTTGCCTTCTCATATCTGGTTAGTCTTCTTGAAGAGCTTTCACTGGATCAAATCTTTTCTTTCTAAAAACACTGGCTTTAAATGCAGATTCTGATTTAGGAAGAGAATCACCAAAATTGCTCATTTCAAATGTTGAAAACTTGCCAACCAACTGGTCCCTTGTAACATCTGTCACAGTCCTGATCTCCTCAATAGTAGCAACTTTGTGCTTGTATGAAGTAGGTGAGGATCTGAGCACTTTGCCAACAATCTTTGATTCTTCCAGGTTTCCACTAGCACACCTGATACTGCACACAAGCTCATTCACCTTTTGTATGTAGGAAGTGATGTTTTCATCTTCACTCATCCTCAAACTTTCATATCTACCCTTTAGGCTCTATAGCTTAGCACATTTGACATATGCATCACCTTCATACAGAGTTTCCAACTTCTTCCAGATTTCATGAGAAGTTTGCAATTCCAAGACATGTGTCATTTCTGTATCAATCAGTGCACTCAATAATGCTTCCTTAGCCTGAATGTTGTATTTAGCTTCTTTGATTTGATCTGGAGTTGTAGGACCATTCTATGGAGGAGTATACTTATTCTTAGTTATCAACCAATAAGGATCACCCATGCATTGCAAATGACACTCCATGCAATTCTTCCAAAGAGAGTAATTTCTTCCATCAAATCTCAGACTGTCCTTCTTGTATGTCAACATCCTACAACTCCTCAAGCAGTCAAGCTTGTTTTAGAGGAACTAGATCTAATACTAATTGTTGAAATTAGGTCAAACAACTAAGAGGGGGGGTGAATTAGTTATCTCAAAACTTTATATTTTGCTTCATTTAATCTTCTTTACCACTTATTAATAGATTAATGATATAACCATGAAAGCATGAATCAACAACACATGAGTAAAAACATAATCAACACACATAACACTAGGATTTTTACATCAAAACCTAGTTAAGGGAAAACCATGGTGGGGGTTAACCCACAAGATTTATTCTTTGTTAAAAGAATAGAAAAATGGGAAGGCACTTGCCTTTGGGTACACTGCCTAGAGTTCACTGCTCTAAGAGACTCATTGTCTACAAAAACATTCACATGGTTAACACTGAAATGTTGAACTGAGAAACATCATCTTCTTTATGCTAGGTTCAGTTCCATTGAAGCTCACAACACCTCTACTCTACCCCCAAATATTTCTTCACTACCTCCGCATCTTCATGTCTATTAGCACATTTACACAACTTCATTATACATATTTATACATGACATTAAATTTGGAATGAACATCAAAGTTGACCTTATAATCATCTATCTGGAACATTCTCCAAGATAGGCATTACAAGCAATTATAATTACAAGACTTGACTTAATACAAAATGCTACATGCGGATCACTACACTACCAGAAAAACATAGCTGGGACTCAAATCTTCCTCGAACAACACGCCACACTCCATAGAACTTCTCTTAGATCATCTGCAACATGCACAAAGCATCCAGTCGGCCAAGACTGGAAAGAACAGTAACACTCAAGGAGAAATCTTCAACCATGAGCCAATCCTCAATGTGGACCACCAACACAATAGGCACACAATCCAAAGACCTCCACAAGAACAATGAACTCAACAAGAATAACCACACCACCTCAAATCACCAGAATCACTTGCATCTTCATACGGGAACTTAAGAACACTAACTGTCATGATTGTCGCACTAAAAAGATTGCTTGCGGACCTCCAAACCATGAACCACTTGAGTTGAGAATACACACAGTCAACATCCCAAACATACTTCTAGAATTGTAGACCATAATATACCAATGTGGAGCAATCCAGACCAAATTCATGTCAATCTGTTACCTTTGAACAACTACAAAACCAGTTCTACTCAGATGGCCATAACTTCATCAATCCTCCATGCAGACCTCTCAAATATTAACTAGAGCAACTTCAGACAATCCTCTACAAAACCCTTAAGTTCGTAGACTTTGATCTTTGTCTAACTGGGGATGCAGAGCAATCTACTTTACTGAATTGCACTATCTTCACTGTTTCTGACAAAGAGATATATTGATATCAATGACAACACATCATAGGCACATATTTACAACAATTACAAACTAAAAGACTTAGCATCTAACTCTTTGTAACATTTTCACTTTAAGAGCTATGGTGCCCTACACCATACTCATGGGAAAAAAGGAAATCAAGTCCCCTTAAGGACTGTACAACAATAGGATCATGCTTGATCACATCATACTGTAGCATCCAAGTGGCATCTTCAGGTGGTACACCCATCCAATGAACCAAGTACTTGAAATAGGCATTGTTTCTTACCTTTATGAGCTCCTTGTTACCTAAGACATACTGCAACTTCAAAGACTTGTTTCATAAATGATCTTTGACTGATGTTGCCCTTGAGAATGTTGGTAAACCTGCATCTTGACCTACCATCTTATCTCCTTCATCCTTGCAAAGTACTTCCTTCTTGTTCACCTCCATGGTATGCCTCAACTTGCTCTTTTTCCCTTGTAGCGTAGCCTTGAGATCTTCACCTTTGTTTCTCACCTCTTTCATCTGATGCTCTACCCCTATATCTACTTCTTTATTAGGCTCACTAACCTCTGCTTTGATAGAAACTGAATGATCACTATCCTCTATTGAAAACAATGACTAAAATACTCCATCCATCACATCAACATGCTTCTCAAACCAATCTTGCATCCCCAAAATCAATTCATCCTTGACCTTCAACAAATATGATTTTGACACCAACTCAATATCATTTCCCTCCAAAATTTGATCACTCTTCATGTCTATTGTCATAATACTACAAAGTTTTGAATTGGCTTCAAGGTTCCTATCCTCCTTTTCCTCTACCTTTACAAACACTTTCCTACCAACCATCATCACATTAGCTTTCTTAGTTTACCCTTTATCATCTTCTATCAAAGGTCTCAAAGTAAAAGAGATTCCATCTTTGTTTATCTCATAGGTATTTGTTCTACCATCATACAGGGCATGCCTATCAAATTGCCAAGGCCTCCCTAGCAGCAAATGACATACATCCATAGGCAACACATCATGTAGAATTCTATCCTTATACCCTCCTATATTGAACTCCACCCAAGCTTGCTCATTAACCAAAACAAATTGACCCTCATTCAACCAAGAAACTTTATAAGGAGTATCATGTCGTATCCTAGGCAATTTAAGTTTCTCAACCATCTCATTAGACACCATGTTATCCATGCTTCCTAAATCAATCACAACTTTACATACCTTACCCATGCATTTACAAGTTGTTTTGAAGAGTGTCCTTCTTTGTGGTGGCTCTTTCATATCACAGGGACTTTGAGCAATGTTCTCCTCATCATTAGAGTTTCTCCAATTTCTGGATAAGCAGTCTGAAATGGAGAGTTGACACTATTATTATCTTCCTATTGCACCAATTGAGTTCTCCTTTCTCCACCATGTGAACTAGAGGCTTGACCTTCATTGCACTGCCATTCTTGATGTCCAAACTTATTACATTGATAGCACCTTCCTGTGAATCCTTGTGAACCTCTTCCTTGACCTCCAAATCTTCCTCTAAAGCCTAATCTACCACCTCTAAATCCACCTCTCTGATCAACAACTTGTTCTTGCACCTTGCTTACATCTTCTTGACCCTCATATGACTATCTTGAGTTGGAAAATGATCATCTACCTCTGATATTGTTGCCTCTATCCATATTTGACTTGTCTTGCCTTCTCTTGATCTTTTCTTCAACCCTTATTGCCATTTGATAGCATTCCTCAACCATTCTTGGATTTGCCATAGTTAACTCATCTTGAATAGTAAATCTCAATCCACTAAGGTATCTAGCCACCTTCTCCACATCATCCTCCATATGACCTTCTCTTATGCTCAACTTATAAAACTCATTAGTTTAAGTTTTGACATCCATATATTTTTGCTTCAAACCTTGAAGTTTCTTGTGCAATTGAATTGCATAATCATTTGGAAGAAACTTACCCTTAAGCTTAGCCACCATTCTGTCCCAAGAAACAATCTTTGACTTACCTTTCTTCCTCCTTTCAAATTCCTCATAATCCCACCACAAATAGTGCATGACCCTTCAATTTTGTCTTTTCTATCTTCACTCTTTGCTCCTCTAGAACATCTTCACATTCAAAGTAGTTATCAAGTGTTGCAATCCAATCTAATAGCTCTTCATCATCCAAGTTACCTCCATACATAGGTAAATCAATCTTCACCTTGTGTTTATCTCCCTTGAATGCTCTTAGTAGCTTGGCAAACTTCTGCTCATCAGGATCTAATTCCTCTTCTTCTTCAGGGGGATTCTCCTTTGCCCCTTCCTCTTCACTGTCACTCCCATCGCTTATGACCACACCTCTTCTCTAACTGGTTTCCATAGCCTCTAGCCTTGCTACCAACCTATCTTGCAATTCCTTCAACCTTCTAATCTCCCTTTCAGTCTTCTCTTTCATCTCTTACATTTCTCTAGCCATATGATTGCTTTTTGGAGGTATCTTGACCACTTTTCAACACAACTTCTCTCCTTCAAATCAAACCAACCTATGCTCTAATACCAAATTGATGTAGAGGTAAGGTGGAGGAACTCAAACAAATCAAACTTTCCAACTTAGAACCCTAATTTGGTGGGTTTCTCTCACAATTCTCCAATTCCTCTAGTAAGACAACAAATGGGTTTTTTCTGACTTAATTTCCATACCAGACCTCATTCTCAAAAATTAATCCTATTTTTAGATACCCTTTATACCCTTACACAACATATCTCAATTGTAGGTAGGGTTACTTTGTAATGAAGCTCTCAAATTTGGACTATTACCGTTCAAGTTAGGCCTAATTAGGATAACAAACACCCCTTTTTGGACTTAATTTGCAAACCAATCCTCAAACCTAGAAGCCAACAACCATTTAAGATAACCTTTTGGGCATTTGATAACATATCAATAGTGCAGGTGTGGTTGTTTTGAAACACATCCCTCCAAAATTGATCGTTACGCTGTTCACAAGGTCTAATTAGGCTCACTTAAAAAAGGCACTTATTGGTTTTACACTCTCCCAACCTCAAATCTATATTCTAAAGCCACCAACACATCATATGGGGTCTTTACATACCATTTCCATCAATTACCAGACCTTTTTCATCGATGAAATGGGTCAAAATTTATTTTCTCCAATCAAACCCTCTTCAACTAGGGTTTCTGAACCAGTTTTAGAAAATCTACTGTAAAATCCTCAAAACTTGATAAAAATCAATGAAAAAAAACCAAAAGGAAGCTAACCCAAAACTCCATCAATTCCAATTCAAAAATGTGCATGCACATGCCTTACAAGGCCGTACAAGAAGCTGAAATAGTGAAAACACAAGAAAAATAGTAGAAAAATAGAGTTGCTCTTATTTTTTCTTCATCAAAATCCACTTCCACCAATGTCTTCATCTTCATAAAGCATATTCTAACTATCTCCCACCATTTTCCAACTTACTTTTGATTTACTAACCATTTAAAATACCTTCTAAGCACCGATGACTCTTCATATTTCTTTTTTGCACTTGTTTTTGCAACTTTTACAATCTTTACAAAATTGACTTCAAATAACCTAAGAAAACTTAAAACCAACTTAAAAACATAGGAAATGGTCTTATAGACCTTATTAAAAACCAAAAGACTCAACATATAACTCTTTGTAACATTTTCAATTTAAGAGATATGGTGCCCTACACCACAAAGTCAGCCAATCAAAAGAGAGATACATGTCCCAATATAGCAAATATTAAATAATGGGTCAAAATATGTAAAAGGATTTATTTCTAGGCAAGAGGATGACATGTTTTGAAAAAAAATTATAAAAGGAGATCTTTGTAGAGAAGTTGAAGGGGTGATTTTTTTGGGCTTTGGATACATGATATCCACACATTTGGGAAATATTTTTCTGTAGGAGAAGGTGATTGGATTTTGGGTTGTAGAGGCATATCTTGCTGTGTAGATGAATAAATTTCTGAATGATATTATTTCTCTCCAGATTAAATTATATGAGAAACACTGAATGTGTGTGTTATTTGTGGTTGTCTCCTTGGATATGAGTACTTTTCTTTTGAATGCAGTTTCCAAGGGTTTATGAATTCATCAGTATACATTTGCTATATCGTATGTTTGGTTTATTGCATCTATTGAAGGAATAGATTAAATTGCTCTAGATCAGATATAGGGAAAAGTGTATTTTGTCAAGGAATTAGTGAAGTAGAATAATAGATAATACTATTTCTTAGACATATTACTATAAGGCAGTAATACTATTATTTTGGGTCCTCTAGATATGAAGTTTTTGTTGTCATAAGGAAGCATTTACATTGCTGGGTTTGACTCTGTTGCCCTAATAAATCACTGATCTGGAGAGAATTTTCCCGAAGGTCTAGGAAACCTAATAATTTAAAGACAAATCATTTGACCCATTTTATTTTTTTGTTTTGTTTTAGTTTAGGTGCTGCATGTTCTTAGATTTGAACAGTGAAGATAATCCAAGAATGTTGCCAGTCTAGGGTTAATCTTACAAATCTTGATGTAGATATATGAGAACATTTTTCCTAGTATTAAAAAGATATATTTATTTATTATGAATAAGGAAATACCCACTAGGTATGGCAGAACCTAAAATGCAGGGGAGATGGGAGATAATCTCCCACTCTATCGGTCGAGTCTCTCATTGAATCTAAGTATAAGAAGTGGAAAGTATTTAGGATTTGATGTATGCAGATTTGGGAACCAACAAAGTGCATCAAGGACTTAGAAGAATTTCAGTATTGATGTAATCTTTTCCAAAAAGATTTAATACAAGAAGGAAACATCTTTGAGTGTGGAGTTTTTTTCGAAAAGGGTTTCTCCACATAAATACTATACAAGCTTCTTCTCTTATATTCTCTTCTCTTCTACATTGGATTGAAAGTACAAATCACTTGTTCATCAATTGTTACAGATTAATCTTTATTTCAGATTTGTATACATAAAATTTTAAAGTTTATAGCAGTAGTTCTACCTTCATTTTCAATAGAGAAAAGAAAAAAATATTTTTATAATATTGTTTATGTTGATTTTTTGTTGGTGTTACAATGAGTGAGAAGAGTAGTAGTTAAAAGTTCCTTAGAGAACATGAGGATGTATATGGGTAAAGTACAATTGAATGTATGAGAAGAAGAGAATCAAGAAGTGCACCGTAGGATGGTATAAGGAGTAGGAGTTGTGGAGATGGAGCTTGAGGAGTTTGAGATGAGTGTACAAACTTTTATGCATGAGGATATAGATGTGAAGGCTATCATATTTGAGGGTAGAAGAATAAATATTGGAAGTGATGTACAACAAGTGCATCAAAGTGAATATATTAGTGTGTAGGATAAGGAGGAAGAGTATCAGGAACAAGTGGGTAGTGTAGGAGAAATGGTTGAAGAGTCAATGCTAGAAATTTCTTATTTTCTATAGATTTATTAATGATAGTTTGGCATAGCTGAAGTGTTGAGAGCAAAAGAAGAAAAGTGTGAGGAAGTGGTGATAGGAATTTTTTAATTCCATAATGAGAATGATGCTAATTTCTGTGAGGGTGAAGTGGGTGAAGAGGAGGAGTTGGCTATGATTTTTTTTTTTTTCACAAGATTTGTTGTAATTATTTGTGTGCAAGTGTGATGGTGAGTGGATAAAAGAGAAAAATATTTTTGTGGAGGAGGACAGACATTGGTGGGTTAAATCCCACAAGGGAAGAAGAGAATAAGAAAAGTATTGGGTGGAGGTGGAAGGTTATTGGTGGGTTAAAACCCACAAGAAGAGAAAGAAGGTGGAGAGATACTTGGTGGAGGAGGGCAAGCTTTGGTGGACAAAGGTCCACAAGTAGAAGGGAGATTGATGACCAAATTTGGCAAGGGAGATGAGATTTGTCTAAGCTAAATGTTGGAAGAGGCAAAGGAAGAAACTTTTTGATGTATCTATAATAGAATTGGAGTATGCTAAAAATTATTCACTTTCTAGAAGGGTGGTTCTACCACCCAACTCTATTTGTGAGCCCATGCTCACAAACTTCTTACTCAACATGCTTGATACAAGAGCATTGAAGTTCACATGCAATATTGCATTACCAAAAATAATTACAGGTTATGTTTTTATTTTTCCACTTTTCTTTTGATGTGTTTGTTGTTTTGTGGCTTTATCAACTTGCTTCTTAAAGGAGTGCTATAGAAGTATTTTAGACAAGTCTTTGTTTCAGTCTTCAATAGTAGTGTTTTGGAAATATATTCATGTTGTTTTATACTTATTTAATTTTCTTGAAGTAAATATATCACTTAATAGAGATACTATAAAATGGCATCAGGAACTATAAGTGTGAATAACAAGGTTTATATGTGTGCTACATGAAAGTTTCAATATGTTTTGTGCTCTATATCATCTATGGTAATTTTAAGAATTTATTAGAGTGTTGTTTCAAACATAAATCTAGCTATTATAGGTTAGGTCCATGTATTTATAAGCTACTACAAAAGTGTGCCGGAGACTGTGCAACTTTTTCTATAGGAAGACTATAATTTCTACTACATTGATTGTATTTTCTATTATAGAAATTGTGTTTTTTCAACTACAAGAACTGGTTATTTTCCTATTACAAGACTTATGTATATTATTGCTACTGTAGGACATATGTATTGTTACTTCAAGGCCTATGTATTTTCCTATTTCTGCACCTGCATCTTTTTGCTCCAGGAATAGTGTAATTTCTACTATAGAACCTTTTTTTTTTTTTTTCTATAGGAGGACTAGTATGTTGTTTTAAGTTTTAAATCCTAGAGACTAAGTTTCTATAGGTATGTCTTCTAAAAATGGAGCTACTATATAAATGGCTATAGGTCTGAGTTTAAATTGCATTATTGCATATGCAAATAACAAATTTTTATATGATGATGCAGGAACTAAATATGGTGTTGTAGGAGTTGTTTATGATGTTGCAGGAGCTATATTGAAACATTTTTGTGATGACTTCTTGTGTTTCATGGTTGGGAGATGAGCTGCAATATATAAAGGTCTACCTTAGATATTTATGATAATTTATACATTGGCTATGTAGATAACATGAATGTTAATGCTACACAAATATAAGTCACATATAGTTTTTAAAGCTTCCACTTGTACCTTTCTATTTCAAAAAGGGATTTTATTTATCTTTTTTCAAACCTACGTGGTACTAGGGCAAATTATTTAAGGTAGCTAATATTTATTTTAGCAATAAATAAAAATATATGCCTTAGCTTTATTTCTAATTTATAGTTGACTATTACACCCGACTAAGATTGGGAGAATCTTACCATCTTTGGAATACTCATGATTTTTCCTAGGCATAACCTTTCATTTAATTTCCTTTATTTTTTAGTTGATTTATTTTGCATATGAAGGTTTTCTTTTCTGGGTGTTGGGTTTTCTTGGCTAGTATTTTTTGCAGCATATATGATGTTTTTTATCTTCATTCTTGGCCACTCAAATTTTGAATATGGTTATTTCCATGCAGGGGTTGTTACCATTCGGTGGCTATATGTTTTCTTCCATGGAATTTAGGCATTGGGGTCTAGAAGAGCTCTCTTAGCATTGTTGAATATATTTTTATGTTCTAATAACAAGATAAAAAACACTCCATGGACAAATTTTGGAAAGGAGAGCAAATTTGAAGCCTAAATAGAAAGAGGATTAAAACTCTATTTAGCAAAGTTAGAAAAATATTTTAAAAACATGAATGTGTAGATGGGATTGTAAGGAGTGAAACACTACAAGAAGCCTCATTCTAGGAGGAATGAGAGGGTATAGGAGTTATTGTAATAGTTATAGTTTAATATTTTTGTAATGCAAGCTGATTGTTGCTACGTGCAGCCAATAAATTAATGGGGTTTCTAATTTTTGTTATATGATGGCTTCCATTGTGTGTAAATGTGTGGATTTATGTGTAGTTTACAAGATTGAGTAGTTTTTATTAAACCCCTTGATATTGACTACACCAACCTATGATGTCCATTAGAGTGACTAGTTTGAAGTTTATGTCATTCAAGAAATGCTTTTGTACTTTATGACATCTTCCAATCCTTATCTAATAACTCTATAATTATATGAATATGATAGGAATAGTTATCTAAACTTTATATCTATTAATCTAAATTATAATTACAATTTAAAGGACAACACATTAGCTAGGATATTTAATGAGATATAATATTAAAGGAAGTGAAAAAGTGTTAAATAGTATGATTTTACTGCATAAGAGAGAATATTAAAAGAGGGCTATGTTAGTGTAGGTTTTTATTTTCCTGGTGGGTTAGATATTTTCCTTATTTCCTAGGTTTTTCCTACACTTTATTAAGCTTTATTAGGTTAAATAAAGTGAGTTTAATTAGGTGAGTGGGTCATTTGATGTGTCACCATCCTATGAGGGAGTTGCATTTTCTATGTTTAGACCCTTTGGTGGTCTTTCCCTATTGGTCAGTTTTGTCACCTCCACCTCTCTCCCTAGTCTATAAAAACTCACTAGACCTAGATTGTATTTTTTATGCAAGAGCATATTGTGGTGTAAGGGAAATCTTGCATCACCCAAAAAATGATGAATTTTTTTTCTGTTCTTTTCAAATTTTGTAGTTTTGGATACACAATTTCTTGAATAATGATGTAGAACCTTTAGTTTTTCTAGCTTGCTAAAAATAGCCAACTGATATTTTAAGAAAGTTTTCATTTGAGCGCATATGGAAGTAGAAATTTACTCAAAGCTTTGGAATTGCAAAATATGACCTTTGGTGAAGGAATTGACCAAATATCACTTGTGGGTTGAAAGATATTAAAGTTTCCATTTCTTTAAAAACCACTGAAAATGTTTCAAATTTAGATATGAGGGACTTAGAGGCCCCGTACAACCCCAAAAATGGGTGGAATAAAAAAAAGCTAATTCTTAACACATAGAGCACTTCGTGAAATTTCCAATGCATCAAACACTTCATCAATCAAACACCTGGATCAAAATTTAAGGCTCCCAAAAGTTGACCTATTTTTGGAGGGAGTTACAAATTTCAAAATTTTGGCTGGACGGTGCCAAAAAGGGCTATTTATGACCATTTTTGGGAATCTGTAATGAAACAACTTGCACAATATCTAAATATAATAGAAAATATGCTGCAAATACTTGATAATAATATGCCACTTCGAGGGGGCAACCTCCTAATCCACTTCGAGGGGGATACCTACAATAGTCTTCAATAAGAACACAATACTCAGTATGATATGAAATGAGACTCACTACCTCCTATATATACCTATTTATGCCTAGGATATCACCCAGGCCAACTTAGATAGACCTATAGAAGCCTTAGGCTGACCTAAACAACTAAATAACAATATAATAATGATAATATGACTTAATTAGGAGTTAAGATAGCCACAAGCCGACTATTCATAACCCTATGTACACCAATATTAAGGGCGTAGCATGCCCCCCCTCTTCAAAGAAGCATTGTCCTCAATGCTAACCAAGTGTGGATTCTTTTGAATGAGCTCCTCATCCTCCCATGTGGCCTCTTCAACTAGTAAATTCTTCCATTGGATGAGATACTGAGTGAGGGTTCTATTCCTCAGCTTCTTTGTGTGAGTTTGAAGAATGCTCTCTGGTTCCAAAATTATTCTTCCTTCTTCATTGAGTTCTGGTAGTACTGTTTGAGTAGGAATATTCTGTCCAATTACCTTCTTCAAACAAGAAACATGAAAAACTAGATGTATCTTTGTTGTTGGTGGCAACTCTAGCTTGTAGGCAACACTACCAATCTTTTGCATGATTTGGTATGGCCCATAATATCTTGGAGACAACTTATTATTCTTTTTGTGTTGCTTCATTGAGATTTGTTTATAAGGCTGCAATCTCAAGAAGACCCAATCCCCAACTTCAAAATTTCTTTCACTACGATGTTGGTCCGCCTGTTGTTTCATTTGATTTTATGCCATAGCTAAATTCTCCTTGAGTCCTAAAAGTACCTATTGTTGATGATGCAAGTGGTCCTCTACTGCCTGAACTCTTGGTGACACCTTTAATGATGATGTGATGGAAGGAGGATGATATCCATAAAGTGCCAAAAATGGAGACATTTTTGATGAGCTATAAAACCAAGTGTTATACCACCATTCTACCAGTGGTAGCCAATCTACCCATTGAGATTGCTTCTCTGAAGTGAAAAAACGTAGATATCCTTCCAAACATTTATTAACAACCTCAGTTTGCCCATCTGATTGAGGATGGTATGAAGAACTATGAGCCAATTGAGTACCCAAACATGAGAATAAATCCTTCCAAAAGTGACTAGTAAAGATAGGATCACGATCACTGACAATAACCTTAGGTGTACCATGTAGCTTTTGGATATTCTCCAAGAAAACTTTTGCCACCGCACTTGCTGTAAAAGGATGTGATAATGCAATGAAATGTGCATATTTAGTGAGGCAATCAACTACTACCATGATGACATTATGACCTTTAGATTTGGGAAGCCCTGTGATGAAGTCCATGGATACCTCTTCCCAATGCTAACTAGGAATAGATAAGGGCTGCAAGAGACCTGGTGTCTTAATTGTCTCCCCCTTATTTCTTTGACAAACCAAACATTCAGCCACAAATTTTTGAACATCACCTTTTAGCCCTTCCCAAAAAAAATCTTGCTTGACCCGATGATATGTCTTCAAATATCCTGAATGACCACCAACTGGGGACTCATGTAGCTCTGTGAGAATCTTGTGTTTAAGAGTGGAATTATTGCAGAGATACAAACGCTCTTTATACCAAAGAATATCTCCCTTCAAACAAAACTTATCTGAACTACTAGGATCACTTTTTAATTGTTGGATGAGATTACTTGTTGCAACATCATTTTGCCATTCTGCTTTGGCTTCTTCCACCCAATTTGCTTGTAATATCGAAAGGGCACACAATAAGGCTTCATCTTTCTCATCCTTCCTAGAAAGTGCATCAGCCACAATATTTTCCTTCCCTTTCTTATATACAATCTCAAAGTCATATCCCAACATCTTAGTGACCCATTTTTGTTGCTCTTCAGAGGATAGTCTTTGTTCCAAAAAATATTTTAGACTATCATGATCTGTCTTAACCTTGAAGTGTCGACCCATTAAATAAGGCCTCCATTGTTTAACTGCGTGAAGGATTGCTAGCATTTCCTTCTCATAAATAGGTTTGAACTGATTTTTACCCTTTAATTGACGACTCTCAAAAGCAATTGGTCAACCTTCTTACATGTGAACTGCTCCTATCCCATTTCCAGAAGCATCACATTCCACAATGAATTCCTTGGTGAAGTCCGGAGTGGCAAGCACTAGAGTTGTACACATAGCCTCCTTCAATTGCTCAAATGCTACATTAGCAGACTCATTCCAATGAAAAGAATCCTTCTTCAAGAGAGTGGTGAGGGGTACTGCTATACAACCATAATTCTTCACAAATCTTCTATAATACCCTATCAATCCCAAGAAACCCCTCAGTTTCTTAATGGTTTTTGGAATAGGCCATTCCATGATAGCCTTAATTTTGTTAGGGTCCACCTTTACTCCTTCATGTGAAACTATGTGTCCCAAATACTCCACCTCCTTAAGACCAAAAGCACACTTGGATGGCTTAGCATAGAGTTGATGATCTTTGAGTAATTGTAATGCTTGATCTACATGCTGCAAATGTTCTTCCCAAGTCTTGCTATAAATCAATATATCATCAAAGAACACTAACACAAACTTTCTCAAGAACTTCTTAAAAATGGAATTCATCAAACTTTGGAATGTAGATGGTGCATTGGTAAGGCCGAATGGCATCACCAAAAATTATTAATGACCCTCATGAGTTCGGAATGCTGTCTTACAAATATCTTCCTCCTTAATCTGAATTTGGTGATAACCAGATCTAAGATCTAACTTGGGAAAATACATAGCTCCATTCAATTCATCTAGCAAATCATCAATGATTGGAATAGGAAACTTATCTTTAATGGTGTACATGTTGAGCACTCTATAATCTAGACACATATGCCAAGTTTCATCCTTCTTACGCACCATCACCACAGGTGAGGAGTAAGCACTTTGGCTATGCCTGATAATTCCTACCTCTAGCATCTCCTCAACAATTTTTTCTATCACTTTTTTGTATGTGTGGGTACCTATAAGGCCTGATGTTTGGTGGTTGGCTCCCTGGAACTAGTTGTATGGCATGGTCATGATCCCTCTTAGGAGGAAGTCCTTTAGACATATCTCCAAGAACCACTAAGTGACGATCAATTATTGCTTGTAAATCTGGATGAGTAGGAGCATTAGATTGAGAGACTTCTAATGAACATAGCTAGGCCACAAATCCATCTGCTCCTTTCTTAAGCAACTTTTGAATTTGATGAGAGCTTACCATCTGTGGGGATTTTGCCTTCAACCCCCTTAGCTCCACTACCTTTCCTTCTGATTGAAATCTCATGAATAGTTCTTGGAAGTTCATCTCAATTGTTCCCAATGTAGTAAGCCATTGTACTCCCAAAACAATATCTGCTACACCCATGGATATTGCATACATTGGGGTATCAAGTTGATAATCTCCCATGGATAATTTAATGCTATGACATTTCCCCGAACAACTAACTGTACCCCCATCTGCAATCAAAACCTGAAACTCTGGGGCTGGATATATAAAACAATTTAGACAAGTTGCCAACTTTTTGTTGATGAAATTATGAGTACTACCTGAGTCGATCAACACTGTTACTTTCTACTTCTTTAAGAAACCCACTACCTTGAGAGTTTGTGGTGCACTGAAACCTGAGAGTGCATGACAAGAAATGATTGGTTGAGAATCATGTGATTCCTCACTTGACTCCCTATCCTCCTCTAATATGGGTTCCTCCTCTTCTTCCTCACTTGGACCTTCAATATAGAACAATTTCTTTTCACTACATTTATGTCCTCAACTATATTTGCTATCACAATTGAAACACAACCCTTTTGCTCTTTTCTCCTCAATTTGTTGTGGAATCAACCTAGTAGGTTGAGGAAGAGAAGGTGTTGAATATCCTTTCTTTCTTGTCATATTAGCCCCTTGCTTTCTAGGAATCAAATATTTCTCCTCTACCCTACGTGCCAAGATAAAAGACTCATTTACTGAGCTAGGACTAAACATACATACCTCATGTTGAATGTAATCCTTGAGACCACCCAAGATTAAATCATTCAAGTTCTCCTCTGTAATTGTATCCACTCTTAATGATATATTTTGAAAATTTTGAATATAATCCTTAACTGATCCTGTTTGTTGAAGTTTAGCAAGCTGGCTAAAGAAGTTGTCTGTCACACTATTGCTATATTGTGGTTGGAGTTCTTCTGTAAAAATTGACCATGAGACGGTGAGACCCTTTTTTCTCCGATGAGTACAAAGCCAATGATACCAAATGAATTGATCTAGTTCTAGATATAGGGAAGCCATCGTGACCTTTTGTCCATATGGGATTTGATGTACTTCAAAAAAATTCTCCATTTGGTTAATCCATGTTAGAGGATCCTTACCATCGAACTTGCGCATATCCACCTTTGGAAAGAAATTCCTAGATCCCATAGGAGTATTAAAATTTGTGTCATTATTAGCCGACTTGAAGGTTTCACCTTGGTTGCTTGAGAACTCCTTTCTTGGTTCATTCATATAGGCGCTTAACATGCTTCGTAGATCTGATATATCTCCTCTTAGGTCACACATATCCCTCTTAATTGAGGACACCTCTTCTTTGACCTTACTTATTTCCTCATTGGGATTACTATCCTCTATTATTTCCTCATTCTTATCAGAGGATTTCCCCAGTGTGGTAGCATTCTTTTTGCCTCTTGTTGCAGGCCCCGTCATGATGGAAACCAATATTTTTGAAATAAATCACACAAATGAAATGTAATTTTTTTAAAATTTTTACTATAACTTACTAAGGCCAAGATACCACTTACCCAGAAAAAAATCCAAAAACTTAGCAAATTTGCTGCCTTGAGAGTGAATTTGTTGGAAACCCTAATTTTGCAATAACTTGCTTATTTTTGCTTCAATTCCTCTGAAATCGGGATCGTATCTTCTTTAATATGGTCTTCAAAAACCCTTTAAAAATCTTTAAAAAATTTGCTAAAATCTAAAAGTTATGCTCTTCCCAAAATCACCTCCAATGTTGAGAAAAAATCTTGCCTCTACGGTGCCAAGATCATGCTCTGATACCACTTGTAATGAAACAACTTGCACAATATCTAAATATAATAGAAAATATGCTGCAAATACTTGATAATAATATGCCACTTCGAGGGGGCAACCTCCAATAGTCTTCAATAAGAACACAATACTCAGTATGATATGAAATGAGACTCACTACCTCCTATATATACCTATTTATGCCTAGGATATCACCCAGGCCGACTTAGATAGACCTATAGAAGCCTTAGGCCAACCTAAACAACTAAATAACAATGTAATAATGATAATATGACTTAATTAGGAGTTAAGATAGCCACACGCTGACTATTCATAACCCTATGTACACCAATATTAAGGGCATAGCAGAATCCTGTGGGGTATTAGAGAAAAGGAGAAAAGTGGAGAGTTAGAAAAGGGAGGGAAAATAGAAACCCTAGAATATTTGAAGTTACAGAAGGTAGAAGGTTCCAGAATCTAGAGATAGGAAGTTGTAATGTGTTGCAACCTATTGACGATTCATCCTCTGATTTGATTCTAGTTTCTATAATGTAATGTGTTGTTCAAATCAATAAAATAACATTCCTATTTTTTGTGTACAATCTGTGTTATTGTGTGTTCTAGGATTGGCACCCTCATCAAGTGGCATTAGAGCAATAGTTCTTGAGTGTGTAGATAGATCACCGACTGTGAGGCAGTTTGTACCAAGACCTGTGCTTGTGGGTTTGCTATAGAAATCAATTGAGGTTTTGGGTTTGTTTTAGAACTCAAAAAAATGTATCCATGAAGGAACTGCTGTGATGCTAGGATAAATTCTTTGACAAAAGAGCCTTTTAGAGACCTGCAAAGGAAACTTGATGCATTGCAAGAGGAGTTGTAAAGAGGGTTTGAGCCAAGAATAAGAGTGATGCAGAGGGATCTGCCATTCAGACCCTAACATACAAATTCAAA
The DNA here is from genome assembly GCA_027924645.1 of Cunninghamia lanceolata. Taxonomy (NCBI): domain Eukaryota; kingdom Viridiplantae; phylum Streptophyta; class Pinopsida; order Cupressales; family Cupressaceae; genus Cunninghamia; species Cunninghamia lanceolata. The sequence continues at coordinate 4,911,603 of BSBN01000628.1, read as the reverse complement.
TGTATGTCTATGCCTTATCAAATATGCATACACTCTCTATTTTCTAATTATTTGTCCATTGGCAAAACATAATACCATCGGCCAAATTAATTTCTTTCTCACCATCATCCCATTTCATATCGATGTGTTCCCGACACCATATCGCTATGACCTATACCTATCAGCTTAGCAAAACACTTTTATTTCGATGCTTAAATCACCCATCGGCTGACTAGTTTTCTTCTTCCCTGATCGCCTAACTCCCACCGATGTTGATGTTATCGCTTTTGGTTGCCTATCGGCAACACCTGATGCCATCGGCTCCACTTAGAACCATCACTCTGATCACTATTATCATATCGATGGGAACTGTTGACTTGTTGACCATTGACACCACCTTCTATATCGGCCGCTACGTAGAATGTCTCTCTGACACATGCCAGACTCCACCATTGGCTAGACCTCTACTGTCAGCCCAACTTTGAACCCCTCCACCAATATCCAACCTCACGCTGATACACTTGGTAACCATTACACCGATGCCCCGATGATAGATCTCATCGCCAAGACACTCCTCATCAGTGAACCTCTAGAGTTTCTTGCTGATACCCTGATGAATCTATTATCGGTGTGACATCACAGTCGACGAGACTTCTGCCAACTCTTTCGATAAGTTCCCTCACGCCGATAACTCTTTGTCGGTGACACTTTGCAATTGTCACCCCGATCGGTGAAAGTGCCCCCTATTGGCTCAACGCAACTTTCTCAACCTGATGGTTCTTCTCACACTGATGCCATGCTCTTCATCGACATCAACACCTTCGTCACCAAGACTCCTCCCCTTGGCAAAGCATTCACTCCTTCTGCTAATCGTTACTCTCTTGCCGATGCTGTGATGTCAACCTTCTAGTTTCAACCTGCCAAACTCCTACGATGGTCCGATCCATTTCTTAGGTGGTTCCTCAGACCCAATTTAACCTACATGACCTAGCACATACCCATGCTAGGGTTTTCAACACCTCTCAACCACGAACCTGTAAACATGCATGCGAACAAACAAAAAATGCAAACTAAACCCTAAACTATTGTACATAGCCATTCCACCGATTCGCAGAATCAACCGGGGGAATGGATAATCAAATCCATCCGGCCTCCAATATAGGAATTTGATTACACAGTGAATTCAAATGCAACAGGATCTTTTTAACTTTCAAAAGATGCGATTATAGTACTTTGTTTTCCAACAACACAATTCAACTGATTGATTTCAGCTACTACAAAAACTAGATCCTCCTTCCATCAAATCCCAGGGTATTTATCTAGTTACCACTGGTAGTACAGACTTGCCTCCAAGTGGTTGGGAACTACAGCTGTTCAACAGACTCTAACTAACTCTAACCAACTGATCTAAAAATAGCATACCTTGGTCAAATAGACCTTATTACATTTAATGTCCAATTAGGACCTTATTGAAAACATAAACAACCTTAAAACTAACTAACTACCTCATGTAGGCCACTGTAGGATAGGTGATCCTGCACCATACTCCCCAACAGAAAAAGAACTCATGTCCCATGAGTTAGGTTGTGGAAAAATTCCACCTTTACTCTTTGCCATTTCAGTGTTCTGACCTATTCTAGCTTTATACTCTGTTGTCTCTTGGCTGCTCCAAGTTTTTAGAACTGTAACTTGTTGTCTTGCAAGTAAACCCTCATGCCTGTCAATGTAGGCTCTGTTCATACATACCCTATGTTTGCCAGTTTGTCTTACCAACACCTCTGTCTGAATACCTAGTTGAATAACCTTAGTAATTGCTTCTTGAACTTCTGCAATGTTCAAATCTGTCTTCCTTTCAACTATTATAGGACAAACAATAGTCCCAACTACAATCACATCCTTGTCTTGCCAATCAATTTGTGGCTGCTCATAAACCTGTTGTTTGGTCTGTGGCTAACCTCTGTCAGTCAAAACTGAACCTCTCTTCAAACTGTTGTCCTTAACAATTTCTTTCCCTGTAGTATCCTCAACTGCCTTTATGCCTGCTACTGTAGGCATCTTCACAAACTCCTTTCCCACTAAAATGATTTTTGCTACCTTCTGTGTTGCAGCTTCTTGTAATGGTATCAACACAATAGTTTTCCCATCTTTCTTGATGGTGTAGGTATTTGCATACCCATCATACAATGCTCTCTTATCAAATTGCCATGGCCTACCCAACAATAGGTGACAACATTCCATGGGCAATATGTCACACAAAACTCTATCATGATAATCCCTAATCTGAAAATCAACATATGCCTGTTCATATACCAAAAGTGATTGACGATCACTCACCCAAGATGCTTTGTAAGGGTTTTGATGTGGAATCCTTTCTAAATTCAGTTTATCCACCATTTCCTGAGATACCATATTATCTGTTGAGCCAGAATCAATTACAACCTTACATATTTTACCTTTGCTCTTGCATGTGGTCTTGAAAAGAGCTCTTCTTTGCATCATATCCTTTGATGTCTTCAAGATTGTCCTTCTTAACATCAATGCTTCTCCCTCCTCTAGATACCCATAATTATCAGGAGTCTCCTTCACACTTTGCTGAGTGTTTGAGCTGCTTGCACTTTGTTTATCAGCTTCTTGGATCAGATTTGCCCTCTTTTCTCCTCCTGAATTTGTTTCTTTTGTTGGGCATTTGAAAAATGGATGCCCATATTCACCACAAGTGTAACACTTACCAGAAAATGTAGTAGAACCTCTACCACCTCCAATTATGCCTCTGGTACCTTTCCATCCACCTTTGAAATCAGACTGCTCTTGTCCTTTACTAGTGCCTTCTTGATCCTCATTGGTTTGCCTCATTGTAGGGGCTGATCCTCTTCCCCTCATATTGCTACCTCTTCCTCTCATGGACTTATCTTGTCTTCTATTCATCTTTTCTTCAATCCTGATTGCCATTTGATAACAATCCTCTACACTCCTTGGGTTAGCTAAAACTAATTCATCCTGTATGTTCAATCTCAAACTAGCCAAGTATCTAGCCACCTTTTCTATCTCATTCTCATGATGACCAGATCTCATACTCAACTTGTAAAACACCTCAGTGTATGCCTTCACATCCATTTCCTTTTGCCTTAAAAATTGTAGCTTCTTGAACATCTGAATTTCATAATCCTTGGTCAAGAATTTACCTTTGATCCTTGCTACCATTTTATCCCATGAAGTGATCTTTGACTTTCCTTGTTTCCTTCTCTCGGATTGTACATAATCCAACCATACCAAAGCATGACCTCCTAACTTGGTCTTTGCAATCTTTACCTTCTGATCCTTAGCAACATCTTCACATTCAAAGTGATTATCTAATGTAGCAATCCAATCAAGTAACTCATCTTCATCCAAACTTCCATTATACTTTGAAACATCAACCTTTGCCTTAGGTTTCTCAATCTACATTGCCTTTAACAGTTTTGCAAATCTCTGATCTTCAACATTCAGATCTTCAACTACCTCTTCATACTCTTTAGCATCATCTTCCTCTTCTTTTGATTCACTGTCTGCCACTTCTCTTTTCTTGTTCATCTCCAAGGCTACAAGCCTGGCTTGAAGTGCTTTAGCAAGCTCCTTCATCTTCCTCATCTCTCTGGCATGTTTTTCCTTCATCTCCTACAACTCCCTTGTAGTACCATTACCTTTTGTAGGCATTTTGTCAACCTCTCACTCCTCTACCTCTGTCTTCTCAGTGACAGAATCAACACACAAACAGCCCAGACCTTTTGCTGAGCTCTGATACCACTATGATGCAGAGGGATCTGCCATTCAAACCCTAACATACAAATTCAAATGTATTTCTATGCCTTATCAAATATGCATACACTCTTTATTTTCTAATTATTTGTCCATCAGCAAAACATAATACCATCGGCCAAATTAATTTCTTTTGCACCATCATCCCATTTCATATCGATGTGTCCCTGACACCATATCGCTATGACCTATACCTATCGGCTTAGCAAAACACTTTCATTCTGATGCTTAAATCACCCATCAGCGAGATATCTCCCATCAGCTGACCAGTTTTCTTCTTCCCCGATCGCCTAACTCCCACCGATGTCGATGTTATCGCTTTTGGTTGCCTATCAAAAACACCTAATGCCATCGGCTCCACCTAGAACCATCACTCTGATCACTATTATCATACCGATGGGAACCGTTGACTTGTTGACCATCGGTACCACCTTCTATATCGGCCGCTACGTAGAATGTCTCTCCAACACACGCTAGACTCCACCATCGGCCAGACCTCTACCATTGGCCCAACTTTGAACCCCTCTGCTGATATCCAACCTCACGCCGATACACTTGGTAACCATTACACCGATGCCCCGATGATAGATCTCATCGCCAAGACGTTCCTCATCGGTGAACCTCTAGAGTTTCTTGCCGAAACCCCGATGAATCTATTATTGGTGTGACATCACATGTCAACGAGACTTCCGCCAACTCTTCTGATAGGTTCCCTCATGCCGATAAGTCTTCGTCGGTGACACTTTGCAATTGTTACCCCGATCGGTGAAAGTGCCCCTGTTGGCTCAACGTAACTTTCTCAACCTAATGGTTCTTCTCACGCCGATGCCATGCTCTTCATCGACATCAACACCTTCGTCACCAAGACTCCTCCCCTTGGCAAAGCATTCAATCCTTCTACCGATCATTACTCTCTTGCCGATGCTACGATGTCAACCTTCTAGTTTCAACCCGCCAAACTCCTGCAATGGTCTGATCCATTTCTTAGGTGGTTTCTCGGACCCAATTCAACCTACACAACCTAGCACATACCCATGCTAGGGTTTTCAACACCTCTCAACCATGAACCTGTAAACATGCATGCGAACAAATAGAAATGCAAACTAAACCCTGAACTACTGTACATAGCCATTCCACCGATTCACAGAATCAACCGGGGGAATGGATAGTCAAATCCATCTAGCCTCCAATATAGGAATTTGATTACACAGTGAATTCAAATGCAACAGGATCTTATTAACTTTTAAAAGATGCGATTACAATACTCTGTTTTCTAATAGCACAATTCAACTGATTGATTTCAGCTACTACAAAAACTAGATCCTCCTTCCATCAAATCCCAGGGTATTTATCTAGTTACCACTGGTAGTACAGACTTGCCTCCAAGCGGCTGGGAAATCTCTCCAAGCGGCTGGGAACTATAGCTATTCAATAGACTCTAACTAACTCTAACCAACTGATCTAAAAATAGCATACCTTGGTCAAATAAACCTTATTACATTTAATGTCCAATTAGGACCTTATTGAAAACATAAACAACCTTAAAACTAACTAACTGCCTCATGTAGGCCACTGTAGGATAGGTGCTCCTGCACCAAAGAGAAGAAAGTGAAGATGAAGTTTAAGAAGAAGAGTTATCTAAGGAAGAACAAGATGATGTAGGAGATCATGCAAAAGTTAGGTTTTGTAAGTCATTTCAAAGATTGGAAAGAGGCCTAGGATTGAAGTTTCTACCTATTTTTGGGATCTGAATCTAGAAGAGCTTATTGATTGGATAACCAATATGGAGGAATATTTCAAGTATGAAGATGTGGAGGATTCAGAATGGGTCAAGTTTGCAAAAACAAAGTTGAAGGGCCATGCCAGTATTTGGTGGAAGGAGGTCTATAGAGAGAAATAGAAGATGAAGAGGAAAGATTACCAAATAGGATCGAATGGTGGACAATCTAAAAAAGCAATTCATTCTCGTGGGCTATGAGATGGAGTTGAAGAAGCTGCAAGGATTGAAGAAAGGTAACAAGTCTGTTAAGGAGTATACATAAGAGTTTTATAATACTATTATTAGAACAGGCCATGCAGAGGCCAACAAGGAAAAGGTAGCCCATTACATTAATGGTTTGCAGCCAAGTATTCAAGAGGAGTTGATCCTAGTCAAAATTACCATCATAGAAGGGTAAATGCAAGGAGATGGGGGACCACAAAGTCACAACCATCTCCAAAATTAAAGCAAAATGTGAGTGTGTTATAATGCACTCATGTTTTTCTTTTAATAAAAGAAAAAAAAACCATTTTCTGCACACTCACCCGTGACTTCTCTCTTGATAGCAGCAAAAAAAACTGAGCAAAACATGATCACGTTGAAGAAAAGGAGTTTCAATCAAGTGCACATGAGAAAACAAGAAATTCACAATGCCACCTCGCTTCCAAAGACATCGTCATGCAAATTTAGAGGCTCCAACACAGGAAGAAGGTAAGGTTTGTCTAATTTTGTTAGTTTTAGAACAAATTGTTTTAGTTTTATAATGTTTGATTTATGTTTATATTGCATTTACAGTTATTGGAGAAGAAGAAAATCTAAATCGAGTTGAGGAGGGTGAAAACAACCCCCAAAACTCTCCAAACCCTCAAAACCCACCTTCACCTCCTTTTCATGTAAGGGATAATAAAGAACACTACTTGGGGATAATAGAAGAAAACAAGAAACATCTTGAAACTATTATGCAAACCCTAAACAATCCAAGTGGAACCACTAAGCATAGGAGGGCACTTGCAAGATAACTACAAAGATATTGTTTCCCACATGGATTTGGTGACGAAACAAATCACCGATTTCCAAGACTATAGCGAGAGGAGTCGGCAATATTATGCTGACAAGTTGTCATATGGTGCAGTGCACCTAGGACAGTTTTTTATGTCTTTTGTTTAAAATTTTAGTTGTTAGAGACTAGATGATTTTTAAAATAATGTATTAAAGCCTTTGTAACACATGATGTGGTAGTGAGGCCTAGAATAGGTAATCAACTTAGTGGTCTGCAGTTAGTTAAAACTGTGACAGTCTATTTTTAGTTATTTACCTTTTTTATGCAAAAAGCTATCAGTTATGGCTATCTTTAGCCTCTTCCCATGATGGGAATCCATGTAATGGAGACATATGATTATAAGTAGAAGAAAAATGCATTTTAAGAGATAGAGTGGATGAGGAGATGAAGTCAGAGAAGGATTTGAAAAAGAAAAATGATGAAAAATCATAGTTTTCTGCCTTTTAACTATCATTTTTCTATTTCTCAGTCTGGTGCAAGTCCGTACAGTTGTGTCAAATCTCTAAATGTATAAAATGGTTAAAGGAATGGTCTTACCTTTGTGTTGAACCAAGTGTGGATTGTTTTCATTGTAATTGAAGGGTGTATCAAATGCATTTCCTGTCACTGCCCTATTTTCTAGTTTTATCACTATTTTTATGTTGTTCCTCTTAACTGTACCTACCCGTACTACATAGTCAAGGGCACATTTGATTAGAGTGGTGTATTAGATATTTTTACCTTCCATTTGAGTCAAGTTGTAGGAGTTTTAATGGTCATTTAAGCATTTTATCATTGTTTTTGTAAAAGGAGGTCTCAAACCCTTGTTTTATGGGTTTTAGAGAGTTTTTGTTTTCCCACTCCATATTGTTATTTTAGAAACCCAAAATGAGTGGAGAGAGTTTATAATGTTATGTTTTCTAATGGGTTTTGTATGCAGGAGCAGGGGACAAGAAAAAGGTGAAGATTTGAGCCATTGATCCTCTTTGTGACATGAATTTGGCAAACTAGCCTAGTTGGAGTGAAGATTAGGTCATTGAATGAAGTTAAAAGGCCATAGAACCATAAAACCTTTATAATAAGTCCATTTGCATCATAATGCATCCTATGGAATAGGAGTGAGAAGTTTATCTTTATGTTTGTGTGTACCCCCTTTGCAAAACTGACCTAATTAGGCCTCATTGGGAATCGGTATAGTCAAGTTTTGAGGTTGATGTTCCAAAACAACCTATAGTGCATGTTTAGTATGTTGAAGAGAAAGATAATGGGTATCCAAAAAGCCCATGACAGTTTGGTTAGGAGGTCTGAGTCTCAAGTTATTGTCTGACAATCCCTTTTCAAGGGCTACAAGGAAGTGGTACAAGGAGGTATCCCCTAATCATTTGGATAGTTTTGTAAGATTGGGATAGTCAAACTTAGAAGGTCTAGGGTCCCTAGAAAGTTTGGGAAAGCACCCATGTTTTCATGCCCACATTTCCCATGCGGTCATGACATGCATCACACGTGTCATGTCCACATTTGTCATGTGGTCATGACACGGAATATCAAAAATTTTCCCATGCTTCCCTAGAAACCCCCTCACACGCGTAAGCGTGCTTAGTGGCGTACACTTAAGGCGTAAACAATACAGTTGTTAGCAGGGTAATATGCACACATGCACATACTCAAACGCAAGAAGGCCAACAAGGGGGTCATCGCGACGCAGTTAACGTCGCTACGAGGGTTTAACTTACTAACCTTCTAAACCCTAAGTTCTAGGAACATTCTAGTAGCATAATGCCTCACGAGAGTGAGTGGGGTTTATTGTACTAACACTATTCTGATTAAGGGGTTTCCTGATTTGGGTTACTAAATTTCTTACATCTGACTCAAACAGTTGATTAAGTTAATGGCACATTTTTCAACAAAGTCTGATCATCCGTTCTCCTTCACGTTTTCTAAAATTTAATATTAATTAGTGCTTCTAATTTTAGCATTTTCAACAAAGCCTAAACATTTGTTTTCCTTCTTGTTTCTCTAAAATTTAGTTTTAATTTGCTCTCTTTCACGTTCTCTATCAATCAAAGTTATCACTGCATCCTTTACATTATTCCTAATTTCTTGGTAGATCAGTTCTCTATCAATTAGAGTTATCTCTGTATCTTTTTCATTATTCCTAATTTCTTGGTAGATCAGATCACGTAAACATGACTTACTTCGTTTGATGATGTCCACTAGGGTTCCATTCTAAGTTTCATTCAACATTTGCATTAACTTGTTAATTAAATCGTCCTCAATTAGGATTAATAGAAAGTTAATTTTTAATTAGTTCTCTTAGCCTGGTTTTGAAAAAGGTCACGCATTTTCTCCTCTTTGTTTTCACTTTTATCTTTCTTTCTCTTTTTCTCTCGTTTTCTCAATTGGACGTCTTCTCAATCTACAGGTTGAGTTTGCAATGACCACATATGAAATGCATATGATGGCTTAATTTTATTTATAAAGATATAAATGCAAATAAGCATATATATATATATATATGCTTATTTGCATTTTTATCTCTAGGTTTTATTTTATTAAAAATACATGTATATTTTTCTTTTCGTTTTCTTGGTATTTCCTTTAAGAAAATTGTTAAACCTCCAAAACACATTTTCCTAATTAGAATTAATATATATATATATATATATCTTCTTATTAAATAATTGTTATATATTATTATTTTATTTTTGTGTCAATAGTGAAACCCTATTATATTCTTTTTAAATGTCTTCCCTTTTATAAAATTATTAATAAATAATATATATATATATTATTGTATTATAATATATTAGGTTTTATTTATATAACAAGGAATGTTGTTTAATTCCCATATTTCTTTCTTTTGAATCTCATTGGAGAAACCCTAACATATATATATTTTATTTTGTATTGGTTGTGCAGGGTCAATGGAGGCGATGGTGGAGAGGGCGGCTCTATGTGATGGGGTCACGGGCAGAGGGAGGTTGAAGAGAAGGGGGAAGGGCAGAGATATTGGGACCACGAAGAGGGAGAGGCAGCGGAGCTACCGAGGGAGTCGGGTAGTGGAGAGGGTGACGGCGGTGGAAGGCCAGAGGCCTCGTGGGGGAAGCAAAGTCCACGGGGGTCATGATTTACTACAGAAAAAGGAAAGGTGGGGGTGTGGGGAGGGGGCAGAGCCCCCACCCACATCCCACTTAGTGGGGTGTGGATGGGGGCTCTGCCCTCTCCCCACACCCTTTGGCAATGGTCGATGGTGGGGGGGTTCGAACCCCCTCCCACCAAACTTTGTATACTTTTTTTCTGTAATGCATTCTGCCCCTTCACAATTCTAGCGATTATAAAAATACAGTCCCTCAAATTTGGCATTTAAAATGTTTATTTTAATTCAGGTTTATTCAGTATAATATATATATATATATATATATTATCACAGTCTTGCTCCAAAACACAGTTGTTTATTTAAGAGAAATTATCAGTAAAATGAAATACATTCATATATATATATATATATAATAAAAGTATATAATGAAATCACAAGTGTATTAAGAAACAATAATAAACTTAGTTTTCAATTTTCAAAATCATGTAAGCACATTCATTTTAAGAAAAGAAAATACACATATTAATGTAATTATATATATTCTTTTAACTATGCTATATATTTCTTTAATTTTCTTTTAAGACTATAAGCAAGGTATATGTTTTGTTATTACCAAATTTCATATAAAGCAAGGAGTTTATTTTAAAGAGAATAATCATTACAAGATTTGTTTCTACTCATTTTTTAAGGAAGGAGATAAATATACTTGCCATTAACTAAATGCCTCTAATCCAACTATAACCAATTTTCTTTCTTTTCCAAATAACAAATTACAACTTTCATATTATCACAAAAACAACTTCATAACTTATCAAAATTGATAATTCCATTAAGTCATACAATAAAATAAATTATAACAAACTTTCTTCATTTCATCCTTTGAATAATATACATTTAAACTATCAAATTTTCTAACTTGCAATTCAATGGGAAATATCCCAAAAAAAAAACACATAGCTTTAAGAATATAATTCTACAACCAAAAGGGAGAACCAAGTTCTCATTTTTGATAACCAACAATGATAAGCTCTCAAAGAAGGCCAAGCTCTCCTATAGAGCCTTAAGAGTAAAGGAAAATAAAATATTTTCCAAGACAAGTAAATTCTTAAACTTCACACTAAGCTCCTTGAAAACTTGCATAACACACAAGGGAAAGAAACACCACACATCTTGCTCTCCTCCCTACCCTAGACCCATAAGAGGGTCACCCCCGAGCTAGGGAGATCATCCACACACCTAGGGAACCCAAATCCACTTCACGATAAGGCAAAATAACATCCCAAAACACAAAATACTCCCATGGATATTTACACACACACAAACTTAACCTAGGTGAGTTTCAAAAGGGGTAGGAGAGTGGACACACTCAACTCTAGAGTGCCACTCCTTCAAAATATTTCAACACAATTTTTCTCATGGCCTCAAGCCTAACATGTCAACAAAATTTCCAAAGGATTTCATATTTTGGCTTGCAAGCCATATAACAATTTACTCAAAATCACATAAAATGCCCTCAAGGCTTTCAACATCCCAAAACAAGGTAATGAACTTGAGGAGGATCACTCCTCCCCTACCCCACACTTGATGAGCATTTTCTCCCAAGTGGGAGAGGCTCTTTCAACACCCTACTAATTATTCCCCACAATAACAAAATACAACACAAGCAAAATACATCTCACACATTCATCATGCAACAAATTAAAATACAAAGGGAAGGCCTTAGCATTGAAAACCAACCTTTAAAAGCCCTAATATGGAAGAAGTTGATGTAGAGCTCCTCTAAAGTCTCCTCCAACCTAAGCCACCAAACTCCCTCTATCCTTTTTCTCAAAACAATTTCTAAAAATCCAAAAATCCTCAAAAATTCAACAACCCTTCTCCCTATCTCAAGTGGGATTAAAATAAACCCAATCCATGAGTTTAGAGGAATGGGGAGGTGACACTTGTGACCTCCTCACTCTTCCTCCCCACTACAAATGTGTCCCAAGGGTTGGCTGTTGACACATGTCACTCACCCATCCCCAAAGTCTCCCTCACCCCTTACCACATGTCCTCTCTCCAACACATGGGAGAGAAAAGGGGAGTTAAAGAGGGAAAGGGTGACACATGTGTCTCCCTCCTTTCCTCTCATGAAGGACCACACAACTCCATGGGGACTCTCACCAATTGTGAGAGAGACTTGAAGTCAAGTCCTCCACAATTGGTGGATCTTGGAGTCATCTCTAGCCTTGGGAATTGAAAAGGGATGGGCTTGAGTGTTGGTACCACTCATCCTATCCCTCCCATGCCTCCAAATTCGTCACTTAACTTCAGTGTAAAGTTAAGGTGACCATACGAAGGTTTACCAAGGGTTACCCAAGTCAAAAGGGACCCTAGACCCATGGGGTATAACCCAGGGTCAATTTTAACCTAGTTAAAACACCCGGGGTCAAGTTAAAACACAAGAAAAGGGTCTCCAAAAATTAAAATTTAAAAAATAAAATTCAAAGACAATTCTTACAACACATCATAATTCAAATTAAAAGAGGGTAGACCTAACCCATTCAACCTCATGCAAATTAAGATTACAACATTACATCATACACAGAGTTGATCTTGGTTCCTCGTGGAACTAGATCGGCTTCACAAGGGATTATGACATAAGGTGTGGGATGATCTCCAGTATCTGTGGTTTGTTAGAAATACCTGCGCACTCAATTGCAACTTGTTAATTCCACATATAAATATCATAGCCGAAGCGATTTAAAACATGCATTCTCATAAAATACCACAAGTTCTCTTAAGCATAAAGGAAATCACATTGCAATTTTCTATTTAGCATCACCCAATTAGTTTTCTTGTAATGTAAACATCTATCTAACATCACCCAATTAGTTTTCCTATAATATAAAAATCTATCTAACATCACCCAATTTGTTTTCTCTTAATACAAGCATCTATCTAACATCACCCAATTAGTTTTCCTTTAACATAATAAAGTTTAATAGGTTGAGAATCTAGGATTAATAGTATGACAAATATAAAAGTATCAGCAACAGTAAGGTAAATAGTCACATGAATGGAAATGAAAAAAATGTAGGCCTCACACATGTATATGAACCTAAAAATGGGGTTGTTGTGTAGTGTTGAAGCCATGGACAGTGAGAGGACAGTCATGCCTTGTTTGATGTCAAGTGTTGTAGGTTGGTCCACTAGGACCTAAAAGGAATTGTTTGCCCTACCATCCCCTGCATCCTCTTCCTCCTGAGAAGTTTGATTTTGACCCCTTTGTGGTCTTGTGTTGTTATCTTTGCATCAAATTGGTATCAGAGTCCAATTAGTAGATTGGTTGTGATTGAGAAGTGTTAAGAGGTAGTTTGTCAAGATGCCTCCAAGAGTGAGAAACATGGATCAAGAGATGAATGAGCTAAAGGAGAAACATGCTAGAGAGTTGAGGGAGTTGAAAGAAATAATGGCTATCCTAGAACAAAATTAGAGAAGTGGAGTGGCTCTAGGTGAAGAGATTGAATCTGAGGAAGAAGAAGAAGCTGAGTATGAAGATGTGGAAGAAGAGTTAGACCTTGAGGATTAGAGGATGGTAAAGTTGCTAAGGGAAGTAAAAGAAGACAAGTACAAGATAAAGATAGATGTGCCAAAGTTTGGAGGAAGCTGAATGATAAAGAGTTGTTAGACTAGATTGCATCATTGGACAACCATTTTGAGTGTGAAGAAGTTCCTGAGGATCAGAAAGTGAAGATTGCAAAGACCAAGCTGACAAGTCATGCTTTGTTATGGTGGGATTATTAGCAAATAGAGAGGAGAAAGCAAGGAAAGATAAAGATTACTTCATGGGACAAGATGGTAGCAAAAATCAAAGGTAAGTTCTTGCCTAAAGATTATGAAGTTCAAATGTTTAAGAAGCTTCAAAGTTTAAGACAAGGATATGGATGTTAAGACATACACTGAAGATTTTTATAAGTTGAGTATAAGATTTGGTCAAAATGAGAGTGAAGTGCAAAACGTTGCTAGGTATATTAGTGGTTGGAGGTTTAACATGCAGGATGAACTAGTGTTGGCAAATCCAAGGAGTGTGGAAAATTGTTATTAGATGGTAGTTAGAGTGGAAGAGAAGATGAAAAAGAGACAAGACAAGTCAGCCAAAGGTAGAGGAAATACCTCTAGAGGTAGAGGATCCTTTCAAAACACAATGCAAGTCAATGAGAATCAAGAAGAGATGAGCAAGGCATAAGGACAAAGTGCAGATTTTAGAGGCAGAGGTTCTAGAGGCAGATTTGGTGGTGGAAGGAGTGCAAATACCTTTGTAGTTAAGTGTTACAATTGTTAAGAGTTTGGGCACCCAGCATATAAGTGTCTTGAGAAGTAAAAATTTTCAAGTGATGGTGAAAGGAAGAGTGAGAGAAGGACTCAATTAGTCCAAGAAGAAGAAGAATGTGGTTCTAGTTCCACAAAATGTGTTGCTGAGAGAGAGAGAACTACTGAAGACCTCCAAGGGGAAGGAGCTAATTCAGAGGAGAGTATTGTTTAGGACAACTTGCAAAAGCAAGGACAAGGTATGTAAAGTAATAGTAGATTCTGGTTGTACTGATAATATGGTGTCAAGTGAGATGGTAGACAAACTAAAATTGAAGAGAGTTCCTAGGGAAATATCCTACAAAGTTTCTTGGGTAAGTGATCATCAGTGCATTTCAGTGACTAAGCAAGCATTAGTTGAGTTTAAGATTAGAGCATATGAGGATAGGGTACTTTGTGATATCTTACCTATGGATTGTTGTCATGTGATACTTGGAAGGCCCTGGTAATTTGATAGGTTTGCAATATATGATGGAAGAGCCAATACCTTCACTATTAAGAAGGATGAGAAGACTTTTATACTACTACCATTAGAGGAGTAGTCAAGGATAGCAAAGATGATTATGTTTGGCAAGAAGGAGCCAGTGATGTTTGAGGAGAGTGAAAACAAAGAGTGTGCAACATTTTCAAGGCATAAAACTATTGAGACAACAAGGAGCAAGTGTGAAGCTGAGTTGCAGCTAGTTGTGAAGAGGAATGTCTTCATGTGAAAGAAGGAAGTGAGAGAAAATGTGGAGTGTAAAAGTGAAGAGCCTATGGAAAGGCAAGAAGTGAGTGAAGGGATCTTAGTAGGGATAGTCATGTGCCCTGTAGTGATGAGTAGAGATAAGAGACATCCAAGTGAAGTTGGTGCAGCAGTTTGCAAGGTTGATAGGATAGTAAACAAGTTCGGTAAAGGCTTGATAGAGGTTACAAAAGGTAAGGTGATAGTGGATAGTGGAAAGACAAGTATGAGATAGTGGCATGAGAAAGGAGCTGAGAAGAAAGTGTTAATAGAGGTAAAGGAGAGTGAAGTTGACAGAGCACTCCATGACATAGTGAAACAAACTACAAGAAAGGACAAGAGAAAAGATGACAAGAATAGTGAAGGATCAAGGCAAGAGGAACCTACTATAGACAAACAATGAAGGACAATTTGCAAGATTATTTCCAAAGGGACTTGGAAAAGTTTCAAGTTAGGGTGTATGGTGTAGTGCACCTAGGACATTTTTTTTGTCTTTTGTTTAAAATTTTAGTTGTTAGAGACCAGATGAGTTTTAAAATAATGTACTAAAGCCTTTGTAAGGCATGATGTGGTAGTGAGGCCTAGAATAGGTAGTCAACTTAGTGGTTTGCAATTAGTTAAAAATGTGACAGCCTATTTTTAGTTATTTACCTTTTTATGCAAAAAGGTGTCAGTTATGGCTATCTTTAGCCTCTTCCCATGATGGGAATCTGTGTAATGGAGACATAAGGTTATTAATAGAATAAAATGGGTTGTAATAGATAGATTGGATAAGGAAATGAAGTTGGAGAAGGATTTGAAAAGCAAAAATGAAGAAAAATCACAGTTTTCTGCCTTTTAACTGCCTTTTTGATGTTTCTCAATCTGGTGCAAGTCTGTATAGTTGTGTCAAATCTCCAAATGCATAAAATGGTTAAGGGAATGGTCTTACCTTTGTATTGAACTAAGTGTGGATTGTTTTCATTGTCATTGAAGGGTGTATCAAACGCATTTTCTGTCACTGCCCTATTTTCTAGTTTTATCATTATTTTTATGTTGTTCCTCTTAACTGTACCTACCTGTACTGCATAATCAAGGGCACATTTGATCAGAGTGGTGTAGTAGATGTTTTTACCTTCCACTTGAGTCAAGTTATAGGAGTTGTCATGGTGGTTTAAGCATTTTATCATTGTTTTTGTAAAAGGAGATCTCAAACCCTTATTTTAAGAGTTTTAGAGAGGTTTTTTTTTTCCCACTCCATATTGCTATGTTAGAACCCCAAAATGGGTGGAGTAAGTTTAGAATGGTATGTTTTCTAATGGGGTTTACATGCAGAAGTAGGGGACAAGTAAAAGGTGAAGATTTGAGCCATTGAGCCTCTTTGTGACATGAATTTGGCAAACTAGCCTAGTTGGAGTGAAGATTTGGTCATTGAATGAAGTTAAGAGGCCATAGACCCATAAAAACTCTGTAATCAATCCATTTACATCATAATGGATCCTCTAGAATAGGAGTGAGAAGTTTAGCTTTGTGTTTGTGTGTACCCCCTTTGCAAAACTGACCTAATTAGGCCTCATTAGGAATCAGTACAGTCAAGTTTTGAGGTTGATGTTCCAAAACAACCTATAGTGCATGTTTAGTATGTTTAAGGGAAAGATAATGGGTATCCAAAAATTCCATGACAATTTGGTTAGGAGGTCTGAGTCTCAAGTTATTGTCTGACAATCCCTTTTTAAGGGCTACAAGGAAGTGAGTTAGTTTGTGAAGGAAGTGGTACAAGGAGGTATCCCCTGAGTATTTGAATAGTTTTGTAAGCTTAGGACAGTCAAAATTAGAAGGTCTAGGGTCCCTAGAAAGTTTGGGAAAGCACCCATGTATATGAACCTAAAATTGGGGTTGTTGTGTAGTGTTGAAGTCATGGACATTGAGAGGACAATCATGTCATGTTTGATGTCAAGTGTTGTAGTTTGGTCCACTAGGACCTAAAAGGAGTTGTTTTCCCTACCATCCCCTATATCCTTTTCCTTCTGAGAAGTTTGATTATGACCCCTTTGTGGTCTTGTGTTGTTAGCTCTGCATCATCATATGAACAAGTGAAGAAGGAAAAAATTACAAAATCTCAATTATGTGCATAATTTACTAATCCCAAAACTGGCCAAACATTAGAGAAAACTTGCAAATGGTTTCCTATACATTGGTGTAGGAATGAAGACATATCCCAAAAATTTTGGGATAGATGGTACATGGTCTTCGATGAGCAGCCATGCAATAATGATGAGGTACTACAATGTTTTTTGAGGAAACTCTATTGCAAGTTTGTCCTCAAAAAGATTTTGAATTATTTTGATAATCGTGATTTCCAAGGTAGAGCTGGTGGCTCTGTCCAAGATAGACCCAAGGCTCAGTGAGATGAAAAGCATGTGCCTATACCCTAAGGGAGGCCAGAACGTAGGTCACTCCCTTTAGCTTTGAAGGATAGTTTTGAGCTGGAGACTTTACATTCACTGGCTACTCTCACCCAAACTCTATTACAGCATGCGAATAATTTTACCCAGGGAGATGAAGGTGAGAGTAGTAGGCGTCATGTGTCCCCAAATTTGTGCAGTACATGTGGGAACCTATGTGATTATGGGACGCAGAAGGCACAACATGACTCTGCGACATAGGGGCAGCATGATGTGACACAGGGGTAGGACATATTGGATTATCTTGTTCTCAATGACAATCTCTTACAACATAAATTTGGTATTGACTCTCAGGTAATTTGTTACAAGTTTCATCTTGATTTAGTATATTGTTATTTGAAATTTGTAATTAACTTTATATGATTATATATATTATAAGTAAAAAATAATGTATGTAATTGTTTGCGCAATGAAATTCCAAGGTCAGAGTCTTCATCCTACCTCTATTAGCTATCCATTGGCGGCTTATGAGCGGAGGTCAAGTCAGAAGGTATGTAATTTATCACATTATCATAATTATTGTAGATATGTCAATGGTAATATTATGTTGTGACTTGATTTGATGATTTCAATGGTCACCAGCACCTCCACGCCAAACCACCACTTTTACTGAGGTAAATTTAAGTATTTCTAATCATTATGCATTTTAAAAATAATGTTATGTATTTGTTTTCTTTTAATAATCTTGAACTTGATTTTTAGATCCTGAATATAGTGGAGACTCCTCATCTTCATGAGTCAGCGTAGATAGGCATTGATGCAGCCATGATGTCTGCAAATCCTTTGACTGAGGTATGAGCCAATAACATGAAAATATCATAATTTTGTATTTCTTTTTTATCTCATGTCATTTGATGTACATAAATGATATTTATGTTTAGTCAATTTTGCTTCTTAATACTTCTCACAGGAGGTCACAACTCCAGTCCATCCAACTACGGACGAAGAGAGAGTCAAGATGATGGAGAGTGATCATCAATTAGTGGTAAGTGATCAATTACATATGTGATGTTATATATTTCATACATTTTTTATACTAATGTGCATATTGTTTGTTTGTATTAAGAGGTGCAGTTGGATGAACTTTATTCGAAGAGGTCTACTCGACGGCAAAGAGAGGATGTGTCACTGATTGGCTCTCCATCTTCATAGTCAAACAAGGGCCACTGATTATTTCCTAAAAGTCCATAGGAAACTAGTTTTGGGGAACTTTTTTTGTATGCCTAGATGGCTTTGTATACATACTTTTGTATGTTAATCTGATGTATATTTGCCTATATGGCTTTGTTTGGACATGCCTATATGGATTTTTATATAAACTAGATGTTATGTTCATGACATTATGTATATATGATAGTTTATATTAAATATTTAATATGATAATCAATTATTGTTACAGGAATTTGGTTTTACAAGTGCCAATTGCATTTGCTTGAAAAATTATGAATCGTTTTCAAATAATCCATTTTGTGCATATCTTACAACCATTGAATTTTGTCAGACTGTGCATTTCTTTGAGGCATCATTTTAAATAGTTCACGTGCCTTGTCTATGCTTCCATACTTTCCATACATGTCTACAAGGGTAACTTTGTAAATACAATACACGTGAGAAAATTCCTATATCATTTATGCTTTGATGGTTGTCCACACCATGTTCTCTAGATCCCATTATAGCATAGGCAGGGAGGAAGTTGGTTAAGGTTGTGCAATTTGGTTTTAGATGTGCCAAAATTTACGTAAATGGTTAAAATTTATTTTTGTGCATTTGCTTGAGAGTTTTTAAAGCCTTATAAAAAATCCATTTCGTGCATATCTTGCAATCATTGCATTCTATGAGACAACATTTATTTGAGGCATCACGTCTAATAGTTCATGTTTGTTATATATGCTTCCACACAAGTTGCATACAGGTCTTGTAGGGTACTTACAACTATGACATTTGACAAAATTCCTATATCCTTTATGCTTTGATGGATGTCTATACTATGCTCCAAACATACCATTTGTAATGTATTGGAATTTGGCTTTACACTTGCCAATTGCATTTTCTTGGAACTTTCTAAAGGCTTATTAATAGATCCATTTTGTTCATATCTTGCAATCATTGTATTCCATGAGGTGACATTTCTTTGAGGCTGTTAACACTAATTTTGGTCTGGATCTAAGCGCAGGATGTTGGAGGGTTTTTTCCTTTTTGGGCCCTAAGTTTCCTTGTTCATCGCTATAATTTTCTCTGTCGGTGAAACTTCTTTTTGGGTACTCAGATTTTGCTTGGACCATTGTTTTGAACCATCGCATTGAACCCTTTTGGTTCAAGGTTCAACGGTTCATGGGCTTAGGCTCCATCTTTTCCCGTTAGTGAATTCTTTGTTCATCTGTGTTATCGGCGTTGAACTTCTTGGTTGAACTTCTCTTTTGAACCATCGGGTTGAACTGGTTCAAGGTTCAATGGTTCAAAGCCTTATGATTTTGGTCTTATCGGCGTAACGTTCATCATCGGGTGGACGGTGGAGTGTTGGCCCGATGGTTTGCCTCTGGTCGATGGAAGGTTAGCGGTTTGCAAGGTTGGTTTCGGTGTCACATGGACTATCGGGCTAACCGTTGGAGGGTTCACCGATATAAAATGTTTGGCCGATGGATATGTTATTGGCGAGAGCTGTATTGTCGGCCTGAGTGTTTTGAGTTATGCCGATGACGGGAGGTTTGGCCGATGAGGAGTCGTTGGTGTGTGTCTGGCTAATGGAGGAGCAGAGTGTAGCTCGTTGGTGCATCGGCGAGACTATTGTGATCGGCTGGGGAGATTTTGGTTGCTCCAACGGTGTAAGTCACACCGACAAAGGTGGTCTTCGGCGTGACTTGTATTGTCGGCAAGGATGGATTGCGTTGGGCCAACAGTGGAGGGTCTGACCGATGAAGGGGGAAGCCGATATGTTATTGGCGAGAGTTGTTCTATCAACAGCAGTCTTTATGGTTTGCCGATGGAAGGAAGTCACCCCGATGGGGAATGCCATCGGAGTAATGTTGCTTATCGGGTTAGCGGTTGGAGGGTCTGCCGATGGGGTAGTGTCAGGCCAATGAGGATTTGGAGTGGTCATCGGTGAGAGTTGGTCTGTCGGTGAAGGAGCTTTTGGCTAGGCTGATGGTTCTTCTCTGGCCGATGGGGATGTTGGAGGCTTTCAGGAGTTGTTCATCGGCATGATTGGCTGTGTCAGCCGAGGGGTTTTTTGCTTGGCCAACGATATTGGTCTGGCCGATGGTGGTAGGATGGTAACTACTAATGGGGTGCGAGCTGGTCATCAGAGAGACTCATACTATCAGTGGAGATCTGGAGAGTTGGCCCGATGGTGCATCTCTGGCCGATGGAGAGGATTGTAATGTAGCGGTCGGAAGGACAATTGAGGTCGGCAGGAGATTCGTGGGCTTGGCCGATGGTGTTGATCTCGGCAATGGGCTTTGGGTGAAGGAGCGTGTGTCGAGCGTGGCAAAAGTGCTCGACACCTATTATGCAAGTGACTATGCTTTTAAACTACTGAGGTAGTCTCCTCACCGTGCATGTGGGACTAATCTCCCTATATATTTTGAAACTACGATAGAATGCGTTTTGGCAGGAATTTCTTTTTTGAAGTGTTGCGATAGTTTTCAAGCGGCCGTGGGTGGTTGAGCCATCAATGGCGACTGTAGCAGGGGCATGGGTGAGTTGTTGAATAGTCATGTACCCGATTTTTGGCATGAGGACTTCCAGATGGTGGCACGGGGCTCGAGGCCACCATTGTCTATTTTCTGTCTCTACAGCAATAAATTTTGAGTGCCATTCCTTTGAAGGATCTGTATCTGGCAGATTTTTGTAAAAGCCTTGTAATTAATTGTTGTGGTACACTTTCTGGCTGATATAAGCAGACTGTGTTACCATTGTTTAGGTTGTTGAAAGTTGAACATTTGGCTCTGTAACACAATACAGCTGATTTGGTTGCTCTGTATAGCAAAACCTATGAGTTTATGTATCTCTTGTTGTATGTTTTTGCATGAATCCACTGATTTCATGGTTAATTTTATATGAGAAATGCTATGTTAGCATGTGTTTTGTTAATTCTGTCTCCAGTATTGCATGTATCTTTCTTCTGAGTCTGGATATTTAAGCAATGTTTGAGACTCTAGAACATAGAATTCCTGTGTTGAATGTCTAATCTCTTAACTTCTGCTCAAGGGGTAGATTAAATTGTTCTCAGATTGAACATTGGGAAGGGTATACTACAGTAGGGATGCCATAAGTATAGATAGCTTAACACTCTGTATTGGGAGATATCTGTAAGGTAGGTATCATATGTGTCCCCCTGAAATCTAGTTTTAGTTGTTCATGCATATCATTCATAGGTGTATGTCTATTGACTCCAGGCCCTGGATAGGCACCGATCTAGCTTTGTCTTTGTGTTATATACCATGTCCAGCTTTGCATCCAAATATAAAATCAAAACCAAACTCTAAAACAACCATTAGGACAGTAGAATTAGTTTTAGGATCCAAGTCCTCTGTCTACAACTGCAAATAGGCCCAATGCTAGCCCCTTTGCTCTTATCTTACAGTTTTGGTCTACTTACAGGAGGACTTATCTGCTTTATGTCAGCATCCCAGCCTTGTATGTATATCCTCATGGATGTTGAGTAGGGAATACCCCCTAGGTTTTGTAGAGCCTAAAGAAGAAGAGGAGATAAAATATAGAGTCTATCTCCTACACTGTTGGCCCCTGGCCCAGAGATTCTGTTGATCATTGATGGCTACCTTGTAGGGAAATCTGGGAATAAGCATCCAGTCTGGGAAAAAACCAACAGAAATTGGCGACCCTACTGGGGATGGTGATTTGAAAATTGTTATTTTTGTCCTCCCTGGTGAAATATCTGTGTGCCCATCCGAGTCACCAATAGAAATTGGCGACTCTGCTGGGGAATTTGTGAAAGAACCCTGATTTTCAAAAGAAAATAGTTCCTAGTAATAGGTGGTGACTCCGAAGTAATCTCCCAACCTGTCAAAGTAAAATTTATATGCAGGGGAGAAGATCCCAACAAAATCCTTTATTTGATGAGTTACCAGTAACAAGAAGAATGATGTACAGAAGAAAGGGAGCTGTCTCAGTCAGTCATGAGGGTTCCCCCAGAAAAAATGATGATATGCAAGATAACCCTAGGCCATCAGGACAGCATGTACCTTACTTTTCAAATGCAGAAGTTGATATTCAGGGTGCATATGAGAGGCAACAGGGTGGTAGCGTGAGAATGAGGTCAGCGGTGTTCCAAGAACGCCCATTTCTAGACCCTAGTGAAAGGTTTGAAGAGGCAGAGTCTCTGAGGGATGATGAAGATGAAGATAAGAATATGGTAAAACCATCCTCCTCTAGGCCTAGCGAGGAAGAACTAGCTGATGAAATTAGGAGCTTAAGGGCCGAGTTTGAATATCAGTAGGCAATAACAATCAGAGATGACCTGAGGAAGAAAGTGCAAGCTTTAAGGACTGCCCAAAATAATTCAATTCCTACCCTTGAGAATGCAAATGTGCAGAGACATCAACAGAGAAATGAAGTGCAACATCAACATAATGATGAGAGACAAAATGTGAATGATGCTAGGATACCACTGAACAATGTAAGAAATCAGAATGCAAACAGAAATGTTAATATTAATCAGTTTGACAGACAGCCCATGCAGTTAGATAGATTCAGACAGCTGGTATTTGATGGTATTCCTGGGTATCCTAACCCCATTGACAAGCATCTGAGGCTACAAGTGCCTAAATTTTCAGGAAACAACACAGTGTTGGGAGAAGATCATTTGAAGGCCTTTCAAAATGTCATGGATAACTTTGAGGTTGAACATGAGGATGTTTTCATGAAGTCATTCATGCAATCTTTAGTAGATGAGGCAAAGGAATGGTATAAGAATCTGCCTGACCGGAGTATTTCATCATGGGATGATTTTAAAAGGATGTTCAAGGAGCAATATAGTGACAAAACTGACCCTAACTTTTTTGTAAATGAGTTTACCAGTATCACTAAAGGGTCAAATGAGTAGGTTGCAGATTTTAATGCAAGATTTACTAAAGTGTTAAACAAATTGCCACATCACATGAGGCCAAATGAACCTATGTGCATAATATTGTATATCAATGCCTTTGATGCAAAAACTGCATATGGATTAAGAGATAAAAGTCCTACTACTATCAGGGATGCTTTCAGAATTGTAGTAAATATTGAGAACAACAGGAAAGCATCAGGCAAGACTAACAGAAGGGATGATGTGAAAATTTTGTAGAATCCAAACAAGCCTCAGAACACTCAAGGTAATACATCTACCCCTGAAGATAAGATAGACAAATTGGCAAATGTTGTTAAGGACCTAAGCTACAGACTAGCTAGAAGTGAAAAAGGGATAGGTCCTGATAGGCAAGTCTATCAAAGGCAGGAAAAGAGGCCATCATTGCATGATATGCCTTATAATACCAATTGGCATAATGGTAAGCCTATATTCCCACATAACAACACAAATCAGAGGACTCAACATGTCAAAGAAACTCCTGATGCTCTAAAGAAAGCTGTAAATATTGTTGATGATACTCCATGGTGTATAATTTGTTAGATGCCACATTCATAGTCACAGTGTATGATTGCTCAGTCCTTGTGTGATAATACTACATCTTGTAATGAATGCAATGAGCCACATTATGTGCAAGATGATGATGTTAATATGATGTCCACAAACAATGGATACCCCATTTATGATGCTGATGAGAGTACAGATGATGGAATTCAGGCCTGTCAACAGGACTTTTATGATGAAGGTAATGAAGAGAGCTATGTGTATGCTCAGAGCTCGCATAATTTTCTGAGTAACTTACAACGACCTTCTGATGAGGAAATTAGGGCCTTCACAGCTGCAGTAGTTGTCCAAGTCAAGAGTAACTACAATCTCAGAGGTAAAGCTCAAATAAGCAGCTTGCATCAACCAGAAGATGTTTCTGTAGGTTAGCCAGTGCATGGTCATAAAGGAATTGAACCACAAAAAAGGCAGTGGGGTAATAATAAACAGAATTTTAGACATAGAATAGGTCATGAATCCCAAGGACCAGAAAATAGAATCCCTTAGGCTAAAGATCAAAGTAAAGGTTCCCAAGACAAGAATGATGATCAGGGAACTATGAAAGTAAAAGCTAAATCAGTTCAGGATAAAAACAAGATTGTAGAGCAAGCTACAACTGTTATACAAAATTATGCTCCATTTGATATAGCTCAAGTCCTCTCCCAAGTAAAAGTCTTTGTTCCACTTATGGAACTGATGAAGGTTGAAGAGATCAAGAATAGGATAATATCCCTAATTTCAGGGGTGCCTTTTCAAGCTAAACAAAATGTTCAGATCCAGGGTGAGAAGCATGTCATGTGTAATGAAGAAGATGAGGCTCCTAAAGTCTATTTAGGAGTGACTATGACAAAGTGTCCTTCACAAGTGGAACCATTTTATGTATCCCTGGTTATAAATGGAAAAATAATCAGAAATTGTATGCTTGATTCTGGAGCATCTAAAAATGTCATGCCTTTGGCCATCATGCAACAAGCTGGATTGAAAATTGACAAGGCATGTGGAAAATGTTATGCTATGGATGCCAGAGAGGTACCAGTTATTGGAATCATGAAGGATGTAGATTTCAAACTGGCAGCATTTCCTGAAAAGAGATATAAAATGAATATAACAGTGGTTGACATCAAGCCACAGTATGGCATGTTGCTGTCAAGAAGATGGGCTGCACTAATTGGTGGAAGTATGCAGCTCAACCTGTCATATGCCTTGATTCCAATGAATGGCAGGGATGTTAAGCTAATCAGAGAACAGAGATCATCAGAGACAGTGGAAGACCACGAAGTAGAGGAACAGATATGCTTTGTAAACACTGACTGTGATAACTTCAAGGTTGTCTCAGATGATAGAGAAGATAAAAAGAAAAATGTTTGCAGTAAAGAGCTGGACTAGCACGGTCTGTCGACCATGTATTTTGATGGAGCTTGTGCGAAAGAAGGCTCTGGAGCTAGAGTTGTTTTCCTGTCTCCAACTGGTAAGCTCCTCAAATTTTCTTTCTTGCTGAGGTTTGTTTGCACAAACAACATTGCAGAATATGAGGCTTTAATCGTAGGCCTAAATATAGCTCTCAAACATGGAATCAAAATGCTAAGAGTATTTGGGGATTTTGAGCTGATTGTATCCCAAATTAGAGATAGGTATGCTTCAAAAAACAAAAGATTGAAACAATACAAGCATGTTGTTTGGGATACCATTGAACTATTTGATGCATTTTCAATAGGCTGGGTAGAGAGATCAAAGAATGTTATGGCTGATTTCTTAGCTAATGTTGCAATAAGGCCAGATGACATCACTCTGTCAGATGTTACAAATGTAGAAGTTAAAATCAGGCTTGCAGTACCAGAAAATATATGCAGTTGGCAAGTGTTTAATGATGATAGGGATTTGTTAAAATTTTTGCACTGCATAGATGAATATGAGAATAAAGAAATTGATTTCCAAGCTTTTGTAGAGACTATAGATGGAAAAGAAACTCTTGTGGGAAAGGAGATAATTCAGTTGAAGACTAATAAAATCCCTAGAGGGTTAGTAGCTTTGGAAAGAGCTTTTGACAGTAGAGACAAATTGGTCACAAGGACATCTCCCACAAATAAGGAAGATTTAGAAGAGATAAATTTGGGGACATCTCAGGCCCCCAAGGAGGTATACATTGGTAAACAGCTCAAACCACACATCAGGAGTATGCTGATTGCATTACTGAAAAGGTATAAACATGTTTTTGCTTGGTCATATGAGGACCTAAAAGCCTATAGGGAAGATCTATTCCAACATGAGATCCCATTGAAGCCTGGAGCTAAGCCATTCAGACAGAGGCAAATACCTATTAATCCTACCTTAGCTCCAAAGATGCAAGAAGAACTCAAAAGGCTTAGGGAAGCTGGAATAATTGTGCCAATCAGACATTCAACTTGGGTGTCTAACCTTGTCCCAGTCAGAAAAGAAAACGGTGATATTAGGCTTTGTGTTGATTTCAGGAACTTGAATGTATCCTCTTTAAAGGATAACTATCCACTGCCTAATATGGAAGCTATGTTGCAGAGAGTAACTAGTTGTGAACTCTTATCCATGATGGATGGATT
This sequence comes from Cunninghamia lanceolata, assembly GCA_027924645.1. Lineage (NCBI taxonomy): Eukaryota > Viridiplantae > Streptophyta > Pinopsida > Cupressales > Cupressaceae > Cunninghamia > Cunninghamia lanceolata. The sequence goes on along the minus strand of BSBN01000628.1, from coordinate 4,885,218 downwards.
TTTAGGTTATAATCAGGTGAAGGTAAAGGAATCAGAACAGTACAAGACTGCCTTCACCACTCCATGGGGAACTTATGTATATGTTAGGATGCCATTTGGACTAACAAATGTAGGTGCTACATTTCAAAGAGCAATGGACGTTGCTTTTGCAAGGTTGATTGATTCAATCTTGGCTGTATATCAGGATGACTTGACTACATATTCAAAGAAGGAAGAGCAGCATTGTTTGCATCTAGAGCAGATTTTCATAAGAGCACTAGAGTATGGTATTTCTTTAAATCTAAAGAAGTGTGCTTTTGGGGTAGTTGAAGGAAAACTCCTAGGGCACATTGTTTCCAAGGATGGAGTTAGGATAAATCCAGAGAGAGTGGCTGCTATTGACAGAATTCAAATGCCAAAAACTGTAAAAGGAGTTCAGTCCTTCTTTGGACAGATAAATTTTGTTAGGAGATTTGTTCCCAACTTTGCAGAAACCACAAGGAACATTTCCAAGATGATGAAGAAGGATGCAACTGTCAACTGGGAAAGTGAAGCAATAGAATCATTTCAGAGTATCAAAGAGGCAATCAAGATGGCCCCTATTCTTTAATCTCCTAATTTTTCTAGGCCATTCCAAGTATTTTCATTTGCTTCCTTTCACACTGTTGCTGCGTGTTTGCTACAGAAAAATGAAGATGGTTTTGAATAGCCCATAGCTTTCTTCAGTATGTCCTTGCAGGCTTCTGAGTTGAAGTATGATATTATGGAAAAATAGGCATATGCACTAGTCAGAGCCATCAAAAGTTTCAGACCATACCTGGTAGGATCACATATAATTGCATATGTACCCCATGCAGCAGTCAAAGACATATTCACTCAACAGGAGGTGACTGGAAGAAGGTGCAGATGGATAAACAAACTACAAGAGTTCAACATAGACATACAAGTTACCAAGTTGGTAAGAGGACAAGGATTAACCAAGATGATGGCACAGTCAAACTTGGAAGCATGCCAAGCTAATGCAGTCCAAAATGAGAGTGTAAATGTATCAAGATCTGAATGGTACAAGGATATTATCTACTACTTGCAAAATCTGAATTGTCCTTCCCATTTCAGTGACAGTCAAAAGAGGACTTTAAAGTTACATGCAATCAGGTATGTTATTGTTCAAGGTGAGCTATACTGGAAAAACCCTGATGGTGTGCTGCTGAGATGTGTGGATGAGGATATGGCTAACAATGTTTTGATTGATATGCATAAAGGATTGTGTGGTGGACATTATACTGCCCAAACAACAGCTCATAAGACTCTCAGAGTAGGATATTGGTGGCCCACTCTCTTTTCAGATGCACAAAGGTTAGTGAGGAAGTGTGACCCTTGCCAAAGATTCTCAGGAAAATTGAGATATGATGGTGCTTTACCTCTCAGAACTGTAACTGTGGATGCTCCATTTCAGCAATGGGGAATTGACTTCATAGGGGAAATTGTAGACAAGTCAAGTGGGGGACATAGTTGGATTTTAGTGGTAACTGATTACTTTACCAAATGGATTGAGGCCATTCCAACTAAGAGAGGTACAAGTAAGGTGGTGATGGATTTCATACTAGAAAATGTTATCATCAGGTTTGGAGTACCATTCAAGATAGTCACTGATAATGCTATGTGTTTCGGATCAGGTGAATTTGTTGCTTTTTGCAACAAATATGGGATCAATCTATCATATGCATCACCATACCACCCACAAGGAAATGGTCAAGCAGAATCAAGCAATAAAAGCATCATGAAAATTATCAAGAGGATATTGGACAAGAACAAGAGAGCTTGGGACTCAAAATTAAAGTTAGCAATATGGGCTGACAAAGTGATAGTAAAAAAGGCTATTGGAATGTCACCCTTTGAGCTAGTATATGGTGCATCAGCCAGATTGCCCATAAACAATCTCCTACCAGTTTACAGATTCATCCAGGAAAATGATGAGGAGATTGAAGACTCCATGACAGAAAGAGTGAATCAACTAGTTGCATTGGATGAGAATAGAAGGAAAGCACACCAGATTAACCTCAAGAGACAACAAGATATGAAATATCAGTTTGACAGGAGAGCTACAAAAAGGAAGTTTCAAGTCAATGATCTGGTGCTCATATGGAATGCAAAAGGTCAAGAAAAGGGTAAACATGGTAAATTCAAACCCTTATGGATGGGCCCATATCAGATTTGCAACATTCATGGGGAGGATTCTTATTTCCTCCAGGCCCTAGATGGTGAATTTCTGGAATTGCCTGTGCATGGCCAATTCCTTAAGTTCTATTTTGCATAGATGACTTGTCACTGTGCACATTTCTAAAAATATGTGTATAGTGTAAATGTTCTGTACAGTTCGTGCTTTTTTGGCTTTTTTGCCTAGTCTACCCGGAGATCTGGTTCTCGTTACAGGTTTTCCACCTGCACGTCCCCATTCGGAGCCAGTGTTAGCACTAATTTTGGTCTAGATCTGAGCGCAGGATGTTTGAGGGTTTTTTCCTTTTTGGGCCCTAAGTTTCCTTGTTCATCGCTGTGATTTTCTCTATCAGTGAAACTTCTTTTTGGGTACTCAGATTTTGCTTGAACCATCGTTTTGAACCATCGTGTTGAACCCTTTTGGTTCAAGGTTCAACGGTTCATGGGCTTAGGCTCCATCTTTTCCCGTCAGTGAATTCTTTGTTCATCTGTGTTATCAGCGTTGAACTTCTTGGTTGAACTTCTCTTTTGAACCATCAGGTTGAACTGGTTCAGGGTTCAATGGTTCAAAGCCTTATGATTTTGGTCTTATCGGCGTAACGTTCATCATCAGGTGGATGGTGGAGTGTGGGCCCGATGGTTTACCTCTAGCCGATGGAAGGTTAGCAGTTTGCAAGGTTGGTTTCGGTGTCACATGGACTATCAGGCTAACTGTTGGAGGGTTCACCGATATACAATGTTTGGCCGATGGATATGTTATTGGCAAGAGCTGTATTTTTAGCCTGAGTGTTTTGAGTTATGCTGACAATGGGAGGTTTGGCCGATGAGGAGTTGTTGGTGTGTGTCTGGCCGATGGAGGAGCAGAGTGTAGCTCGTTGGTGCATCGGCGAGACTATTGTGATCGGCTGGGGAGATTTTGGTTGCTCCGATGATGTAAGTCACACCGACGAAGGTGGTCTTCGGCGTGACTTGTGTTGTCGGCAAGGATGGATTGCATTGGGCTGACAGTGGAGGGTCTGACCGATGAAGGGGGAAGCTGATATGTTATCGGCGGGAGTTGTTCTATCAGCAGCAGTCTTTTATGGTTTGCCAATGGAAGGAAGTCACCCTGATGGGGAATGCCATTGGAGTAAGGTTGCTTATCAGGTTAGCGGTTGGAGGGTCCGCCGATGGGGCAGTGTCAGGCTGATGAGGATTTGGAGTGGTCATCGGTGAGATTTGGTCTGTTGGTGAAGGAGCTTTTGGCTAGGCTGATGGTTCTTCTCTGGCCGATGGGGATGTTGGAGGCTTTTAGGAGTTGTTCATCGGCGTGATTGGTTGTGTCAGCCGAGGGGTTTTTTGCTTGGCCGACGATATTGGTTTGGCCGATGGTGGTAGGATGGTAACTACTAATGGGGTGCGAGCTGGTCATCGGAGAGACTCATACTATTGGTGGAGATCTAGAGAGTTGGCCCGATGGTGCATCTCTAGCTGATGGAGGGGATTGTAATGTAGCGGTCGGCAGGACAATTGAGGTCAGCAGGAGATTCATGGGCTTGGCCGATGGTGTTGATCTCGGTGATGGGCTTTGGGTGAAGGAGCGTGTGTCGAGCATGGCAAAAGCGCTTGACACCTATTATGAAAGTGATTATGCTTTTAAACTACTAAGGTAGTCTCCTCACCGTGCATGTGGGACTAATCTCCCTGTATTATATTTTGAAACTGTGATAGAATGCATTTTGGCGGCAATTTCTTTTTTGAAGTGATGCGATAGTTTTCAAGTGGCCGCGGGTGGTTGAGCCATCAATGGCGATTGTAGCAGGGGCATGGGTGAGTTGTTGAATAGTCATGTACCTATTTTTTGGCATGAGGACTTCTAGATAGTGGCACAGGGCTCGAGGCCACCATTGTCTACTTTCTGTCTCTACAACAATAAATTTTGAGCATCATTCCTTTGAAGGATCTGTATCTAGCGGATTTTTGTAAAAGCCTTGTAATTAATTACTGTGGTACACTTTCTGGCTGATATAAGCAGACTGTGTTACCATTGTTTAGGTTGTTGAAAGTTGAACATTTGGCTCTGTAATACAATACAGTTGATTTGGTTGCTCTATACAGCAAAACCTGTGAGTTTATGTATCTCTTGTTGTACGTTTTTGCATGAATCCACTGATTTCATGGTTAATTTTATATGAGAAATGCTATGTTAGCATGTGTTTTGTTAATTCTGTCTCGAGTATTGCATGTATCTTTCTTCTGAGTCTAGATATTTAAGCAATGTTTGAGACTCTAGAACATAGAATTCCTGTGTTGAATGTCTAATCTCTTAACTTCTGCTCAAGGGGTAGATTAAATTGTTCTCAGATTAAACATTGGGAAGGGTATACTGCAGTAGGGATGCCATAAGTATAGATAGCTTAACACTCTGTATTGGGAGATATCTGTAAGGCAAGTATCATATGTGTCCCCTTGAAATCTAGTTTTAGTTGTTCATGCATATCATTCACAGGTGTATGTCTATTGACTCCAGGCCCTGGATAGGCACCGATCTAGCTTTGTCTTTGTGTTATATACCATGTCCAGCTTTGCATCCAAATATAAAATCAAAACCAAACTCTAAAACAACCATTAGGATAGTAGAATTAGTTTTAGGATCCAAGTCCTCTGTCTACAACTGCAAATAGGCCCAAAGCTAGCCCCTTTTCTCTTATCTTACAGTTTTGGTCTACTTACAGGAGGACTTATCTGCTTTCTGTCAGCATCCCAGCCTTGTATCTATATCCTCATGGATGTTGAGTAGGGAATACCCCCTACGTTTTGCAGAGCCTGAAGAAGAAGAGGAGATAAAATATAGAGTCTATCTCCTACACTGTTGGCCCTTGGCCCAGAGATTCTGTTGATCATTGATGGCTACCTTGTAGGGAAATCTGGGAATAAGCATCCAGTCTGGGAAAAAACCAACAGAGGCATCATGCCAAATAGTTCATGTGCCTTGTCTATGCCTCCACACTTTGCATACATGTCTCTGAGGGCAGTTGCAACTACAACATCTAACAAAATTCCCATATGTTTTATCCTTTTGATGGATGTCCATTTTGGCATAATCAAGGAGGATACTAGCTAAGGTTGTGGAATTTTACTTTACACCCGCCAATCGTATTTGCTTGAAAGTTGCTAATGTCTTATCAAAAAATCCATTTTGTTCATATCTTACAATCATTACATTCAATGAGGTGACATTTCTTTGGGGCAGCATGCCAAATAGTTCACATGCCTTGTCTATGCTTCCACACTTTGCATACATGTCTACAAGGGTGTTGTAGTAGGCAAGGAGGATGACTCAACACCATGGAAACATATTTCATGGTGCAGGAGCACCTTAGCCATAACCAATCTTGGCTAGGAGCATGTCATAACAAGGTCCTTAGATATCATAGGACAAGTTGATGGTCTTGTGTCATCATTTTGCATGTAATAAGGTCAAATGACCAATTTCATTTGTATTTGGAGTCATGTTTTATGTTGTTGTCAAACAAAAAGTCTAATAATGCAAGTAGTGGTAAGAAGTTGCTTTGCAAGATTAACAAATCATGTAATAAGGAGGTTACCCAATGATCAAACATGTTGAAAGTCAATTATGATCAACTAGAACTATTGTAAACATGTATAAAAATCTTTACACACATCAGGGTCTCATTTCATGTGCCAAGCATCGCATTCGTTCGGGGCAGTAGGCTACCGGCAAAGTCCCTTAAGCTCCCTAAGACAAAAAAATTGCCAAATTTTGATGGGACAGTACTCAGAATTTGTGGTAGATAGGAATGTTCCATTTGGACCTATAGGTGCACATGGAGTCTATACACAATAACCTCTCTTGGTTTCGTTCAACTCCAGTGCTTTTGATCATGCCGAAATCAAACACATTCTTGCAAAATGCTTCAGTTTCATGCAGTGGAAAGGTGCTAGGAGTGATATTTTGCATTTCATAGCTCCTGGGGCCAAACAGACTTCGGCAATGTGTTGGGGTGGGTGGGTAAATGCCAAGGGAGGTCTCGTTTCATGTACCAAGCATCGCATTCATTCGAGGCAGCAGGCTACCGGTAAAGTCCCTTAAGATCCCTAAGATGAAAAAATTGCCAAACTTTGATGGAGCAGTTCTTAGAATTCATGGCAGATGGGAACATTTTGTTTAGACCTATAGGTGCATGTGGGGTCCATCTACAATAACCTCTCTTAGTTTTGTTCAACTCCTATCTATTTGACTGTGCTAGAATCAAATGCATTCTTGCAAAATGCTTCAGTTTCATGCAGTGGAAAGGTGCTAGGAGTGACATTTTGTATTCCATAGATTGTGGGGTTGAACGGACTTCGCCAATGCGTCGAGGTGGGTAGGAAAATGTTAGGGGAGGTCTCGTTGCATGTGCCAAGCATCACAGTCATTCAAGGCAGTAGGCTACTGGCAAAGTCCCTTAAGCTCCCTAAGACAAAAAAAATTCCAAACTTTGACGGGAGAATTCTCAGAATTCATGGTAGTTGGGAACATTCTATTTGGACCTACAATTGCATGTGGAGTCTGTCTACAATAACCACTCTCAGTTTCGTTCAACTCCTATCCATTTGACTGTACCAGAATCAAACACATTCTTGCAAAACACTTTTGTTTCATGCAGTGGAAAGGTGTAAGGATTGACATTTTGCATTCCATAGCTTGTTGGGATGAATGGGCTTCACCAACGCATCAGGGTAGGCAGGTAAATACCAGGGGAAGTTTCGTTTCGTGTGCCAAGCGTCGCATTCATTCAGGGCAGTAGGCTACTGACAAAGTCCCTTAAGCTCCCTAAGACGAAAAAATTGCCAAACTTTGATGGGACATTTCTCAAAATTCGTGGTAGCTGGGAACATTTTGCTTCAACCTATAGGTGCATATGGAGTCCATCCACAATAACCTCTCTCGGTTTCATTCAACTCCAGTCTGTTTGACTGTGCCAAAATTAAACGCATTCTTTCAAAATGCTTCAGTTTCATGCACTGGAAAGGTTGCCAGGTGCCATATTTTTTTCTGCTCATTGTGGGGCTGAATGGACTATGTCAACACATTGGGGTGGGTGGGTAAATGATAGGGGGGCTCTCATTTCATGCACCAAGTGTCTCAGTTGTTTCGGGCTGCAAGCTACTGGTAAACTCAAAAAGTGCTAGGTCTTAGTAGCTTGCAGGCCAGAATGACTGGGATGCTTGGCACATAGAACGAGACCTCCCCTAGTATTTACCCACCCACCCTAACATGTTGGAGTAGTCCATTTGGCCCCATGATAAGCAGAACAAAAATATAGCACCTGGCAACCTTTCCACTACATGAAACTGAAGCATTTTGCAAGAATGCATTTAATTTTGGCATGGTCAAATGGACTGGAGTTGAATGAAACTGAGAGAGGTTATTGTGGATGGACTCCACATACACCTATAGGTCCAAATAGAACATTCCCAGCTGCCATGAATTTTGAGAACCATCCCGTCAAAGTTTGGTAATTTTTTTGTCTTAGGGAGCTTAAGGGACTTTACCGGTGGTCTGCTGCCCCGAATGAATGCGATGCTTGGCACACAAAATGAGATATCCCTTGGCATTTAGCCACCCACCCCAACACATTGGCGAAGTCTATTTGGCCCCATGAGCTATGCAATGCAAAATGTCACTTCTAGCACCTTTCCATAGCATGAAACTGGAGCATTTTGCAAGAATGCGTTTGATTATGACACAGTCAAACAGTTAGGAATTGAACAAAACTAAGAGAATTTATTGTGGATGGACTCCACATGCACCTGTAGGTCCAAACGAAACATTCCCAGCTGCCACAAATTCTGAGAACTGTCCCATCAAAGTTTGGCACTTTTTTCGTCTTAGGGAGCTTAAGGGACTTTACCGGTAGCTTGCTGCCCCGAATGAATGCGATGCTTTGCACATGAAATGAGAACTCCCCTGGCATTTACCCACCCACCCTGACGCATTGGCAAAGTCCATTTGGCCCCATGAGCTATGGAATGCAAAATGTCACTCCTAGCACCTTTCCACTGCATGAAACTGAAGCATTTTGCAAGAATGCGTTTGATTTTGGTATGGTCAAATAGACTGGAGTTGAATGAAACGAAGAGAGGTTATTGTGGATGGACTCTATATGCACTTGTAGGTCTAAACAAAACATTCCCATCTTCCATGAATTCTAAGAACTGTCCCATCAAAGTTTGGCAATGTTTTCATCTTAGGGAGCTTAAGGGACTTTGCCAGTAGCGTGCTGCCCTAAATGAATGCGATGCTTGGCACATGAAATGAGACCTCCCCTGGTACTTACCCACACATCCCAACACGTCGGTGAAGTTGGTTTGGCTTCACAAGCTATGGAATGAAAAATGCCACTCCTAGCACCTTTCCAAACATGAGGAAGAACCACAACCCAATCTAACTCCTGAAAGCATGAAGACACTGAGAACACTAAAGACATGGAGGACAAAGAAGCATGAAGACATGAACAAAATCCTATCATGAGGAAGAACCACAACCCAATCGAACTCTTGAAAGCATGACATGTTATGATGAAGAAGCACAACCAAAATCCAATGATCCAATGGCATGAACCAATGACATAAGCAACTATGTCCTACTATTTTAACATGATAAACATGAATGTTATGAACTAACATCCAAACCCTTTGACATGAATCTTAATATGACATGAGTGAAACACAAGTGAACAAGATTAAGACCAATCAGGATCAACTTCATCCATTACTTAGATCTAACCTCATGAAACAAATCAAACGAAATGTACATGAAATATATAACATCACTTATGTAATCGATCAATTACCGCTGTCTAATGATCACTCTCCATCATCTTTTCTTGAGCTTCTTTGTCTGTAGTTGGATGTACTGGAGTTGTGACGTCTTGTGAGAATCATCAAAAAGAAAAATTGACTAAACATAAATATACTGGAGGGAAGCAATTCATACTACTATTTATATACAAAACAAAGTACAAGTAACCATCTAGGAAAGTTTTATGCACACTTACAAATTAATCCAATGAACCATCTGGGTCTTCTCTACTCTTTATCGTGTCAAGTATGGCCTCATGGTCAAAGTCACACACATTCCACAAGGTCTTGTTCAAAGGTCTTGTTATGATGTTCACAACACGCCCTATTTTACTCCCTAGCAAAATGAGGACCCCTGTTGTGGCTGTTGCTTTTCCTTTTGTGTGTGTGTTGTTTTGCTTGGTGGTAAAGGGAAAAGGGGGTTAAAATTGCAAACTTTGTTAGAAATAGAGAAAAAAATGCATTTTCAGTACTAGGGCATAATATGGTTGGATTCCTTGTGAAAAATGAGCTAGGGTTGCTTTTTGAAGCATCTTAAAATTCACCATATTTTGCAAGTTATGATCATTTTGGTAAAATGTACATTCAGGTTTGTATGTCATTTTCCATATACAAAGTCGTTTGTATATGTAAGGGGCCATTTTATACTTGGTCACATTTTGGCTTATATATCAGAAAATACAAAGATTTAAACAAAGAAATGAGCGGGAGAACAAAGCGATGAAATTTTGAGGCCAATTTAGGGCCCAAATGCATTTTCACATATTTGGGGCCCAATTTATGCATTCACACAGTTATGACTGGATTTAGCGGCTATTTTTTCTGTAGGTTTATTAAATGATGATACTTATTGTTGGTCTGGTTTTGCAGGTTTGTAGTTGAAGAAGGAGTTGAAGCTTGATGGCGATGACGTCACAGGGGAGGAGATCCGATCTTAGGAGCAGAGGAAGATAAGGATGAAGGGCGAGGAAGTCAAAGGTCTTCAATGATGAAGACAAAATGTAGTTGAAGCCATTATTGCAGCAGACCACAAAAGTTATTATTAAGCTACTAGGGTTTCCAGAAGAGCATATTTCACCAAAATTTGATGTATGCTCAGAGATATTTTGGGAGAGTTGTTCTCTAGCATTTATTGTTGTAACCAGAGGTTTGAACCATTGCTTAACTAGGGTTTTGAGTTGTATTGAGGACAATCAAAGTCTATATATTGTGCCTCTCTACATTGTAATACTTTACACAGGGGCTACACAGGGATTTTTTAGACATAGCTAGCAGTTGTAATTAGCATTTAGAATAGAGGGACCTTTTAGTTTAGGAATAGAAGAAGGAGGTTGCTTGTGTCTGCAACAAGGAGCGTGTGGAACATCTTGCCTCCTTGTTGTATCTGTAAAGCTTGTAAGTTTTCTGTAATCTGATCAATGAAGCTAAGAGTCATTCAAACATTGTAAATCTTATATGACTGTCTCTTTCTAATACAATTGAATATGGAATTCTGTATCTATCTTCTGAGTGTTTTCTTGCTCTTCATTGTGTTTTGAAACATTTTCTCTTAGAGCTTGCAATCTTAAGTGTATGTGAAAATGCTCAGAACTTACATTTAAGGTTTTTGTCTGTGGATTTGATCAAGTTACTGTATGATTTATAAAGTGCATAACAGAACAATTAGATCCTTTGGTAGAATGAATGAAGTTTAGTTTAGATCTTTCTAACTTTTCCCAACCCATCTAAAAATACTTAACTTAAAACGCAGAAATTTAAAGGAAATTGTTTCATATTTGAAAGAAGCATGCATAGTTGAGTTGAAAGTAGACAGTTTTCATAATATTTAAGAGGAGAAGGCTGCAATAATTCAAGAAAACCATTTAAAGCTTTGCATCACAGTAACATTTTTATGCAAAAGGAATGAACAACATGCTGATTTTTATGATCTTTTGCATAGTTTGAGTCTAGTTAACCAACAAGAAACCCTAAATCACGTAAGGCCCCTTGAACATTATAGCTTCACATCGACCAACTAAATTTGCCCAACAAGTCAAGACCTGACCATATTAAACTTGGGATTAAGCTAATCTTGAACCGATTCCTTCATATCTTTCAAGTCAGTTTTGGTTCATTTTATGTGAATTTTAACTAATTATTATGACTGTCTCAAAACAATCATCAACAGGTCTACCTCGATATTGTATCAAATGAACATTTGCTCCCATGATAAGGTTGGAGTAATGAAGAATCTTCCGATGCATGTCAAAGTCCTCAAACAACCAAACATTAAGACTCTTATGTGGGTACTATTGTCATATTTTGCCCCCTTCCAAAATATTCCTTTTCCCCTCTTTCTATCAAAGAAATCCGATCAGAGAAAGCCTAAATGGAAAGGGGAGGGTTTTAAATCCTAAAAATACTCAGGCTATGCCTTGCTAAAAATCCTAGAAAATCTCACCTTGAGATCTTTGTTGAAAACCCAGAAAAACCTAGAAACCATTTGTCTTCAAGTGCTTTCCATCGTAGATAAATCTTAATTTTATACTTAGTATATTTATATGCATTTTCGAATGTATGCATGTACATTTGCCATTGTATGTTCGCATATGCAAAGGAAATATGCATCGGCGATATACATTCACCATTGTACATTCGCATATGCAAAGGAAATATGCATTGGCGATATACATTCGTCATTGTATGTTCGCACATACAAGGAAAATATACAAGAGGTCTATATACAAGGCGGAGTATACAAGGGAAAGTGGGGTCTACGCAATGTACAAAAGAGAATGTATATTTTGCGTTGTACATTTGCACATACAATGAAGATGTACAAGGCTAAGATGCAAAGATTAGATGCAAAGGGATATACATTCGCGGTTGTATGTTCATATATACAAGTGCAATATACAATGGGAAAGATGCAAAGTAAAGATGCAAGTCATACATACAAGAGTGAATGAACAGTTGCAATGTACATTGGCAGGATGCACAGTGGCTTGTATATGCGATTGTATCTTTGTATATACAATCGCACATACAAAGGATAACATGCAAGAGAAAATGTACATTGGAGGCATACAAAGCCGAAAGATGCAAACAAGGTTAGATGCAAGTCATACATACAAGGGATTTTTGCTGAACATACAAAGGCAAAAATATACAAGGATCACATGCATAGGAAAATGTACAAAGGAAATATACAAAGGCCAATGTACATTGGAGCATATACAAGGGGAAGTATGCATCGGCAAAGATACAAAGTCAAATGTATAAAGCTGGCATACAAAGGAAACATTCAAGTCTATATACATGTCGCAGATACAAAGGTCTTTGTATCTAAAGCATACAAAGAAAAGATGCAAGGAAGAGATACAAAGGGTGGGGTCCACCAATTGTATATTTATGCGATTGTATGCTTGCACATGCAATTGAAGATACAAGCAAAGAGATACAAAGGGTGGGGCCCACCAAGTGCACATACAAAGGAAATATGCAAGCGCACATACAAGGGGCAGGTACAAGTTCAAATGCCCATTTGTATGGAGGGTTTGTATGCATGTTTTCCTTTGTATATTTTGCATTATATGTTTGCGATATACAAAAGATAGATACAAAGGGAAACATACAAAGTCCAGACACAAACAAAGATCAAATGCAGCAAATAAAATGTTGGAGTCCACATTGTATGTATAAAGGAGATTGCATGTGCCGATATACATTTAAATATACAAAGCCATATGCAAGGAGATGTTCGGCGAGACATGCACATTGGTGGCTCTGTTCTTAGTCATTCCAACGGCCGATGGAGGATGTGATTGCTCAGCGACAGGTCTCAGGACATCTCAGCACCAAATCAGGTGGTGCCATGTGTCAGCGGTGATACAAACGTCGATTCAAAAGATAAAGACCCGCATTTGTATGCAGGTGCATGCATATACAAAGGCACATCAAAGGCTGATTTAAATGCCAAATGCAACGTAGTTTCAAAGGGTCTTTCAGATATCGATTCAAGTCGCAGATGCAAAGTGATATACATAGGTAGTTGACCGCAACTTTGATCACAAATATCTTGCACATCCTGGCGAATTTCTACATGTTGCAAAAGGCAAAAATGCTTGTTTTTGTGGTGCAGGAGCACCAAGACATCAGGGTTTATTTGATCTTCAAGTTGTTTGTTTTGTTTAATGAGGTCCTTGAGACCATTAAATGTTGTAATGAGGCTTGAAAGCTATGCTTGTAGTGGACTATGTCCAAATAGCTAGAATCTATTCATGTTGTAATAGGTAATTGTAATAGTCATTAAAGTCATTAAGTTTCCATGTTTGTAAAGCCTTTTAAGGAATGTCAAAGGTGTGTAGATGGGTTATAACCTTGTCCAAAGGTTAACCATAGGTTAGAAAGCATTTTCTAAACATGAATCAGTCACTACAGTCAGTGAAAAAGTAGTTTCTAAAAATAGTTTAAAAGACAACAGTTAAAAAATCATGAAAAGCTCGATGATGGGGCAGTTATCTTAGACCCCAAATGACTCCAAGCAATATAGAAGGCTTATTTGAAGCCAAAGATATTCATTGTAATTAGACCACTCGAGGGATTGGAAAGAAATAACAAAAGAGAACTGTTTTTTTTGTATTTGTTGCATTTTCTGTATTCTTGTGTATTGTAAGCCATACCACAGTTATGTATGGTCTTGTCAAGGGATGTTGAATGATTGAAAATGAAGGTTGATGAATGGACTGTCCATTAATGTGAGTTTGAGCCTTGAAATTGAAGGATGATAGGATAGGATCTTCAAATACCCAAACTGCTCTTTAAATTACTGTTACAATCAAGAAATACACTATTTTTTGCAAGAAGTCGTACCTGTACAACCTGGTAAAGGTTGATGATTGTGATGGTTGTTTAGGTTGGAGAGTTACCTGTCCATTGCAATTAGTTTGGGCTCTTGACACCCTTATTTGTCCCTGCATTTCTCCTTTGTGTGAAAGTGGGCTAAAACCCTGATTTAGGTTTTGCTGAGTAGCCCGATGGAGATCTTTCCATTTTACTAATCTTTTTCTGTTTCTAGTCAATGGAAGGGGATGCAAAGTAGTTAGTCCACAACCTTGTGAAGGTGGTAGGGTAGGGAAATGGTGTATGGTGAGTGTGGGCATGTGAGAAACCCTTGCAGAATCAGTGTTAGGAGTTCAGAGAAAAACAACAGTCTTAACCAAGAAGGAAAAGGTAAGTTTGGTGAGTTTGTTTGCTTTGTCATGAAGGCATTAGGGAGTTAGGCATGTGATTGGTTTGGTATATTGCAAAGAGGTGGAGTTTGTATTGATTGAGAACATTCCAAGGTGGACATGGTGATAGTTCTTTACAATGGTGCAGTGGTGTGGTGACAGTCTAGGAGATTGCTGTCTTGCAGACCCTTTATAGTGGGTTGAATAGAAGTTTAGATGGAGTCTTGGTTGGAGTTAGGAGTCTTGGTGAGAGGTGTCCTGAAGTCCCTCACCTTGGTGTCAAGAATATGTGTAGTTTTGAGTTGGAACCCTGCCTTAAGTGAAGTTTAATCTCTGTCAAGAAGAAAATAGTGAACCTAGAAAGAATGGTTCCATTAAAGTTTTGAACCATGAAATTGCTGGCCTAGATGCTCTGCATCATTTTGCCTCCTCTTTCATTTGGCAGGCTTTGAGGGAAATATTCTCACTTTCATTTTTTAGATCTGGATTTGCATGTTTTGGCGACTAGACGTTTCAACGACCATTTTTGCATATGCAAATGCAGATATTTTTGCATTTATGGATGCGGGTCGATGATGCAGTAGCTTGCATTAAAGACCATAAATATCTCTCATCTACCCCTATTCTAGATATTTCATGCCATAACTTCTGCAAGTAGACATCCCTTCAGGCAGATATTTTCTAACAGAGCCCATGGGCGAATTGATTGTAACTGACTAAAAATGTAAAATGCTATATATACATGGAAAAAGGATGTATTGAAGAGGATGGTTTTATTTTGGGTTGTTACGCTACCAATTTTTCTATAGTCAGACCTATTAGTGTAATTGCAAGGGTATGGGAATTTGACTCACTGTGTCTGAATCTGGCCTCTATTGTCTTCCTTTTATCCACCAATGAATGTGATTAGCTATGCTGGTATACTTCTACTATTGAATATTTTTGTATTGCAATGGTTTTGACCTTCATGATCAATATATGCATGATTTCTTGCCTCTCTTGGGTCTTGATTTCTATGTTTTAGTTGAAGTTATAGTCTGTTCTGTGAGTAAAATGGCTCCTCTGTAGGTTTAACCTTCATATTGAAGCCTCAATCAATCATAAGTCTATGTGAATCCCCTTCATTGTTGAGATCATTGTTGTGTCTACACCAAGATCGCCATCACTCACTAAATCTAGTGTATCACTTATTTCCCTCTCAACATTCCTTCTAACCCTTTTCCTAGCAAGCATTAGCACTAGGTTTAGATGCATTTCTCTAA
Organism: Cunninghamia lanceolata; assembly: GCA_027924645.1. NCBI lineage: Eukaryota > Viridiplantae > Streptophyta > Pinopsida > Cupressales > Cupressaceae > Cunninghamia > Cunninghamia lanceolata. The sequence continues at coordinate 4,869,704 of BSBN01000628.1, read as the reverse complement.
GCATTAGGCTTAGAAAGAGGAAGCCAGCCTTCTTCGAAGGTCTGATCTTGTTTCACAAGGTCCCACACTTCGAGATCATTCCCATGTTGGTAAGAAACACTGTGTGGCTTCATGAGTGTTGTCATTGATGGCAACAAAGTTCATCCCACCTATCCGCAGAACATGGTGTGCCTATACCGGAAGTCAAATTGAAGAATACTTTGGTCCGATAAGCAAGAATAGAGCATACAACAAGGTCTGACAGTCAAGTCTGGATCTCCTATAGGAAGTATCTTTGTAAAGTGCAAACTTGGGGAAGTCAAGAGGAATACTGTGACTAATAGATTCCAGGGATTGAGCTTCCGGTGATGAAAGAGTAAAGAGATATGAGCATCTAAGTATTGAGGTCTATTTTGGCAGAATAGACAGAGGAAGAACTAACTGATAGAGCATCAGAATTATTCTGGATGAGATATTGATGGTGATCAAGGTTCTTAAGATATCATCAATGATTGGCTGACATGTTAGATGACTTCTATAGGTATCTCCTTGATTCACATCACTTGGAAAGCAAGGATTCAGCCGACAGACTAGAGTTTGGGAAAATATTGACTATTCCAGATGCCGACTAGAAAGAGGAGGAAATCCTTTGAGCAGATATATATACCAGATAGATTTGGATGTGAAGGGTGTGTGGTGTGTAATTACATAGTGCGAAGAAAAGCAGAAGAGCACTGCGAAGACAACAAGATGGGTTTGGAATGTAACAGGACATTAGCACCTAAGAGAGTAAGAATGAAATGCAGCAGATCAGTATATTGAGCTTAACCGGAATTGAACCTTAGCATATGTGGATGCTTCTCATCAGTTCAAGTAACTAGATTTCTTGTATAAACTATTGTAGGTAGTGAGCCTCTTGTGAGCAGTGTGCTCGGGCAGTAAGCCCTAATTGGCAAGTGTCATTTTGTACTAACTTATTCTTCTAACAGAGAATACATTCTTGGGTTAATCACCCCGTGGTTTTTCCCCTAATAGGGGTTTCCACGTCAAAATCATTGTGTCATGTGTATTGCTGTTATTTCCTTTCCAAGGTTATGTTTGCTTATTTGATTTGATACTGTACTAATTGATAAAGAAATTTAGAAAGCTGAAATAATTAAGATAACTGATTCACTCCCCCCCTTTCAGTTATCAACAATTGGTGTCAGAGCCAAGTTCCTCCAAACAGAGCCTAATAGCTTGAGGAAGATCTAGGAACTCAAATGGATGTGTATGGTATGAGGCAACAACTTTAATCTGCCCTAGATGACCTTGAGCAATCAAACTTTGAAGTCAATGAATTGAAGGAAAGACTGAAATAGGTTGATGACTTCATAGATGAACTAAAAGGGAAACTGGGTATCTCTATGAAAATGAGAAAAGATCTACTTCAACAATTGGCAAGTCAAAGTAAAGACAATGGTACAAATGAAGATCTGAAGGAGAAAACCAAGTTATGTGAAAAGTTATCAAAAGAGATCATTATGGTAAGACATGAAATGGAATCAGGAGTTATGAAATTCACCCAAGAAATTGAAGAGAAAATAAAAATTGAAGATGATCTAAGACAATCTCTCAAGGAGAAGTCAAAAGACTGCCACAAAATGGATAGAATAATTAGGCATCTAGAATCTGATCTTGAGGATGCTAGAGATAATGAAGAAAAACTTGAGGATAAAATTGACACTCTTAAAAAGGATCTTCAAACAGAAAATGAATACAAAGAGAAATTCAAGATAAGTTCTGCTCAACTTGAAGTTCTTCTTGAAAGCCAAAAGAGGGTAGATGACAAGTGTGGCTTGGGATATGAGAAAGGTGAAAGTTCTAGATCTGGTCAGAAGAATTTTGGATCAGGAAATCCAAGGGACAGGCCTAGAAGACCTCTGGTAAGGCAACCTAATGTTCAAAGATATCCATCCTTCAATGGATACTGCCACAACTGCAATAACTTTGGTCATAAAGCTAATTAGTGCAGAAAGAGAATAAACCAAACAAATACATCCTTCTTCAGACAATGATTCAACTACAAAAGGTATGGTCACAAATCTCATGAATGCAAAAATATGCAAATGAACAATTCATTCAATGGTAGATGCTTTGCATGCAATAGAATGGGACATATGGCTAATCAATGCAGATTAAGAGGCTATCATTCAAATATACAAAGAAATGTTGTTTGCCACAATTGCAATAGATCCGGTCATATTGCCAAATTCTGTAGAAGTAAGAATCAGGACAAAAGGGGTCCGGTGCATTATAATCAGAATCAAGACAAAGGAAAAGGAATAGTAAATGTAGATGAAGTTAAAAGTGAGATGAACAAGATTTGGGTGAAGAGAAGTACAGATAATGTAGGGGATGGATCTGCACCAGAATTTGGTGCTGATATTCCTTCCAGAAATTAAAAAGTGAGCTCTGGCTCAAGGGGAGACACAAGGAAAAACACTTTCCCCCAGCCAGTTAATTGGTGCCTGAAATTGGCACATGGGAAGTTGTGGAATAAAAAGTTTCTTAGAGAAACATCTAAAGAAAGCTTGGTAAAGATATGGAAGATCCGCAGGAAGATTTGAAGAGTCTAATCTTCCAAGATTGATCCGGTTTAACAGTCATCTGGTAAAATAGGATTATCACAATTAAATCCGGTATGATTCAAATTCGAGGCATTTTGTTCTGTGGATAGATCAAGTGTTTGGGGAAAGTAAGATAATTTGTTATTATCCACCAAGAGTAACTCTAAGTGCATCTTAGTGATCCAGAAAAATCTCTTAGGACAAGGAGAATAGAGCAACCGGAATAACTTAAGTTGCACATTTATTGCAATGTGGAATTAGGGTTTGCTCAAAGATAAAAGGGTTCATTTGATTGTCATTTACACATTCGCACTTGAGAAAAAGAGAAAAAGAGCTCTACAAACAAATTTCCTCAAGTCTCTCAAAGATCAATCATAGAAGACAAGTCTTCTAGTAATCCAATCCAGCTCATCCCGTGAAACCTAGAAGCGTAAAAAGGTATTTTTTACTCTTGATCAAACTTTCTCTGAATCTTTAAGATGACTACTCCGAATGTTGTAAAGATCTATGATAGACCTCACCCCAAATTTAAGAAACATCCCTACAAATCTCTAGGAGTGGATCCCTTAGGGGCATTTTCTAGCATTTCGCATGGGCTTTTGCATGTAGAAGACATTAGGGTTTACATTCATGCAAACATTGAAGACTTTGGTGAATCCAAGCTGATGGATATCTACCACAAGGAACTGATAGATGATTCATTTGAACTAAAACCTTAGTATAAGACCATCCGAGAAAAACATTTCAGTCAATGCATCCATTTCCCCTATTTTGAAGAAGATGAGTGGGTCCGGTATGTGTTGAGCAGAGTGCATGATAACTTCTTATGGTTGAATAGACCTTTCAAGATCACCAAGGATGCAATTAAGGCAGTAACCGGTTTACACTCTTTCAGAGGGTTACCTATTCTCAAATCTATCAAAAACCAAACTATGACTGAGGCCACCGGATCAAAATTTGATAAGAGAGCAATGACCATAGAAGATATCACTGATCCGAATATCAAGTTTGCATCTATGATAATTGGCTATAAGATATATCACTCCAACAGGGAGAATTCAGTATCTGAAACTACTATGTATACTGCATATGAGATGTTGAGAAAGAATGTAGATTATGATCTCTGTGAACTCCTTCTAAGCCAACTAATGGAAAACTTACAAAAGATAAAGAAGGAAAAAAAGAACTCTTTTAACTATGGTGGACTGATATTGTGTTTGTTTTTCTACTTTATGAATGAGCTTCCCGGATCCAGTGGTTGGGTATGGCAGAATGATAGACCTATTGCAATTCAAGTCAGAGATTACTTGCATGGGCTTGGGGATGCTAAGGCCAGAAATACAGCTCTGTGGGGTTACTTTAAGAACTTTCAAAATATGATGCAAACCAGAGAAAGAATTCCCCAATCATTGGTTGAGAAGTACAAAGATACAGTATGTTTCATGGTTGACATTGATCAATGCCTAATGGAGGCAGTGGAGCCAAGGACAGTCTAGATCATGCCAATGGGGTATGAAGTAGATGAGAAAATTGTAGAGCTACATATCCAACATCTGCTAAGCTAGCCCAAAGACCCTAAGGTAGAAAGATTTGGAACCTTCTAAGAGCTGAGTGTAAAAGTTCATGTGGAACTTAGATAGCCTAAAATCAAAAGGAAAGTGAGAAGGGAAGTTGAAGAAGTTGCCAAGAGGCATGGAATCTCAAAAGAGGCACTTGATGCCCATAGAGAAAAGATGGAAAGAGCAGAAAAAGAAAAGGAAGAAGCAGAAAAAGAAAGTGCTCCGGTAAAAGCCCCCTCCTGGACCAGATCTTCTAAGAGCTCTGCACCTGCAACTGCTAAAAGCTCAAAAGCATCTAAACCAGAAGCAAAATCATCTGGGAAAGCAGAGAAAGGAACTTAAACCAAGGCCACAAGGTCTTACATTAGTCAGAAGGATGATAAAGAGACATAATCAGATGAGGAAGTTAAGAAAATGAAAAAGAAGAGGAAAACATCTAGAGGCCTCACTGAAGAAGTAACAGAAGAATTTGTTGAAAGGCCCACTCTGTCCTTAGATGATGTAGTTAAAGAAATTACTATGGATGGGAACCTGCAACCAATAACATAATTCTATGATGCATATAATGATGCAGATAGAAAGAACTTGGAGGAAGCCACAATTAAGTATTTGAACATATACAATAAGGCTTTTATTGAAATCATATCTCTCATTCCCAAAAGACTAGAGAAGGAATTAGAGATGAGAAAGAATAATGCTAGGGCAAAGGATCTTGAGATCCGGGAATAGATAGCCATTCAGCTCTTTCCTTCAATCACTCAGAAGCAAATGAATATGATCTTCAAAGATTGCAAGGATGAGTTCTGGAGAAAAGCTAGATTGAATCAACTTATGCTTGGCAAAACTGACAAAATAGCAAAAGAGACATAAGAGATTCTCTGGAATGCATATAAAAGATTCAACATTCCTATTATAGAGGACTTAGGTGATAATCCCTCAACCACAAATGTTGAAAAAGAATCTACTAAGACAGTTGTAGAAGAGGTAAAGGAAACAGGTGAACAAAAAGGTAAGGACTTAGATTCCTCTACTCCAGAAGAGGAGGTCCATGTTCAAGCAAACATCTCTTCTCTAATTTCCCCTACAGACTCCAGATTCAAAGGAGAAGAAAGAGTAGAAGAGAAGATTAGTCAAGAAGCAAAAGAAAAAGAAGATGACAGTAGCAGGGCTGCAGAAGGAGAGAAAACTCCAACAGAAAAGGCCACAGATGATAGTGGTAAGGTTGCAGAAGGGGAGAAAATTCTGTCTCTGGAAAGAGACACAGTAGAAGCAGTCAAAGAGTTCTTGACCAAAGAGATGATGGAATTTGATGAACCGGAATTGCTTCAAGGTCCATTCAATTTTGATTCCCTCTCTCCGGTCCAAACCATGAAACTAGCTTCCTTCACTCAAGCGAAGGCTTAAGAGAAACTTCTAAAGTCTCACATGGAAGACTATGATCTGCTAGAAATTGCATCTAATGTGCTTGAAAAGATCATGCCATCCTTTCAAAAGGATTCCTCAACTTCTTCATCCGGTAATCTCAAGTCTCTTGTTAGTTTTGTCAGTACTCATTTTGAATCTTTAGAGAAATCAGCTGAGGTAAAGGTCTAGAAAGAGTTTTTGGATAAGAGATTCTTTGAGTTACAAGGATTAATAACCAATGATAGGAGAAATATGGATATAGGGATAAAGAGCTTAGAAAATGCTCTTAAGGATGGAGGAGAAGTATATAAATTTTGTATATCCTGGACTAAAGCAACAAAGGATATTGAGAAGAAAGTGAAAGAACAAGAGGATAAACTGTTAAGCCTCTCTCAGAATTTTGATCCTCTCACTATATCCATAATAAACCAGGAATGTCAAACTATTGTAGTCATGAATGAGATTAAGAAGCTTGAGAAGGAAAGGAAGAACATATTAAGCAGGATGAGTGAACTTAGAGGGATGTTTATCCCTAAATTAGAGGCCATGCATGAGGCCCTAACTGATGCCCAGACCACAGTCTGAACCAGTGATCCAATAGATCTTAAGAGGGTAGAAGCTTTTGCATTCCTATTGAGTGGTCACATCTCAATTTTGGATAGGATGAAGCAGAGTTGGGCAACAAAATTTGCCCAGTTGAAGACATCTTTTGCAGATATACTTCAGTATATGTAAGTATAGCATGTATACATACTTATGTGGCTAAGTATAGATTGTTTTTGGGAAATTTTGGTGTGTGGACCCTACCCTTTGCCATTGATGTCAAAGGGGGAGTGAGGAGCAGTGAAAAATGTGGAATCCAGCTAAGGGGGAGCTCTAGTAAAATGTACAATAGAACAAAGCATCAACCAAGGGGGAGTGTAGTATAACACTTAGTCATTTTTCACTAAGTGTTGCCATCAATGCCAAAGGGGGAGATTGTTGGCAAGAGACACTGTGTGGCTTCATGAGTATTGTCATTGATGGCAAAAAAGTTCATCCCACCCATCCGCAGAACATGGTGTGCCTATACCGGAAGTCAGATTGAAGAATACTTTGGTCCGGTAAGCAAGAACAGAGCATACAACAAGGTCTGATAGTCAGGTCCGGATCTCCTCTAGGAAGTATCTTTGTAAAGTGCAGACTTGGGGAAGTCAAGAGGAATACCATGACTAATAGATTCTAGGGATTGAGCTTCCGGTGATGAAAGAGTAAAGAGATATGAGCATCTAAGTATTGAGGTCCAGTTTGGTAGAATAGACAGAGGAAGAACTAACCGACAAAGCATCAGAATTATTCCAGATGAGATATTGATGGTGATCAAGGTTCTTAAGATATCATCAATGATTGGCTAACATGTTAGATGACGTCTATAAGTATCTCCTTGATTTGCATCACTTGGTACGCAAGGATTCAGCCGACAGACTAGAGTTTAGGAAAATATTGACTATTCCGGATGCCGACTAGAAAGAGGAGGAAATACTTTGAGTGGATATATATACCAGATCTATTTGGATGTGAAGGGTGTGTGGTGTGTAATTACATAGTGTGAAGAAAAGTAGAAGAGCAGTGCAAAGGCAGCAAGACAGGTTCGGAATGTAATAGGTCAGTAGCACCTAAGAGTAAGAATGAAGTGCAGCAGATCAGTATATTGAGCTTAATCGAAACTGAACCTTAGCATATGTGGATGCTTCTCATCAGTTCAAGTAACTAGCTTTCTTGTATACACTATTGTAAGTAGTGAGCCTCTTGTGAGCATTGTGCTTGGGCAGTAAGCCCTAATTGGCAAGTGCCATTTTGTACTAACTTATTCTTCTAACAGAGAATACATTCTTGGGTTAATCACCCCATGGTTTTTCCCCTAACAGGGTTTTCCACGTCAAAATCATTGTGTCATGTGTATTGATGTTATTTCCTTTTCAAGGTTATGTTTTCTTATTTGATTTGATACTGTACTAATTGATAAAGAAATTCAGAAAGCTGAAATAATTAAGATAACTAATTCACCCCCCCTCTCAGTTATCAACATCCTATGTTTCTCCAAATTGCTAAAGTTTTATAACTGCAGCAAAGGGTGCAAATCTAGGTGATAATAGGTACCTTCTAAGCCATGTTCCAATAACAACCATTGAGCTTGTAGGGTATTTGATGTTTTCTCCATCTGTAACTGGGGCCTCCAATTTCTTTTTGGCCTCAACACAATAACACAAGTAATAATCTATTCCCTCTTCATTATCTTCATCTGTAATAACTACATAAACATGCCCTATAATGATATGTGGAGCAAATTAGATGAAATTAATCAAGATTACAAAAATACTATAAAGTTTAAGATAACATTAAGAATTTCAAATTTAACTATGCAAGTAGATATATTACTTAGTTGAACTAGATCTGATATGTGGTCAAAGTCAATTGATGATTCCATCTCTATCAATCCTAGTGTCGTTGGGGGTCGATATGTGTCAAGTGGGAAAAGATAACTAAACTACCATTCGTCAACCCACTCCCTTGACTTGAACTCATTCCAGGCTTGAATTGTACATGCAGAACAAAAGCATGCCATTCCATGTATGTATACTACATGAACCTGCAGTTGAGCTTCTGATAGAGTGTAGCTCACTTGATCCTGTCAGTGTACAACAATCCTCATATGGTGCAATGTTAGTATCATCTATCAACCAAAAAAATCTACGAACTGAAGACTTACCTTGATTACCTGGACCCATCAAAGCATTACACCACTTGATGATTGATTTTGTATCTGTCATCTTTTCATTGTCTTTATACTTTAATTGTTCTCGTGCTATGGCTCTTTTGATACATGCTCCTACACCATCATGCTCCTTGTTTCCATGCCCAGCCTCACAAAAGTTCCACATATGCTAAACACCTATAATATTATGCCTCCTATTCAACCAATAGAAATTCTGTGAGTTCTTAAATTGTGATACACAGTTATTCGACCATATGATATGTTGACTGAATGATATGCCCCTTCTAGCCAGATCATTGTAGTGTTGGAAAGAGACATTGTGTAGCTTCATGATTGTTGTCATTGATGGCAACAAAGTTTATCCCGCACATCCGCAGCACATAGTATGTATTTACCGGAAGTCAGATTGAAGAGTGTTTTGGTCTGGTGAAAAAGAATAGAGCTTGCAGCAACGTCTGATAATCAGGTCCAAATCTCCCAGAGGATGTATCTCAGTAAATTGCGGACTTGGGGAAGTCAAGAGGAGTACCATGACTACTACATTCCATAGATTGAACATCTGGTGATGAAAGAGTGAAAAGATATGAGCATCTAAGTGTTGGGTTCCTAACGGGCAGAGCAGACAGAGGTAGAACTGACCAGCAGAGCATTAGACTTTAATCCAAATGAGAAGTTGATGGTAGTCAAGCTATTTAAGAGATCATACATGGTTGGCTAACATGAATGATGACTTCTATGACTATGTTCTTGATACACATCTCATATTAAGCATGGATTTAGTTGACATATCAGTGTCTCGGAAATATCTTTAGTATTCCGGTTGTTGACTGGGAAGATGTTGAAATCTTTGATGCGGGTATATATACCAAATGGATTTCGGTATGAAGTGTAGTTGTGTGTAAAGTATGTGCAAAGAAAAGCAGAGAGTAGTGTGGAAGCAGCAATACAAGTCTGGTATGTGACAGAAGAACAACACTAAAGCAGAGGAAGAATGAAGTGTAGTAAATTAGTATATTGAGCCTAATCGGAACTAAACCTTAGCATATGTGGATGGCTCTCATTAGTTCTAACACTTGGTTACCTTCCTTGAACATTGTAGACACTGAGTCTCTTGTAGGTAGTGTGCCTCTTGTGAGTAGTGTGCTCGGGCAGTGAGCCCTAATTGGCAAGTGTCATTTTGTACTTCTTATTCTTTTAATAGAGAATACAATCTTGGGTTAGTCACCCCATGGTTGTTTCCCTTAACAGGGTTTTCCACGTAAAAATCCTTGTGTTATGTGTGTTGATTACTTTTCTACTATCATAATTATGTATGCTTATATGTTTTGATGCTGCACTAATTGATAAAGAAGAAAAAAAAGTTAAATATTTAAGATAACTGATTCTCCCCCCCTCTTAGTTATCTACCTTGTTTCCAACAGTTGGTATTAGAGCCAAGTTCCTCCAAATAGAGCCTAACAGCTTGAGGAAGATCTGGGAATCTCAATGGATATGTATGGTATGAGGGAACAACTTCAATCTGCCCTAGATGATCTTGAGCAATCTCACTCTGAAGTCAATAACTTGAGGGAAAGACTTAAACAAGCTGATAATTTCATAAATGAACTAAAAGAAAAATTGAGTATCTCTGTGAAGAAGAGAAATGAACTACTTCAACAATTAGCAAGTCAAAGTGAAGCCAATGATACTGATGAAGATTTGAATGAGAAAAACAAGCTATGTGAGAAACTATCAATAGAGGTCATTATGGTAAGACTTGAAATGGAATTAGGGGTTCTGAGATTCACCCAAGAGATTGAAGAGAAAAGAAAAATTGAAGATAATCTAAAACAATCTCTCAAGGAGAAGTCAGAAGACTGCCACAAAATGGATAGAATAATTAGGCATCTGGAATCTGATCTTGAAGAATCTAGAGATAATGAAGAACAACTTGAGAATCAGATAGACACTCTTAAAAGGGATCTTCAAACCAAAAATGAATACAAAGAGAAGTTCAAGATAAGCTCTGATCAACTTGAAGTTCTTCTTGAAATCCAAAAGAGAGTAGATGACAAGCATGGCTTGGGTTATGAGAAAGGTGAAAGCTCTGGATCTAGTCAGAAGAACTCTAGATCAGGAAATCAAAGAAACAAGCCTAGAAGACCTCCAGTAAGGCAACCAAATGCTCAAAGATATCTATCCTTCAATGGATACTACTACAATTGCAACAACTTTGGTCATAAAGCAACTCAGTGTAGAAGAAGAATGAATCAGACTAATTCATCCTTCTCCGGATAGTGTTTCAACTACAAAAGGTATGGTCACAAATCTCATGAATGCAGAAATATGCAAATAAACAATTCATTCAATGGTAGATGCTTTGCATGCAATAGAATGGGACATATTGCTAATCAATGTAGATCAAGAGGATATCAGTCAAATATGCAAAGAAATGTTATTTGCTACAACTATAATTGATCCAGTCATATTGCCAAATTCTGTAGAAGTAAGAATCAGGATAAAAAGGGTCCAGTACATCATAATCAAAATAAAGACAAAGGAAAAGGAAAAGTGAATGCAGATGAAGTTCAAAGGGAGATGAACAAGATTTGGGTGAAGAGAAGTACAAAAAATGTTGGGAATGGATCTGTACTAGAATCTGGTGCTGATATTCCTTCCAGAAACTAAATAGATGAGCTCTGGCTTAGGGGGAGTCACAAAGGAAAATAATTTCCCCCAGCCAGTCAATTGGTGCCTAAAATTGGCACATGGAGTGTTCTGGATTGAAGAGCTCTCAAAGAGATATCTAAATAACCCTTGGTAAAAATATGAAAGATCTGCAAGGAGATTTGGAGAGTCTAATCATCCAAGATTGATCTGGTTTGATAGCCTTCTAGTAAAAGCAAGATTTTTACAATTAGATCTGGTATAATTCAAAATTGAAATATCTTGATCTGCAGATAAATGGCCTGATTGGAGGAAGGGAGATACATTGTAAATTATCACTAAGAATATTTCTAAGTGCATCTTAGTGATTCAGAAGGATCTCACTCAAAACAAGGTCAGAACAAGGGAACTGAAATGACTTAAGGTGTGCATTTATTGCAATATGAAATTAGGGTTTGCACAGAAATATAAGGATTCTTTTATACATCTTTTTCACATTTGCATTCAAAAAGAAGAAAGGAAGAGCTCTGCAACAAGATTGTTTCAACTCTCTCAAAGATCATCCACCGAATCTGATTCAACCAACGATTTATTCCAGCTCATTTTGTGAACCCTAGAAGCATAAAAAGGTATTTCCATTCTTGAATATCTCTCTCTGAATCTTTTGTAAGATGGCTACTCCAAATGTTGTTAAGATCACTGATAGGCCATGCCCAAAGTTTAAGAAACACCCCTACAAATCCCTAGAAGTTGATCCCTTAGGTGCATTCTCTAGCATTCCACATGGGGTTCTACACATAGAAGATGTTAGGGTATACATCCATGCAAATATTGAGGAATTTGGAGAATCAAAGCTGATGGATATCTACCATAAACAACTAATAGATGAATCCTTTAAACTCAAACCTCAATACAAGGCCATCTGGGATAAACATTTTGGACATTGCATCCACTTCCCCTATTTTGCAGAAGATGAATGGGTCTGGTATGTTCTTAAAAGAATACATGGCAACTTCATGTGGTTGTTGAAGCCCTTCAAAATAACAAAGGATGCAATTAGGGTAGTAACTGGTTTACACTCATCTAGTGGGTTGCCTGCTCTTAAATCAGTCAAGAACCAAATAGTAAGTGAGGCTACCGAATCAAAGTTTGACAAAAGAGCAATGACAATAGAAGCTATCATAGATCAGGATATCAAATTTGCCTCTATGATAATTGGTTATAAAATCTATCACTCCAGTAGGGAGAATTTAGTGTCCGGAACTGCAATATATACTACATATCAGATGTTAAGGGAAAATGCAGACTATGATCTTTGCAAGCTTCTCCTAAGCCAACTGCTAGAAATCTTGTAAAAAATCAAGGACAAGAAGAACTCATTCAAGTATGGTGGGCTAATACTGTGTTTATTCTTTTATTATATGAATGAGCTACCTGGATCAAGTGGTTGGGTATGGCAAAATGACAGACCGATTGCCATACAAATCAGAGATTATATGTATGGGCTTGGTGATGCCAAGGCTCAAAGTACAACTCTTTGGGGATACTTCAAGAACTTCCAAAGTATGATGCAGGCCAGAGAAAGAATTCCCCAATCTTTAGTTGAAAAATATAAGGATGCATTGTGTTTCATGGTAGACACTAATCAATGCCTAATGGATGCAGTGGAGCCCAGAATAGTCTGGATTATGCCAATGGGCTATGAGGTAGATGAGAAAATCCTGGAGCTACATGTCCAACACTTGCTAAGTCAGCCTAAGGACCCTGAGGCAGAAAGGTTTGGAACCTATCAAGAATTGAGTGTAAAAATTCATGTTGAACTAAGACAACCAGAGATGAAAAGAAAAGGGAGAAGGGAAGTAGAGGAAGTTGCCAAAAGATATGGAATTTCAAAAGAGACAGTTGATGCAAATAGAGAAAAGATAGAAAGAGCTGAGAAAGAGAAACAAGAAGCAGAAAAGGAAAGTGTTCCGGTGCAAGCCTCCTCCCGGACTAGATCCTCCAAGAGCTCTGCACCTACCACCTCTAAGAGCCCAAAAGCCTCAAAACCAGAATCCAGGACATCTAGTAAGGGAGAAAAGAGAACAAAAACCAAGGCCACAAGGTCATACATAAGCCAAAAGGATGATGAAGAAATAGAGACTGATGAAGAGGTAAAGAAAATGAAGAAGAAAAGGAAAACTTTCAGGGAATCCTCTACTGGCAAAAATAAAGAAGAAGAGGCAGGAGAATTTGTTGAAAGGCCTACTCTCTCCATTGATGATGTCATCAAGATAGTCACCATGGATGGAAATCTGCAACCAATGACAGAATTCTATAATGAGTATAGTGACACAGACAAAAGGATCTTGGAAGAAGCTACACTTAAGTACCTAAACATTTATAATAAAGCATTCATTGAAATCATCTCTCTAATTCCCAAAAGTTTAGAGAAGGTACTTGAACTTAGAAAAGACAATGCCAAGGAAAAGGATTTGGAGATCCAGGAATAGATTGCAATTCAACTCTATCCTTCTATTACTCCAAAACAAATGACCATGATCTTCAAGGACTGCAAGGATGAGTTCCAGAGCAAAGCAAAAATGAACAAACTTATGCTCGGAGAGACTGATCAGGTGGCAAAAGAGACTAAAGACATCATCTAGAATGCATTTAAAAGATTCAATCTCCATGTTATAGAGGACATAGATGATGAACCTTCTGCCATGGATGATGAAGGACTAAGTACATCAAAAGAAGAATCTACTAAGAAAAATGTAGAAGAGCCAAAGGAGATAGGTGAGGAGAGGACTAAGGACTTGGATTCCTCTATTTTAGAAGAGGGAGTCCATGAAGAAGTAAGCATCTCTCTTCTGGATCCCCCTGCTGACTCTGAAACTAAAGGAGAAGGAAGAAAAGAGGAGAAATTGAGTCAAGTAGAGGAGAAAAAGGGAAGAGAAGAAGAACACAAAGAGAAGATCTCTGATGATAGTTTTGAGGCTACAAAAGAAAAGAAGACTCTGTCTTCAGCAAGAGACACTGTAGAAGCAGTGAAAAACTTCTTGACCAAAGAGATGATGGAAATAGATGAACTAGAACTATTTCAAGGACCACTCAATTTTGTCTCCCTCTCTCCGGTCCAGACAATGAAGGTAGCATCTTTTGTTGAAGCTAAAGCAAAAGAAAAACTTCTGAAGTCTCACATGGAAGACTGTGAGCTAATAGCGATTACATCCGGTGTGTTGGAGAAGATCATGCCATCCTTCCAAAAGGATCTTTCAGCCTCTTCATCTGGTAACTTGAAATCTCTTGTTAATTCTATTAGCACACATTTTGATTCTTTGGAGAAATTGGCAGAAGAGAAAGTCTGGAAAGAATTTTTGGGAAAGAGACTCACTGAAGTGCAGGGACTCATAACTAATGATAGGAGAAATTTGGATATTGGGATAAAGAGCCTAGAAAATGCTCTTAAATATGGCAAAGAATTATACAAATTTTGTCTATCTTGGTCCATAGTGACAGACGACATTGCAAAGAAGATGGAAGAACAAGAGGGTAAACTGTCAAGTTTATCTCAAAATTTTGATCCTCTAACCTCATCCATAATGAATCAAGAGTACCAGGCTATTGCCACTATAAATGAAATAAAGAGGCTTGAAAAGGAGAAGAAGAATTGAATAAGCAGGATGAGTGAGCTAAGAGGGATAATTATCCCTAAGTTAGAGGCAATGCATGAGGCATTAACTGATGCTCAAACCATAGCCCGGTCCAGTGATCCGGCAGACTTCAAAAGGGTAGAAGCTTTTGCATTTTTGCTGAGTGGTCACATCTCAATTTTGGACAGGATGAAGCAGAGTTTGGCAACAGAGTTTGTCTAGTTGAAAACCACTTTTGCAGATATACTTAAATATATGTAAGTATAACTTGTATATATACTTATGCGGCTATGAATAGGTTAATTTTTGCAAATTTTGGTGTGTGGATTCCACCCTTTTCCATTGATGTCAAAGGGGGAGTGAGGAGTAGTGAAAAATGTGGAATCTAGCTAAGGGGGAGCTCTGGTAAAAGTGTACATAAGACAGAGCATCAGCCAAGGGGGAGTGTGCTATGACACTTAGTCTTTTTTCACTAAGTGTTGCCATCAATGCCAAAGGGGGAGATTGTTGACAAGAGACATTGTGTGGCTTCATGATTTTTGTCATTGATGGCAACAAAGTTTCTCCCACACATCCACAACACATAGTATGTATTTACCTGAAGTCAGATTGAAGAGTGTTTTGGTCTGGTGAACAAGAACATAGCTTGCAACAACGTCTGACAATCAGTTCTAGATCTCTCAGAGGATGTATCTCAACAAAGTACAGAATTGAGGAAGTTAAGAGGAGTACCATGACTACTACATTCTAGAGATTGAGCCTCTGGTGATGAAAGAGTGAAAAGATATGAGCATCTAAGTGTTGGGTTCCTGACAAGCAGAGTAGACAGAGGTAGAACTGACCAGCAGAGCATCAGACTTTAATCTGGATGAGAAGTTGATGGTAGTCAAGCTATTTAAGAGATCATACATGGTTGGCTGAAATGAATGATGATATCTATGACTATGCTCTTGATACGCATCTCATATTAAGCATGGATTTAGCCGACAGATCAGTGTCTTGGAAATATCTTTAGTATTTCAGTTGCCAATTGGGAAGATGTTGAAATCTTTGATGCGGATATATATACCAAATGGATTTCGGTATGAAGTGTGGTTGTGTGTGAAGTATGTGTGAAGAAAAGTAGAGAGCAGTGTAGAAGCAGCAATACAAGTCCGGTATGTGACAGAACAACAACACTAAAGTAGAGGAAGAATGAAGTGCAGTAAATCAGTATATTGAGCCTAACCAGAACTAAACCTTAGCATATGTGGATGCCTCTCATCAGTTCTAACACTTGGTTACCTTCCTTAAACATTGTAGATAGTGAGTCTCTTGTATGCAGTGTGCCTCTTGTGAGCAGTGTGCTCAGGCAGTGAGCCCTAGTTGGCAAGTGCCATTTTGTACTTCTTATTCTTTTAACAAAGAATATAATCTTGGGTTAGTCACCCCGTGGTTTTTTCCCTGAATAGAGTTTTCCATGTAAAAATCCTTGTGTTATGTGTGTTGATTACTTTTCTTCTATCATGATTATGTATGCTTACATGTTTTGATGCTGCACTAATTGATAAAGAAGAAAAGAAAGTTAAATATTTAAGATAACTAATTCACGCCCCCTCTCAGTTATCTAGCTTGTTTCCAACATGTAGAACACCTGAAAACAACCTTGCACGAACTCTGTAGAATTCTTGCGATCATCGGTTATATAAAAATGATACTCCCTTATGATCTTTCTGTCATCCTCTATACTATCATTCGCATGAATGAATGTGATGTGCACAACTATAGAAACCTATGTCAAGTTATAATATTGGGATTGCACCTCACACTGTGGCTGTAGACTGTTGTTCTCTGCAAAGTCGACAACTGAAACAATGCTACCAACTAGAAATGTGTCCTTGCATAAATTGAATTGCAAGTCTAACCATCGAGCTCTATGGGCATGTATTACATATTCATACACTATGTTGTCACAAAATATAGGCATAAACTGATACACTGGAATCTTTTGAATAACATATTCACACCTCTTTACTTCGTTACCATCTCTTGTATTGTATGCTACTATTTTATACTTGCCGAACTCTACTAGTTCGTTTCCAACTGCATGTGTTATTTCCATATGTTCACATATTGGCATACATTGCAAGCCACCATAATGCTGATATGTGCCATCCAAGTATAAATTCCTGTAGAATAATTGACCTTCCTCTCTATCACATAAAATCATTGATATTAAGTCTCTTGAGGTAGTTGGTGGGGCACATATGCCACAATCCTGCAAAACATTGTTAGTATGCAAATCTAAACATATAGACTGATAAACATCAAAATGGTTAGAAAATTCAATATGTAATCTACAACAAGTAGTGCATGTGTGATTTATTTTGGAGAAGAAAGGTTTTAGCATTTCAAAATATATTTGAGAAATTTTAATTTGAAGATACTTCTCTAGAAATTTACCAAAAAATTCTGTTTGAGTCATATCCAAAAAATGCTTTGGATGAGGCTCATGGTTTTGACTACCAATTCTTGTTCTTACCACATCCCTTTGATTCGGAGATACCCTTGTGTAATTCTTCCAAAAGTCTTCAATTAGTGATCTCAAAGCTTCGACAACAACTTTGTCTTTTCGTGGGAGTCTCCCAAAGAATGTCCACAATTCATTAGTTCTTGGATCCTCAACTCTTCGACGTCTTCCAATGGCTCTCATTAGAGTTTTTCTATTTATTTTCAATGCTTGACTTGTCTTTCTAATGAGGCAAGCTTTTTTTGTTTGTTGGCTTACAATTGTCGATGTAATGACACGTCGTGTGACATTACTATCCTTTGTGAATGAGGTGGAACCCACACTCTCATACACACTCATTAGATTCATGACAATTGATTTTTCAGTTGATGCATTTGATGTTCTTAGCCCAAGAATCTTCATGGTGGGCCTAAATTTCAGATTTCTCATCAGTTCAACAAAGAGTTAACATCTTCCGGTTTCATTTAAATTCTCAAAGAATAATTTACATATCTTATTTGCATATCTTTGGAAAGTGTGCATGGGAATCTTATCCTGCATGGGCTCCAATACATTCTCATCAATATCAATTAGAAACTTAGGCATCCTATGCAAAATTCTAGAAGACATTTTATTTGGTAAAGTAGACTGAACATTAGGAATTTCTTCAATGTTTACTTGAGATGGGATAGATGATGTACCTTTGATTGGAGGTGAAAAGGTTGAAAATGATGTACCTTCAACTTGAGGTGTGAGTTATGGCATGTGACCAACTTGAGAAGAAAATGTAGATGTGCCTTCTACTTCACCTGTGAAAGATGAAGTGTCTCCAATTTGAGAAGATAATGATGGTGTTCCTTCAACTTGACCTATGGACAATGGAGTGCCTCCAACTTGGAGATTCACTTTCCTCATTGCATGGAGGTTTTGCATTTGTTCCCTTTGTGCCACCAATTTTATCTCTTTCTTAGCTTCATTAGATGTGTCATGTTCCTCTCCAATTGGCAATGGTGGAATATCTTCTTGTATGGTTGACAATTTCCTACTTTCCCAAATTTGCCTCATTCTTTCTCTTTTCCTCTCATTCTCATCTTCACGCTCTTTTGGTGTTAGAGTCTTTTCTCATTTCCTTGGCATGATGATTATTTTTACAAGCATGAAGAATAAGACAATGATCATTGGAAACTTTATAATGACAATGAATAGCATAGTCAAAATGAATAACAAGGTTTTACAAACTTCTGAATAAGACACCTCATATCAAGATAACTTAAACATACATAAGTCATGGAGTATGCATTCGAACACACATATACACTTGAATCTAGTTTGAATAGAAGAGAGAAGGATGAACTTGGAGGAAGAAATAAGAAGTTATACCCTATTTTTTTGTTGTAACTCGTTATACCCTATTTTCGTGCATTTTCCAAGTGGAAAGGGTGGCTAAATAGTGGTTCTTTGTGAATTTGAATAAAACCTAGCCAAGTAAGTATTCCTATAGCATATGCAGGCCTATTTAAAGGTGAATCAAGTGTTATTTTGTTTTGGGTTGGAGTGGATATGAGATTTTCATTAAAACCCCCTTATTTGTGAAGAAATGAAGGGTTTTCTAGTTTGCACCCTAGATGAGCATGGCTATACTAAACAATGGTGGAATTTGAAGTTTTGTGACATATAGATCTATTGTTTTGGGGTTTGGAGTGGTTATTGAATGATCCTAGGGTACTTGCTTTGTTAATTGGACCAAATTAGGCTTATTTCTAGAGAGGGCCAATCATAGAACTCACATTTTTCCTGAAACAAGGGCATGAAATCTTTTGATATGTTTTTATACTCCATAATGGGTGTCTAAATATTTTTTGGTTTGTGGGTTGGCTGAGTTTTCACAAAGTTATGCACATTTTTTCAAGTTTGGAAGGCTACTAGGCCTTAAGGAGTGATTTGTGGATCAGACATTGGTTGATGTTTCTAGGCACTAAAAGTGACAAAATTGGTTTGAATACATTATATTGACATGGTGTATTCTTGTGTTAGGGTTGGGGAGTAGCTTGGAGCCCTTATGCCTTATGATACCCTTAAGCACCTAGTTGGGCCATTGCAAGATTTTGGTTTATGGTTGAGTTGATATGTAAAATATGGTATCAATGCTTTGAATTTCTTCTTGTGTCTACATCATAAATGATCATGCCACTTGAATGTGAGTGTGTATTTTGGAGTTTGGCAACTTGAATAAGGACTATTTACTAAGCTTAGGGGTCTGTGGAAAGTTTGAAGGCAAGTTCCTTTGTAATATAGGCTTAATTAACCCTTTTAGGACAACAAATAAGGTCCGTTTTGGGGCATATTGTCCAAAGGAGTCTATACTGAGTTCAATATATGTTATGCAACTTGGTAATGGGTATTCTAAACATTCATTCAAGTTTGGGTTTGAAACCTTATGGCGAAAATAAGTTAGAAAAATGCCTTAAGTAGGGCTACTAGGATTGGAGGGCTTGGGTAGATTGGTTGCTAAGAAGGGATCCTTGTGATTTGAAGAGTAGTTTAGTTGGTGAACATAATATTCTTAGATGCCTCATCCAATTCATATGAAGGTCTCAACCTTAGTTGTGTGTTGGAGACTTAATGCATTGAAGGGTCATTGAGAGAGTTTGTGAGTCAAATCAAGAACCCAAGTTTGTGAAACATTGTAAAACCAAGTTGTTGTCACCTTGTAGTGCATCATTTGGGAGCCTATTTCAAACATTCTAAAGGGAAAAATTGAATGTTTGTATCTCTAAGAAGTAGAAATCTAAAGTAGTAAATTATAGAATGATGCACAAAGCAAACACCACTAAGGAGCATATTTTCCATAGCAAGGATGGAAAAAGAAGTAACTCTCCAAAACTAAGGGAAGAGAAAGGCCAAAACAAACTCAAAGAAGATAACAAACAAGTTGATTTGAGTATGTACAAAGCTAACAACTATTGGTCTTATTTCAAGGTTGGAGGATATTGTTATGACAAGTGTTGGAAGCTTCATCTAGAGATTCACCCAAATGACAAATGCAAGAGTAAGCAACCACAAAGGGGAAAAAAGCACACTAAAACATCAAATTCAAAGAGAGAACAGCTCTCACATGAGTCTAAATCAACATTTCATGATGTTAGTGATGGTGACAGTTTGTCATTGATGTCAAATGTGTTGTTGCAGAAGTACATCATCTTGTGTGTTGTTAAATTATATCAGTTGGAGTTGTGAATATTATGATAAGATTCATTACTTAGGGTGATACATATGACATACAGTATTCAGTTTGTGAGTTGATCGTCATACAAACAAGTGTAGTTGCATGGAGGTTGAAATGTTTGAAGTTTCATTGTATGAAGTTCATGATCATATATGCAATTAGTATCTTGTATCAGGAGAATGTTATATGGCACAGGTATGTATTAAGAAACTATACCTTCCTTGAGTTAATAATGATGTCCTGTGATCAATCTTGGAGTTGATTCTTAGGGAAGATGTTCAAGATATGTGTTGAGTTATCGACAATTCTTAATTCTTCATATAAGGTGCTTGCCAGTTACAATGAGAGATTAAAGTATTGTCTTCACTATATGGTTGAGAGGATCTCAGTTGAACAATATATGATGCTTGTGCTTCAAATGTTGAATATTCATAATATAGGAGTTCATGTTGCTTGGAGTTGATTTGAGGAGTTGAGTTGTTGATCATCAAGTATTGGCAAATGAACATCATTCATGGTTTGGATTGTATAGAGACATCAAATTTTTTATTCTCTAAGGTTTGTTTTTTTTTTGAGGCATCTCCTATTTAGGATGTGAGCATAAGAGAACAAAAATAAGTCAGAGGTATGAGCAGATGGCAAGAAGAGTGTTATTACTTTAAGGTTCTTGTTGATTAATTTGCAAAATGCTTCATGTCATGATATTTGCCTGCAGATGTCGGTATAGGACATTGACTCTTTTAAAGTGTATGAAGTCATAAAATTTTCACATCCTTATTTGGATCCTATTTACAAAATCCTAAATATCCCATCATAAAACCTATTGTTTTTTTGTTTTATTGTTGACTTGTAATTACAGGTCATTTCATTAAAAACAACCTGCTAGAGGGCTTGTGTTTCATGGGCAATCGGCCCCTTCAAGCTTATCAACCTATTCTATCGGTGGTCGGTGGTAATGTTTGTATTAAAAAAAAAAAGGGGCCCGAAGGAGATCAAACTTTATGACTTTGGTCGTGATAATAGTTGAAAGACCATTGTTTATTTTTTGAGCTTCTTCGAAGGTTGCTTCGTGGGAGTGCTTTATGCATAGAAAAAAGGCTTTAGGAGGAACCCGACTACTAAGCCTTTTATGGCTTTGTTGCATTTGTTTTAGGAGCTTTGTTTAAAATGGTCGACCTCACTTTTGTTCCATTTTTATGACTTAAAAATTAAAAAGTAATTTCTAATTTTTGCTTTGAGAAAAAGGTGGGTAAGTGAAGATTTTTTGAGGAGTTTTTTTTAGATGAAAAATTTATTTGGAAACAAATAAGATGCTTTTTCCTTTTGAAGGCAGAATATTGTGAAGAAGAAGATTTTTTCTTAAAGAGGAGAAATGAAGTTGTTTGAAGAAGATTTTTTAAGGAAGAAGTTGAAAAGATTTTTTATTTGCAGGAGATTATCTTTTGAAGATATTTTTGGGATGAAGTTTAAGGCAGATTGGATACAAATTTTTTTTTAAGACAAAAATGACGTATTGATTGAAGGCATCTTACAGATAAAAGGTTTAAAATGTTTTCTTGGAAAATATTTTTTGAGGAGATGTTTTTATTGAAGGAATGTAAAAAGTTTTTGCAGATGGATTGGTTTTTGGATTTCTTGATGTTTTTATTATTGCAAATGAAAGGTTTTGATGTAGATGAAGATGAATGGTTTACAAGATCAGGTCATTGCAGAGCAAGAGGAAGATGAATGGTTATCTGATATTTATTGGGCTTATAGGTGCTTTGATAAGTGTCTTGAAGTGCAGAGCATCATAAGATGATGAAGATAACTTTATGAATATTCTTTTAAAAACAAAACACAGAAGGATGTATGCAAGAGCTAATTTGCAGTAGGATCAGGTGATTTCAAAATGATATGCAGAGAAAAATATTGAAATTGATTTGTAGAGGTAAGAGTGTTGAAAACTTGTTCACATGGGTCTTGAAAGACAGAAATGAAATATACAGATGATGAGAGATTGAATATGATATTGTGTAGATTAATGATGAACTGACAGTATCAAATACAGATACATAGATTGTCAAGATTCTCAAAAAGACAATATGCAAGTGCAATGCAAATCAGGTTGTATGTAATTGAACAGAGATATACAAATTCAAAAAAGAATGTTATGAAATGGTGCAAATCAGATTGTGTTACAATCATTTATTGCACACCTTAATTTATGTTTTGATGATGGGAATTGGTTTGCCAGTGAGGCCTTGTTTTAGCCAGTGAGGCTTGTAGGTCAGTGAGACCAAATTGTTTGCCAGTGAGGCTTGTAGGTCAGTGAGACCAAATTGTTTGCTAGTGAGGTATAACAGTGTAGGAAGTGGGTGCTTCTATTTGGTATTGGAGTTGGTGCTCCTAGATACATTTTGTATTGCCAGTGAGGCATGCTTTTTAGTTAAGCCAGTGAGGCAGTTTCGAGTGGTTTTTCTACCCCTGGAGGGTTTTCCACTCATGCAATTATTGTGTCATAATCTTCTCTCTGTGTGTATGATTTACTTATGAAGTTTTGTTCTCTTTCTGTATTCACAGTCATGTGCATATGTATTTGACAAATCAATGCTATCTTTCTCTCCTTGTGCTCTGAAAGTTAAAGTGTGTAAAAAGATTTAAGAATTCACACAACACTGATTCACCCCCCCTCTCAGTGTTGATTGTACTCCTACAATTGGTATCAGAGCCAGTTTCCCTCTTGCAGCTTAATCAGCTTGGGTAGGTTCTGAGTGTGGAGTTCAATGGGTAAGTGCAGGAGAAATAAGAATAAAAATGTCAAGCTTCATTCGAGTCAAAAGGTTCAAAAGACATCATTCATATCAAATCTAGATGTTGATTTAAAGTCAGTGGATAAAGATGTTCTCCAAGTTGAATCTAATATTGTTTCAGATGTTCCTCAGTTTGATGGTTCAAATTTTTCAGTTTGGTATGTTAGAATGCAAGTATATTTATCCTCCTTAGGATATGATGTTTTAATGTCAGTTGAAAATGGTATTTCTACAAATAACAAAGAAGTTCTTGAATATAATGATATTGCAAAGAAGGCTATATTATTTGCTCTGTCTAATGACGTTATTTGTAAAGTTATGGATTGTGTTACAGCTCAGGATATGTGGAGGAGATTGAAAAGGATTTATCAAGATAATGATAAAGAAGGGGACAGTCTAGTGTGTGAAGAAAGTAGCAATGAAAAGAGATTTTCAAATGAAGGAGTTGAAGTTCAATCCCAATCAAATTCAGAAAAAGATAGCATCACAAGTGATGATGATCAGAGTGATGATGATGAGGATTATAATGAACAAGATTGTGAGATTGATTTGGAAGGAGAGCTCATATATGCTCTAAGTGAGCTCAAGAATTATAAGAAAGAGAACAATAAATTAATGATGCAGTTGCAGCAAGAAAGAGATTTAAAAGATAAAGCTCTTATAGATCTTGAAGATGCTAGAACCTGACTATAGACTTGAAGAATCAAGCAAGTGAATCAGATAAATTGGTTGTCAGTTTGAAATCAGAAATTGAAAAAGCTAAGAGGATAGCTGATGTCTCAATATCTAACCTTGAAGTTGCAAGGATTGAAAATCTAAAACTAGAGAGTGATATTATCAATCTGAGAAAAGAGTATGATGGTCTCAAAGCTTTATCAAAGAAGTATAAGGAGTTTGAAGAAAGCACAAGCAAGCTACATAAGATGCTTGGTAAACAAAAACTATATGGAGACACTACTGGACTTGGTTTTGAAGAAGGAGAATGTTCAAAAACAAGACAGACTCCTAGAAGGAAAATTGATTCAAGTCATCATGTTGCTGCCAGAGAAGGTAAAAGGAAGAGTGAAACAGAACAGAAAACTAGAGATGAATTTGTGCACAATCAAAGAAGGAATTTCAGAAAACCTACTGCTATAAGACAAGCATACATATACAGGTATAACTATTCTTTTAATGGTTATTGTTATACTTGTAATCAATTTGGACACAAATCAGTTAATTGCATAAGGATTACTAATATTGTTTGTTACAAGTGCAATAAGGTTGGACATATTCAAAGAAACTACAAAATGAACAGAGTGTATGATCCTTCATGGAAGCTTAATATGAGTGCTCAAAGGTATTATCAGTCAATTGATTTTGATTACAACATAATTTGTTATAATTGCAACTCTCTTGGTCATAAAGCACACAGTTGCAGGAGAGCTCCACCTAATTTGAAAGGTTGGGAAAAGAAAAATACAAAAAAGATTTGGAGGAAGAAAGAGCCTGTTAAGATTTGGAAGCAGAAACATAGTCAAGAGAAGTCAAATACTAAGCTTGTGCATCTTGCACAAGTCATTTCATCTGTTGAATAACAGATAGCATAATGTGAGGGGGAGTTGTTCTTGTTCTATTTTTTATCCCCAAGAAGTTACAGGAGGAGATCAGTTGATCTTGTTTTGTTTGTCATGCTTGTCTGAAATGTTTGAAATGAAGTTTCTGATGTTTTTGAGTTTCAGTGTTCATGATCAGTAACATGTTTAGTGGATCATAAAGTGTTCAAAAGCTCTCTGCACAAAGAGTATGATGATGTTGTGACATTGATCCTATTTGTATATTGTTTGATACTTACATGATTAAGTTGTCATGATGCTTCTGTTAAGATGATTGTCAAGGAACTCTCACCTGGATTTGGTTTTGCAAAGTGGTGTTACAGGAAGAGCTTGATGGTGAAGGTTGTGCAATCTTGATGGGCTGATTTGAATGATAGAGTCAATAGGAAGGAGTTCATTCTTGTTGATTGCAGATGTGGTTATACTAGGTTTGACAGTGTGTTGTAAAAGGTATCTTGTGCAGAAGGATGATCTCTATTCTTGGTTGCAAAATGAATGTTCATTGAGAAGTGATCATTGGTATATTAATTTGACATGTTCTTCCTCATTAATATGGTTCAGAAAAGTATGTGAAAATTGTGTGGTGGTTTCTGGTATGAGCTTCAAGTTATGATAATCTAGAGTTTCTTATGACATTGATGATGAATCTTGTATTAGAGGCAAGTAAAGGTCTTATAAAAAATGGTCATCTTGGCATCTTTTGTTGAGAACTGTGTGATAAGGAGTCTTCATGTGTGATATGTTGCCTCAGGACTATTTCAGGAAGTGGTTCAGTGTTGAGTTGAGTTATGTTGTTTATTCTTGTCAGTATTCACCAGTGGTATTTCTGAGCAGTGATTGTTTGTGAACTTTATCACATGGGAAATCTTGAAGATTTGTTATTTCAGGTTAAAAAGTGTTGTTTCAGGAGTTTGTTAAAGGAAGTAATCAGAGGATCTTATTGATGTCAGTGTTTCATCTTCATCTACAAATTTGTGTTGTGATTAGAAGTGGTATAGTGCAGTCTATGGGCAGCTTGTAACAGTGGTTTGGTGCTTGGTTTAATATGCCTTACATGATAGTTTGATGTCTTGTTGCTCTCAGGTTTTTATGGTTGTTCAATATGCAGATGAACATGGAAAGAGATCAGAGCTCTCAAGAAAAGTTTTGGGAAGGTTTTTCTCAAGAGTGGTCTTCATATGTTGAGATGTGATTGTGACATCCTTGCATAGTGTTTAAGTTCATCAAAGGAGATGCAGGATAGTGCTTCCTTGTACAGATGGTGTAACAGTGATGTTTGTCCTTGTAAATGATTGAAAGTGGTATTGTGCTTCAGATGTAAGTTTTATGGCATCTTTTTGCTCTCAAGTTTGAAATGTTGATGTTCAGGATAAGTTTAGCAAATTTGCATTCAGTTTTGCCTTCAATACTTTGAAAGACAAGTGGTATCAAAGATTTTGGTAAGTTGGTTCAAATTTTTTTTGGTTGAAGATAACAAGATAACAAAAGTTTATGTCTTCAAAGTCCTCATATTGCAGGGTGATTGTAATTATCAAGCTATAACATTTTTTTCAGTGCAGTTGTTCTCAGGGGGAGTTGATTCAAGCTTTGTCATCAGATGTCAAAAAGGGGGAGAAAGATAAATTGCATCATAAAGTTTTGCCATCAATGACAAAGGGGGAGATTGATGGTGACAGTTTGTCATTGATGTCAAATGTGTTGTTGCAGAAGTACATCATCTTGTGTGTTGTTAAATTATATCAGTTGGAGTTGTGAATATTATGATAAGATTCATTACTTAGGGTGATACAGATGACATACAGTATTCAGTTTGTGAGTTGATCGTCATACAAACAAGTGTAGTTGCATGGAGGTTGAAATGTTTGAAGTTTCATTGTATGAAGTTCATGATCATATATGCAATTAGTATCTTGTATCAGGAGAATGTTATATGGCACAGGTATGTATTAAGAAACTATACCTTCCTTGAGTTAATAATGATGTCCTGTGATCAATCTTGGAGTTGATTCTTAGGGAAGATGTTCAAGATATGTGTTGAGTTATCGACAATTCTTAATTCTTCATATAAGGTGCTTGCCAGTTACAATGAGAGATTAAAGTATTGTCTTCACTATATGGTTGGGAGGATCTCAGTTGAACAATATATGATGCTTGTGCTTCAAATGTTGAATATTCATAATATAGGAGTTCATGTTGCTTGGAGTTGATTTGAGGAGTTGAGTTGTTGATCATCAAGTATTGGCAAATGAACATCATTCATGGTTTGGATTGTATAGAGACATCAAATTTTTTATTCTCTGAGGTTTATTTTTTTTTGGAGGCATCTCCTATTTAGGATGTGAGCATAAGAGAACAAAAATAAGTCAGAGGTATGAGCAGATGGCAAGAAGAGTGTTATTACTTTAAGGTTCTTGTTGATTAATTTGCAGAATGCTTCATGTCATGATATTTGCCTGTAGATGTCGGTATAGGACATTGACTCTTTTAAAGTGTATGAAGTCATAAAATTTTCACATCCTTATTTGGATCCTATTTACAAAATCCTAAATATCCCATCATAAAACCTATTGTTTTTTTGTTTTATTGTTGACTTGTAATTACAGGTCATTTCATTAAAAACAACCTGCTAGAGGGCTTGTGTTTCATGGGCAATCAGCCCCTTCAAGCTTATCAACCTATTCTATCGGTGGTCGGTGGTAATGTTTGTATTAAAAAAAAAAAAAGGGCCCGAAGGAGATCAAACTTTATGACTTTGGTCGTGATAATAGTTGAAAGACCATTGTTTATTTTTTGAGCTTCTTCGAAGGTTGCTTCGTGGGAGTGCTTTATGCATAGAAAAAAGGCTTTAGGAGGAACCCGACTACTAAGCCTTTTATGGCTTTGTTGCATTTTTTTTAGGAGCTTTGTTTAAAATGGTCGACCTCACTTTTGTTCCATTTTTATGACTTAAAAATTAAAAAGTAATTTCTAATTTTTGCTTTGAGAAAAAGGTGGGTAAGTGAAGATTTTTTGAGGAGTTTTTTTTAGATGAAAAATTTATTTGGAAACAAATAAGATGCTTTTTCCTTTTGAAGGAAGAATATTGTGAAGGAGAAGATTTTTTCTTAAAGAGGAGAAATGAAGTTGTTTGAAGAAGATTTTTTAAGGAAGAAGTTGAAAAGATTTTTTATTTGCAGGAGATTATCTTTTGAAGATATTTTTGGGATGAAGTTTAAGGCAGATTGGATACAAATTTTTTTTAAGACAAAAATGACGTATTGATTGAAGGCATCTTATAGATAAAAGGTTTAAAATGTTTTCTTGGAAAATATTTTTTGAGGAGATGTTTTTATTGAAGGAATGTAAAAAGTTTTTGCAGATGGATTGGTTTTTGGATTTCTTGATGTTTTTATTATTGCAAATGAAAGGTTTTGATGTAGATGAAGATGAATGGTTTACAAGATCAGGTCATTGCAGAGCAAGAGGAAGATGAATGGTTATCTGATATTTATTGGGCTTACAGGTGCTTTGATAAGTGTCTTGAAGTGCAGAGCATCATAAGATGATGAAGATAACTTTATGAATATTCTTTTAAAAACAAAACACAGAAGGATATATGCAAGAGATAATTTGCAGTAGGATCAGGTGATTTCAAAATGATATGCAGAGAAAAATATTGAAATTGATTTGTAGAGGTAAGAGTGTTGAAAACTTGTTCACAGGGGTCTTGAAAGACAGAAATGAAATATACAGATGATGAGAGATTGAATATGATATTGTGCAGATTAATGATGAACTGACAGTATCAAATACAGATACATAGATTGTCAAGATTCTCAGAAAGACAATATGCAAGTGCAATGCAAATCAGGTTGTATGTAATTGAACAGAGATATACAAATTCAGAAAAGAATGTTATGAAATGGTGCAAATCAGATTGTGTTACAATCATTTATTGCACACCTTAATTTATGTTTTGATGATGGGAATTGGTTTGCCAGTGAGGCCTTGTTTTAGCCAGTGAGGCTTGTAGGTCAGTGAGACCAAATTGTTTGCCAGTGAGGCTTGTAGGTCAGTGAGACCAAATTGTTTGCCAGTGAGGTATAACAGTGTAGGAAGTGGGTCCTTCTATTTGGTATTGGAATTGGTGCTCCTAGATACATTTTGTATTGCCAGTGAGGCATGCTTTTCAGTTAAGCCAGTGAGGCAGTTTCGAGTGGTTTTTCTACCCCTGGAGGGTTTTCCACTCATGCAATTATTGTGTCATAATCTTCTCTCTGTGTGTATGATTTACTTATGAAGTTTTGTTCTCTTTCTGTATTCACAGTCATGTGCATATGTATTTGACAAATTAATGCTATCTTTCTCTCCTTGTGCTCTGAAAGTTAAAGTGTGTAAAAAGATTTAAGAATTCACACAACACTGATTCACCCCCCCTCTCAGTGTTGATTGTACTCCTACAATTAGTATGTAATGATACTTGGATAGAGTATTTACTTGATTTGCAAAGGAGATAAGTGTGAGTTGCTTCTATTTGTAGGTGTGATAGGTGAAAGTCAGGTGTAGCAGATCAGACATAGTCATGAAACCCTAACCCTACCATCATCAAGGAATCTAATCTAAATGAAATCAAAGAACAATGCAATTCAAGCATAACATCACCTAGACCGTGTGATTCCTTGTTTGAGGGATGTGGACTGCTTCTTCAACAATGAACAATTGCAATGCTGAAAGCTGCCATGATGGATCATAAAAGCTCAAATGGATGCTCAGATGCTCAAGATGATAATGTAGGTGCTATATGATTGCTGGATGTCTCATATGGAGTGAGAGGGTGTTTATATAGGACTTAGCCAAGATCAATCAACGGTGGAGATTCAGAGGCTATGTGAATCGCTAGGATTGAAAGTTACTAAATTTAGGTTCCATTAATTGTGCATGTGAAGGATATGAATGAAAGTTGTCTTACAACACATGATTGACTGGACAAGTGTTGGAATGTGATAAAAGATGAGTGTTTAATTCAAATAAAATATTTGAATTAGTTGTAATATGAGTTAGATATTAATTAAATAAATTAAATTTATTTAATTAATAGGATAAAATGAATAAAATGGGATAAGATATGATGTGAAAATTAATTAAATAAATAAAATTTATTTAATTAATTGGCTTAATGATTAATGATTTAACAAGGTGTTGCTAGACATGGACAAAGTTGGGACAAATTTGGGTGTCTACATTTTGCCCCTCTTTGATACAATGTTCGATAGAACGTTGTGTCAAAGAAGATACGATATGCGTTCGATAAACAAGTTATGCCCCAGTGTAACTGGCAGGTGATGCCCCCTCGAGAGGTAAGCCAGGCTAACCAGGAAGGGCTAGGTTGGCTCTTGATAGAAGAAAAGGCAAAAAAGAAGGCAGATGCGAAGGAAATGGGGGTTGCATGGATAAAAATAGGCTGTGGCATAGAAGAATTAGGGTTTTGAGAAGGGCTATAAGTAGGTTCTTCAATGGCAAATAGGCTCATTTGTGCTCAGAAACTAGAGAAACCCAGAGCTCCTGAGAGTGAGAGTTGCAGAGCTAGCAGGATGGTGATTCCATGCAGGGATCATCGTGCGGAGCGAGTGAGGACACATGGACGACCAGAGGGAGCAGGCGCACCGGTATGTTTCAAAACTTTTCCCAAAAGCATGTAATTAATAGCCTAAAAGTGTAATTAATTCACACACGTCACCAAAAGCGACTAGGTTAGGAAATAGCACGTTTAGGTTGCTTATGTAGGAATAGAGAGTGCTTGCAGTAGTTTTGGTCGCTTATGGGCGTGGGTAGGTCGCATAGGGGAAAACGGGTCGCATCCCGTCGGCGGGAAAAACACAGCCGAAAAGCGCGTAAAGAGCAAGATGCATCGCTTATGGATAGAAATGGCTCGCGTATAAGCAAATAGCGGTCGCGTGAAGTGTTTTGGCTCGCTTATGGATATAAATGACTCGCATAAGGTATATAGTGCGCGTATAGAACGAGAATGCTCGCTGATGGTAATGTAGCTCGCTTAAGGTATAAAACTAGGCGCATGTAGAACATAGCGCGCATATGCAGTAAGAGTAAGCGCTTATAGAGGTAGAGCTCACTTATGGGCAAACAGTAAGCGCATAGGATAAAATAGCTCGCATGTGCAAAAGAGCTCGCTTTTGGGCAAAATAGTAGCGCATAAGGATAAGCTGGTCGCTAATAAGCTAGGAAGAAGCGCATGTGGTAAAATGGGACGCTTATGGGAGATGTAAGATAGAATAGCAAATAGAGAAGCAAATTGTGATATGTATGACTAACAGAATGGACTGACAAGGGTAAATGGATGATGCAGGATGTACTACCGCCATTGTTATCGCGAGAGCCCCATCCGAGAGATTTATGGCTGGTGAGATGGTTAGATGCAGAGGAGCTACTGGTGTTAGAGATCCTGGGCTTGGAGCATGTATCCCGATTAGAGCCAGTTCAGGCACATCGAGGGCTGATGACAACGATGGTGGAGCGATGGATGAGCGAGCACAGTTCATTCTTGTTACCGACAGGAGAGGCGACCATCACCTTAGAGGATGTATTCCAGATTTTGAGGATTCTGATAGATGGGGATCGTGTGGATTATGATCCAGAGATGGGTCTAGCTGCATTCAGGAGATTGTTTGGGACACCAGACATCGGAGCAGAGGGTTCAGAGATTCTGATGGGGAGGATGGAGGAGCTCTGTGACAGGTTACAGCGGGTGTAGTGGCTATCATTAGATGGCTAGTGGGTGATAGGAGAGCCAGAGGTTTTCCCGTAGGATGGGGGATAGTGATGGAGGGCATGTTTTCATATGGCACGAGATATGCATGGGCAGAGTGCGTGTTGGGACAGCTCTATCATTATCTGCATGATTGTGCTTATATGTTTGGAGTGAGTATGTCAGCAGGAGTGACAGTATTGCATGTATGGGCGTATGAGCACATTCCGGTGACGAGACCAGAGGGATGGGTGGCTAGAGCAGCAGGAGAGGCATTTGCGCGGATGTATAGAGCGGCTTTGACATATCGACAGCGTTGAGGTGTGGTATACTGGCGGCAGAGATTGGATGAGGTAGATAGATTTGTATGGAGGCCATGGCTAGGATGTGAGTAGTGGGAGGAGGATGTGGAGCTTGTCTATGCTAGATAGGCGAGATACATTTTTGGATGCGGCATGTATATTATAGAGCGCTATTTGCTAGAGAGAGCTTTGAGACAGTTCAGAGAGGCACAGGCAGTACCAGTAGGTGATGCCATTTTTGGGAGGACGAGGCAGGAGGTGTTTGATTGGGGTCCAGAGGTTGTGGTTGACACAGCTTTGGCAGAGAGAGATGGATTGCAGCTAGTAGCATGGCAGTGGGGACAGGGTCCTGCAGATCCAGGCACATTGCCAGAGTATGATGTATACTGGGTGACAGCTAGGCTGACTCGGTTGACACGAGATGGGGAGATTGGAGAGATTGGGATGGAGAGGCTAGTTCGGAGGCAACAATGACAAGCTCCACCAGCATAGGCTGTTGTGCCAGCTGCACTAGGGATACAGATGCCAGGGTAGGTGCCAGGTCAGCCTGCTATATTAGCACAGCCTCAGGCACAGATTGTAGCAGGAGATGATGTTGGTATTCAGTAGCTACGGAGACGGATCAAAGAGGAGAGGAGATGGAGGTAGTGAGCACAGATGAGGCTGAGGAGAGTGGAGATGGATAGGCATCAGGCCATGATTAGTCTACGGCATGCGAGAGCACAGGCACAGACCTATCAGGCTCAGCTACAATTGAGAGCACAGGGGGGAGATGGACAGGATGACGGTGCTCTCGCTAGAGTGATAGGAGAGAGAGATGTAGCTAGGCAGCATGAGCAGATGATGAGACTAGAGTGAGACACTGCGATACAGCAGGAGCAGGCTATGAGAGCAGAGAGGGATGGTCTACGAGCTAAGAGAGATAGGGCAGTGCAGTAGCTGCAGGGGATGACCAGTGAGCGAGATAGAGCAGTGGCTGCCTTGGGGACTGATGGAGCTACGATGTACTTGGCCACACAGTTGACAGGGGTACAGGCAGAGCTTTGGAGAGTGCAGGGTGAGGCTGAGTATTACAGAGGCTTGTACTATGGAGCTGTGCCGGCAGAGCAGAGACAGCCGAGCTTCAGGAGCAGATCAGGGGCTTCAAGTTCACGGAGGTCAGGTGGATCTTGATCAGTAGCCTCAGTGATGGGGCCACCGAGAGATGGAGGACCAGGTACAGGACCTAGTGGTGGTGGTGGTCAGGGTGAGGGAGCTGGCAGTAGTCACTAGGGCTACTTTGTTTACATTGTATCATGATGAGGCCTAGAGCCGATGTTGTACATTTAGTCCATTAGGGCTCAGCTTGTATTGTAGACACTTGTATTTTGACACACATGTATATATATGGCAGTTTTGGCGATCTATATGATGTTGTAATGGTAATGATGTTGATATTATGATGGCTATGCATGTTATGTGTATATTGTGGTAAATGACATATGGATATTTATGCAAATGTTAATGGATGGCAAATGTGTAAATAGGTAAATGGTAATGATATAGGTAGATTGATGCATATAGATAGATGGTAATGAAAGGATATATATGATGGACTTATGTATGGCTAACACACTTGTTTTGCAGGAGCGGGAACATGGACAAAGGATGATGGAAATGATTGATCTTGGCTGAGTATGATGGAATGGATAGATAGAATGAATAGGATGATGATGGGCAACTTTCAAGTAATTGCTCAAAATGAAAAGAAATGCAATCCTTATGTTTGATATAGCATATAGATGTTATGCACCAGGGTATAAGAGACCAAGGTGTCGAGGTATCCAATGCGCAACTAGCGTGTTACAATCTTGTCTGAACGCATGAGGTCAAGATGTTGAGCCAACATACACAAGATATGAATAACAGCTAGTGTTGGACTTTGACGCTACAAGCAATAGTTTGAGCTTATCTCCACTACACATAATGATAGCTTGTTGGTTATATGTATGGAGTTAGTCTTAACATAGAATAGTCTCAAATGCATAAGAGACTATTTAGCTTCTCAGATGCTAGAGATATTGATATGTAAGATGCTAATCCCGACACGGACAAGATACCAATACGCATAGGAAGAGAATAAGATCATCCCACAAACACGGCATATGAAAGCTATATGACCATGCCCCAATCCTTACTTCATCGCAACATACCAAGATATAAATAGATCAAGGCAGTCTTGATTAGGCATAGAAAAGGGACAAAAGATAAATCAAAAGATAAAACAAAAGATACTGTCATCACGTTCTCTTGCCAAATTTTGGGTGCTCTTGGATAGATCAAGCTGGCACCTTGTTAAGAGGAAAGCTACATCCTGTTGAAGGCTAAAGTTGTTGATAAGCTGTTATAGTAAATGTTGGCTTAAGGCATGCGGCCAAATAGCTTCTGGCGTACTTTTGATTGGTTAAAGTGCTTGAGCTTTCAATATACACATGGTTTGCTTCTTGTTTGAGCTAATCAAAGAGAAGAAGATGGATGAGGAAAGAAGATGAAGAAGATGGGGTGGATCATCTGTGCTTGAGTACTGGAAACTTCCTTCGTATTCTAGACTGCCTACATACCCTGTATCCACGGGATTAAAGCACATTTACGATGAAGATGAGACATGATGAATATGTAGTTCTGGGTTTTATTGATGATGTAAGTGATGAAAGATAGAAGAATTTGAGCTGAAAGATTGAAGGATGTTTAGATGAAAGATGAAAGATGAATGATGAAAGGGGCTATCGTCTTAGCCTGAATCAGAGTGCTTCCTTCACATCTCAGATTGCCTACATACCCTGTATCCACGGGATCAAGGCGTCAACGATAGAGCTGTATGTAGTTCTTATTGATGTCGCTAATTGGTTGGATGTTTGATCAAGCGACGTTTGTTGCAATTGTTGGATGAATGGGGATAGATTGTGAAGATATGGGTCCTGGTTGCAAGTCGTTAAGTCACATTGGTTGTTGGATATATGCCATGGCTAAAGTTGATAAGGTTTATTGTGTTGTAAGCTAAGTTGTTTGATGTGTTATGAGCCAAAGATAACAGGATCCACTTCCAAATAAGACTCAACAAATGCCCCCAGTGCGGGATGAGGTTTATTATGTAGAAGCGACAATGCAAAAAAAATGTGGCCAAGATGCTAAGGTGCCAAAAGATATAGATATCATGACAATGTCTCAAATATGATAGCTAGCATTGGCAAAGACGAAGATGAAGACAAAAGGCTATGTGTGGCATTGCGATGTGGATTGTGATTATGGCTTATACAAGATGAAATGGGGAAATATGATCAAACGAACCAAACAGATGAGGGAAGCTGGTCACTACACATAGCGCCTGTTTGCCAGGTTTTCACTATGGTACTTATCCAAGGTGCCTGTTTACCAGGTTTTCACCAGAGGATGGATTATTTATCGTATATATATATATGTTTTTTTTTTTTTTTTTTTTTGGGATAGCTGAGATTTATGGATAAAACTTCTTGAGATGAACGCTGTTGACTGGTTCATCCAAGGGAATGCCTTCAGGTGTTGAAAGAGTGTATGCACCTAATCCATAGACTGCTGTGAGAATGAAAGGACCAAGCCAATTGGGTTCAAACTTGCCCTGTTTCTCTCGATGTTGTTGATTCCTTTGGTTTTCTTTAAGGACAAGGTCGCCAACTTGAAATCTGCATTCTCTGATCTTTTTGTTGTAGCTGCGGTGTAGCTGGTTTTGATAGACTTGAAGATGGTTCGATGCTGTAAGGCGGCGTTCATCTAATAGCTCAAGATCATGGAGTTTGGATACTCGGTACTCTTCATTTGAGATAGTATGTTGCAAGGATATGCGCAAAGAGGGGATTTCAACCTCGATAGGCAAAATAGCTTCAGTGCCATAGACGAGAGCATAGGGTGTGGCTCCAGTGGGAGTTCTGATGCTTGTCCTATATGCCCATAATGTAGGATGTAGTTGTAAATGCCAATCTCGACCAGCTTCATTAACAGTCTTTTTAAGGATTTTGATGATTGTCTTATTAGAGGCTTCAGCTTGACCATTACTCTGAGGATAATAAGGTGTAGAGAATTTATGTTGAATGTGGAACTTGTTACAAAGATCTCTAACCTCTTGGTTCTTGAAAGGCCAACCATTGTCTGTGACAATAGCTTGAGGAACTCCATAACGGCAGATAATATAATGTAGGATGAATTTGGCTATTTGTTTACCTATGATATAGGTCATTGGTATGGCTTCTACCCACTTCGTAAAATACTCAGTGGCAGTAATAATAAACTTATGACCGTTGGATGAAGTAGGATGGATTTTGCCTACGAGATCAAGTCCCCATTGCGAAAAAGGCCATGGAGTGACAATAGGCTGAAGCTCATGTGCTGGTGCATGTATTAGATCTCCATGTTTCTGACATTGTAGGCATCGCTTTGCAAATTGTTGTGCATCTTTTTCCATAGTTGGCCAATAGTATCCTGCTCGTAGAAGTTTCTTAACAAGGCTAGGGCCAGCGGAATGCGAACCGCAGACACCTTCATGTACTTCATGTAAGGCCATTTTTACTTCCTCGGAATCAAGACATCTAAGAAGGATACCATCAAGACTCCGGTGATAAAGGGTGTCTCCTAAGATAGTGTAACAAGAGGCTCGACGGATAAAGGTTTTGCACTGGGTGTTGGATAGTTGACATGGAAAGATTTGATTTCGGAGATACTCGTATATATCCTTGTACCACGACGAGTTGGGACCAACAATTTCACATATAAGCTCAGACTGTGGAACTTCAAATGCTGGGATCACAAGCTGTTCAACCAAGAATTCACATTTATAGGTGTTAGATGGCATGTCTAAAAGAGATCCAATCATAGCCATGGCATCTGCTGCTCTGTTTTGTAATCTGGGAATTTGCTCAAAGGTAATATCCTCAAAATATTTCTTGAAATCATCCACCATTAGCTTGTATGGGAGAAGCTTTTCATCTTTTGTTTGATATTCATCTAAGACCTATTTGATAACCAGCCGAGAATCACCAAAGACTCGTAACTGTTTGATAGCCCATTGTACTGCCATGCGCAAGCCTGTGATTAAAGCTTCATACTCTGCTATGTTGTTGGTACATGGGAATGCTATTCTGTATGATTTAGG
The DNA here is from genome assembly GCA_027924645.1 of Cunninghamia lanceolata. Classification (NCBI taxonomy): domain Eukaryota; kingdom Viridiplantae; phylum Streptophyta; class Pinopsida; order Cupressales; family Cupressaceae; genus Cunninghamia; species Cunninghamia lanceolata. The sequence continues at coordinate 4,832,811 of BSBN01000628.1, read as the reverse complement.
TATACAATCTCCTTGAGGGGTGACAAACAAGATGCCTGCTCCAGAACCATGTTGTGTGTAGGATCCATCAAAGTATAGTTGCCATCGTGCTGGGGAATTCAAATTAAACAATCCTTCATTAGGGAATTCTAGATATATTGGCTGAATATCTGTGATGGGTGCTGCAGCTAATTGATCAGCAATAACTTGTCCTTTGATAGCTTTGCGGTTCACATATTATATGTCAAATTCACTTAAGATCATAACCCATTTTGCTAATCTCCCTGTGAGAAGGGCTTTTGAAAGGAGATACTTGAGGGGATCCACATTAGAGATGAGCTTTGTTGTTTGGTTCAGCATATAGTGTCGCAACTTTTGGGAAGCAAACACTAATGCTAAACAAGCTTTTTCCATGAATGAGTAATTGAGTTCATATCCCACAAGGGTTCTGCTGATGTAGTAAATGGCTTGTTCTTTTCCTGAGTTATCATGTTGAGCTAGAAGGGCACCCAATGCTGCAGTTGTTGATGATATATAGAGCAGTAATGGACGATCAGGTATAGGAGGTACTAACACAAGAGGTGTTGCCAAGTATTCCTTTATCTTATCAAAAGCCTGTTGACACTTTTCATCCCACTTAAAAGGTTCACCCTTACGAAGAAGATGTTGAAAAGGATGACATTTATCTGCTAGTTGTGAGATAAATCTGCGGATAGATTGTAGCCTACCTTGTAAACTACGGAGCTGTTTGAGATTCGTTGGTGGAGGCATTTCTATGATAGCTTTTACCTTAGCTGGGTCCACTTCTATCCCTCGTCGAGACACAATATATCCCAATAGTTTTCCTGAATTTACACCAAATACACACTTCTTTGGGTTTAGTCTGACTTGGTATTTTTCTAATCGATCAAAGATTTGTGCCAATACTTGTAGATGTCCTTCTCTTGTCTTGGATTTTCCCAGGATGTCATCAACATAGTCTTCCATGATAGTATGAAATAGGTCATGAAAAATAACTGTCATGGCTCGTTGATAGGTAGCTCCAGCATTTTTAAGACCAAAAGGCATTACAACCTAGCAATAGGTACCCCATGGATAAATAAAGGATGTTTTATCTTGATCTTCCTCTGCTATTCAGATTTGATTATAACCTGAAAATCCATCCATCAAAGATAGCATTTCATGTCCTACTGTAAGATCTACAATGTTGTCTATGCTTGGTAGTGGGAAATCATCTTTAAGACAAGCTTTGTTAAGATCTCTAAAGTCTGTGCAGCAACGAACACGTCCATCTGGTTTTGCTACAGGTACCAAATTTGAAACCCATTCTAGATAATCAATAGGCTTTATAAATTTTGCTTCTAACAGTTTCTGAATTTCTGCTTTGACCAATAAGGCAACTTGTGGATGCATTTTGCGCAATTTTTGTTTGACAGGCTTTGCATCAGGAGATACTGCTAAATGATGTACCACAAGTGAAGGATCTAGACCTGGCATGTCTACATAAGTCCATGCAAAATTTATAGCTCTTCTCATAAAAAATGCTATGAAGTTTCTTCGTTCTTGCTCTGATAGTGATGCTGCCAAAAAAGTAATCTTCGGATTATGCTCTGTTCCCAAGTTCATGTCTTGTGATTTTTCAACTAGCACAGTTGATTTTTCATGGTAATCAGTGGCAACAGGAAGATCAAATCCCTCATCCTCAGGCGGCTCAGAGAGGTTTTCACCTTCGGATACGTCCTTTATTTTTACTTTTTCACGGTCAAGAGGCGCCTTTCAGTTTTCACCTAGTGACCTATTTTGTTGAATTTTGTTTATTTCACTTTTACGACTGAAGGATTTGATACTTCCGCCAAAATATGCTAGTTTAGGTAAATCCATCATGAAACCTGCTTTATGATCACCCAATGGAATACCTTGTCTCAAACCCATGAATTCTGCAATGGCTTCGTCATTTTCAAATGTATCTAATATCGGTGCCCCCTATTGGTCCCAATCGATGAGGTCAGGATATACGAGTGAAAGGCTAATGGAGGAATCGTGATGGCTAGAAGAGGTTGCAGAAAACATGAAGATGGAATGTTCTTGAAAAAGGTCGGTGATATGAAGGGAGGAGTCATCGATAGTATCCAAATTAGAAGTCTCTCCTACCGAAGAGGGTCCAACGTCAATGTCAGAAATACACTTAATGTCTTTGGGTCGCGGTACCTCCGTTGGTAACCAAGGCCTTGCTTATTAAACTTCTTAGACACAATAATGGGCTCAGTAGGTCCTTATTCCTATGATCCCAAGCCGCCATGTCCTTTATAGCCCATGTTCTTTATGATACGAAACCCATTGTTGTATCGCTCTACTTCAAGTTGGACTTGGTCATTTTCATCAAAGAATATCCAAGAGTTGATGTCCTTAATGTCTTCATCATCTAAGAAACCACCTTTAATGAATACTGTAGGGGGAGCTTTGATAACAGCGGAGGATGAAGTTGGCTTGGATGTAGAGGGCTTACCGCGGGATTTAGGAGATAATGGAAGGGTACCAATGCAATAGGACTTTTGTAATTTGTATTCACGAGGGCCATGTTCGATATATTTGATATGGAGGTTGGAAGTGGCTTTTCTAGATGAGGGCTTGAGAAGGTCGGATGGGTTTATATAGGATGAAGACGGATATGCCTCAGTGTTGATAGGAATGCGATTCGGACTCTGATATTTAGCTTGAAAGGCACGGCAAAACTCAAATGGATTGGGATCAGCTTGAATGGTAACCTCAATGCCCTTATGTGGAAATTTAAGGCATTGGTGGTATGTAGAGGGAACTGCTTTAAGGCTATGGATCCAAGGGCGTCCAAGGATGATGTTGTAAGGAAGATCAATATCAAGGACTTGACAGTGAGTTTCTGTAATGACCGGCCCAACTTGAATAGGCAATAAGATAATCCCTTCGGTATCTCTTTCAGCATCATCATATGCTCTGATGGTAATAACCTTGGAGGTGTCAACATCTTTCTAAGAATATCCCAATTGCTTGATAAGTTTCAAAGAACATATATTAAGACCAGCTCCCCCATCTATCAAGACTCGTTTGATATGGCATTGTTTAACAAATACTTCAATATGGAGGGCTTCGTTGTGTGACGGATGAATGGAGGGCTGAAGATCTTTGTCGGAAAAGGTCAAATGACAAGGGGCTGCAATGCTAGCAACCATAGATTGGAATTGTGTGATATTAATATTATTAGGCACCAAAGACTCTTGTAAGGCTTTATCAAGGATAGCTTTATGTGCGGGGGATATGCGGAGCAGCTCAAGAATAGATATGTGTGCGGGTGTTTTACCAAGGTGATCCAAGAGGTTATAGTCAGAGAGAGATCGAGGAGGATGGGGAGGTGCTCCTTGAATAGTAACTCGACCTCTTCACATGGTTACGACACAATCAGGCGCTCTCCCTTGGACAGTAATGGTAGAAATGTGAGCATGGTCAATGCGGCCAATGGTAGATGATGCATAGTTATACGAAATAGCATTTCCATCCTGAAGGTTATTTGTCTGATCATGAGATGGAAGTGGATTCTTGAAAGTCTCTAGATCATAGTTTGATGTTGATTGTTGAGCAGGTTGAGCTGTTGAAGGTGTGACATTGATTAAACCTTGATTAATGCAGTCTTGGATAACATGTTTTAAGCACATACAACCATTTGTTTTGTGCCCTTTAACTCGATGGTAATCACAATACTCATTTTCTTTGTACCAAGGAGCTCGAAAGAGTGGTTTGCCATTTGGTGGTGCATCGGGTAGAATAATATCTCCTGCTTGAAGTAGCTTTTGAAGAACAACTTCCATGGGTTCCACTAATGGTGTAAATTGTCAGCGTGGATTGGAAGTTTGGCGTTGATTTCTTCGTTGTGGAAAAGGCTGTCTTGGTGTAGAGGCTGCTTGAATGTTGATGGGAGCTCTCATGGTTTGAATATTCTTCGCGTCTACAATACCGTCATTTACAACATTCTTGTTCTTGTTCCAAAAGTGAGACTTATCATTGGAATTTTGGGGAGAATCTTTGTTGTCGCGAAAGATCTTAATAGTGCCCTTGGCAATTAAGGCTCGTTCAATAATAACTCCTTTGGAAACTAGTTCGTCAAAGGTGCTAGCACTCTGCAATTGTAGTTGGAATGATAGCTCAGGATGAAGATTTTGAACAAAGATGTCAAGCTGTTGTTTCTCAGGTATTTCCCATGATAATTTGCTAGCCATATTACGCCATCGTTGGGTAAAAGCAGAAAAGGGTTCACCGTTGCTTTGTTTGGTATTGACAAGGTCATTCATGTTTACCTCATGTTCAATGTTGAAGGCAAAGTGTGATCGAAATTTGTTTGCTAATTCCGCAAAAGATTTGATGCCCGGGGGTAAATGAGAAAACCATTCAAGAGCTTGTCTTGCTAAGCTTCGAGGAAATAGTCTCAAAAGATATGTATCGTCATAAGATACATCAAGACATGCCACAAAAAAGGCTCGAAGATGGTCTTCCGGATTCCCTTTCCCTTTGTATTTATCAAATTGTGGGATTTCAAAAGTGGTGGAAAAGGTATCATATTAAGAGACTTGTCAAATGGACAGGTGCATATGTTTTCGAGAGAAAAAGGGTTCTTGCCTTGTCCTACCCTTTCATCGATCATCTGTTGAACATCTACTGAAGATAATTGCTGTTGTTGCGAAGGGGGTGGAGTATGGTAGGAGATATATTGTAGTTGCGGTTGTGGGATATATGGAGTTGTGACTATTTGTTGCGGTTGTGTACCCACAATGTATGCCAAAGGATTGGTATGTGATACGTATGTGTTGGAGGATTGCTGTCCTTGAGACACAAGCGGCAATTGGGTGTGCATCACATGGGAAGTGGATAGTGGATTAATAGTAGCGAATGGTTGGGAAGATGGTATTGAATTCACGACACGGTAAGTGACAGAGGGGATTGGTAGATACGACAGAAACATTTGGATTTGTATTTTGGACGATATGAGGATGGGTATGTGTCATAGGTTGGGTGACAATAGGAACGCTTTGGGTAGCATAGGATGGATTGATGGTGTGTGAAGGATTGGAAGAATATGACGACATGGATGTAAGTTGATCAACATAAGTGATCTTATTGTTTAGATTGGCTTGAGAAACGGGGGGATCACTCATGTCAGTGAGACTGACATTGGGATTATATGATAGCATGGAGGTATTAGCAGTTGGTATATGGGATATGGTATTTGTATGAGATGTAGTGGATTGTAATGGGTGTGAAGCATGGACAACATGTGTTGTTGGAGTGGTTTGGGAGGTTTGCACACTATAGGACATGGGAATAGCTTGTGATGCTCGAAGTATTTGCGCTTGTGTTACATGGACAGCTTGTGTTACTTGTGGCATGGAAACAGTCATGGTAGAAGGAGAGATATGTTGAGATTTTGTGACATGAGAGGGAGCACATTGGTGGGCACTATCAATGGTTCTAAAGTATGCTCTGATCGTGGTGGCTCAAATGAAGCAACAATAGGCAATGAGGACGATGTTTGCGATGTAATAGGAGATGATGTGACTATAGAAGATGGTCCATTCGCAACAACAGCAGTAGTGTTGGGATCTTGCTCTCTAATAGCGGATATGTCAAAGTCCTTTGGTAGTTTAGCACCCATGTGAGCAAGTTGGAGAAAGCAACGATCAGGCTCAGATATCATGAGTTTCTCAACTTGGTCCCATAGATAGGTATCTTGGAATTCCGATGAGTCGTCTTGAGATTGTTCTTCGAAAGTTTCCAAGGATGGTGTAGGTTGCATTCGTTGTGACGATGACTCACCAATAGTGTATCCTTGAGGCATGAACATATGAGGAGGCATACCAGTTGTGAATTGAGTTGCGTCCTTAAGAGGTGTTGTGAATTGTTTCATCTCAGCTTGCAATTTGGCTTCCATTTCAGCTTTCAATTTGGCTTCTATTTCAGCTCGATATTGACTCCTAGTTTGAGGCATGATGTTGATGATGAAGTTGAGTTTGTCAAAGTTTTAAGACCCAAAAGATGATAGTTGGCTGGTTGGTTGATTGGTTGTTGTTTTGGTTTGCTGGTTTGGCTAATTCGCTTGGTTGATTTGTTTTGGCTAAGTTGTTGTTGTTCAGTTGTTGTTGGTTGTCCCTAGAGGATAGCTCAAACACTCAAGGGAAAGATTGTTTGCTGCTGATGTTTTTTGGAGCTAAAGCTAAAGAAGGTTGTTTGCTGAAGGTAAAGCTGAAGGATGACGTTAGTTGAAGCTAAAGCTGAAGGATGTTTGCTGATTGAAATGATTGGGTTGATGTCTGATTTGCTGGTTGGGGTCTCAAAAGGATGGAAAGCTCATGAGTTGTGATTGATTGATAAGCTCAAAAATAGGAGACAAAGTCTAGGTATTTGCTGTTGATCAAAGAGAAGTCAGAAAGCTAATGTTTAAGACTCAAGCAAGCTGGACCTGTGTCTAATTTAGCTGAGGGACTGAGGTTTACAGGTATTTTAGCTACAAGCGACTGATGATAGCTCAAATGCGACTCAAAGGATTCCAAAGGCGATCAATGATAGCTCAGATGAGGTCTGGTTTAGGCTCAACAGAGAATGATAGTGTTAACCAGAAGCGAATGGTATGCTAGAGGCGATGACTGCTAGTGTAAAAGTGATTTTCTGTTGATCAGAGGCGACTCAGATATGCCTAAAGGTGACAGTCTGTTATTCAAAGGTGAGCTCATTCAGACAGAAGGTGACTAACTGCAGCTTAAAGGTGACCTGGTTTAGACAAGATGCGATCAACTGTTGTTCAAATGTGATTTTGTTCAGGCAATAGGCGATCAGCTGTGGTTTAAAAGCGATTCTGTTCAGGTAATATGTGGGCAACTGTTGTTTAAAAGTGACACAGGTCAGACTAAAAGCAGATTACTACAGTTCAGAAGCGATGTCTGGGATCTGTGCAAGCAGTTTAGGTTCAAAAGTGACTGTGTTTGTCTAAAATTTGTCTGATTTTACAGTTTTTCAGCAAGAAAATAGTGATAACAGTCACTCACACTCACAACAAGCACAAATTGATACATCCTAGGCTAGGATAGGATAGTATCCGTTGAATCCCCTGGCCGTGCTTATTCAAAGTGGATAGCTTCAGGATCTTGGTAGCACCGGCTCCCCTCCACGGTACTCACTTCTCACTCATACCAAGTTCTGGGCTTCCTGTAAGGCTTGTCCCCACACCAAACCTTAGGATTGTCCCTGCTATCTCTACTAAGAACCACGTGAATCGGGGCCGCTTCAAAGGTCCCACCTTTTGCATCAACAGATAGAAGGTTTTTGGCTACTACACAAAGTTGCTAATAAGGGCATCCGTTCGGGTGGCCATACATGCGGTAGCGCTACTCTTATTATGGAGTCTCCCAGCCTCCAAGGGTTGCACCTTGGAGGGTTTTGGGGGAGGTTGGTTGTCGGTATAATGCAACAGCACCCGTTGTTTATGGCTTTCAACACAAACACTTTTCTTATATAGCGGTTCGGAAGGACTTGGCTTTCGCCTGTTACCGCTTGGGTCGTATCCCTTCTCACACCGGGAAGCCAGGCCCTCTAAAGATAATGACAAGTTCTCATACACCCAAGATCCATTTGATAGGCAAGGGGAGAGGATACTTTTGCCATTAAATTTGGGTTACAATCAGGCACATGCAAGCAATCAAAAAGATAAATCAAGCACGGAGCAAACAATGATTCATTTTAAGCACCAAGCCCAAATATGCCTAATTTAGTGAAAAACCACAAATCTTGGACCGATCAAACCTGCAACAGATATGTCAGTAGTTTGATAACCTCCTTTCTTAGACAAATCGATAAGATGCTGCGCAAATACCCAATTAATAGCCAAAAATCAAACTGGAACTGAAACATATTTGAAAACAACAAAACTTACCAGATGCGATTCACTGCTGATCAAAAGCAATCTTCATTTTACCATAGGCGAAAGACTACAGATCATATGCGACACCGAAAATACAGTATGCGACACCTGTCAGCTCATAAGCGATGCGCATAAACCATGATGCGATCAATTGAGGGCTAGATGCGAACTGTATCTGCAAAACATAGTCGACAGACAAAACCCTAGTCTAACAGGTGATCATTATCAGTCCATAAGTGATTCTAATTAATTCAAATGCGGCCTCTGTCGACTCATACACGATCCAGATATACCCAGAAGCGACCTACTGCGAGACAAAAGTGACCTGTATCTGCAAAAAAAGTCTAAACCCTAACCTGCATAGGCGATCACTCTAAGTTCATAAGCGATTCAGATCAGCGTAAAAGCGACAACTGTTAGATCAGAAGTGATGCAAACATGTACAAAAGCGGCTACTGTTAGGTCAAAAGCGATTTGATTGTGTGCAAAAGTGGCCACTGTTAGGTCAAAAGCGATAAATACAGTCTAAAGCAACAGCAATCAGTGCTAAAATCATAGGCGAGCCTTTTTAAAACAAAAGTGATACACGTTATTCCTGAGGCGACGACTGTTTGTTTAAAGGTGATCCAGAGAGGTAAATGCGGCCGGTTCCAGCATAAAAGCGGCGCAGAGATCCGGAAGTGACAGATTTTCATTTAGAAGCGACTGGAATTTACTGCAAGCACCTGCAAAATCTGATCTTCAAAGAAAACAACTCTAAAAAATGAAGTCAATCAAGGACGTGAGTCCCACCGGGCGTGCCAAAATGTGATAGGTGAAAGTCAGGTGTAGTAGATCAGACATAGTCATGAAACCCTAACCCTACCATCATCAAGGAATCTAATCTAAATGAAATCAAAGAACAATGCAATTCAAGCATAACATCACCTAGTCCATGCGATTCCTTGTTTGAGGGATGTGGACTGCTTCTTCAACAATGAACAATTGCAATGCTGAAAGCTACCATGATGGATGATAAAAGCTCAAATGGATGCTCAGATGCTCAAGATGCTCAAGATGATAATGTAGGTGCTATATGATTGCTGGATGTCTCATATGGAGTGAGAGGGTGTTTATATAGGACTTAGCCAAGATCAATCAACGGTGGGGATTCAGAGGCTATGTGAATCGCTAGGATTGAAAGTTACTAAATTTAGGTTCCATTAATTGTGCATGTGAAGGATATGAATGAAAGTTGTCTTACAACACATGATTGACTGGACAAGTGTTGGAATGTGATAAAAGATGAGTGTTTAATTCAAATAAAATATTTGAATTAGTTGTAATATGAGTTAGATATTAATTAAATAAATTAAATTTATTTAATTAATAGGATAAAATGAATAAAATGGGATAAGATATGATGTGGAAATTAATTAAATAAATAAAATTTATTTAATTAATTGACTAAGTAGAATGAGAATAGGATTTTAATTAAATAAATAAAATTTATTTAATTAATTGGCTTAATGATTAATGATTTAACAAGGTGTTGCTAGACATGGACAAAGTTGGGACAAATTTGGGTGTCTACATTGCGCCCCTGTTTTCACTACATGTGAGCTATTTTATCCTATGCGCTTACTGTTTGCCCATAAGTGAGCTCTACCTCTATAAGCGCTTACTCTTACTGCATATGTGTGCTATGTTCTACATGCACCTAGTTTTATACCTTAAGCGAGCTACATTACCATCAGCGAGCATTCTCGTTCTATATGCGCACTATATACCTTATGCGAGTCATTTCTATCCATAAGCAAGCCAAAACACTTCACGCGACCGCTATTTGCTTATACGCGAGCCATTTCTATCCATAAGTGACGCATCGTGCTCTTTACACGCTTTTCGGCTGTGTTTTTCCCGCCGACGAGATGCGACCCGTTTTCCCCTATGCGATCTACCCGCGCCCATAAGCGACCAAAACTACTGCAAGCGCTCTCTATTCCTACATAAGTGACCTAAACGTGCTATTTCCTAACCTAGTCACTTTTGGTGACGTGTGTGAATTAATTACGCTTTTAGGCTATTAATTACACGCTTTTGGGAAAAGTTTTGAAACATACCGGTGCGCTTGCTCCCTCTGGTCGTCCATGTGTCCTCACTCACTTCGCACAATGATCCCTGCATGGAATCACCATCCTGCTAGCTCTGCAACTCTCACTCTCAGGAGCTCTGGGTTTCTCTAGTTTCTGAGCACAAATGAGCACAAATGAGCCTATTTGCCATTGAAGAACCTACTTATAGCCCTTCTCAAAACCCTAATTCTTCTATGCCACAGCCTATTTTCTTCCATGCAACCCCCATTTCCTTCGCATCTACCTTTTTTTTCGCCTTTTCTTCTATCGAGAGCCAACCCAGCCCTTCTTGGTTAGCCTGGCTTACCTCTCGAGGGGCCATCACCTGCCAGTTACACTAGGGCATAACTTGTTTATTGAACACATATCGTATCTTCTTTGACACAACGTTCTATCGAACATTGTATCAAAGAGGGGCAAAATGTAGACACCCAAATTTGTCCCAACTTTGTCCATGTCTAGCAACACCTTGTTAAATCATTAATCATTAGGCCAATTAATTAAATAAATTTTATTTATTTAATTAAAATCCTATTCTCATTCTACTTAGTCAATTAATTAAATAAATTTTATTTATTTAATTAATTTCCACATCATATCTTATCCCGTTTTATTCATTTTATCCTATTAATTAAATAAATTTAATTTATTTAATTAATATCTAACTCATATTACAACTAATTCAAATATTTTATTTGAATTAAACACTTGTCCAGTCAATCATGTGTTGTAAGACAACTTTCATTCATATCCTTCACATGCCCAATTAATGGAACCTAAATTTAGTAACTTTCAATCCTAGCCATTCACATAGCCTCTGAATCTCCACCGTTGATTGATCTTGGCTAAGTCCTATATAAACACCCTCTCACTCCATATGAGACATCCAGCAATCATATAGCACCTACATTATCATCTTGAGCATCTTGAGCATCTGAGCATCCATTTGAGCTTTTATCATCCATCATGGCAGCTTTCAGCATTGCAATTGTTCATTGTTGAAGAAGCAGTCCACATCCCTCAAACAAGGAATCGCACGGTCTAGGTGATGTTATGTTTGAATTGCATTGTTCTTTGATTTCATTTAGATTAGATTCCTTGATGATGGTAGGGTTAGGGTTTCATGACTATGTCTAATCTGCTACACTTGACTTTCATCTATCACAGTAGGGACATTTGATTAGTACATTTCATCTTACATGTTTTGGGTGTTGTAAGCATGCACATTTGTGTTCCATAGCAACATAAATGTTGTAACATGTAACATAGATGACATGTAGCATAACAGTGATGGTTTTCATTATTGTAATGTGCACAAACTCTTATCTTAGTTGTAGCATGTGCATAGTTGTAGGAAGAGAACTCTTTGCACATTCATTGTAAACAGTGTATAAATGTATGAATTTCATTGTACATAGATGCAATAAGAAGAACCACTTTGTAATAAATTATAAATTTCATAGCATTGTAAAATGGCCTTCAAATGCAAGGAGGATCATACATAGCAATAGGGTTATATATAGACTATGATAGTGGACTGTTATATAGACTTACATGACTGTCCTACACTCACGAAAACCTCCTTTTTAGTGCTTTATCTCCTTGTAACTCCCTTTGTATCATCTTATGTCATCTTAGGGAAAAAATTAAGAGTCTTCCAAAATCAATTTTGGCTCCATGTATACACTCGAATATGAGTATGACAAACAATTGTTCACTAAAATTATTTTATGAAGTATTTGATAATGTTTTTCTCTTGTATAGCTGAAAATAGGTGAAATAAATGCATGAAGGGCTGAAACAAGGTGGAAACATGAGGAATTTGGAGTCTCTTTGACTGAACTAACTAATATACCTAGACACATATATGTCAAGAAGAACATAAAGAACATAAAAAACATAAAGACATAAAGACATTTAAAGACATAAAGAACATAAGAACATATATATATGTGAATTAAAATTAAACATACCTTAGAATTCGATATTATAGTTGACCAATTCTCCAAAAGATGGCTTCAAAATCCTCAAATTCTTGTTTTTCTCAAGTTTGATTATGAATTCTATATAATTCTAGAATAGGATTAGTAAAATTTATGTAAAAAATAAACATATATCATCAAATTCAATCTATATATCAATGGTAATTAGCTTTGAAACAAAATCACACATGAAATATGAAACTTTCAATTTAAATAATCAAATTTTCTCCAAAAACATGAAAAATAACTTCTTCTACGTTGAAAAAACAAAAAAAGGTGGTGGATTCATATAAAAATGATTCTCAATTAGTCAACCAACATGAAATGCATTTTTTTGTCTGATATACTCGTGAAAAACAAGAATAACATGCATGTGGGGTCTGGAACACAGATCCCACATGATTTTTTACCATTTTCCATGCTTCCAATAATGCGATCGCATTATAACGTGCTCACATTATAATGTGAGCGCATTGTGAGAAGCATGATAACATAAAGGTAACCTTGTATCTACATGAGAGAGTCTCTCTCTCTCTCTCTCTCTTCATTTCTCTATCCTATATATAAAGAGGGATCAGGAGACATGGAGAGATAGAGAGGGACATAGAGATAGAGAGGATAGGTAGAGCTAGAGATGGGGAAAGGGAGAGCTGGGGATCGAGATAGAGAAAGGGGTCTATAGAGGGAGAAAGATAGAGATACATATATATAGAGAGGGGAGATATAGGGAGATAGATCTAGCAAGGGAGAGATAGATAGGGAAATACAGAGAGAGAGGTAGAGAGGGGTATATTAAGAGATGGGGTTATGAGGATAGATAGCTCGATAGGGAAAGAGATCAAGAGATGTCTAAATACATAGGGAGAGAGATTTCAAGAGGTAGAAGGATGGGGAGAGAGATAAAGAGGAGAGAGAGGTAGCGAGGGATAGATTAAGAGATAGGGATTCATATGTCCAGAGAGATAGAGATAGGGATCCCTATTCTCCCCTCTAAACCATAAACCTAAACCTCTAAACCATAAACCCTAAACCCTTAATAATGCCCCTAACCCCTAACCCTAAACCCTAAAATCTAGTAACCCTAAACCCCTAAACCTCTAAGGTCCCTAAACCATAAAATTTGGAAGTAAAGGTAGGTATAGTTAGAGAGAGAGATAGAGGAGACATAGATATCTCTCCTAGGCTCGGTCTCCTCTGTATCTCCCTATTTTCCTCTCTACCTAAACCATAAACCTAAACCTCTAAACCTTAACCCCTAACCCCTAAACCATAAACCCTAAACCCTAAATAATGTCCCTAAACCCTAACCCCTAACCCCTAAACCCTAAAAATGAGCAACCCTAAACCCCAAAACTGCTAAGGTCCCTAAACCATAAAACCTAGAAGCAACCCTAAACCTCTATCTCCCTATCTCTCCCAATCTCTATTGGTCCCCTCGCTCTAGATCTCTCTCTAAACCCTAAACCCTAACCCCTAAACTCAAGCAAGCTCTAAACCCCTAACCCATAAACCCTAAACCCTAACCCCTAGACCCTAAACTCTAAACTCGAGCATCCCTAAACCCCTAAAGCCTAAATAATTTCCCTAAACCCTTACCCTAAAACCTAAACCATATTTACTTGAGAAACCCTAAACTCATGTAAACCTCAAATAGTGAGGGAGAGAGAGATAGAAAGGTAAAGTTAGACAGAGGGGATTGAAAGAGATCTAGCAAGATAGAGAGATAGGGAGAGAGAGATAGAGAGGTAGGTATAGTTACAGAGAGGGATAGAGGAGACATAGATATCTCTTCTAGGCTCGGTCTCCTCTGTATCTCCCTATTCGCCTCTCTACCTAAACCATAAACCTAAACCTCTAAACCTTAACCCCTAACCCCTAAACCATAAAAATGAGCAACCCTTTACCCCTAAACCCCTAACCCCTAAACCATAAAACCTGGAAGCAACCCTAAACCTCTATCTCCCTATCTCTCCCAATCTCTATAACATGAAAACATTAATCTTTCATTCCAAACAAATTCATTCTTAATCAATCCCAAATCATCCCTAAACCACTTCACACCATCCCAAATCACATCCAAATCAAGTTAACTACATCCCTAATCATTTTCCAATCAACCTGGATTTCATCTCAAATACCATCCCTAAACTATTCCTAAATCATTCTAATCATTCCCTAATTAGCACTAAACCACTTCAGACCATCCCTAAAACCATTCTAAACATTCCCAAATTGTTCCTAATCTAGTCCTTTTCACCTCTCATCATCCCTAAACCAATCCATTTCATCCCAACTCCATCCCAAATCAATCTAAGCTCCATCTCAAATGATCCTAAAAATAATCAAAATCAAACAATTACCTCACTAGGAGCCATTAGAAGATCATAGTGCCAATCTATTAGTCATTTGTACCATTTTGTATATCGTATGTGCCAATATGCTCCTTAGTATCACCTACCTATCAATCACAAACATCATTCTACACCTAGCCAGTCACAGGTGTCATTCTACCCTCTGCTAGCCACAAGAAGCATCAGAACATCATAAGCACCAATATGTTAGTCATTTACACCATTCAATACATCATATATACCGACCATAAACCATAAACCTGATCAACCTTAAACCCTTATCTCCTTGTCTCTATCATCCCTCTACCTCTCAATCTCTCTGCCTATGTCTTTGGCCATGTCCATCACCCTCTATCTCTCTATCTCTCCCTCTCTAAACTCCTAACCCCTATCTCCTTGTCTCTATCATCTCTCTACCTCTCAATCTCTCTGGATATGTTTCTAGCCATGTCCCTCACCCTCTATCTCCATATCTCTCCCTCTCTAAACTCCTAACCCCTAAACCCTAAACCTGATCAACCCTAAATCTGATCAACCCTAAACCCTATCTCCTTGTCTCTATCATCCCTCTACCTCTCAATCTCTCTGCCTATGTCTCTAGCCATGTCCCTCACCCTCTATCTCCCTATGTCTCCCCTTGGTCTCCTCTATATCTTCCTATCAGTCCTCTCTCTAAACCCTAACCTAAACCTTAAAACGTTAACCCCTAACCTCTAAAACATAAACCTTAAGTTACCCTAAATAATGCCACTAAACCCTAACCCCTAACCCCTAAACCCCAAACCTCTAAACCATAAACCCTGGAAGCAAGTCTAAACCTTTATCTCCCTAGATCTCTCCCAATATCTATTGATCCCCTCACACACACTCTCTCTAAACCCTAACCCCTAAACCATAAACCTAAGCAACCCTAAATCCCTAACACCTAAACCCTTACCCCTAAACCCTAAACCCTAAACCTAAGCAGCCATAAACCCCTAAACCCTAAATAATTCCCCTAAACTTGAGCAGCCCTAAACCCCTAAACCCTAAATGATTCCTCTAAATCCTAAACTTAAGAAACCCTAAACTCATAAACCTGACCCACCCTCTCTCTCTCTCTCCAAAACAAGAAAACTAGGACTCTCTATCTCTCTCTCCCTATCACCAAGTATCTCTCATAGGTTTCTCTCCCCTCCATCTCCATCCTCTCTCCCTTTTCCTCCCTCTCTCTCTCTCCCTTGTCGACAAAGAACATGGAACTGTAAGAAAAATAGGACATGTAAAGATGGATGAGGATATAAATTGGGATTCAATGAAATGGAAACAAGATAATTTATGAAATTTCATTGGATGGGAAGAATAAGGAGGAGAGGTAGAGAAAGGAGGGAAGTAGAGATTGAGAGAGAGGATAGGAGGTAGAGATAGGATGGAAGTAGAGAGTGGGAGAGGACCGTAGGAGGTAGATAGGGCAAGGAAGAAGAGAGAGAGAGGGTAGGAGGTAGACAGGGGAGGGAAGTAGAAAGTGAGAGGGTAAGAGGTAGAGAGGGAGGGGGAGAAGAGAGTGAGAGAGAAGGCAGGAGGTAGAGAGGCAAGGGAAGCAAAGACTTAGAAAGAAGGTAGGAGGTAGATAGGAGAGGGAAGTAGAGAGTGAGAGAGACAATAGAAGGTAGATACGGGAGGGAAGAAGAGAGTGAGAGAGAAGGTGGGAGGTAGAGAGGAGAGGGAAGCAAAGACTTAGAGAAAGGGTAGGATGTAGAGAGGGGATAGAAATAGAGAGAGAGATGATAGGAAGTGCAGCTACCCTTGTAGACATGTATGTAAAGTGTAGAAACATAGACAAGGCATGTCAATTGTAAGACGTAACACCTCAAAGAGATGTTCTATAATGGAATGCAATGATTGCAAGATATGCAAAAAATGGATTTGTTGAAAAGGCTTTAGAAACTTTCAAGCAAATGCAATTGGCATGTGTATTGCCAGTTATACTCATCATAACGCAAGCGCATTATAATGCGCTCGCATTATGCTCAGCTTTGTTTGATGTGTTTTTATCAGTTTTTAGCAAAATCTAGAGATAATTTGGAGCGTGCTCCCCATTAGGATGACACTTTTTTCAATGAAAACTCAAAACAACTACCACATAATCTTAAGCTCTTTGTTAGCTATCTAACCATTTAATTTTTTTCACATTTTGAGTACATTTAGTGTTTCATCTTGAATTTCTTTTGTTAGTGTGTCCAGTTTTTATCAAAAACCAATCTCTAGTATTTTTAACTTTTTTTAACTGTTCATAGAAAATTGAAATAAGTTATATTTTTGGAAACTAGACTCCATTCTACATGAATTCAAATTTTTTTTAATTTATTTTTGATTAGTTTTCAAACATTTTAGGGGGGAGCACACTCAAATTTTTGTTTTTCAGGATGTGTCCACTTCAAAAATTACTAAAAAATCAATTATTCATTAAACAATTATTAGAAAAATCAAGGATAAACTACATGGTGTTACCTAATTTCTCACTAGAGCGATTATTGAAATACTAAAAAAAAGTTAACATTTTAGGGGGAGCACACCAGATGCTATGTTATGTTTTTTTCAGAAAAGCAAGACCAATTTGTGTGCTCCCCCTTTTTGAACCCCTTAATCTCAACCATTTTTGGAAAAAATTAGTAGTTTAGAAACTAGATTCGGAGCACTACAACTCTTATTTTTGTTCCATCTTCAAATTTTGAGTGTAGCTATCTTCAATTTCTCATCCAACATCAATGTTTCCTGATTTCAGAAAAAAAGTAGTAACTTAAGACCCCATTTTGGTCCCTCATCTTTGTGCACTTACCTAGAAGATGTGCACTAGTTTTTCCTTAAGGTGGAAGAGAAGATAAATAACAAATTCAAAAGAAAGAAAAGAGGAAGAGGTCAAGGCAGAAGGACTAGTGGAAGATCCTATGGAGGCCAAAATGAAGATCAAAAGAATAGTGAAGATGAAGACACTAGATGAAACCAGAGAGGAGATAATGCCTACTGCCCTCATGACCAAAATAATGGTGATCAAAGAGGAAGAGGAAGAGGAAGACCTCGACAAGGACCTAGAAGAGGAGGTTTCAGAGGAACTTGTTTCCAATGTGGAGAAGAAAGACATCAAGCCTATGAGTGTCCCCAACATTAAGGAAGGAAAAATAGAAGAATTGAAGGTAATGCACAAGTTGCACATGTAGATAAAGATGTGTAGTCTGAGCATTCTGAAGATGCTAAAAGGGGAGAAACCCTAGTTGCTAGAAGAACCTTGTTAAATGAGGAGAAAGAACTAGATTAGATGAAGAGTTTATTCTGCACAAGGTACATGTGTGAAGGTAAGTGTTGTGATATTATTATTGATAGTGGAATCAATTATAATCTTTTCTCAAAGGAGATGGTTAACAAGTTGAAGATAACAAGGAGAAGGCATCCACATCCATATCAGATTGCATGGTTGTAGAAGGATCATAGAGGTTTGGTCAATGAGTAGTGTTTAGTCAAGTTCACAATTGGAAACTACCATGATGACATGTTGTGTGACATCATACCAATGGATACATGTCATATGCTCTTGAGAAGGCCACAAAAGTATGATAGGTGTGATGTCCATGATGGTCGTGCAAACACCTATTCCCTAACAAATGATGGAGTTCATCATAAGATGGACCTAGAAAAAGTAAGGGATATTGTTGAATGGCCCATGTTAAGGAGTGTTATAGAGGTAAGATCTTTTCATGGTTTGGCAAATTTTTATATAAAATTTATCAAAAATTTTAGTAGCATTTGTGTACCCCTGATTGAGACAATGATATGGGATAGAAAAGAGCTTAAATGGACTACAGGAGCAGCGAATAGTTTTGATACATTGAAGCAGAAAGTCATAGAGAAACCTATTTTGGCACTTCCAGATTTCAATAAGGTATTTTAGGTAGATTGTTATGCTAGTGACAATGCTATAGGAGTTTCTTTGAGTCAAGAAGGTAAGCCCATTTCCTATTTCAATGAGAAGCTTAATGATGTGAAGAAAAAGTATTTTGTTTAGGATTAGGAGTTTTATGCTATAGTTTAGGA
Source organism: Cunninghamia lanceolata (assembly GCA_027924645.1). Classification (NCBI taxonomy): domain Eukaryota; kingdom Viridiplantae; phylum Streptophyta; class Pinopsida; order Cupressales; family Cupressaceae; genus Cunninghamia; species Cunninghamia lanceolata. The sequence continues at coordinate 4,814,381 of BSBN01000628.1, read as the reverse complement.
TTTCAAGAAATGGAAACATTATTTGTTTCTAAAAGAGTTTGTTTTATATACTGATCATTAGGTTTTGCAATATCATAATAGTTAAAGGAAGTTAAATCAAAGGCACTTAAAATGGGTTGAGTTTTTGTAGAGTTATACTTTTGTTTTGAAGCTCAGGAGTGGAAGATCAAATAGAGTTGTAGATGCATTATGAAGAATGAAAAATTTATTGACAAAAATGAAGATAAAGGTTGTTGGGTTCAATGAATTTAAGGATTTGTACCCTAAAGATCTAGATTTTGCAATGTCTTGGAAATATGTTTTGGAACCCATTACTTTTGATCAGACAAGGTGGTTAGATTTCATGATCCAAGATGGTATGTTGTTTAGAGGAAGTCGGTTGTGAATTCTGAGGAGTTCCATGAGAGAGAATCTGGTCAAGGAGAAACATAGTAGAGGATTGGTAGGACATTTTGGTTGAGATAAGACTTTTTATCTTGTTAGTGAGAATTACTACTGGCCATAGTTGCCCTAGGATGTGAAGAAATTTGTGCAAAGCTACAGAATATGTTAGGTCCAAACAAAGGGGTAAGTCAAAATATAGGGTTGTATCAACCGTTACCCATACCAAAGAGACCATGGGAAAACATCAGCATGGATTTTGTTCTTGGTTTGTTGAGAATGCAGAGAGGACATGACTCCATTTTTGTGGTGGTTGATAGGTTTTCAAAGATGGCACAATTCATTCCATGCCATAAGACTAGTGATGTTGTTCATGCTGTAGAACTATTTTTCAGAGAGGTGGTAAGACTACATGGTCTACCAAAAAGCATAGATTCAGATCGAGATTCCAAGTTTGTTGGGTATTTTTAGAGGAGTTTATGGAAGAAGTTAAAGACTAATTTGAAGTTCAATTTTGCACATCATCCGTAGACTAATGGACAAACAAAGGTGGTGAATAGGATTTTAGACAACCTTCTGAGATACTTGGTAGGAGATAAGCCCAAGGGATGGGATTTGATGTTACCATAGGCAGAGTTTGCATACAACAATTTTATCAACAAAAGTACTGGTAAATCTCCATTCTAGATTGTATATGGTAGTAGTCTAATAAATGCTTATGAGTTGAGGAATATGGATAGAGGAGAGAAAAGTAGTGTCAACGCTAAAGACTTTGCAGAGCACCTAAAGAACTTGCATGAGGAGGTAAGAAAGAATATCAATAAGATGAATCATAGTACAAGCTAAGGTAGATCAAAAGAGAAGATTCAAGGAGTTCAAGGTTGGAAATGAAGTTATGGTTCACCCGAGGAAGGAAATGTATCTTGTGGGAACATATAATAAGTTGAAGATGAAGAAATTTGGACCATGTAGGATCCTGAAGAAGCATGATTTAGGAAATGCATATGAAGTAGAGCTACTGAGTGGAATCAACATTTACCCTATTTTCAACATTGTTGATTTAATAGAGTATCATGAAGGTGAGACAAAGAATGGACCAACATAAGAACAGTGGAATATCCCAGTATCTACTTCAAAGGAGGAGATAGAAGAAATCTTGGATAGTTGTGTGGGAAGAACTCAAAATAGGCAATATGAAGAATATCTAGTGAAGTGGAAAGGAATGCCTATCAAATATTCTTCTTGGTTGTCTAAGGTAGAGGTTGACCATTTGGGTTTTCCTTGAACACCTGAGATGTGACAAGGTCACTTCTCAAATTACTCTATATGTCTAATGGAGGAGCATCTAGTGGTGTAAGGTCAATCTTGTATCACCCAAAAAAATGATGATTTTATTTTCTGTTCTTTTCAAATTTTATATTTTTTGCTTGAATAATGATGTAGAACCTTCAGTTTTTACAACCTACTAAAAATAGAGAACTACTATTTTTATAAATATTTCATTTGAGCATGTATGGAAGCAAAAATTTACCCAAATTTTTTGAATTGAAAAATATGACCTTTGGTGAAGGAATTAGCCAAAGATCACTTGTGGGCTAAAAGATAATAATTTTTTTGTTTCTTTAAAAACCCTTGAAAAAGTTCTAAAGTTGGATATGGGGCACTTAGAGGCCCCATACGACCTTCAAAATGGGTGGAATTGGCAGATCTAATCCTTAGCATGTATATAACTCCATGAGCTTTCCAACGCATCAAACAGATCATCAATCGGACACCCAAATCAAAAGTTATGCCTCTCGAAAGTTGACCTATTTTTGGAGGGAGTTACAAATTTTGAAATTTGGCTAGAAAGTACAAAAAAGGGCTCTTTATGACCTTTTTTGGGAATCATTTGGGGTAGTAGAGAAAAGGGGAAAAGTGGAGAGTTAGAAAATGTAGGGAAAATAGAAACCCTAGTAGATTTAAAGCTATAGATGGTAGAAGGTTCCAGAATCTAGAAATAGGAAGCTATAATGCATTGCAGCCTATTGAGGATCCATCCTATGATTTGATTCCAATTTCTATAATATAATGTGTTGTTCAAATCAATAAAAGAACATTCATATTTTCTATGTGTAATTTGTGTTATTGTGTGTTCTAGGATTGACCCCCTCATCAATTTTGCAAATTGTATGGTAATTATGTCAGGCTTATGTAGCTTCTTCTTTGAGTTCATAATGTAATTTTGTCATCAGGTGACATTTGCATATCTCTTTGAGTCACTAGTTTTCATTGCTTATACTTTTCTAGTTTATGTAGCTTAGAATTTCTCTTATAAAGTTCTTGGGTTATCAATCTATTTCAGATTTATAACATGTTTCTGTTGATGGTGATGTTCGTCACAACCAAACACTAAACAAAAGTTACACAACAACCTTTATTTATCTTGAAAGATACAATGAATTTAAAGAATTCATGATCCCAAGTCTCTGTTGATTAGTTCATAATCTACTGACGTTACTCAGTGGTTGATGTGTGTTACTATTTTCACTTTGGGGCCTTACGTTCATCAGTAATTTCTACTTTCTACACATATGCTATACAAAGAGGTTACTCTACATAGTATATTTCTTCAAATAATCTGTCTAAGTTGATATTTGCATGATATTTTCAACACTACATGCATTTGGCTCAAATATGCTAATGATTTTCAGTTATCTACGAGATGTCAACATATTTCTTTGTTCTGCTTTCTATTTATCATGATTTGCAGTTATGAAAGTGATTTCTATGAAACTAAAATGAGAAAAAAAGGGTTAGAGAACGAGATTCCTAAAATTACTTGACTAAGATCACTAATCCACATACATGTTCCCATACAACAATGAAAAGAAGAAAAACTAGAATCATACTTCACTAGGACATTCCACAAATCCGCATGATCCAATGCAAATCTTCAAAGGAAAAGTTGACAACAACATGCAATGAAATGAAAGCGCTTCTATTGAACATAGGATTCACCATTACATGTCCAGAAATCAACTTGAAGATTACGTAAAGTTTACAATCAGGATGTAATCTGAAGCTTCATCTCCATTCAGTATGCTTTAGAACAAGTACATTTACAATGATCTGAAGAAAGAACCTTGATGTTTCAATAGTTTAGTCCTCATTAGTCTCAGTAATCTAATCTCCTACATGAAATTGCTACAGGTTAGATTTTGAATGATTGACCTCCCTCTTTTACACAGTAAAGGGGCTGAATATATATCTCTGAGTATCCCCAATACAGCTCCCAAAAATCCCTAATTAATCGACAATCTGCAGCCACCCAGTGCAGCATCAAATGGTGGAAAACCAATCCCACCAAAAATCTGAGCAGCATGCCCATATCGAGCGCCACTCCAACAATAATGTCTCCATCTACAAACTCCTCTGCATTGAAAGCCTTTTCTTCTCCTTATGCACTTATAATCTCTTGGGATCTGATTCACCGCCTGGGATGTCCTCACCATTAAAGCCCCGTGTTTATTTCCACCTGCACGTCGCCACTGTGTTCTCAACTCTGTGACTTTCAGCTACTTCAAAATAGCTCCAGCAATCTACAATAAACAAGCAAGAATTAAGTACACCATCATTTCAATAACCAGCAGGAAGATCAAACATTACACTAAAACAGGCTCTAAATGTGCTAACATAGCCATCAGGCCATGAAACCATGAAAATCACGTCCCCAAATGCATATACAATGTTAAAAACATCCAAGTCAACCACCGTTGACTAAAAACATGCATCGGGCTCCAAAATGAATTCAAAAAATCCATCACTTTGCTTTCCTGCCCTTTTTTCTTGCTTAATTCCTTGTATCTTCCAATATACAAGCTGGGCATGATACATCATATATATCAGACTTTAATCTTTTTCAGCTCCGCGGCTTGTATGTTTGTAATGCATATCGGCTTGTATATTGGAACATACAAACGCGTATGCATATAGAGAATATTCTATTTCTAACTCTCTTTTGACATCCGGCGCCTTGTATATTTCCTTTTGCATATCAGGTTGTATCGTATGAACATGCAAACCATTCCGATCATACAACAACTTTGCCATTTTGAACGTTCGCTTGGCATCCAGGAAGGCATCTTTACTTTTGTATCTATCGCTTATATGTGGAGATATGCATTGCAATTTATACAAGATGATACATACAATTTCCTTTGTATGTCCCTGTCGGACTTCAACTCTTCATAAACCGTAGTCCATTCTCTCTTTGGCTCCGCAATGTATAAAGCACAATGCATCTTTTGATATACATTCAGACACGATGCATTGCAACATTAATTCAAATAAGCAAACATAACCATGAAATGGAAATACACATGACACAATATTTTTGATGTGGAAATCCTGTTAAGGGAGAAAACCATGGGGTGATTAACCCAAGATTGTATTCTCTGTTAGAAGAATAGAAATACAAAATGGCACTTGCCAATTAGAGCTCACTGCTTGAGCACACTGCTCACAAGAGGCTCACTACCTACAATAGTTTATACAAGAAAATTAGATACCTGAACTGATGAGAAGCATCCACATATGCTAAGGTTCAGTTCCGATTAAGTTCAATACACTGATCTGCTGCATTTCATTCTCACTCTCTTAGGTGCTGCTGTCCTGTTACATTCCAGACCTGTCTTACCATCTTCGCACTACTCTTCTACTTTTATTTGCACAACACAACTCATGACACACACCTTCATACTGAAATTAATCTAGTATATATATCTGCATCAAGGATTTCATCCACTTTCTAGTCGGCATCTAGAATAGTCAATATTTATCCAAATTCTGATTTGTTGGCTGAATCCTTACTTATCAAGTGATGCGTATCAAGGAGATTCTTATAGAAGTCATCTAACATGTCAGCCAATCATGAATGATACCTTAAGAACCTTGATCACCATCAATATCTCATCTGGAATAATTCTGATGCTCTGTCAGTCAGTTCTTCCTCTGTCTACTCTGCCAAACCAGAACCCAATACTCAAGTACTCATGCCTCTTCACTGTTCCATGACTGGAGGCTCAATCCCTGGAATCTATTAGTCAAGGTACTCCTCTTGACTTTACCAAATCCACACATTACCAAGATACTTCCTCTAAGAGATCCAGACCTGTTTGTCAGACCTTGCTTCCTACTCTGTTCTTGCTTACCGGACCCAAGTATCCTTCAATCTGACTTCCGATAAAGATACACTATGTCCTGCAGATGTGTGGAATGGTCTTTGTTGCCATCAATGACAGCACTAATGAAGTCACATAGTGTCTCTTGCCAACAATCTCCCCCTTTGGCATTGATGGAAACACTTAGTGAAAAATGACTAAGTGTTATACAACACTCCCCCTTGGTTGATGCTCTATTCTATTGTACACTATACCAGAGCTCCCCCTTAGCTAGAGTCCACATTTTTCACTACTCCTCATTCCCCCTTTGACATCAATGGCAAAGGGTGGGATCTGTACACCAAAATTTTCAAAACTCAATCTATACTTAGTCGCATAAGTATATTATCCAGTTATACTTTACATATACTATAGTATATCTGCAAAAGTGTTCTTTAATTGTACAACTTATGTTGCCCAACTCTACTTCATCCTGTCCAAAATTGAGATGTGACCACTCAACAGGAATGCAAAAACTTTTGCTCTCTTCAGATCTGTCGGATCACTGGTCCGGTCTATGGTTTGAGCATCATTTAGGGCCTCATGCATGGCCTCTAACTTAGGGATAATTATTCTTCTAAGTTCATTCAATCTACTTATTCTATTTTTCTTCTCCTTCTCAAGCTTCTTCAGTTCATTTATGACTGCAATAGTCTGACACTCTTGATTTACTATAGAGGAGGATAGAGGATCAAAACTTTGAGATAAACTTAATAGTTTATCCTCTTGTTCTTTTGCCTTCTTCTCAATGTCCTTGGTCACTTTAGGCCAGGATAAACAAAATTTGTAAATATCACTACCATCTTTGAGAGCATTTTCTAAGCTCTTTAACCCAATATTCATAACTCTCCTATCATTGGTTATTAACCCTTGTACTTTTGATAATCTTTTTACCAAAAACTCTTTCCGGACCTTATCTTCTACTGACTTCTCTAATGAATCAAAATGTGTGCTAACACTATTTACTAGAGATTTGAGATTACCGGATGAGGAGGCTGAGGGATCCTTCTGAAAAGATGGCATGATCTTTTCCAGTACACCGGGTGCAATGTCTATGATCTTACAATCCTCCATGTGAGACTTTAGGAGTTTTTCTTTTTCATTTGCCGAAGTAAAGGATGCTAGCTTTATGGTTTGAACCGGGGAGAGGGAGTCAAAATTGAGTGGTCCTTGAAGAAGTTCCAGTTCATTAAATTCCATCATCTCCTTGGTTAAGAATTCTTCTACTGCTTCTGCTGTGTCTCTTGCCGGTGACAGGGTTTTGTCCCCTTCTGCACTCTTACCACTATCATCTGTGGCCTTTTCTATTGGAGTTTTCTCTTCTTCTGCAGCCTTACAATTGACATCTTCTTTTTTCTTCTCCTTTGCTTCTTGACTGATTACTCTTTCTTCTCCTTTAGATCCAGAATCTACAGGGGAAACCGGATGAGAGATATTTGCTTCTTTTTCTTCACCTGTCTCCTTTGCCTCTCCTGACATTTTCTCAGTGAATTCTTCTTTGTTATCTATTCCTAAGGGATCATCACCTAAATCCTCTACAATAGGAATATTGAATCTTTTATAGGCATTCCAGAGGATTTCCTCTGTTTCTTTTGCCACCTTATCAGTTTCTCCAAGCATGAGCTGATTCATTCTAGCCTTACTCTAGAACTCATCCTTGCAATCTTTGAAGATCATATCCATTTGTTTTGGAGTAATTGAGGGATAGAGCTGGATAGCTATCTGATCTCTAATTTCTAAGTCCTTAGCCTTGGCATTTTCTTTTCTCATATCATGTTCCTTCTCTAAACTTTTAGGAATTAGAGAAATTATTTCAATAAATGCTTTATTGTATATGTTCAAGTATTTGACTATGGCTTCCTCCAAGATCTTTTTATCTACATCATTATATGAATCATAGAATTCTGTTATTGGTTGTAGGTTCCCATCCACAGTAACTGCTTTAACCACACCATCTAATGACAGAGTGGGCTTTTCAACAAACTCTTATGTCTCTGCCTCCTTGGTTTCACTGGATACTTTCTTCTTTTTCTTCATCTTCTTGATCTCTTCATCAGATTTAGTCTCTTCATCATCCTTCTGACTGATGTAAGACCTTGTTGCCTTTGTCTTTATTCTCTTTTCACTTTTACCAGATGATTTTGCTTCCAGTTTAGATGCCTTTGAGCTCTTTGTAGTGGCAGATGTAGAGCTCTTAGCGGATCTAGTCCGGGAGGAAGCTTCTATCGAAGCACTTTCTTTTTCTGCTTCTTTCTTTCCTTTTTCTGCCCTTTCCATCTTTTCTCTGCTGGCATCAAGTGCCTCTTTTGAGATCCCATAACTTTTGGCAATGTTCTCAACTTCTTTTCTCACTTTTCTCTTCATTTCTAGTTGATGTAGCTCCACATGGATTTTCACACTCAACTCTCTAAAGGTTCCAAACCTTTCTGCCTTAGGATCCTTTGGCTGACTTAGCATGTGTTAAACATGCAGCTCTACAATTTTCTCATCCACTTCATACCCCATAGGCATGATCCACACTATTCTTGGTTCCACTACCTCCATTAGGCACTGATCAGTTTCTACCATAAAGCATATTGTATCTTTTTTATTTTTCAACTAAAGAATGGGGGATTCTCTCTCTTTCTTGCATCATGCTCTAAAAATTCTTGAAATAGCCCCAGAGAGCTATATTTTGTGCCTTGGCATTACCAAGCCCATGTATATAATCTCTGATTTGAATGGCTACTGGTCTATCATTCTGCCATACCTAGCCACTGGATCTGGGAAGCTCATTCATGTAATAAAAGAATAGGCAGAGTATCAAACCACCATATTTGAAAGAGTTATTCTTATCCTTCTTTATCTTCTGTAGATTCTCCAAGAGTTGGTTCAGAAGGAGCTCACACAGATCATAGTCTAAATTCTTCCTCAACATTTCATAAGTTGTATGTATAGTAGTTCTAGACACTGAATTCTCCCTGCTGGAGTGATATATCTTATACCCAATTATCATTGATGCAAACTTGATATCTGAATCTGTGATATCCTCAATAGTCATTGCTCTTTTATCAAACTTCGATCCGGTAGCCTCACTGACAATTTGGTTTTTGACAGATTTGAGTGTAGGCATTCCACTGGTTGAGTGTAATCTAGTTATTGCCCTAATGGCATCGTTAGTGATCTTAAATGGCCTGCTCAACCACATGAAGTTGTCATGCATTCTACTCAAGATATATCAGACCCATTCATCTTCCAAAAAATAGGGGAAATGAATGCATTGTGCAAAATGTTTGTCCCAGATAGCTTTATACTGGGTTTTGAGTTTGAATGAGTCATCTATCAAATGCTTGTGATAGATATCGACCAGCTTAGATTCCCCAAATTCTTCAATACTTGCATGAATATATGACCTAACATCTTCTACATTCAGAACCCCATGTGGAATGCTTGAAAAGGCACCTAGGGGATCAACTTCTAGGGATTTATATGGATGCTTCTTAAATTTAGGGCGTGGCCTATCAGAAATCTTCACAACATTCAGAGTACCCATCTTTCAAAGATTTGTAGAGAGATATTTAAGAACAGAAAATATCTTTTGTGCTTCTATGTTTTACGGAGTGAGCTGGATCGATTGTTGGATGAAATTGACTTCTACGAATGATCTTTGATGGGCTTGAGGAAATTTGTTGCAGAGGTCCTTTTCACTTCTTCTTGAATGTAGAATGAACAAATGTTTAATAAGAAAAACCCTTATATTGCTCTGCAAACCCTAATACCAAGCTGCAATAAATGCTCAACTTAAGTCATTCCGATTTGCCTTGTTTTCCTTATTCGAATGACTTGATGAACCGAAACGATCTTGTTCTAAACATATTAACCATAGTTTATTTATATGTTTCTCTAAGAATCCTTTAATCCGCAACTCTCCTTGTGCCAACTCTGGCACCAATTAACTGGCTGGGGGAAAATGTTTTTCCTTGTGTCTCCCCCTGAGCCAGAGCTCATTTTTTAATTTTCAAAAGGGATATCAGTACTAGATTCTGGTGCAGATCCATCCTGTACATTTTCTATATTTCTCTTCACTCAAATTTTGTTCATCTCACTTTTAACTTCATCCGCATTTACTTTTCCTTTTCCTTTGTCTTGATTCTGATTATGATGCACCGGACCCCTTTTGTCCTGGTTCTTGCTTCTACAGAATTTGGCAATATGACCAGATCTATTGCAGTTGTGGCAAACAACATTTCTTTGCATATTTGAATGAAATCCTCTTGATTTACATTGATTAGCCATATGTCCCATTCTATTGCATGCAAAGCATCCACCATTGAATGAATTATTCATTTACATATTTCTACATTCCTGAGATTTGTGACCATACCTTTTGCAATTGAAACACTATCCAGAGAAGGATGTATTAGTCTGATTTATTTTCTTTCTACACTAATTAGCTTTATGACCAAAGTTATTGTAGTCGTGGCAGTATCCATTGAAGGATGGATATCTTTGAGCATTAGGTTGCCTTACCAAAGGTCTTCTAGGCCTGTTCCTTAGATTTTCTGATCCAAAATCCTTCTGACCGGCTCCGGAGCTTTCACCTTTCTCATATCCCAAGCCATGCTTGTCATCTACCCTCTTTTGGCTTTCAAGAAGAACTTCAAGTTGAGCAGAACTTATCTTGAATTTCTCTTTGTATTCATTTGCTATTTGAAGATCCTTTTTAAGAGTGTCAATTTGATCCTCAAATTTTTCTTCATTGTCTCTTGCATCTTCAAGATCAAATTCTAGATGCCTGATTATTCTATCCAATTTGTGGCAGTCTTCTGACTTCTCCTTAAGGGATTGTCTTAGATCATCTTCAGTTTTTCTTTTCTCTTCAATTTCTTGGGTGAATTTCATAACTCCTGATTCCATTTCATGTCTTACCATAATGACCTCTTTTGATAACTTTTCACATAACTTGGTTTTCTCCTTTAGATCTTCATTTGTACCATTATCTTCACTTTGACTTGCCAATTGCTGAAGTAGATCTTTTCTCTTTTTCATAGAGATACTCAGTTTCCCTTTTAGTTCATTTATGAAATCATTAGCCTGTTTGAGTCTTTTCTTCAATTCTCTGACTTCAGAGTTTGATTGCTCAAGATCATCTAGGGCAGACTAAAGTTGCTCCCTCATACCATACATATCCATTTTAGTTCTCAGATCTTCCTCAAGATGTTAGGCTCCTTTGGGAGGAACTTAGCTCTAATACCAATTGTTGATAACTGAGAGGGGGGGTGAATCAGTTATCTTAATTATTTCAGCTTTCTGAACTTTCTTAACTATTAACGCAACCTTAATTCAAATAAACAAACATAACCATGAAATGGAAATACACATGACACAATATTTTTGATGTGGAAACCCTGTTAAGGGAGAAAACTGCAGGGTGATTAACCCAAGATTGTATTCTCTGTTAGAAGAATAGAAATACAAAATGGCACTTGCCAATTAGAGCTCACTACCCGAGCACACTGCTCACAAGAGGCTCACTGCCTACAATAGTTTATACAAGAAAATTAGATACTTGAACTGATGAGAAGCATCTGTTGGCAAGAGACACTATATGGATTCATGGTTGTTGTCATTGATGGCAACAAAGGTCATCCCACATATCCGCAAGTCATGATGTGCCTCTACCGGAAGTCAGAATAAAGAATGTTGTGGTCCGGTGAAGAAGAACAGAGCATGTGGCAAGGTCTGACAGATTGGTCCGGATCTCTCAGAGGAAGTGTCTTGGTGCAGTGCGGATTTGGGGAAGTCAAGAGGACTACCTTGAGTGGTATATTCCAAGGATTTAGCCTCCGGTGATGGACGAGGAAAAAGATATGAATGGTTGAGTACCGGATTCCTAAGAGATAGTGAAAACAGAGGAAGAACTGACTGGCAGAGTATCAGACTGCTTTCCGGATGTGTTACTGTTGATGACAGAGGTTGTGAAGGCATGAATCATGTTTGGCCGACATGATTAATGATATCTACAAGTATATGCTTGATCCGCATTGCCTGGTGAGGAAGGATTCAGCCGACAGAATGAGAGTTTGTAAGAAACTAGACTGTTCCGGATGCTGACTAGAAAGATGATGAAATTACTTGTGCAGATATATATAGAGGATGGATTTAGTTGTGAAGGTGTTGTTGTTGTGGAGTGTTATGCGAATAAGTCCAGATAAAGAGCAGAAGTAGTAAAAAGGATCCGGTATGTGAAAGATAGCAGAATAAAGAACAGAGGAAAGATGAAGTGCAGCAGATCAGTGTACTGAGCCTAACCGGAACTGAACTCCAGCATATGCAGATGCTTCCAATCAGTTCAAGACTGTGATTCTCATCACTTTGTAAATAGTGTGTCTTCTTGTAGGCAGTGGGCCTCTTGTGAGCAGTGTGCTCGGGCAGTGAGCCCTAATTGGCAAGTGCCATTTTTGTAATTTCCTATTCTTCTAACAAAGAATAATTTTGGGTTAATCACCCCGTGGTTTTCTCCCTTAACAGGGTTTCCACGTCAAAAATACTGTGTCATGTGTTTCTTATTTCATGGTTAATGTTTTATGTTTGATTTTATGCTGCATCAATTAAAAGGAAAGTTCATTAAGGAAAATAATTAGGATAACTGATTCACCCCCCCTCTCAGTTATCAACAATTGGTATCAGAGCTAAGTTCCTCCTAATAGAGCCTAACAGCTTGAGGAAGATCTGGGATTTCAAATGGATGCATATGGTTTAAGAGAGCAACTCAAGACTGCTCTTGAGGATCTTGAACAGTCAAATTCTGAAGTCAGTGAATTAAAGGAAAGACTCAAACAGGCTGATGAATTCATGAGAGAATTAAAAGACAAATTAAGTCTCTCTATGAAAAAGAGAAAGGAGCTGCTTCAACAGTTGGCAAGGCAAAGTGAAGAAAGCAATACAAATGAAGAATTGACTGAGCAAACCAAGTTATGTGAAAAGTTATCAAAAGAAGTCATTATGTTAAGACATGAAATGGAATCAGGAACTATAAAGTTTACTCAAGAGATTGAAGAAAAAAGAAAGGCTGAAGACAATCTAAGACAATCTCTTAAAGAAAAATCAGAAGAATGCCACCAGATGGACAGGATTATCAGACATCTTGAATCTGATCTTGAAGATGCCAAAGATAATGAAGGAAAACTTGAGGATCAAATTGCCTCTCTCAAAAGAGACCTCCAAACAGCAAATGAATATAAAGAGAAATTCAAGATAAGTTCTGCTCAACTTGAAGTTCTTCTTGGAAGTCAAAAGAGGACAGATGACAAGTATGGTTTGGGATATGAGAAAGGAGAAAGCTCCGGATCCGGTCAGAAGAATCTTGGATCAGAAAATCCAAGGAGCAGGCCTAGAAGACCTCCGGTAAGACAGCCAAATGCTCAAAGATATCCATCCTTCAATGGATACTGCCACAGCTGCAACCACTTTGGTCACAAAGCTAATCAGTGCAGAATGAGAATGAATCAGATTAATTCATCCTTCTCTGGACAGTGCTTCAACTGCAAAAGGTATGGACACAAATCCCATGAATGCAGAATTATGCAAGTAAACAAATCATTCAAAGGTAGATGCTTCACATGCAATAGAATAGGTCATAGGGCTAATCAATGCAGATCAAGAGGATATCAGTCAAATTTGCAAAGAAATATTATTTGCCAAATCTGCAATAGGTCCGGTCATAATGCTAAAGTCTGCAGAAACAAGAATCAGGACATAAGAGGTCCGGTGTATAATCAGAATCAAGACAAGGGTAAACAAAAGATGAATGCGGATGAGGTTAGGAATCAGATGAGCAAGATTTGGGTAAAGAAAAGTTCAGAGAATGTAGAGGTCAGATCCGCACCAGACCCTGGTGCTGATATTTCTTCCGGAAATTAAAAAGAGAGCTCAGGCTCAGGGGGAGACTCAAAGAAAATCTTGTTCCCCCAGCCAAACAAGTGGTGCCGGATGTGGCACAAGATGCGGATCAAAGGGTTTGTAGATATGAGTCTTGAGATACTTCAGTCAAGTTTTCAGAGGTCCGCATGGAGTTATGAAGAAGCTGTGATCGATCAAAGAAGACCTGTTCAGGGAGATGCTCCGGTATGATAAAGGATTACAAAAAGGTCCGGAAAGATCCGGAAATGCACTATCTTGTTCTGCGGATTGGACAGAGTGTTTGAGATGATCTTGTAATATGTTACCTCGATTTATTCATGATTGAAAGATCTGGATGATATCCTCAGATCAGGACTAATCCGGGACACTCCAAGCTATCCAGACAAGGCAAACCGGAATGATGTAGGTAAAGCATTTATTGCAGACAGATATTAGGGTTCGCGGAGCAATTTAAGAGATTTCTCAAAGGTTATTTGCTCATTCTGCACTCGAGAAGAAGCGAAAAGTGGAGCTCTACAACAAGGTTCATCAAGCACACCAAGGATCTCCTGCTGAAGTTATTGCATAAAGAAATCAATCCAACCACTCCGTGCAAACCGAAGGCGCATAAGGTATTCTCCGTTTTTCATTACCTCACTGCAAATCTTTGAAGAATGGCTACTCCAAACATAGTTAAGATCTCTGATAGACCTCGCCCCTCATTCAAGAAACATCCCTACAAATCATTGGAGGTAGATCCACTAGGAGCCTTCTCTAGTGTTCCCCACGGAGTTTTACACACCGAAGACATTAGGGTTTACATACATGCAAACATTGAGGAATTTGGGGAATTCAAATTAAGAGACCTCTATCACAAGCAACTGATAGACAATGCTTTTGAGCTTAAACCAGAGTATA